>OY720144.1:49076499-50326499 GCA_963082955.1 Cheilosia grossa | reverse complement strand
CCATTCTCAAGGGTATTTCTAGCGATTTTTCGCCCGCGGAGATACAAAAAGAAATCTTAATCTTGGACCCCTCGTTGAAGGTCACTGTAAAAAACTTCGAGACCAAATGGTCCAAATTAAATGAAATTCCACTCGACCTATTTTTATGTGTTGCGGAGGACAGGGAAAGCCTCGTGAAACTAAAACAGCTTAAATCCCTTTTAAGGCACCGAATTACATGGGATTCTATAAAAAATTCGGGCACTAAACAGTGCTACCGGTGCCAAAGATTCGGCCACATGGCTTCCTACTGTAGCTTTGCTGTTAGATGCGTTAAATGTCTTAAAGACCACGACATTGGAGCGTGCGAACTTAGCCAAAAAACAGAAACATCAGTAGCATCGTGTGTCAATTGCCAAGCGGAGGGTCATCCTGCGAGTTTCAGAGGCTGCCCAAACAGAATCGCGTTTCTTAAAAAAAAAAAAAGAAGCTTTAGCTGAAGTTAAAAACAATAGACCCATTTTTCATGCCCCATTTGTAAACCCCGCTAACAGTCGCCAAGAAAATTACATGTCTTTTGCGGACACCGTGAGAGGACATAAAAAAGATGTTAATATTCAAGAAATCCCTTATTTCCATCCTGAAGTTCCTAAAAATGACATATCAGATTTCATGAATGAATCTAATAGACTATTTGGCTTACCGTTAACCAGCCTAATTTCCAAAATCAGAGGCTTCTGGCCTAATTATAAAAAAATGAATGAATCCCAAAAGCCAGGTGCATACCTGTGCTTTATTGCATCCCTCTCCCCCTCCTCACCATGAATCTTAACTTTATCAGCTCCAACGTCAACTCCCTATCCAAAGAAAAGCAAATAGAAATTGATCTCCTATCAAAAGACACCTCCCCAACTGCGATTTTATTACAGGAAACTCGACTTTCAAAATACAGTAGTAAATGCCGCTTTAATAATAAATATGATATGATTAGAAACAATGATGGTCGAGGAACAGGAATCCTGGTGCGGAATTCCATGCGGTTCGACCAAAAATATTTCTCTAATAACCTAATATCAGCAACCATAGCTTCAATCCCTCTAAATTCACAACTCACGGCCAGATCCTTAGCACTGGTCTCAATCTATGTTCCCTGTGATGCTGGTTCCATGATGCCTTCCGCACTAGACAGCCTACTCACCTCCTTACAGTCATTTGACTACATTATAATTGGTGGAGATTTTAACTCTCGACATCCCCTCTGGGGTGACTCAGCTACAAATCAAAACGGCTCTACATTAATCTCTTGGTTCCAAGACAATCATTTTCTTGATCTAGACATCGTAGCGGCTCAAGGTCCAACTCGGCCTAGTTCAGGCTCCCATATCGACTTTTATATTATCTCGTCTAACCTCAGATGTGACAACAACATAGCATGTTTAACTTTAGATGCAATTTCGGATCATTTTTCTGTCTTTATGAATATCAAAATTAGGCAAAATTTTACGTTCCCAGACTTTCCTCAGCCTTCTACGAGTTTTAAAAACACCAATTGGCCTGCTTTCAATCGGTCACTCTGCTCTTATCTTTCAAACATAGAAATTCCTACGACCAGAAATTTGAACAACCTAGAATTAGACAGTATTATTGAGTCGGTTACTGCAGCAATAACCACCTGTATGGATAATCACAGCAAACAATCTCTTTTTCGGGAAAACTGGTTTAACATAACACAAACAACTTTAAATTTACTAAAAACTCGAAAAGTATGGAAACAGAAACTAAAAAGAATTTTTCACCACTTTGGGGATCGCATTAATCAGCTCTACACCGAGCTATCTGCTCGCATAAACTGCCTCAGTAAAATTATAAAAGATATGATCCGCTCAGAACTAAACGAAGAATTTAGAAAGAAATTATGCAGTCTGAAACCCTCCTCAAATGTCTTCAAAGTGATTGATCAAATCACTGGACGAAAAAGGAACTCTAGCCAAAGAAATGATATCCTATCACTTGGTGACAGGAACTTTATCTCCCCCTCGGAAAAAGCTGAAGCATTTGGTTCTTTTTACTCGGAGCTGTATTCACTAAAAATCCCACTCACCCACCCCGAATCATCTCTAGAAGTAGCAACTTTTTATAGCTCTTTCTCAGTGTGGAATGAAAATCTCCAAATCTCTAATTTCTCACCCGCAAACAGATCTGATGATACTAATGATGAACGTTTTGCCTCCTCCAGTTTTGTAGAGTCAATTATATCTTCACTGAACAACAAAAAATCTGCTGGTCCAGACAAAATCCCTAATTTCATATTGCGCAAAGCAAAAGTTACAAAAGCCAGATTTCTAACTCCAATACTGAATAATTGCCTCAACAATTGCTACTTCCCAGTAAAATGGAAAAAAGCTAAACTAATCCCAATTAAAAAAAACAACACTCCCAACACAATAGACAATTTCCGACCTATCTCCCTTCTATCCAACTTAGGAAAAATTCTTGAAAAAATAATTCTGTCTAAAATGATTAACTTTTTTGAACAATCTAACCCAATACAAGACCAACACCCACCCAGTGAGAGACCACATGCTGCCTTAAATTCAATTACATCACATCTAAACGTTGTAATCCCTTATTACGAAAAATGGGGAATTGCCTTGAATCTAAATAAATGTGAGTTAATCTGCTTCCGAAATGCCTCTGGCAGAGGTCATCACCTCGCAGTGCGAGAGAGTCGTTATCTAAATCTTTCCATTCTGGGCAACCAAATCCCATTGAAAAAATCCATTAAATATCTTGGGATCAATTTACATGAAAGACTCAAAATGAACCCGCATGCAAGAAAAGCCTTGAACAACAGCAGAGCGGCTGCTGCAAAGCTCAAAGCATTACTTAATTCCAGACACGTTGAAAGCAAAACTAAGCTTCTTATGTATAAAACGCTTATCCGGCCCCTTCTATCTTATAGTTTCCTTACCTGGTTCCAAATCACTCCTAATGTTGCACTTGAACTCCATAGATTTGAACGGTACATCATAAGGAAATGCATAAATAAACGACGCAGACCATCCGGAAAATGGTACAGCAATAAGATAATTTATGAAGACTCTGGTATATGTCCTTTACTTGACTACCTAATCTTCCTTGCCAAAAGAAGAATACTTGCATTACAAAATCATGACAACTGTCTGTTTGTAAAGAAAAATTATTATATCTTAACTGTAAGTTCATAAAATAATGTAACTACCTATAACTATGTCAAAGATACACCTAACATATCAACTCCACTGTGAAAAAATAAAACAACAAATTACTAATAATAACACAAAAGCTGTTTATAACCTGTAACACGTTCGCGCTCACTTTTAAATGCGTGGAGTTGCTCAGATATACACTTTTGGTAATCATGGTAGAAATACCATTTGAGGTCTGGCAAGTATGCAGAAATGTCTGAAATTGAAATCTAAATCGATTGGAATAATAAAAAGCGTTTTTTTAAATGACTGCTATAGCCGTCATTTGTGCCACTCATATGCGACTACTGATTTGTTAAGCAAATGACGGTTATGGCCGTCTGACAGCTATAGCCGTCATTTGTACGGTTGATATAGCTATGATGGGCACTAATGTTGAATGACGGCTGTAACCGTCAAGTTAAATTCTTAAATAACAGGTTGTAGTTTAGTTAAAATTAAAGAAAATAATATTTATTGACATAAGAATGAACAGAGTGAAACACGTTTTATTTATTATGAAAAGGCTCGAAGCATTCAGCACACAAAGCAGGCTTCTTTGGACAGGTTTTACATCTGTACTTAGTCTCCTTTCGTAATTTAAGCATAGTGCACCTCGAGCATCGAAGAAAATACGACTTTCGTTTATAGCCTTGCGGTGCTGGAATTTTTTCAATAAAATGTTGTTCTTGAGTCCAGGAAGAAGAAGCAAGCGAAGGACTTGATGGTAAAGCAGGTTGAATATTGTTTGCTCCTCGAGGTCGACCGCGTTTGGGTATATTTCTTACAAGATCGGCTCCACACACTATGTCAACAGGTAACTGAATAAGTGAAGTTATCAAATTGTCTCTGAAGTCAAGGAAAACCATCTGTTTTTGGTGAGACTTTTGATACAGAAAGTATGCGTTCCAAACGCTTATATCGAGTAAATGAAATATCACTTTCTTGTACCACCTAATTGTTTTTCGTGGAGAAGAATAGTATGCCACCATTTGATCACATCTATCTATGCCTGACATAAATCTGTTGTAATGTACAACGTCGTTGGGTTTCAAGGATTCTTTACCAAATCTGTTCTTCGAGCTTACCAGCTCCGGATGGAAACCCGTTGTTATAGTGAGGACATCCCTTTTATCTTTCCATTTGGATACATAGGTCTGTTCAATTCTTCGCCAGATATGTTCCCCTTTTTTTAGTTTTGCACTTTTGATTTCCTTCGGGATTCCCTTCCGGTTAAAGCGTAATGTTCCCGTTGTGTGTGTGCTATAATCTAAAAGTGTTTTGGATAGTTCAAAACTATTGTAAAAATTGTCCATATACAAGTGATGACCTTTATTTAAGTATTTTTTCATTAGCCGTAGAACTAGCTCTCCTGTTTTTGAAGTTTGCTCGAGACTTTCTGTTTTTCCCTGATAAATTTCCAAATTCAGAACGTATCCACTAGCTGCTGTCAACTCGAAAAATTTTATCCCGTACTTAGCCTTCTTCCCTTTCATGTACTGGCGAAAACTTAACCGACCTCGAAAAAGTAAAAGGGATTCATCCAAAGACAGCTCTTTTTCTGGCGAAAATGCATTTTGAAAATTTCGCAACAGTGGATTCAACAATGGTGTGACTTTTTGTAGTTTCCCAGTCTCTGTTGTATCAAGATAATGACAATTTAAACACCGCAGAATTTGTTGGAAACGGCGACCACTCATAGTAAATGGAAAAATAGGATTAAAATGCAGCGGATGGTTTGAAAAACGCTGTCGTATAGTAGGACAGGGATCCTCTCCTTGCAAAAGACAAAGGCCAAAAAATTTCATCAATTCAGCTTCACAAACTTTCCTGAAACATAGTTTCACTGATGAACGCGTCGTTGGCTTATTACTAGCACACATGTTTTTAGCATATGCATTTATAGAATTCACCAGCAACTCAACTATATTATTTGAAAATAACTGGTCAAAAATTTGTCTGGGTGATGAATCATTCGTGACATCTATTTGTATCCCACTAGTAAAAGTGTTAAATGGAAATTCAGGAATTCTTACTTTGTCCACACTGTCCTGACCGTTGGTATTACCAGCTTCCGTAGGTTGAAATTCTTGAATAATTTCTTGCAGCATGTCCTCTTCGCTTTGCCCATCCTCACTTTCTTCTTCCAGTTGACCGGGATCATAGTCTGGATCATCACCAAACGTGCCATCGTCACAAAATGGGTCGCTAGCTTCACTGCCGGAATCTCTTTCCATTTCCGACCCAATTTCCGATAGACAGTCACTGTCGACTTCTTCAAACAGCTTAAGAACAGCTCTTTCTTTTTTATTGTATTCCTCCATAATTCTGCATTCAAAATGAATAGAAAATCTATTTTCTAAATCCTAATACTAATTATTAAATTTATCCTTACCAGAAAAGTCAAAAACACACTTTTTTCCAACATGCACTACTTCAAATGAGGAATATGACGGCTAATGCAGTCATTTCGTTCAACGAACTTCAAATTTAAATTTCCGTTGGACATAGGGGATTCCCCATTTCAAAAGCAAAACGCAACACATTCGAACAGAACTTAAACCCAAAAAGTGTTGCCAAATCATATGGTATCGTATTCGATAGTGTTAATTATAAAAATGGTTACGTAGGGCACAAAACTCAAACGACGGTTATAGCCGTCATTTGTTTTTTTGTTTCTCAAAATATGACGGCTATGGCCGTAATAAGCGCGAACGTGTTAAAATTAACTAAGACAAAATCATAATTGCCTAGGTAAAACCAAATCGATACGTTCAAAGTCTGTAAGAAAATTAATATAACTTATCAACCATACAAAAAATAGAGAATAAATCTCATAGATTCTTCCAATCAAGTATATAAGTGGAGCCTCTGTACCAAAGTTTATTTAGGCTCTCTTCCATTTTACTCGTTCGCTGACAGCGATTTGGATAGAGACATCTATAGGTGTTCCTATCTTGTGTTCTTATTTCTCGCCATCTTCCTCTCTTTCTATCCACCTTTCATTTGTTTTAGGTTAAGTTACAAATAGACATCGTCTTGTTGAGTGGACGTAATAAAAATAAAACGAAAAGAAAAAGTCTTAAAAACTTTAATGTGCTGTAAAATAAAACAAAATCAATATAATTAGTATAGCCTGACCAATTCTAAGTCGGCAAATATTCACTAGTAATCTTATTTGACTATGTTATACTAGAATTAAGAAACAAGTGTATAAAAAGAAAATCTCAATAAAGTACATACATACATACATAGAGCTTCAACAAAAAATGTGGTGAATTTCTTTTGACAGCAGTCGAGTGACAGACTGTCAAAATATGGAAACAAATTGTATTTTTCCTCCAACAAATTGAAAGAATGTAAGTTTTCGGGTATTTTAAGTGCTTAAATTAATAATTAAATACATTTGTCTTACAGCTAAGGAAGAAGGCGACGTTGAGGTGTTCGCTAATCTTACTTTATATAATGGATCGCACTGGAGACAACGATGAATATCAATCGGAATCGATATAAGTAAGCCATACTATTCAATGAATTTGTCTCACTATATATATTTGATTATTAGATATTTCTTCAAGGTTTGTTAAATCACAAGCTCCCACTCAAGATCATGCTAGAGAAGCCCTTGATTTGTCCACGATGCAGGAGAACATACACCATCAAGAGTGTATGGCCAAAGTCAAGGAATACGAAACACATATTGAACAGGCGAAAGTTGAACACAAGCGTAACGATCACGAAGAGCGTAAGAAGACCCTGATTGTAAGTTAGATTTGAATTAACATGAACCTGACGACGAATTGCTAACCATTTGTATCCACTTCTAGGAAGAGACCAAGTAACAACAGCATCGTTCCCAATATCAAGCCCAATAGGCAAGGCACCGCTATGAAGATCAATTGTTGCAGCAGCAACGTATCCAGTAGGACAATTTCGAAAGGTAAGAATATAGTAAAAGTTGTGTGCATTGATTCTTTAAACGGTAACACTTACTAGGCAAGAGGAAAGTGTCGCACTCCAAGAGGCAATGCGCCGGCAAACCATCGAACACGAGATCGAAATGAAGGAGAAAAACCGTCTTAAACTACTCGAGCACGAGATGAGAACCAAAGCCAAGGTTGACAGGGAGAATCGTGACATCAACAAGAACTGGTGTTGTTTTTGGGTACTTTGAGGCTCGTATTGGAAAGTCAACTCGACAGATGCGTTAAAGAATCCCCTGCAATACCTCAAACGAATGAAATCTAAACCCAACGATGCTCTCCAAGTAAGTGATTACTATTTCTTTTCATAGATATATTTATTTTCTAACTGAATACTTATTCACAGGGCGTTGTTTTGAATCCCAAATTAGAAGAAAGTCCGCGAGATATTGCCATGCAACGAAAAACACCCGTCTTACCGCAACATCCTGATGCATGGCCCACCTGGTACTGGTAAGACAATGTTCGCCATGAAACTGACGCAACACTCTGGAATGGATTACGCCATCATGACTGGAGGTGATGTAGCACCAATGGACAGGAGTCACAACTATTCACAAAGTCTTCGATTGGGCCAACACCAGTAATCGTAGTTTGTTGTAACATTTTATTATATGTATTGAATATAAAATAAGTTACATGTAAAACCTTATCAGTACGTGTTATAAATATGTAAGAAACTAAACTGCACTCTATTCAGGTGGAGCCTTGTTTGCACTCCATCCATGGAAAGATTTTGTGAAACGCTTAGACTCCTTGTTCTTCAGAGTGAGGAAAAGTTTGCAGTTTCTGGTTGTTTGATAGATGTTGTGTTGAATACCTGGAATAAATGTTAATAAATGCATATTTGTGTAAACTGAAAGAATTTTTTGTCGTCGGCTGTGTAACTTACTTGTGCGGCCAATTTGATTTCGACTTCACTGCATATGGAGCCGAGCCAGTAGTCCTAAATCGTCTTGGCAGAAGTCGGAGCAATTTTCGGCGACGACGAAGTAGCCCTTTTCTTTGGAGCATAGGAAAAGTCGGGTGAAACTCATGTATCAGGGATGGGATTCCCTCGAAAACCAGTTTGTTGTCAATCAAATACAGACGACGTAGGTTCAGCAGCTTGAAGATTGATGAAAGTAGGGCTGTCAGCTGGTTGCGCGACAGATTCAAGATCTCCAGCTTGTGCCGAAACCCGACCGCGAATGATAGTTCGCTTATTTCGTTATCGCTCAAGTTGAGCATGTTTTGTAGGCAATCGGTAACCTGGCAGCGAATTTCGCGACAAATCCAGTTCGGATCAAAGAGGATCTAAACTAGAGGACCAACTCCCGTGCACCTACCCGATTTTCCCCGCAAATTTTGAATGACAGCCCTCTCTCGCGCGTTCTTTTTTTGCCAGTCTGTGAATACATGTTATTAATGGCCGCCGAGTGGAACTTTTCCAATAACAAACAATTTGTAAATTAATTTATAACAATAAATGTAAAAGGATTAAATGTTGGGTATGGTTTTTTAGATAGCTTTACTTGTTCTCTATCCATGTTATGCGCCAAAAAATATTCATCCATTCACATTTCAGGTTATTTTAATTTTTTTTACATGAAAAATATTTTTGACGGCAAAATTCATGAATCTACCTTGGGGAGTTGTTCCAAAAATAGGTTGATTCCATGCAATTTAAGCCCATGTTTTCACTAGGGCAAAAGTGAATTCCTTAAAACATTCGCAAACATTGCATACATTTCTATTACGCATTTTTTAGCACCGTATTTGTACAAAATCAAAATATGATTAGGAATTCTGTGGTTTAATAAGAGTGAACACAGTTGATGTTACTAAGGAACAGAAAAAATGGAAATTTTATTCATATCTAAAAAAAAATATTATTCTCGGAAAGTAAATTCGTAATAACGAGTACATGTGAATAAACTCCTAACAAAAAGAAAATATAATAAAAAATAATGTGGTTTTTAATTTGATCCGATTTAAGATTTTACGTATTCAATCGAATCTAAATTTTTAATTAACAAAAACAAGTGCAAAAAGTGATATTTCACATAAATAACGGGCAATCTGTAGCAATTTAGAAAGAGAAAGAGATGTTTCAAAGGGGAAGTCGATGGGAAAGGGTAATATTTCGGCATTCTGGTGTGCGATCTGGAAGGAAGCAGACATGGTACGAAAGTCCCTAAGGAATTGAATTGATGTGTGTGTTGTATTATCAATATTTTCTAAAAATTCTACAAAAATTTTTTACGGGATTTACCAGAAAACGGAAAAAATCTAACAAATGTATCTTACGTACCAATTACAGATTAAAAATTTATACTTAAACTCAAATATCGTTTTCCCCACAGTAAAAGAACAATTTCGCCAAACTCTGTTAACATATCTAATTTGTTTCAATATGACTTCGAAATGAAAAGCAGAGACAATACTGAGACCCCCCCAACTCGCAACCCTCTTGCCAATGGCACCCTCAGTTTTTTTTTTTCAAATTCGCCATTTTGTTTTCCTATCGGTGTCATGTCAATCTAGAATCCGTGAGAGCTTCAACAAAAAATGTGGTGAATTTCTTTTGACAGCAGTCGAGTGACAGACTGTCAAAATATGGAAATCAAATTGTATTTTTCCTCCAACAAATTGAAAGAATGTAAGTTTTCGCCTATTTTAAGTGCTTAAATTAATAATTAAATACATTTGTCTTACAGCTAAGGAAGAAGGCGACGTTGATGTGTTCGCTAACCTTACTTTATATAATGGATCGCACTGGAGGCAACGATGAATATCAATCGGAATCGATATAAGTAAGCCATACTATTCAATGAATTTGTCTCACTATATATATTTGATTATTAGATATTTCTTCAAGGTTTGTTAAATCACAAGCTCCCACTCAAGATCATGCTAGAGAAGCCCTTGATTTGTCTACGATGCAGGAGAACATACACCATCAAGAGTGTATGGCCAAAGTCAAGGAATACGAAACACATATTGAACAGGCGAAAGTTGAACACAAGCGTAACGATCACGAAGAGCGTAAGAAGACCCTGATTGTAAGTTAGATTTGAATTAACATGAACCTGACGACGAATTGCTAACCATTTGTATCCACTTCTAGGAAGAGACCAAGTAACAACAGCATCGTTCCCAATATCAAGCCCAATAGGCAAGGCACCGCTATGAAGATCAATTGTTGCAGCAGCAACGTATCCAGTAGGACAATTTCGAAAGGTAAGAATATAGTAAAAGTTGTGTGCATTGATTCTTTAAACGGTAACACTTACTAGGCAAGAGGAAAGTGTCGCACTCCAAGAGGCAATGCGCCGGCAAACCATCGAACACGAGATCGAAATGAAGGAGAAAAACCGTCTTAAACTACTCGAGCACGAGATGAGAACCAAAGCCAAGGTTGACAGGGAGAATCGTGACATCAACAAGAACTGGTGTTGTTTGTGGGTACTTTGAGGCTCGTATTGGAAAGTCAACTCGACAGATGCGTTAAAGAACCCCCTGCAATACCTCAAACGAATGAAATCTAAACCCAACGATGCTCTCCAAGTAAGTGATTACTATTTCTTTTCATAGATATATTTATTTTCTAACTGAATACTTATTCACAGGGCGTTGTTTTGAATCCCAAATTAGAAGAAAGTCCGCGAGATATTGCCATGCAACGAAAAACACCCGTCTTACCGCAACATCCTGATGCATGGCCCACCTGGTACTGGTAAGACAATGTTCGCCATGAAACTGACGCAACACTCTGGAATGGATTACGCCATCATGACTGGAGGTGATGTAGCACCAATGGACAGGAGTCACAACTATTCACAAAGTCTTCGATTGGGCCAACACCAGTAATCGTAGTTTGTTGTAACATTTTATTATATGTATTGAATATAAAATAAGTTACATGTAAAACCTTATCAGTACGTGTTATAAATATGTAAGAAACTAAACTGCACTCTATTCAGGTGGAGCCTTGTTTGCACTCCATCCATGGAAAGATTTTGTGAAACGCTTAGACTCCTTGTTCTTCAGAGTGAGGAAAAGTTTGCAGTTTCTGGTTGTTTGATAGATGTTGTGTTGAATACCTGGAATAAATGTTAATAAATGCATATTTGTGTAAACTGAAAGAATTTTTTGTCGTCGGCTGTGTAACTTACTTGTGCGGCCAATTTGATTTCGACTTCACTGCATATGGAGCCGAGCCAGTAGTCCTAAATCGTCTTGGCAGAAGTCGGAGCAATTTTCGGCGACGACGAAGTAGCCCTTTTCTTTGGAGCATAGGAAAAGTCGGGTGAAACTCATGTATCAGGGATGGGATTCCCTCGAAAACCAGTTTGTTGTCAATCAAATACAGACGACGTAGGTTCAGCAGCTTGAAGATTGATGAAAGTAGGGCTGTCAGCTGGTTGCGCGACAGATTCAAGATCTCCAGCTTGTGCCGAAACCCGACCGCGAATGATAGTTCGCTTATTTCGTTATCGCTCAAGTTGAGCATGTTTTGTAGGCAATCGGTAACCTGGCAGCGAATTTCGCGACAAATCCAGTTCGGATCAAAGAGGATCTAAACTAGAGGGCCAACTCCCGTGCACCTACCCGATTTTCCCCGCAAATTTTGAATGACAGCCCTCTCTCGCGCGTTCTTTTTTTGCCAGTGTGTGAATACATGTTATTAATGGCCGCCGAGTGGAACTTTTCCAATAACAAACAATTTGTAAATTAATTTATAACAATAAATGTAAAAGGATTAAATGTTGGGTATGGTTTTTTAGATAGCTTTACTTGTTCTCTATCCATGTTATGCGCCAAAAAATATTCATCCATTCACATTTCAGGTTATTTTAATTTTTTTTACATGAAAAATATTTTTGACGGCAAAATTCATGAATCTACCTTGGGGAGTTGTTCCAAAAATAGGTTGATTCCATGCAATTTAAGCCCATGTTTTCACTAGGGCAAAAGTGAATTCCTTAAAACATTCGCAAACATTGCATACATTTCTATTACGCATTTTTTAGCACCGTATTTGTACAAAATCAAAATATGATTAGGAATTCTGTGGTTTAATAAGAGTGAACACAGTTGATGTTACTAAGGAACAGAAAAAATGGAAATTTTATTCATATCTAAAAAAAAATATTATTCTCGGAAAGTAAATTCGTAAAAACGAGTACATGTGAATAAACTGCTAACAAAAAGAAAATATAATGTGGTTTTTAATTTGATCCGATTTAAGATTTTACGTATTCAATCGAATCTAAATTTTTAATTAACAAAAACAAGTGCAAAAAGTGATATTTCACATAAATAACGGGCAATCTGTAGCAATTTAGAAAGAGAAAGAGATGTTTCAAAGGGGAAGTCGATGGGAAAGGGTAATATTTCGGCATTCTGGTGTGCGATCTGGAAGGAAGCAGACATGGTACGAAAGTCCCTAAGGAATTGAATTGAAGTGTGTGTTGTATTATCAATATTTTCTAAAAATTCTACAAAATTTTTTTACGGGATTTACCAGAAAACGGAAAAAATCTAACAAATGTATTTTACGTACCAATTACAGATTAAAAATTTATACTTAAACTAAAATATCGTTTTCCCCACAGTAAAAGAACAATTTCGCCAAACTCTGTTAACATATCTATTTTGTTTCAATATGACTTCGAAATGAAAAGCAGAGACAATACTGAGACCCCCCCAACTCGCAACCCTCTTGCCAATGGCACCCTCAGTTTTTTTTTTTTTCAAATTCGCCATTTTGTTTTCCTATCGGTGTTATGTCAATCTAGAATCCGTGAGAGCTTCAACAAAAAATGTGGTGAATTTCTTTTGGTAGCAGTCGAGTGACAGACTGTCAAAATATGGAAATCAAATTGTATTTTTCCTCCAACAAATTGAAAGAATGTAAGTTTTCGCGTATTTTAAGTGCTTAAATTAATAATTAAATACATTTGTCTTACAGCTAAGGAAGAAGGCGACGTTGATGTGTTCGCTAACCTTACTTTATATAATGGATCGCACTGGAGGCAACGATGAATATCAATCGGAATCGATATAAGTAAGCCATACTATTCAATGAATTTGTCTCACTATATATATTTGATTATTAGATATTTCTTCAAGGTTTGTTAAATCACAAGCTCCCACTCAAGATCATGCTAGAGAAGCCCTTGATTTGTCCACGATGCAGGAGAACATACAACATCAAGAGTGTATGGCCAAAGTCAAGGAATACGAAACACATATTGAACAGGCGAAAGTTGAACACAAGCGTATCGATCACGAAGAGCGTAGGAAGACCCTGATTGTAAGTTGGATTTGAATTAACATGAACCTGACGACGAATTGCTAACCATTTGTATCCACTTCTAGGAAGAGACCAAGTAACAACAGCATCGTTCCCAATATCAAGCCCAATAGGCAAGGCACCGCTATGAAGATCAATTGTTGCAACAGCAACGTATCCAGGAGGACAATTTCGAAAGGTAAGAATATAGTAAAAGTTGTGTGCATTGATTAAACGGTAACACTTCGCACTCCAAGAGGCAATGCGCCGGCAAAGCATCGAACACGAGATCGAAATGAAGGAGAAAAACCGTCTTAAACTACTCGAGCACGAGATGAGAACCAAAGCCAAGGTTGACAGGGAGAATCGCATCACTGTCATCATCAGCATCAAGACTGCTGCTGGTCTGCCATGGAAGCAACTGGTGTTGTTTGTGGGTACATTGAGGCTCGTATTGGAAAGTCAACTCGACAGATGCGTTAAAGAATCCACTGCAATACCTCAAACGAATGAAATCTAAGCCCAACGATGCTCTCCAAGTAAGTGATTACTATTTCTTTTCATAGGTATATTTATTTTCTAACTGAATACTTATTCATAGGGCGTTTTTTTTATCCCAAATTAGAAGAAAGTCTGCGAGATATTGCCATGCAACGAAAAACACCCGTCTTACCGCAACATCCTGATGCATGGCCCACCTGGTACTGGTAAGACAATGTTCGCCATGAAACTGACGCAACACTATGGAATGGATTACGCCATCATGACTGGAGGTGATGTAGCACCAATGGACAGGAGTCACAACTATTCACAAAGTCTTCGATTGGGCCAACACCAGTAATCGTAGTTTGTTGTAACATTTTATTATATGTATTGAATATAAAATAAGTTACATGTAAAACCTTATCAGTACGTGTTATAAGTATGTAAGAATAAACTGCACTCTATTCAGGTGGAGCCTTGTTTGCACTCCATCCATGGAAAGATTTTGTGAAGCGCTTGGACTCCTTGTTCTTCAGAGTGAGGAAAAGTTTGCAGTTTCTGGTTGTTTGATAGATGTTGTGTTGGATACCTGGAATAAATGTTAATAAATGCATATTTATGTAAACTGAAAGAATTTTTTGTCGTCGGCTGTGTAACTTACTTGTGCGGGCAATTTGATTTCGATTTCACTGCATATGGAACCGAGCCAGTAGTCCTAAATCGTCTTGGCAGAAGTCGGAGCAATTTTCGGCGACGACGAAGTAGCCCTTTTCTTTGGAGCATAGGAAAAGTCGGGTGAAACTCATGTATCAGGGATGGGATTCCCTCGAAAACCAGTTTGTTGTCAATCAAATACAGACGACGTAGGTTCAGCAGCTTGAAGATTGATGAAAGTAGGGCTGTCAGCTGGTTGCGCGACAGATTCAAGATCTCCAGCTTGTGCCGAAACCCGACCGCGAATGATAGTTCGCTTATTTCGTTATCGTTCAAGTTGAGCATGTTTTACAGGCAATCGGTAACCTGGCATCGAATTTCGCGACAAATCCAGTTCGGATAAGTTACACTAGTTGTCAGTGTCAGTGTCAGATTTCAACCGTGGTGAGCAGAACAGTGTTCAGAAGTACAGCTTTTTTTAAGAGAAGTTCAACTCAATTTTGGTGAATAAGTATATTATCTCAGTAAATTTTCATATTAGTTTTTTCATAATATTCTGTATTTCTATTCAACCAGAGTACTCATTCACCATTATTGTTCCATTATAATACCAAAACATACGCCTTATAAGTAATATAAATCAGAGACAATACTGAGACCCCCAACTCGCAACCCTCTTGCCGCTGGCACCCTGAGTTTTTTTTTTCAAATTTGCCATTTTGTTTTCCTATCGGTGTTATGTCAATCTAGAATCCGTGAGAGCTTCAACAAAAAAAGGAAAACAAAAAAAATGTGGTGAATTTCTTTTGACAGAAGTCGAGTGACAGACTGTCAAAATATGGAAAACAAATTGTATTTTTCCTCCAACAAATTGAAAGAATGTAAGTTTTCGCGTATTTTAAGTGCTTAAATTAATAATTAAATACATTTGTCTTACAGCTAAGGAAGAAGGCGACGTTGAGGTGTTCGCTAACCTTACTATATATAATGGATCGCACTGGAGACAACGATGAATATCAATCGGAATCGATATAAGTAAGCCATACTATTCAATGAATTTGTCTCACTAGATATATTTGATTATTAGATATTTCTTCAAGGTTTGTTAAATCACAAGCTCCCACTCAAGATCATGCTAGAGAAGCCCTTGATTTGTCTACGATGCAGGAGAACATACACCATCAAGAGTGTATGGCCAAAGTCAAGGAATACGAAACACATATTGAACAGGCGAAAGTTGAACACAAGCGTAACGATCACGAAGAGCGTAGGAAGACCCTGATTGTAAGTTAGATTTGAATTAACATGAACCTGACGCCGAATTGCTAACCATTTGTATCCACTTCTAGGAAGAGACCAAGTAACAACAGCATCGTTCCCAATATCAAGCCCAATAGGCAAGGCACCGCTATGAAGATCAATTGTTGCAGCAGCAACGTATCCAGTAGGACAATTTCGAAAGGTAAGAATATAGTAAAAGTTGTGTGCATTGATTCTTTAAACGGTAACACTTACTAGGCAAGAGGAAAGTGTCGCACTCCAAGAGGCAATGCGCCGGCAAACCATCGAACACGAGATCGAAATGAAGAAGAAAAACCGTCTTAAACTACTCGAGCACGAGATGAGAACCAAAGCCAAGGTTGACAGGGAGAATCGTGACATCAACAAGAACTGGTGTTGTTTTTGGGTACATTGAGGCTCGTATTGGAAAGTCAACTCGACAGATGCGTTAAAGAATCCCCTGCAATACCTCAAACGAATGAAATCTAAACCCAACGATGCTCTCCAAGTAAGTGATTACTATTTCTTTTCATAGATATATTTATTTTCTAACTGAATACTTATTCACAGGGCGTTGTTTTGAATCCCAAATTAGAAGAAAGTCTGCGAGATATTGCCATGCAACGAAAAACACCCGTCTTACCGCAACATCCTGATGCATGGCCCACCTGGTACTGGTAAGACAATGTTCGCCATGAAACTGACGCAACACTCTGGAATGGATTACGCCATCATGACTGGAGGTGATGTAGCACCAATGGACAGGAGTCACAACTATTCACAAAGTCTTCGATTGGGCCAACACCAGTAATCGTAGTTTGTTGTAACATTTTATTATATGTATTGAATATAAAATAAGTTACATGTAAAACCTTATCAGTACGTGTTATAAATATGTAAGAAACTAAACTGCACTCTATTCAGGTTGAGCCTTGTTTGCACTCCATCCATGGAAAGATTTTGTGAAGCGCTTGGACTCCTTGTTCTTCAGAGTGAGGAAAAGTTTGCAGTTTCTGGTTGTTTGATAGATGTTGTGTTGAATACCTGGAATAAATGTTAATAAATGCATATTTGTGTAAACTGAAAGAATTTTTTGTCGTCGGCTGTGTAACTTACTTGTGCGGCCATTTTGATTTCGACTTCACTGTATATGGAGCCGAGACAGTTGTCCTAAATCGTCTTGGCAGAAGTCGGAGCAATTTTCGGCCACGACGAAGTAGCCCTTTTCTTTGGAGCATAGGAAAAGTCGGGTGAAACTCATGTATCAGGGATGGGATTGGGAAGATTGATGAAAGTAGGGCTGTCAGCTGGTTGCGCGACAGATTCAAGATCTCCAGCTTGTGCCGAAACCCGATCGCGAATGATAGTTCGCTTATTTCGTTATCGCTCAAGTTGAGCATGTTTTACAGGCAATCGGTAACCTGGCAGCGAATTTCGCGACAAATCCAGTTCGGATCAAGAGGATCTAAACTCTCTCTCTCTCGCGCGTTCTTTTTTTTCTGTCTGTGAATACATGTTATTAATGGCCGCCGAGTGGAACTTTTCCAATAACAAACAATTTGTAAATTAATTTATAACAATAAATGTAAAAGGATTAAATGTTGGGTATGGTTTTTTAGATAGCTTTACTTGTTCTCTATCCATGTTATGCGCCAAAAAATATTCATCCATTCACATTTCAGGTTATTTTAATTTTTTTTACATGAAAAATATTTTTGACGGCAAAATTCATGAATCTACCTTGGGGAGTTGTTCCAAAAATAGGTTGATTCCATGCAATTTAAGCCCATGTTTTCACTAGGGCAAAAGTGAATTCCTTAAAACATTCGCAAACATTGCACACATTTCTATTACGCTTTTTTTAGCACCGTATTTGTACAAAATCAAAATATGATTAGGAATTCTGTGGTTTAATAAGAGTGAACACAGTTGATGTTACTAAGGAACAGAAAAAATGGAAATTTTATTCATATCTAAAAAAAAAATATTATTCTCGGGAAGTAAATTCGTAAAAACGAGTACATGTGAATAAACTCCTAACAAAGAGAAAATATAATGCGGTTTTTAATTTGATCCGATTTAAGATTTTACGTATTCAATCGAATCTAAATTTTTAATTAACAAAAACAAGTGCAAAAAGTGATATTTCACATAAATAACGGGCAATCTGTAGCAATTTAGAAAGAGAAAGAGATGTTTCAAAGGGGAAGTCGATGGGAAAGGGTAATATTTCGGCATTCTGGTGTGCGATCTGGAAGGAAGCAGACATGGTACGAAAGTCCCTAAGGAATTGAATTGAAGTGTGTGTTGTATTATCAATATTTTCTAAAAATTCTACAAAAATTTTTTACGGGATTTACCAGAAAACGGAAAAAATCTAACAAATGTATCTTACGTACCAATTACAGATTAAAAATTTATACTTAAACTCAAATATCGTTTTCCCCACAGTAAAAGAACAATTTCGCCAAACTCTGTTAACATATCTAATTTGTTTCAATATGACTTCGAAATGAAAAGCAGAGACAATACTGAGACCCCCCCAACTCGCAACCCTCTTGCCGCTGGCACTCTCAGTTTTTTTTTTTCAAATTCGCCATTTTGTTTTCCTATCGGTGTCATGTCAATCTAGAATCCGTGAGAGCTTCAACAAAAAATGTGGTGAATTTCTTTTGACAGCAGTCGAGTGACAGACTGTCAAAATATGGAAATCAAATTGTATTTTTCCTCCAACAAATTGAAAGAATGTAAGTTTTCGCCTATTTTAAGTGCTTAAATTAATAATTAAATACATTTGTCTTACAGCTAAGGAAGAAGGCGACGTTGATGTGTTCGCTAACCTTACTTTATATAATGGATCGCACTGGAGGCAACGATGAATATCAATCGGAATCGATATAAGTAAGCCATACTATTCAATGAATTTGTCTCACTATATATATTTGATTATTAGATATTTCTTCAAGGTTTGTTAAATCACAAGCTCCCACTCAAGATCATGCTAGAGAAGCCCTTGATTTGTCTACGATGCAGGAGAACATACACCATCAAGAGTGTATGGCCAAAGTCAAGGAATACGAAACACATATTGAACAGGCGAAAGTTGAACACAAGCGTAACGATCACGAAGAGCGTAAGAAGACCCTGATTGTAAGTTAGATTTGAATTAACATGAACCTGACGACGAATTGCTAACCATTTGTATCCACTTCTAGGAAGAGACCAAGTAACAACAGCATCGTTCCCAATATCAAGCCCAATAGGCAAGGCACCGCTATGAAGATCAATTGTTGCAGCAGCAACGTATCCAGTAGGACAATTTCGAAAGGTAAGAATATAGTAAAAGTTGTGTGCATTGATTCTTTAAACGGTAACACTTACTAGGCAAGAGGAAAGTGTCGCACTCCAAGAGGCAATGCGCCGGCAAACCATCGAACACGAGATCGAAATGAAGGAGAAAAACCGTCTTAAACTACTCGAGCACGAGATGAGAACCAAAGCCAAGGTTGACAGGGAGAATCGTGACATCAACAAGAACTGGTGTTGTTTTTGGGTACTTTGAGGCTCGTATTGGAAAGTCAACTCGACAGATGCGTTAAAGAACCCCCTGCAATACCTCAAACGAATGAAATCTAAACCCAACGATGCTCTCCAAGTAAGTGATTACTATTTCTTTTCATAGATATATTTATTTTCTAACTGAATACTTATTCACAGGGCGTTGTTTTGAATCCCAAATTAGAAGAAAGTCCGCGAGATATTGCCATGCAACGAAAAACACCCGTCTTACCGCAACATCCTGATGCATGGCCCACCTGGTACTGGTAAGACAATGTTCGCCATGAAACTGACGCAACACTCTGGAATGGATTACGCCATCATGACTGGAGGTGATGTAGCACCAATGGACAGGAGTCACAACTATTCACAAAGTCTTCGATTGGGCCAACACCAGTAATCGTAGTTTGTTGTAACATTTTATTATATGTATTGAATATAAAATAAGTTACATGTAAAACCTTATCAGTACGTGTTATAAATATGTAAGAAACTAAACTGCACTCTATTCAGGTGGAGCCTTGTTTGCACTCCATCCATGGAAAGATTTTGTGAAACGCTTAGACTCCTTGTTCTTCAGAGTGAGGAAAAGTTTGCAGTTTCTGGTTGTTTGATAGATGTTGTGTTGAATACCTGGAATAAATGTTAATAAATGCATATTTGTGTAAACTGAAAGAATTTTTTGTCGTCGGCTGTGTAACTTACTTGTGCGGCCAATTTGATTTCGACTTCACTGCATATGGAGCCGAGCCAGTAGTCCTAAATCGTCTTGGCAGAAGTCGGAGCAATTTTCGGCGACGACGAAGTAGCCCTTTTCTTTGGAGCATAGGAAAAGTCGGGTGAAACTCATGTATCAGGGATGGGATTCCCTCGAAAACCAGTTTGTTGTCAATCAAATACAGACGACGTAGGTTCAGCAGCTTGAAGATTGATGAAAGTAGGGCTGTCAGCTGGTTGCGCGACAGATTCAAGATCTCCAGCTTGTGCCGAAACCCGACCGCGAATGATAGTTCGCTTATTTCGTTATCGCTCAAGTTGAGCATGTTTTGTAGGCAATCGGTAACCTGGCAGCGAATTTCGCGACAAATCCAGTTCGGATCAAAGAGGATCTAAACTAGAGGGCCAACTCCCGTGCACCTACCCGATTTTCCCCGCAAATTTTGAATGACAGCCCTCTCTCGCGCGTTCTTTTTTTGCCAGTGTGTGAATACATGTTATTAATGGCCGCCGAGTGGAACTTTTCCAATAACAAACAATTTGTAAATTAATTTATAACAATAAATGTAAAAGGATTAAATGTTGGGTATGGTTTTTTAGATAGCTTTACTTGTTCTCTATCCATGTTATGCGCCAAAAAATATTCATCCATTCACATTTCAGGTTATTTTAATTTTTTTTCCATGAAAAATATTTTTGACGGCAAAATTCATGAATCTACCTTGGGGAGTTGTTCCAAAAATAGGTTGATTCCATGCAATTTAAGCCCATGCTTTCACTAGGGCAAAAGTGAATTCCTTAAAACATTCGCAAACATTGCATACATTTCTATTACGCATTTTTTAGCACCGTATTTGTACAAAATCAAAATATGATTAGGAATTCTGTGGTTTAATAAGAGTGAACACAGTTGATGTTACTAAGGAACAGAAAAAATGGAAATTTTATTCATATCTAAAAAAAAATATTATTCTCGGAAAGTAAATTCGTAAAAACGAGTACATGTGAATAAACTGCTAACAAAAAGAAAATATAATGTGGTTTTTAATTTGATCCGATTTAAGATTTTACGTATTCAATCGAATCTAAATTTTTAATTAACAAAAACAAGTGCAAAAAGTGATATTTCACATAAATAACGGGCAATCTGTAGCAATTTAGAAAGAGAAAGAGATGTTTCAAAGGGGAAGTCGATGGGAAAGGGTAATATTTCGGCATTCTGGTGTGCGATCTGGAAGGAAGCAGACATGGTACGAAAGTCCCTAAGGAATTGAATTGAAGTGTGTGTTGTATTATCAATATTTTCTAAAAATTCTACAAAATTTTTTTACGGGATTTACCAGAAAACGGAAAAAATCTAACAAATGTATTTTACGTACCAATTACAGATTAAAAATTTATACTTAAACTAAAATATCGTTTTCCCCACAGTAAAAGAACAATTTCGCCAAACTCTGTTAACATATCTATTTTGTTTCAATATGACTTCGAAATGAAAAGCAGAGACAATACTGAGACCCCCCCAACTCGCAACCCTCTTGCCAATGGCACCCTCAGTTTTTTTTTTTTTTTCAAATTCGCCATTTTGTTTTCCTATCGGTGTTATGTCAATCTAGAATCCGTGAGAGCTTCAACAAAAAATGTGGTGAATTTCTTTTGGTAGCAGTCGAGTGACAGACTGTCAAAATATGGAAATCAAATTGTATTTTTCCTCCAACAAATTGAAAGAATGTAAGTTTTCGCGTATTTTAAGTGCTTAAATTAATAATTAAATACATTTGTCTTACAGCTAAGGAAGAAGGCGACGTTGATGTGTTCGCTAACCTTACTTTATATAATGGATCGCACTGGAGGCAACGATGAATATCAATCGGAATCGATATAAGTAAGCCATACTATTCAATGAATTTGTCTCACTATATATATTTGATTATTAGATATTTCTTCAAGGTTTGTTAAATCACAAGCTCCCACTCAAGATCATGCTAGAGAAGCCCTTGATTTGTCCACGATGCAGGAGAACATACAACATCAAGAGTGTATGGCCAAAGTCAAGGAATACGAAACACATATTGAACAGGCGAAAGTTGAACACAAGCGTATCGATCACGAAGAGCGTAGGAAGACCCTGATTGTAAGTTGGATTTGAATTAACATGAACCTGACGACGAATTGCTAACCATTTGTATCCACTTCTAGGAAGAGACCAAGTAACAACAGCATCGTTCCCAATATCAAGCCCAATAGGCAAGGCACCGCTATGAAGATCAATTGTTGCAACAGCAACGTATCCAGGAGGACAATTTCGAAAGGTAAGAATATAGTAAAAGTTGTGTGCATTGATTAAACGGTAACACTTCGCACTCCAAGAGGCAATGCGCCGGCAAAGCATCGAACACGAGATCGAAATGAAGGAGAAAAACCGTCTTAAACTACTCGAGCACGAGATGAGAACCAAAGCCAAGGTTGACAGGGAGAATCGCATCACTGTCATCATCAGCATCAAGACTGCTGCTGGTCTGCCATGGAAGCAACTGGTGTTGTTTGTGGGTACATTGAGGCTCGTATTGGAAAGTCAACTCGACAGATGCGTTAAAGAATCCACTGCAATACCTCAAACGAATGAAATCTAAGCCCAACGATGCTCTCCAAGTAAGTGATTACTATTTCTTTTCATAGGTATATTTATTTTCTAACTGAATACTTATTCATAGGGCGTTTTTTTTATCCCAAATTAGAAGAAAGTCTGCGAGATATTGCCATGCAACGAAAAACACCCGTCTTACCGCAACATCCTGATGCATGGCCCACCTGGTACTGGTAAGACAATGTTCGCCATGAAACTGACGCAACACTATGGAATGGATTACGCCATCATGACTGGAGGTGATGTAGCACCAATGGACAGGAGTCACAACTATTCACAAAGTCTTCGATTGGGCCAACACCAGTAATCGTAGTTTGTTGTAACATTTTATTATATGTATTGAATATAAAATAAGTTACATGTAAAACCTTATCAGTACGTGTTATAAGTATGTAAGAATAAACTGCACTCTATTCAGGTGGAGCCTTGTTTGCACTCCATCCATGGAAAGATTTTGTGAAGCGCTTGGACTCCTTGTTCTTCAGAGTGAGGAAAAGTTTGCAGTTTCTGGTTGTTTGATAGATGTTGTGTTGGATACCTGGAATAAATGTTAATAAATGCATATTTATGTAAACTGAAAGAATTTTTTGTCGTCGGCTGTGTAACTTACTTGTGCGGGCAATTTGATTTCGATTTCACTGCATATGGAACCGAGCCAGTAGTCCTAAATCGTCTTGGCAGAAGTCGGAGCAATTTTCGGCGACGACGAAGTAGCCCTTTTCTTTGGAGCATAGGAAAAGTCGGGTGAAACTCATGTATCAGGGATGGGATTCCCTCGAAAACCAGTTTGTTGTCAATCAAATACAGACGACGTAGGTTCAGCAGCTTGAAGATTGATGAAAGTAGGGCTGTCAGCTGGTTGCGCGACAGATTCAAGATCTCCAGCTTGTGCCGAAACCCGACCGCGAATGATAGTTCGCTTATTTCGTTATCGTTCAAGTTGAGCATGTTTTACAGGCAATCGGTAACCTGGCATCGAATTTCGCGACAAATCCAGTTCGGATAAGTTACACTAGTTGTCAGTGTCAGTGTCAGATTTCAACCGTGGTGAGCAGAACAGTGTTCAGAAGTACAGCTTTTTTTAAGAGAAGTTCAACTCAATTTTGGTGAATAAGTATATTATCTCAGTAAATTTTCATATTAGTTTTTTCATAATATTCTGTATTTCTATTCAACCAGAGTACTCATTCACCATTATTGTTCCATTATAATACCAAAACATACGCCTTATAAGTAATATAAATCAGAGACAATACTGAGACCCCCAACTCGCAACCCTCTTGCCGCTGGCACCCTGAGTTTTTTTTTTCAAATTTGCCATTTTGTTTTCCTATCGGTGTTATGTCAATCTAGAATCCGTGAGAGCTTCAACAAAAAAAGGAAAACAAAAAAAATGTGGTGAATTTCTTTTGACAGAAGTCGAGTGACAGACTGTCAAAATATGGAAAACAAATTGTATTTTTCCTCCAACAAATTGAAAGAATGTAAGTTTTCGCGTATTTTAAGTGCTTAAATTAATAATTAAATACATTTGTCTTACAGCTAAGGAAGAAGGCGACGTTGAGGTGTTCGCTAACCTTACTATATATAATGGATCGCACTGGAGACAACGATGAATATCAATCGGAATCGATATAAGTAAGCCATACTATTCAATGAATTTGTCTCACTAGATATATTTGATTATTAGATATTTCTTCAAGGTTTGTTAAATCACAAGCTCCCACTCAAGATCATGCTAGAGAAGCCCTTGATTTGTCTACGATGCAGGAGAACATACACCATCAAGAGTGTATGGCCAAAGTCAAGGAATACGAAACACATATTGAACAGGCGAAAGTTGAACACAAGCGTAACGATCACGAAGAGCGTAGGAAGACCCTGATTGTAAGTTAGATTTGAATTAACATGAACCTGACGCCGAATTGCTAACCATTTGTATCCACTTCTAGGAAGAGACCAAGTAACAACAGCATCGTTCCCAATATCAAGCCCAATAGGCAAGGCACCGCTATGAAGATCAATTGTTGCAGCAGCAACGTATCCAGTAGGACAATTTCGAAAGGTAAGAATATAGTAAAAGTTGTGTGCATTGATTCTTTAAACGGTAACACTTACTAGGCAAGAGGAAAGTGTCGCACTCCAAGAGGCAATGCGCCGGCAAACCATCGAACACGAGATCGAAATGAAGAAGAAAAACCGTCTTAAACTACTCGAGCACGAGATGAGAACCAAAGCCAAGGTTGACAGGGAGAATCGTGACATCAACAAGAACTGGTGTTGTTTTTGGGTACATTGAGGCTCGTATTGGAAAGTCAACTCGACAGATGCGTTAAAGAATCCCCTGCAATACCTCAAACGAATGAAATCTAAACCCAACGATGCTCTCCAAGTAAGTGATTACTATTTCTTTTCATAGATATATTTATTTTCTAACTGAATACTTATTCACAGGGCGTTGTTTTGAATCCCAAATTAGAAGAAAGTCTGCGAGATATTGCCATGCAACGAAAAACACCCGTCTTACCGCAACATCCTGATGCATGGCCCACCTGGTACTGGTAAGACAATGTTCGCCATGAAACTGACGCAACACTCTGGAATGGATTACGCCATCATGACTGGAGGTGATGTAGCACCAATGGACAGGAGTCACAACTATTCACAAAGTCTTCGATTGGGCCAACACCAGTAATCGTAGTTTGTTGTAACATTTTATTATATGTATTGAATATAAAATAAGTTACATGTAAAACCTTATCAGTACGTGTTATAAATATGTAAGAAACTAAACTGCACTCTATTCAGGTTGAGCCTTGTTTGCACTCCATCCATGGAAAGATTTTGTGAAGCGCTTGGACTCCTTGTTCTTCAGAGTGAGGAAAAGTTTGCAGTTTCTGGTTGTTTGATAGATGTTGTGTTGAATACCTGGAATAAATGTTAATAAATGCATATTTGTGTAAACTGAAAGAATTTTTTGTCGTCGGCTGTGTAACTTACTTGTGCGGCCATTTTGATTTCGACTTCACTGTATATGGAGCCGAGACAGTTGTCCTAAATCGTCTTGGCAGAAGTCGGAGCAATTTTCGGCCACGACGAAGTAGCCCTTTTCTTTGGAGCATAGGAAAAGTCGGGTGAAACTCATGTATCAGGGATGGGATTGGGAAGATTGATGAAAGTAGGGCTGTCAGCTGGTTGCGCGACAGATTCAAGATCTCCAGCTTGTGCCGAAACCCGATCGCGAATGATAGTTCGCTTATTTCGTTATCGCTCAAGTTGAGCATGTTTTACAGGCAATCGGTAACCTGGCAGCGAATTTCGCGACAAATCCAGTTCGGATCAAGAGGATCTAAACTCTCTCTCTCTCGCGCGTTCTTTTTTTTCTGTCTGTGAATACATGTTATTAATGGCCGCCGAGTGGAACTTTTCCAATAACAAACAATTTGTAAATTAATTTATAACAATAAATGTAAAAGGATTAAATGTTGGGTATGGTTTTTTAGATAGCTTTACTTGTTCTCTATCCATGTTATGCGCCAAAAAATATTCATCCATTCACATTTCAGGTTATTTTAATTTTTTTTACATGAAAAATATTTTTGACGGCAAAATTCATGAATCTACCTTGGGGAGTTGTTCCAAAAATAGGTTGATTCCATGCAATTTAAGCCCATGTTTTCACTAGGGCAAAAGTGAATTCCTTAAAACATTCGCAAACATTGCACACATTTCTATTACGCTTTTTTTAGCACCGTATTTGTACAAAATCAAAATATGATTAGGAATTCTGTGGTTTAATAAGAGTGAACACAGTTGATGTTACTAAGGAACAGAAAAAATGGAAATTTTATTCATATCTAAAAAAAAAATATTATTCTCGGGAAGTAAATTCGTAAAAACGAGTACATGTGAATAAACTCCTAACAAAGAGAAAATATAATGCGGTTTTTAATTTGATCCGATTTAAGATTTTACGTATTCAATCGAATCTAAATTTTTAATTAACAAAAACAAGTGCAAAAAGTGATATTTCACATAAATAACGGGCAATCTGTAGCAATTTAGAAAGAGAAAGAGATGTTTCAAAGGGGAAGTCGATGGGAAAGGGTAATATTTCGGCATTCTGGTGTGCGATCTGGAAGGAAGCAGACATGGTACGAAAGTCCCTAAGGAATTGAATTGAAGTGTGTGTTGTATTATCAATATTTTCTAAAAATTCTACAAAAATTTTTTACGGGATTTACCAGAAAACGGAAAAAATCTAACAAATGTATCTTACGTACCAATTACAGATTAAAAATTTATACTTAAACTCAAATATCGTTTTCCCCACAGTAAAAGAACAATTTCGCCAAACTCTGTTAACATATCTAATTTGTTTCAATATGACTTCGAAATGAAAAGCAGAGACAATACTGAGACCCCCCCAACTCGCAACCCTCTTGCCAATGGCACCCTCAGTTTTTTTTTTTCAAATTCGCCATTTTGTTTTCCTATCGGTGTCATGTCAATCTAGAATCCGTGAGAGCTTCAACAAAAAATGTGGTGAATTTCTTTTGACAGCAGTCGAGTGACAGACTGTCAAAATATGGAAATCAAATTGTATTTTTCCTCCAACAAATTGAAAGAATGTAAGTTTTCGCCTATTTTAAGTGCTTAAATTAATAATTAAATACATTTGTCTTACAGCTAAGGAAGAAGGCGACGTTGATGTGTTCGCTAACCTTACTTTATATAATGGATCGCACTG
Source organism: Cheilosia grossa (assembly GCA_963082955.1). Classification (NCBI taxonomy): domain Eukaryota; kingdom Metazoa; phylum Arthropoda; class Insecta; order Diptera; family Syrphidae; genus Cheilosia; species Cheilosia grossa. The sequence continues at coordinate 50,298,940 of OY720144.1, read as the reverse complement.
GAGGCAACGATGAATATCAATCGGAATCGATATAAGTAAGCCATACTATTCAATGAATTTGTCTCACTATATATATTTGATTATTAGATATTTCTTCAAGGTTTGTTAAATCACAAGCTCCCACTCAAGATCATGCTAGAGAAGCCCTTGATTTGTCTACGATGCAGGAGAACATACACCATCAAGAGTGTATGGCCAAAGTCAAGGAATACGAAACACATATTGAACAGGCGAAAGTTGAACACAAGCGTAACGATCACGAAGAGCGTAAGAAGACCCTGATTGTAAGTTAGATTTGAATTAACATGAACCTGACGACGAATTGCTAACCATTTGTATCCACTTCTAGGAAGAGACCAAGTAACAACAGCATCGTTCCCAATATCAAGCCCAATAGGCAAGGCACCGCTATGAAGATCAATTGTTGCAGCAGCAACGTATCCAGTAGGACAATTTCGAAAGGTAAGAATATAGTAAAAGTTGTGTGCATTGATTCTTTAAACGGTAACACTTACTAGGCAAGAGGAAAGTGTCGCACTCCAAGAGGCAATGCGCCGGCAAACCATCGAACACGAGATCGAAATGAAGGAGAAAAACCGTCTTAAACTACTCGAGCACGAGATGAGAACCAAAGCCAAGGTTGACAGGGAGAATCGTGACATCAACAAGAACTGGTGTTGTTTTTGGGTACTTTGAGGCTCGTATTGGAAAGTCAACTCGACAGATGCGTTAAAGAACCCCCTGCAATACCTCAAACGAATGAAATCTAAACCCAACGATGCTCTCCAAGTAAGTGATTACTATTTCTTTTCATAGATATATTTATTTTCTAACTGAATACTTATTCACAGGGCGTTGTTTTGAATCCCAAATTAGAAGAAAGTCCGCGAGATATTGCCATGCAACGAAAAACACCCGTCTTACCGCAACATCCTGATGCATGGCCCACCTGGTACTGGTAAGACAATGTTCGCCATGAAACTGACGCAACACTCTGGAATGGATTACGCCATCATGACTGGAGGTGATGTAGCACCAATGGACAGGAGTCACAACTATTCACAAAGTCTTCGATTGGGCCAACACCAGTAATCGTAGTTTGTTGTAACATTTTATTATATGTATTGAATATAAAATAAGTTACATGTAAAACCTTATCAGTACGTGTTATAAATATGTAAGAAACTAAACTGCACTCTATTCAGGTGGAGCCTTGTTTGCACTCCATCCATGGAAAGATTTTGTGAAACGCTTAGACTCCTTGTTCTTCAGAGTGAGGAAAAGTTTGCAGTTTCTGGTTGTTTGATAGATGTTGTGTTGAATACCTGGAATAAATGTTAATAAATGCATATTTGTGTAAACTGAAAGAATTTTTTGTCGTCGGCTGTGTAACTTACTTGTGCGGCCAATTTGATTTCGACTTCACTGCATATGGAGCCGAGCCAGTAGTCCTAAATCGTCTTGGCAGAAGTCGGAGCAATTTTCGGCGACGACGAAGTAGCCCTTTTCTTTGGAGCATAGGAAAAGTCGGGTGAAACTCATGTATCAGGGATGGGATTCCCTCGAAAACCAGTTTGTTGTCAATCAAATACAGACGACGTAGGTTCAGCAGCTTGAAGATTGATGAAAGTAGGGCTGTCAGCTGGTTGCGCGACAGATTCAAGATCTCCAGCTTGTGCCGAAACCCGACCGCGAATGATAGTTCGCTTATTTCGTTATCGCTCAAGTTGAGCATGTTTTGTAGGCAATCGGTAACCTGGCAGCGAATTTCGCGACAAATCCAGTTCGGATCAAAGAGGATCTAAACTAGAGGGCCAACTCCCGTGCACCTACCCGATTTTCCCCGCAAATTTTGAATGACAGCCCTCTCTCGCGCGTTCTTTTTTTGCCAGTGTGTGAATACATGTTATTAATGGCCGCCGAGTGGAACTTTTCCAATAACAAACAATTTGTAAATTAATTTATAACAATAAATGTAAAAGGATTAAATGTTGGGTATGGTTTTTTAGATAGCTTTACTTGTTCTCTATCCATGTTATGCGCCAAAAAATATTCATCCATTCACATTTCAGGTTATTTTAATTTTTTTTCCATGAAAAATATTTTTGACGGCAAAATTCATGAATCTACCTTGGGGAGTTGTTCCAAAAATAGGTTGATTCCATGCAATTTAAGCCCATGTTTTCACTAGGGCAAAAGTGAATTCCTTAAAACATTCGCAAACATTGCATACATTTCTATTACGCATTTTTTAGCACCGTATTTGTACAAAATCAAAATATGATTAGGAATTCTGTGGTTTAATAAGAGTGAACACAGTTGATGTTACTAAGGAACAGAAAAAATGGAAATTTTATTCATATCTAAAAAAAAATATTATTCTCGGAAAGTAAATTCGTAAAAACGAGTACATGTGAATAAACTGCTAACAAAAAGAAAATATAATGTGGTTTTTAATTTGATCCGATTTAAGATTTTACGTATTCAATCGAATCTAAATTTTTAATTAACAAAAACAAGTGCAAAAAGTGATATTTCACATAAATAACGGGCAATCTGTAGCAATTTAGAAAGAGAAAGAGATGTTTCAAAGGGGAAGTCGATGGGAAAGGGTAATATTTCGGCATTCTGGTGTGCGATCTGGAAGGAAGCAGACATGGTACGAAAGTCCCTAAGGAATTGAATTGAAGTGTGTGTTGTATTATCAATATTTTCTAAAAATTCTACAAAATTTTTTTACGGGATTTACCAGAAAACGGAAAAAATCTAACAAATGTATTTTACGTACCAATTACAGATTAAAAATTTATACTTATACTAAAATATCGTTTTCCCCACAGTAAAAGAACAATTTCGCCAAACTCTGTTAACATATCTATTTTGTTTCAATATGACTTCGAAATGAAAAGCAGAGACAATACTGAGACCCCCCCAACTCGCAACCCTCTTGCCAATGGCACCCTCAGTTTTTTTTTTTTTCAAATTCGCCATTTTGTTTTCCTATCGGTGTTATGTCAATCTAGAATCCGTGAGAGCTTCAACAAAAAATGTGGTGAATTTCTTTTGGTAGCAGTCGAGTGACAGACTGTCAAAATATGGAAATCAAATTGTATTTTTCCTCCAACAAATTGAAAGAATGTAAGTTTTCGCGTATTTTAAGTGCTTAAATTAATAATTAAATACATTTGTCTTACAGCTAAGGAAGAAGGCGACGTTGATGTGTTCGCTAACCTTACTTTATATAATGGATCGCACTGGAGGCAACGATGAATATCAATCGGAATCGATATAAGTAAGCCATACTATTCAATGAATTTGTCTCACTATATATATTTGATTATTAGATATTTCTTCAAGGTTTGTTAAATCACAAGCTCCCACTCAAGATCATGCTAGAGAAGCCCTTGATTTGTCCACGATGCAGGAGAACATACAACATCAAGAGTGTATGGCCAAAGTCAAGGAATACGAAACACATATTGAACAGGCGAAAGTTGAACACAAGCGTATCGATCACGAAGAGCGTAGGAAGACCCTGATTGTAAGTTGGATTTGAATTAACATGAACCTGACGACGAATTGCTAACCATTTGTATCCACTTCTAGGAAGAGACCAAGTAACAACAGCATCGTTCCCAATATCAAGCCCAATAGGCAAGGCACCGCTATGAAGATCAATTGTTGCAACAGCAACGTATCCAGGAGGACAATTTCGAAAGGTAAGAATATAGTAAAAGTTGTGTGCATTGATTAAACGGTAACACTTCGCACTCCAAGAGGCAATGCGCCGGCAAAGCATCGAACACGAGATCGAAATGAAGGAGAAAAACCGTCTTAAACTACTCGAGCACGAGATGAGAACCAAAGCCAAGGTTGACAGGGAGAATCGCATCACTGTCATCATCAGCATCAAGACTGCTGCTGGTCTGCCATGGAAGCAACTGGTGTTGTTTGTGGGTACATTGAGGCTCGTATTGGAAAGTCAACTCGACAGATGCGTTAAAGAATCCACTGCAATACCTCAAACGAATGAAATCTAAGCCCAACGATGCTCTCCAAGTAAGTGATTACTATTTCTTTTCATAGGTATATTTATTTTCTAACTGAATACTTATTCATAGGGCGTTTTTTTTATCCCAAATTAGAAGAAAGTCTGCGAGATATTGCCATGCAACGAAAAACACCCGTCTTACCGCAACATCCTGATGCATGGCCCACCTGGTACTGGTAAGACAATGTTCGCCATGAAACTGACGCAACACTATGGAATGGATTACGCCATCATGACTGGAGGTGATGTAGCACCAATGGACAGGAGTCACAACTATTCACAAAGTCTTCGATTGGGCCAACACCAGTAATCGTAGTTTGTTGTAACATTTTATTATATGTATTGAATATAAAATAAGTTACATGTAAAACCTTATCAGTACGTGTTATAAGTATGTAAGAATAAACTGCACTCTATTCAGGTGGAGCCTTGTTTGCACTCCATCCATGGAAAGATTTTGTGAAGCGCTTGGACTCCTTGTTCTTCAGAGTGAGGAAAAGTTTGCAGTTTCTGGTTGTTTGATAGATGTTGTGTTGGATACCTGGAATAAATGTTAATAAATGCATATTTATGTAAACTGAAAGAATTTTTTGTCGTCGGCTGTGTAACTTACTTGTGCGGGCAATTTGATTTCGATTTCACTGCATATGGAACCGAGCCAGTAGTCCTAAATCGTCTTGGCAGAAGTCGGAGCAATTTTCGGCGACGACGAAGTAGCCCTTTTCTTTGGAGCATAGGAAAAGTCGGGTGAAACTCATGTATCAGGGATGGGATTCCCTCGAAAACCAGTTTGTTGTCAATCAAATACAGACGACGTAGGTTCAGCAGCTTGAAGATTGATGAAAGTAGGGCTGACAGCTGGTTGCGCGACAGATTCAAGATCTCCAGCTTGTGCCGAAACCCGACCGCGAATGATAGTTCGCTTATTTCGTTATCGTTCAAGTTGAGCATGTTTTACAGGCAATCGGTAACCTGGCAGCGAATTTCGCGACAAATCCAGTTCGGATAAGTTACACTAGTTGTCAGTGTCAGTGTCAGATTTCAACCGTGGTGAGCAGAACAGTGTTCAGAAGTACAGCTTTTTTTAAGAGAAGTTCAACTCAATTTTGGTGAATAAGTATATTATCTCAGTAAATTTTCATATTAGTTTTTTCATAATATTCTGTATTTCTATTCAACCAGAGTACTCATTCACCATTATTGTTCCATTATAATACCAAAACATACGCCTTATAAGTAATATAAATCAGAGACAATACTGAGACCCCCAACTCGCAACCCTCTTGCCGCTGGCACCCTGAGTTTTTTTTTTCAAATTTGCCATTTTGTTTTCCTATCGGTGTTATGTCAATCTAGAATCCGTGAGAGCTTCAACAAAAAAAGGAAAACAAAAAAAATGTGGTGAATTTCTTTTGACAGAAGTCGAGTGACAGACTGTCAAAATATGGAAAACAAATTGTATTTTTCCTCCAACAAATTGAAAGAATGTAAGTTTTCGCGTATTTTAAGTGCTTAAATTAATAATTAAATACATTTGTCTTACAGCTAAGGAAGAAGGCGACGTTGAGGTGTTCGCTAACCTTACTATATATAATGGATCGCACTGGAGACAACGATGAATATCAATCGGAATCGATATAAGTAAGCCATACTATTCAATGAATTTGTCTCACTAGATATATTTGATTATTAGATATTTCTTCAAGGTTTGTTAAATCACAAGCTCCCACTCAAGATCATGCTAGAGAAGCCCTTGATTTGTCTACGATGCAGGAGAACATACACCATCAAGAGTGTATGGCCAAAGTCAAGGAATACGAAACACATATTGAACAGGCGAAAGTTGAACACAAGCGTAACGATCACGAAGAGCGTAGGAAGACCCTGATTGTAAGTTAGATTTGAATTAACATGAACCTGACGCCGAATTGCTAACCATTTGTATCCACTTCTAGGAAGAGACCAAGTAACAACAGCATCGTTCCCAATATCAAGCCCAATAGGCAAGGCACCGCTATGAAGATCAATTGTTGCAGCAGCAACGTATCCAGTAGGACAATTTCGAAAGGTAAGAATATAGTAAAAGTTGTGTGCATTGATTCTTTAAACGGTAACACTTACTAGGCAAGAGGAAAGTGTCGCACTCCAAGAGGCAATGCGCCGGCAAACCATCGAACACGAGATCGAAATGAAGAAGAAAAACCGTCTTAAACTACTCGAGCACGAGATGAGAACCAAAGCCAAGGTTGACAGGGAGAATCGTGACATCAACAAGAACTGGTGTTGTTTTTGGGTACATTGAGGCTCGTATTGGAAAGTCAACTCGACAGATGCGTTAAAGAATCCCCTGCAATACCTCAAACGAATGAAATCTAAACCCAACGATGCTCTCCAAGTAAGTGATTACTATTTCTTTTCATAGATATATTTATTTTCTAACTGAATACTTATTCACAGGGCGTTGTTTTGAATCCCAAATTAGAAGAAAGTCTGCGAGATATTGCCATGCAACGAAAAACACCCGTCTTACCGCAACATCCTGATGCATGGCCCACCTGGTACTGGTAAGACAATGTTCGCCATGAAACTGACGCAACACTCTGGAATGGATTACGCCATCATGACTGGAGGTGATGTAGCACCAATGGACAGGAGTCACAACTATTCACAAAGTCTTCGATTGGGCCAACACCAGTAATCGTAGTTTGTTGTAACATTTTATTATATGTATTGAATATAAAATAAGTTACATGTAAAACCTTATCAGTACGTGTTATAAATATGTAAGAAACTAAACTGCACTCTATTCAGGTTGAGCCTTGTTTGCACTCCATCCATGGAAAGATTTTGTGAAGCGCTTGGACTCCTTGTTCTTCAGAGTGAGGAAAAGTTTGCAGTTTCTGGTTGTTTGATAGATGTTGTGTTGAATACCTGGAATAAATGTTAATAAATGCATATTTGTGTAAACTGAAAGAATTTTTTGTCGTCGGCTGTGTAACTTACTTGTGCGGCCATTTTGATTTCGACTTCACTGTATATGGAGCCGAGACAGTTGTCCTAAATCGTCTTGGCAGAAGTCGGAGCAATTTTCGGCCACGACGAAGTAGCCCTTTTCTTTGGAGCATAGGAAAAGTCGGGTGAAACTCATGTATCAGGGATGGGATTGGGAAGATTGATGAAAGTAGGGCTGTCAGCTGGTTGCGCGACAGATTCAAGATCTCCAGCTTGTGCCGAAACCCGATCGCGAATGATAGTTCGCTTATTTCGTTATCGCTCAAGTTGAGCATGTTTTACAGGCAATCGGTAACCTGGCAGCGAATTTCGCGACAAATCCAGTTCGGATCAAGAGGATCTAAACTCTCTCTCTCTCGCGCGTTCTTTTTTTTCTGTCTGTGAATACATGTTATTAATGGCCGCCGAGTGGAACTTTTCCAATAACAAACAATTTGTAAATTAATTTATAACAATAAATGTAAAAGGATTAAATGTTGGGTATGGTTTTTTAGATAGCTTTACTTGTTCTCTATCCATGTTATGCGCCAAAAAATATTCATCCATTCACATTTCAGGTTATTTTAATTTTTTTTACATGAAAAATATTTTTGACGGCAAAATTCATGAATCTACCTTGGGGAGTTGTTCCAAAAATAGGTTGATTCCATGCAATTTAAGCCCATGTTTTCACTAGGGCAAAAGTGAATTCCTTAAAACATTCGCAAACATTGCACACATTTCTATTACGCTTTTTTTAGCACCGTATTTGTACAAAATCAAAATATGATTAGGAATTCTGTGGTTTAATAAGAGTGAACACAGTTGATGTTACTAAGGAACAGAAAAAATGGAAATTTTATTCATATCTAAAAAAAAAATATTATTCTCGGGAAGTAAATTCGTAAAAACGAGTACATGTGAATAAACTCCTAACAAAGAGAAAATATAATGCGGTTTTTAATTTGATCCGATTTAAGATTTTACGTATTCAATCGAATCTAAATTATTAATTAACAAAAACAAGTGCAAAAAGTGATATTTCACATAAATAACGGGCAATCTGTAGCAATTTAGAAAGAGAAAGAAATGTTTCAAAGGGGAAGTCGATGGGAAAGGGTAATATTTCGGCATTCTGGTGTGCGATCTGGAAGGAAGCAGACATGGTACGAAAGTCCCTAAGGAATTGAATTGAAGTGTGTGTTGTATTATCAATATTTTCTAAAAATTCTACAAAATTTTTTTACGGGATTTACCAGAAAACGGAAAAAATCTAACAAATGTATTTTACGTACCAATTACAGATTAAAAATTTATACTTAAACTAAAATATCGTTTTCCCCACAGTAAAAGAACAACTTCGCCAAACTCTGTTAACATATCTATTTTGTTTCAATATGACTTCGAAATGAAAAGCAGAGACAATACTGAGACCCCCCCAACTCGCAACCCTCTTGCCACTGGCACCCTCAGTTTTTTTTTTTTTCAAATTCGCCATTTTGTTTTCCTATCGGTGTTATGTCAATCTAGAATCCGTGAGAGCTTCAACAAAAAATGTGGTGAATTTCTTTTGGTAGCAGTCGAGTGACAGACTGTCAAAATATGGAAATCAAATTGTATTTTTCCTCCAACAAATTGAAAGAATGTAAGTTTTCGCGTATTTTAAGTGCTTAAATTAATAATTAAATACATTTGTCTTACAGCTAAGGAAGAAGGCGACGTTGATGTGTTCGCTAACCTTACTTTATATAATGGATCGCACTGGAGACAACGATGAATATCAATCGGAATCGATATAAGTAAGCCATACTATTCAATGAATTTGTCTCACTATATATATTTGATTATTAGATATTTCTTCAAGGTTTGTTAAATCACAAGCTCCCACTCAAGATCATGCTAGAGAAGCCCTTGATTTGTCTACGATGCAGGAGAACACATATTGAACAGGCGAAAGTTGAACACAAGCGTAACGATCACGAAGAGCGTAGGAAGACCCTGATTGTAAGTTAGATTTGAATTAACATGAACCTGACGACGAATTGCTAACCATTTGTATCCACTTCTAGGAAGAGACCAAGTAACAACAGCATCGTTCCCAATATCAAGCCCAATAGGCAAGGCACCGCTATGAAGATCAACTGTTGCAACAGCAACGTATCCAGGAGGACAATTTCGAAAGGTAAGAATATAGTAAAAGTTGTGTGCATTGATTAAACGTTAACACTTCGCACTCCAAGAGGCAATGCGCCGGCAAAGCATCGAACACGAGATCGAAATGAAGGAGAAAAACCGTCTTAAACTACTCGAGCACGAGATGAGAACCAAAGCCAAGGTTGACAGGGAGAATCGTGACATCAACAAGAACAGATTCGTCTAAAGGCACAAGAAAATCGCATCACTGTCATCATCTGCATCAAGACTGCTGCTGGTTTGCCATGGAAGCAACTGGTGTTGTTTGTGGGTACATTGAGGCTCGTATTGGAAAGTCAACTCGACAGATGCGTTAAAGAATCCACTGCAATACCTCAAACGAATGAAATCTAAGCCCAACGATGCTCTCCAAGTAAGTGATTACTATTTCTTTTCATAGATATATTTATTTTCTAACTGAATACTTATTCACAGGGCGTTGTTTTGAATCCCAAATTAGAAGAAAGTCTGCGAGATATTGCCATGCAACGAAAAACACCCGTCTTACCGCAACATCCTGATGCATGGCCCACCTGGTACTGGTAAGACAATGTTCGCCATGAAACTGACGCAACACTCTGGAATGGATTACGCCATCATGACTGGAGGTGATGTAGCACCAATGGACAGGAGTCACAACTATTCACAAAGTCTTCGATTGGGCCAAAACCAGTAATCGTAGTTTGTTGTAACATTTTATTATATGTATTGAATATAAAATAAGTTACATGTAAAACCTTATCAGTACGTGTTATAAGTATGTAAGAATAAACTGCACTCTATTCAGGTGGAGCCTTGTTTGCACTCCATCCATGGAAAGATTTTGTGAAGCGCTTGGACTCCTTGTTCTTCAGAGTGAGGAAAAGTTTGCAGTTTCTGGTTGTTTGATAGATGTTGTGTTGAATACCTGGAATAAATGTTAATAAATGCATATTTGTGTAAACTGAAAGAATTTTTTGTCGTCGGCTGTGTAACTTACTTGTGCGGCCATTTTGATTTCGACTTCACTGTATATGGAGCCGAGACAGTTGTCCTAAATCGTCTTGGCAGAAGTCGGAGCAATTTTCGGCCACGACGAAGTAGCCCTTTTCTTTGGAGCATAGGAAAAGTCGGGTGAAACTCATGTATCAGGGATGGGATTGGGAAGATTGATGAAAGTAGGGCTGTCAGCTGGTTGCGCGACAGATTCAAGATCTCCAGCTTGTGCCGAAACCCGATCGCGAATGATAGTTCGCTTATTTCGTTATCGCTCAAGTTGAGCATGTTTTACAGGCAATCGGTAACCTGGCAGCGAATTTCGCGACAAATCCAGTTCGGATCAAGAGGATCTAAACTCTCTCTCTCTCGCGCGTTCTTTTTTTTCTGTCTGTGAATACATGTTATTAATGGCCGCCGAGTGGAACTTTTCCAATAACAAACAATTTGTAAATTAATTTATAACAATAAATGTAAAAGGATTAAATGTTGGGTATGGTTTTTTAGATAGCTTTACTTGTTCTCTATCCATGTTATGCGCCAAAAAATATTCATCCATTCACATTTCAGGTTATTTTAATTTTTTTTACATGAAAAATATTTTTGACGGCAAAATTCATGAATCTACCTTGGGGAGTTGTTCCAAAAATAGGTTGATTCCATGCAATTTAAGCCCATGTTTTCACTAGGGCAAAAGTGAATTCCTTAAAACATTCGCAAACATTGCACACATTTCTATTACGCTTTTTTTAGCACCGTATTTGTACAAAATCAAAATATGATTAGGAATTCTGTGGTTTAATAAGAGTGAACACAGTTGATGTTACTAAGGAACAGAAAAAATGGAAATTTTATTCATATCTAAAAAAAAAATATTATTCTCGGGAAGTAAATTCGTAAAAACGAGTACATGTGAATAAACTCCTAACAAAGAGAAAATATAATGCGGTTTTTAATTTGATCCGATTTAAGATTTTACGTATTCAATCGAATCTAAATTTTTAATTAACAAAAACAAGTGCAAAAAGTGATATTTCACATAAATAACGGGCAATCTGTAGCAATTTAGAAAGAGAAAGAGATGTTTCAAAGGGGAAGTCGATGGGAAAGGGTAATATTTCGGCATTCTGGTGTGCGATCTGGAAGGAAGCAGACATGGTACGAAAGTCCCTAAGGAATTGAATTGAAGTGTGTGTTGTATTATCAATATTTTCTAAAAATTCTACAAAAATTTTTTACGGGATTTACCAGAAAACGGAAAAAATCTAACAAATGTATCTTACGTACCAATTACAGATTAAAAATTTATACTTAAACTCAAATATCGTTTTCCCCACAGTAAAAGAACAATTTCGCCAAACTCTGTTAACATATCTAATTTGTTTCAATATGACTTCGAAATGAAAAGCAGAGACAATACTGAGACCCCCCCAACTCGCAACCCTCTTGCCGCTGGCACTCTCAGTTTTTTTTTTTCAAATTCGCCATTTTGTTTTCCTATCGGTGTCATGTCAATCTAGAATCCGTGAGAGCTTCAACAAAAAATGTGGTGAATTTCTTTTGACAGCAGTCGAGTGACAGACTGTCAAAATATGGAAATCAAATTGTATTTTTCCTCCAACAAATTGAAAGAATGTAAGTTTTCGCCTATTTTAAGTGCTTAAATTAATAATTAAATACATTTGTCTTACAGCTAAGGAAGAAGGCGACGTTGATGTGTTCGCTAACCTTACTTTATATAATGGATCGCACTGGAGGCAACGATGAATATCAATCGGAATCGATATAAGTAAGCCATACTATTCAATGAATTTGTCTCACTATATATATTTGATTATTAGATATTTCTTCAAGGTTTGTTAAATCACAAGCTCCCACTCAAGATCATGCTAGAGAAGCCCTTGATTTGTCTACGATGCAGGAGAACATACACCATCAAGAGTGTATGGCCAAAGTCAAGGAATACGAAACACATATTGAACAGGCGAAAGTTGAACACAAGCGTAACGATCACGAAGAGCGTAAGAAGACCCTGATTGTAAGTTAGATTTGAATTAACATGAACCTGACGACGAATTGCTAACCATTTGTATCCACTTCTAGGAAGAGACCAAGTAACAACAGCATCGTTCCCAATATCAAGCCCAATAGGCAAGGCACCGCTATGAAGATCAATTGTTGCAGCAGCAACGTATCCAGTAGGACAATTTCGAAAGGTAAGAATATAGTAAAAGTTGTGTGCATTGATTCTTTAAACGGTAACACTTACTAGGCAAGAGGAAAGTGTCGCACTCCAAGAGGCAATGCGCCGGCAAACCATCGAACACGAGATCGAAATGAAGGAGAAAAACCGTCTTAAACTACTCGAGCACGAGATGAGAACCAAAGCCAAGGTTGACAGGGAGAATCGTGACATCAACAAGAACTGGTGTTGTTTTTGGGTACTTTGAGGCTCGTATTGGAAAGTCAACTCGACAGATGCGTTAAAGAATCCCCTGCAATACCTCAAACGAATGAAATCTAAACCCAACGATGCTCTCCAAGTAAGTGATTACTATTTCTTTTCATAGATATATTTATTTTCTAACTGAATACTTATTCACAGGGCGTTGTTTTGAATCCCAAATTAGAAGAAAGTCCGCGAGATATTGCCATGCAACGAAAAACACCCGTCTTACCGCAACATCCTGATGCATGGCCCACCTGGTACTGGTAAGACAATGTTCGCCATGAAACTGACGCAACACTCTGGAATGGATTACGCCATCATGACTGGAGGTGATGTAGCACCAATGGACAGGAGTCACAACTATTCACAAAGTCTTCGATTGGGCCAACACCAGTAATCGTAGTTTGTTGTAACATTTTATTATATGTATTGAATATAAAATAAGTTACATGTAAAACCTTATCAGTACGTGTTATAAATATGTAAGAAACTAAACTGCACTCTATTCAGGTGGAGCCTTGTTTGCACTCCATCCATGGAAAGATTTTGTGAAACGCTTAGACTCCTTGTTCTTCAGAGTGAGGAAAAGTTTGCAGTTTCTGGTTGTTTGATAGATGTTGTGTTGAATACCTGGAATAAATGTTAATAAATGCATATTTGTGTAAACTGAAAGAATTTTTTGTCGTCGGCTGTGTAACTTACTTGTGCGGCCAATTTGATTTCGACTTCACTGCATATGGAGCCGAGCCAGTAGTCCTAAATCGTCTTGGCAGAAGTCGGAGCAATTTTCGGCGACGACGAAGTAGCCCTTTTCTTTGGAGCATAGGAAAAGTCGGGTGAAACTCATGTATCAGGGATGGGATTCCCTCGAAAACCAGTTTGTTGTCAATCAAATACAGACGACGTAGGTTCAGCAGCTTGAAGATTGATGAAAGTAGGGCTGTCAGCTGGTTGCGCGACAGATTCAAGATCTCCAGCTTGTGCCGAAACCCGACCGCGAATGATAGTTCGCTTATTTCGTTATCGCTCAAGTTGAGCATGTTTTACAGGCAATCGGTAACCTGGCAGCGAATTTCGCGACAAATCCAGTTCGGATCAAAGAGGATCTAAACTAGAGGGCCAACTCCCGTGCACCTACCCGATTTTCCCCGCAAATTTTGAATGACAGCCCTCTCTCGCGCGTTCTTTTTTTTCCTGTCTGTGAATACATGTTATTAATGGCCGCCGAGTCGAACTTTTCCAATAACAAACAATTTGTAAATTAATTTATAACAATAAATGTAAAAGGATTAAATGTTGGGTATGGTTTTTTAGATAGCTTTACTTGTTCTCTATCCAAGTTATGCGCCAAAAAATATTCATCCATTCACATTTCAGGTTATTTTAATTTTTTTTACATGAAAAATATTTTTGACGGCAAAATTCATGAATCTACCTTGGGGAGTTGTTCCAAAAATAGGTTGATTCCATGCAATTTAAGCCCATGTTTTCGCTAGGGCAAAAGTGAATTCCTTAAAACATTCGCAAACATTGCATACATTTCTATTACGCATTTTTTAGCACCGTATTTGTACAAAATCAAAATATGATTAGGAATTCTGTGGTTTAATAAGAGTGAACACAGTTGATGTTACTAAGGAACAGAAAAAATGGAAATTTTATTCATATCTAAAAAAATATATTATTCTCGGAAAGTAAATTCGTAAAAACGAGTACATGTGAATAAACTGCTAACAAAAAGAAAATATAATGTGGTTTTTAATTTGATCCGATTTAAGATTTTACGTATTCAATCGAATCTAAATTTTTAATTAACAAAAACAAGTGCAAAAAGTGATATTTCACATAAATAACGGGCAATCTGTAGCAATTTAGAAAGAGAAAGAGATGTTTCAAAGGGGAAGTCGATGGGAAAGGGTAATATTTCGGCATTCTGGTGTGCGATCTGGAAGGAAGCAGACATGGTACGAAAGTCCCTAAGGAATTGAATTGAAGTGTGTGTTGTATTATCAATATTTTCTAAAAATTCTACAAAATTTTTTTACGGGATTTACCAGAAAACGGAACAAATCTAACAAATGTATTTTACGTACCAATTACAGATTAAAAATTTATACTTAAACTAAAATATCGTTTTCCCCACAGTAAAAGAACAATTTCGCCAAACTCTGTTAACATATCTATTTTGTTTCAATATGACTTCGAAATGAAAAGCAGAGACAATACTGAGACCCCCTCACCACGCAAACCTCTTGACAATGGCACCCTCAGTTTTTTTTTTCAAATTCGCCTTTTGTTTTCCTATCGGTGTTATGTCAAACTATTATCCGTGAGAGCTTCAACAAAAAAAGCAAAACAAAAAAAATGTGATGAATTTCTTTTGACAGCAGTCGAGTGACAGACTGTCAAAATATGGAAATCAAATTGTATTTTTCCTCCAACAAATTGAAAGAATGTAAGTTTTCGGGTATTTTAAGTGCTTAAATTAATAATTAAATACATTTGTCTTACAGCTAAGGAAGAAGGCGACGTTGAGGTGTTCGCTAATCTTACTTTATATAATGGATCGCACTGGAGACAACGATGAATATCAATCGGAATCGATATAAGTAAGCCATACTATTCAATGAATTTGTCTCACTATATATATTTGATTATTAGATATTTCTTCAAGGTTTGTTAAATCACAAGCTCCCACTCAAGATCATGCTAGAGAAGCCCTTGATTTGTCCACGATGCAGGAGAACATACACCATCAAGAGTGTATGGCCAAAGTCAAGGAATACGAAACACATATTGAACAGGCGAAAGTTGAACACAAGCGTAACGATCACGAAGAGCGTAAGAAGACCCTGATTGTAAGTTAGATTTGAATTAACATGAACCTGACGACGAATTGCTAACCATTTGTATCCACTTCTAGGAAGAGACCAAGTAACAACAGCATCGTTCCCAATATCAAGCCCAATAGGCAAGGCACCGCTATGAAGTAGGACAATTTCGAAAGGTAAGAATATAGTAAAAGTTGTGTGCATTGATTCTTTAAACGGTAACACTTACTAGGCAAGAGGAAAGTGTCGCACTCCAAGAGGCAATGCGCCGGCAAACCATCGAACACGAGATCGAAATGAAGGAGAAAAACCGTCTTAAGCTACTCGAGCACGAGATGAGAACCAAAGCCAAGGTTGACAGGGAGAATCGTGACATCAACAAGAACTGGTGTTGTTTTTGGGTACATTGAGGCTCGTATTGGAAAGTCAACTCGACAGATGCGTTAAAGAATCCCCTGCAATACCTCAAACGAATGAAATCTAAACCCAACGATGCTCTCCAAGTAAGTGATTACTATTTCTTTTCATAGATATATTTATTTTCTAACTGAATACTTATTCACAGGGCGTTGTTTTGAATCCCAAATTAGAAGAAAGTCTGCGAGATATTGCCATGCAACGAAAAACACCCGTCTTACCGCAACATCCTGATGCATGGCCCACCTGGTACTGGTAAGACAATGTTCGCCATGAAACTGACGCAACACTATGGAATGGATTACGCCATCATGACTGGAGGTGATGTAGCACCAATGGACAGGAGTCACAACTATTCACAAAGTCTTCGATTGGGCCAACACCAGTAATCGTAGTTTGTTGTAACATTTTATTATATGTATTGAATATAAAATAAGTTACATGTAAAACCTTATCAGTACGTGTTATAAGTATGTAAGAATAAACTGCACTCTATTCAGGTGGAGCCTTGTTTGCACTCCATCCATGGAAAGATTTTGTGAAGCGCTTGGACTCCTTGTTCTTCAGAGTGAGGAAAAGTTTGCAGTTTCTGGTTGTTTGATAGATGTTGTGTTGGATACCTGGAATAAATGTTAATAAATGCATATTTATGTAAACTGAAAGAATTTTTTGTCGTCGGCTGTGTAACTTACTTGTGCGGGCAATTTGATTTCGATTTCACTGCATATGGAACCGAGCCAGTAGTCCTAAATCGTCTTGGCAGAAGTCGGAGCAATTTTCGGCGACGACGAAGTAGCCCTTTTCTTTGGAGCATAGGAAAAGTCGGGTGAAACTCATGTATCAGGGATGGGATTCCCTCGAAAACCAGTTTGTTGTCAATCAAATACAGACGACGTAGGTTCAGCAGCTTGAAGATTGATGAAAGTAGGGCTGTCAGCTGGTTGCGCGACAGATTCAAGATCTCCAGCTTGTGCCGAAACCCGACCGCGAATGATAGTTCGCTTATTTCGTTATCGTTCAAGTTGAGCATGTTTTACAGGCAATCGGTAACCTGGCAGCGAATTTCGCGACAAATCCAGTTCGGATAAGTTACACTAGTTGTCAGTGTCAGTGTCAGATTTCAACCGTGGTGAGCAGAACAGTGTTCAGAAGTACAGCTTTTTTTAAGAGAAGTTCAACTCAATTTTGGTGAATAAGTATATTATCTCAGTACATTTTCATATTAGTTTTTTCATAATATTCTGTATTTCTATTCAACCAGAGTACTCATTCAACATTATTGTTCCATTATAATACCAAAACATACGCCTTATAAGTAATATAAATCAGAGACAATACTGAGACCCCCAACTCGCAATCAGAGACAATACTGAGACCCCCAACTCGCAATCCTCTTGCCGCTGGCCCCCTCAGTTTTTTTTTGAATTCGCCATTTTGTTTTCCTATCGGTGTTATGTCAATTTAGAATCCGTGTGAGCTTCAACAAAAAAAGCAAAACAAAAAAAATGTGGTGAATTTCTTTTGACAGAAGTCGAGTGACAGACTGTCAAAATATGGAAAACAAATTGTATTTTTTCTCCAACAAATTGAAAGAATGTAAGTTTTCGCGTATTTTAAGTGTTTCAATTAATAATTAAATACATTTGTCTTACAGCTAAGGAAGAAGCCGACGTTGAGGTGTTCGCTAACCTTACCATATATATAATGGATCGCACTGGAGACAACGATGAACATCAATCGGAATCGATATAAGTGAGCCATACTATTCAATGAATTTGTCTCACTATATATATTTGATTATTAGATATTTCTCAAGATCATGCTAGAGAAGCCCTTGATTTGTACACGATGCAGGAGAACACACGCCATCAAGAGTGTATGGCCAAAGTCAAGGAATACGCAACACATATTGGCGAAAGTTGGACACAAGCGTATCGATCACGAAGAGCGTAGGAAGACCCTGATTGTAAGTTGGATTTGAATTAACATGAACCTGACGACGAATTGCTAACCATTTGTATCCACTTCTAGGAAGAGACCAAGTAACAACAGCATCGTGCCCAATATCAATACCAATTGGCAAGGCGCCGCTATGAATATCAACTGTCGCAGCAGCAACGTATCCAGGAGGACAATTTCAAAAAGTAAGAATATTGTAAAAGTTGTCTGAATTGATTCTTTAAACGGTTACACTTACTAGGCAAGAGGAAAGTGTCACACTCCAAGAGGCAATGCGCCGGCAAACCATCGAACACGAGATCGAAATGAAGGAGAAAAACCGTCTTAAACTACTCGAGCACGAGATGAGAACTGAAGCCAAGGTTGACAGGGAGAATCGTGACAACAATATAGAAAAGATTCGTCTAAAGGCACTGCTGCTGGTCTGCCAAGGGAGCAACTGGGCGTCACAACTATTTACAAAGTCTTCGATTAGGCCAACACCAGTAATCGTAGTTTGTTGTTGTTCCAAATCATTTTATTATATGTATTGAATATAAAATAAGTTACATGTAAAACTATCAGTACGTGTTATAAATATGAAAGATGGAACGAATTTGCACTCTATTCTGGTGGAGCCATGTGTGCACTCCAGCCATGGAAACATTTTGTGAAGCGCTTCGACTCCTTGTTCTTCAGAGTGAGGAAAAGTTTGCGCGCACTTTCTGGTTCTTTGATAGATGTTGTGTTGAATACCTGGAATAAATGTTAGTAAATGCATATTTGTGTAAACTGAAAGAGTTTCTGTCGTCGGCTGTGTGACTTACTTGTGCGGTTTTCTAGGCCAATTTGATTTTGACTTCACTGCGTATAGAGCCGAGCCAGAGAAATACTTGTTCGCCGGTGTCCAGTATCATGATGTCGTCGTCTGCTAAATCGTCTTAGCAGAAGTCCGAGCAATTTTCAGCGACGGTGAAGTAGCCCCTTTCTTTGGAACATAGTAAAAGTCGGGTGAAACTCATGTATAAGGGATGGGAATCCAGTTTGTTGTCAATCAAATACAGACGGCGTAGGTTCATCAGCTTGAAGATTGATGAAGGTAGAGCTTTCAGCTGGTTGCGCGACACATTCAAGATCTCCAGCTTTTGCCAAAACTCGACCACGGATGATAGTTCGCTTATTTCATTATCGCTCAAGTTGAGACCAGGTTGAGACGTTTCAAGTTGGACAAGTTGTACAGGCAATCGGTACCTGGCAGCGAATTTCGCGAAAAAA
This sequence comes from Cheilosia grossa, assembly GCA_963082955.1. NCBI lineage: Eukaryota > Metazoa > Arthropoda > Insecta > Diptera > Syrphidae > Cheilosia > Cheilosia grossa. Next base: position 50,279,820 of record OY720144.1, on the reverse strand, counting down.
AAACAGTTCGGATAAGTTAGACTAGTTGTCAGTGTCAGTGTCAGATTTCAACCGTGGTGAGCTGTGACTGTGTTCAGAAGTACAGCTTTTTTTAGGAGAAGTTCAACTCAAATTTGGTGAATAAGTATATTATCTCAGTACATTTTCATATTAATTTTTTCATAACATTCTGTATTTCTATTCAACCAGAGTACTCATTCACCATTATTGTTCCATTATAATACCAAAACATACGCCTTATAAGTAATATAAATGTAGACTTGGAAATACGAGACACAAAAAAATAAAACAAATACACATACGTATACTTTATTTTAAATTATATTTAGACTAACGGAGGAACTCTTAATTTATACTTAATAACAGCAACGATATTAATCTTGGTATTTATAAATTATAACTCAACTCCAGAAGTATACTAAGCGACGTATGTGATAAACATATTCTACTCGATTTATGTTAAATGCCTTAAGAATGTTCGCGAAAAATGTTTTAATTTGTTTATTATTCTTCAGAATTGTTTATTTGTCTTATATTGTCAACAAAGTATACAATTATTCTTAAAATAAATCACTGTCCATACAAAATTTAGTTGTTAAAATTATTTTCAAATTTAACGGATAATATCTTACGAACGCAGCCAGCCACTTTGCCCACACCGGAAGCCAGTTTGGAAGCAGCGGAAGTTGTGCTCTTTTTTTGAGCGTGTGTTGGTGACCCGGAATTTTTGAAGTTTCGTGACATTTGTCAATACGAATTTCTATGTATCAATACTAGCGCAAAAAAACGTCACAAGCCCATGGTAATATAGCTTGTAGGCAAGTAACGGAAAATCGGCCGGAGTTGGGGGTCTCAGTATTGTCTCTGCTCGCAATCCTCTTGCCGCTGGCCCCCTCAGTTTTTTTTTGAATTCGCCATTTTGTTTTCCTATCGGTGTTATGTCAATCTAGAATCCGTGAGAGCTTCAACAAAAAAAGGAAAACAAAAAAAATGTGGTGAATTTCTTTTGACAGAAGTCGAGTGACAGACTGTCAAAATATGGAAAACAAATTGTATTTTTCCTCCAACAAATTGAAAGAATGTAAGTTTTCGCGTATTTTAAGTGCTTAAATTAATAATTCAATACATTTGTCTTACAGCTAAGGAAGAAGGCGACGTTGAGGTGTTCGCTAACCTTACTATATATAATGGATCGCACTGGAGACAACGATGAATATCAATCGGAATCGATATAAGTAAGCCATACTATTCAATGAATTTGTCTCACTATATATATTTGATTATTAGATATTTCTTCAAGGTTTGTTAAATCACAAGCTCCCACTCAAGATCATGCTAGAGAAGCCCTTGATTTGTCTACGATGCAGGAGAACATACACCATCAAGAGTGTATGGCCAAAGTCAAGGAATACGAAACACATATTGAACAGGCGAAAGTTGAACACAAGCGTAACGATCACGAAGAGGGTAGGAAGACCCTTATTGTAAGTTAGATTTGAATTAACATGAACCTGACGCCGAATTGCTAACCATTTGTATCCACTTCTAGGAAGAGACCAAGTAACAACAGCATCGTTCCCAATATCAAGCCCAATAGGCAAGGCACCGCTATGAAGATCAATTGTTGCAGCAGCAACGTATCCAGTAGGACAATTTCGAAAGGTAAGAATATAGTAAAAGTTGTGTGCATTGATTCTTTAAACGGTAACACTTACTAGGCAAGAGGAAAGTGTCGCACTCCAAGAGGCAATGCGCCGGCAAACCATCGAACACGAGATCGAAATGAAAGAGAAAAACCGTCTTAAGCTACTCGAGCACGAGATGAGAACCAAAGCCAAGGTTGACAGGGAGAATCGTGACATCAACAAGAACTGGTGTTGTTTTTGGGTACATTGAGGCTCGTATTGGAAAGTCAACTCGACAGATGCGTTAAAGAATCCCCTGCAATACCTCAAACGAATGAAATCTAAACCCAACGATGCTCTCCAAGTAAGTGATTACTATTTCTTTTCATAGATATATTTATTTTCTAACTGAATACTTATTCACAGGGCGTTGTTTTGAATCCCAAATTAGAAGAAAGTCTGCGAGATATTGCCATGCAACGAAAAACACCCGTCTTACCGCAACATCCTGATGCATGGCCCACCTGGTACTGGTAAGACAATGTTCGCCATGAAACTGACGCAACACTCTGGAATGGATTACGCCATCATGACTGGAGGTGATGTAGCACCAATGGACAGGAGTCACAACTATTCACAAAGTCTTCGATTGGGCCAAAACCAGTAATCGTAGTTTGTTGTAACATTTTATTATATGTATTGAATATAAAATAAGTTACATGTAAAACCTTATCAGTACGTGTTATAAATATGTAAGAAACTAAACTGCACTCTATTCAGGTGGAGCCTTGTTTGCACTCCATCCATGGAAAGATTTTGTGAAGCGCTTAGACTCCTTGTTCTTCAGAGTGAGGAAAAGTTTGCAGTTTCTGGTTGTTTGATAGATGTTGTGTTGGATACCTGGAATAAATGTTAATAAATGCATATTTATGTAAACTGAAAGAATTTTTTGTCGTCGGCTGTGTAACTTACTTGTGCGGGCAATTTGATTTCGATTTCACTGCATATGGAACCGAGCCAGTAGTCCTAAATCGTCTTGGCAGAAGTCGGAGCAATTTTCGGCGACGACGAAGTAGCCCTTTTCTTTGGAGCATAGGAAAAGTCGGGTGAAACTCATGTATCAGGGATGGGATTCCCTCGAAAACCAGTTTGTTGTCAATCAAATACAGACGACGTAGGTTCAGCAGCTTGAAGATTGATGAAAGTAGGGCTGTCAGCTGGTTGCGCGACAGATTCAAGATCTCCAGCTTGTGCCGAAACCCGACCGCGAATGATAGTTCGCTTATTTCGTTATCGTTCAAGTTGAGCATGTTTTACAGGCAATCGGTAACCTGGCAGCGAATTTCGCGACAAATCCAGTTCGGATAAGTTACACTAGTTGTCAGTGTCAGTGTCAGATTTCAACCGTGGTGAGCAGAACAGTGTTCAGAAGTACAGCTTTTTTTAAGAGAAGTTCAACTCAATTTTGGTGAATAAGTATATTATCTCAGTACATTTTCATATTAGTTTTTTCATAATATTCTGTATTTCTATTCAACCAGAGTACTCATTCAACATTATTGTTCCATTATAATACCAAAACATACGCCTTATAAGTAATATAAATCAGAGACAATACTGAGACCCCCAACTCGCAATCAGAGACAATACTGAGACCCCCAACTCGCAATCCTCTTGCCGCTGGCCCCCTCAGTTTTTTTTTGAATTCGCCATTTTGTTTTCCTATCGGTGTTATGTCAATTTAGAATCCGTGTGAGCTTCAACAAAAAAAGCAAAACAAAAAAAATGTGGTGAATTTCTTTTGACAGAAGTCGAGTGACAGACTGTCAAAATATGGAAAACAAATTGTATTTTTTCTCCAACAAATTGAAAGAATGTAAGTTTTCGCGTATTTTAAGTGTTTCAATTAATAATTAAATACATTTGTCTTACAGCTAAGGAAGAAGCCGACGTTGAGGTGTTCGCTAACCTTACCATATATATAATGGATCGCACTGGAGACAACGATGAACATCAATCGGAATCGATATAAGTGAGCCATACTATTCAATGAATTTGTCTCACTATATATATTTGATTATTAGATATTTCTCAAGATCATGCTAGAGAAGCCCTTGATTTGTACACGATGCAGGAGAACACACGCCATCAAGAGTGTATGGCCAAAGTCAAGGAATACGCAACACATATTGGCGAAAGTTGGACACAAGCGTATCGATCACGAAGAGCGTAGGAAGACCCTGATTGTAAGTTGGATTTGAATTAACATGAACCTGACGACGAATTGCTAACCATTTGTATCCACTTCTAGGAAGAGACCAAGTAACAACAGCATCGTGCCCAATATCAATACCAATTGGCAAGGCGCCGCTATGAATATCAACTGTCGCAGCAGCAACGTATCCAGGAGGACAATTTCAAAAAGTAAGAATATTGTAAAAGTTGTCTGAATTGATTCTTTAAACGGTTACACTTACTAGGCAAGAGGAAAGTGTCACACTCCAAGAGGCAATGCGCCGGCAAACCATCGAACACGAGATCGAAATGAAGGAGAAAAACCGTCTTAAACTACTCGAGCACGAGATGAGAACTGAAGCCAAGGTTGACAGGGAGAATCGTGACAACAATATAGAAAAGATTCGTCTAAAGGCACTGCTGCTGGTCTGCCAAGGGAGCAACTGGGCGTCACAACTATTTACAAAGTCTTCGATTAGGCCAACACCAGTAATCGTAGTTTGTTGTTGTTCCAAATCATTTTATTATATGTATTGAATATAAAATAAGTTACATGTAAAACTATCAGTACGTGTTATAAATATGAAAGATGGAACGAATTTGCACTCTATTCTGGTGGAGCCATGTGTGCACTCCAGCCATGGAAACATTTTGTGAAGCGCTTCGACTCCTTGTTCTTCAGAGTGAGGAAAAGTTTGCGCGCACTTTCTGGTTCTTTGATAGATGTTGTGTTGAATACCTGGAATAAATGTTAGTAAATGCATATTTGTGTAAACTGAAAGAGTTTCTGTCGTCGGCTGTGTGACTTACTTGTGCGGTTTTCTAGGCCAATTTGATTTTGACTTCACTGCGTATAGAGCCGAGCCAGAGAAATACTTGTTCGCCGGTGTCCAGTATCATGATGTCGTCGTCTGCTAAATCGTCTTAGCAGAAGTCCGAGCAATTTTCAGCGACGGTGAAGTAGCCCCTTTCTTTGGAACATAGTAAAAGTCGGGTGAAACTCATGTATAAGGGATGGGAATCCAGTTTGTTGTCAATCAAATACAGACGGCGTAGGTTCATCAGCTTGAAGATTGATGAAGGTAGAGCTTTCAGCTGGTTGCGCGACACATTCAAGATCTCCAGCTTTTGCCAAAACTCGACCACGGATGATAGTTCGCTTATTTCATTATCGCTCAAGTTGAGACCAGGTTGAGACGTTTCAAGTTGGACAAGTTGTACAGGCAATCGGTACCTGGCAGCGAATTTCGCGAAAAAAAAACAGTTCGGATAAGTTAGACTAGTTGTCAGTGTCAGTGTCAGATTTCAACCGTGGTGAGCTGTGACTGTGTTCAGAAGTACAGCTTTTTTTAGGAGAAGTTCAACTCAAATTTGGTGAATAAGTATATTATCTCAGTACATTTTCATATTAATTTTTTCATAACATTCTGTATTTCTATTCAACCAGAGTACTCATTCACCATTATTGTTCCATTATAATACCAAAACATACGCCTTATAAGTAATATAAATGTAGACTTGGAAATACGAGACACAAAAAAATAAAACAAATACACATACGTATACTTTATTTTAAATTATATTTAGACTAACGGAGGAACTCTTAATTTATACTTAATAACAGCAACGATATTAATCTTGGTATTTATAAATTATAACTCAACTCCAGAAGTATACTAAGCGACGTATGTGATAAACATATTCTACTCGATTTATGTTAAATGCCTTAAGAATGTTCGCGAAAAATGTTTTAATTTGTTTATTATTCTTCAGAATTGTTTATTTGTCTTATATTGTCAACAAAGTATACAATTATTCTTAAAATAAATCACTGTCCATACAAAATTTAGTTGTTAAAATTATTTTCAAATTTAACGGATAATATCTTACGAACGCAGCCAGCCACTTTGCCCACACCGGAAGCCAGTTTGGAAGCAGCGGAAGTTGTGCTCTTTTTTTGAGCGTGTGTTGGTGACCCGGAATTTTTGAAGTTTCGTGACATTTGTCAATACGAATTTCTATGTATCAATACTAGCGCAAAAAAACGTCACAAGCCCATGGTAATATAGCTTGTAGGCAAGTAACGGAAAATCGGCCGGAGTTGGGGGTCTCAGTATTGTCTCTGCTCGCAATCCTCTTGCCGCTGGCCCCCTCAGTTTTTTTTTGAATTCGCCATTTTGTTTTCCTATCGGTGTTATGTCAATCTAGAATCCGTGAGAGCTTCAACAAAAAAAGGAAAACAAAAAAAATGTGGTGAATTTCTTTTGACAGAAGTCGAGTGACAGACTGTCAAAATATGGAAAACAAATTGTATTTTTCCTCCAACAAATTGAAAGAATGTAAGTTTTCGCGTATTTTAAGTGCTTAAATTAATAATTCAATACATTTGTCTTACAGCTAAGGAAGAAGGCGACGTTGAGGTGTTCGCTAACCTTACTATATATAATGGATCGCACTGGAGACAACGATGAATATCAATCGGAATCGATATAAGTAAGCCATACTATTCAATGAATTTGTCTCACTATATATATTTGATTATTAGATATTTCTTCAAGGTTTGTTAAATCACAAGCTCCCACTCAAGATCATGCTAGAGAAGCCCTTGATTTGTCTACGATGCAGGAGAACATACACCATCAAGAGTGTATGGCCAAAGTCAAGGAATACGAAACACATATTGAACAGGCGAAAGTTGAACACAAGCGTAACGATCACGAAGAGGGTAGGAAGACCCTTATTGTAAGTTAGATTTGAATTAACATGAACCTGACGCCGAATTGCTAACCATTTGTATCCACTTCTAGGAAGAGACCAAGTAACAACAGCATCGTTCCCAATATCAAGCCCAATAGGCAAGGCACCGCTATGAAGATCAATTGTTGCAGCAGCAACGTATCCAGTAGGACAATTTCGAAAGGTAAGAATATAGTAAAAGTTGTGTGCATTGATTCTTTAAACGGTAACACTTACTAGGCAAGAGGAAAGTGTCGCACTCCAAGAGGCAATGCGCCGGCAAACCATCGAACACGAGATCGAAATGAAAGAGAAAAACCGTCTTAAGCTACTCGAGCACGAGATGAGAACCAAAGCCAAGGTTGACAGGGAGAATCGTGACATCAACAAGAACTGGTGTTGTTTTTGGGTACATTGAGGCTCGTATTGGAAAGTCAACTCGACAGATGCGTTAAAGAATCCCCTGCAATACCTCAAACGAATGAAATCTAAACCCAACGATGCTCTCCAAGTAAGTGATTACTATTTCTTTTCATAGATATATTTATTTTCTAACTGAATACTTATTCACAGGGCGTTGTTTTGAATCCCAAATTAGAAGAAAGTCTGCGAGATATTGCCATGCAACGAAAAACACCCGTCTTACCGCAACATCCTGATGCATGGCCCACCTGGTACTGGTAAGACAATGTTCGCCATGAAACTGACGCAACACTCTGGAATGGATTACGCCATCATGACTGGAGGTGATGTAGCACCAATGGACAGGAGTCACAACTATTCACAAAGTCTTCGATTGGGCCAAAACCAGTAATCGTAGTTTGTTGTAACATTTTATTATATGTATTGAATATAAAATAAGTTACATGTAAAACCTTATCAGTACGTGTTATAAATATGTAAGAAACTAAACTGCACTCTATTCAGGTGGAGCCTTGTTTGCACTCCATCCATGGAAAGATTTTGTGAAGCGCTTAGACTCCTTGTTCTTCAGAGTGAGGAAAAGTTTGCAGTTTCTGGTTGTTTGATAGATGTTGTGTTGGATACCTGGAATAAATGTTAATAAATGCATATTTATGTAAACTGAAAGAATTTTTTGTCGTCGGCTGTGTAACTTACTTGTGCGGGCAATTTGATTTCGATTTCACTGCATATGGAACCGAGCCAGTAGTCCTAAATCGTCTTGGCAGAAGTCGGAGCAATTTTCGGCGACGACGAAGTAGCCCTTTTCTTTGGAGCATAGGAAAAGTCGGGTGAAACTCATGTATCAGGGATGGGATTCCCTCGAAAACCAGTTTGTTGTCAATCAAATACAGACGACGTAGGTTCAGCAGCTTGAAGATTGATGAAAGTAGGGCTGTCAGCTGGTTGCGCGACAGATTCAAGATCTCCAGCTTGTGCCGAAACCCGACCGCGAATGATAGTTCGCTTATTTCGTTATCGTTCAAGTTGAGCATGTTTTACAGGCAATCGGTAACCTGGCAGCGAATTTCGCGACAAATCCAGTTCGGATAAGTTACACTAGTTGTCAGTGTCAGTGTCAGATTTCAACCGTGGTGAGCAGAACAGTGTTCAGAAGTACAGCTTTTTTTAAGAGAAGTTCAACTCAATTTTGGTGAATAAGTATATTATCTCAGTACATTTTCATATTAGTTTTTTCATAATATTCTGTATTTCTATTCAACCAGAGTACTCATTCAACATTATTGTTCCATTATAATACCAAAACATACGCCTTATAAGTAATATAAATCAGAGACAATACTGAGACCCCCAACTCGCAATCAGAGACAATACTGAGACCCCCAACTCGCAATCCTCTTGCCGCTGGCCCCCTCAGTTTTTTTTTGAATTCGCCATTTTGTTTTCCTATCGGTGTTATGTCAATTTAGAATCCGTGTGAGCTTCAACAAAAAAAGCAAAACAAAAAAAATGTGGTGAATTTCTTTTGACAGAAGTCGAGTGACAGACTGTCAAAATATGGAAAACAAATTGTATTTTTTCTCCAACAAATTGAAAGAATGTAAGTTTTCGCGTATTTTAAGTGTTTCAATTAATAATTAAATACATTTGTCTTACAGCTAAGGAAGAAGCCGACGTTGAGGTGTTCGCTAACCTTACCATATATATAATGGATCGCACTGGAGACAACGATGAACATCAATCGGAATCGATATAAGTGAGCCATACTATTCAATGAATTTGTCTCACTATATATATTTGATTATTAGATATTTCTCAAGATCATGCTAGAGAAGCCCTTGATTTGTACACGATGCAGGAGAACACACGCCATCAAGAGTGTATGGCCAAAGTCAAGGAATACGCAACACATATTGGCGAAAGTTGGACACAAGCGTATCGATCACGAAGAGCGTAGGAAGACCCTGATTGTAAGTTGGATTTGAATTAACATGAACCTGACGACGAATTGCTAACCATTTGTATCCACTTCTAGGAAGAGACCAAGTAACAACAGCATCGTGCCCAATATCAATACCAATTGGCAAGGCGCCGCTATGAATATCAACTGTCGCAGCAGCAACGTATCCAGGAGGACAATTTCAAAAAGTAAGAATATTGTAAAAGTTGTCTGAATTGATTCTTTAAACGGTTACACTTACTAGGCAAGAGGAAAGTGTCACACTCCAAGAGGCAATGCGCCGGCAAACCATCGAACACGAGATCGAAATGAAGGAGAAAAACCGTCTTAAACTACTCGAGCACGAGATGAGAACTGAAGCCAAGGTTGACAGGGAGAATCGTGACAACAATATAGAAAAGATTCGTCTAAAGGCACTGCTGCTGGTCTGCCAAGGGAGCAACTGGGCGTCACAACTATTTACAAAGTCTTCGATTAGGCCAACACCAGTAATCGTAGTTTGTTGTTGTTCCAAATCATTTTATTATATGTATTGAATATAAAATAAGTTACATGTAAAACTATCAGTACGTGTTATAAATATGAAAGATGGAACGAATTTGCACTCTATTCTGGTGGAGCCATGTGTGCACTCCAGCCATGGAAACATTTTGTGAAGCGCTTCGACTCCTTGTTCTTCAGAGTGAGGAAAAGTTTGCGCGCACTTTCTGGTTCTTTGATAGATGTTGTGTTGAATACCTGGAATAAATGTTAGTAAATGCATATTTGTGTAAACTGAAAGAGTTTCTGTCGTCGGCTGTGTGACTTACTTGTGCGGTTTTCTAGGTCAATTTGATTTTGACTTCACTGCCGAGCCAGAGGAATACTTGTTCGCCGGTGTCCAGTATCATGATGTCGTCGTCTGCTAAATCGTCTTAGCAGAAGTCCGAGCAATTTTCAGCGACGGTGAAGTAGCCCCTTTCTTTGGAACATAGTAAAAGTCGGGTGAAACTCATGTATAAGGGATGGGATTCCCTCGAAATCCAGTTTGTTGTCAATCAAATACAGACGGCGTAGGTTCATCAGCTTGAAGATTGATGAAGGTAGAGCTTTCAGCTGGTTGCGCGACACATTCAAGATCTCCAGCTTTTGCCAAAACTCGACCACGGATGATAGTTCGCTTATTTCATTATCGCTCAAGTTGAGACCAGGTTGAGACGTTTCAAGTTGGACAAGTTGTGCAGGCAATCGGTACCTGGCAGCGAATTTGGCGAAAAAAAAAAAACAGTTCGGATAAGTTAGACTAGTTGTCAGTGTCAGTGTCAGATTTCAACCGTGGTGAGCTGTGACTGTGTTCAGAAGTACAGCTTTTTTTAGGAGAAGTTCAACTCAAATTTGGTGAATAAGTATATTATCTCAGTACATTTTCATATTAATTGTTTCATAACATTCTGTATTTCTATTCAACCAGAGTACTCATTCACGATTATTGTTCCATTATAATACCAAAACATACGCCTTATAAGTAATATAAATGTAGACTTGGAAATACGAGACACAAAAAAATAAAACAAATACACATACGTATACTTTATTTTAAATTATATTTAGACTAACGGAGGAACTCTTAATTTATACTTAATAACAGCAACGATATTAATCTTGGTATTTATAAATTATAACTAAACTCCAGAAGTATACTAAGCGCCGTATGTGATAAACATATTCTACTCGATTTATGTTAAATGCCTTAAGAATGTTCGCGAAAAATGTTTTAATTTGTTTATTATTCTTCAGAATTGTTTATTTTTCTTATATTGTCAACAAAGTATACAATTATTCTTAAAATAAATCACTGTCCATACAAAATTTAGTTGTAAAAATTATTTTCAAATTTAACGGATAAAATTTTACGAACGCAGCCAGCAACTTTGCCCACACCGGAAGCCAGTTTGGAAGCAGCGGAAGTTGTGCTCTTTTTTTGAGCGTGTGTTGGTGACCCGGAATTTTTGAAGTTTCGTGACATTTGTCAATGCGAATTTCTATGTATCAATACTAGCGCAAAAAAACGTCACAAGCCCATGGTAATATAGCTTGTAGGCAAGTAACGGAAAATCGGCCGGAGTTGGGGGTCTCAGTATTGTCTCTGCTTTCGATATTGACACCTTAGTGAAAATATTATAGTTGACTTTTGATTTTAATTAAAACAATATTGTATAGGTAATAATAAGAGAAAAAAAGTTAAATGTGCTGTGTGCAGTGAAAATCAAAAGATTTTCCCGAAAGGCAATTTTTTCCGATCCCGAAAAAGGAAGGGAAGTAAGGAAGTTGTCAGCTTAAAAATTGCTTCAGTTGTTTGAAGAAAGAAGACCAAATAGCGAAAGTTTTGCCTTCTGAAACTAAAAAAAATTTAACAAAAATCTTAAATTCGGTTCGTTGCATGCTCCCGTAGATTATGCGTATGAAACTTCCCTTATTTGGTTTTCAGAATTTCAAAATCTTTTTATTTTAAATTGCCATCAAAACGAAATTTTAAAGGTTTTAATGACAAGCTGCGTTTTAAAGATGTCCCATAAGATAAACAACAACAAGTCCCTGACATCATTATTTGTGTTTTTGCTGTTTACCTAGTATATGCATGTGACTACGTATTTATTTTGTTAAAATTATAACAACTTGAAACTACATTCTACTGTGCTATATACATATATTAGTAGTAAAAACTTCAGTTATTTTCGTATTTTTATAGAACTAGGAAACATATATGTGCCTAATATAATATGTAACTACCTGTATAGGTATACGTTTTCTTTTGTGTACGATAATTTAAATGAATTCGTGTGTTTAAAACCATACATAGTTAACTGAATTATAATTATAATAGATTCCTAGAAATGTACATTACACTCGTAAATACATATGATAATTGACATTTTAATTTCGACTTTCAAGCGAACTACATAGGTACCTATACCTATAAATTATTATTATTCCCTATTTAGTTATTTATTGCTATTCATGCAATCAAAGTTTCCAAGACGCCAATATGAAACCTGAAAATTTATCTCAATAAAAGTTCGAACATAAACGCAATATTTTTCTAGTGGCAATGCTATAAGTGGAATTTAAAAAAAAGTGCTGTGTCAGTCAATCATTCAGTTGGTATCTTTAATTTTCTTCCATTCACTTCCCAGCATCAGCAATTTATCATAATCCTTAATCATGACCTTTGCCAATAAAATATCGGAATATGCACACCTAACTACCTATTTATTTAACATTTCCATACATAGACACATTCTTTCCACATTGTTGTCTTCATATGATACTCCATCCCCATCGTCATCAGTATTGTCACGCTAAAAGTACGTTAGCCCTACCACACGCACCATACAACTAGCTATATGCTACATATATCAGGCAAAAAGAACTCGATCTCGATTTCCTCATCGATTTCATTTGCTATTTTTCTTCCTCCTCTGCAACATGTTTGTGTATCTTGCAAACACCAATCGACACAAAAAAGGTTTATAAGTTCACCAACTGCATTGGGACGCCATCTATTAGGAGTAAAAGTGTGAGGTATACGCTGTTCCAGGTCGGGGTATGAAATGCACCATCTAGTAATAATGTGTCTATGGTAATACTTACTAAGCAAGAGGAAAGTGTCGCACTCCAAAAGGCAATGCGCCGGCAAACCATCGAACACGAGATCGAAATGAAGGAGAAAAACCGTCTTAAACTACTCGAGCACGAAATGAGAACCAAAGCCAAGGTTGACAGGGAGAATCGTGACATCAACAAGAACAGATTCGTCTAAAGGCACAAGAAAATCGCATCACTGTCATCATCAGCATCAAGACTGCTGCTGGTCTGCCATCGAAGCCATGCCATGTTTTTGGGTACATTGAGGCTCGTATTGGAAAGTCAACTCGACAGATGCGTTAAAGAATCCCCTGCAATACCTCAAACGAATGAAATCTAAACCAAATGCTCTCCAAGTAAGTGATTACTACATATTTCTTTTCATAGGTATATTTATTTTCTAACTGAATACTTATTCACAGGGCGTTGTTTTGAATCCCAAATTAGAAGAAAGTCTGCGAGATATTGCCATGCAACGAAAAACACCCGTCTTACCGCAACATCCTGATGCATGGCCCACCTGGTACTGGTAAGACAATGTTCGCCATGAAACTGACGCAACACTCTGGAATGGATTGCGCCATCATGACTGGGGGTGATGTAGCACCAATGGACAGGAGTCACAACTATTCACAAAATCTTCGATTGGGCCAACACCAGTAATCGTAGTTTGTTGTAACATTTTATTATATGTATTGAATATAAAATAAGTTACATGTAAAACCTTATCAGTACGTGTTATAAATATGTAAGAAACTAAACTGCACTCTATTCAGGTTGAGCCTTGTTTGCACTCCATCCATGGAAAGATTTTGTGAAGCGCTTGGACTCCTTGTTCTTCAGAGTGAGGAAAAGTTTGCAGTTTCTGGTTGTTTGATAGATGTTGTGTTGAATACCTGGAATAAATGTTAATAAATGCATATTTGTGTAAACTGAAATAATTTTTTGTCGTCGGCTGTGTAACTTACTTGTGCGGCCAATTTGATTTCGACTTCACTGCATATGGAGTCGAGCCAGTTGTCCTAAATCGTCTTGGCAGAAGTCGGAGCAATTTTCGGCGACGGTGAAGTAGCCCTTTTCTTTGGAGCATAGGAAAAGTCAGGTGAAACTCATGTATCAGGGATGGGATTTCCTCGAAAACCAGTTTATTGTCAATCAAATACAGACGACGTAGGTTCAGCAGCTTGAAGATTGATGAAAGTAGGGCTGTCAGCTGGTTGCGCGACAGATTCAAGATCTCCAGCTTGTGCCGAAACCCGACCGCGAATGATAGTTCGCTTATTTCGTTATCGCTCAAGTTGAGCATGTTTTACAGGCAATCGGTAACCTGGCACCGAATATCGCGACAAATCCAGTTCAGATCAAAGAGGATCTAAACTAGAGGGCCAACTCCCGTGCATCTACCCGATTTTCCCAGCAAATTTTGAATGACAGCCCTCTCTCGCGCGTTCTCTTTTTTCCTGTCTGTGAATACATGTTATTAATGGCCGCCGAGTGGAACTTTTCCAATAACAAACAATTTGTAAATGAATTTATAACAATAAATGTAAAAGGATCAAATGTTGGGTATGGTTTTTTAGATAGCTTTACTTGTTCTCTATCCATGTTATGCGCCAAAAAATATTCATCCATTCACATTTCAGGTTATTTTAATTTTTTTTACATGAAAAATATTTTTGACGGCAAAATTCATGAATCTACATTGGGGAGTTGTTCCAAAAATAGGTTGATTCCATGCAATTTAAGCCCATGTTTTCACTAGGGCAAAAGTGAATTCCTTAAAACATTCGCAAACATTGCACACATTTCTATTACGCTTTTTTTAGCACCGTATTTGTACAAAATCAAAATATGATTAGGAATTCTGTGGTTTAATAAGAGTGAACACAGTTGATGTTACTAAGGAAGAGAAAAAATGGAAATTTTATTCATATCTAAAAAAAAATATTATTCTCGGAAAGTAAATTCGTAAAAACGAGTACATGTGAATAAACTGCTAACAAAAAGAAAATATAATGTGGTTTTTAATTTGATCCGATTTAAGATTTTGCGTATTCAATCGAATCTAAATTATTAATTAACAAAAACAAGTGCAGAAAGTGATATTCCACATAAATAACGGGCAATCTGTAGCAATTTAGAAAGAGAAAGAGATGTTTCAAAGGGGAAGTCGATGGGAAAGGGTAATATTTCGGCATTCTGGTGTGCGATCTGGAAGGAAGCAGACATGGTACGAAAGTCCCTAAGGAATTGAATTGAATTGTGTGTTATATTATCAATATTTTCTAAAAATTCTACAAATTTTTTTTACGGGATTTACCAGAAAACGGAAAAAATCTAACAAATGTATTTTACGTACCAATTACAGATTAAAAATTTATACTTAAACTAAAATATCGTTTTCCCCACAGTAAAAGAACAATTTCGCCAAACTCTGTTAACATATCTATTTTGTTTCAATATGACTTCGAAATGAAAAGCAGAGACAATACTGAGACCCCCTCAACTCGCAACTCTCTTGCCGCTGGCACCATCAGTTTTTTTTTCAAATTCGCCATTTTGTTTTCGTATCGGTGTTAAGTCAATCTAGAATCCGTGAGAGCTTCAACAAAAAATGTGGTGAATTTCTTTTGACAGCAGTCGAGTGACAGACTGTCAAAATATGGAAATCAAATTGTATTTTTCCTCCAACAAATTGAAAGAATGTAAGTTTTCGGGTATTTTAAGTGCTTAAATTAATAATTAAATACATTTGTCTTACAGCTAAGGAAGAAGGCGACGTTGAGGTGTTCGCTAATCTTACTTTATATAATGGATCGCACTGGAGACAACGATGAATATCAATCGGAATCGATAAGCCATTCTATTCAATGAATTTGTCTCACTATATATATTTGATTATTAGATATTTCTTCAAGGTTTGTTAAATCACAAGCTCCCACTCAAGATCATGCTAGAGAAGCCCTTGATTTGTCCACGATGCAGGAGAACATACACCATCAAGAGTGTATGGCCAAAGTCAAGGAATACGAAACACATATTGAACAGGCGAAAGTTGAACACAAGCGTAACGATCACGAAGAGCGTAAGAAGACCCTGATTGTAAGTTAGATTTGAATTAACATGAACCTGACGACGAATTGCTAACCATTTGTATCCACTTCTAGGAAGAGACCAAGTAACAACAGCATCGTTCCCAATATCAAGCCCAATAGGCAAGGCACCGCTATGAAGATCAATTGTTGCAGCAGCAACGTATCCAGTAGGACAATTTCGAAAGGTAAGAATATAGTAAAAGTTGTGTGCATTGATTCTTTAAACGGTAACACTTACTAGGCAAGAGGAAAGTGTCGCACTCCAAGAGGCAATGCGCCGGCAAACCATCGAACACGAGATCGAAATGAAGGAGAAAAACCGTCTTAAACTACTCGAGCACGAGATGAGAACCAAAGTCAAGGTTGACAGGGAGAATCGTGACATCAACAAGAACTGGTGTTGTTTTTGGGTACATTGAGGCTCGTATTGGAAAGTCAACTCGACAGATGCGTTAAAGAATCCCCTGCGATACCTCAAACGAATGAAATCCAACGATGCTCTCCAAGTAAGTGATTACTATTTCTTTTCATAGGTATATTTATGAATGAATGAAATCCAACGATGCTCTCCAAGTAAGTGATTACTATTTCTTTTCATAGGTATTGTGGCGTGGAATGAATTGTGGTGAAATGAAAACAAACTAAAATGGTGAAATGAAAACAACCCCCATTAGTCACCAAACAAGTTCCACTTCCAATTGGAAATTGGAATCTGTCAATTCCCCACTAAACTAAATGGGAATTTATCAATTGCTGAAAAGGGGAAAAAGTATGTCAGCCAATTGTAGAACCAATTGGAGTTAGCTAGAAAGTTCTCGAAGAGATGGCAGAGCAGATATAAAAGGAGAGGTTGTAGAACAGGGCGACAGTTGATTTTTATCAGTGATTGGTTAAAGTTCGAGATAGTAATCGGTTGTAAAGATAAATAAGTGCAGAGTAATAAAGTGAAATAAGTGATTGGTTTGAATCGTTGAAGAATTGTTTAAGCAATATTGTTCTAGTACTTAATTAGTGAATAATCCGTGAAAGTGTAATAAAAGTGATTTTGACTAGAAAAGTTTAACAGAATAGTGTTTTATCTTTTCGAATCCCAGCCCAAATGTAACATTGGTGTCAGAAGTGGGATCTGGTATGGCTATATAACCCTCATCGAAGAAAAGGTTTATCACCTAAGTTGCAACCAGACTGGGAAGGGCCCTACAAAATCGTAAAGCGCATCAACGACGTTGTCTATCGCATCCAACGAGGAAGAGGCAAGCTGAAAGTCGTTCACGTGGATCGTCTTCATCGCTACAATGGTGCAAATGTTAACGAGCTTGTTCGGGACGAACAAGTTTAAGAGGGGGATATTGTGGCGTGGAATGAATTGTGGTGAAATGAAAACAAACTAAAATGGTGAAATGAAAACAACCCCCATTAGTCACCAAACAAGTTCCACTTCCAATTGGAAATTGGAATCTGTCAATTCCCCACTAAACTAAATGGGAATTTATCAATTGCTGAAAAGGGGAAAAAGTATGTCAGCCAATTGTAGAACCAATTGGAGTTAGCTAGAAAGTTCTCGAAGAGATGGCAGAGCAGATATAAAAGGAGAGGTTGTAGAACAGGGCGACAGTTGATTTTTATCAGTGATTGGTTAAAGTTCGAGATAGTAATCGGTTGTAAAGATAAATAAGTGCAGAGTAATAAAGTGAAATAAGTGATTGGTTTGAATCGTTGAAGAATTGTTTAAGCAATATTAATGTTACATTTGGGCTGGGATTCGAAAAGATAAAACACTATTCTGTTAAACTTTTCTAGTCAAAATCACTTTTATTACACTTTCACGGATTATTCACTAATTAAGTACTAGAACAATATTGCTTAAACAATTCTTCAACGATTCAAACCAATCACTTATTTCACTTTATTACTCTGCACTTATTTATCTTTACAACCGATTACTATCTCGAACTTTAACCAATCACTGATAAAAATCAACTGTCGCCCTGTTCTACAACCTCTCCTTTTATATCTGCTCTGCCATCTCTTCGAGAACTTTCTAGCTAACTCCAATTGGTTCTACAATTGGCTGACATACTTTTTCCCCTTTTCAGCAATTGATAAATTCCCATTTAGTTTAGTGGGGAATTGACAGATTCCAATTTCCAATTGGAAGTGGAACTTGTTTGGTGACTAATGGGGGTTGTTTTCATTTCACCATTTTAGTTTGTTTTCATTTCACCACAATTCATTCCACGCCACAATATCCCCCTCTTAAACTTGTTCGTCCCGAACAAGCTCGTTAACATTTGCACCATTGTAGCGATGAAGACGATCCACGTGAACGACTTTCAGCTTGCCTCTTCCTCGTTGGATGCGATAGACAATGTCGTTGATGCGCTTTACGATTTTGTAGGGCCCTTCCCAGTCTGGTTGCAACTTAGGTGATAAACCTTTTCTTCGATGAGGGTTATATAGCCATACCAGATCTCCTTCTTGAAAGCCTGTAGTTGTTGTTTTAGTATCGTACCTCGTTTTCATGCGGTCACTGGCTATCTTAATATTAGCCCTAGTCCCTCGATGCACGTCCCTGATGATATCTCTGAAGTCCTATTTGGTCGAAAAGTCCGCCTACCTAGCGAGTTAATGTTTGGATCTCCATGCGAAGAGTCCAAAAATGAGGAGGACTATGTTACAGACCTCAGAGATATCATCAGGGACGTGCATCGAGGGACTAGGGCTAATATTAAGATAGCCAGTGACCGCATGAAAACGAGGTACGATACTAAAACAACAACTACAGGCTTTCAAGAAGGAGATCTGGTATGGCTATATAACCCTCATCGAAGAAAAGGTTTATCACCTAAGTTGCAACCAGACTGGGAAGGGCCCTACAAAATCGTAAAGCGCATCAACGACGTTGTCTATCGCATCCAACGAGGAAGAGGCAAGCTGAAAGTCGTTCACGTGGATCGTCTTCATCGCTACAATGGTGCAAATGTTAACGAGCTTGTTCGGGACGAACAAGTTTAAGAGGGGGATATTGTGGCGTGGAATGAATTGTGGTGAAATGAAAACAAACTAAAATGGTGAAATGAAAACAACCCCCATTAGTCACCAAACAAGTTCCACTTCCAATTGGAAATTGGAATCTGTCAATTCCCCACTAAACTAAATGGGAATTTATCAATTGCTGAAAAGGGGAAAAAGTATGTCAGCCAATTGTAGAACCAATTGGAGTTAGCTAGAAAGTTCTCGAAGAGATGGCAGAGCAGATATAAAAGGAGAGGTTGTAGAACAGGGCGACAGTTGATTTTTATCAGTGATTGGTTAAAGTTCGAGATAGTAATCGGTTGTAAAGATAAATAAGTGCAGAGTAATAAAGTGAAATAAGTGATTGGTTTGAATCGTTGAAGAATTGTTTAAGCAATATTGTTCTAGTACTTAATTAGTGAATAATCCGTGAAAGTGTAATAAAAGTGATTTTGACTAGAAAAGTTTAACAGAATAGTGTTTTATCTTTTCGAATCCCAGCCCAAATGTAACAGTATATTTATTTTCTAACTGAATACTTATTCACAGGGCGTTGTTTTGAATCCCAAATTAGAAGAAAGTCTGCGATATATTGCCATGCAACGAAAAACACCCGTCTTACCGCAACATCCTGATGCATGGCCCACCTGGTACTGGTAAGACAATGTTCGCCATGAAACTGACGCAACACTCTGGAATGGATTACGCCATCATGACTGGAGGTGATGTAGCACCAATGGACAGGAGTCACAACTATTCACAAAGTCTTCGATTGGGACAACACCAGTAATCGTAGTTTGTTGTAACATCTATACTTATAATAAAACTGTAGACAATTTTTTTGTTACCTAATGGCGTGAAAACTACTGCACAGATTTCGATGAAACTTTTTTTGAAACGTTTCTTAAGATTCTGTGCAACATATAGGCTATTCCTTTCATTGCCATGCCTATTTTTTGGAGCGTTTTTGACCAAAATGTGTTTTTTTTCTGACTTTACTGCCTTTAACTCGCCATTTCTCAGATAATTCTTAATCAATGCAAACAAAACAAAATACTTAGGAGAGCCAACACTTTTATTGTTATTTTAAGCCATCAATCAGCTTTCTATGTCCTTTAGAAGCTGAGCTACAACCTAAAATCTAACCTGAAAAAAATAAATTTATTTTCTCAAATCGAATATTATCATCTATACTTATAATAAAACTGTAGACAATTTTTTGTTACCTAATGGCGTGAAAACTACTGCACAGATTTCGATGAAACTTTTTTTGAAATGTTCCTTAAGATTCTGTTCAACATATAGGCTATTCCTTTCATTGCCATGCCTATTTTTTGGAGCGTTTTTGACCTAAATGTGTTTTTTTTCTGACTTTACTGCCTTTAACTCGCCATTACTCAGATAATTCTTAATCAATGCAAACAAAACAAAATACTTAGGAGAGCCAACACTTTTATTGTTATTTCAAGCCATCAATCAGCTTTCTATGTCCTTTAGAAGCTGAGCTACAACCTAAAATCTAACCTGAAAAAAATAAATTTATTTTCTCAAATCGAATATTATCAGCAGCCGCGGTTCTTGATCGTTGTTCTGCTTTGGGGTGGTTTGGTGGCGCACATCGCACAGGCATATTCGTATGAAAAAAAAACTGCGTGGTGTTTTCTCCAAATTAAGTGAAACAAAAGAGAAGTATGGGACGAGAATATACATATGTAACTATATCGAATCAACAGCAACAATGTGTTTCTGAGGAAATGCGCAGATGGCTGATGACGATTGACGTGTGGTGATCAGCGTTGCCATAAGTGCAGATTTGTCTGCATTTTGCAGATTTTCAACCTTGCTGCATGTTTTTAAAAACCAGAAATCTGCGCTTCAGATTTTGTCTGCATCCGCAATAATATATTTTGTTCTTTTTAACAAATTTTAACACTTGATTTCGCTGTATGCTGTTATTTTCGTATTCAGCTTTTTTGTTTTTTTGTTATTGTTACATACATAAAAAAAAAATTTTTTGACGGAAGATTTTTCTATAGAAAACATTTTTATGGCAGCATTGGTGGTGATGGACGTATGGTGGAGGTGGTGCATATAGAAATTGAGTTCATGGTTTTTGTTTTAGTGGTTGTTATAGTATCTACGTTGATACCTACAGTAAAGAATTGAAGAATTCAAGAAGTAAAGACGATATATGTAGGTGAATTATGTTGTTTGATTTACGTATTGTTGGTGTAGATACAAATTTCCGTTCACGCTTTTGTTTTAGTGGTTGTTTTGATATTGCCTACGTTGTACCTACAGTAA
Source organism: Cheilosia grossa (assembly GCA_963082955.1). Taxonomy (NCBI): domain Eukaryota; kingdom Metazoa; phylum Arthropoda; class Insecta; order Diptera; family Syrphidae; genus Cheilosia; species Cheilosia grossa. Next base: position 50,258,803 of record OY720144.1, on the reverse strand, counting down.
GGATTAAGGAAGTGAAACTTTAGTACTTATGCTGTTGAATTTAATTTTCTTAAATTGGTGTTTTAGGTAAATAGATTTGTTTGATTTATTGTTTCACATTGACAATGTTCACCGCTGTGTTTTAGCTAGACTGTTGATTTTAAACAAATATGCCGTTGAGGAAACGGTCAAATTTTTCTCAAAGCTCAACAAGATCTAGAAAAATGAGACGAGTTAGATTACAGAACAGGGATGAAAAATATCAGACCGCATCGTTACACAGAAACACATATAATCCGTGGGTAAATAAAATCCGAAGTGGATTTTATTACACCAAAGAAATTAATTATGCCGAATTTGCTGGTATCGGTGGTATGACTCAGGCCTGTGATCATTGCCAAGCTCTTAAATGGACAAGGGAGTCGAAAGGACTATGCTGCTCAGAAATTACACAGTCTCACGCCGCGTACGAAGTTGCGGGCACAGCTAGTTTTACTATATGTATTGAATGTAAAATAAGTTACATGTAAAACTATTATCAGTACGTGTTATAAATATGAAAAAATAAACGAATCTGCACTCTATTCTGGTGGAGCCATGTGCACTCCAGCCATGAAAACATTTTGTGAATCGCTTCGAATCCTTGTTCTTCAGAGTCAGGAAAAGTTTGCGCGCACTTTCTGGTTGTTTGATAGATGTTGTGTTGAATACCTGGAATAAATGTTAATAAATGCATATTTCTGTAAACTGAAAGAGTTTCTGTCGTCGGCTGTGTGACTTACTTGTGCGGTTTTCTAGGCCAGTTTGATTTTGACTTCACTGCATATAGAGCCGAGCCAGAGGAATACTTGTTCGCCGTTGTCCAGTATCTTGGTGTCGCCGTCGGCTAAGTCGTCTTTTTGGCGACGGTGAAGCAGCCCTTTTCTTTGGAGCATAGGAAAAGTCGGGTGAAACTCACGTATCAGGGATGGTTTTCCCTCGAAATCCAGTTTGTTGTCAATCAAATACAGACGGCGCAGGTTCATCAGCTTGAAGATTGATGAAGGTAGAGCTGTCAGCTGGTTTCGCGACAGATTTAAGATCTCCAACTTTTGCCAAAACTCGACCCCGGATGATTGTTCGGTTATTTCGTTATCGCTCAAGTTGTACAATCAACCGGTACCTGGCAGCGAATTTCGCGACAATCCAGTTCGGATAAGTTAGACAAGTTGTCAGTGTCAGTGTCAGATTTCAACCGTGGTGAGCTGTGACAGTGTTCAGAAGTACAGCCTTTTTTAAGAGAAGTTCAACTCAAATTTGGTGAATAAGTATATTAGGTATCTCAGTACATTTTCATCAATTTTCATATTAGTTTTTTCAAAACATTCTGCATTTCTATTCAACCAAAGTACTCATTCACCATTATTGTTTCATTATAATACCAAAATAAATAAATAATATAAATGTAGGCTTTGAAACACGAGACACGTAAAAGTAAAACAAATGCACATACGTATTGTTACATTTGGGCTGGGATTCGAAAAGATAAAACACTATTCTGTTAAACTTTTCTAGTCAAAATCACTTTTATTACACTTTCACGGATTATTCACTAATTAAGTACTAGAACAATATTGCTTAAACAATTCTTCAACGATTCAAACCAATCACTTATTTCACTTTATAACTCTGTACTTATTTATCTTTACAACCGATTACTATCTCGAACTTTAACCAATCACTGATAAAAATCAACTGTCGCCCTGTTCTACAACCTCTCCTTTTATATCTGCTCTGCCATCTCTTCGAGAACTTTCTAGCTAACTCCAATTGGTTCTACAATTGGCTGACATACTTTTTCCCCTTTTCAGCAATTGATAAATTCCCAGTTAGTTTAGTGGGGAATTGACAGATTCCAATCTCCAATTGGAGGTGGAACTTGTTTGGTGACAAATGGGGGTTGTTTTCATTTCACCACGATTCATTCCACGCCACAATATCCCCCTCTTAAACTTGTTCGTCCCGAACAAACTCGTTAACATTTGCACCATTGTAGCGACGAAGACGATCCACATGAACGACTTTCAGCTTGCCTCTTCCTCGTTGAATGCGATAGACAACGTCGTTGATGCGCTTTACGATTTTGTAGGGCCCTTCCCAGTCTGGTTGCAACTTAGGTGATAAACCTTTTCTTCGATGAGGGTTATATAGCCATACCAGATCCCCTTCTTGGAAGCCTGTAGTTGTTGTTTTAGTATCGTACCTCGTTTTCATGCGGGGACTGGCTATCTTAATATTAGCCCTAGTCCCTTGATGCACGTCCCTGATGATATTCCTGAGGTCTGTAACATAGTCCTCCTCATTTTTGGATTCTTCGCATGGAGATCCAAACATTAACTCGCTAGGTAGGCGGATTTTTCGACCAAATAGGACTTCAGATGGAGTATGTCCTGTGGTGTTGTGCACTGCACTTCGATAAGCCAATAAAAACATGGGAATGTGTTTGTCCCAATCTCTCTGGCCATCGCCAACGACCTTAGAGAGGTTTTCATTCAGCGTTCTATTGAAGCGCTCCACCATCCCATCTGATTGTGGATGAAGCGGTGTTGTTCTTGTCTTCTTAATCCCGAGTAACTGGCACACTCCTTGGAAAATCCTGGATTCGAAGTTTCGTCCTTGGTCCGAATGCAGTTCCATAGGCACACCGAATCTGCTTACCCAGTTGAAGACGATTTGCTCCACCACAGTCTTAGCTTCTTGATTTGGGATAGCGAATGCTTCAGGCCACTTACTGAAGTAGTCCATAACAACAAGGATGTAACGATTTCCATTGTTCGTTTCAGGAAACGGTCCCGCAATATCAACGGCTATCCTTTCGAAAGGGGCTCCCACATTATATTGATGCATCTGGCCTCGGACTTTCACTCTCGGGCCTTTGCTGGCCGCACATATTACGCATTTCCTGCACCAATTCTCAACATCCTCCCTTGAATGGACCCAGTAAAAGCGTTCTCGTACTTTTCCGAGTGTTTTGTTTATTCCCAAGTGGCCTCCAGACACTCCATCATGCAATTCCCTCAGCACTTCGGTAACTTTTGTCCTGGGAACAACAAGCTGCATTACGTACGACTTTCCATCCGGGCTTTCCCATTTTCTTTTTAGAATGCCGTCTTGGACATAAAGGGAATCCCACTGCGCCCAGTATGCCTTCAGCTCGGGACTCCTATTGGATATCTCCTGCCAGTCTGGTTTTCCCTCATGCTCCTTCCAGGCGAGGATTGGTTCGATATCCGGATCTTCCTTTTGAGCCTCCCGGATTTCCCGTGCACTCCAGCCACCAATGGGCATAGCTCTCAACCTTTGAACGGACACGACATCTTTTTCCTCGTGTCGTAAGCAATGTTTACAATCTGCTTTGCACGGTCGACGGGAGAGAGCGTCTGCATTTGAGTGAAGACTTCCCTTTCGATGTTGTATTTCGTAGTCGTACATTTGCAGCTGTTCGATCCACCTTGCGACTTGTCCTTCAGGATTCTTAAAGTGTAGTAGCCACTTTAAAGATGCATGGTCTGTGCGAAGGATGAATTTCTGCCCATAGAGGTACTTATGGAAATGTTTCGTTGCCAGTGCCAAAGCAAGGAGTTCGCGTCTGGTAACACAGTAGTTCCTTTCTGGCTTTGAGAGGACTTTGCTGAAGAACGAAACTACCTTCTCTTGGCCCTCGTGTACCTGGGAAAGAACGGCTCCAATTCCCACATTACTAGCGTCTGCATCCACAATAAATGTTTTTCCAGGGGTGGGGTACCCTAATATGGGGGCGTCGCACAACTGTTGCTTAAGTTCTTTGAAGCTGTTTTCGCACTCACCTGACCATTTGAATTGTTTGCCTTTTTCTGTCAGTTGATGCAAGCTCTTTGCGATCCTGGCAAAGTCCTTTACAAATCGTCTGTAATACGTCGCAAGTCCCAGGAAGCTTCTCAGCTGGTGTTTGTCTTTGGGAACCGGCCAGTTTTTCACTGCATCGATCTTCTCCGGATCAGTCTTGACTCCCTTGGAAGAGATGATGTGCCCGAGATACTTCACTTCTGGTCGAAATAGAGAACACTTCTTCGGGTTCAGTTTTAACTGTGCACTTCGTAGCCTTTGGAACACCTCCCTAAGGTTATTTCGATGCTCGTTGAACGTTTTACCAACCACGATGACATCGTCCAGGTAGATGTGGTAAATTCTCTCCCTATAAACATTTAAAAAAATAAATAAATAAATAAAGGAAAATAATAATAATAATTATCTACGTGCCCTACTTTTGCTTCTATTACCTCTAGTACCTTCTCATGTAGCAGATTTATCTTCTACAATGACTAACACTGAGACGGTGAACGCGAGCGAAAGTCTTACGTCAGTTTGAGCCTCCATACTCATAAGAGACCCAAAACTCGTTCTTTCCTCAACTTCCGCTCGAGCAACACGGTTGTCTCCCTACTTCTGGGTGACTGCGATGTTCTTTTTAAAAATCCGGTTGTAGCAGCTTCATCCAAAATATATTTCGACTAAATATTCAAGGTTAGTACCAAGAAATAGATTTTCTTTAAGACGGTGCTTAACTTGAGTGACCCTTTTAGATTTTTCTGCGGAAAAACCAAAGTAAAGTGCCAGCGCAAAAGGTGTGCGAAATCTCTCGGGATACGCAACAAAAGCGACAACCTCCAAGCCAACCAAACACATGTAAGTAATGAGCAAATTATTACAGTAGTCTCATGGTATTAATTCCAAAATCAATTTCAATCTCTTGAAGCCGGACGTTTTGCGGAGAGAAAAGCACTCACCTGGGAGGTCAGTGGCTTTCACGCAAGTCCGCGCCCCGGCAATCCCCGTGGCAATCTCAAGACTTGGAGCGAGCCTCGCACCGCCAGCGATTCGGCTCTGGCACGACTCCGAAATGCCGCTTGCCGCGCGGATTAAAGAAGCACTCAATGGTTTGGTTTTCCCGTATGTCCATGCCTGCCCCTTTTAAAGGATCCCCAAATGGTTCATGCACGCGGGTGAAACGCCGTCATTAATCGAGCTGCTGATTAATTTTTGCAATCGCCACTACCTCTCCCCCCCAACCACCGGAAAAAAATCCGAGCGCCTGAAATAATCGCAGAATCGGTATCAGCGCTGTGAAGCATTCACACGGTGATCCTCCCCCCCTCCCCATCACATCACCCGCCTGGCGTTTCTAAACCAGCGACACGATGCAACGACCAGTAGAGTCAGCAGAATTGCTCTCTTATCGAACAGCTGTAACTCTCGCATCCAGACGCACCGTTCGAGGGAATCTACCTGTCATCGCCGCACGGATCTGCAACGGTGTCATACTAGTGAAGTGAATCAGCAATTAATTTATCAGTGTCGCGGATTTGTGTGCTTCTGAGCATAAATAACCTGCCATACAATATCCATATTATATTGTAGTGATTTGATTACTATCAAAAAATAGATGTACGGTTTTTTTTTGTTGGCAAACTACGCCTGCTTACCTTTCCTAAGCCTACTTTAATGTAATAATTCGTTTTAGCATTTTTGAAATAGAGTAAGTTAATCAGTACATTTTAAGTGAACGAAAGTGATCAGATTAGGATAGTGGTTTTGTTTTTTTTCTGTGCAGCGTTAACAACTACATAAGCATCATTCATCGACGGAAGCAAATGTGCGCACATCGGCTGGATTTTCGTCAACAAAAAAAAAGCTGTGAGTAAATTTATTTTTTTGATTTCATTCTTTTCCTTGATTCGTTGATATTAAACGAAATTATATCGGATCACTACCGTTACCTATTTTCGCGTTGAAAAAAGATCATTAATATTTAAGTCTTGGAATATGTTTTTACCCAGATACTATTGTTTATATTGATTTTTTTTTTTCTTTTGATTCGATTCGTGTCGAGATCATTTTGGATAAGGTTTAATTCGCACCGTTAAGAAATAAAATGAATTTATTATTCTTCGTGTTAATCGAATCATCGTTTTGTTGATATTTAAACTATGCGATATTAAGAGATAAAGAAGGAAAGGTGGAACTGAAGGAAGATTTGTTGCGAATATGAGTTAAAGGCTCAGTACGGAATTTTAACTGTGGGGCCAGACTCAAGAATAGGGCAGAGTTTGGCATGGTCGCGAGGGAAATTCTACTTCCTCGGAGGATGAGGGATCGCCCCCGGTAGCTTCGATGGCTACCAATATCGACGTTTACACCTGTCGAGATGAATGGTTTGGGCCGGTATAAGTTTGAGTAGGTTCGGTACTTCTGGAGGAGATTTTTTTTAACTGGCACGATAATTTAATTTTGTTGGCGGAGGCATAGCAGCAACAACCCCTCCCCGCTCCGACGAGCTGATGCCCGAGCATCCACCAGCGTGCCTTTAGCTGCTTATCTGGGACAATCAACAACCCAAATCGAGTCCCGTCCTCAACAAAATTTGGCGCCCAACGATCTTGGCCGATGTAAGACCTTGTCAAGGAAAATGCCAAGACAAAAGACGCATATATTCAAGGTTATTGCTCTGTGATCCCGTCCTTGTACGTAAAGATGACACGGCCTAGTTTTTACTTGCGAGCAATCAGAAGCCGAGGAGAGTTTCGGTCAGCCTTCTATTAAATTATAGGAGGAAGGAACCACTCAGAGCTTCATTGCTTATATTAATCTTTCTAGCGATTTTTCTCGATTTTGCATCGAAATAATCCAGGAGAAGTTGATTTTTTTCATATTTGCAGTGAATCAAGTGCTGGATTGTAGGCTCCCTATTTCCGCAAATGTGATTGTTTTGTTTTCTGTCTGTAGAGGAGGAAGGTGTATACACCATAGTGTGTATCCCTTGTTCCCACAGACCGTTTTTTTTTTTTGGAGAAGTGAAGAGATCCAAACTGCTTGCCCAACCCTTTCATCTACCCCAAACGTAGCATTTCTTTCAGATATCCCACCTTTTCTAATATGTATTGATAGATTTATTGATTTATTGAGTAAAATTAAGTTGTTTATTATTAGTATTATAATTACCAAAAACTTAAATAGTTATTTTTATTTTTCCTTACATTAATTGCATTATATTAAGCATGAATCGGTCACAAGGTGCGATAGCAAAGCCGAAAGGTAATGCTATTTCCTTGATGAGTACTCGATCCAAAACTAAAGGCAATTTGAGTTCAAGTATGATTGCGGCAAGTGCTTCCCCTCATTCAGATGCCCGAAAGAAGGTCGTACACTCCCCTGTACGTCAAGCGACCTTAGGTCCTTTGATTGACTCCACACCTGCTGTAACGTTCGATGTTCCTGATCCCAAAGAAACTATTCGCGATTTTAATATAGCCTCGGATAATTCTGACCATTTAGCCCCTATATCGGGCGTACTAGTAATGGAATCTATTGAGAATCCCACCAACAAGTTAGTTACACGTGATGAAAATGCAAATTGCTTGCAAGGTGGTTCTTCCCTCCGCGTACCACCTAACCCCCCGGACGGGTACGGTAATCAACCCTCTCCAGCAGAAGCATCCCTAAAATCGGTTGTTAACAACTGTGTCAAGATGAGTTTGAATACTTTTCACTCCCAACTGTTAACATCTTTAGAAGGTGTGATGAAGAAAACTATTGAGGAATCTGTAGTGTCAACAGTTAATGACGTGCGGAACTCCGAGAATAGTAAGGGCTTGAAAGTACTTCCTCCAGTTGCTCCAAACCCGCGTCGAAAGCCGCGACGTTCGCATTCTGGAAAGCGAAATGCTATTGATTACTCTCAACGGAATCATTCGCATGAACAAAACCGTAACTCATATGATCAGGCGGATGGAGAAGAACCTCGTCAATTAAGAGATCCGCAGGGATCTCGGTCTTACAATAACAATTTAAATTTTTCGCATGACTTCCCCCCTCCTGGGAGTAATAACCATTATCCGCACCATGTATCTACGGAATATGGATCCCCCGAGCCTACCACGCACCGCGATCATGTTCGCAAGTTCGATCTAGATCGTTGGGGTATTCGCTTTGACGGAACTTCCAACTCAGTGGAAGACTTTATATTTCGTGTGGAAACACTTAAAGAAAATTATGGTATGCATTGGTCCGAAGTCGTAAAGAACTTTCATCTGCTATTATCTGGTACCGCTCAGAACTGGTTCTGGCAGTTCTTGCGAACCTATCCGCGGTCTGGCTGGAATGAGCTGCGTCGTGCATTGCTTCAGCAGTTCAGGAATCATGAGTCAGATTTCGAACTGATAAAGCAGATTATGGAAAGGAGGCAGCTTTCAAATGAGACTTTTGACGATTTCTATAATTCCATATTAGACCTTTGCAACCAACTGCGTGAACCAATACGCGAGCTTGAGTTAATCAGAATCCTGAAAAGTAACATTAACCATCGTCTATTGCAGTATATTTATCCGATGTCTATATTTTCTCTAGAGCGCTTCCGCGAGGAATGTCGTAAGACTGAAAAAATGGTACGGTCTCGGGAGTCCGTTCGAGTTCGACCAAACCCAACAAATTTCAGAAATATTCACGAAATAGACGGAGAAGATGTCTACTTTGAACATGTCCAAGAAGCAGAAGTTTGCGCAATGGATAGTGGGGCTTATCCGACACATCCAAGCCGCAACAGAAAATGTTTCAATTGCAAGAATTTTGGGCACTCGTTCATGTCGTGTCCTTCTCCTGTGCGTAACCTATTTTGTTACCGATGTGGTTTGGATAAATATACCACTCCGCAATGTCCAAAGTGCAATCCAGATACGGGAAACGGGAGAACGAGCGTGAAGGCCACCGGGGAATCTCGCTCAACCCAGACAAACCCGGCCTAGAAACAAGAGATGCCTGTACCAACACAGACATTTCTCCCCAGCTTTTACTAAACAAAGAACTTATTATACCACCAGACGTATCCATTCGTTGTCCTACCCCCTTACCCCATAAAACGTATGAAGAGAGGCTAAGAAATTATAATGAGATTCGCGCAACAATATTTTCGTTAGCGGAATTGCAACCGGGTAATCCCCGCTGCGTGGTTAACAAGCCTTTACGTAGAAAGACGAAAAGGCGGCTATTTCAACGGTTGATAGAATCTTCTTCTATCAGTGAGTCTAAAGACCCGCGGCCATATGCACTTGTTCGGATAGGCAATGAAGAGGTCAGAGGCCTACTGGATAGTGGGGCTTCCATATCGTGCCTAGGGGAAGGTGGTGAAGATTTCATTAAGCGTAACCATCTGACCCAGATAGCATTTGACTCTGAACTGAAAACCGCCGATGGCACAGTGCAGCGCATTGTCGGAAGGGTAAATGTCCCCATAGCCTATAAAAACATGTCTCATTATATTGACTTATACCTTCTCTTTCACAACCCTTGTATTTGGGGATAGATTTTTGGCAATCTTTTCAAGTTGCTCCTCACCTGGTGTCGGAAATTTGTGGGGATGTCTCAGTGAAATCTCAGCACAACCTAGACTATGACCAGCGACGAGAACTGGAAGCAGTAATTGGGAAATTTCCATCGTTTTCGGAGATAGGCTTAGGTAAGACCTCCGTCGAGACTCATATTATTGATACAGGTGATGCCGAACCTGTGAAACAAAGGCACTACCCTGTGTCTCCAGTCATACAGGGACTAATATATGAGGAACTGGATCGCATGCTGTCTCTGGGGGTGATCGAGGAAAGTCAAAGTGCGTGGAGTTCACCGGTAGTCTTGATAAGAAAACCGGGGAAAAACCAACTTTGTCTGGACTACCGTAAAGTGAATTCGCTTACAAGGAAGGATGCGTATCCACTTCCTCATATAGAGGGGATGCTAAGCCGTCTAAGAGATACACACTATATCTCATGCGTTGATCTCAAGGACGCCTTTTGGCAGATTCCCCTTGAGGAGAAATCTCGGGAAAGGACAGCGTTCACTGTGCCAGGGCGACCCCTTTATCAATACACCGTCATGCCTTTCGGACTGTGTAATGCACCGCAAAGGTTGTGTCGGTTGATGGATAGGGTGATCCCCGCGGCACTAAGAGAGCGCGTGTTCGTCTACCTTGATGATCTCCTCATAGTCTCTGGTGACTGGGAAACGCACATACATCTTCTTGAGACGGTAGCTCAGTGCCTTCGTAGTGCCAACCTAACAATAAATGTTCAGAAGTCCCAATTTTGCTTCAAGGAGCTCAAGTATCTGGGGCATATTGTAGGTCAGGGTCATATTAAACCCGATCCCGACAAGGTGTTAGCTATAACAGATTTTCCGCAACCTAAGACCATTAAACAAATGAGACGATTCCTGGGAATGTGCGGCTGGTATCGTAGATTCATTAAGAACTTCGCCAGTCTCGCAGCACCGCTCACTGATAGTCTCAAGAAGAGTAAAAACAAGTTTGAACTTTCACCAAGTGCGGTAAACGCTTTTGAACAACTCAAAGCAGCTCTGGCTAGTGCACCATTATTAAACAACCCCGATTTTTCCAAACCTTTTATCATACAGTGTGACGCCTCAGGTCAAGGAGTAGGTGCAGTTTTGTTTCAGTGCGATGTCGAGGGCGAGGAACGCCCTATCGCTTATTTCTCTCAAAAGCTAAATCCCTGTCAAGCTAACTATAGCGTGACGGAACAGGAATGCTTGGCTGCCGTTCAGGCCATCAAAAAGTTCCGACCCTATGTAGAAGGCACCCGTTTCAAGATCATTACGGATCATTCTAGCCTTAAATGGCTAATGAGCCTAAAGGATTTAAGTGGGAGATTGGCGAGATGGTCATTGAAGCTGCAGGCCTTCGACTTTGAGGTAGAGCACAGGAAAGGCTCGGCGAATATTGTTCCAGATGCATTATCGCGGGCATTTATCGAAAGCGTCGAAATGCAGGCAAAAGACCAGCTGTCTGTGGATCTTGGCTCAGAACATTTTAAGTCTAATGAATACCTGGACCTTATCCAAAATATTAAAGCCAATGGTGAAGCCTTTCCTGGTCTAAAGGTTTCCAATGACTTAGTGTTTAAACGGATCTTCGCAACTGAATCCGATGTAGATAGAACGGACCTGCAGTGGCGTTTGTGGATTCCTTCCGCTCTCACTAGAGATTTGGTAACCCAAGCCCATACTGCTCCCACTTGTGCTCATGGGGGAATTGCCAAAACCCTACACAGGCTCCGTCAATTTTACTTTTGGCCAAAAATGGCAAAGGAAGTCAAAGATTTCATAAAACAGTGTGACGTATGTAAACAAAGCAAAGGCACCAATAAAATTTTAAGGCCCCCAATGCAAACGCTAGTCAGTTTTGAAAGACCCTTTCAAAAATTGTACATTGATTTTATGGGGCCTTACATACGTTCGAAAAGGGGAAACTTATATCTCTTTGTCGTGTTAGACCATCTCACGAAATTCGTGTTACTTAAGCCCATGCCTAAAGCAAACACCTCCTCAGTCTTAAACTTCCTGGAACAAACTGTTTTCAGTATTTTTGGTACGCCAGAGATCATTCATTCTGACAATGGTCGACAGTTTGCGTCCGGTAATTTCCAACAACACCTAGAAAAGTATGGAATACGTCACCTAAAAACAGCACTATACTCTCCTCAATCGAATGCGTCCGAGCGAGTGAATCAGTCGATTCTATCAGGCATCCGGTCTTATTTGAACACCGACCATAGAGACTGGGATAAACATATTCATGAAATTCAGCAGGCTATATGCACTTCTGTACATCAGTCGACGTCGGTAACACCTTTTTTCGCTCTGTTCGGAACACAAATGATTTCACACGGAAGCATGTACCCAGTTGTCTGGCTTTGCTCAACGACGAGGAGTTTGAACCCCTTTTAAAGTCTGACCGTTTAAATATAATCAGGCATGAAGTTAATGAGCACTTAAAACAAGCATTCACCAAACGATCGAAAGCGTACAATTTGAGGGCCTGCGTCAAGAAGTTTTTGCCCGGCCAAGAGATTTTCCGACGTAATTTCGTGCACAGTGATGCAACGAAGGATCGGAGTGCTAAACTATGTCCTAAATTTCTCAAGTGCCGAATCATCCGTGCGGTCGGGAATGCCATGTATGAAATTGAAGACCTACGAGGAAAGAAAATTGGCATATTTCATTCCAAGGACCTAAAATCCGAGTAGAGCATGATACTCTTCAGGGACATGGGTCGAAGCCGCACGTCAACATAAAGTCAACTAGTATTTCCATGCCTTTTTCCCATAGAGCATGCTTCAAAATTCATGGTGTTGTGGTAAATTCTCTCCCTATAAACATTTAAAAAAATAAATAAATAAATAAAGGAAAATAATAATAATAATTATCTACGTGCCCTACTTTTGCTTCTATTACCTCTAGTACCTTCTCATGTAGCAGATTTATCTTCTACAATGACTAACACTGAGACGGTGAACGCGAGCGAAAGTCTTACGTCAGTTTGAGCCTCCATACTCATAAGAGACCCAAAACTCGTTCTTTCCTCAACTTCCGCTCGAGCAACACGGTTGTCTCCCTACTTCTGGGTGACTGCGATGTTCTTTTTTAAAATCCGGTTGTAGCAGCTTCATCCAAAATATATTTCGACTAAATATTCAAGGTTAGTACCAAGAAATAGATTTTCTTTAAGACGGTGCTTAACTTGAGTGACCCTTTTAGATTTTTCTGCGGAAAAACCAAAGTAAAGTGCCAGCGCAAAAGGTGTGCGAAATCTCTCGGGATACGCAACAAAAGCGACAACCTCCAAGCCAACCAAACACATGTAAGTAATGAGCAAATTATTACAGTAGTCTCATGGTATTAATTCCAAAATCAATTTCAATCTCTTGAAGCCGGACGTTTTGCGGAGAGAAAAGCACTCACCTGGGAGGTCAGTGGCTTTCACGCAAGTCCGCGCCCCGGCAATCCCCGTGGCAATCTCAAGACTTGGAGCGAGCCTCGCACCGCCAGCGATTCGGCTCTGGCACGACTCCGAAATGCCGCTTGCCGCGCGGATTAAAGAAGCACTCAATGGTTTGGTTTTCCCGTATGTCCATGCCTGCCCCTTTTAAAGGATCCCCAAATGGTTCATGCACGCGGGTGAAACGCCGTCATTAATCGAGCTGCTGATTAATTTTTGCAATCGCCACTACCTCTCCCCCCCAACCACCGGAAAAAAATCCGAGCGCCTGAAATAATCGCAGAATCGGTATCAGCGCTGTGAAGCATTCACACGGCGATCCTCCCCCCCTCCCCATCACATCACCCGCCTGGCGTTTCTAAACCAGCGACACGATGCAACGACCAGTAGAGTCAGCAGAATTGCTCTCTTATCGAACAGCTGTAACTCTCGCATCCAGACGCACCGTTCGAGGGAATCTACCTGTCATCGCCGCACGGATCTGCAACGGTGTCATACTAGTGAAGTGAATCAGCAATTAATTGATCAGTGTCGCGGATTTGTGTGCTTCTGAGCATAAATAACCTGCCATACAATATCCATATTATATTGTAGTGATTTGATTACTATCAAAAAATAGATGTACGGTTTTTTTTTGTTGGCAAACTACGCCTGCTTACCTTTCCTAAGCCTACTTTAATGTAATAATTCGTACATTTTAAGTGAACGAAAGTGATCAGATTAGGATAGTGGTTTTGTTTTTTTTCTGTGCAGCGTTAACAACTACATAAGCATCATTCATCGACGGAAGCAAATGTGCGCACATCGGCTGGATTTTCGTCAACAAAAAAAAAGCTGTGAGTAAATTTATTTTTTTGATTTCATTCTTTTCCTTGATTCGTTGATATTAAACAAAATTATATCGGATCACTACCGTTACCTATTTTCGCGTTGAAAAAAGATCATTAATATTTAAGTCTTGGAATATGTTTTTACCCAGATACTATTGTTTATATTTATTTTTTTTTTCTTTTGATTCGATTCGTGTCGAGATCATTTTGGATAAGGTTTAATTTGCACCGTTAAGAAATAAAATGAATTTATTATTCTTCGTGTTAATCGAATCATCGTTTTGTTGATATTTAAACTATGCGATATTAAGAGATAAAGAAGGAAAGGTGGAACTGAAGGAAGATTTGTTGCGAATATGAGTTAAAGGCTCAGTACGGAATTTTAACTGTGGGGCCAGACTCAAGAATAGGGCAGAGTTTGGCATGGTCGCGAGGGAAATTCTACTTCCTCGGAGGATGAGGGATCGCCCCCGGTAGCTTCGATGGCTACCAATATCGACGTTTACACCTGTCGAGATGAATGGTTTGGGCCGGTATAAGTTTGAGTAGGTTCGGTACTTCTGGAGGAGATTTTTTTTAACTGGCACGATAATTTAATTTTGTTGGCGGAGGCATAGCAGCAACAACCCCTCCCCGCTCCGACGAGCTGATGCCCGAGCATCCACCAGCGTGCCTTTAGCTGCTTATCTGGGACAATCAACAACCCAAATCGAGTCCCGTCCTCAACATAGACCAAACAGGTTTTCCACGTCAGTCCCAGCAAAACACGCTCCATTAGACGCTCGAAAGTTGCTGGAGCATTGCACAGTCCAAATGGCATTACTGTAAATTGCCAAAGCCCGTTTCCTGCTGTGAATGCTGTTTTCTCGCGGTCTTCTGGATGGATCTGTACTTGCCAGTAGCCACTCTTCAGATCAAGAGTCGAAAACCATTTGGCCCCGCATAGTGTGTCCAGGGTATCGTCAATTCGTGGCAGGGGGTAGCTATCCTTCTTAGTGACGTTGTTTAGTTGGCGATAGTCCACGCAGAATCTCGCCCTTCCGTCTTTCTTTTTGACCAGGACGACGGGTGATGCCCACGGACTTTTTGAGCTCTCAATCAGTCCCTCCTTTTCCATCGTCGACACCATTTCTGCAACCTCCGTCTGCTTGGCCAATGGTAGTCGTCTGGGAGGCTGACGAATTGGTCTTGCATCCCCGGTGTCAATTCGGTGCTGTACGAGATGTGTTCGGCCATACTCGCTACTCGTTGATTAGACTCCCTGCCATTGCCCGCTGCTCCTGATCCAGCTCGCACTCTCCGAGTATATTCTTTTTCATTTCCGATGTCTCCGTAGGTCTAACCGGTTTCGCAGGACTTTCTTTTGACAACTTTGTGACCGCAGTAATCGGTACGCACTTTCCGATCACTTCCCCTTGCTTCAGCTTTACACTTCTGTGCTCCGCATTGAGGACACGAACGGGAACCAAGTTGTTTTTAGGTTCAACAAGCATCTTTCCGACGATATAGCTCTGGTAATAGTTTTCTGGCTCTATTAGGAAGAATCGGTGGCTCCCAGGATCACCTTCCAGCTTTGTCCAAATAAGTGTCGCTGACGAAGGTGGTAAAATTTCGTCCTCACTTACAACTGTTCTTAGAGCTGCGACGTTCTCGTTCCCGTAAACCATTGGAATCTCGACGTTTCTGTACTTTAGAACTTGCAAACCGATGTCGAGGACTACATCATGCGTCTTCATAAAGTCGATTCCAATGATGCATTCGTCACATATATCGGCCACTAAGAATGCATGGGAGAAGACTATTCCTGCTAGATTTATCGTCAAGAGTACCTCACCATACACCTTTGCCGTTGCTCCAGTTGCTGTTTTCAGACAGTAGCTGCTGGTGTTGTGCAGCCATGATTGGCGAACGATGTCCCTTCTGATTATGGAAGCGGTGGCACCTGTATCGACTGTGGCCACACACTTTTTCTGGCCGATATGTGCTTCCACTGTCAAGCTCCTATTACATCGTTTGGTCTGGGAGACCTGAATTGTGGTCCTGGGGGCGTCGATTCCAGAAACAAGCTTCCGCCCCGTGAAGTTGGTTCTTAACTGATGGCTTTGTGAGGTTCCGTCCGCCGATTGTTCAGATCCCTCCTCGATACGACTCCTAGTTCTGCAATGTGGACAACTACTCTCTCTACGTTCAGCTCTGCACTGTCGTTGAAGATGTCCAATTTTGTTGCAGTTCCAGCAACGGATCGGTCCCCTGCGAGTACTGTTCCGGTCTTCTTCATCTGTTCTCTGGCATGTACATTCGACGGATGTTATTTCTCTTACGCGGTGGAATCCTTGAGATGCCTGGTCAGCAGCTTTCATAGTTAATGCAAATGCCAGTGCCTCAGGAAGAGTTCTCTTTCCAGCCATTCGTAGAGCCATCTGCAGCTGTCTGTCCTCTATGGCTTGTGTGAATGCCTCAATAGCCATTTCGTTGATGACCTCTTCGCCGGCATTAGGATATGACAAGTGCGCTAGCCGTTCTATATCCGCTTGCAGCTGCTGGAGTGTTTCTCCCCTCTTCTGGAATCTACTGCGCAGTTGCACTCTATACACTTGCTGCATATGGTCGTCGCCAAACCGCATCTCAATAGCTTTAACCAAAGCATCATAGTTGCGTTGTTTTTCTTTTGAGATAGTTTGAAGCAATTCTGCAGCTGTACCTCGTAATGCGAGCGTTAATGCAATCGACTTTTCCTCGTCGTACCATCCATTGGTCATTGCAGCTGCTTCAAACTGTCTCTTATAGATCGGCCATGATGTTTGACCATCAAAAACGGGTGGTTGCATCTCCTTCCTTCTTGGGCAGTCAGTAGAATATTCCCGAGCTTTCTGTTTCTTGACTTTTTCGAGCTCTTTAGCTATGTTTTCGATGTTTGATTCGAGCTCTTTAGCTATGTACTTGATGTTTGTTCCGAGCTCTTTAGCTATGTTCTCGTGTTTATGAAACGTCTCATTAATTTCCTCAAACTTTGTTTCATGTTTGTTTAATTTGTCGTCAATTGCGTCGATTTTTACTTCTAGAACATTCTTAAATTCTTCCACAGCATCTTTTTGTGCGGTAACAAGAGAATTCTTCTGTTCTTCTAGAGAATTCTTCTGTTCTGTGAACTTCGATTCCATAGAATTCTTCTGTTCTTTCAGAGAATTCTTCTGTTCTTCTAGAGAATTCTTCTGTTCTGCGAACTTCGATTCCATAGAATTCTTCTGTTCTTCCATCTTGGCAAGAAGTAATTCGATCATAGCACTAATATCAACGCCTGTACTTACTAGTTCTTCTGCCACGTCGAAAAGCATGGTCTTTGGATTTTCTCCCTCTTTTTCGACAGCCTCCTGCAGACGAAGTATGAGGTCACTTTTCCCTCCAGCTGTGGAGAGATTCCTCTTTTCTAATTCACTTTTTAATTGGGGTATGCTTAGTTGTAGCAATACACGACCCATTTTTTTTTTTTTTTTTTTTTTTTTTTTTTTTTTTGTGTCACTTGTAATTTCGAAAATCACAAATTCACTTTAATTAAATTGTTTTTTTTTTTTTTTTTTAATGTTTCTTTATAACACACGCTTCAGCACAGAATAAGTTTTATCCCACTTCTGACACCAATGTTACATTTGGGCTGGGATTCGAAAAGATAAAACACTATTCTGTTAAAGTTTTCTAGTCAAAATCACTTTTATTACACTTTTACGGATTATCCACTAATTAAGTACTAGAACAATATTACTTAAACAATTTCTCAACGATTCAAACCAATCACTTATTTCACTTTATTACTCTGCACTTATTTATCTTTACAACCGATTACTATCTCGAACTTTAACCAATCACTGATAAAAATCAACTGTCGTCCTGTTCTACAACCTCTCCTTTTATATCTGCTCTGCCATCTCTTCGAGAACTTTCTAGCTAATTCCAATTGGTTCTACAATTGGCTGACATACTTTTTCCCCTTTTCAGCAATTGATAAATTCCCATTTAGTTTAGTGGGGAATTGACAGATTCCAATTTCCAATTGGAAGTGGAACTTGTTTGGTGACTAATGGGGGTTGTTTTCATTTCACCACAATTCATTCCACGCCACACTATATTACCATGGGGTGGCAAATTTTAGGTGCTTTAAGGTAAGGTTAGACGGTATGCCAAGTGGTCATAAAATGCCAATATCTGACAGTTCTCCTGTCAAAATATGGTCATACAATGTAATGGGCATATCTCATATGCTCTAATGACCTGAATGCCACATATGACCAGGCTGATTTTGACAGATAAAAATGCCCAAATAGCATATGGTGTAATGGGACAATAGGTACGAATGCCAGTATATAGCCTTATATGCCCATATGCTTTTAATTGAAATTTCGTTATGGCATTAATGGCATTTTTGATGGAACCGGAATTATTTTGTTGTCATCGGTGTTTGATTTCGTAGAATTGTGATTCATTTTAATTTTCGTTCTCTTTTTGGTAATAAATACCAAATGCCTCAAACGACAATCATGTCAAATATGACCATATTGGTAATTTTTGTCATATAGTCTAATATACAGTCTTGATAATCCTGGCATTTTGTTCATTTGACAGCTAATCTTTTGGCATTCATATGCTTAATTGGCATACAGTCTAATCTTAGCTTTAGTATTGTTACCTTTTTTATTATCAGCCATGATCCATATAGATCATCGAAATACATGCACTTACAACCAGAGACAATACTGAGACCCCCAACTCCGGCCGGTTTTCTGTTACTTGCCTACAAGCTATATTACCATGGGCTTGTGACGTTTTTTTGCGCTAGTATTGATACATAGAAATTCGTATTGACAAATGTCACGAAACTTCAAAAATTCCGGGTCACCAACACACGCTCAAAAAAAGAGCACAACTTCCGCTGCTTCCAAACTGGCTTCCGGTGTGGGCAAAGTTGCTGGCAGTGTTCGTAGAACATTATCCGTTAAATTTGAAAATAATTGTTTCAACTAAATTTTGTGTGGACAGTGATTTATTTTAAGAATAATTGTATATTTTGCTGACAATACAAGAAAAATAAACAAATTAAAACATTTTTAGCGAACATTCGTAAGGCATTAAACATAAATCAGGTAGGATATACTTATCACATACGTCGCTTGGTATACTTCTGAAGTTGAGTTATAATTTATAAATACTAAGATTAATATCGTTGCTGTTATTATGTATAAATTTAGAGTTCCTCCGTTAGTCTAAATATAATCTAAAATAGCCCATTTTTATTATCAGCCATGATCCATATAGATCATCGAAATACATGCACTTACAACAACATCACATGATCCTGATATTCATCGAGATCACGAATCATGATCTGAAAATTTATTGTGCTAGGTGGCTTGTTTCATTTTTCAATGTTGGTGTTCCTGTAAACGATAGCCATTAGCCGAGCCACACAGTCACGTTGCCAGACTAAAATATTCAACACCCTTTATAACTCAAAAAATCAAAAAGCATTTTTATCACATCGAATAAATTTCCCGCCTTCGAGATGATTTTGCTTTTTCATTCCATAAAGGTATGCCCAGACCAGCGACATATTTAAGTAAATGTTTGATAAACATTTATTTAACAAAAAAAAATGCTTATGAAATGTTTCGCAGTTCTTTAATAATTAGTTTTAGAGGTGTGGTTGTTCTTTTAACATAAAATACAAATGTCCAGAAAATCTTGGAATAATAAAAAATCGAAACTAGCTACAATAAATTTAAATTGTTTTCGAACTTAGTTATTGGGAAACACGTTTCTTTTTTATCACAGAAAAATCTAATTCTAACTTCTTTTTGTTCTTCTGGAATTTCGTGCCTAAAACGCTGTCATTTACTTTGTCTAAGAATTCCAATCTGAGCGGACCATAGGTGCAAACTGCATTAAGATTTCCATTACATTTTGAACTGATCGTAGGTAAACTGAATTTCCTGAATTACCGACAGTAAAAAGTATTTCATAAACGTTTAATAAATCCTTAATCGGCGTATACACCGGCAAAAACAGAAATGTTTGACAAATGTTTATGAAATGTTTCTGTAGCAAATCGAGAACATTTCATAAATGTTTAAAAAAATCATTCGCTCGCATGAATACACCGAAACACCGAAATACAGCAGCAAAATATTGTTTACTTGTTGCATTTTTGAACATAGAATTTTAAATTACTTTTTTTAAAAACAATATCCAAAAATAAAAATTATTAATTTGATTCATATGGTAACCCCCCCCACAAGCAAATGAAATGTCATGTCAATTGTCATCATATTGTGACGTCACGTTGCACAGAAAGTTTGCAATATGGCTGGTGGCAATATGAAGTTTGTAATGCTCATACATTATCCCTTGTGTTTTGAAAGCAACTGTTGCCACAACTCGAAAATAAAATTTTTCTATGATCCGTATTGTTTTATTTTTGTGATCTGATTCGGATCAGATCACGCTGATAATAAAATACGGCTAATATAGTATAGATACTGTGGCGTGGAATGAATCGTGGTGAAATGAAAACAACCCCCATTTGTCACCAAACAAGTTCCACCTCCAATTGGAGACTGGAATCTGTCAATTCCCCACTAAACTAACTGGGAATTTATCAATTGCTGAAAAGGGGAAAAAGTATGTCAGCCAATTGTAGAACCAATTGGAGTTAGCTAGAAAGTTCTCGAAGAGATGGCAGAGCAGATATAAAAGGAGAGGTTGTAGAACAGGGCGACAGTTGATTTTTATCAGTGATTGGTTAAAGTTCGAGATAGTAATCGGTTGTAAAGATAAATAAGTACAGAGTTATAAAGTGAAATAAGTGATTGGTTTGAATCGTTGAAGAATTGTTTAAGCAATATTGTTCTAGTACTTAATTAGTGAATAATCCGTGAAAGTGTAATAAAAGTGCTTTTGACTAGAAAAGTTTAACAGAATAGTGTTTTATCTTTTCGAATCCCAGCCCAAATGTAACATTGGTGTCAGAAGTGGGATAAAACTTATTCTGTGCTAAAGCGTGTGTTACAAAGAAACATTAAAAAAAAAAAAAAAAAATTTAACTAAAGTGAATTTGTGAATTCCGAAATTACAAGTGACACAAAAAAAAAAAAAATGGGTCGTGTATTGCTACAACTAAGCATACCCCAATTAAAAAGTGAATTAGAAAAGAGGAATCTCTCCACAGCTGGAGGGAAAAGTGACCTCATACTTCGTCTGCAGGAGGCTGTCGAAAATGAGGGAGAAAATCCAAAGACCATGCTTTTTGACGTGGCAGAAGAACAAGTAAGTACAGGCGTCGATATTAGCGCTATGATGGAATTACTTCTTGCCAGGATGGAAGAACAGAAGAATTCTCTAGAAGAACAGAAGAATTCTATGGAATCTAAGTTCGCCGAACAGAAGAATTCTATGGAATCTAAGTTCGCAGAACAGAAGAATTCTCTAGAAGAACAGAAGAATTCTCTAGAAGAACAGAAGAATTCTCTTGAAGAACAGAAAAATTACATTGCCGCCGCACAAAAAGATGCCGTGGAAGAGTTTAAGAATGTTCTAGATGTAAAAATCGTCGCGATTGATGAGAAGTTAAATAAGCATGAAACCAAGTTTGAGGAAATTAATGAATCTCTTCATAGACACGAAACAAACATCGAGAACGTAGTTAAAGAGCTCGAAAAAGTCAAGAAACAGAAGGCTCGCGAATATTCTACTGACTGCCCAAGAAGGAAGGAGATGCAACCACCCGTTTTTGATGGTCAAACATCATGGCCGATCTATAAGAGACAGTTCGAAGCAGCTGCAATGACCAATGGATGGGACGACGAGGAAAAGTCGATTGCATTAACGCTCGCATTACGAGGTACAGCTGCAGAATTGCTTCAAACTATCTCAGAAGAAAAACAGCGCGACTATGATGCTTTGGTTAAGGCTATTGAGATGCGGTTTGGTGACGACCATATGCAGCAAGTGTATAGAGTGCAACTGCGCAGTAGATTCCAGAAGAGGGGAGAAACACTCCAGCAGCTGCAAGCGGATATAGAACGGCTAGCGCACTTGTCATATCCCAATGCCGGCGAAGATGTCATCAACGAAATGGCTATTGAGGCATTCACACAAGCCATAGAGGACAGACAGCTGCAGATGGCTCTACGAATGGCTGGAAAGAGAACTCTTCCTGAGGCACTGGCATTTGCATTAACTATGAAAGCTGCTGACCAGGCATCTCAAGGATTCCACCGCGTAAGAGAAATAACATCCGTCGAATGTACATGCCAGAGAACAGATGAAGAAGACCGGAACAGTACTCGCAGGGGACCGATCCGTTGCTGGAACTGCAACAAAATTGGACATCTTCAACGACAGTGCAGAGCTGAACGTAGAGAGAGTAGTTGTCCACATTGCAGAACTAGGAGTCGTATCGAGGAGGGATCTGAACAATCGGCGGACGGAACCTCACAAAGCCATCAGTTAAGAACCAACTTCACGGGGCGGAAGCTTGTTTCTGGAATCGACGCCCCCAGGACCACAATTCAGGTCTCCCAGACCAAACGATGTAATAGGAGCTTGACAGTGGAAGCACATATCGGCCAGAAAAAGTGTGTGGCCACAGTCGACACAGGTGCCACCGCTTCCATAATCAGAAGGGACATCGTTCGCCAATCATGGCTGCACAACACCAGCAGCTACTGTCTGAAAACAGCAACTGGAGCAACGGCAAAGGTGTATGGTGAGGTACTCTTGACGATAAATCTAGCAGGAATAGTCTTCTCCCATGCATTCTTAGTGGCCGATATATGTGACGAATGCATCATTGGAATCGACTTTATGAAGACGCATGATGTAGTCCTCGACATCGGTTTGCAAGTTCTAAAGTACAGAAACGTCGAGATTCCAATGGTTTACGGGAACGAGAACGTCGCAGCTCTAAGAACAGTTGTAAGTGAGGACGAAATTTTACCACCTTCGTCAGAGACACTTATTTGGACAAAGCTGGAAGGTGATCCTGGGAGCCACCGATTCTTCCTAATAGAGCCAGATACAGAAAACTATTACCAGAGCTATATCGTCGGAAAGATGCTTGTTGAACCTAAAAACAACTTGGTTCCCGTTCGTGTCCTCAATGCGGAGCACAGAAGTGTAAAGCTGAAGCAAGGGGAAGTGATCGGAAAGTGCGTACCGATTACTGCGGTCACAAAGTTGTCAAAAGAAAGTCCTGCGAAACCGGTTAGACCTACGGAGACATCGGAAATGAAAAAGAATATACTCGGAGAGTGCGAGCTGGATCAGGAGCAGCGGGCAATGGCAGGGAGTCTAATCAACGAGTTCGCTGATATATTTGCTTCGCAGAGTAGCGAGTATGGCCGAACACATCTCGTACAGCACCGAATTGACACCGGGGATGCAAGACCAATTCGTCAGCCTCCCAGACGACTACCATTGGCCAAGCAGACGGAGGTTGCAGAAATGGTGTCGACGATGGAAAAGGAGGGACTGATTGAGAGCTCAAAAAGTCCGTGGGCATCACCCGTCGTCCTGGTCAAAAAGAAAGACGGAAGTACGAGATTCTGCGTGGACTATCGCCAACTAAACAACGTCACTAAGAAGGATAGCTACCCCCTGCCACGAATTGACGATACCCTGGACACACTATCCGGGGCCAAATGGTTTTCGACTCTTGATCTGAAGAGTGGCTACTGGCAAGTACAGATCCATCCAGAAGACCGCGAGAAAACAGCATTCACAGCAGGAAACGGACTTTGGCAATTTACAGTAATGCCATTTGGACTGTGCAATGCTCCAGCAACTTTTGAGCGTCTAATGGAGCGTGTTTTGCTGGGACTGACGTGGAAAACCTGTTTGGTCTACCTGGACGATGTCATCGTGGTTGGTAAAACGTTCAACGAACATCGAAATAACCTTAGGGAGGTGTTCCAAAGGCTACGAAGTGCACAGTTAAAACTGAACCCGAAGAAGTGTTCTCTATTCCGACCAGAAGTGAAGTATCTCGGGCACATCATCTCTTCCAAAGGAGTCAAGACTGATCCGGAGAAGATCGATGCAGTGAAAAACTGGCCGGTTCCCAAAGACAAACACCAGCTGAGAAGCTTCCTGGGACTTGCGACGTATTACAGACGATTTGTAAAGGACTTTGCCAGGATCGCAAAGAGCTTGCATCAACTGACAGAAAAAGGCAAACAATTCAAATGGTCAGGTGAGTGCGAAAACAGCTTCAAAGAACTTAAGCAACAGTTGTGCGACGCCCCCATATTAGCGTACCCCACCCCTGGAAAAACATTTATTGTGGATGCAGACGCTAGTAATGTGGGAATTGGAGCAGTGCTCTCCCAGGTACACGAGGGCCAAGAGAAGGTAGTTTCATTCTTCAGCAAAGTCCTCTCAAAGCCAGAAAGGAACTACTGTGTTACCAGGCGCGAACTCCTTGCTTTGGTACTGGCAACGAAACATTTCCATAAGTACCTCTATGGGCAGAAATTCATCCTTCGCACAGACCATGCATCCTTAAAGTGGCTACTACACTTTAAGAATCCTGAAGGACAAGTCGCAAGGTGGATCGAACAGCTGCAAATGTACGACTACGAAATACAACATCGAAAGGGAAGTCTTCACTCAAATGCAGACGCTCTCTCCCGTCGACCGTGCAAAGCAGATTGTAAACATTGCTTACGACACGAGGAAAAAGATGTCGTGTCCGTTCAAAGGGTGAGAGCTATGCCCATTGGTGGCTGGAGTGCACGGGAAATCCGGGAGGCTCAAAAGGAAGATCCGGATATCGAACCAATCCTCGCCTGGAAGCAGCATGAGGGAAAACCAGACTGGCAGGAGATATCCAATAGGAGTCCCGAGCTGAAGGCATACTGGGCGCAGTGGGATTCCCTTTATGTCCAAGACGGCATTCTAAAAAGAAAATGGGAAAGCCCGGATGGAAAGTCGTACGTAATGCAGCTTGTTGTTCCCAGGACAAAAGTTACCGAAGTGCTGAGGGAATTGCATGATGGAGTGTCTGGAGGCCACTTGGGAATAAACAAAACACTCGGAAAAGTACGAGAACGCTTTTACTGGGTCCATTCAAGGGAGGATGTTGAGAATTGGTGCAGGAAATGCGTAACATGTGCGGCCAGCAAAGGCCCGAGAGTGAAAGTCCGAGGCCAGATGCATCAATATAATGTGGGAGCCCCTTTCGAAAGGATAGCCGTTGATATTGCGGGACCGTTTCCTGAAACGAACAATGGAAATCGTTACATCCTTGTTGTTATGGACTACTTCAGTAAGTGGCCTGAAGCATTCGCTATCCCAAATCAAGAAGCTAAAACTGTGGTGGAGCAAATCGTCTTCAACTGGGTAAGCAGATTTGGTGTGCCCATGGAACTGCATTCGGACCAAGGACGAAACTTCGAGTCCAGGATTTTCCAAGGAGTGTGCCAGTTACTCGGGATTAAGAAGACAAGAACAACACCGCTTCATCCACAATCAGATGGGATGGTGGAGCGCTTCAATAGAACGCTGAATGAACACCTCTCTAAGGTCGTTGGCGATGACCAGAGAGATTGGGACAAACACATTCCCATGTTTCTATTGGCCTATCGAAGTGCAGTGCACAACACCACAGGACATACTCCATCTGAAGTCCTATTTGGTCGAAAAGTCCGTCTACCTAGCGAGTTAATGTTTGGATCTCCATGCGAAGAGTCCAAAAATGAGGAGGACTATGTTACAGACCTCAGGGATATCATCAGGGACGTACATCGAGGGACAAGGGCTAATATTAAGATAGCCAGTGACCGCATGAAAACGAGGTACGATACTAAAACAACAACTACAGGCTTTCAAGAAGGAGATCTGGTGTGGCTATATAACCCTCATCGAAGAAAAGGTTTATCACCTAAGTTGCAACCAGACTGGGAAGGGCCCTAGAAAATCGTAAAGCGCATCAACGACGTTGTCTATCGCATCCAACGAGGAAGAGGCAAGCTGAAAGTCGTTCATGTGGATCGTCTTCATCGCTACAATGGTGCAAATGTTAACGACCTTGTTCGGGACGAACAAGTTTAAGAGGGGAATATTGTGGCGTGGAATGAATTGTGGTGAAATGAAAACAAACCCCATTAGTCACCAAACAAGTTCCACTTCCAATTGGAAATTGGAATCTGTCAATTCCCCACTAAACTAAATGGGAATTTATCAATTGCTGAAAAGGGGAAAAAGTATGTCAGCCAATTGTAGAACCAATTGGAATTAGCTAGAAAGTTCTCGAAGAGATGGCAGAGCAGATATAAAAGGAGAGGTTGTAGAACAGGACGACAGTTGATTTTTATCAGTGATTGGTTAAAGTTCGAGATAGTAATCGGTTGTAAAGATAAATAAGTGCAGAGTAATAAAGTGAAATAAGTGATTGGTTTGAATCGTTGAGAAATTGTTTAAGTAATATTGTTCTAGTACTTAATTAGTGGATAATCCGTAAAAGTGTAATAAAAGTGATTTTGACTAGAAAACTTTAACAGAATAGTGTTTTATCTTTTCGAATCCCAGCCCAAATGTAACAATAGCTTGTAGGCAAGTAACGGAAAATCGGCCGGAGTTGGGGGTCTCAGTATTGCCTCTGGTTTAGATACTTTAAATAACATTTTTGATTAGAACTGGAGGTTGTGATCATATATTTGTTTTACTGGATTTAAAAACCAAAACTTAAATTATTAGGAATCCAAAATGAAAATATGAAATCGGTCGACTTCCTACGCAACCTATTTACAAAAAAATTCCGTCCTAGTCCTATGGTATTCGATTAGGCTTCTTCAGATTTGCTCTGATTTAAGATTTCTTTTTTTCGTGCGATTCGAATATGTGTATCCTGCGCAACTTTTCAAAACGTTTTCCATTCACTGGATAAATTTTATATTACGACATTCGAAATTTGGTAACGATTGATTTCTAAATATTTATGCATAAACAATTTATAAAAATAGGTACACCCCATGTAAACCGAAAAAAACTCAAGCTTCCACCAGGTTGTCT
Source organism: Cheilosia grossa (assembly GCA_963082955.1). Classification (NCBI taxonomy): domain Eukaryota; kingdom Metazoa; phylum Arthropoda; class Insecta; order Diptera; family Syrphidae; genus Cheilosia; species Cheilosia grossa. The sequence continues at coordinate 50,232,076 of OY720144.1, read as the reverse complement.
GTCAAACTCAAATGCACTTGTATTGGTTAATTTGACGCAGATCTGAGAAAAATTCGAGATTCACAAAAGTTTTCTGGAATTTGAAAAAGATTGTTTTTTTTTTGTACCGAACATAAAAATTGCTCTGAGAGCAAAAAAAGTGTTCTGTTCCAATCAAATACCACATTAAACTGCATTTCGTGAATCGATGTAGCCGTGGTGTTAATTTCTATGTTTTAAACGTCGCACGCTATCCGAGCGCTACCTTATCTGCCGCATTATTTTTACTCTACGTTCGAACGCAACACACCGTAGATCCGTAACCTAAAATAATTGGTAAATCCTATTTCGGAGGAATATAAATTGGTTTTGGCTTTGTGGAGGGATGTTGGTTTTTCCCTTTGCAAAAACATAATAACTTTTCACTTCGTTCTTACGTTTTATTCGTCTAAAATTTGGATTGGTAAATTATAGTGTTCTTGTCGGGAGTGCAGTGCACTTTGGAATAGTGGAACAAGTTGAAACAATAGCTGTATAAAGGAACAAAGAAATTTGGAAGAAGAACAGTGGAGTGGAACAGAAAATTTTCTCAAATATAGAAGTTTTCTGGATAATCGCTTAATTTTCTTCCCATCGCAGATTTATCAAATAATAATTAAATAATATACGCAAAAGACTGCAGATATTTTTTTCGTTGCTTGAAATCAATTAAGTTAAAGTCTGCATAGAAAATGGCGTTGAAAAGAATCAACAAGGTAAGATGTAATTTTTCACGCTATTCATCCTCACATTTTTATGTTTGGTTCGTAATAATTTCATTATCATCTATGGTAACCAAATAAACATATTGATGTCGGAAAAAAAAGGCGTGATTGCAGCCATTAAAGAAGACGGCTCACTGTTGGTCTTAAATGCGACATATATATTCTCATATATATATTTCTATATATATCTATATATATATGTATATATAATGTATGCCCACCGCATATGTACATATATATATGTTTCATTAAGCATATACATATATATGGGGAATTTTATGAAATTGTATGAAGTCCATGCACGTAGGGATAGATATATTTAATCTTAACCTGCTACATGTATCTATTGCAGTTTAAATGCTATGTATATATGATAAATTTTAAAGAAATTTTCTTTCGTCTGCATAGCAGCACACCATAATTAAACGTCTATGGCTGCCGTACGACATTGTGGTTGTTAGTCATAACAGAAACTACTCCGTCGAGACTCGATTTATTTGGTACAAAATTTCATAAAAATCCATGGCTCTAGTCTGCAAGGTTTATTTCCACTTTCATCATGTATTGAATCCAAAACCAAATACTCATGCTTACCGATTTTCATTTTGCTTACAGGAATTACAAGATCTTGGTAGAGATCCACCAGCACAATGCTCGGCTGGGCCCGTGGGGGATGATTGTAAGTTCAATATTTGTTATCTATATTTATTATTTTATTAATACAACTTTACTATATTATATGTATATGTATTATATTCAGCTTTAGCACTTTTTTCTTTTTTATGTTTACTACAAAAATAAAATCGATAAAACGCGTCTCCCTTAACAGCAAAATCTACAAAAGAAACGTATTAATTACCAACTTCTGCTACTAAGTGAGGTTTTATATATGCAAAAGATAGGCTGCTGAATCAGCGTTTGGATTAAAATTATATATTTCCCGACATTTTTCACTGTAACGATTTTAAACAAATTATCGGATTGTTTTTTTTTTTTTTTTTTTTTTTTTTTTTTTTTTTAATTTATATGCTTCCCAAAGGACGTACAGACGTTTATTTGAAACAATTGCTTCGAAATCGGTCTACTTCGGTTTACAATACTATATAAGGTGTATCGAAGCGGTTGCCTACAGAAGTTACAAATTTGAACATTACCGATATTGGTTTGAATATTTTAAATGAGTTATTTTGTGCTTGATTTTCTTAAATTTTGTGTGCCTATCGTTATCATTTTGAAAAGTGGCCAAAAACTTAAATTTAGTGAGAATTTTCACCGTCTCAACTATTTGCTAGAAATACTTGTACCTATAGCATACTTGAACTTCCAGCTCAAAAATACGAGAACCGACCTGTTAAGTGGTAACCTACAGCAGCTCAGCATTTTAACATTTAAACATTTAAACAACGTAGGTGCATAGCTTTGCAAATTATTTTTTATTCATACATATTTTGAATTCATGTCAACATATTCCGAAACAGATTCCTAACTTAAAAATGTTAGCAGAACTCAGGTCAGGTGTCGGTGTTTCTTTCAAGCGGTTTACAGGTATGTGCCTTATTGCACATATTGTTTAGTCTGTTTTTCTAATAGCTTGGCAATGGTCTACAAACTGAATTGAAGGTGTTTTAATGGGGTTCGGTTATTTTTGGTCAAACTCTTCGGCGAATCCAAAATAAAATGTTTTTGGATATCACCAGGAAAGATAAATGGCGGAATTTGAAAATAATATTGAAGGCGACAGAGTCAAGAGGATTGCGATTTGGGGGTCAATTACCATTTGTCTCTTGTGCTTAGAAAAAAACAAAAACTGTAGTTGTCATATTTTTCAGAAGTTCGATACAATTCAGAAGGAACGAGTGGTTTGACAAAACTCTGTACGTTCGTTTCCACAAATGATTGTACATTATCTCAATTCATTGAACGACCATGAAAATTTCTTTACTTTCATAATTTTTCTTCCAATAAATGCGGGTGCTTTATTTCATTTTGTGAAAACCGTCGACGGTCTTAAAGGACAAACATTCATTGTATCTGTTAAATGGGTTGCTTACAGTTGTTTTTACATAAGCTACGTTTAGTGTATTCTATTCATGTCTCAGCGAAAAACGTTAACGAAACGAATTAGATTAAGTCAAGAGGTGAGATTTTCCGGTAAAGATACCAGGGGTTGTTCTCAAGGGGACTGCCCACGACCGTTATACGTGGTGAAGAACCACACCCTGCACGAGGTGCTCCTGCCTTAGACGAAATATTACGGCCTTCCTGATAGCAGCAGTGTCCTCCAAGCAGAGGTTCTGGCGATCGCGGAAGCGGCCCGAATGGTGTCATTGTTGGCAATACCACGATATGAAATTACCATTTTCAGTGATAGCCGAGTTAGTTCACCGCTGTCAAGACGATCTCAAGGTTCTTTGCTCACAGCACTCAACGAATCTCTACTGGGTCCCTGGACACAGTGACAAAGCCGGCAACGAGATAGCTGATGAAACGGCGAGAAAGGGGCTCCAGTGACAGTATTTCCTCATCGGATAGTTGGGACTTGCCGAAGTATTTAAATCTTTTGTGGGTCTGTTCCCCACATGATCCCAGCAAGTGTTCTGGGATTTCACTGGATTAATCGCAGAATTTGCAGAGACCTACTTCAGATATACCCAGTTTCCTAAGGTGTTCCTTAAGTCGACAGTGCCCCGTTAGGAAGCCGGTTAGGATACAGAGGATATTTTTCTTCCTGCCGTTGCAAGCTTGGAATCTTATCCGGTTGTATTGCCACAGAAGTATCTTGGCTTGTCTCATGCCCTGAGTGTTATCATAGACAAATTAATATACAGACATACCTACCTATTGATGACAAAATGATCCCAATTTTTCAATATCTGCCTCCTCGCAACACATCCACTTTCATCGCATGAGGACATGCGATGTATCACCAGCCCATCCACCATCTTCTACGAGTGAACGAGGCGCGTCGAAAAACAACGCAGTATTCTCATTCGAGTTTATGGTTATCTCTGAGTTGCGCAAAACCAGTTTGACTGTGCTTTGTTTGTACTATGGCACTATGGCATGGGGGATGATGATGGTAAAGCCTGAACTACATCGAAACAAAAGTGGCAAAAAGTACAAAAAAGTGAAAAAAAAAATCGGATGTACTGCTTCATCGCTCTGTATATTTCTTCTCAATTTAAAATGTTCACTTTGTGGAAAGCTCGAACATGTTCCAGCTTTCACTTTTCGCAAAGCTCTGGAAACAAATACACTCAAAGAATACCTTCCAGTCTTTCCGCTAGATTGCGCTTCCATCACATAATTCCTGTCAGTTTCGCAAGGAAAAGTTTTGTTTTCACTTCACTCGGCTAGATTTTTTTATTATTGCTTCTGGAAATTTTAAATGTAAACTAAAAAAGCTCTGAGCTTTCATGGGTGTTTTCGATGAGTTTCGATGTTTTCACTTTTTTGCTTAATGGTCTCGTGAGGGTGATCGGGAATGTGGCTTTCGGGCGGCGCCGGCGCAGTTCATACTCACTGATTATTTTTATTTTCTTACGACCACCCTAGGTGCAGACGGCAGATCACGTATAAGACGATGATTGTCGGGATGACATGGTTTTTTTTTTTTAATTTTGAAGATCAAAATAAGTTATGTTCAGGCGAACTTTTTTTTTGACTATCGTAATTTGTGGAGAATGAAAAATATGGAGCTTTAAAATGTTTGCACTTCTTTTTTAAAGGGTATCGTTTCGACGTGGTCTCAAAAGTTACGTGATTAGGATCCTACATTCTGTATTTTTCTTAAATATGTTAAACCAATGTACACTTATTCCTAAAATAAAAAAACAATGTAACAAACCATTTTAAACTCAACCGATAAAATTCTATGAATGCTTTGCCGGCGGTGGCAAAGATTTGAAGTTGGGATTCTCAGTATGCTTTGTCTATGCCTCTCACTTTTGAGGTGTTTGTTTAAAGTGAGTTCATGTACCTCTCACTCTTGAGGTGCTTGATTAAAGTGAGTTCCCCATACCTCTCACTCTTGAGGTGCTTGTTTAAATTGAGTCCCCCTTGCCTCTCACTCTTGTGCTTGTTTACTGATTTATAATCTTAAGTTTGCGATGGATATTGTAAGTATTTGCAGGAAAAGCGAGTTTCGCACTTTCCCAGACACAATACTTTCTATGCAAAACATGAATTATGTAATCAAGAATTTTGATGTGATGGTCTTTACATAAATTCCCATCCGAAAACCAGAGCGAAAATTCAGGAACTCGATTTGTTTCAGATATGCACGTTTCTATAATTGTTGACTTTATTTTTTGGATGTGTGGCCTGTCAGCTATAAAACTCTTACAAATATGAACGTGGAATTTAGAAATTTTGAAAAAATACATCTTTAGGAGCTATTAAACTATACAGAAATCGGAATTTGAGGTATTGAGTTATTTTTATGAAAAAAGAAAGTTTCAGAAACCTTTTCTAATTTTATAATTTCTCAGGATCTCTTTAGCTCTACCTTCACAAGAACTACAATTAATTTTTGGAGATATTTTTAGGATAGCAGCACGAATAAAATATCAAAGCGACAAATCCTCTACCACCTTTTCAATTAAGATTTTATTTTGTACTTCAGAAAATACTTATTTTCGGGGAAGTTTTCAAACAAGTCACTAGACAGTTGCTAAACTGCTCTTATTATCTGTAAAAAGCCTCTTCCCCAAAATGTTTTATTTTGACCTTCAAAAAACAATCCTTTAAGGTAAGCAACACTTTGTTCTAAAAATGAACGTACGGCATTATCTCGTTTTAGACCACTTCTGTAAATATTTTTGTTAAATCGACCCTGAGAGTTAAAACAGTCAAACAAATTAATAACTATACTGACAAAGTTAGCTGTGGATAAAGCTTCGGGGCTAAATGCACTCATCTCAAAAACAGTTTTTATGGCAGCACTGATTGTGGTACTCAAAATTTGTGCACCATATTTTACTTCAATATTTTGCCATTTATGTGACATTTTTGTGGCGTTGTTTTTTTTCAATGTTACACGCCCTCGGTAAAAGCAACCGATGGAAATTCGAGCAGTTGCGTTAATTGAGGTTGTTGATGTAACCGAGTCACAAAAAAAAGCGCCTTGAATTAGAATTTAAGGTGACAACCTTATCATAAAAAATAAAAGAATATTGTTCGTCAGAAAGAAAAGAAAAGGAATTTAATTTAATTCATTTAAAAAAAAAAAAAATTATACATTATGTAGTACAGTTAATACAGTTTTTGGTTAAATTGCTTTCAAATATTGGGAAATGTTCGTTTGCTTTTTCTTAGAGGATATATTAATGTCAACGGCCAGCTCTCGCAGTTTTTGAAGAGTCAAGGTATCTTCTAGTGGAACCGAGTTTTCTTTGGCCCATTGAAGACAAATGCTAAATGCTTAGATAGCATGTTCTGTTTTGATTTTTAGCCGTGGAGGACTTACTCTTGCACCTGTGCTTTCTTCTTCACTGGCACCTGCTCGATATCGTTTTCGGCAATCTAATTGCTTAATTCCTCGGTGACAAAAGTTTCAGTGGCAAATAAATCATGAAGCAAGTCATTAATGTAAGTCATCATTTCGCGGTCAGTAATGATTTTATCGCTGATGATCCTCAACGGCAGCTCATCCTCCTCATCCCACTCACTGTCAGGAGACATCAAAGGCTTCCAGCATTTTGTATAGCCGAAGACTTTACCTTGTCCCACGCAGTTGCCAGGAGGCATATGGCATGTCTTAAATTGAAAGCTTTTATTTTACTCTCCAAATCTGAACCTTGGCTTCCGAATAAGTGTGCCAAAAGTCCTTTTTTGTAGTACAGTTTTGTCAAGTTTATGATATTTTGGTCCATTGGTTGGATAATAGCGGTGCAAACAAATGGTAACAATCTTACCACTATCACTTGTCATTTCCCCGTCTTTTGGATGACACTCGTGTTGTCAAATTTTTTGATTCCAGAAACTGTCTTACCTAAACCAAGGAAAAATAAGAAAACAATTTTAAAATTCTACGAATTCAATTCGAAAATAATTTTACCTCTGGCACGAAAGTTGAATGAAACCATTCTTCAAAAAATTCGTGTTTCATCCATGCATTTTTGTTGGCCTTGTAATCGACGGGCTTATTTTCGAAATGCTTACATGCTCTTGGATTAACAGCTTTTCCTAATACAAACAATTTCATTTTGTGCGTTCCAGACGCATCAGTGCAAGCGAGAAAAGTTATTCTCTGCTTGCTCACCTTTCTACCAGGAGCAGTAGCTTCTTTAGAATCCACAAACGTTCTGTTTGGCATAAGCTTAAAAATTAGGCCAGACTAGTCCGCATTGTAAATTTGATCTGGTAACAAGTTTCTCTCTTTAATTTTATTTTCGAATTTAATCAAAAACGGTTCCACCAGTTTTGGCTTATTTCTCCGAAGATTTTAAGCATTCGGATTCCATTCCGTTTTTTGAAATTTGAAAACCAGCCATTGGTGGCATTAAAATCTTCTGGTCTTTTTTTAATTTTCCTGTGAAGCATGCATGCTTTTGGATTTCTGTGGAAATAGGTACGTTTTGCCTGCGTTGCCTCTGGAACCAATTGTACATGGCTTTTTCCATCCTTGGATACTCGCAGGCCTTTGAAGTTACGCGCTTTCCCGGTTCGGACTCAGCAAATTTTTTTCTGTTTTATTCTGCTTATGCTTGACTTGTTGCCCTTGTATGATTCACAAAGCGATTTTACTGATGCACCGTTATCGTAGTTTGGGAATTTTTTTACGATAGCCATGATTTCTTTATTACACGAAACAAAGCAATTACCGACCGCGAGAAAATCACATGAACACTGGTAAGAAATACGAATCATTTTCCCAACCTTTTCTTCTTATTTTTGTATGATGCAAAAAAAAAAATGCACCTACGATCTATTTATGTTTAAAATTCTGAGAGAAGTAAGTAAAAAGCTGTAGAATAACTGCCCAGTTAACTGTAACCAATCACAAAAAAAAACGAAATTTAATCTTCATAAATTTCAACAATTCATAGGATTAACGCAGATTATAATATTTTTCTTTACTAGAACAAGAGCGAAGAAAAACCGAAAACAAGAACAAACTTGAATTTTACTTAAAAGCGAAGTTCAGTGCAGTTGTGTAATCGATGGGTGCGTCCCATACATATTCTCATGTTTTAGGTTGCAAAGCACAGATCAAAGTTTACAGAAACAAAAATTAAAAGATCATGGTTGGAAAGTTGCGTTTACCGAGTCACAGTTATTTTGAAAAGTTGCAATTACTGAGTCTCACTTATGGTAAAATTTTAGGTGTTGCTTTAACCGAGTTATTGCGTTTAACGAGGGTTGCTTTTACCGAGGGCATACTGTATAAAGTTCGTCTATACAATTCCTGGTTACGACGCCGTCACTACATTTTATATCCTTTTTTATCAGGGTATTTCAACAACTTTTAGTAAGGTGACACAGGTCGTACATTCCGTATATGTGAGGTGTTTCTTGAGTAATGTCAAAACTATAGAAACAGCTTCTGTAATTTGATCCCTGGTCACAAGTGAGGGTTCTTACCCGCAACCCAATGTTGTGACAGTAATTAATATTTTCAATTACACGTTCTTTTAAGATATGGCCGCATATTGGTTTTGTTCTATCTCGTTGTTTTATGTAAATTAAACACAATTTTGTAGTTTACTTCTTTATTGATGAGTGCTCTCGTTCTTGGCTAATTTGCAACTGATCGTATACGTAAAATAGAGTATGAGAACAAGTTATGAGTGTTAAACAATATAAAGGGTTTTCCAATAAGAGGTGTTATTTTGGTATTCAAAGAAAAACGTTGAGGATGGAGAGGCTTCTCCACAATAACTCTTGGGTTTTCCGAGCCCCAGATGCCACAATTTTACTTGTTGACGTAGCCACCGAGGTGGAAATGGGCCTCATCATTCAAGATGATTTTTCGATGGAATTCCGGATCATTTTCATGCATTTCAAGGACATAATCAGCAAAGACATGACGTTGTTGATGATCGGCCGGCTTGAGTTCTTGTGTTAACTGAATTTTATAAGCCTTAAGACCCAAGTCTTTATGCAAAATGCGGTCTAATGACGTTTGTGGAATGTCCAATTCCAAAGAACGACGAGGAATGGACAAACCTGGGTTTTCTTCAACACTGGGCTACAGTAGCAATATTCTCAGTTGTTCTTGAGCGACGTGCACGGGTTTTATTCTTCACATCACTAACTTGTCCCAACAGCTCGAATTTTTCCACCAATTTCTGTATTGCGGTCCGACAAGGTGCTTCACGACGACCAAAAAATGCTTTAGTTTTGCGAACTGTGACTGCAAGATTTTCACCATTTTTGTAGTGAATTTTAATAATTTCAATGCGTTGTTGAATCGTTGTGTATCGTTCCATTTTTAGTAATGGCGTAATTTCTACTTGCCAAATGTCAAAGAATAAAAACTCAAAAGTGACAGCTATTAAGATATTTTTATAAGTTAAAAAAGATTTACTTCAAAATTTCAAAAAACATATATTGAGAGCAGGTTGCTTTCACCTTTATTTGTTATTATTATTATTATTATTATTTAAACTATTAACAGATAATAAATTAAAAGTTAATACTAAGGGCTTATAGCACTAGCTACCAGGGCTTTCGGCTAAGTTTAAATCTAAATGAGTTACAGTCTGTTAAATCTAATGAGGATAGGAGTAGACAGTTTTTATATTGGATTGGGAGGGGAGGGCGAGCAGTTGGGATAGTTGGGAGTAAGGCGATATGCTTTTGAGTTTGGTTTGAATTGTGGTGCATTCGTAGGTTAGGTGTTTTATGGTGAGTGCTACGTTGGAGTTACATAGGTGACATTGTGGGCGGTTGTCCTTGGTGAATAGATATCCGGGGGTAAGAATCGAGTGACCTAAACGAAGCCGAACGAACGTCTTGGTCATGCTTTTAGACATGCTCTGGGGATAGATTGTCGCTGTGCCTTCCGGGTTGAGCAATTTATAGTGGTGCGTATATGCGGCCCATTGTTCTTTTTGAAATGCATAGTCGTAGGTTCGAATGTGCTTTTTGATATCTCTTTTATTAAGTGTTGGACATGAGAAAAGTGGTTCATAAGCAGCATGTTTTGCTGCCGCGTCGGCGTCTTCGTTTCCCTTTATTCCTGCATGTCCCGAGACCCATAAGAGTTTGATCTTTCCTTTGGTTTTTACTAATTTGTCCCGTATGCATTCGATGATGTGCGTGCTGTTGTTGGTGTTTGCGATAGCCTTCAGAGTGGAGAGGCTATCGGTGCATATTACGGTTTTTTGTTTCACTACAAGTTGTATAGCCCGTAGGATAGCCGTAGCTTCTGCAGAGAACACGGACGCGAATTCGGGTAGTAAACATTTGGATAAGGTGATTCCGTTCCCATCGACCACTGCAAATGACACGCCTGCGGCGGACTTCGACCCGTCTGTTTACATGAATCCCCAGTTGTTAGCTTTGTACGTGTCATATAATTCACTGAACATTTGTTTGTAGACGTCCATTGCTGTTGAGCTCTTATTGAGTGCGTTTAGTGACAGGATTATGTTATCATCTTTTAGGGCCCAGGGAGGAGAAGCTTTTGAGGTGTTGCAACGCTTTGGTAATGGGATCCCCATTGTTTTTGCTGCTATCACGGCCTTGTGGATCGTTGAAGGAAGTTTGTGTGTTTTGGTGTTATCGTAGAGGTTAGTAGCAATCTTGTGGATACCCTTGTTTCGTGTTGCGGTAATGTTAAGAGTTGCCATAGAGGTCTGCATAGCCACTTTTCGCTGGATCGAGGGAAGGCCAGATTCTGCAAGCAGGTTTCTTATGGGTGTGGATCTGAGGGCTCTTAGGCTCGTTCGTATCGCAGCATGATATAGTGGTTGAATGAGGCACAACGATGATCTGGAACACTTTCCATAAATGCTTAGGCCGTAGTCTATTTTAGATAGGATTGTTGCCCGAGTGATATTAATTAAACTATTTATATGGCAAAAGCTGTTCTTACTACTCAAGTATTTGATAATGTTAAGCCTGGTAGCTAATTTTTTTTTAAGTTAATACAATAATCTTTAAAGGTAAATCTCTTATCAAAAATAATACCCAAAATACTGAAATTGTTTAAATTGATAAGTAGTGCCAAGTAAGTTAAGAGTGATAGACTTTGTGCAACTGGTTTTCCTACATATGTGGAGTATTTTGCATTTCTCAATTGACTCTCTCGCTCCTGAGGACCTGGCCCAGGTATTAATATCATCTATCATTGAAAAAAGTCTAGACACTGTGTTGATGTTTTTACATTTCGAAAATGTTATAAGATCGTCGGCATAAAGGGAATGGTTTATACTTTTGTATTTAGAGAGAAAATTGCTAATGTCGTTAAACGCAATGATTAAGAGAACTACCGACAGCGGAGACCCTTGGGGTGTGCCGTTGTGCAGGGGAAAGATGGAAGAGTAGCAACTATCATATATAACCCGCAATTTTCTGGCTGTTAAAAAGGCTTTTATGAAGTTGTACATTTTGGGGCCGATGTTCCATCTGACTAACTTCTTAAGGATAATGTGCGCCCCAATCCTATGGAAACTCTTTTCAAAGTCAATTGCAAGGATGGAGACGTGATTTTTGCTTGAAAGAGCGGTGGATATGAAGTGGTCTATTTGTAGTAGAGACTCTAAGGAGGATCTACCTGGACGGAAGGCTGCCTGACTGTTGTCAATAAGGTTATTGTATTCCAGGAACCAGCTGAGGCGTTTTGCTATAATCTTTTTTTTTTACTTTGTTTTTACTTAATCTACGATAACAATATTAAGTACAAGAATAGGTAGTGACATTTAATTAATTTTATTAGAAGAACATTTTATGAATTTATACATATTTTTACAGAAATTAACAATAAAAAAGACAGAAAACGTAAATTTAAAAGAACATTAATTTGTACATAAGACAGCATTAGAACAATGTAACGTACATGTTTAGACAACATAGGGGAGCAAAACTTTAATTTCCTCGTGATCAAAATCAAGAAGCCATATTTTTACGTATTTTAGGAATAGGGACAATGATCTTATTACTCGGATATTTATAGGAAGTTGATTAAATAGTTTGCACGACACGATGGAGTAAAAGTTTTTGAATAGAGTAGTACGGAAAGGAGGAATAATGACAGCATTAGTTGAATTGCTTCGCAAATTGCGATTGTTTGAAATCGGGCTCCGTAAATAGCCACCTCTCATAAAAAAAATTTTTGAAACTTTGAAATAGTACAAATGTTTTAGTGGCAGAAATTTTAATGCTCTGAACAAAACTATAGAAGGAGCTAAACGATTTACCCCACATACTTTTCTTATAGCACATTTTCGCAAAACAATCAATGGTTCAATCTTCGTTTGGTAAGCGCCACCCCAACAAGTTATTCCGTATTGTAGTTTTGATTGAAATATTCCATAATATACTGTTTTCAAAGTATTTTTGTCACAGAATTGTCTAAGGCGATAAAAGCTTCGTACTGAAGATCGTAAATATTGTTTCAGAATCGAAATATGTTTGGACCAACTCATATTTTGTTCAAAAGTGATGCCTAAATATTTAAACTGATTATTTGTTTCAATTTTAAAACAGCATGTGTTACAAGATGCCTTGTGGCTTCTTCAGTACAGACACAATTTGACGCATTTGACCATTCGCAATTATTTGCATGAAAGAAAATTTCGAAGCTTAGGGACTCTTGCACATTAAGACTGAAGTGAAGTAATTTAGTTTTATTGCTGCCAACTAGTTTGTGTTCCGAAAACCACAATCCCAGGAGGTGAACATCATGGTTTATGTCCGCGCTTAAGTTAAGAGGACTATCACTGCGGTATGCAATGCCCAGATCATCTGCAAAAGCTGTAACATTCACTTTAAACGGTTGACTTAATAATGGACCAAGGACTGATCCCTGGGGTACACCTAAGTTCATAGTTTTTGGTCTGCTAACAAAGTTACCTATTAAAACTTTTTGAGTTCTATCCTTTAGGTAGGAGCAGAATTCCAAGAGGGCATCTTCTGTAGAAAGGCCTTCCCTAGGACTTTACTTGCACAGGGAAGGAGAGAGATAGGACGATATCCGCCTACGTCTGAGAGGCTCTTATTGGGTTTGGGTATTGGGAGAACTGATGTCGTTTTCCAGCTTTGTGGGATTATGCCTTGGGTGTAGATGTTGTTTTACAGTGCCAACAGACGAGCTTTACCTATATTTGGGGTGTTTTTGAGCATCGTGATGGTAATTCTGTCAAACCCTGTTGTTTTTCCCTTTGATGAAGCGAGTTGGTCGCCGAATTCTTTTTTTGTGATTGGGCTGGGTAGCTGAGGAAGAAATGTTTGCGGAGGGAGGTATGAGTTTATATGCAGTTTTTTTTTTTTAAGGAACTCTGGAGGAAAACTGTCGTCAGCTGAATAGTCGGACCATGTCTTGGCGAAAATCTCAGCTATGGGTTGGATACAATCTCAGCTCCCTGAATAATGGACGAAGATGGGGGTTGGAAGTCGCCGGTCAGGGACATTATATCAGACCAAAGTTTTTTGGAGGAGGCTTGTGGGTTAATGTTGCTGGTAAATTTTTCGAAGCTGTCTTTTTTTGGCAGCTTTAGCGGATCTGCGAAAAGCAGCGTTAGCTTTGCGGTATGCTATTAAATTGGTGTCGTTGGGATACCTTTTAAATTGCTTCCAAAAGTTCTGTTTAGTTGTGCGCAAAGTGTTTAATTCTTTAGTCCACCAGGGGACTATTCGCTGTTTAGCGGATTGCCATGTTGGCTCCAAAATGAATGGCTCTTTGAATTGTTGCTGCTTTTTTGTTGACATTTTCGGAGTGATCTCTTTGGGCTAAGTAGTTTTCCACTTGGGTCTGGAAGTAACACCAGTCGGCTCTGTATGTTATATATTTAGGCAGGAGTTTTTTGTGCAGAGGAGATGAGTCGAGGGTTATTTTGCTAATGATTGGGAAGTGGTCGCTTCCGTGCAGATCTGGGAGTACTGCCCATTTTGTTTTAAGTACGAGTTGGGGGAATGAGAATGTCAGGTCAATGTGGCTGTCCGTTGTTCAGGACTATTAAGTTTGAGGTTATTAAAAACTTTTCTACTGTCTTTCCTCTTTTATTTCTACCTGGCGAGCCCCATAACTGGCTCCATGCGTTGAAGTCACCAGTGAGGAGAATGGGGGTGTCGAAGGGCTTTACAATGTTGTGTAAGTCTTGTGGTGTAAAACTCTGCTCAGGGTGGATGTAAACGGAGATAATTGTTAGTTTTATTTTCATTATAATTTCAACTGCGATAACTGGGAAAGGAGAGGAAGTTGAATCGTTGAACCGATATTCTTTACGCGGAATTGATTTGTGGACCTGTAGGCCTACACCTTGTTTCGCGGTTCCATTCGTGTCGATATTATGGAAATATGATCGATACCTTTTGAGAGGGTGGGAGATAATGGAAGCGGCTAAATGGGTTTCTTGGAGGGAGATGACTGACAGAGATTTTCCATGCAATAGTGTCTGTAATTCGTGTAGATTGTTGTAGTAGCCTTTGAGGTTCCATTGAAGTACCTCAAGCACTGTTTTATTTGGTTTAAAGAGAGCGGGGGACTTATGCACAATACATTTCTGCGTGTATTGTGAAAAGTCGTGAGAAAGGGGGATGGTGATCAGAATCTTGCGGTCCCGCCCTCAGTCGCCGGGTCATGCTGGGGCCAGCGGGATCCCGCAACAGAGCGGGTTTGTAGAGTCTGTAGTATTTTGTTGGGAGGGACATTTCTTCAATGATTTCTTTTTCCATCACGTTAATTAGACACGGTGCGTTTACGGTGCCTTTGGAGGAGTTAAGGTTATCGTGAAGCTTCACCAAAATCGGACAAAGATTGGAGAGCATTTTCTTTGAGAGGAAAATGTCGGCAATTTTTTGGGACTTCACCAAAATAAGTATGTTTCCATCCCGGAATTGGGATATGTATTCGTATGAGGTACTAATGCTGTCAATGGCTTTCTTTAAAAAAAAAACGCTATAGGATGAAAGGGATTTTTCTGCACTTGCTGGGGCAATGGTGATAAATCGGGGATTTTTGGATTTGGATTCCGGTAGGATTTTATCGGCTTCACATGGAGTGTAGTTGATTTTTTTTTTTCGTTTTTTATTATTGGGCTCCGCGGGTGGGTCTTCGGTAAGACCACTGAAGCGGTTGCCCGAAAGGACGCGTGGCCCGGAGGCCATGACACTTGCTATTTTCGCACTCGGGTTTTCTTTGATTTTACGGTAAAACGGCGAGAAAAGAAACAACAAACGTGTCGGCTAACTAAGTAGCGGGAAATACACCAACGGCACAGATAGAGCAAGTAGAGAGAGAAGTTTGACAACGATCTATATAGCTCGGCGGTTAGTCGGTGACTGATATCTATTCACCAAGGACAACCGCCCACAATGTCACCTATGTAACTCCAACATAGGTCTCACCATAAACACCTAACCTACGAATGCACCACAATGAAACCAAACTCGAAAGCATATCCCCTAACTCCCAACTATCCCAACTGCTCGCCCTCCCCTACCAATCCAATATAAAAATAGTCTATTCCCTCCTATCCTCATTAGATTTAACAGACAAATTGTAACTCATTTAGATTTAAACTTAACCGAAAGCCCTGGTAGCTAGTGCTATAAGCCCTTAGTATTAACTTTTAATTTATTATCTGTTAATAGTTTAAATAATAATAATAATAATAGATTTTTTTCATAAGATCATTTTGCCAAATGTTTTACCATTCGAACTAACTCTCGGCAAAGAATATTAGACAGTGGTGTAGTTTTTTTTTTTCTTTAAAAATCTATTTTTATTCGCTGAAAATTTCTTTCGCAAACTTAATCGTTTTAATTTTTCTTGTAATTTTTTGAATCTGTTTAAAAGCTTAGCTTTAGTCTGTAAAAAAAGCAATTTTTGCCCGACTTTAGACATTGCATTTGACGTATTCTAAAGGGTGGTTAAGTTTTAAGGGCCGATGTTGAATAAAACACAAATTATTTAGGAAATTATTATCATTTCTTTTTATTATGATAATTTTGGTATGGTTCAATTATGTATGGAACAAAATATCGGCCAAATGGCCGCCGCGACCTCGGCGGCACACCTCCATCCGATGGTCCAAATTTTCGATGACGTTGAGGCATAGTTCTCATTATCTCATCCTTTAGCTCTTGGATTGTGCTGGCTTATCGACGTACACCTTTTCTTTAAAATAACCCCAACGGTGTCAAATCGCATGATCGTGGCGGCCAATCATAACATCGCCACGACGTGAGATAACACGGCCATTGAATTTCTCCTGCAAAAGAGCCATTGTTTCGTTAACTGTGTGGCAAGTGGCACCGTACTGTTGAAACCACATATCGTCCACATCCATATCTTCCAATTCGGGCCATAAAAAGTTCGTTATCATCTTACGATAGCGAACACCATCCACAGTAACTGCCTTACTGGCCTCAGTTTGGAAAAAATACAACAAACAGTCACTCTTTGTGGGTGCATTGGTTTTTCGACAATCACTTTTGGGTTATCATTCTCCCAAATGCGGCAATTCTGCTTATTCTCTATTGATTGTACACACATTTATATATAGTTGGCGCAACAGGTCTGTAGAGACCCAAGGCCTAGCTTCTCACAACCATTCGTTTTGTGTGAGTTTCATTTTTGGAACGAATGGAAGGGATCTACAATTTTATGCCGATTCCAAACGGCTAATTGAGAAGCTCTTAAGACAGTTATACTCTCGGATGTTTGTCAGACGTTCGCGAGAGGCGGCGCAGTGGAAAAAACCCTAAGTTGGAATTTGGGTTTTTGCGGGATTCGAACCTGAGCCCCTCGCTTAGTAGTCCAACACACTAACCACTAAGCCAGTACACACATTTGGACGATTTAATTGACCGAAAAAATAACGAAGTGCACGATATGCATTTTGATTTGAACGCCCATTTTCATAATAAGCCTGAATAACTTTAACGCATTGCTCGATTGTGTATCTTTCCATGGTTCAAATTGAGTTAGTCTGAAATTGAGAAATATCAAAGGAAATGCAGAAAAAAACTTGACGTTTAGGTGTGGTTCACATTCAACATCGGCCCTTAATATTTATTTAACCACCCTTTATATTGCTTTCCACCCTGGTCGTTGGGAGAGTTCCTGTGGTATACGAGTATACGACTTTTCTTCAATACGGATAGATATTAGAGCTTGAGTATAATTTCTTGGAAGGGAATGGTCATAGAAAATTTAAGGTACTGCTTTTTTCGTCTTCCTTAAAATGGCAAGACTTCCTATATCAACCACTCGAATCAATAGTCAGTAATGCAATGAGAATAAAAATAATAAAGAATATTCAGTGAGTAAGAACTGCGCCGCCCGCAAGTCGCATTCCCGATCACCCTCACGAGACCATTACCATCATCATCCCCCATGCCAGTTTTGCGTAACGCAGAGAGAACCATAAACTCGAATGAGGATAGTGCGTTGTTTTTCGATGCGCCTCGCTCACTCGTAGAACATGGTGGATGGGTTGGTGAATGGTAATATTGTTGTATTTGTCGGATTTAGGCTAAGCACAGCCGTTACGCACCAATCTCGAGTTCGAGTCCCCTTTGTATAATGTCACAAACGATTCCCTCAAATTTACCCCTGGCAATAATTACTCTGTCGTTACCATATGTTTGACAGTTGATGCTATGGTTCGTCAATTTCTCAAGTAGCTCGTCCCCCACAAGACTTCACATAAGGGGACAAAGAACTCCTCTTTGCGGACAGCCTTTTTCTGTGCTAACCTTGATAGTACCTTCTGATGTGTGCGCCTCTGCTGGTCTTAAGGTGTTTATGCATCCACCTCGATACTGTGTTATTTACTCTTTTTATATCGATGTCCAAGAAGGCACACAATACTATATCTTTCGCTTCAAGAGCGCTTTCAATAATCTCAGTTAGCTAGTACAGAACAGTCTCCGTTGATCTGCCCGCTCTGTAGGCATGCTGACGACGATGAAGGGGCGATATACTTATTACATCTTCTCTACCCAGAAATCGAGCAAAAGTGCAAAAAATTGCATGTGCTGTGGTTATATTTGCAAATTTTTCATTTGTAGACAAATATTTGTCATATTTGAACGAAAAGAACGAAGTTTCGGTGTTATATTCGTTGCATTTTTCTGTAGATTGGTGCAAAATGTGTGAATTATATAATTTCAAATATGTACGGAGACGAAGAAGTTGATATAGGAACGAAAAGGATCTAGAAAAGTTTATAACCCTTTCCCTTTTTAATGATACTTCTAAAAGGATCTAGAAATATTCATGATCCTTTTTGTTTTAGGTATATTTTGTATTTTCCGTTTTATGAAACTTGTAAAAGTATCTGCAAATGTTTATGATCATTCTTAATTACTTTTTGTTTTGCCATTTGTATTCCTTTGTGACCCTTGCAAAAGAGTCTAGAAATATTCGTGATCCTTTCTCCAATGTAGTTTGGAAATTGCCAGAGTTCGTAAATTTTGTAGGAACAGAATCCGAGGCCTCTGATGTTCTCGGCGTTTAGAACTCAAATTATGCTTTGTGTACATTGAATTAGGTAATGAAATAATTTTCCTGAAGATATTTATCCTCGAGCATGCAGATAGCATCCAGAACATCTGGAATGATGGACGAGATCGTTGACGCAGGAATGCGGAACAGAAGGACCGAAAATGTTCCCCGGTTGCTAGGTATCGTACAGTAAACACATAAGCCGCTGAAATGATCGCACGCATATTTGTTTCTTGCTTTTGGATATACTTACTTACTTACTTAGGTGGCGCTACAGTCCGGGATGGACCTGGGCCTCAACCAATACGCCTCTCCAGTTAGCGCGATCTTTGACTAACTGCCTCCAGTTGCGCACTCCAAGTTGGTTGAGGTCCCCTTCCACTTGCGCGGGCCACCTAAGGCGAGGTCTTCCTCTACTGCGTTGTCCCTCCGGGTTGGAGTCGAAGACTCTTCGGGCCGGAGCGTTGGTGTCCATTCGCTCTAATGTCCTAGCCATCTTAGTCGACTAATGCGCACTTTTCTGGCCAGGTCGATGTCGCTGTACAGCTCGTAGAGTTCGCTGTTAAATCTCCTCCTCCAAAGCCCGTCAACGCAAACGGGACCGAAAATCACTCGAAGAATTTTGCGTTCAAAACGACCAAGGAGAGCTGCATCCGCCTTTGATAACGTCCATGCTTCTGCGCCATAGAGTAGGACTGGGATGATGAGGGTCTTATATTAAGTCTCCTTAGTGGTTCTGGACGAGGCCTTACTTCTCAATTGCCTTCTTAGGACAAAGAAACAGCGGTTGGCAAGTGTAACTCTTCGTTTGTTTTCTGGTGTGATGTCGTCAGAATTTATAGCGGAGCCGAGGTAGACAAAGTCCCTAACTACCTCAAAATTATAGCTGTCTAAATCCTTTTTTGATATCAAAGGTCTCGGTGAGGTTGCTTCCGACCTTTATGGAGCAGCGAGCGTTCTCCATCGTCATTCTGCACAATCGGACAAGTTTGGCAGGGATGTCAAAACTAGACATGGCTCTATATAGCTCGTCTCTATAAATGCTGTCGTATGCGGCCTTAAAATCGATGAAAAGATGGTGAGTATCGATCTGGGCTTCTTGGGTTTTCTCCAGGATCTGCCGAAGTGTGAATATTTGGTCGGTTGTGGTCTTACCGGGCCTAAAACCGCACTGGTAGGGACCCACCAGATCGTTGACAAAAGGTTTCAGGCGTTCACACATTATGGCAGACAGAATCTTGTATGAGATGTTAAGAAGACTGATACCTCTATAATTGGCGCAGTTTAGAGGGTCTCCTTTCTTGTGGATCGGGCAAACGATGCTGAGGTTCCATTCATCAGGCATACTTTCCTCCGACCAAATCTTGGAGACGAGTTGGTGTATGCTCTCTACCAAGTCATCTCCCGCTGCCTTAAAAAGCTCGGCAGTCAAGCCATCTGGTCCAGCAGCTTTGTTGGTCTTAAGCTTGGATATTGCTATCCTCACCTCGTTTTGGTCGGGTGGACAGAAGTCTTGGTTTTCACCGTCTAAGTTGAATGGTTCGTTCTGTCTGACAGCGGAATTTGGGTCGTCTTCGCCGTTTAACAGTCTGTGCTTTTGGATATGCGGAGTCAATAAAGTAAGATGTTCATCGAATTATTCAGAATACATACTCAAACAATTGCGATACAATAGTAGCTCCTCAGTTCTGTTGGTCGGGCCACCCTATCCTTCGTGCAAACACGCCGACGTTTATGTGGCAATTCATCATCGCTGCTCTCAAATGTGTACACGGGCAAAAAAATCGCAATTGCATCTTTTTGTTGTTCTATTATTACGTGCTTCCCAATCAAGACTTCATCAGCGAATGAAAAAAAAAACTATTTTTTATTTGTCTGACAATGCCTGCAAACGGATCTTCAAATTTTTTGTGAGCAAACATCTGCTAACCGTGTGAAGTGGCAATTTTCTACCGCACAACGTTGCCAGTTATTTGTAGGCATACCATCTGCAAATGAAATTGTCAGAGTTTGGGATAAAACCTGGCAACAGTGTGAACTGGCAATTTGTAGACCTGACAATATTGGCAGATCTGGCAATCGTGTGAACATAGCTTAATACTTTCTGATGTAATTTTTCTGTTTATTTAATTCATAAGTTCTTAACAATTATTATTATCTGTCAAAGCAGAATACGCCAAGGGTCGCTTTGGAACGAAAACTGGTTGCACGTCTTGTTTCAGTGGCAATTTAATCTGAAACTTTGTGTAATGTCCTGTAGTGTTAGTGAAAACATTCGGAAATTGCTTCTTGAGATTGACAGTCACCAGTTTCTTATCCTGCACGGATAATGCTTGACATAATGCGTTGAGTGGAACGCTCCATAGATTGAGTTTATCAATGAGAACAAGTCCGAAAATATCTAAATTTGCACGACTCACATAAATTGATATTTTAAAAGAGTTACCTTGATATGTGACGTCAGCTTGAAATTGTCCCAAGATCGCTATCATATTTGCTTTAGCATCCCTCGCTGTGTGCTTTGATAATGACAGCGCCGGTGATCCAATGCTCTTCCACAATGCTTTTGAAATTATGGTTATGTCTGATCCCGTTAACCGTGCAGGTTAACTTTGCGGTAGTTAATTCGAAGTTGTATGAACTTGCGCTTTGCTGCAAAGTCTTTGTGGCTGTTGGCTGTAAGTACTCGACTATTTCTTACTCTGGCTGCTGTTTTTTTTGCTTCGGAAGGTCTTTTTGACTGCTGTAAGTTATCAACAGCTTCTGCAGATTGTTTTAAGTTACAGGAACAATATCCATCCCTGTGTCCTCTATGGCATTGCTTGCATTTGTGATACGCATTGCCAACATGGAGTTCGCGGCTTCGATTGTTGCTTATGGGGATGTGATTGTTGATTATCATTGGCTGATCGTAATTGCTTTTGATTGGACTTATGAGCAATCACATTGACCTTCGCTGGATTTCCCTCTTCGATAATGGATGTATCGCGTATGAGGCTTTGTAGGCGATTAACTTCCGTAACAAGTTTATCCAAGGCTGGTCTCTAGTCAGGTACTGCTAGTAGTCTGGTACGAATATCTGCATCTGATGAAGACTGGAGTCCCATAACGAATACAATGCATTTAACATGATATTTTCTAAATTTCTCTAATGAAAAATTTTGTAACGCCTATTTACCAGCGCTGCATATGAAACGATGTCATCTGATTCCGCTTTTGCTATCTGTAAACACTTATAGCGCGTATAAAATGTGGATTCGATTCGGCCGAAATCTTGCTGAGAATTTTTACCGTGTCGTCAAAATTAACAGCTTTTGGTAATTTTGGGAGGATGCAATCGACGTGTTTGTTGTGTACTTGTTGCAGAATAAAACGCAAACCGTGTTTAATTTGAGGCCTTTATTCAAGTAGGTATGCGAAGCGAAAAGAAAAAAGATTTGGGCAAATGCAAAAAATGCGTTAATAGTGTACATAAGTTCAGTTAAGACAGTTGAAAATGACAAATGACAGTCGAGTGAAAAAAAGGCGTTGATATCAAACCACATTATAAATTTATTTTTATTGAAGAGGAAGATGTGTTCTCGATCGCGGTCAACAGCTAAGAGCGATTCACTTTTTCTTATGCACTGCTTTGCATAAACAACGGCAATAAGCAGGAATTACATAAACAGATTGTGGTGCATCGGCCGTTATGGCGAATTCAAAATGATTTGGTATATAAGATTACGAGTTAAGAGAAAGATACATATAAGATAATATAGGGATAGGGTGTTGTAGGTAATGTTTTTTAGCTGCAACACATATCACAACATTCAGCCCCCCTGAAAGGATTCGGCCTTTCAGCAATTGGAAGCGGTGAAATCTTAGCATATTCTTGCATTTTTGTCTGCCTAGGTGACTACAGTACGCCCTCGGTAAAAGCAACCGATGGAAATTCGAGCAGTTGCGTTAATTGAGGTCGTTGCTTTAACCGAGTCCCAAAACAAATGTGCCTTGAATTAGAATTTTAGGTATAAAAAATAAAAGAATATTATTCGTCGAAAAGAAAACAAAAGAAAAGGAATATAATTTAAATTCATTTAAAAAAAATGTTTATACATTATGAAGTACAGTCAATACAGTTTTTGGGTAAATTGCTTTAAAATATTGGGAAATGTTCGTTTTCTTCTTATTCTTGTAAAATGCACCTACGATCTATGTGTGTTTAAAGTTCTGATGTAGCTGTAAAATAGCTGCCCAGTTACAGTAAAACCAATCACAAAAAAAAGAAACAAAAATTAAAAGAGAGAGATGGAAAGTTGCAGTTACCGAGTCACAGTTTTTTGAAAAGTTGCAATTACTGAGTCACTAATGGTAAAATTTTAGGTGTTGCTTTAACCGAGGTATTGCGTTTATCGAGGGTTGCTTTTACCAAGGGCGTACTGTATATAATAAATCCTCATCTATTAATAAGATACATCTAATAGAATGCATTAGAAAAAAATAGATCGCTATCTTAAGTTGCTTAATAACCAAAATATTGATATGAGTATATGCCGAAGCACTGTTTGCACAAGTTGCATCTAAATATTCTTCCTTGTGATAAAATTACTAAATTTGAATTGTATTAGATAGCCAGGAGGACAGATTTTGCAATGTTTTTGTTGTTATAAATATTAAGTTGTCAGTTTTTAATTTATTCGAAGGAGTAGAACATTTGTTGCTTGGATAAAATCCGGGTTTATTGATTGGTTGTTGATGCTAATTGACAAATAGTGACTCATATCGATGGACAGGAATGAATGGTTTGCCAAAATGTGTTTACCGTTGTTATTGGGGAGTCCATATATGGATGCAACTCTAGGGGATGCATATTCTGATTTTAATTGCGTTTTATTAAGTAACGCTTGAGTGAATTCAGATATTTTGAATGCAGTTATTTAAGTTAGGATATGCTTTATGCATCAGTGACTATCTATTGGAAATTCGGAGTTATAAGTGCAAACACAAATGTCCTTATATCTAGAAAAAATAGTTTCACTACAAACAACTACAAACGATTTCAAATGCAACTGGCTAAATTTTATTTCAAAAAGCTAAAAGTGCGGGCTGAAATTTTTTTCTAATGGTTCTAACCTGCTAACGGTTGAACTACAGGGTCCGCCAAATAACTTTTTTTTTTTGAAAATGCTATAAAAAAAAACTACTGAATATTTTCTAAAATTTTCTTTTTTTATTTGAAAGTACAATCCTTCCGGTTAATAATGGAAAATAATTTCATTCAAATGGGTGCCTCGGCTGGCCATGCAGTAGCCTACACGATCGGTCCAATTTTTAAGCACATTATCAATTGTGTGCAGCTGTATTTCACCAATGGCTTCACCAATATTGTCCTTTAAAGCGTCAATTGTCTCTGGCTTGTCGGCGTAACACTTATCTTTTACGGCACCCCACAGATCCAACGGTGTCAAATCGCAGCTCCGAGGTGGCCAAACGACATCAGCTCTGCGGCTGATAATGCGATCTTCAAAAACAGGGCGCAAAACATCGAGTGTAGCTTCGGCTGTGTGGCACGTAGCGCCGTCCTGTGGAAACCAAATGTTGCCAATATTCTCCTCTTCAATTTTTGTGAACAAAAATTCGTTCAACATGGCCCGATAACGATCGCCATTGACTGAACGGCCACTCCTTGCTCATTTACGAAGAAAAATGACCCAATTATGCCTCTGGACCAAATTCCGCACCAAACAGTGACTCGTTTTGGGTATATCGGCTTTTCAATGTATACGTGCGGGTTTTCTGTGCCCCAAATGCGACAATTTTGCTTGTTTACATACCCGCCAAGATAACGAACATACGAAGCTGACGGTGCTTCTCTTCTTCCAAATTCCGTACGCAATTTTCGCACACATTCTGCAACATTACCATGATTTTCAAAGTAATGTCGCAATATTTCCCAGCGTTGTTCAAGCGTATACACAACCATATTCGTTCAGCGGAAGGATAAAACTAATCATCTGTCAAATCAGACATGAGCTAAGTGTTACCATTCGCGAAATAAGCACTAGTTGAAAAAAAAAAGTTAGATGGCGGACCCTTTACAAACGAACAAAATTTCACAACAAACAACTACAAACGAATGTCTATCGAACTCCATTTCACGTTTTTCATTCTAGAAGTAAAAGTCCGGGCTAACTTCACGGAGGTAAATATATGTTCTGCATATACATTTTTACCCAAATAAGCCATAACACTGAAAATAGCCGTCATTCATTTTAAATTCATTTTTATTGTATTCTTAATTAAACTTATATACTAGACAAAAACGATTAAATCTAATTTAAAACTAACATTTATCTTAATCTAGCTTACTGGCTCCAAGCGAGCGCTCTAAACTAAACCATATACTTAAAATTATTGCCTTTCGGCCTTAGATCTATCTATATTTAATTTTGTTTGTTTTTTATTCTTCAAGAAACTTTGAAAAACTTGAATTCTTTATTATTTTAATTTTATTTAAAACTACTTAAAACTACCTAAGCTACTTAACCTAAATTACCTATAATCAGGGTGGTGAGCAATCAAATCGATTGGTCACCATCCTGATCGACTGAAAATAGCCGTATTTTATTATCAGCGTGATCTGATCCGAATCAGATCACGAAAATATTGTTTATCCGGATCATAGAAAAATTTCATTTTGGAGTTGTGGCAACAGTTGCTTTCAAAACACAACGGACAATGTATGAAAATGACAAACTTCATATTGCCACCAGCCATATTGCAAACATTCTGTGCAACGTGACGTCACAATATGATGTCAATTGACATGAGATTTCATTTGCTTGTCGGGGGTGTTACCATATGAATCAAATTAATAATTTTTATTTTTGGATATTGTTTTTAAAAAAAACTGATCTAAAATTCTATGTTGAAATATGCAATTTGGTTTTTCGGTGTATTCATGCGAGCGAATGATTTTTTTAAACATTTATGAAATGTTCTCGATTTGCTTTAGAAACATTTCATAAACATTTGTCAAACATTTCTGTTTTTGCCGGTGTATACGCCGAATAAGTATTTATTAAACGTTTATGAAATACTTTTTACCGTTGGAAATTCACGACCAGAGGCTCGAAAACAACAACACGGCTTCCGTAATATGGTGTGTTTTGTTTCTAAAAGGAAATGAGTTTACCTACAATCAGTTCAAAATGTAATAGAAATCTTAATGCAGTTTGCACCTCTGGTCCGCTCAGATTGGAATTCTTAGACAAAGTAAATGACAGCGGCTTGGGCACGAAATTCCAGAAGAACAAAATGAAGTTAGAATTAGATTTTTCTGTTATAAAAAAGAAACGTGTTTCCCAATAACTAGGTTCGAAAACAATTTAAATTTATGCAGGTAGCTAGTTTCGATTTTTTACTGAGCCAAGATTTTCTGGACATTTGTATTTTAAGTTAAAAGAACAAAAACACACCTCTGAAACAAATTATTAACGAGCTGCGAAGAATTTCATAAAATTTTTTTTTTTGTAAAATAAATGTTAATGAAACATTAACTTAAATATTTCGCTGGTCTGGGCATACCTTTATGGAATGAAAAAGCAAAATCATCTCGAAGGCGGGAAATGTATTCGATGTAAAAAAAAAATGGTTTTTGATTTTTTGTGTTATGAAGGGTGTTGAATATTTTAGTCTGGCAACGTGAATGTGTGGCTTGGCTAATGGCTATCGTTTACAGGCACACCAACATCGAAAAATGAAACAAGCCACCTAGTACAATAAATTTTCAGATCATGATTCGTGATCACGATGAATAGCAGGATCATGTGCTGTTGTTGTAAGTTCATGTATTTTGATGATCTATGTGGATCATGGCTGATAATAAAAAAGGGCTAATATGTGCTTAGTTTTGCATATATAAATATTTAATACGATATCACAAAAAAACCATGCTTTTCCATGAATCCGGTTGCCCAGTAATCACTTTTAATTTATTGCAGTATCACTACAACGCATTTATGATCAGTTGTTGCGTTAATGAAATAAATGCATTAAAACACCCATGAATAAACCTTATTTCTAAAAGTCAGCATTACAAAAAATGGTTTAACTGAATATTATTGGATCCTTCAGAAATACAATCAAATTTAAACCGAATGGAAGCACCCCACAAAATAATTCTTTCTCAAAAGCACC
Organism: Cheilosia grossa; assembly: GCA_963082955.1. Lineage (NCBI taxonomy): Eukaryota > Metazoa > Arthropoda > Insecta > Diptera > Syrphidae > Cheilosia > Cheilosia grossa. The sequence goes on along the minus strand of OY720144.1, from coordinate 50,205,532 downwards.
AAAACCGAAAGTTCTTTGACAAAATTCATAGAAAACCCCTTAATGATATGCCTTCATTGTTCACTCTTCTGGTGTACTTCAGTCACACAACACACTGCTGCACAAGACGATTTTGTTCATTCTGCCCGCGGTTGTGTTGCAGACTGGTTTTGGTGGGCTGCATGCGAATTTAAGGAAAATGACAACAACAATTCCTTGGTATGTCAGTGGTTTGGTTTTATTTCATTGGCAATTCTAGGGTTTGAGTGCCGTGAGAGTATCTACAGGCACCATTGGTAGAAAAAAAGCTCCTTCGTTTTGAAGAGAGTATAATGTGGTGGTATTCGTTTGGGCTTCTTCAGATTTGCCCTCAGATTTCAGATTTTGTGTGCCTAATCGAACATAAAAACGCTCTTGTTCTTTTTTGTGTTGATATTCGTGCGACTTGAATATGTGCAGTCTTCGACACTTTTCTATGCGCTTTCCATTCACTGGTTAAATTTTATATTAAAACATTTGAAATTTCCGTCCCGATTGATTTATAAATATTTATACACAAATAATTTACGATAATAGATTCACCCGATGCAATGCCTTTCTTTGCTGTAGAAAAATTTCACAAAATGTAAATAATCTCTACCAGTTGTCAAACTCAAATGCACTTGTATTGGTAAATCTGAAGAAAATCTGAGAAAATATCTAGATTCGCAAAAGTGCTCTGAAATCTGAAAAAGATTGCTGTTTTTTGTACCAAACGAACATAAAAATTGCTCTGAGGGCAAAAAAGTGCTCTGAGAGCCCCCAATCGAATACCACATAAGTGTTCTTACATTCCTACAAAATGTTACGCAAAGCAAATGCTAGTTTTAATTCATACGATCCAATGTTTATGTCAAACAAATTGGGAGTAACATTATCAATAATCAAATTGACATTATTATTATAAGTACATGTTTTGTTTTCAATTCATGACATTCAATGTTGTTCTTTTATCTTTTAGTGTTTCACTGGCAAGCAACAATAATGGGACCTGTAAGGCGTATATATAAATTTACTAGAACAACATTATTAATCAGTTTCGTTTCTTTCCTTTTTTACCATCAGCCGGACAGTCCATATCAAGGTGGAGTCTTCTTCTTAACTATTCATTTTCCAACAGATTATCCATTTAAACCGCCAAAAGTGGCGTTCACAACTCGCATATACCATCCAAACATTAATAGCAATGGTTCGATTTGCCTCGATATTTTAAGGTCTCAATGGTCACCAGCACTGACTATTTCGAAAGGTTTATAAATATTAATATTGTGCACTTATATAGAGTACTAAATACATTTGTTTTTTTTTTTTTTTTTTTAGTTTTACTATCAATTTGCTCTCTTCTTTGTGACCCGAACCCAGATGATCCACTTGTTCCTGAAATTGCAAGAATATATAAAACTGATCGAGAAAAATACAATGAATTGGCACGAGAATGGACTAGAAAATATGCTATGTGATGCGTTCCAGTTTGTAAAACCGATCCGTCATGTAAAACAAATATAAACGTTAAAATAAAAACAAATAAAAAATACAAACAAAAGCTCTCCTACACATTTATTATTTTTGAAAAATGAAAGAATGCAAGAGAAAACAAAATAAATAAATTCATTTATTCATAATTAATAAACTAAATTATTATTCTTAAAAAAGTACACGAAATGTTAAAAAAAAAACACTCGATTGATATGCAAACATTAATCAAAATAAAGTGTAAAAAAATATTAAATGAAAATACAGAATAATTAAAAGAAATATCCTAATGGGCTTATGTCTTAGAATGTGTATAAGTTTCAAGCAACAAATAAAAAGATCACCCTATTTTCTATGTTGGATAATTTATGCTAAAAAAAAAAACAATTTAAAATTGCTTTCGAGTGTGTCACAAATTTTGATTGAAAACTCCGTTTGAGAAATGAGAAAGAGAAAATAATTCCAATTAAATATATGAAGAAAAGTAAAACCCTTTAATAACTTGACTCTAATTTGCTTACTTTCCATTTATTGATAAGGTTTTTAGTCACGAATTAGCAAATTATTTCAATCGGGTAAGTCATTGTGTGCCCAATTGAAATGATATGTTTGATTCAGTTTAATTGAATCACCCCTATCGGGGTATCCGTTCGGAAAAAATTCCGATACGAAAGTCAAATCTGATCGGAACTCAAATTGCGTTTGAAGTATCCGTTTCGAAACAAAATAAATTAGTCTGAGAGCACCTTTGGCTGCAACGCTCTTGGTATAAAGATCCATAGGTGGTAGGTTCAGCAGTGTTTCTAGGCCTTGCTGTGGTGTAGATTTTAGTGAACCCGTTATACATGTGTAGGATTTAATGTTAACACCAAATGACCGAGCCATAGGTCAGTAAGAATTGATCTTACAATCGCGGTGTACATCCAGTGCACTATGTTCGGTTGTAAGCCCCACTTCTTCCCGAAAACTTTTGTGCAGCTTGTGTACCCATTGTATTTGGCTTCGATTGAGAGATTAAGACGGGTGCCTTTTAATGAGTTCAGTCTTGTTGGGGTTGGCCGTTTCCTTCCATAACTTCACTTGATGCCATTGTTGACGAGTTTTTTGAGAAGTTTGTTTATTGAGATGTTCCATAGGAGAGGAGATAAATCCCCCCTTGTGGCGTTCCTCGATTAACCGAGTACTAAATCGAGCTGTCTCCAAGACTGCTGTTAATGATTCTTAAGCATTTCTCAGACCAAGTTAGTCAGGTAGTGAGCCAAGCCGAGTTCCTCAAGTGAGGATATAATGGTACCCCTGTTTAGATTATTGAAAGCACCTTCTATGTCTAGAAAAGCATCAATACATAACAAGGTGGTATTGGAGAAGCTCATTTCCTTTATGTGTGCAACCCGGAAAATGGGTTTATGGAAGTAATTCCAAGGAGGGGGTTTTTGCTAGAATTTTCCGCAATATAGCCGCCTCTGTGGTAGATTCGTTACTGGAACAGTAATTTGTCCATGTTGTTCGTTTTGCTACTCTTTTTTTTTTTTTAAAGTGCAGAAACTGGTGCGGTATTCGCACCAATCTTTTTCGTTTTTTGTCAGTTTCGCTCTGTTGAAAAGTTTCCTCGTTTTTTGAATAATAAATCGAAGTTCCGCGTTCCATCACACCGCGTGCGATCTTTTGAGGGTCGACTAACAGGACAGGATTTTTTTTAAATAGTCTATTATGGAAGACAACTACAACCAAACCGAGGCTGTCTTTCCCCAATTTGGATTATCGATTACAACTAGTTGTCTGTCAAAGGACAACCATCATCCTATGAGTAGACAACTAATAAAATGGTTGTCTTTTCAGTTGGGTGTATGTATTATAGAAGACAACAGAGTTGTGTTGGAGTTATCCTGAATGTAAAAATCAGACAAATGCTTTTTATCAGTTGTGTTGGATTTGTTGAACGAAAAGGATCAGCTTTTTTAATGAAAAATGGACAAAAATGTAAGTATGAATTGGAACAAAAAATGGATAGTAGAATGTGTGTTTTTAAAAGTTTAAAAGTCACCAAACCGGCGCATCGGCTGATAAGAATTTTGCAAGAACAACCTGGTCTGGCCAGGGGTAAAGGACGGTTAGGTTCAACAAAAAAACAATATTCTCGAAGAATGGCAAAAAATAGCTTTGGAGCTCAATAGTATCGGGCCACATTCAAGGAGAGGAAAGTAATGGCAAATGGTTCGTTAATAATGCGAAATAAGAATTTTTCTGATACAACATATTTTTGCAAGTTTGGGTACATTACAAGGCCAACTTGAAAACAAAACTGACCCAGAATAAGCAAAGTATTAAAACAACCGGGGGTGGTCCATCGGAGCAGGTAAGTATAAGCAAATGGAAGAAAGAGGCATAGGGTTGGTGGAACTGCAAAGTGCGGCCAACCCAACTGGTTCGACCTTCGGCTTTAACCAGTCAGCGACAAGCCAGGTCTTCAAAGACGAGAATGCAAGCGACGAAGAGAATGTGCAACCGGAAGGTGATCGTGAAAATCCTGTGGTAGCATCTACATCCGCAAATTCTGTAAGAGCACCTAACATTAGGATACCGGTGAAAACTATTGAAGAAGAGCGAATTGCCTACCTCAAAACGCAAACTGAGAACCAAACGAATAGGGAAATCGAAAAAGTCAATAAAAGAAACTATGTTCTAAAAGAAAAAGTTGTCGAGATGCACCAAAAGGCATTAGAACTGCAAACAAAAACATTTGTTTTAAAAAAGAAACAGTTTCAGAAGTTTCCAAGTCACCAAAAAATAAATCAAAACTACTTTCCATTGTTTTGTTTTAACTTTTTCGTTTTAATTGCAAATATTTTTATTTTGTTTATTTTAACTTTTAACGAACATACATCAATACATAAAATATTTAAAGTACCCATTTATTTAATTTCTTTTCTTTGTAGTTTCTGCAATTAAATGTTTTCTCCGAATGCACAACACATACTGTAAGGTTACATAGGGGTAGAGGGTGTCAGCAAAGTATGTTTATCACGATATCTAAAATTCTGTTAATATATTAAACATTATTTTAGTTGTTTTATGTGTAAAAAAATAATTGCTTATAATACTAAAAGACACAGTTCGATTAAAATTGTATATATAGAGAAATAAAGCGCTTTTAGAATGGAATGTGCCTCCGGGCACACCTTGGTAGGATTAGGGTTAAGAGAATACATGTATAAGTATGTATGTATTAGATTACATGTAAGTTCATTACAATATATCCCTCTGTTCAAGTTTAAACTAAGAAGTAAATACATCATCCAATTTATACATAACTATTATATACAAAACTAAAGTTATTTAAAGAATATAATTCGAATTCAAAACACAATTCATGTTCCTAAATATCTACTTATATCTACCACTTCTTGTGACATAATGATTATTTTCATCCGGTTTGCTTTGTGGAGTAGGTTCTTCAGCGTCTGGAGTATCATCTGGAGTTTCGACTTCAATCTGCGGCAATTGGTCGTAATCGCCTTTCTCTGGGCCTCGAGTCGTAATGAGTTTACGTCCATATCTGGTGCACCCGGGGGAGTGGTTTCGTTTGTTTGATTTAAATGAAATGAGTTTCGTCTAAAAGTGCCCCTTGCTGTATGTATGATGTATGATCTTGGAGTAGGGCCACAAGCTGTTATCTTTCCGCAAACCTTCATATCACGCACTTTGGCCTCGAGTCCGCGGGTAACGGGGACTTGAAATAATGTGTTTAAAGTTCAAATCTCGAGTAAAATTGCGAAATTCGGCTGACACGAGTTGTGGCCCATTGCCACTCCTGAAAACGTCTGCAATTCCGTGTCTAGCGAATATTGATTTGAGATGGTTGATGACGCAGCGTGCTGATTGATCTTTTAAACGTGCCAGCTCTGGATACCTCGAATACGTTTATGGCCCTAGCTTTGCACTTGAATATTCCAAGGTGTCCAATGTGCATTTGCTCTTAAATATCTCTTCGAAGAGATTGTGGGATAACGATGAGTGTTTCATACATAAGCAAACCTTCGTTAACCGAAAATCTGAACCGATCATTCCAAAACGCTTGCACTTTTCTACATGCTGCTTGTCTTTTAGGCCATCCTTTGAGTGTGTATTGAAAAGTAAGTCGTGGTTCCACGTAATGCGACAAGGTGCGCTGTGTGTTATCGGAGAATATTTCCGAAAGTGGTATCGGAACGGATATCTCGAATGGAATTTCTCCGATTTCGTACAAATTGGATAAAAGTCCGTTCCGAACGGATGCCTCGATAGGCGTGAATATGATTTATGAATATGATTTCCATTCCCTGCTGATTCGGGCTTCCAAATTTTGTGCTCTCATAGTCTGAGAGCACCTTTGGCTGCAACGCTCTTGGTATAAAGATCCATAGGTGGTAGGTTCAGCAGTGTTTCTAGGCCTTGCTGTGGTGTAGATTTTAGTGAACCCGTAATACATGTGTAGGATTTAATGTTAACACCAAATGACCGAGCCATAGGTCAGTCAGAATTGATCTTACAATCGCGGTGTACATCCAGTGCACTATGTTCGGTTGTAAGCCCCACTTCTTCCCGAAAGCTTTTGTGCAGCTTGTGTACCCATTGTATTTGGCTTCGATTGAGAGATTAAGACGGGTGGCTTTTAATGAGTTCAGTCTTGTTGGGGTTGGCCGAGAGACCGCTGTTCTCCGTCCACTTTGATAGTTTTGATAGCGCTTATTCCATAACTTCACTTGATGCCATTGTTGACGAGTTTTTTGAGAAGTTTGTTTATTGAGATGTTCCATAGGAGAGGAGATAAATCCCCCCTTGTGGCGTTCCTCGATTAACCGAGTACTAAATCGAGCTGTCTCCAAGACTGCTGTTAATGATTCTTAAGCATTTCTCAGACCAAGTTAGTCAGGTTGTGAGCCAAGCCGAGTTCCTCAAGTGAGGATATAATGGTACCCCTGTTTAGATTATTGAAAGCACCTTCTATGTCTAGAAAAGCATCAATACATAACAAGGTGGTATTGGAGAAGCTCATTTCCTTTATGTGTGCAACCCGGAAAATGGGTTTATGGAAGTAATTCCAAGGAGGGGGTTTTTGCTAGAATTTTCCGCAATATAGCCGCCTCTGTGGTAGATTCGTTACTGGAACAGTAATTTGTCCATGTTGTTCGTTTTGCTACTCTTTTTTTTTTTTAAGTGCAGAAACTGGTGCGGTATTCGCACCAATCTTTTTCGTTTTTTGTCAGTTTCGCTCTGTTGAAAAGTTTCCTCGTTTTTTGAATAATAAATCGAAGTTCCGCGTTCCATCACACCGCGTGCGATCTTTTGAGGGTCGACTAACAGGACAGGATTTTTTTTAAATAGTCTATTATGGAAGAAAACTACAACCAAACCGAGGCTGTCTTTCCCCAATTTGGATTATCGATTACAACTAGTTGTCTGTCAAAGGACAACCATCATCCTATGAGTAGACAACTAATAAAATGGTTGTCTTTTCAGTTGGGTGTATGTATTATAGAAGACAACAGAGTTGTGTTGGAGTTATCCTGAATGTAAAAATCAGACAAATGCTTTTTATCAGTTGTGTTGGATTTGTTGAACGAAAAGGATCAGGTTTTTTAATGAAAAATGGACAAAAATGTAAGTATGAATTGGAACAAAAAATGGATAGTAGAATGTGTGTTTTTAAAAGTTTAAAAGTCACCAAACCGGCGCATCGGCTGATAAGAATTTTGCAAGAACAACCTGGTCTGGCCAGGGGTAAAGGACGGTTAGGTTCAACAAAAAAACAATATTCTCGAAGAATGGCAAAAAATAGCTTTGGAGCTCAATAGTATCGGGCCACATTCAAGGAGAGGAAAGTAATGGCAAATGGTTCGTTAATAATGCGAAATAAGAATTTTTCTGATACAACATATTTTTGCAAGTTTGGGTACATTACAAGGCCAACTTGAAAACAAAACTGACCCAGAATAAGCAAAGTATTAAAACAACCGGGGGTGGTCCATCGGAGCAGGTAAGTATAAGCAAATGGAAGAAAGAGGCATAGGGTTGGTGGAACTGCAAAGTGCGGCCAACCCAACTGGTTCGACCTTCGGCTTTAACCAGTCAGCGACAAGCCAGGTCTTCAAAGACGAGAATGCAAGCGACGAAGAGAATGTGCAACCGGAAGGTGATCGTGAAAATCCTGTGGTAGCATCTACATCCGCAAATTCTGTAAGAGCACCTAACATTAGGATACCGGTGAAAACTATTGAAGAAGAGCGAATTGCCTACCTCAAAACGCAAACTGAGAACCAAACGAATAGGGAAATCGAAAAAGTCAATAAAAGAAACTATGTTCTAAAAGAAAAAGTTGTCGAGATGCACCAAAAGGCATTAGAACTGCAAACAAAAACATTTGTTTTAAAAAAGAAACAGTTTCAGAAGTTTCCAAGTCACCAAAAAATAAATCAAAACTACTTTCCATTGTTTTGTTTTAACTTTTTCGTTTTAATTGCAAATATTTTTATTTTGTTTATTTTAACTTTTAACGAACATACATCAATACATAAAATATTTAAAGTACCCATTTATTTAATTTCTTTTCTTTGTAGTTTCTGCAATTAAATGTTTTCTCCGAATGCACAACACATACTGTAAGGTTACATAGGGGTAGAGGGTGTCAGCAAAGTATGTTTATCACGATATCTAAAATTCTGTTAATATATTAAACATTATTTTAGTTGTTTTATGTGTAAAAAAATAATTGCTTATAATACTAAAAGACACAGTTCGATTAAAATTGTATATATAGAGAAATAAAGCGCTTTTAGAATGGAATGTGCCTCCGGGCACACCTTGGTAGGATTAGGGTTAAGAGAATACATGTATAAGTATGTATGTATTAGATTACATGTAAGTTCATTACAATATATCCCTCTGTTCAAGTTTAAACTAAGAAGTAAATACATCATCCAATTTATACATAACTATTATATACAAAACTAAAGTTATTTAAAGAATATAATTCGAATTCAAAACACAATTCATGTTCCTAAATATCTACTTATATCTACCACTTCTTGTGACATAATGATTATTTTCATCCGGTTTGCTTTGTGGAGTAGGTTCTTCAGCGTCTGGAGTATCATCTGGAGTTTCGACTTCAATCTGCGGCAATTGGTCGTAATCGCCTTTCTCTGGGCCTCGAGTCGTAATGAGTTTACGTCCATATCTGGTGCACCCGGGGGAGTGGTTTCGTTTGTTTGATTTAAATGAAATGAGTTTCGTCTAAAAGTGCCCCTTGCTGTATGTATGATGTATGATCTTGGAGTAGGGCCACAAGCTGTTATCTTTCCGCAAACCTTCATATCACGCACTTTGGCCTCGAGTCCGCGGGTAACGGGGACTTGAAATAATGTGTTTAAAGTTCAAATCTCGAGTAAAATTGCGAAATTCGGCTGACACGAGTTGTGGCCCATTGCCACTCCTGAAAACGTCTGCAATTCCGTGTCTAGCGAATATTGATTTGAGATGGTTGATGACGCAGCGTGCTGATTGATCTTTTAAACGTGCCAGCTCTGGATACCTCGAATACGTTTATGGCCCTAGCTTTGCACTTGAATATTCCAAGGTGTCCAATGTGCATTTGCTCTTAAATATCTCTTCGAAGAGATTGTGGGATAACGATGAGTGTTTCATACATAAGCAAACCTTCGTTAACCGAAAATCTGAACCGATCATTCCAAAACGCTTGCACTTTTCTACATGCTGCTTGTCTTTTAGGCCATCCTTTGAGTGTGTATTGAAAAGTAAGTCGTGGTTCCACGTAATGCGACAAGGTGCGCTGTGTGTTATCGGAGAATATTTCCGAAAGTGGTATCGGAACGGATATCTCGAATGGAATTTCTCCGATTTCGTACAAATTGGATAAAAGTCCGTTCCGAACGGATGCCTCGATAGGCGTGAATATGATTTATGAATATGATTTCCATTCCCTGCTGATTCGGGCTTCCAAATTTTGTGCTCTCATAGTCTGAGAGCACCTTTGGCTGCAACGCTCTTGGTATAAAGATCCATAGGTGGTAGGTTCAGCAGTGTTTCTAGGCCTTGCTGTGGTGTAGATTTTAGTGAACCCGTAATACATGTGTAGGATTTAATGTTAACACCAAATGACCGAGCCATAGGTCAGTCAGAATTGATCTTACAATCGCGGTGTACATCCAGTGCACTATGTTCGGTTGTAAGCCCCACTTCTTCCCGAAAGCTTTTGTGCAGCTTGTGTACCCATTGTATTTGGCTTCGATTGAGAGATTAAGACGGGTGGCTTTTAATGAGTTCAGTCTTGTTGGGGTTGGCCGAGAGACCGCTGTTCTCCGTCCACTTTGATAGTTTTGATAGCGCTTATTCCATAACTTCACTTGATGCCATTGTTGACGAGTTTTTTGAGAAGTTTGTTTATTGAGATGTTCCATAGGAGAGGAGATAAATCCCCCCTTGTGGCGTTCCTCGATTAACCGAGTACTAAATCGAGCTGTCTCCAAGACTGCTGTTAATGATTCTTAAGCATTTCTCAGACCAAGTTAGTCAGGTTGTGAGCCAAGCCGAGTTCCTCAAGTGAGGATATAATGGTACCCCTGTTTAGATTATTGAAAGCACCTTCTATGTCTAGAAAAGCATCAATACATAACAAGGTGGTATTGGAGAAGCTCATTTCCTTTATGTGTGCAACCCGGAAAATGGGTTTATGGAAGTAATTCCAAGGAGGGGGTTTTTGCTAGAATTTTCCGCAATATAGCCGCCTCTGTGGTAGATTCGTTACTGGAACAGTAATTTGTCCATGTTGTTCGTTTTGCTACTCTTTTTTTTTTTTAAGTGCAGAAACTGGTGCGGTATTCGCACCAATCTTTTTCGTTTTTTGTCAGTTTCGCTCTGTTGAAAAGTTTCCTCGTTTTTTGAATAATAAATCGAAGTTCCGCGTTCCATCACACCGCGTGCGATCTTTTGAGGGTCGACTAACAGGACAGGATTTTTTTTAAATAGTCTATTATGGAAGAAAACTACAACCAAACCGAGGCTGTCTTTCCCCAATTTGGATTATCGATTACAACTAGTTGTCTGTCAAAGGACAACCATCATCCTATGAGTAGACAACTAATAAAATGGTTGTCTTTTCAGTTGGGTGTATGTATTATAGAAGACAACAGAGTTGTGTTGGAGTTATCCTGAATGTAAAAATCAGACAAATGCTTTTTATCAGTTGTGTTGGATTTGTTGAACGAAAAGGATCAGGTTTTTTAATGAAAAATGGACAAAAATGTAAGTATGAATTGGAACAAAAAATGGATAGTAGAATGTGTGTTTTTAAAAGTTTAAAAGTCACCAAACCGGCGCATCGGCTGATAAGAATTTTGCAAGAACAACCTGGTCTGGCCAGGGGTAAAGGACGGTTAGGTTCAACAAAAAAACAATATTCTCGAAGAATGGCAAAAAATAGCTTTGGAGCTCAATAGTATCGGGCCACATTCAAGGAGAGGAAAGTAATGGCAAATGGTTCGTTAATAATGCGAAATAAGAATTTTTCTGATACAACATATTTTTGCAAGTTTGGGTACATTACAAGGCCAACTTGAAAACAAAACTGACCCAGAATAAGCAAAGTATTAAAACAACCGGGGGTGGTCCATCGGAGCAGGTAAGTATAAGCAAATGGAAGAAAGAGGCATAGGGTTGGTTGAACTGCAAAGTGCGGCCAACCCAACTGGTTCGACCTTCGGCTTTAACCAGTCAGCGACAAGCCAGGTCTTCAAAGACGAGAATGCAAGCGACGAAGAGAATGTGCAACCGGAAGGTGATCGTGAAAATCCTGTGGTAGCATCTACATCCGCAAGTTCTGTAAGAGCACCTAACATTAGGATACCGGTGAAAACTATTGAAGAGGAGCGAATTGCCTACCTCAAAACGCAAACTGAGAACCAAACGAATAGGGAAATCGAAAAAGTCAATAAAAGAAACTATGTTCTAAAAGAAAAAGTTGTCGAGATGCACCAAAAGGCATTAGAACTGCAAACAAAAACATTTGTTTTAAAAAAGAAACAGTTTCAGAAGTTTCCAAGTCACCAAAAAATAAATCAAAACTACTTTCCATTGTTTTGTTTTAACTTTTTCGTTTTAATTGCAAATATTTTTATTTTGTTTATTTTAACTTTTAACGAACATACATCAATACATAAAATATTTAAAGTACCCATTTATTTAATTTCTTTTCTTTGTAGTTTCTGCAATTAAATGTTTTCTCCGAATGCACAACACATACTGTAAGGTTACATAGGGGTAGAGGGTGTCAGCAAAGTATGTTTATCACGATATCTAAAATTCTGTTAATATATTAAACATTATTTTAGTTGTTTTATGTGTAAAAAAATAATTGCTTATAATACTAAAAGACACAGTTCGATTAAAATTGTATATATAGAGAAATAAAGCGCTTTTAGAATGGAATGTGCCTCCGGGCACACCTTGGTAGGATTAGGGTTAAGAGAATACATGTATAAGTATGTATGTATTAGATTACATGTAAGTTCATTACAATATATCCCTCTGTTCAAGTTTAAACTAAGAAGTAAATACATCATCCAATTTATACATAACTATTATATACAAAACTAAAGTTATTTAAAGAATATAATTCGAATTCAAAACACAATTCATGTTCCTAAATATCTACTTATATCTACCACTTCTTGTGACATAATGATTATTTTCATCCGGTTTGCTTTGTGGAGTAGGTTCTTCAGCGTCTGGAGTATCATCTGGAGTTTCGACTTCAATCTGCGGCAATTGGTCGTAATCGCCTTTCTCTGGGCCTCGAGTCGTAATGAGTTTACGTCCATATCTGGTGCACCCGGGGGAGTGGTTTCGTTTGTTTGATTTAAATGAAATGAGTTTCGTCTAAGAGTGCCCCTTGCTGTATGTATGATGTATGATCTTGGAGTAGGGCCACAAGCTGTTATCTTTCCGCAAACCTTCATATCACGCACTTTGGCCTCGAGTCCGCGGGTAACGGGGACTTGAAATAATGTGTTTAAAGTTCAAATCTCGAGTAAAATTGCGAAATTCGGCTGACACGAGTTGTGGCCCATTGCCACTCCTGAAAACGTCTGCAATTCCGTGTCTAGCGAATATTGATTTGAGATGGTTGATGACGCAGCGTGCTGATTGATCTTTTAAACGTGCCAGCTCTGGATACCTCGAATACGTTTATGGCCCTAGCTTTGCACTTGAATATTCCAAGGTGTCCAATGTGCATTTGCTCTTAAATATCTCTTCGAAGAGATTGTGGGATAACGATGAGTGTTTCATACATAAGCAAACCTTCGTTAACCGAAAATCTGAACCGATCATTCCAAAACGCTTGCACTTTTCTACATGCTGCTTGTCTTTTAGGCCATCCTTTGAGTGTGTATTGAAAAGTAAGTCGTGGTTCCACGTAATGCGACAAGGTGCGCTGTGTGTTATCGTAGAATTTTTCCGAAAGTGGTATCGGAACGGATATCTCGAATGGAATTTCTCCGATTTCGTACAAATTGGATAAAAGTCCGTTCCGAACGGATGCCTCGATAGGCGTGAATATGATTTGTGAATATGATTTCCATTCCCTGCTGATTCGGGCTTCCAAATTTTGTGCTCTCATAGTCTGAGAGCACCTTTGGCTGCAACGCTCTTGGTATAAAGATCCATAGGTGGTAGGTTCAGCAGTGTTTCTAGGCCTTGCTGTGGTGTAGATTTTAGTGAACCCGTAATACATGTGTAGGATTTAATGTTAACACCAAATGACCGAGCCATAGGTCAGTCAGAATTGATCTTACAATCGCGGTGTACATCCAGTGCACTATGTTCGGTTGTAAGCCCCACTTCTTCCCGAAAACTTTTGTGCAGCTTGTGTACCCATTGTATTTGGCTTCGATTGAGAGATTAAGACGGGTGCCTTTTAATGAGTTCAGTCTTGTTGGGGTTGGCCGTTTCCTTCCATAACTTCACTTGATGCCATTGTTGACGAGTTTTTTGAGAAGTTTGTTTATTGAGATGTTCCATAGGAGAGGAGATAAATCCCCCCTTGTGGCGTTCCTCGATTAACCGAGTACTAAATCGAGCTGTCTCCAAGACTGCTGTTAATGATTCTTAAGCATTTCTCAGACCAAGTTAGTCAGGTAGTGAGCCAAGCCGAGTTCCTCAAGTGAGGATATAATGGTACCCCTGTTTAGATTATTGAAAGCACCTTCTATGTCTAGAAAAGCATCAATACATAACAAGGTGGTATTGGAGAAGCTCATTTCCTTTATGTGTGCAACCCGGAAAATGGGTTTATGGAAGTAATTCCAAGGAGGGGGTTTTTGCTAGAATTTTCCGCAATATAGCCGCCTCTGTGGTAGATTCGTTACTGGAACAGTAATTTGTCCATGTTGTTCGTTTTGCTACTCTTTTTTTTTTTTAAAGTGCAGAAACTGGTGCGGTATTCGCACCAATCTTTTTCGTTTTTTGTCAGTTTCGCTCTGTTGAAAAGTTTCCTCGTTTTTTGAATAATAAATCGAAGTTCCGCGTTCCATCACACCGCGTGCGATCTTTTGAGGGTCGACTAACAGGACAGGATTTTTTTTAAATAGTCTATTATGGAAGACAACTACAACCAAACCGAGGCTGTCTTTCCCGAATTTGGATTATCGATTACAACTAGTTGTCTGTCAAAGGACAACCATCATCCTATGAGTAGACAACTAATAAAATGGTTGTCTTTTCAGTTGGGTGTATGTATTATAGAAGACAACAGAGTTGTGTTGGAGTTATCCTGAATGTAAAAATCAGACAAATGCTTTTTATCAGTTGTGTTGGATTTGTTGAACGAAAAGGATCAGCTTTTTTAATGAAAAATGGACAAAAATGTAAGTATGAATTGGAACAAAAAATGGATAGTAGAATGTGTGTTTTTAAAAGTTTAAAAGTCACCAAACCGGCGCATCGGCTGATAAGAATTTTGCAAGAACTACCTGGTCTGGCCAGGGGTAAAGGACGGTTAGGTTCAACAAAAAAACAATATTCTCGAAGAATGGCAAAAAATAGCTTTGGAGCTCAATAGTATCGGGCCACATTCAAGTAGAGGAAAGTAATGGCAAATGGTTCGTTAATAATGCGAAATAAGAATTTTTCTGATACAACATATTTTTGCAAGTTTGGGTACATTACAAGGCCAACTTGAAAACAAAACTGACCCAGAATAAGCAAAGTATTAAAACAACCGCGGGTGGTCCATCGGAGCAGGTAAGTATAAGCAAATGGAAGAAAGAGGCATAGGGTTGGTGGAACTGCAAAGTGCGGCCAACCCAACTGGTTCGACCTTCGGCTTTAACCAGTCAGCGACAAGCCAGGTCTTCAAAGACGAGAATGCAAGCGACGAAGAGAATGTGCAACCGGAAGGTGATCGTGAAAATCCTGTGGTAGCATCTACATCCGCAAATTCTGTAAGAGCACCTAACATTAGGATACCGGTGAAAACTATTGAAGAGGAGCGAATTGCCTACCTCAAAACGCAAACTGAGAACCAAACGAATAGGGAAATCGAAAAAGTCAATAAAAGAAACTATGTTCTAAAAGAAAAAGTTGTCGAGATGCACCAAAAGGCATTAGAACTGCAAACAAAAACATTTGTTTTAAAAAAGAAACAGTTTCAGAAGTTTCCAAGTCACCAAAAAATAAATCAAAACTACTTTCCATTGTTTTGTTTTAACTTTTTCGTTTTAATTGCAAATACTTTACTTCGTTCGATTTCAATTTCCACAAATAAATTCACAAAAAGATGGCAATTTATTTTCTAATGACAACTGAAATGAGTTGTCTTGCATAATACGAACAATTTGTTTGGAACAGATACTGGTGAATTTAACTTTTCGGCAACTTATGTGGCTGCTGTATTGTTGCCGTGTTTAATGACGTCCGATCTCTTACGCAGCTAAGATTCAACTAACTTTATTTAATGTACAACGTATTAACCCTAAGACTACGAAGGAATTTTCGTTTCATGCCATACCAAGGTGAGCCTCTCAGGCACATAGTATCTGATTAAATAGCCAACTATATTAAATTATGAAACACATGTATAAACAAAATGTTTTTATTTTGTTTATTTTAACTTTTAACGAACATACATCAATACATAAAATATTTAAAGTACCCATTTATTTAATTTCTTTTCTTTGTAGTTTCTGCAATTAAATGTTTTCTCCGAATGCACAACACATACTGTAAGGTTACATAGGGGTAGAGGGTGTCAGCAAAGTATGTTTATCACGATATCTAAAATTCTGTTAATATATTAAACATTATTTTAGTTGTTTTATGTGTAAAAAAATAATTGCTTATAATACTAAAAGACACAGTTCGATTAAAATTGTATATATAGAGAAATAAAGCGCTTTTAGAATGGAATGTGCCTCCGGGCACACCTTGGTAGGATTAGGGTTAAGAGAATACATGTATAAGTATGTATGTATTAGATTACATGTAAGTTCATTACAATATATCCCTCTGTTCAAGTTTAAACTAAGAAGTAAATACATCATCCAATTTATACATAACTATTATATACAAAACTAAAGTTATTTAAAGAATATAATTCGAATTCAAAACACAATTCATGTTCCTAAATATCTACTTATATCTACCACTTCTTGTGACATAATGATTATTTTCATCCGGTTTGCTTTGTGGAGTAGGTTCTTCAGCGTCTGGAGTATCATCTGGAGTTTCGACTTCAATCTGCGGCAATTGGTCGTAATCGCCTTTCTCTGGGCCTCGAGTCGTAATGAGTTTACGTCTATATCTGGTGCACCCGGGGGAGTGGTTTCGTTTGTTTGATTTAAATGAAATGAGTTTCGTCTAAGAGTGCCCCTTGCTGTATGTATGATGTATGATCTTGGAGTAGGGCCACAAGCTGTTATCTTTCCCCAAACCTTCATATCACGCACTTTGGCCTCGAGTCCGCGGGTAACGGGGACTTGAAATAATGTGTTTAAAGTTCAAATCTCGAGTAAAATTGCGAAATTCGGCTGACACGAGTTGTGGCCCATTGCCACTCCTGAAAACGTCTGCAATTCCGTGTCTAGCGAATATTGATTTGAGATGGTTGATGACGCAGCGTGGTGATTGATCTTTTAAACGTGCCAGCTCTGGATACCTCGAATACGTTTATGGCCCTAGCTTTGCACTTGAATATTCCAAGGTGTCCAATGTGCATTTGCTCTTAAATATCTCTTCGAAGAGATTGTGGGATAACGATGAGTGTTTCATACATAAGCAAACCTTCGTTAACCGAAAATCTGAACCGATCATTCCAAAACGCTTGCACTTTTCTACATGCTGCTTGTCTTTTAGGCCATCCTTTGAGTGTGTATTGAAAAGTAAGTCGTGGTTCCACGTAATGCGACAAGGTGCGCTGTGTGTTATCTGAGAATTTTTCCGAAAGTGGTATCGGAACGGATATCTCGAATGGAATTTCTCCGATTTCGTACAAATTGGATAAAAGTCCATTCCGAACGGATGCCTCGATAGGGGTGAATATGATTTGTGAATATGATTTCCATTCCCTGCTGATTCGGGCTTCCAAATTTTGTGCTCTCATAGTCTGAGAGCACCTTTGGCTGCAACGCTCTTGGTATAAAGATCCATAGGTGGTAGGTTCAGCAGTGTTTCTAGGCCTTGCTGTGGTGTAGATTTTAGTGAACCCGTTATACATGTGTAGGATTTAATGTTAACACCAAATGACCGAACCATAGGTCAGTCAGAATTGATCTTACAATCGCGGTGTACATCCAGTGCACAATGTTCGGTTGTAAGCCCCACTTCTTCCCGAAAGCTTTTGAGCTGCTTGTGTACCCATTGTATTTGGCTTCGATTGAGAGATTAAGACGGGTGCCTTTTAATGAGTTCAGTCTTGTTGGGGTTGGCCGAGAGACCGCTGTTCTCCGTCCACTTTGATAGTTTTGATAGCGCTTATTCCATAACTTCACTTGATGCCATTGTTGACGAGTTTTTTGAGAAGTTTGTTTATTGAGATGTTCCATAGGAGAGGAGATAAATCCCCCCTTGTGGCGTTCCTCGATTAACCGAGTACTAAATCGAGCTGTCTCCAAGACTGCTGTTAATGATTCTTAAGCATTTCTCAGACCAAGTTAGTCAGGTAGTGAGCCAAGCCGAGTTCCTCAAGTGAGGATATAATGGTACCCCTGTTTAGATTATTGAAAGCACCTTCTATGTCTAGAAAAGCATCAATACATAACAAGGTGGTATTGGAGAAGCTCATTTCCTTTATGTGTGCAACCCGGAAAATGGGTTTATGGAAGTAATTCCAAGGAGGGGGTTTTTGCTAGAATTTTCCGCAATATAGCCGCCGGAAGGTGATCGTGAAAATCCTGTGGTAGCATCTACATCCGCAAATTCTGTAAGAGCACCTAACATTAGGATACCGGTGAAAACTATTGAAGAAGAGCGAATCGCCTACCTCAAAACGCAAACTGAGAACCAAACGAATAGGGAAATCGAAAAAGTCAATAAAAGAAACTATGCTCTAAAAGAAAAAGTTGTCGAGATGCACCAAAAGGCATTAGAACTGCAAACAAAAACATTTGTTTTAAAAAAGAAACAGTTTCAGAAGTTTCCAAGTCACCAAAAAATAAATCAAAACTACTTTCGATTGTTTTGTTTTAACTTTTTCGTTTTAATTGCAAATACTTTACTTCGTTCGATTTCAATTTCCACAAATAAATTCACAAAAAGATGGCAATTTATTTTCTAATGACAACTGAAATGAGTTGTCTTGCATAATACGAACAATTTGTTTGGAACAGATACCGGTGAATTTAACTTTTCGGCAACTTATGTGGCTGCTGTATTGTTGCCGTGGTTAATGACGTCCGATCTCTTACGCAGCTAAGATTCAACTAACTTTATTTAATGTACAACGTATTAACCCTAAGACTACGAAGGAATTTTCGTTTCATGCCATACCAAGGTGAGCCTCTCAGGCACATTGTATCTGATTAAATAGCTAACTATATTAAATTATGAAACACATGTATAAACAAAATGTTTTTATTTTGTTTATTTTAACTTTTAACGAACATACATCAATACATAAAATATTTAAAGTACCCATTTATTTAATTTCTTTTCTTTGTAGTTTCTGCAATTAAATGTTTTCTCCGAATGCACAACACATACTGTAAGGTTACATAGGGGTAGAGGGTGTCAGTAAAGTATGTTTATCACGATATCTAAAATTCTGTTAATATATTAAACATTATTTTAGTTGTTTTATGTGTAAAAAAATAATTGCTTATAATACTAAAAGACACAGTTCGATTAAAATTGTATATATAGAGAAATAAAGCGCTTTTAGAATGGAATGTGCCTCCGGGCACACCTTGGTAGGATTAGGGTTAAGAGAATACATGTATAAGTATGTATGTATTAGATTACATGTAAGTTCATTACAATATATCCCTCTGTTCAAGTTTAAACTAAGAAGTAAATACATCATCCAATTTATACATAACTATTATATACAAAACTAAAGTTATTTAAAGAATATAATTCGAATTCAAAACACAATTCATGTTCCTAAATATCTACTTATATCTACCACTTCTTGTGACATAATGATTATTTTCATCCGGTTTGCTTTGTGGAGTAGGTTCTTCAGCGTCTGGAGTATCATCTGGAGTTTCGACTTCAATCTGCGGCAATTGGTCGTAATCGCCTTTCTCTGGGCCTCGAGTCGTAATGAGTTTACGTCCATATCTGGTGCACCCGGGGGAGTGGTTTCGTTTGTTTGATTTAAATGAAATGAGTTTCGTCTAAGAGTGCCCCTTGCTGTATGTATGATGTATGATCTTGGAGTAGGGCCACAAGCTGTTATCTTTCCGCAAACCTTCATATCACGCACTTTGGCCTCGAGTCCGCGGGTAACGGGGACTTGAAATAATGTGTTTAAAGTTCAAATCTCGAGTAAAATTGCGAAATTCGGCTGACACGAGTTGTGGCCCATTGCCACTCTTGAAAACGTCTGCAATTCCGTGTCTAGCGAATATTGATTTGAGATGGTTGATGACGCAGCGTGCTGATTGATCTTTTAAACGTGCCAGCTCTGGATACCTCGAATACGTTTATGGCCCTAGCTTTGCACTTGAATATTCCAAGGTGTCCAATGTGCATTTGCTCTTAAATATCTCTTCGAAGAGATTGTGGGATAACGATGAGTGTTTCATACATAAGCAAACCTTCGTTAACCGAAAATCTGAACCGATCATTCCAAAACGCTTGCACTTTTCTACATGCTGCTTGTCTTTTAGGCCATCCTTTGAGTGTGTATTGAAAAGTAAGTCGTGGTTCCACGTAATGCGACAAGGTGCGCTGTGTGTTATCGGAGAATTTTTCCGAAAGTGGTATCGGAACGGATATCTCGAATGGAATTTCTCCGATTTCGTACAAATTGGATAAAAGTCCGTTCCGAACGGATGCCTCGATAGGCGTGAATATGATTTGTGAATATGATTTCCATTCCCTGCTGATTCGGGCTTCCAAATTTTGTGCTCTCATAGTCTGAGAGCACCTTTGGCTGCAACGCTCTTGGTATAAAGATCCATAGGTGGTAGGTTCAGCAGTGTTTCTAGGCCTTGCTGTGGTGTAGATTTTAGTGAACCCGTAATACATGTGTAGGATTTAATGTTAACACCAAATGACCGAGCCATAGGTCAGTCAGAATTGATCTTACAATCGCGGTGTACATCCAGTGCACTATGTTCGGTTGTAAGCCCCACTTCTTCCCGAAAGCTTTTGTGCAGCTTGTGTACCCATTGTATTTGGCTTCGATTGAGAGATTAAGACGGGTGCCTTTTAATGAGTTCAGTCTTGTTGGGGTTGGCCGAGAGACCGCTGTTCTCCGTCCACTTTGATAGTTTTGATAGCGCTTATTCCATAACTTCACTTGATGCCATTGTTGACGAGTTTTTTGAGAAGTTTGTTTATTGAGATGTTCCATAGGAGAGGAGATAAATCCCCCCTTGTGGCGTTCCTCGATTAACCGAGTACTAAATCGAGCTGTCTCCAAGACTGCTGTTAATGATTCTTAAGCATTTCTCAGACCAAGTTAGTCAGGTAGTGAGCCAAGCCGAGTTCCTCAAGTGAGGATATAATGGTACCCCTGTTTAGATTATTGAAAGCACCTTCTATGTCTAGAAAAGCATCAATACATAACAAGGTGGTATTGGAGAAGCTCATTTCCTTTATGTGTGCAACCCGGAAAATGGGTTTATGGAAGTAATTCCAAGGAGGGGGTTTTTGCTAGAATTTTCCGCAATATAGCCGCCTCTGTGGTAGATTCGTTACTGGAACAGTAATTTGTCCATGTTGTTCGTTTTGCTACTCTTTTTTTTTTTTTAAGTGCAGAAACTGGTGCGGTATTCGCACCAATCTTTTTCGTTTTTTGTCAGTTTCGCTCTGTTGAAAAGTTTCCTCGTTTTTTGAATAATAAATCGAAGTTCCGCGTTCCATCACACCGCGTGCGATCTTTTGAGGGTCGACTAACAGGACAGGATTTTTTTTAAATAGTCTATTATGGAAGACAACTACAACCAAACCGAGGCTGTCTTTCCCGAATTTGGATTATCGATTACAACTAGTTGTCTGTCAAAGGACAACCATCATCCTATGAGTAGACAACTAATAAAATGGTTGTCTTTTCAGTTGGGTGTATGTATTATAGAAGACAACAGAGTTGTGTTGGAGTTATCCTGAATGTAAAAATCAGACAAATGCTTTTTATCAGTTGTGTTGGATTTGTTGAACGAAAAGGATCAGCTTTTTTAATGAAAAATGGACAAAAATGTAAGTATGAATTGGAACAAAAAATGGATAGTAGAATGTGTGTTTTTAAAAGTTTAAAAGTCACCAAACCGGCGCATCGGCTGATAAGAATTTTGCAAGAACTACCTGGTCTGGCCAGGGGTAAAGGACGGTTAGGTTCAACAAAAAAACAATATTCTCGAAGAATGGCAAAAAATAGCTTTGGAGCTCAATAGTATCGGGCCACATTCAAGTAGAGGAAAGTAATGGCAAATGGTTCGTTAATAATGCGAAATAAGAATTTTTCTGATACAACATATTTTTGCAAGTTTGGGTACATTACAAGGCCAACTTGAAAACAAAACTGACCCAGAATAAGCAAAGTATTAAAACAACCGCGGGTGGTCCATCGGAGCAGGTAAGTATAAGCAAATGGAAGAAAGAGGCATAGGGTTGGTGGAACTGCAAAGTGCGGCCAACCCAACTGGTTCGACCTTCGGCTTTAACCAGTCAGCGACAAGCCAGGTCTTCAAAGACGAGAATGCAAGCGACGAAGAGAATGTGCAACCGGAAGGTGATCGTGAAAATCCTGTGGTAGCATCTACATCCGCAAATTCTGTAAGAGCACCTAACATTAGGATACCGGTGAAAACTATTGAAGAGGAGCGAATTGCCTACCTCAAAACGCAAACTGAGAACCAAACGAATAGGGAAATCGAAAAAGTCAATAAAAGAAACTATGTTCTAAAAGAAAAAGTTGTCGAGATGCACCAAAAGGCATTAGAACTGCAAACAAAAACATTTGTTTTAAAAAAGAAACAGTTTCAGAAGTTTCCAAGTCACCAAAAAATAAATCAAAACTACTTTCCATTGTTTTGTTTTAACTTTTTCGTTTTAATTGCAAATACTTTACTTCGTTCGATTTCAATTTCCACAAATAAATTCACAAAAAGATGGCAATTTATTTTCTAATGACAACTGAAATGAGTTGTCTTGCATAATACGAACAATTTGTTTGGAACAGATACCGGTGAATTTAACTTTTCGGCAACTTATGTGGCTGCTGTATTGTTGCCGTGTTTAATGACGTCCGATCTCTTACGCAGCTAAGATTCAACTAACTTTATTTAATGTACAACGTATTAACCCTAAGACTACGAAGGAATTTTCGTTTCATGCATTACCAAGGTGAGCCTCTCAGGCACATAGTATCTGATTAAATAGCCAACTATATTAAATTATGAAACACATGTATAAACAAAATGTTTTTATTTAGTTTATTTTAACTTTTAACGAACATACATCAATACATAAAATATTTAAAGTACCCATTTATTTAATTTCTTTTCTTTGTAGTTTCTGCAATTAAATGTTTTCTCCGAATGCACAACACATACTGTAAGGTTACATAGGGGTAGAGGGTGTCAGTAAAGTATGTTTATCACGATATCTAAAATTCTGTTAATATATTAAACATTATTTTAGTTGTTTTATGTGTAAAAAAATAATTGCTTATAATACTAAAAGACACAGTTCGATTAAAATTGTATATATAGAGAAATAAAGCGCTTTTAGAATGGAATGTGCCTCCGGGCACACCTTGGTAGGATTAGGGTTAAGAGAATACATGTATAAGTATGTATGTATTAGATTACATGTAAGTTCATTACAATATATCCCTCTGTTCAAGTTTAAACTAAGAAGTAAATACATCATCCAATTTATACATAACTATTATATACAAAACTAAAGTTATTTAAAGAATATAATTCGAATTCAAAACACAATTCATGTTCCTAAATATCTACTTATATCTACCACTTCTTGTGACATAATGATTATTTTCATCCGGTTTGCTTTGTGGAGTAGGTTCTTCAGCGTCTGGAGTATCATCTGGAGTTTCGACTTCAATCTGCGGCAATTGGTCGTAATCGCCTTTCTCTGGGCCTCGAGTCGTAATGAGTTTACGTCTATATCTGGTGCACCCGGGGGAGTGGTTTCGTTTGTTTGATTTAAATGAAATGAGTTTCGTCTAAGAGTGCCCCTTGCTGTATGTATGATGTATGATCTTGGAGTAGGGCCACAAGCTGTTATCTTTCCCCAAACCTTCATATCACGCACTTTGGCCTCGAGTCCGCGGGTAACGGGGACTTGAAATAATGTGTTTAAAGTTCAAATCTCGAGTAAAATTGCGAAATTCGGCTGACACGAGTTGTGGCCCATTGCCACTCCTGAAAACGTCTGCAATTCCGTGTCTAGCGAATATTGATTTGAGATGGTTGATGACGCAGCGTGGTGATTGATCTTTTAAACGTGCCAGCTCTGGATACCTCGAATACGTTTATGGCCCTAGCTTTGCACTTGAATATTCCAAGGTGTCCAATGTGCATTTGCTCTTAAATATCTCTTCGAAGAGATTGTGGGATAACGATGAGTGTTTCATACATAAGCAAACCTTCGTTAACCGAAAATCTGAACCGATCATTCCAAAACGCTTGCACTTTTCTACATGCTGCTTGTCTTTTAGGCCATCCTTTGAGTGTGTATTGAAAAGTAAGTCGTGGTTCCACGTAATGCGACAAGGTGCGCTGTGTGTTATCTGAGAATTTTTCCGAAAGTGGTATCGGAACGGATATCTCGAATGGAATTTCTCCGATTTCGTACAAATTGGATAAAAGTCCATTCCGAACGGATGCCTCGATAGGGGTGAATATGATTTGTGAATATGATTTCCATTCCCTGCTGATTCGGGCTTCCAAATTTTGTGCTCTCATAGTCTGAGAGCACCTTTGGCTGCAACGCTCTTGGTATAAAGATCCATAGGTGGTAGGTTCAGCAGTGTTTCTAGGCCTTGCTGTGGTGTAGATTTTAGTGAACCCGTTATACATGTGTAGGATTTAATGTTAACACCAAATGACCGAACCATAGGTCAGTCAGAATTGATCTTACAATCGCGGTGTACATCCAGTGCACAATGTTCGGTTGTAAGCCCCACTTCTTCCCGAAAGCTTTTGAGCTGCTTGTGTACCCATTGTATTTGGCTTCGATTGAGAGATTAAGACGGGTGCCTTTTAATGAGTTCAGTCTTGTTGGGGTTGGCCGAGAGACCGCTGTTCTCCGTCCACTTTGATAGTTTTGATAGCGCTTATTCCATAACTTCACTTGATGCCATTGTTGACGAGTTTTTTGAGAAGTTTGTTTATTGAGATGTTCCATAGGAGAGGAGATAAATCCCCCCTTGTGGCGTTCCTCGATTAACCGAGTACTAAATCGAGCTGTCTCCAAGACTGCTGTTAATGATTCTTAAGCATTTCTCAGACCAAGTTAGTCAGGTAGTGAGCCAAGCCGAGTTCCTCAAGTGAGGATATAATGGTACCCCTGTTTAGATTATTGAAAGCACCTTCTATGTCTAGAAAAGCATCAATACATAACAAGGTGGTATTGGAGAAGCTCATTTCCTTTATGTGTGCAACCCGGAAAATGGGTTTATGGAAGTAATTCCAAGGAGGGGGTTTTTGCTAGAATTTTCCGCAATATAGCCGCCGGAAGGTGATCGTGAAAATCCTGTGGTAGCATCTACATCCGCAAATTCTGTAAGAGCACCTAACATTAGGATACCGGTGAAAACTATTGAAGAAGAGCGAATCGCCTACCTCAAAACGCAAACTGAGAACCAAACGAATAGGGAAATCGAAAAAGTCAATAAAAGAAACTATGCTCTAAAAGAAAAAGTTGTCGAGATGCACCAAAAGGCATTAGAACTGCAAACAAAAACATTTGTTTTAAAAAAGAAACAGTTTCAGAAGTTTCCAAGTCACCAAAAAATAAATCAAAACTACTTTCGATTGTTTTGTTTTAACTTTTTCGTTTTAATTGCAAATACTTTACTTCGTTCGATTTCAATTTCCACAAATAAATTCACAAAAAGATGGCAATTTATTTTCTAATGACAACTGAAATGAGTTGTCTTGCATAATACGAACAATTTGTTTGGAACAGATACCGGTGAATTTAACTTTTCGGCAACTTATGTGGCTGCTGTATTGTTGCCGTGGTTAATGACGTCCGATCTCTTACGCAGCTAAGATTCAACTAACTTTATTTAATGTACAACGTATTAACCCTAATACCATGTTCCCACCAAACTGAAATCGCGAGATTTCGATGAATTTTTACTGAAATCTCGTAAGTCGTTCCCACCGAGTTGAAGTGATTTCAAAAGTCATAAGCTGTCAATTTTGAAGTGGCTGGCAAACAGCTGTTTGATTTTTTATTTTTTTGATTGTTTTGGCGCTTATTATTTTGACGTACACAATGAACAAATGAACACAAAATAAACCAAAGTTCATGCTGTAGGCTTGTTCGGTTTGATCACCTCTCACGGGCGGATGAACTCAAAGGGATTTCGACTAGATTTCGCTGAAATCCCGAGATTTCGGCACGTCAATAATGTATGGCGAAATCTCGGAGATTTGGAAAGATTTTACGAAATCTCGCGATTTCGCTTGGTGGGAACATGGTATAAGACTACGAAGGAATTTTCGTTTCATGCCATACCAAGGTGAGCCTCTCAGGCACATTGTATCTGATTAAATAGCTAACTATATTAAATTATGAAACACATGTATAAACAAAATGTTTTTATTTTGTTTATTTTAACTTTTAACGAACATACATCAATACATAAAATATTTAAAGTACCCATTTATTTAATTTCTTTTCTTTGTAGTTTCTGCAATTAAATGTTTTCTCCGAATGCACAACACATACTGTAAGGTTACATAGGGGTAGAGGGTGTCAGTAAAGTATGTTTATCACGATATCTAAAATTCTGTTAATATATTAAACATTATTTTAGTTGTTTTATGTGTAAAAAAATAATTGCTTATAATACTAAAAGACACAGTTCGATTAAAATTGTATATATAGAGAAATAAAGCGCTTTTAGAATGGAATGTGCCTCCGGGCACACCTTGGTAGGATTAGGGTTAAGAGAATACATGTATAAGTATGTATGTATTAGATTACATGTAAGTTCATTACAATATATCCCTCTGTTCAAGTTTAAACTAAGAAGTAAATACATCATCCAATTTATACATAACTATTATATACAAAACTAAAGTTATTTAAAGAATATAATTCGAATTCAAAACACAATTCATGTTCCTAAATATCTACTTATATCTACCACTTCTTGTGACATAATGATTATTTTCATCCGGTTTGCTTTGTGGAGTAGGTTCTTCAGCGTCTGGAGTATCATCTGGAGTTTCGACTTCAATCTGCGGCAATTGGTCGTAATCGCCTTTCTCTGGGCCTCGAGTCGTAATGAGTTTACGTCCATATCTGGTGCACCCGGGGGAGTGGTTTCGTTTGTTTGATTTAAATGAAATGAGTTTCGTCTAAGAGTGCCCCTTGCTGTATGTATGATGTATGATCTTGGAGTAGGGCCACAAGCTGTTATCTTTCCGCAAACCTTCATATCACGCACTTTGGCCTCGAGTCCGCGGGTAACGGGGACTTGAAATAATGTGTTTAAAGTTCAAATCTCGAGTAAAATTGCGAAATTCGGCTGACACGAGTTGTGGCCCATTGCCACTCTTGAAAACGTCTGCAATTCCGTGTCTAGCGAATATTGATTTGAGATGGTTGATGACGCAGCGTGCTGATTGATCTTTTAAACGTGCCAGCTCTGGATACCTCGAATACGTTTATGGCCCTAGCTTTGCACTTGAATATTCCAAGGTGTCCAATGTGCATTTGCTCTTAAATATCTCTTCGAAGAGATTGTGGGATAACGATGAGTGTTTCATACATAAGCAAACCTTCGTTAACCGAAAATCTGAACCGATCATTCCAAAACGCTTGCACTTTTCTACATGCTGCTTGTCTTTTAGGCCATCCTTTGAGTGTGTATTGAAAAGTAAGTCGTGGTTCCACGTAATGCGACAAGGTGCGCTGTGTGTTATCGGAGAATTTTTCCGAAAGTGGTATCGGAACGGATATCTCGAATGGAATTTCTCCGATTTCGTACAAATTGGATAAAAGTCCGTTCCGAACGGATGCCTCGATAGGCGTGAATATGATTTGTGAATATGATTTCCATTCCCTGCTGATTCGGGCTTCCAAATTTTGTGCTCTCATAGTCTGAGAGCACCTTTGGCTGCAACGCTCTTGGTATAAAGATCCATAGGTGGTAGGTTCAGCAGTGTTTCTAGGCCTTGCTGTGGTGTAGATTTTAGTGAACCCGTAATACATGTGTAGGATTTAATGTTAACACCAAATGACCGAGCCATAGGTCAGTCAGAATTGATCTTACAATCGCGGTGTACATCCAGTGCACTATGTTCGGTTGTAAGCCCCACTTCTTCCCGAAAGCTTTTGTGCAGCTTGTGTACCCATTGTATTTGGCTTCGATTGAGAGATTAAGACGGGTGCCTTTTAATGAGTTCAGTCTTGTTGGGGTTGGCCGAGAGACCGCTGTTCTCCGTCCACTTTGATAGTTTTGATAGCGCTTATTCCATAACTTCACTTGATGCCATTGTTGACGAGTTTTTTGAGAAGTTTGTTTATTGAGATGTTCCATAGGAGAGGAGATAAATCCCCCCTTGTGGCGTTCCTCGATTAACCGAGTACTAAATCGAGCTGTCTCCAAGACTGCTGTTAATGATTCTTAAGCATTTCTCAGACCAAGTTAGTCAGGTAGTGAGCCAAGCCGAGTTCCTCAAGTGAGGATATAATGGTACCCCTGTTTAGATTATTGAAAGCACCTTCTATGTCTAGAAAAGCATCAATACATAACAAGGTGGTATTGGAGAAGCTCATTTCCTTTATGTGTGCAACCCGGAAAATGGGTTTATGGAAGTAATTCCAAGGAGGGGGTTTTTGCTAGAATTTTCCGCAATATAGCCGCCTCTGTGGTAGATTCGTTACTGGAACAGTAATTTGTCCATGTTGTTCGTTTTGCTACTCTTTTTTTTTTTTTAAGTGCAGAAACTGGTGCGGTATTCGCACCAATCTTTTTCGTTTTTTGTCAGTTTCGCTCTGTTGAAAAGTTTCCTCGTTTTTTGAATAATAAATCGAAGTTCCGCGTTCCATCACACCGCGTGCGATCTTTTGAGGGTCGACTAACAGGACAGGATTTTTTTTAAATAGTCTATTATGGAAGACAACTACAACCAAACCGAGGCTGTCTTTCCCGAATTTGGATTATCGATTACAACTAGTTGTCTGTCAAAGGACAACCATCATCCTATGAGTAGACAACTAATAAAATGGTTGTCTTTTCAGTTGGGTGTATGTATTATAGAAGACAACAGAGTTGTGTTGGAGTTATCCTGAATGTAAAAATCAGACAAATGCTTTTTATCAGTTGTGTTGGATTTGTTGAACGAAAAGGATCAGCTTTTTTAATGAAAAATGGACAAAAATGTAAGTATGAATTGGAACAAAAAATGGATAGTAGAATGTGTGTTTTTAAAAGTTTAAAAGTCACCAAACCGGCGCATCGGCTGATAAGAATTTTGCAAGAACTACCTGGTCTGGCCAGGGGTAAAGGACGGTTAGGTTCAACAAAAAAACAATATTCTCGAAGAATGGCAAAAAATAGCTTTGGAGCTCAATAGTATCGGGCCACATTCAAGTAGAGGAAAGTAATGGCAAATGGTTCGTTAATAATGCGAAATAAGAATTTTTCTGATACAACATATTTTTGCAAGTTTGGGTACATTACAAGGCCAACTTGAAAACAAAACTGACCCAGAATAAGCAAAGTATTAAAACAACCGCGGGTGGTCCATCGGAGCAGGTAAGTATAAGCAAATGGAAGAAAGAGGCATAGGGTTGGTGGAACTGCAAAGTGCGGCCAACCCAACTGGTTCGACCTTCGGCTTTAACCAGTCAGCGACAAGCCAGGTCTTCAAAGACGAGAATGCAAGCGACGAAGAGAATGTGCAACCGGAAGGTGATCGTGAAAATCCTGTGGTAGCATCTACATCCGCAAATTCTGTAAGAGCACCTAACATTAGGATACCGGTGAAAACTATTGAAGAGGAGCGAATTGCCTACCTCAAAACGCAAACTGAGAACCAAACGAATAGGGAAATCGAAAAAGTCAATAAAAGAAACTATGTTCTAAAAGAAAAAGTTGTCGAGATGCACCAAAAGGCATTAGAACTGCAAACAAAAACATTTGTTTTAAAAAAGAAACAGTTTCAGAAGTTTCCAAGTCACCAAAAAATAAATCAAAACTACTTTCCATTGTTTTGTTTTAACTTTTTCGTTTTAATTGCAAATACTTTACTTCGTTCGATTTCAATTTCCACAAATAAATTCACAAAAAGATGGCAATTTATTTTCTAATGACAACTGAAATGAGTTGTCTTGCATAATACGAACAATTTGTTTGGAACAGATACCGGTGAATTTAACTTTTCGGCAACTTATGTGGCTGCTGTATTGTTGCCGTGTTTAATGACGTCCGATCTCTTACGCAGCTAAGATTCAACTAACTTTATTTAATGTACAACGTATTAACCCTAAGACTACGAAGGAATTTTCGTTTCATGCATTACCAAGGTGAGCCTCTCAGGCACATAGTATCTGATTAAATAGCCAACTATATTAAATTATGAAACACATGTATAAACAAAATGTTTTTATTTAGTTTATTTTAACTTTTAACGAACATACATCAATACATAAAATATTTAAAGTACCCATTTATTTAATTTCTTTTCTTTGTAGTTTCTGCAATTAAATGTTTTCTCCGAATGCACAACACATACTGTAAGGTTACATAGGGGTAGAGGGTGTCAGTAAAGTATGTTTATCACGATATCTAAAATTCTGTTAATATATTAAACATTATTTTAGTTGTTTTATGTGTAAAAAAATAATTGCTTATAATACTAAAAGACACAGTTCGATTAAAATTGTATATATAGAGAAATAAAGCGCTTTTAGAATGGAATGTGCCTCCGGGCACACCTTGGTAGGATTAGGGTTAAGAGAATACATGTATAAGTATGTATGTATTAGATTACATGTAAGTTCATTACAATATATCCCTCTGTTCAAGTTTAAACTAAGAAGTAAATACATCATCCAATTTATACATAACTATTATATACAAAACTAAAGTTATTTAAAGAATATAATTCGAATTCAAAACACAATTCATGTTCCTAAATATCTACTTATATCTACCACTTCTTGTGACATAATGATTATTTTCATCCGGTTTGCTTTGTGGAGTAGGTTCTTCAGCGTCTGGAGTATCATCTGGAGTTTCGACTTCAATCTGCGGCAATTGGTCGTAATCGCCTTTCTCTGGGCCTCGAGTCGTAATGAGTTTACGTCTATATCTGGTGCACCCGGGGGAGTGGTTTCGTTTGTTTGATTTAAATGAAATGAGTTTCGTCTAAGAGTGCCCCTTGCTGTATGTATGATGTATGATCTTGGAGTAGGGCCACAAGCTGTTATCTTTCCCCAAACCTTCATATCACGCACTTTGGCCTCGAGTCCGCGGGTAACGGGGACTTGAAATAATGTGTTTAAAGTTCAAATCTCGAGTAAAATTGCGAAATTCGGCTGACACGAGTTGTGGCCCATTGCCACTCCTGAAAACGTCTGCAATTCCGTGTCTAGCGAATATTGATTTGAGATGGTTGATGACGCAGCGTGGTGATTGATCTTTTAAACGTGCCAGCTCTGGATACCTCGAATACGTTTATGGCCCTAGCTTTGCACTTGAATATTCCAAGGTGTCCAATGTGCATTTGCTCTTAAATATCTCTTCGAAGAGATTGTGGGATAACGATGAGTGTTTCATACATAAGCAAACCTTCGTTAACCGAAAATCTGAACCGATCATTCCAAAACGCTTGCACTTTTCTACATGCTGCTTGTCTTTTAGGCCATCCTTTGAGTGTGTATTGAAAAGTAAGTCGTGGTTCCACGTAATGCGACAAGGTGCGCTGTGTGTTATCTGAGAATTTTTCCGAAAGTGGTATCGGAACGGATATCTCGAATGGAATTTCTCCGATTTCGTACAAATTGGATAAAAGTCCATTCCGAACGGATGCCTCGATAGGGGTGAATATGATTTGTGAATATGATTTCCATTCCCTGCTGATTCGGGCTTCCAAATTTTGTGCTCTCATAGTCTGAGAGCACCTTTGGCTGCAACGCTCTTGGTATAAAGATCCATAGGTGGTAGGTTCAGCAGTGTTTCTAGGCCTTGCTGTGGTGTAGATTTTAGTGAACCCGTTATACATGTGTAGGATTTAATGTTAACACCAAATGACCGAACCATAGGTCAGTCAGAATTGATCTTACAATCGCGGTGTACATCCAGTGCACAATGTTCGGTTGTAAGCCCCACTTCTTCCCGAAAGCTTTTGAGCTGCTTGTGTACCCATTGTATTTGGCTTCGATTGAGAGATTAAGACGGGTGCCTTTTAATGAGTTCAGTCTTGTTGGGGTTGGCCGAGAGACCGCTGTTCTCCGTCCACTTTGATAGTTTTGATAGCGCTTATTCCATAACTTCACTTGATGCCATTGTTGACGAGTTTTTTGAGAAGTTTGTTTATTGAGATGTTCCATAGGAGAGGAGATAAATCCCCCCTTGTGGCGTTCCTCGATTAACCGAGTACTAAATCGAGCTGTCTCCAAGACTGCTGTTAATGATTCTTAAGCATTTCTCAGACCAAGTTAGTCAGGTAGTGAGCCAAGCCGAGTTCCTCAAGTGAGGATATAATGGTACCCCTGTTTAGATTATTGAAAGCACCTTCTATGTCTAGAAAAGCATCAATACATAACAAGGTGGTATTGGAGAAGCTCATTTCCTTTATGTGTGCAACCCGGAAAATGGGTTTATGGAAGTAATTCCAAGGAGGGGGTTTTTGCTAGAATTTTCCGCAATATAGCCGCCTCTGTGGTAGATTCGTTACTGGAACAGTAATTTGTCCATGTTGTTCGTTTTGCTACTCTTTTTTTTTTTTTAAGTGCAGAAACTGGTGCGGTATTCGCACCAATCTTTTTCGTTTTTTGTCAGTTTCGCTCTGTTGAAAAGTTTCCTCGTTTTTTGAATAATAAATCGAAGTTCCGCGTTCCATCACACCGCGTGCGATCTTTTGAGGGTCGACTAACAGGACAGGATTTTTTTTAAATAGTCTATTATGGAAGACAACTACAACCAAACCGAGGCTGTCTTTCCCGAATTTGGATTATCGATTACAACTAGTTGTCTGTCAAAGGACAACCATCATCCTATGAGTAGACAACTAATAAAATGGTTGTCTTTTCAGTTGGGTGTATGTATTATAGAAGACAACAGAGTTGTGTTGGAGTTATCCTGAATGTAAAAATCAGACAAATGCTTTTTATCAGTTGTGTTGGATTTGTTGAACGAAAAGGATCAGCTTTTTTAATGAAAAATGGACAAAAATGTAAGTATGAATTGGAACAAAAAATGGATAGTAGAATGTGTGTTTTTAAAAGTTTAAAAGTCACCAAACCGGCGCATCGGCTGATAAGAATTTTGCAAGAACTACCTGGTCTGGCCAGGGGTAAAGGACGGTTAGGTTCAACAAAAAAACAATATTCTCGAAGAATGGCAAAAAATAGCTTTGGAGCTCAATAGTATCGGGCCACATTCAAGTAGAGGAAAGTAATGGCAAATGGTTCGTTAATAATGCGAAATAAGAATTTTTCTGATACAACATATTTTTGCAAGTTTGGGTACATTACAAGGCCAACTTGAAAACAAAACTGACCCAGAATAAGCAAAGTATTAAAACAACCGCGGGTGGTCCATCGGAGCAGGTAAGTATAAGCAAATGGAAGAAAGAGGCATAGGGTTGGTGGAACTGCAAAGTGCGGCCAACCCAACTGGTTCGACCTTCGGCTTTAACCAGTCAGCGACAAGCCAGGTCTTCAAAGACGAGAATGCAAGCGACGAAGAGAATGTGCAACCGGAAGGTGATCGTGAAAATCCTGTGGTAGCATCTACATCCGCAAATTCTGTAAGAGCACCTAACATTAGGATACCGGTGAAAACTATTGAAGAGGAGCGAATTGCCTACCTCAAAACGCAAACTGAGAACCAAACGAATAGGGAAATCGAAAAAGTCAATAAAAGAAACTATGTTCTAAAAGAAAAAGTTGTCGAGATGCACCAAAAGGCATTAGAACTGCAAACAAAAACATTTGTTTTAAAAAAGAAACAGTTTCAGAAGTTTCCAAGTCACCAAAAAATAAATCAAAACTACTTTCCATTGTTTTGTTTTAACTTTTTCGTTTTAATTGCAAATACTTTACTTCGTTCGATTTCAATTTCCACAAATAAATTCACAAAAAGATGGCAATTTATTTTCTAATGACAACTGAAATGAGTTGTCTTGCATAATACGAACAATTTGTTTGGAACAGATACCGGTGAATTTAACTTTTCGGCAACTTATGTGGCTGCTGTATTGTTGCCGTGTTTAATGACGTCCGATCTCTTACGCAGCTAAGATTCAACTAACTTTATTTAATGTACAACGTATTAACCCTAAGACTACGAAGGAATTTTCGTTTCATGCATTACCAAGGTGAGCCTCTCAGGCACATAGTATCTGATTAAATAGCCAACTATATTAAATTATGAAACACATGTATAAACAAAATGTTTTTATTTAGTTTATTTTAACTTTTAACGAACATACATCAATACATAAAATATTTAAAGTACCCATTTATTTAATTTCTTTTCTTTGTAGTTTCTGCAATTAAATGTTTTCTCCGAATGCACAACACATACTGTAAGGTTACATAGGGGTAGAGGGTGTCAGTAAAGTATGTTTATCACGATATCTAAAATTCTGTTAATATATTAAACATTATTTTAGTTGTTTTATCTGTAAAAAAAATAATTGCTTATAATACTTAAAGACACAGTTCGATTAAAATTGTATATATAGAGAAATAAAGCGCTTTTAGAATGGAATGTGCCTCCGGGCACACCTTGGTAGGATTAGGGTTAAGAGAATACATGTATAAGTATGTATGTATTAGATTACATGTAAGTTCATTACAATATATCCCTCTGTTCAAGTTTAACTAAGAAGTAAATACATCATCCAATTTATAATAACTATTATATACAAAACTAAAGTTATTTAAAGAATATAATTCGAATTCAAAACACAATTCATGTTCCTAAATATCTACTTATATCTACCACTTCTTGTGACATAATGATTATTTTCATCCGGTTTGCTTTGTGGAGTAGGTTCTTCAGCGTCTGGAGTATCATCTGGAGTTTCGACTTCAATCTGCGGCAATTGGTCGTAATCGCCTTTCTCTGGGCCTCGAGTCGTAATGAGTTTACGTCCATATCTGGTGCACCCGGGGGAGTGGTTTCGTTTGTTTGATTTAAATGAAATGAGTTTCGTCTAAGAGTATCCTTGCTGTATGTATGATGTATGATCTTGGAGTAGGGCCACAAGCTGTTATCTTTCCGCAAACCTTCATATCACGCACTTTGGCCTCGAGTCCGCGGGTAACGGGGACTTGAAATAATGTGTTTAAAGTTCAAATCTCGAGTAAAATTGCGAAATTCGGCTGACACGAGTTGTGGCCCATTGCCACTCCTGAAAACGTCTGCAATTCCGTGTCTAGCGAATATTGATTTGAGATGGTTGATGACGCAGCGTGCTGATTGATCTTTTAAACGTGCCAGCTCTGGATACCTCGAATACGTTTATGGCCCTAGCTTTGCACTTGAATATTCCAAGGTGTCCAATGTGCATTTGCTCTTAAATATCTCTTCGAAGAGATTGTGGGATAACGATGAGTGTTTCATACATAAGCAAACCTTCGTTAACCGAAAATCTGAACCGATCATTCCAAAATCGCTTGCACTTTTCTACATGCTGCTTGTCTTTTAGGCCATCCTTTGAGTGTGTATTGAAAAGTAAGTCGTGGTTCCACGTAATGCGACAAGGTGCGCTGTGTGTTATCGGAGAATTTTTCCGAAAGTGGTATCGGAACGGATATCTCGAATGGAATTTC
Source organism: Cheilosia grossa (assembly GCA_963082955.1). Classification (NCBI taxonomy): domain Eukaryota; kingdom Metazoa; phylum Arthropoda; class Insecta; order Diptera; family Syrphidae; genus Cheilosia; species Cheilosia grossa. The sequence goes on along the minus strand of OY720144.1, from coordinate 50,170,108 downwards.
TCCGATTTCGTACAAATTGGATAAAAGTCCGTGCCGAACGGATGCCTCGATAGGCGTGAATATGATTTGTGAATATGATTTCCATTCCCTGCTGATTCGGGCTTCCAAATTTTGTGCTCTCATAGTCTGAGAGCACCTTTGGCTGCAACGCTCTTGGTATAAAGATCCATAGGTGGTAGGTTCAGCAGTGTTTCTAGGCCTTGCTGTGGTGTAGATTTTAGTGAACCCGTAATACATGTGTAGGATTTAATGTTAACACCAAATGACCGAGCCATAGGTCAGTCAGAATTGATCTTACAATCGCGGTGTACATCCAGTGCACTATGTTCGGTTGTAAGCCCCACTTCTTCCCGAAAGCTTTTGAGCAGCTTGTGTACCCATTGTATTTGGCTTCGATTGAGAGATTAAGACGGGTGCCTTTTAATGAGTTCAGTCTTGTTGGGGTTGGCCGAGAGACCGCTGTTCTCCGTCCACTTTGATAGTTTTGATAGCGCTTATTCCATAACTTCACTTGATGCCATTGTTGACGAGTTTTTTGAGAAGTTTGTTTATTGAGATGTTCCATAGGAGAGGAGATAAATCCCCCCTTGTGGCGTTCCTCGATTAACCGAGTACTAAATCGAGCTGTCTCCAAGACTGCTGTTAATGATTCTTAAGCATTTCTCAGACCAAGTTAGTCAGGTAGTGAGCCAAGCCGAGTTCCTCAAGTGAGGATATAATGGTACCCCTGTTTAGATTATTGAAAGCACCTTCTATGTCTAGAAAAGCATCAATACATAACAAGGTGGTATTGGAGAAGCTCATTTCCTTTATGTGTGCAACCCGGAAAATGGGTTTCTGGAAGTAATTCCAAGGAGGGGGTTTTTGCTAGAATTTTCCGCAATATAGCCGCCGGAAGGTGATCGTGAAAATCCTGTGGTAGCATCTACATCCGCAAATTCTGTAAGAGTACCTAACATTAGGATATATATATATAGTTGGCGCAACAGGTCCGAGGGACCCAAGGCCTAGCTTCTCACAACCATTCGTTTTGTGTGAGTTTCATTTTTTGGAACGAATGGAAGGGATCTACAATTTTATGCCGATTCCAAACGGCTAATTGAGAAGCTCTTAAGACAGTTATACTCTCGGATGTTTGTCAGACGTTCGCGAGAGGCGGCGCAGTGGAAAAAACCCTAAGTTGGAATTTGGGTTTTTGCGGGATTCGAACCTGAGCCCCTCGCTTAGTAGTCCAACACACTAACCACTAAGCCACTGCGCCGGTGAACCGGTGAAAACTATTGAAGAAGAGCGAATTGTCTACCTCAAAACGCAAACTGAGAACCAAACGAATAGGGAAATCGAAAAAGTCAATAAAAGAAACTATGCTCTAAAAGAAAAAGTTGTCGAGATGCACCAAAAGGCATTAGAACTGCAAACAAAAACATTTGTTTTAAAAAAGAAACAGTTTCAGAAGTTTCCAAGTCACCAAAAAATAAATCAAAACTACTTTCGATTGTTTTGTTTTAACTTTTTCGTTTTAATTGCAAATACTTTACTTCGTTCGATTTCAATTTCCACAAATAAATTCACAAAAAGATGGCAATTTATTTTCTAATGACAACTGAAATGAGTTGTCTTGCATAATACGAACAATTTGTTTGGAACAGATACCGGTGAATTTAACTTTTCGGCAACTTATGTGGCTGCTGTATTGTTGCCGTGGTTAATGACGTCCGATCTCTTACGCAGCTAAGATTCAACTAACTTTATTTAATGTACAACGTATTAACCCTAAGACTACGAAGGAATTTTCGTTTCATGCCATACCAAGGTGAGCCTCTCAGGCACATTGTATCTGATTAAATAGCTAACTATATTAAATTATGAAACACATGTATAAACAAAATGTTTTTATTTTGTTTATTTTAACTTTTAACGAACATACATCAATACATAAAATATTTAAAGTACCCATTTATTTAATTTCTTTTCTTTGTAGTTTCTGCAATTAAATGTTTTCTCCGAATGCACAACACATACTGTAAGGTTACATAGGGGTAGAGGGTGTCAGTAAAGTATGTTTATCACGATATCTAAAATTCTGTTAATATATTAAACATTATTTTAGTTGTTTTATGTGTAAAAAAATAATTGCTTATAATACTAAAAGACACAGTTCGATTAAAATTGTATATATAGAGAAATAAAGCGCTTTTAGAATGGAATGTGCCTCCGGGCACACCTTGGTAGGATTAGGGTTAAGAGAATACATGTATAAGTATGTATGTATTAGATTACATGTAAGTTCATTACAATATATCCCTCTGTTCAAGTTTAAACTAAGAAGTAAATACATCATCCAATTTATACATAACTATTATATACAAAACTAAAGTTATTTAAAGAATATAATTCGAATTCAAAACACAATTCATGTTCCTAAATATCTACTTATATCTACCACTTCTTGTGACATAATGATTATTTTCATCCGGTTTGCTTTGTGGAGTAGGTTCTTCAGCGTCTGGAGTATCATCTGGAGTTTCGACTTCAATCTGCGGCAATTGGTCGTAATCGCCTTTCTCTGGACCTCGAGTCGTAATGAGTTTACGTCCATATCTGGTGCACCCGGGGGAGTGGTTTCGTTTGTTTGATTTAAATGAAATGAGTTTCGTCTAAGAGTGCCCCTTGCTGTATGTATGATGTATGATCTTGGAGTAGGGCCACAAGCTGTTATCTTTCCCCAAACCTTCATATCACGCACTTTGGCCTCGAGTCCGCGGGTAACGGGGACTTGAAATAATGTGTTTAAAGTTCAAATCTCGAGTAAAATTGCGAAATTCGGCTGACACGAGTTGTGGCCCATTGCCACTCCTGAAAACGTCTGCATCCTTCGTGGATGGTGGCTGGTTCAGTAGCGGGGTAAGACGCGTGAAATGCAAAATTAGCAGTGCGGTCGACTTTGTAAAATCCAAAGTCCCGAAAATGAATCCGCTGTGGAAAAACGCAGAGCTCCAAGTGATGCACTGGAGCGATATACCAGTTCGCCCTAAAGGACGTGTCTGGTTACCCCCAGGACCATCAACGGAAGCTGACATTCTCAGATTTTATTCGTCTGCAAAATCCTGATCTTCCGACTAGCAACTGGAAAATAATCAAAGCCGGTGAACCGGATGAAAGAGGTAGACTTGTTTCATTCCTCATGAACAAAGAATCCTCAGACCTGCTGAGCAGGAGGGGCTACAAGTTCTCCTATGGCATGGACGAACTTGTCATAAGAGTCCAGGAGAAGGAAGAGAGACTTCTCTCGGGTGTGGTATCCACACTCAACAACCTAGGCTTAGACGCCGGGCTAGACGGTCCCTCTCCTATTAACCTCAGCGACGAGCTTTCTTCTGATTCGGAGGAAAGTAACAGGACAGTGATAGAGGCGTCTGTATCAGTCAGCAATGATGCTAAGACTGCTACAGATTAACCTCCACCACTCCAAAATAGCATCAGCTAACCTATTGCTTCGCCTGACAACGGGCGAAGAAGACGTCGTCCTTATCCAAGAACCATGGGTGGATGGCAAAAATACCATACTTGGACTAAGGGCAAAAAACTACACGTTATTTTACACTAAAAACGAAGGTAAACCTACATCCTGTATTTTGGCAAAGAACAGTTTAAAAGCTCGCCTTATACCCAATTTCAGCGGTCCAGATTTTGTCTGCGTGGAAACAGACATGAGCAGCAACAAAATTCGAATATCGTCCGCTTATATGCCCTATGACGATACAGGGTCCATCCCAGCAGCTAACGTGCGAGCAACGATAGAGGCGGCTGAGAGGGACAACATTCCCCTTGTGGTGGGCGCGGATGCCAACGCTCATCACACTCTCTGGGGAAGCAGTGGCACAAACAACAGGGGTGAGTGTCTTTTTGATTATATTATTACAACTAATCTCGTATTATGTAACAAAGGTTCAGAACCTACCTTTATCAATAGGATTAGATAGGAAGTACTAGATATAACTTTAGCTACTAACTCTCCAAAACTAATAATCAGCAACTGGATGGTCTCAAGAGATGTTTCATTCTCGGACCACTGCTTTATTCAATTTAATATTGGCCTTATTAGACCTCCACTCGAAAAATTCCGCAATCCCAGGAAAACCAATTGGCAGGTATATAATTCTTTCTTAAAGGATAAGCTTGGACAGATAGTTAATCAACCGGATTCCCCTTCGGATATTGACTATATGGTGGACAAAGTCACCAAATCGATGAACGAAAGAGCTTGTCCGATCAGCAGATATAGAAAAGGGAGTAAACCACCGTGGTGGAATGCTAACCTAGCAAAGCTGCGCAAAGAAAGCAGGAAAAGTTTTAATTCAGCCAAGTCTTCTCGCTTACTAGAAGAATGGGACTCATGCAAAAACAGTCTAAGACATGGAGACTCTTCTGTGGTAGCATAGAAAGCAGTACCGACTCGAGCAGGCTAAGAAAAATTATCTCTAAATCTCCACCTATGCCTAGTTATATTCAAAAACCAGATGGGGAATGGACTTCGTCGAACGAGGAGACTCTGGAACTCCTCGCATCATGGAAAAGGTTCAAGGTAGTCTTCATACCAAAGTGTGGCAAGACCTCACATGTGTCCCCTAAGGATCTCAGGCCAATCAGTCTTTCCTCCTTCTTCCTAAAGACCCTGCAAAGACTCATTGGCTCCTATATACGAAAGCTCTTAACAGCTAGCTCCCTGTCCGATTCCCAACACGCCTATCGTAAGGGTTTTTCGGTGGAGACAGCTCTACACTCACTAGTAGGTACTAATGAAAAATCGCTCTCAGTCAAAGAGTATGTGATGGTATCCCTTCTAAACATTGAAGGCGCCTTCAATAATGTCAAAACAGAAGGTATCTCCAGCGCACTCCGTAAGCTGAAGGTTGACAACTGTCTACGCGTCTGGATAGAAAACATGCTTAGTAGCAGAGTGATCTTATCCGAACTAGGGAGTAGTCAAATCAGACGGGTTGTGCACAGGGGTACACAACGGGGGGGAGAGCTGTCGCCGCTACTTTGGATCTTAGTAGTTAACGAAGCACTCATCATCCTGAGAAGCATGGGGTGTTAAGTTATAGCCTATGCAGATGACATCTTTGCCATATCAGGCAAATTTCCAAATACAATAAGAGACCTTATAGAATCTGCTTTGTACAAACTAGTCAAATGGGCGGACACAGTTGGACTTGCTGTCAATCCATCCAAGACAGAGTAAATCCTGTTCACAAACAGATACAAAATTCCCAGTATAACTCCTCCAAAACTGAGCGTATGTCGCGTTTTAACACTCTGGAGAAGCGCGACCACTGCGCTTTTCGGTAATCGAAGGAACGCACTGGTCGTACTGCTACAGCTGCGTCTGCTCGTTCGGGATCCTTATTACGGCGGCAAGTCCGTAGGGATCACTATCGTACTCAACCGTTCGTAAACAGTTCCGCGTGCTTAGATCAGTGTTCGTCAGTTCCAGTCTTTCGTCAACTAGCGTTATGTCCAAGAAAGAACCGTCTCTAGGGAAAGACGGGATATCCGTCGCGTACGATTATCATTTCCCCATGCCGCATATTTAGCATTGAGGTCTCCGCCCAAAAAGTAATAATTATCTTCCGATTGAAGCTCTAAGCAACGAAAAAGCGTCTCGATCTCATTTAAAAATTCAATGCGTCGAGGAGATTCCGGTGCGTAAAGCGACACCACATACATCCGCCTCTGGCTATTGAGGGGAATGCATACGATGCTACTTCCAGCACAACCTGCGCACGTCCCCGCTACATATGACCTTATGGCGCAAGCCTTTACGTACTAAGATAGCAACCCCATCTCCCTGTGTGGAGTTGGGCCGGTCTCTTCTAACTACACAATAATTTCTATAGCCCAATTTGTACTCCGGAGTTAGCTTAGTTTCGCTAACCAGAAGCACATCTGGCTTTTTGGCTTTCAACAAATTGGAAAGATTGATCCTTCTCTCGATCCGGATTAGTGAATTAACATTCACCGCAAGGCTCTTTAAGTTTACCTCGTCCAGCGTACCCATCATATTTATGGCGCGGCAGACTCGGCAAACAGCGTCGAATAGATAACGTCTATTCGAGCCGCTTGCTCATTTAACTGTTTCTGGAAATTATCGATCTTTCCGTGCAATGACAGTAGGATTGTGCTGCCCGATTCAGTTACCATTTGGGCAAAGGACACATTGTGTGCAACAAAATTAGAGAACGAGCGACTTTTTCGACCTTTCTCTTCTTCGGACCTCTTTTTTCGAGCCTACACATTTTGTTTGACCTGCTGATACTTGGGACATCCCTTGAAATTTGCAGGATGTCCTGAGCTCTTGCAGAGTACACCCGAGAGCTGGCCCTGATCTTCTACTCTATCCGTACCTAAGGCACATTCCCCATGTTTGTGGTCCTTGTTGCACTTGACGCACCTGAATATGACAGTTAGCTGCGGCGTGCCCGAACCTCTGATAGCGCATACATTGAAGTACACGATCTGACCTCTTTAATTTTTCCCAACGTACTGCATGATAGTAAAGGAATCTGATCCTTTTTAAACTATCGATTTTGCTGTCGGGTGTAAGTTGCACCAAAAAGAATGGCAGTTTGCGGCTACGACCCCTGTCCGCAGGCGAGGAAAACGGCTTGTTTAACAATTCAACTTTATTTAATACCTTAAGATTAAACTAATGGACTGTATCCCACAAAGATCTTCACACAAGTGAGTGGTCAAAGCAAATTTACAAGAAAGAAAATGACGAAGACAAAGGATGAAAGTATATACATAAAAGAGGGAAAAAACTGGAGATTTACCCGTTGTCAAGTTCAGTACATTGTACATGTTAGGTAGACAAGTTACAGTTTGTCGCTGCATAGCGTGATGCGCTTTTTTTTTGTGTAGTTGATATACATGGCAAGATGCAAAGCATATACATATACATAAGGTAATTATCACGATTACAGAGTTGTCGCCTTTATGCAATGAGCAAATATGAGTATAAATGAATAAAATAGAATTAGGTTAACAAATTATTAAGTAGTAGTGTATTATAATAAATAATAAATAAAATGCAGTTTATAAACATTCCGCCAGCCTTGAAGTTCATTCAACAGTTTAGTGGTAGTACGCAGAGCTTCGTGATGGGCCTCTTGAATGTACCAGATTTAGTGCGGACGGTTGCCACTCGTACCAATCCGTCGGAACCAGCATGGGTTGCAATAACTTTCGCTATCTTCCAGTAAGTTGGTGGATGATTTTCTTCTTTAAGTAGGACGATGTCGTCAATCTTGATGTTAGGTTTGGGTTGATGCCATTTCTGTCTTGGTTGCAGAGAGGTAAGGTATTCTGACGACCACCTCGACCAGAATCCTTGGGTAAGCTGTTGTACCAATCTCCATCTTCTCAGCGTGGACAATTTTAAATTCGTAACATCTGGTTCGGGAACTGCGGTTAATGGTCGCCCGACCAGAAAGTGACCAGGAGTTAAACAGCTGATGTCATCAGAGTCGGATAATGCGCATAGTGGTCGAGAGTTGAGTATTGCCTCGATTTGCGCAAGAAGTGTTGTCATCTCTTCAAAGTTGAGTGTAGCTTGACCAATAACTCGTCTTAGATGAAACTTGACCCTCTTTACTCCAGCCTCCCAAGCACCGCCAAAGTGAGGAGCACCAGGGGGGATGAAATGCCATTGGATACCCTTGGATGATAAAAAATCAGATATTAAATTATTTGTTTTATGAGAAGCGACAAGTCGATGTAGTTCGCCGAGTTGTCGAGCAGCCCCAACAAAATTCGTCCCATTGTCGCTACGAATATGCGCACATAACCCCCGTCTTGCAATAAAACGTTTAAGAGCAGCTAAGAAGCAATCCGTACTGAGATCACTTACAAGCTCTAAGTGCACTGCCTTTGTAGTAAGACAAATGAAGAGAGCTACGTAGGCTTTAATTAATGGAGCTTTCCTGCCATTGTGTTGTTTAAGTAAAAAGGGACCTGCGTAGTCACAGCCAGAATCGTAGAATGGATGAATACCATGAAGTCGATATTTTGGAATGTTTCCCATCAGTTGTTCATTTGTTTTTCGGCTGTGTCGATGACAGACGACGCAACGATAGATTACGGATTTCGCTAAGTCGCGTAGTCCAATAATCCAATAGTTCTGTCGAAGAACTGCAATAAGTATAGTCACGCCAGCATGATGATTCTCCAGGTGACAGTCCGTCACAATTTTCCTGGCTAGATTGTGATTTTTATGTAGTATCACTTGATGTTTGAGATCGAAAGCGAAGTCCGCGTGTTCTAGACGTCCTCCAACTCTAAGAATTCCATTCGCATCTAAATACGGAGCTAGCCGCTTTAATTTACTGTTAGCCTGAACATTATTAGATTGCTTTAAACTCATAAGATCTTCGCGTAATGACTCTTCCTGAGAGAACTTATAAAGTAGGTTTTTTGCGTGTTGTAATTCGGAAACCTTTAGAGGAGATTTATCATAAATTTTAGATTTTAAGTTGAAATAAAATCGAATGCAGTACGCTGTTACGCGATATAGTTTTTTCCATGTAGATAGTTTTTCATTTAAGTCGAAGAGTACTCCCGTTGCTTGTGATGTAGCTTGAAGTGACATCTGCTGCTTCGAACGTTCCTCTTGTTGAGTTGTATACGTTGTAGCTTCTGTGTCTGGCCAGTTTTGTTCGCCAATTGAAAGCCACGAAGGACCCATCCACCATAGATCATGATTTATAAGAAGCAGTGGAGTAATACCTCTACTTGCGCAGTCTGCTGGGTTATCGTTCGATGAAACATGCAGCCACCTTGCTCTAGGGAGTGAGTCTAAAATAAAAGATGTGCGATTACTCACGTATGTCTTCCATTTTCGAGGATGAGATGACAGCCAGGCCAATACTATCTTGGAATCTGTCCAGCAATATATTTCATCGTCCTTTATTCCAATAGATTTCTTCAGGAACTCGAAAAGTTCAGTGAGCAAGTATGCTCCACATAATTCCAGCCTGGGAATGGACACTTCCTTAAGCGGCGCCACCTTGGTTTTAGCTATAACTATGTTGACTGAATGTGACTCATCTGCAAATGTTTTACGGCAATAAATTATAGCTGAATAGGCCAGTGAAGAAGCATCGCAAAATCCATGATACTGTACACCTTCTTCCTGTGTGAATATAATTCGAGGTATGTTGATTTTATTCAATAAATTCAATTGGTTGTATAGCTGTGTGGATTCTTCAATAATTTCTGATGGTAAGGTATCGTCCCATCCGATTTTTAACAGCCATAGTTTTTGAAGTATCATTTTCGCCATGATAATTGACGGAGAGACCCAGCCTAAGGGATCGAAGATCTTAGATATTTCAGACAGAAGTTTTCTTTTCGTACTTAAGTCTGCATTTCGTTGAGTTACTTTGAAGAGAAAGCAGTCAGTGGCTGGATTCCAAGTTAGTCCTAATAAGCATACATTATATTCATTAGGAACCTCCACGACTGAGTCCACTCTATGTTCCTGAGGTATACTCGAAATAACTTCGGGGGAGTTAGACGCCCATTTTCTTAACGTAAAACCGCCAGCCATGAGCAGACTATTTATCTGTGACACGAGGTCCTTTGCTTCACCAACAGTATCTGCCCCCGCCATGCAATCGTCGACATAGAAGTTTTCGATTAGCGCCTTAGAAGCCAGAGGATAATTTTGGCCTTCGTCTTGTTTAAGCTGATGGAGTGTTCTTATAGCCAAGAAAGGGGCCGGTGACGTTCCGTAAGTGACTGTAGTAAGTCGAAAATGTTGAATGGCTTGATCCGGTGAATCGCGCCATAAAATGCGTTGGAAGTCGCGATCGCATTTCTGAATTTCAATCATTCGGAACATTTGCTTTATATCAGATGAAAAGCAATATTTAAAGCATCTATAGCGAAGTAAGACCGCTGTCAAATCCTGTTGTAAGGGTGTACCTGGTAAAAGGATTTCGTTCAATGACTTTCCATTGCTTGTTTTACAGGATCCATCAAAGACAACCCTAAGTTTTGTAGTAAGGCTGTTGTCTTTAAACACGGCGTGGTGTGGTAAATAATACAGCTCGGAATTTTCTTTGTTTATTTCTTCGTCTGGAATTTTTTCCATATGCTTAAGAGCTAAGTACTCGGACATAAAATTTTGATAGCTGTCTCTAAGATAAGTGTTCTTTAGAAACTTTCTTTCCATTGAAAGGAGTCTATTTTCGGCAGCTATGTACGAGTTTCCTAGTACAGACCTTTCAGACTTGAAAGGAAGTCCCACTGAATATCTACCAGTTTCATTTCGTTTGACTGTAGACTTAAATACTTCTTCTGCTAATTGTTCCTCACTTGTAGGAGCTATAGTTCTAGGTGGCAGTTCCTCGGTTTTCCAAAACAGTTGGATAGCGTCGTTGAGAGCTACTTCGGCAGCGTGTGTGGACAGATTGCATGAAATAGCAGTGTCAGCTAAATGCGAGCCACATATGACCCACCCAAAGAGAGTATTTTGTGCAATCACTACGTCATTTTCGATGAACTGCTCCTTTCGAAGAATAGAAAAGAAGTAGTCAACCCCTAGAAGAATATCTATTCTCTTTGGTTGATTAAAGTTGGGATCAGCCAGATCCAATGACTTGAGTTTGGTCCATGATTTGCTCTGAATAGGGACAGATGGTTGATCAGAAGATATATGGCTGAAGACTAGCGCCGTTATATTCAGAGCATGACCCTTGGTGTGTTGGGAACATACGCTTAAATTGACAGCACCCTTAGAAACACCAACTTTGCAAGCTGCGAGCCCTAATATTTTCACATTAGCTGGATGTCGAGGAAGACCTAATCGCTGAGCACACGCAGCAGTAATAAGCGTATTTTGACATCCAGAATCCAGGAGTACATTGCAAGGTTGCAAATTTCCCATATGATCCTTAACTAAGACCTTAGCAGTTGGCAGCAAGGCGTTAAATTTAGTATCAAATGATAATGGTTGGTTCGAAGCCTCGTAGCATTCAGCTTTAGGATTAGTGTTAACGTGGCTTAAAAGCGCATTTAGTTCAGCTGTAGTGGAATCGGTTTGAGCCTTAGATTCAGCTGTGGTGGAATCTATCTTAGTATAAGAAGACTGCTCATCATGAGCCTTTACTATTTTAGGGGTAGTAGTGCCAGCATGGGCTGCAGCAGATGTGCTTGCATTTAGGTTCTGGTAAGAATTACCTTGTGGTTTATAGTTAACATGTAATGAAGTATGATGTCTTAAATTGCAGTGCTCACATGAATGTTTAGAGGAACAGTTGTTGGCAGTGTGCCTAGCTTTGAGACAGTTAAAGCAAAGCCTTTTCTCATTGACAAATTTCCTTCTCCCAGAAATGTCCATCCCGATATATTTTTGACAGTAAGACAGGTGATGGTGTTCCAAACATTTTGGACAAGCGTTATTTACTGCGGAGATGTACGCACGGGTAGATTTGTACTTAATAGGAGCTGTAGAAGCCGTTGAAGTAGAAGGACCTATTTCTAAAGCATCACAACGCAGATTTAAGAACCTAGTCAATTCCTCAATAGTTGGGTAGTCTTTCTCGACCACATATTCGGCCCACGCTTTGTGGGTCTCACTATCTACCTTTTTTAATATAAGTGCTATCAGCCAGGGATCACGTGCTTCAGCATTCGGACCAAGTGCCCTCAAACCTCGCATTACTTGATCGAAAGTATTAGCCACTGAACGAAGTTGTGTCGCGTTTGACCTATCTATTCCTTTTATTTCAAAAAACGTTTTGATTAAAGAGTCAACTACCTGAGATGGTTTATCGTAGCGTTCCTTAAGTTTTCCTAAAGCTTCTTCATAATTAGTTTCAGTCACAGCTAGGTGCTTGATCATTAATTCCGGTTCACCCGTCAGTTGACCTTTTAGGTATTGGAATTTTTGTACCTTACTGAGTCGTTCATTTTTATTGACAGTGCAGTCGAAGATGTCCCAAAATGATTTAAATTTGTCATATTGACCATCGAATTTAGACAATTGAAGGTAAGGCAGACGAACCTCTTGTGGCTGGGCAGTAGGAGCCTGACTAAGCGTCTGAAATTGTTCCGCTAATCTTTGTATCACATTAGTATCACTCGATCCCACCGAGGTGCTACTAAGCCTTTCAAAAAATGCTGTTTGCTGATCCAGAAGCTTCTGGAAAGCATCTACACTAATCATAGTGGAACTTAATAAGGGGTTTTCATTCGAAGGGGGAACTGAGGGGGGGTTTTCCCGTTCACAGATTAGACGGGTGTATTCCGCCTGAAGTTTGAAGTACCTATTTTCGAAGTCCGCAAACTCTGATTCTCGGTCGGCCAAAACTTCCCCAGAAGCGATTATTTCATCGTCGATTTTAATGAACTCGTGGTACATGGCTTCAATTTTGTCCAATCTTCCCTTCAAATCGAACGTTGTTGTTTCGTTCGTCACCCCACCGAGAAAGTTCTCAAAGCGCGTTGCATTTCCTTTGCAACGAGCACGTTTAGATTTTAAAATATCCATTTGATTTGCTCAATTCACGAATAAGTAATATAAAATTGTTACCTTTAGTTACAGCTTGGTAATACTTCTCTTGTTCGTTGTTGTTGTCGGCTTTGGACACTGTTGATTCGATCCACAGCAACTCCCTTGTGGCGGAACCGCACGCAAAATCCTTACGGTAAATATTTCCAGCAACCAGCGACAGCAACAGCAGCAGTTCACGTACACGGGAAAACGCACTGCACACAAATTAATTTTCTTTATCTTATTGTTTTATTTTATTGCAGCAGGGCACTTTAATTATTCCGACTTGTTTTATTGCAGCAGGGCACTATAGTTCTTAAATTGTTCGCATTAATCCGGCTCGAAGGACCAAAAAATGTTTAACAATTCAACTTTATTTAATACCTTAAGATTAAACTAATGGACTGTATCCCACAAAGATCTTCACACAAGTGAGTGGTCAAAGCAAATTTACAAGAAAGAAAATGACGAAGACAAAGGATGAAAGTATATACATAAAAGAGGGAAAAAACTGGAGATTTACCCGTTGTCAAGTTCAGTACATTGTACATGTTAGGTAGACAAGTTACAGTTTGTCGCTGCATAGCGTGATGCGCTTTTTTTTTGTGTAGTTGATATACATGGCAAGATGCAAAGCATATACATATACATAAGGTAATTATCACGATTACAGAGTTGTCGCCTTTATGCAATGAGCAAATATGAGTATAAATGAATAAAATAGAATTAGGTTAACAAATTATTAAGTAGTAGTGTATTATAATAAATAATAAATAAAATGCAGTTTATAAACACGGCTTGACCCCCACGAACTTAAGGTCGTCGCTCTCATAACTTTTAAGCTCCTTTTCGAGCTCCTCCATCTTAGTATTGGGGTCAACACCGTTTGTCGCTTTTCTCCTTTTGGAGTGTACGTAAAGTACTCTGTTTCAGCTTTCTCCAGAGCGGTGCGCACCTTTTTGTGCTCCTCCGTGTTTGTGCACATAATTATGTGTTTTGTGGCGTTAAGCCGTTTTACTAAGCTATCACTAATCTCTAAATTACTTACGTTAATTGGTGGCACCTTTTCTTTTTTCGTCTGTTGTTGTTGCTGCTGCTGCTGCTGCTGCGGTTGCTGTTGTTGATTCTGTTGTTGTTGTCTCTGCTGCTGCTGTTGCTGCGGCTATTGTTTCTGCTGCTGTTGCAGCGGCTGCTGTTTCGGTGTCTGATTTTGTTGTTGTTGTTGCTGTTGCTGCAGTGGCTGTTTATGTGCCTTCTGCTTCTTCTGTTACTGTTGTTGCTGCTGCTTAAGCTGTTTTTGTTGTTCCTTGTTTTGTTGCTGCACAGCTTGCAATTGTTGCAGCTTTTATTGCTGCTGTTGCAATTTCTGCTGCCGCAATTTCTCCCTTTTCTGTAGGAGCTCTTCTATTAGGCGGTCTAGCTCGGCTTCATCGTCGTCCTGGTCGTTTTGTTGTCGTTCCTCTTTTTCGGCGTCCAGTCACTGGAAAACATTACCTTCGCCCTTGTATCTTCCCTCGCCCCCTTCGGACTCGTAGGAGTAGCTGAGACCATCAGAGCCATCGTCTGTCTCTTTTGCTGACGAGGTTGCTCGTGAAGTCGTCATCACTTCGTCTGCCTTCGGTTTCCTTTTGTGTTGGAGATTTGGTGTCGGCTTTAATTTTCTCCGCCTTTTTTCTGTCGACTGTACCTGTGCCAATGCTGCGGTACTCGTTGATGGTACGTCGTTTGTTATTGTTAGTGCTGGTACTGCACCGGCACTCCTTGTTGTTGAAGTTGATGCTGCTGCTATTTGTGTTGCTGTAGTAGTTGTTGTTGTTGCTTTGACCTGCTTGGTCACGCGTTTTGGCAACGAGGGATCGCCTTGCGGGACCATGGACTGGTCAGCGTCCATCGCCTGATCGCCTTGCGGCACTTTCACTATATCTTTTTTTGTGAATTAATTTAAATATAAAAGTTAATCCCCCACTGGGAAACGAGCTTGGCTCCTCTCACGTGAGAGCCGAAGACTCATTTTTTATTTTACATTTTCAATTCATTTTTATTGTATTATTATTTAAACTTATATACTAGACAAAAACGATTAAATGTAATTCAAAACTAACATTTATCTTAATCTAGCTTACTGGCTCTTAGCGAGCGCTCTAAACTAAACAATATACTTAAAATTATTGCTTTTCGACCTTAGATCTATCTATATTTAATTTTGTTTGTTTTTTATTCTTCAAGAAACTTTGAATAGCTTGAATTCTTTATTTTTTTAATTTTATTTAAAACTACCTAAGCTACTTAACCTAAATAACATATAATCAGGGTGGTGAGCAATCTCATCGATTGGTCACCATCCTGATCGCGTCCATGGGCGCCCGACAGCCGCCCACAAGGGTTTATCAGTATCACCGAGACTCGAGCGAGGCTATAAGCGTCGTTTGAGTCTCGGCAGCACTATCATGCTGGCTAGCCCGGCCCATCCCAAAGACCCCCTACTACGTTAGTACCGCACCGGCCCGGGAGAGCGTATCAACCCTCACCTCTTCTTCAAGCCACCAAAATTCGGTGAACTGCTTGACCGTATCGACCCTGTCCCATTCCGCAATTGCGGTACTAAAGCGGAGGAGCTCCTAAGCATTGGCGGCGTACCCGTCGTGGATGAGCTGCTTATCCCTCGCGCCGCGGTGGCTGTGGTACAGTACCGGCACACCATCTTTTGTCTGGACTAACCCTTTCATATCTAGATGAAGAAATGCCTCAGGCGGAATAAATCCAGACCGAAGCGAACTCGCGTGGTACATTAAATTGGGGTAGTAAGCCCCTGAGATCAGGTTATTATCACTGGCCATTGCCCTTGCAACGTGCCTCCGAATCACCTTAATAAGGAAATTGTCAATCATATTTAGTCGAGCCCCATTGTATAGGGTCCTGTTGAGATAGTATTTAATGTACTGAGATTCGGAAGTTCTAAACAACCCTAGACAGGCTCTCAAACACCCGAATCTTTTCAATATAGGACGGCGCTTTATTGAACCACATGGGACAGCCATAAGCGATGATAGGCCGTATAAGGGCCACGTAGCAAATGACCTTCACCCTGGAATCAAGTTGACTGCTGCGAAATAGTCTCCTTGTCAGAGCGTAGGCCCTTTTAGCCCCAGCAAGACAAGCATCTATATGTTTGTCAAAATACAGATACTGGTCGAGACAGATGCCAAGATACCTCACCACGTTTTTCACCGCCAATGGTCGCCCCTGCTGTCCAATAATTGTTAATTTTCTCCAGTTTTTTCTGGTTTCCCCAGTGGCCCCAGCCAGTGTAGCTCTGAACAGGATTGTTTCCGATTTTTGGAAATTGATTTTCAACTTCCAATCATCGCAATACCTTAATTAGCTCGAAGTCACGCTGCAGAAGGATGTTTGTTAAAAATTAATTAAATATCGAATAATGAAATGTTGCTATTTACCCTAACATGTTAAAGTATTACCTACTTCTTTCAGTCTAATTATTATCTCTTTCTCACATGAACTGTAACCAACTTTAATCTAGTTTTTCTATTCATGTTGTTCATTCGCTTTTGTACTCTCAAGGAAGTAGCATTAAAGATCATAGTTCTAAAGTCTTGGCCTTTCTCATTTTTATTGCAAGTGACCGCATTTTCTACATGGTGCCGAAACCCGGGAGAAAGGTGAACAGAGATTAGGAAGCTATAAATATTGAAATACCAATAGCTAAGGTACAGAGCGTATCAATCTAACGAGATGGCATTGGAGTTATCAGCACGATCAGCCTATAGGGGGCAGGTTACAAAAATCGTTAAAAGTGCGAACGACTTTCTTGACAGCGAAGCTTCTCAATTAAATTCAACGACTGATTTGGACGCGATTGAGAAAGACATCGTTGCGTTCATCCAGCGGTTAACGGCAGCTCATGAAAGTTTGAACACGACGAACCAGGAGGTGCAGAATAAGGGTTTTCTCAAAACGGATGAGTTGGATAGAGAGTTCGAGAAAATCACCGAGTATCAGGATGCAGCGATTGGTGCGCTTTCCCGCCTAAATTCTCGCCTGCTGGAAATTCGGCGCAAATAGAATCCATCATTACCACATCAAGATAAATCATCTCTTAATGTGTCATCGGCAGGGAGTTGTTCTCTAAAACTTCCCAAATTGCAACTAACACCACAATTCATGAAAACGACTGTTTAACTTCCTCAGACAAATTTAGTTATTTGGAATCAGTATTAGTTGGAAGCGCGAAAAAAATAATTGCCGGTTTTACTGCTTCAGGTCTGTGCTACGAAGCCGCTATCTCCCTCTTGAAGGAACAGTTTGGCGACACCGAACGTTTAGTCGACAAGAACATGCAGCATTTGATCTCCCTTCGCCCTGTGTTATTAAGAACAGATGCTGTTGGTCTTCGCAATCTATATAATTCGATTACATCTTGTTGTCGCACACTAACGGCTTTACAAATACCAACTCATCAGTACTACGTAATGCTAAAGTCAATACTGCTACGCTGCTTACCACCAGAACTGCGAGTTGGTTATTACCGAACGGCAGAAAGAGACGATAGTGTTCTGGAAGCATCTGAGGCGGATGAGGAAAGCTCTTCAACTTCTTTGCAAATTGGCGACAAGCAGGTGAAAGACATAATGCGTTTTCTAAAAAGAGAAGTTGAATCTTTGGAAAGGAGTAGAGTGACCTCTTCTATTCCTTCTACCTCACGCGATAGTGATTCTCCTTCAACTCGTACAACTGGAACAAGTTTAGTGGGACTGAGTGAGAAGAGCATGTGTGTATTTTGTGAATCAGACAAGCATATAACCAAAGATTGTGACAGCAAACTGTCAATTACCGAGGAAAGAGACATTTTAAGAAAAAGTGGTCGATGTTTTCGCTGTGCCAACCGAGGACATTCTTCTAGAAAATGTCGTAGTTCCAATTGGATGTCCTGTGCAAATTGTAAAGGTAAGCACCTGACCTCGTTGTGCGATCCTTCCTATACCAGCCAAAAAGTTTCTTCCACATTGGCCGTCATGCGGGATAATGATAGCAGTCAGAATGCAGCCAACCTTTGCGCCGGTAATTTTATTTCGATGCCAGAACAGCAAATTGATCCTGTTTTGCATAGATGTACTGCACGCCCCTGACAAATCATGCGCCTCAATTCAGAATATACAGTTGGCAGACTCTTACCATGCAGGCATCAAAGCAGTTAATGGATTGAGTATACTCATTGGTTCAGACCATTACTGGTCTGTGGTCACGGGCAAACAGCGACGTATTTCTCCAGGACTTAGAGCAGTCGACACTATATTTGGTTGGACGCTACAAGGAACGAACTCTCTCGGTAAGGATCTTGCATCTAACGAAAATTCATGCTTTCCGTCCATCCATAGCACAGCCTTACATCTACCAGTGCTGGACAGCAATGACCTCACGGCGTTTTGGTCACTAGAGGCTATAGGAATTCGAGGTGAAGAAGAAGAAAATGACCAATTAGTGGAGGAACTTATAACCAAATGCATCACCAAAAAGGGTCAGCGATATGAAGCCTCACTACCGTGGAAGAATCATGATAGTGAAGTAAAGGGCAACAGAGAAAACGCACTAAAACGATTGAAGTCACTTTTTACGCGGCTGTCAAGATATCCTGAACAACTTCAACAGTATGATGCTGGTATCCAAGGGCTTCTTGCAGACGGATTTGCTGAGCCGATTCCACGACATAACAATAATTGTGATTTGCGCCGAGTGTTATACTTACCCCATCGACCGGTCTATAAAGCCGACAGTACAACAACTAAAATGCGCATTGTATTTGACGCCTCCTCTCGCACCGAAGATACGCCATCATTGAATGACCTTCTACACGTCGGAGCTAATCTGCTACCCGATGTCTTAAAAATACTGTTGAATTTCCGTCTTAGACGCTTTGGTATCGTGGCTGATGTGGAGAAGGCCTTCCTACAAATTCAACTTAATAAAAATGATCGAGACAGTCACAGATTCCTTTGGTATGCGCCACAAAAAACATCTTGTAAAACCATACAAGAAGTCGTTGACTATCGAATGACTAGAGTCACTTTCGGCGTAAATTGCAGCCCCTTTCTTTTGACAGCAACTTTGCGTTTGCACTTGAAGAACGAGAAGGAGCAGTTCCAGTCCACGTGCAAAATTTTATTGGATAGCTTCTACATGGACGATTTTGCAACAAGTGTGGAAACGGAAGATGCTGGTAAACAAATCGGTGAGGAAGCTGTGCTGGTAATGAGAAAAGCAAGTATGAACCTCAGAAAATGGAATTCCAATAGTGACCTTGTTCGTAAGGCTCTTTGTCCAGGTGAGTCTCCTATTAAGCAAAAAGTTTTGGGGTTATCATGGTTTGTTCGGAGCGATGAAATTGCAGTACCATTGGAATCAGTTGATAATTTACTCGCATCGAATTTAGCAAAGGGAACAAAACGAAGTGTGCTTCAGACGATTGCTAGGATCTATGATCCCCTTGGAATGCTTGGCCCTGTCATTATAAAAATGAAAATTCTATTTCAATGCATCTGGCGAGAAAACCTATCATGGGACGAGATGCTTACCCCAGAACTTATGATGCAGTGGGAAAATTGTACCAGTAGCTTAAAACAGTTGAACGATTTCGCTATTCCACGCTCAGCGCTTCCGCATTCTCCTTCTAATCCAATACACATTCACATCTTTGCAGATGCCAGCATGAAGGCGTACGGAACAGTGGCTTTCATCAAACATTTCAATAATGATGGCGATCATAATGTTGCGTTTCTATGTGCAAAAAGCAGAGTGGCCCCGCTAAAGACAGACGGTATGAAAGAGTGTTCACTTCCGAAGCTAGAACTGACGTCATCATTGTTGGCAGCGCGGTTATGCTCGTACTTAAGGCAATCACTAAAGGCCTGTGTTCACAAATATTTTCTGTGGACAGATTCTAAGATTGCGCTTGGATGGATTCAGGGGGACGCTCATCGTTGGAAATCGTACGTTCAAAATCGGGTAACGGAAATTCGTCGACTTACATCAATAGAAGACTGGAGACATTGCAGAGGTAAAGATAATCCAGCAGACCTCCTAACCAGAGGAGTCACCGCCATTGAACTGCGAAATTCTTCGATATGGGCTCATGGGCCTACGTGGCTCAAAGGCAATACAACTCTTGACGATGGCGAAAAAGATGCTGTTAGAGAAAGCGTACTGCCAGTGGCTTTATTAGCACCGATCGGCGTTCCTGATCAAGCACCACGAGAACCTGTATTAACCTACACAGAATTCAGTTCTTGGAACCGTTTGCTTCGGTGCACAGCTTTCATTTTACATTTTGTAAAACTGTGCAGAAAGGAAATGAAAATCGATTTTGCCCAACTCTCCACTACTGAGCTTAACGCAGCGGAAGCCTCTTGGCTCAGACAAGGATGGATTTATGCGATTGGGAGGGCGACTTCTATCGTTAACGGGATCTATGGATTCAAAACATCCTATGATACTTCCATCAGATTCATATCTTGTCAAACTGATTATCGATGATTATCATCAGAAAACCCTACATGGGGGTACCAACGTCGTTCTGTGTCAGCTACGTGAGCGATTTTGGATTTCCAAAGGACGTCCATTGATCAAAGGCAGAATTAAGAGATGCGTAATTTGCCAGAAACTGTTTTGTAAGCCCGTTTCGCAACCATTTGGTCCTCTGCCCATCGAACGGATTTCTTTGTCAAAGCCCTTCGATTGTGTCGGCATTGACTTCGCTGGACCTCTTTATTATCTCGAGAATTCCACAAACCAGATGAACAAAAGCTACTTGATGGTTTTTACTTGTGCTGCCATTCGATCCGTGCATCTAGAAACTGTTACGAATTTGAGCACCGAAAGCTGCATAATGGGACTCAGGCGTTTTATAGCACGACGAGGTGCTCCATCAACAATTTACTCCGACAACGCTAAAAGTTTTCAAAGAGCTGCTCTAGAGCTCGATGACAGAAATCAAGCGCCCGACGATGAGGCTGTACAACGATTCCTATCCAACAAACGTATCCGTTGGAAGTTTATTGTCGAGCGTGCCCCATGGTGGGGAGGCTTTTGGGAGCGGCTAATTAGAACGATTAAAAATGTTTTAAAAGTAGTTATCGGAAGGACGAAACTTACGTTTGAGCAATTACGGACGGTGATTGCAGAAGCGGAGTTCATGGTGAACGTTCGACCCCTTACTTACGTAAGCAGTGATCCTTTGGATGCTTCACCGCTCACACCTTCACATTTCATGCATGGTCAATGTGGTCATGTTGATCCACAAAAACCTCCGACTTCATCAAGTGATATACAGCAGCTTTGGACGCAGCGACTGAAAAAAATTAAGATGCTTTGGATTCGCTGGCGCACGGACTACGATCTTTTCACCACAGCCAAGGATATTCTTCAGCCCAACTAAAGCCAAACGATGTCGTCCTTGTATTTGATTCTGCGAAACCACGTATTGCTTGGAGGTTAGCAATTATTGAAACTTCTTTTACTGGACGTCATGGAAAAATTCGAACTTGTGAAATTCGTTACGCCGATGGTTCGAGAACTCGAAGACCTGTACAACTACTATACCCACTGGAACTCTCTACAATTTCCCGGGCCGAGGATGCTAAAAATTAATTAAATATCGAATAATGAACTGTTGATATTTACCCTAACATGTTAAAGTATTACCTACTTCTTTCAGTCTAATTATTATCTCTTTCTCACATGAACTGTAAACAACTTTAATCTAGTTTTTCTATTCATTTTGTTCATTCGCTTTTGTACTCTCAAGGAAGTAGCATTAAAGATCATAGTTCTAAAGTCTTGGCCTTTCTCATTTTTTATTGCAAGTGACCGCATTTTCTACAATGTTAATAACCTCGATTTTTGGTCCTGACCTGTACGCCACTAAATCGTTCGCGTACGCTATAGCATGTCTGAGGGAACCCACCAGATCACTTGTGTAAATATTAAACAGGACCGGAGAATTCACTGCTCCCTGTTGTAAGCCGTTTTTACATCCATTTTCGACTATTTACCTTGTCGTGGTGTGGATGCTTAGTAGGTACCTTTTGATGCCGTAGGGCGATTGCAGCAGGGACTCTCATACTGTAAGATCTCCGGAGGAGGGCTTTCCGAAGCTAAAATATAGTCAACCCAATTCCAGTGGTGGTGTGAGCGTTTTATTCAAACCGTGCCCAGGGATGAAAGGCTTAGGGTTTCAATCATCCGTATACGAACTCCTTCAGGTGCCTTGGCTGGGCCTGTCGTATCCAAGTGTCTTACCCCAGCAGAACCGGCTATGTTGGGGCGGACCTTTCTTCACCGGCTTACTCGTGGGAACTACTTATGAACTTTTCAAACAAAAACAAAACCAAAAACGACCTTCTGGCCATAAACAAGGACAACGAACCGACAACAACAACCACAACAACAACAACACCTGTTACAGACGCGTCTGTTTCGGACGCGGAACTCAGGCAACAAAAAGTTGTACCGACATTTGGCTGGCGCGGGAAGAACACCTCTCCGAGTGCAGTCAAATACAAGCAGATACGTGCTGCCAAACACAAACTTGCCGCAGTCCTGGCGAAACCAGATAGTTCCTGGGATCAAAAGGACAGGGACACGATTCATTGGGCTGGCGAGGTGCTGAAAGGGGAAGCAACTCAACCTGTTTCGTGTAGACAGCATCCTTCTACTAGCAGCGCCACCCAACCGTCCTTACCTCCAAACGGCCCAAATAAGTCCAACCCTAACAAGAGACCCCCTCTTAGCAGGGAAGGACTTACAAATACTTCTACTCCTGCTTCAAGTGCAACCAGCACTGTTTGTGGCAACCCGAAAAATCTTCCTGCTTCGGGACGACCCTCTGTAGCTCCTACCAAAAAGGTCTCAACGACCAAACGACCCAGATCGCTCGAAGAAACTTCCGGGACCTCAAAGAAGGCGAAGATACGGCACACAGACCCTTCAATGAAGTCGTTAAAGACAATATGCTCTACGGCATTTACGATAACGGCAGTGACGAGGGCAAAATGAGCGGGGAGAACTGGCTAGCGCTCAAAGCCATTCTGGCCGGAGAAGTTCTCAGATTTTTGCACGAAAATCCTTCGGCAGAACCGCCGTCCTTCGTGGATGGTGGCTGGTTCAGTAGCGGGGTAAAACGCGTGAACTGCAAAAATAGCAGTGCGGTCGACTTTGTAAAATCCAAAGTCGCGAAAATGAATCCGCTGTGGAAAAACGCAGAGCTCCAAGTGATGCACTGGAGCGATATACCAGTTCGCCCTAAAGGACGTGTCTGGTTACCCCCCAGGACCATCAACGGAAGCTGACATTCCAGATTTTATTCGCCTGCAAAATCCTGATCTTCCAACTAGCAACTGGGAAATAATCAAAGCCGGTGAACCGGATGAAAGAGGTAGACTTGTTTCATTCCTCATGAACAAAGAATCCTCAGACCTGCTGAGCAGGAGGGGCTACAAGTTCTCCTATGGCATGGACGAACTTGTCATAAGAGTCCAGGAGAAGGAAGAGAGACTTCTGTCGGGTGTGGTATCCACACTCAACAACCTAGGCTTAGACGCCGGGCTAGACGGTCCCTCTCCTATTAACCTCAGCGACGAGCTTTCTTCTGATTCGGAGGAAAGTAACAGGACAGTGATAGAGGCGTCTGTATCAGTCACCAATGATGCTAAGACTGCTACAGATTAACCTCCACCACTCCAAAATAGCATCAGCTAACCTATTGCTTCGCCTGACAACGGGCGAAGAAGACGTCGTCCTTATCCAAGAACCATGGGTGGATGGCAAAAAAACCATACTTGGACTAAGGGCAAAAAACTACACGTTATTTTACACTAAAAACGAACGTAAACCTAGATCCTGTATTTTGGCAAAGAACAGTTTAAAAGCTCGCCTTATACCCAATTTCAGCGGTCCAGATTTTGTCTGCGTGGAAACAGACATGAGCAGCAACAAAATTCGAATATCGTCCGCTTATATGCCCTATGACGATACAGGGTCCATCCCAGCAGCTAACGTGCGAGCAACGATAGAGGCGGCTGAGAGGGACAACATTCCCCTTGTGGTGGGCGCGGATGCCAACGCTCATCACACTCTCTGGGGAAGCAGTGGCACAAACAACAGGGGTGAGTGTCTTTTTGATTATATTATTACAACTAATCTCGTATTATGTAACAAAGGTTCAGAACCTACCTTTATCAATAGGATTAGATAGGAAGTACTAGATATAACTTTAGCTACTAACTCTCCAAAACTAATAATCAGCAACTGGATGGTCTCAAGAGATGTTTCATTCTCGGACCACTGCTTTATTCAATTTAATATTGACCTTATTAGACCTCCACTCGAAAAATTCCGCAATCCCAGGAAAACCAATTGGCAGGTATATAATTCTTCCTTAAAGGATAAGCTTGGACAGATAGTTAATCAACCGGATTCCCCTTCGGATATTGACTATATGGTGGACAAATCACCAAATCGATGAACGAAGCCTTCGAAAGAGCTTGTCCGATCAGCAGATATAGAAAAGGGAGTAAACCACCGTGGTGGAATGCTAACCTAGCAAAGCTGCGCAAAGAAAGCAGGAAATGTTTCAATTCAGCCAAGTCTTCTCGCTTACAAGAAGAATGGGACTCATACAAAAACAGTCTAAGACATGGAGACTCTTCTGTGGTAGCATAGAAAGCAGTACCGACTCGAGCAGGCTAAGAAAAATTATCTCTAAATCTCCACCTATGCCTAGTTATATTCAAAAATCACATGGGGAATGGACTTCGTCGAACGAGGAGACTCTGGAACTCCTCGTTAACACCCATTTTCCTGGTAGCACTACAGTTGACATATCACCAGCTTTACCTAACTATTCGGCTCAGGAAATACCGGTCGAGATTGTCAACGGTCGCAACATTCACTGGGCCGCCGTTAACAGTTTTCTTCCGTACAAATCTCCTGGACCAGATAAAATAACACCAATAGAGATGCAGGAAGCTCTAGATATACTGACCCCCTGGCTCGAAGTGATCTTCCGTACCGCTTTAAAATTCGGATACACTCCTGCATCATGGAAAAGGGTCAAGGTAGTCTTCATACCAAAGTGTGGCAAGACCTCACATGTGTCCCCTAAGGATTTCAGGCCAATCAGTCTTTCCTTCTTCTTCCTAAAGACCCTGCAAAGACTCATTGACTCCTATATACGAAAGCACATAACAGCTAGCTCCCTGTCCGATTCCCAACACGCCTATCGTAAGGGTTTTTCGGTGGAGACAGCTCTACACTCACTAGTAGGTACTATTGAAAAATCGCTCTCAGTCAAAGAGTATGTGATGGTATCCTTTCTAGACATTGAAGGCGCCTTCAATAATGTCAAAACAGAAGGTATCTCCAGCGCACTCCGTAAGCTGAAGGTTGACAACAACTGTCTACGCGTCTGGATAGAAAACATGCTTAGTAGCAGAGTTATCTTATCCGAACTAGGCAGTAGTCAAATCAGACGGTCAGTGCACAGGGGTACACCACAGGGGGGAGTGCTGTCGCCGCTACTTTGGATCTTAGTTGTTAACGAAGCACTCATCATCCTGAGAAGCATGGGGTGTAAAGTTATAGCCTATGCAGAGGACATCGCTATTGCCATATCAGGCAAATTTCCAAATACAATAAGAGACCTTATAGAATCTGCTTTGTACAAACTAGTCAAATGGACGGACACAGTTGGACTTGATGTCAATCCATCCAAGACAGAGTTAATCCTGTTCACAAACAGATACAAAATTCCCAGTATAACTCCTCCAAAACTGACCAAAACGCGACCACTGCGCTTTTCGGTAATCGAAAGAACGCACTTGGTCGTACTGCTACAGCTGCGTTTGCTCGTTCGGGATCCTTATTACGGCGGCAGGTCCGTAGTGATCACTATCGTACTCAACCGTTCGTAAACAGTTCCGCGTGCTTAGATCAGTGTTCGTCAGTTCCAGTCTTTCGTCAACTGGCGTTATGTCCAAGAAAGAACCGTCTCTAGGGAAAGACGGGATATCCGTCGCGTACGACTATCATTTCCCCATGCCGCATGTTTAGCATTGAGGTCTCCGCCCAAAAAGTAATAACTATCTTCCGATTGAAGCTCTAAGCAACGAAAAAGCGTCTCGATCTCATTTAAAAATTCAATGCGTCGAGGAGATTCCGGTGCGTAAAGCGACACCACATACATCCGCCTCTGGCTATTGAGGGGAATGCATACGATGCTACTTCCAGCACAACCTGCGCACGTCCCCGCTACATATGACCTTATGGCGCAAGCCTTTACGTACTAAGATAGCAACCCCATCTCCCTGTGTGGAGTTGGGCCGGTCTCTTCTAACTACACAATAATTTCTATAGCCCAATTTGTGCTCCGGAGTTAGCTTAGTTTCGCTAACCAGAAGCACATCTGGCTTTTTGGCTTTCAACAAATTGGAAAGATTGATCCTTCTCTCGATCCTGATTAGTGAATTAACATTCACCGCAAGGATCTTTAAGTTTACCTCGTCCAGCGTACCCATCATATTTATGGCGCGGCAGACTCGGCAAACAGCGTCGAATAGATAACGTCTATTCGAGCCGCTTGCTCATTTAACTGTTTCTGGAAATTATCGATCTTTCCGTGCAATGACAGTAGGATTGTGCTGCCCGATTCAGTTACCATTTGGGCAAAGGACACATTGTGTGCAACAAAATTAGAGAATGTTTAACACAGCACATTCGGGTGAACCATCAAAATGTGCACTCTACAAAATGTGCCACCCTATTAGAAAATAATAAACAGCTACGAACATTTCTGCCTTGCATATTGCAGTAAAGCGCACCGCAAGCAGCCTCTCTTTTGTCAGCGCTTTCTTTTGCAACCGCAAAACCGGTTCATCTCGACCAGCAGCAGCAGCACAACGATGGACCAAAGGCAACCATGATCATTAGCATTCGAACCACCAGCACGAGCAGCAATTAGTAAAATTTACAAAGAATTGTACTCGCGTTAAATAAATTATAACGTTTATACAATCGAATCGCTTTTCATTGGAAATACAAAGCAACCAACCGTAACGAACGATTGGTGCTTTGTTCATGGTGACCCCGACGTGATCTATTTCACGTGAATAACATCATGAACAAAGCACCAATCGTTCGTTACGGTTGGTTGCTTTGTATTTCCAATGAAAAGCGATTCGATTGTAGTTATAGACGTTATAATTTATTTAACGCGAGTACAATTCTTTGTAAATTTTACTAATTGCTGCTCGTGCTGGTGGTTCGAATGCTAATGATCATGGTTGCCTTTGGTCCATCGTTGTGCTGCTGCTGCTGGTCGAGATGAACCGGTTTTGCGGTTGCAAAAGAAAGCGCTGACAAAAGAGAGGCTGCTTGCGGTGCGCTTTACTGCAATATGCAAGGCAGAAATGTTCGTAGCTGTTTATTATTTTCTAATAGGGTGGCACATTTTGTAGAGTGCACATTTTGATGGTTCACCCGAATGTGCTGTGTTAAACATCCCGGCCGCCATGATCATCCTTTGGATGTTCATCTTCAATTGGTAGTGGATAGAGGTTGGCTACCGCTCGTTTATACTGACCAGTGCTAGTTTTGACTTCTGCGACTCGTGCAACACCATCCTTGCCTGGAAATGTTTTGGTTATTCTACCCAGTAACCATTTGAGTGGTGGGAGATTGTCTTCCTTGATGACAACTAATGTCCCATTCACTAGAATCAGCCGAGAACAATTCCATTTGTGTCGCTGCTGTAGTAGATGCAAGTATTCTGTTGACCATCGCTGCCAAAATATCTGTTGCATATACTGAAGCCGCCGAAAGCGGGATAGACTGCTGAACCTTTTCGATGAAATGTTTGGTTCGGGGAATGAAGAGAGCGGTTGACCGATAAGGAAGTGGCCCGGTGTCAGTGCTTCTAAATCGTTGGGATCTGACGATAACGGTGTTAATGGGCGTGAGTTTAAGGCGCAGGGACATAACTCCAGGGGACATAAATCCATTATGGACTTATGTCCCACTTAGGTGGGACATAACTCCAAAATTTCATTATGGACTTATGTCCCACTTTGGTGGGACATAAGTTCATAATTTATTTTTCAGAGGTGAGACATAATTCCAACTATAGAAGACGTTATCAGAAAACAAAGTCCAAAGCGCACAATTTTATTAATTGTTTTTATAAAGCATCTGTGAAATAAAACCCAAATTTTTAACACATTAGCGTCGTCTATAACAATTAAACGTTTATTTCAACAAGAAAAAAAAACAGCGTAACAAAAATAAAAACGGAAACAGGTACATTATAAAGTAATTAAATAACAAAAGATATAATTTAAAGGTAAACGTGGCAAGAAATTTTTATTATTTGCCGACAAAAAGGACACAAAAGTTCGTTATTATTTTTTAAAGCATCATCACTGAGCTTTGAAAAACAGTCACTGCAAATTTTGCAATGATTGCATGGCTGAAGGAGAACGTTTCGAGGGTTCTCAAAACAAATTGCGCAAGTGAGGATAAGTTTACTTTCTTCTTCTTGAGGGCTCAATAGATTAGATTCATCCTCGCTAGCTGATGACACATCTGATATCATATCCGCACTAAGTTGACAAGACCCATAGAGCTTGGATGTCAATTGATTTATGAAATCTGATGTTGTTATCTTGCCTCTATCAAGTTTTTTGGTCATCGTATAAATGAAGTCGTCCCTTTTTTCAAACTTTGATTTTGGCCGCTCAAAAATTCTCCATGTCTCTCCATCCATAGCCGAGCAAAAGTTAACTGTGGAGTTATATTCCTCATCCAAAAGAGCTTTGCAAAACTTAAAAAAATGTCCATTTTTCGGTAAGAACTCTCCAAGTTTTTTGTTATAGCATTCCACCAAACTTGTGGTTCGCATTGTCTTTTTATATAAAGAGAACTGCTGTGATAGATCCTGATAAAAATAAATAAATATATTAATAAGTAGTGAGTACAAACACATTTTAAACATATCTACATACTTTAGTTATCCACTGCTTTTTAAAATAATTTACAAATCCCATAAGGTACGGGAATTGCGACGCTTCACTACTTAGGGCATCGAAAGCAGTTTCAATTAAAGCTGGTTTAAGCAAAGGAAGCACAAAAAACTTATGGAAAATTTTATAGCTCTGTCTGTCTTTTTTAACGCTTGACATAAAATTTTTTGTTTTGGAAGCTTTTCTTCTTAAAGCCTGAATATAATGGAACCAACATCCCCTTATTTCCGCCTCCGGATATATTTTTCGAAGTCCATTCCGTAAACCCTGTTCGAAGTCAGTGGTAAAGGAAGCTGGACAAAATTTAAATATATTTGATTCAATAAATTGAAACATATGTATGTACATCTCTTGAGACTTGTTACTGGTTAGCAAGTAGAGAAAAGGATACACCTAAGAATGGTAAAAGAGAAAATGTAAACCTTTTCTATACAGAATTACCTACAGAAAATGAAAGTAAAAAAAATTATTTTATTCCCAGAAACAAAATTGTATTTTACTTAAATGTTTTTTTTCTTTAATTTTACATAATCTTTCTTTTCAAGTTTAAATAGAATCGTATGTTACTAAACTGTTCTTTTTCTAAAATTTTACATAATATTTCTTTTCAAGTTTAAATAGAAACGTTAAGTAAAATACGATTTTGTTTCTGAGAATTAAAGAAAATAAAAGTAAAAATTCGCGCGAAAAATTATTTTATTCCCAGAAACAAAATTGTATTTTACGTAAATGTTTTTTTTCTTTAATTTTACATAATCTTTCTTTTCAAGTTTAAATAGAATCGTATGTTACTAAACTGTTCTTTTTCTAAAATTTTACATAATATTTCTTTTGAAGTTTAAATAGAAACGTTAAGTAAAATACGATTTTGTTTCTGAGAATTAAAGAAAATAAAAGCAAAAATTTGCGCGAATTTTTACTTTTATTTTCTTTAATTCTCAGAAACAAAATCGTATTTTACTTAACGTTTCTATTTAAACTTGAAAAGAAATATTATGTAAAATTTTAGAAAAAGAACAGTTTAGTAATATACGATTTTGTTTCTGAGAATTAAAGAAAATAAAAGTAACGTTTCTATTTAAACTTGAAAAGAAATATTATGTAAAATTTTAGAAAAAGAACAAGAATCGTATTTTACTTAACGTTTCTATTTAAACTTGAAAAGAAATATTATGTAAAATTTTAGAAAAAGAACAGTTTAGTAATATACGATTTTGTTTCTGAGAATTAAAGAAAATAAAAGTAAAAATTCGCGTATTTTACTTAACGTTTCTATTTAAACTTGAAAAGAAATATTATGTAAAATTTTAGAAAAAGAACAGTTTAGTAATATACGATTTTGTTTCTGAGAATTAAAGAAAATAAAAGTAAAAATTCGCGCGAATTACTACTAAACTGTTCTTTTTCTAAAATTTTACATAATATTTCTTTTCAAGTTTAAATAGAAACGTTAAGTAAAATACGATTTTGTTTCTGAGAATTAAAGAAAATAAAATTAAAATTCGCGCGAATTTTAGAAAAAGAAGAGTTAGGTAAAATAAGGTTTTGTTTTATTTTCTTTAATTTTATTAAAAAAAATCCTCGCCTTTCATGAAGGTGATACTTACATGTTCAGAATGAGCAATATATACAATTAATAATTGCTTACAACCACAAGATGGAACAATACTAAATGTACCATCGATGAAAAAATGCCGCTCCGACGGAGGTAGCGTTTCAATCAGTTTAGAGATCTTCGATGCATGAAATACGGTATATCCAAAATTGTTTTCGAGTATGGTATGTCTATAAAATTGTTTGCTATCATTATACTTCGACATACCATAGTTAAGCATAACGTTTTCATTTGAGAAGGCTTCCTTTATCTCCTGCAAGCTTTTCGGGGATCTCGGAAGTAATTCACTTTTTAGCCTATTCATGTGTCGCTTAACAGAAGCATATTGGATTTGATGTGCTGCATCTGGCATTTCTAACCGCTTCGAATCAAAAATGTCCTTGGCTGTTGATCCCCTTTTTTGTGGAACTGAACAATTGCTTTTGATAGCATTCATTAGCTTCATTTTATCAGCCATTTCTTCTTGGTTGGGGTGTGGATGCATGGCTTCATTCACTTTTTTAATTGTTTTTGAAACACTATCAAAAATAACACAAGCTTTACACGACTTCACATAACACGTATAACGCCTCGTTGTTTTGTACATCAATTTTTGAACAAATAATTGTTTTTCGTTGTTTAAATACAGCAAATTACTATTTTTTCGAAGTCCGGCCATAAATTCAAAATCAACACCTTCAACTAATTCACTGTTCATTTTTATTATTTTTCGATCCGCACGTTTCAAGAAAAGAACAATAACTAATCTCGTTACAAAACTTCCCAAGTCATTACAGTCAGCTTACTGTATTATTATAAATCAGGGATACCACGTTAAGAGTTTTTTTTCCTAATATATAGAAGATATACCTATGTTTACAAGTAAGCCTAAACCATATAACAGAGGGCTGGATGTAAAGGAGTCTGGCAGCTCTGCAAATAATTAAAACTAACTTAAGAAAAAAATGTAAAACCGTTAATACATATTTTTTAATACAGTGTCTTCATTTTTGCAACAGAGTAAAGAGAAATTTCAGCGTGCAACAGGTACAGCATTTCTGTAAAAACAAAACATGTCAGAAGGGACATAAATCCATAACTAAAGTTATGAACTTATGTCCCACCAAAGTGGGACATAAGTCCATAATGAAATTTTGGAGTTATGTCCCACCTAAGTGGGACATAAGTCCATAATGGATTTATGTCCCCTGGAGTTATGTCCCTGCGCCTGAGTTTAATATGCCCTCAACTTGGACAATAACAGTGGCTAGTTCCTCATTCGTAAGCGATGGACCTGCGACGACACGGGTAATGTGATGTTTTGCGACCTTGACAGCTGCTTCCCACAGACCCCCAAAATGAGGGGACCGCGGGGGTTTGTGTCGCCATTCGATTTGTTCCTTCAGACATAGTTCATGAATTAAACATTGATGACCTTCGGACTTGAATAGATTCGCCAGCGCCGACAATTCATTCCTCGCTCCGATAAAGTTGGTAGCGTTGTCACAAAATATAGTGCTACAAAGACCTCGTCTTGATATAAATCTTCGAAGCGCCCCAATGAACGCTTCCGAGGAAAGATCTCCCACCAGTTCCATATGGACGGCCTTGGTTGCAAAACAAACGAAGACGCATACATATGCTTTGCAAGGAGTTTTGCCTCGAACACGTATGTATATGTGAAATGGATCACAAAAATCAATTCCTGTTGTTTGAAAGGGGCGTCCAGGATTAATACGCTCCGGGGGAAGATTTCCCATAAGATGCTGTACTCCTCTGAAGCATCGAATGCATCGGTTGACAGTTTTGCGAGCCAAAAGTCTACCAGATAGGGGCCAAAACATTTGCCTTATGGATGCAAGGAGAGATTGAGGACCAGCATGCATGTTTTTACCATGAAAATAAACAAATAAGATTTGAGTAAAAATATGATTTTTCGGTATCAAAATTTGGTGTTTAGTGTTATAAGGTTGGTTAGAATTATGAATGCGACCGCCTACTCGGATGAGGTTGTCGTTCTCATCGATAAAAGGCGAAAGTGATTTAAGATGACTCCTTTCACCCGTACGTCCTTCAAAGAATTCACGAAATGCAATACCTTGAACATTTCGAATTATTCCAACAAGAGCTGTTTGTAGTTCTGTTGGTTGGAGTAAACCTGTGTATCGACCCGTAGGTACCTTGCAGTTGTGTATAAACCTGTAAACATATGCAAATATGCGTTCCAATTTCAGCAGAGAGTGATTGTGACGGATTCCATCCAACAGATCCCTGTGATGAGAAACCAGTAGAACCATTTTCACTGTTCGTTGTTCTGGCGTAAATTCCATTGGGATTTTGATTCCATGATCCTCATCATCGCTGAATGTCATCTGTAAGTACTCGGGTCCGTTGAACCACAGAGTAGAATCTCTTAACTCTAGTGGTAATGATCCGCGCGATATGAGATCAGCTGGATTGGCCTTCGTCGGAACATGCTTCCAGACTCCGTCTCCAGTAAGATCCTTTATTTTTGTGACTCTGTTGGCTACGAAGGTTGTCCAATTGTAAGAGGGACACTCCAGCCACTGTAGAACAATTTGTGAATCCGTGTAGAAAACAATTTTACTAAAGCTGATTTGTAATATTTCCTTCACTCTGTTTACTAATTCTGCCATTAGAAGAGCGCCACATAATTCCAACTTTGGAATTGAAATAATTTTCAAGGGCGCGACTATGGATTTCCCACATAGAAGTCGGGTAGTAATGTTACAATGTTCATCTATAGTGCGCATATAACAACATGCGCCATATGCAAGCTCGCTGCTATCTGAAAAGGAGTGCAATTCAACCGTTTCATTAGGGCTGCAAGTAGACACGAGTCTAGGAGTGTGAAATGACTTAAGCTCTACCATTCCTTCCATGTAGTTTCCCCACTTCGTGCTCAAATGTGGTGGAAGTGGATCATCCCATGCAAGTTCCTTCATTTTCCAGAGCTGCTGCACGAAGATCTTTCCCAATATCACTACAGGGCCAAGTATACCGAGAGGGGCAAATATTTTACCAAGATCTGATATGACAGTCCTTTTGGTTATAATTGGGTGTTCAGGAATTTGAAAATTGTAGTGAAAGGTATCAGAAGCTGGTTGCCAAATAAGACCAAGTGTTTTGACGAATTCATTTTCGTTAATTGACAAAAACGTTTCTCTACCCTCTAATGGAATTGATTCTAGCAACCTAGGATGATTTCGGCAAAACTTACGTAGCTCAAATTTAGCAGTTGCTAGTAGGGTTATTACTTCCTTTTGCAACGTTATGGCAGTATTCAAATCATTTGCACCTGTCATAATATCATCTACGTATGTATTGCGTTCTAATACTGAAGATGCCTTAGGAAATGACTGCACTGAGTCTCTAGCTAGCTGTTGTAGACATCTGGTGGCTAGATACGGAGCCGATGAAAGACCATACGTCACTGTATTCAGCTGATAGTAGCTGTATTTAGTTTCGAGAGAGTTACGCCAAGTGATCATTTGGTACTTTCTATCTCTAGGATCTATTAGAACTTGGCGGTACATTTTACTTATGTCAGCTGTAAACACATATCGAAGAGCGCGAAACTAAATGATGATCAAAAATAAATCCGCTGGAACAGTCGGGCCCGTCAGAAGAACATCATTTAGTGATTTTCCAGAGGATGTTTTTGCCGAAGCGTCAAAGACGACCCTTAGTTTGGTTGTGGAGCTATCCGGCTTGAGGACGAAGTGATGTGGTAAGAAATAGTTATTTTTGGGAATGCAGGCAGCTTCAGACATATGACTTAATTGCTTGTATTCATCCATGAATTGACGATATTGTTTCTCAATCTCTTCGTGTTTGGTAAGTTTCTTCTCTATTGAGATAAATCGGCGTTTGGCCATTTCAAGTGATGATCCTAGGTTTGTGATAGGGTCGTGCTTAAACGGCAATCGTAGTACAAAACGCCCAGAATCATCTCGTCGAAAGTTGTCTGAGAAGTGCAGTTCACAGATGCGCTCTTCATTGGATAGCGTTCGAATAGGCGTATCGTGGGAATCGATTTCCCAAAACCTTTTGAGAATGCTTTCTATAGATGTTAAAGCTGGTTTCGTGTTTGTAGCAATGTTGCACATATATCTTGTGGGCTTTGAATTCAATGCTTCTCCAATAAATACCCAACCGAAGACCGTATTCTGTAATGATGGCAGCTTTGGTGCTAGTTGGATAAGCCCTTGATGAAGAAGTTTGCAATACAATTGTGCACCTAATAGTAGGTCAATTTTGCTTGGAGAATTGAAGTTTGGATCGGCTAATTGGATCCCTAAGGGTATTGGCCAATCTTGGGTATCAACGAATATTTCGGGTATGGCTTGGCTGATCTTTGGTAAAGACTGCACTTCTACTTCAGTATGAAATGAGTTAATATTTGAATGTAAAGATATTGTCATCTTGTATTTTGATAAGGTATCTATTTCTCCTATTCCTCCTATTTGAACGTACGATAATGAACGCTTAAGGCCAAGAATACAAGCAAATTCTTCAGATATGAAATTGAGCTGTGACCCGGAGTCAATTAGAACTCTACATGTCACAAATTGTCCACTGCTATTGAGAACCCGAGCTAGCGCCGTCGCTAAAAGTACTGTTGAGTGTTTCGGTTTTGTGTTAGCTGACAGGTTGGTAGCATTGTTGGTGGTTGTTGTGAATGTAGTAGCAAATGATGTTGTTGGACCTGACTCGAATGATTGCTCTACTACTTCTGCGGATGGTCTTGGCTCTTCAGCAGTGGCCAAATGGAGAATAGTGTGATGCCTTTTTCCGCAATTACGGCATGTGCCCTTGGAAGTACAGTTTCTATTCATATGACCGGATCTAAGACAGTTGGTGCACAGGCCGTGCTGTTTAGCAGTAGATACGCGTTCATTCGTTGGAATTGATAAGAACTGAGAACACTTGTGAATGGTATGTGTACCCTTTTTGCAGAAAGGACAAACGTTGCTACCGGCTACTGTAGCGGTGAAAGATGCAGGTTGTGTTGGATACCGCGATGGTCTAACTGTATGTTGCTTGCTGGAGGCAGTGCTTCCCTCTAATATGCGACACCGTTTGTCTAAAAACCGTAACAACTCATTGAGCGAGGCTAACCTTTGCTGAGCACATTCATCGTTCCATTTCTCAATGGTTTGAAAATCCAATTTGGAAAGAATAAGGTGATTGAGGAGATCATCCCCTTGTGTGAGCGTTGACTGCGTCGATCAATTCGCGAATATTATTGGACGTTGGTTTCGAAATAGGTTTTAGTTCAAATAGTTTTCTGATGTGCTCTTGAATAATAATGGGCTTTTTGTCATACCGATCGATTAAGAGTTGTAGTGCCACATCATAATTGGCTGACGAAATTTCGAGGGACTCGATCTGTTTTAGGGCACCATCAGTTAACGCGGACCGAAGATAATGGAAACGAGTCACATTGTCTAACGCACTGTTTTTGTGGACCATATTTAAGAATGTTTCGTAAAAGGATGTCTGTATATAATTATATATATATATATATATATATATAATTACCCGAGAACATAGGCAACGGTTGCTTAGGGAGCATAAAGTTTATCGTGGGGGTATCGGTCGCGATTTTTACGGTAGTATTCTGATCAGCTGTTGCCGAATAGTTCAGCGTGTTTAATGCCACTATTAATAATGGTTTTAATTCGAATTAGAGTTCTTCAAATATTGCCCTATCATCATTAAAGAATTCGTCTGGATCAAGTTGTTCGATATTAGATTGAATAGCTTCAAAAGATTTGAAGTAGCCTTCTAGCGAGTCAAGGCGTCCTTCTATCTCAGCCGCTATAGCTGTTTTTAGCTTTTCTTCCGTGAAGGTTTTTACGCGCGTAATTTGCCCTACGAGAACTAACCGTTTCGATTTTGCCTTTATAAGCTTTTGTTTTGACATGTTCTGAGGTCGAAAACCGTTTTCCGTTACAAACGCACTATGTCTTTTATGAAGAGAAAGGTACCGCTCTCTTTGTATATATATATATATTATGCACAATGTATGAAAATGTTGCTTTCAGTGAGTATTAGTATGGCTATAGGTTAATACTTAGATTAATCTCACCGACCCTTTGTATTGAGGATACTTAAAGTTGTGTGTGTGTGTGTGTGTGTGTGTGTGTGTGTAGGTGTGTTGCCCTTCGCTGACCTCAAGGAAGTCGGTGATTCTATTGCGGCCTTCTCCTCCGTCTCAACCAAGTGCCAAACTCTTCCAAAATGTGACGAAATAAATGCCAAATGATGTTATTCACGTGAAATAGATCACGTCGGGGTCACCATGAACAAAGCACCAATCGAACAAACGACTTTTTCGACCTTTTTCTTCTTCGGACCTCTGTTTTCGAGCCTACACATTTTGTTTGACCTGCTGATACTTGGGACATCCCTTGAAATTAGCAGGATGTCCTGAGCTCTTGCAGAGTACACACGAGAGCTGGCCCTGATCTTCTACTCTATCCGTACCTAAGGCACATTCCCCATGTTTGTGGTCCTTGTTGCACTTGACGCACCTGAACTTCATATGACAGTTAGCTGCGGCGTGCCCGAACCTCTGACAGCGCATACATTGGAGTATTTGATTTTGATTCCATGATCCTCATCATCGCTGAATGTCATCTGTAAGTACTCGGGTCCGTTGAACCACAGAGTAGAATCTCTTAACTCTAGTGGTAATGATCCACGCGATATGAGATCAGCTGGATTGGCCTTCGTCGGAACATGCTTCCAGACTCCG
Organism: Cheilosia grossa; assembly: GCA_963082955.1. Classification (NCBI taxonomy): domain Eukaryota; kingdom Metazoa; phylum Arthropoda; class Insecta; order Diptera; family Syrphidae; genus Cheilosia; species Cheilosia grossa. Next base: position 50,133,089 of record OY720144.1, on the reverse strand, counting down.
TCTCCAGTAAGATCCTTTATTTTTGTGACTCTGTTGGCTACGAAGGTTGTCCAATTGTAAGAGGGACACTGCAGCCACTGTAGAACAATTTGTGAATCCGTGTAGAAAACAATTTTACTAAAGCTGATTTGTAATATTTCCTTCACTCTGTTTACTAATTCTGCCATTAGAAGAGCGCCACATAATTCCAACTTTGGAATTGAAATAATTTTCAAGGGCGCGACTATGGATTTCCCACATAGAAGTCGGGTAGTAATGTTACAATGTTCATCTATAGTGCGCATATAACAACATGCGCCATATGCAAGCTCGCTGCTATCTGAAAAGGAGTGCAATTCAACCGTTTCATTAGGGCTGCAAGTAGACACGAGTCTAGGAGTGTGAAATGACTTAAGCTCTACCATTCCTTCCATGTAGTTTCCCCACTTCGTGCTCAAATGTGGTGGAAGTGGATCATCCCATGCAAGTTCCTTCATTTTCCAGAGCTGCTGCACGAAGATCTTTCCCAATATCACTACAGGGCCAAGTATACCGAGAGGGGCAAATATTTTACCAAGATCTGATATGACAGTCCTTTTGGTTATAATTGGGTGTTCAGGAATTTGAAAATTGTAGTGAAAGGTATCAGAAGCTGGTTGCCAAATAAGACCAAGTGTTTTGACGAATTCATTTTCGTTAATTGACAAAAACGTTTCTCTATCCTCTAATGGAATTGATTCTAGCAACCTAGGATGATTTCGGCAAAACTTACGTAGCTCAAATTTAGCAGTTGCTAGTAGGGTTATTACTTCCTTTTGCAACGTTATGGCAGTATTCAAATCATTTGCACCTGTCATAATATCATCTACGTATGTATTGCGTTCTAATACTGAAGATGCCTTAGGAAATGACTGCACTGAGTCTCTAGCTAGCTGTTGTAGACATCTGGTGGCTAGATACGGAGCCGATGAAAGACCATACGTCACTGTATTCAACTGATAGTAGCTGTATTTAGTTTCGAGAGAGTTACGCCAAGTGATCATTTGGTACTTTCTATCTCTAGGATCTATTAGAACTTGGCGGTACATTTTACTTATGTCAGCTGTAAACACATATCGAAGAGCGCGAAACTAAATGATGATCAAAAATAAATCCGCTGGAACAGTCGGGCCCGTCAGAAGAACATCATTTAATGATTTTCCAGAGGATGTTTTTGCCGAAGCGTCAAAGACGACCCTTAGTTTGGTTGTGGAGCTATCCGGCTTGAGGACGAAGTGATGTGGTAAGAAATAGTTATTTTTGGGAATGCAGGCAGCTTCAGACATATGACTTAATTGCTTGTATTCATCCATGAATTGACGATATTGTTTCTCAATCTCTTCGTGTTTGGTAAGTTTCTTCTCTATTGAGATAAATCGGCGTTTGGCCATTTCAAGTGATGATCCTAGGTTTGTGATAGGGTCGTGCTTAAACGGCAATCGTAGTACAAAACGCCCAGAATCATCTCGTCGAAAGTTGTCTGAGAAGTGCAGTTCACAGATGCGCTCTTCATTGGATAGCGTTCGAATAGGCGTATCGTGGGAATCGATTTCCCAAAACCTTTTGAGAATGCTTTCTATAGATGTTAAAGCTGGTTTCGTGTTTGTAGCAATGTTGCACATATATCTTGTGGGCTTTGAATTCAATGCTTCTCCAATAAATACCCAACCGAAGACCGTATTCTGTAATGATGGCAGCTTTGGTGCTAGTTGGATAAGCCCTTGATGAAGAAGTTTGCAATACAATTGTGCACCTAATAGTAGGTCAATTTTGCTTGGAGAATTGAAGTTTGGATCGGCTAATTGGATCCCTAAGGGTATTGGCCAATCTTGGGTATCAACGAATATTTCGGGTATGGCTTGGCTGATCTTTGGTAAAGACTGCACTTCTACTTCAGTATGAAATGAGTTAATATTTGAATGTAAAGATATTGTCACCTTGTATTTTGATAAGGTATCTATTTCTCCTATTCCTCCTATTTGAACGTACGATAATGAACGCTTAAGGCCAAGAATACAAGCAAATTCTTCAGATATGAAATTGAGCTGTGACCCGGAGTCAATTAGAACTCTACATGTCACAAATTGTCCACTGCTATTGAGAACCCGAGCTAGCGCCGTCGCTAAAAGTACTGTTGAGTGTTTCGGTTTTGTGTTAGCTGACAGGTTGGTAGCATTGTTGGTGGTTGTTGTGAATGTAGTAGCAAATGATGTTGTTGGACCTGACTCGAATGATTGCTCTACTACTTCTGCGGATGGTCTTGGCTCTTCAGCAGTGGCCAAATGGAGAATAGTGTGATGCCTTTTTCCGCAATTACGGCATGTGCCCTTGGAAGTACAGTTTCTATTCATATGACCGGATCTAAGACAGTTGGTGCACAGGCCGTGCTGTTTAGCAGTAGATACGCGTTCATTCGTTGGAAGTGATAAGAACTGAGAACACTTGTGAATGGTATGTGTACCCTTTTTGCAGAAAGGACAAACGTTGCTACCGGCTACTGTAGCGGTGAAAGATGCAGGTTGTGTTGGATACCGCGATGGTCTAACTGTATGTTGCTTGCTGGAGGCAGTGCTTCCCTCTAATATGCGACACCGTTTGTCTAAAAACCGTAACAACTCATTGAGCGAGGCTAACCTTTGCTGAGCACATTCATCGTTCCATTTCTCAATGGTTTGAAAATCCAATTTGGAAAGAATAAGGTGATTGAGGAGATCATCCCAATGAACCACTGGACGACCAAGGGTAGTCAATGCCCTTGTGTGAGCGTTGACTGCGTCGATCAATTCGCGAATATTATTGGACGTTGGTTTCGAAATAGGTTTTAGTTCAAATAGTTTTCTGATGTGCTCTTGAATAATAATGGGCTTTTTGTCATACCGATCGATTAAGAGTTGTAGTGCCACACCATAATTGGCTGACGAAATTTCGAGGGACTCGATCTGTTTTAGGGCACCATCAGTTAACGCGGACCGAAGATAATGGAAACGAGTCACATTGTCTAACGCACTGTTTTTGTGGACCATATTTAAGAATGTTTCGTAAAAGGATGTCTGTATATAATTATATATATATATATATATATATATAATTACCCGAGAACATAGGCAACGGTTGCTTAGGGAGCATAAAGTTTATCGTGGGGGTATCGGTCGCGATTTTTACGGTAGTATTCTGATCAGCTGTTGCCGAATAGTTCAGCGTGTTTAATGCCACTATTAATAATGGTTTTAATTCGAATTAGAGTTCTTCAAATATTGCCCTATCATCATTAAAGAATTCGTCTGGATCAAGTTGTTCGATATTAGATTGAATAGCTTCAAAAGATTTGAAGTAGCCTTCTAGCGAGTCAAGGCGTCCTTCTATCTCAGCCGCTATAGCTGTTTTTAGCTTTTCTTCCGTGAAGGTTTTTACGCGCGTAATTTGCCCTACGAGAACTAACCGTTTCGATTTTGCCTTTATAAGCTTTTGTTTTGACATGTTCTGAGGTCGAAAACCGTTTTCCGTTACAAACGCACTATGTCTTTTATGAAGAGAAAGGTACCGCTCTCTTTGTATATATATATATATTATGCACAATGTATGAAAATGTTGCTTTCAGTGAGTATTAGTATGGCTATAGGTTAATACTTAGATTAATCTCACCGACCCTTTGTATTGAGGATACTTAAAGTTGTGTGTGTGTGTGTGTGTGTGTGTGTGTGTGTGTGTGTAGGTGTGTTGCCCTTCGCTGACCTCAAGGAAGTCGGTGATTCTATTGCGGCCTTCTCCTCCGTCTCAACCAAGTGCCAAACTCTTCCAAAATGTGACGAAATAAATGCCAAATGATGTTATTCACGTAAAATAGATCACGTCGGGGTCACCATGAACAAAGCACCAATCGAACAACCGACTTTTTCGACCTTTTTCTTCTTCGGACCTCTGTTTTCGAGCCTACACATTTTGTTTGACCTGCTGATACTTGGGACATCCCTTGAAATTAGCAGGATGTCCTGAGCTCTTGCAGAGTACACACGAGAGCTGGCCCTGATCTTCTACTCTATCCGTACCTAAGGCACATTCCCCATGTTTGTGGTCCTTGTTGCACTTGACGCACCTGAACTTCATATGACAGTTAGCTGCGGCGTGCCCGAACCTCTGACAGCGCATACATTGGAGTATTTGATTTTGATTCCATGATCCTCATCATCGCTGAATGTCATCTGTAAGTACTCGGGTCCGTTGAACCACAGAGTAGAATCTCTTAACTCTAGTGGTAATGATCCGCGCGATATGAGATCAGCTGGATTGGCCTTCGTCGGAACATGCTTCCAGACTCCGTCTCCAGTAAGATCCTTTATTTTTGTGACTCTGTTGGCTACGAAGGTTGTCCAATTGTAAGAGGGACACTGCAGCCACTGTAGAACAATTTGTGAATCCGTGTAGAAAACAATTTTACTAAAGCTGATTTGTAATATTTCCTTCACTCTGTTTACTAATTCTGCCATTAGAAGAGCGCCACATAATTCCAACTTTGGAATTGAAATAATTTTCAAGGGCGCGACTATGGATTTCCCACATAGAAGTCGGGTAGTAATGTTACAATGTTCATCTATAGTGCGCATATAACAACATGCGCCATATGCAAGCTCGCTGCTATCTGAAAAGGAGTGCAATTCAACCGTTTCATTAGGGCTGCAAGTAGACACGAGTCTAGGAGTGTGAAATGACTTAAGCTCTACCATTCCTTCCATGTAGTTTCCCCACTTCGTGCTCAAATGTGGTGGAAGTGGATCATCCCATGCAAGTTCCTTCATTTTCCAGAGCTGCTGCACGAAGATCTTTCCCAATATCACTACAGGGCCAAGTATACCGAGAGGGGCAAATATTTTACCAAGATCTGATATGACAGTCCTTTTGGTTATAATTGGGTGTTCAGGAATTTGAAAATTGTAGTGAAAGGTATCAGAAGCTGGTTGCCAAATAAGACCAAGTGTTTTGACGAATTCATTTTCGTTAATTGACAAAAACGTTTCTCTATCCTCTAATGGAATTGATTCTAGCAACCTAGGATGATTTCGGCAAAACTTACGTAGCTCAAATTTAGCAGTTGCTAGTAGGGTTATTACTTCCTTTTGCAACGTTATGGCAGTATTCAAATCATTTGCACCTGTCATAATATCATCTACGTATGTATTGCGTTCTAATACTGAAGATGCCTTAGGAAATGACTGCACTGAGTCTCTAGCTAGCTGTTGTAGACATCTGGTGGCTAGATACGGAGCCGATGAAAGACCATACGTCACTGTATTCAGCTGATAGTAGCTGTATTTAGTTTCGAGAGAGTTACGCCAAGTGATCATTTGGTACTTTCTATCTCTAGGATCTATTAGAACTTGGCGGTACATTTTACTTATGTCAGCTGTAAACACATATCGAAGAGCGCGAAACTAAATGATGATCAAAAATAAATCCGCTGGAACAGTCGGGCCCGTCAGAAGAACATCATTTAGTGATTTTCCAGAGGATGTTTTTGCCGAAGCGTCAAAGACGACCCTTAGTTTGGTTGTGGAGCTATCCGGCTTGAGGACGAAGTGATGTGGTAAGAAATAGTTATTTTTGGGAATGCAGGCAGCTTCAGACATATGACTTAATTGCTTGTATTCATCCATGAATTGACGATATTGTTTCTCAATCTCTTCGTGTTTGGTAAGTTTCTTCTCTATTGAGATAAATCGGCGTTTGGCCATTTCAAGTGATGATCCTAGGTTTGTGATAGGGTCGTGCTTAAACGGCAATCGTAGTACAAAACGCCCAGAATCATCTCGTCGAAAGTTGTCTGAGAAGTGCAGTTCACAGATGCGCTCTTCATTGGATAGCGTTCGAATAGGCGTATCGTGGGAATCGATTTCCCAAAACCTTTTGAGAATGCTTTCTATAGATGTTAAAGCTGGTTTCGTGTTTGTAGCAATGTTGCACATATATCTTGTGGGCTTTGAATTCAATGCTTCTCCAATAAATACCCAACCGAAGACCGTATTCTGTAATGATGGCAGCTTTGGTGCTAGTTGGATAAGCCCTTGATGAAGAAGTTTGCAATACAATTGTGCACCTAATAGTAGGTCAATTTTGCTTGGAGAATTGAAGTTTGGATCGGCTAATTGGATCCCTAAGGGTATTGGCCAATCTTGGGTATCAACGAATATTTCGGGTATGGCTTGGCTGATCTTTGGTAAAGACTGCACTTCTACTTCAGTATGAAATGAGTTAATATTTGAATGTAAAGATATTGTCATCTTGTATTTTGATAAGGTATCTATTTCTCCTATTCCTCCTATTTGAACGTACGATAATGAACGCTTAAGGCCAAGAATACAAGCAAATTCTTCAGATATGAAATTGAGCTGTGACCCGGAGTCAATTAGAACTCTACATGTCACAAATTGTCCACTGCTATTGAGAACCCGAGCTAGCGCCGTCGCTAAAAGTACTGTTGAGTGTTTCGGTTTTGTGTTAGCTGACAGGTTGGTAGCATTGTTGGTGGTTGTTGTGAATGTAGTAGCAAATGATGTTGTTGGACCTGACTCGAATGATTGCTCTACTACTTCTGCGGATGGTCTTGGCTCTTCAGCAGTGGCCAAATGGAGAATAGTGTGATGCCTTTTTCCGCAATTACGGCATGTGCCCTTGGAAGTACAGTTTCTATTCATATGACCGGATCTAAGACAGTTGGTGCACAGGCCGTGCTGTTTAGCAGTAGATACGCGTTCATTCGTTGGAAGTGATAAGAACTGAGAACACTTGTGAATGGTATGTGTACCCTTTTTGCAGAAAGGACAAACGTTGCTACCGGCTACTGTAGCGGTGAAAGATGCAGGTTGTGTTGGATACCGCGATGGTCTAACTGTATGTTGCTTGCTGGAGGCAGTGCTTCCCTCTAATATGCGACACCGTTTGTCTAAAAACCGTAACAACTCATTGAGCGAGGCTAACCTTTGCTGAGCACATTCATCGTTCCATTTCTCAATGGTTTGAAAATCCAATTTGGAAAGAATAAGGTGATTGAGGAGATCATCCCAATGAACCACTGGACGACCAAGGGTAGTCAATGCCCTTGTGTGAGCGTTGACTGCGTCGATCAATTCGCGAATATTATTGGACGTTGGTTTCGAAATAGGTTTTAGTTCAAATAGTTTTCTGATGTGCTCTTGAATAATAATGGGCTTTTTGTCATACCGATCGATTAAGAGTTGTAGTGCCACATCATAATTGGCTGACGAAATTTCGAGGGACTCGATCTGTTTTAGGGCACCATCAGTTAACGCGGACCGAAGATAATGGAAACGAGTCACATTGTCTAACGCACTGTTTTTGTGGACCATATTTAAGAATGTTTCGTAAAAGGATGTCTGTATATAATTATATATATATATATATACACATATAATTACCCGAGAACATAGGCAACGGTTGCTTAGGGAGCATAAAGTTTATCTGATCAGCTGTTGCCGAATAGTTCAGCGTGTTTAATGCCACTATTAATAATGGTTTTAATTCGAATTAGAGTTCTTCAAATATTGCCCTATCATCATTAAAGAATTCGTCTGGATCAAGTTGTTCGATATTAGATTGAATAGCTTCAAAAGATTTGAAGTAGCCTTCTAGCGAGTCAAGGCGTCCTTCTATCTCAGCCGCTATAGCTGTTTTTAGCTTTTCTTCCGTGAAGGTTTTTACGCGCGTAATTTGCCCTACGAGAACTAACCGTTTCGATTTTGCCTTTATAAGCTTTTGTTTTGACATGTTCTGAGGTCGAAAACCGTTTTCCGTTACAAACGCACTATGTCTTTTATGAAGAGAAAGGTACCGCTCTCTTTGTATATATATATATATTATGCACAATGTATGAAAATGTTGCTTTCAGTGAGTATTAGTATGGCTATAGGTTAATACTTAGATTAATCTCACCGACCCTTTGTATTGAGGATACTTAAAGTTGTGTGTGTGTGTGTGTGTGTGTGTGTGTGTGTGTGTGTAGGTGTGTTGCCCTTCGCTGACCTCAAGGAAGTCGGTGATTCTATTGCGGCCTTCTCCTCCGTCTCAACCAAGTGCCAAACTCTTCCATAATGTGACGAAATAAATGCCAAATGATGTTATTCACGTGAAATAGATCACGTCGGGGTCACCATGAACAAAGCACCAATCGAACAAACGACTTTTTCGACCTTTTTCTTCTTCGGACCTCTGTTTTCGAGCCTACACATTTTGTTTGACCTGCTGATACTTGGGACATCCCTTGAAATTAGCAGGATGTCCTGAGCTCTTGCAGAGTACACACGAGAGCTGGCCCTGATCTTCTACTCTATCCGTACCTAAGGCACATTCCCCATGTTTGTGGTCCTTGTTGCACTTGACGCACCTGAACTTCATATGACAGTTAGCTGCGGCGTGCCCGAACCTCTGACAGCGCATACATTGGAGTACACGATCTGACCTCTTTACTGTATGATAGTAAAGGAATCTGATCCTTTTTAAACTATCGATTTTGCTGTCGGGTGTAAGTTGCACCAAAAAGAATGTCAGTTTGCGGCTACCACCCCTGTCCGCAGGCGAGGAAAACGGCTTGACCCCCACGAACTTAAGGTCGTCGCTCTCATAACTTTTAAGCTCCTTTTCGAGCTCCTCCATCTTAGTATTGGGGTCAACACCGTTTGTCGCTTTTCTCCTTTTGGAGTGTACGTATGCTGCTTAAGCTGTTTTTGTTGTTCCTTGTTTTGTTGCTGCACAGCTTGCAATTGCTGCAGCTTTTATTGCTGCTGTTGCAATTTCTGCTGCCGCAATTTCTCCCTTTTCTGTATGGGAGCTCTTCTATTAGGCGGTCTAGCTCGGCTTCGTCGTCGTCCTGGTCGTTTTGTTGTCGTTCCTCTTCTTCGGCGTCCAGTCACTGGAAAACATTACCTTCGCCCTTGTATCTTCCCTCGCCCCCTTCGGACTCGTAGGAGTAGCTGAGACCATCAGAGTCATCGTCTGTCTCTTTTGCTGACGAGGTTGCTCGTGACGTCGTCATCACGTCGTCTGCCTTCGGTTTCCTTTTGTGTTGGAGATTTGGTGTCGGCTTTAATTTTCTCCGCCTTTTTTCTGTCGACTGTACCTGTGCCAATGCTGCGGTACTCGTTGATGGTACGTCGTTTGTTATTGTTAGTGCTGGTACTGCACCGGCACTCCTTGTTGTTGAAGTTGATGCTGCTGCTATTTGTGTTGCTGTAGTAGTTGTTGTTGTTGCTTTGACCTGCTTGGTCACGCGTTTTGGCAACGAGGGATCGCCTTGCGGGACCATGGACTGGTCAGCGTCCATCGCCTGATCGCCTTGCGGCACTTTCACTATGTCTTTTTTTGTGAATTAATTTAAATATAAAAATTAATCCCCCACTGGGAAACGAACTTTGCTCCTCTCACGTGAGAGCCGAAGACTCATTTTTTTTTTACATATTGAATTCATTTTTATTGTATTATTATTTAAACTTATATACTAGACAAAAACGATTAAATCTAATTTAAAACTAACATTTATCTTAATCTAGCAGCAGCTGGCTAGCCCCTCCCAAAGACCCCCTACTACGTTAGTAGCGCACCGGCCCGGGAGAGCGTATCAACCCTCACCTCTTCTTCAAGCCACCAAAATTCGGTGAACTGCTTGACCGTATCGACCCTGTCCCATTCCGCAATTGCGGTACTAAAGCGGAGGAGCTCCTAAGCATTGGCGGCGTACCCGTCGTGGATGAGCCGCTTATCCCTCGCGCCGCGGTGGCTGTGGTACAGTACCGGCACACCATCTTTTGTCTGGACTAACCCTTTCATATCTAGATGAAGAAATGCCTCAGGCGGAATAAATCCAGACCGAAGCGAACTCGCGTGGTACATTAAATTGGGGTAGTATGCCCCTGAGATTAGGTTATTATCACTGGCCTTCGCCCTTGCAACGCGCCTCCGAATCACCTTAATAAGGAAATTGTCAATCCTCTTCAGTCGAGCCCCATTGTATAGGGTCTTGTTGAGATAGTATTTTATGTACTGAGATTCGGGAGTTCTAAACAACCCTAGACAGGCCCTGAGACATTGTCTCTCAAACACCCGAATCTTTTCCATATAGGACGGTGCTATATTGAACCACATGGGACAGCCATAAGCGATGATAGGCCGCATAAGGGCCATGTAGCAAATGACCTTCACCCTGGAATTTGTTAATTTTCTCCAGTTTTTTCTGGTATCCCCAGTGGCCCCAGCCAATGAAGTTCTGAACAGGATTGTTTCCGATTTTTGGAAATTGATTTTCAACTTCCAATCATCGCAATACCTCTTAATTAGCTCGAAGTCACGCTGCAGAAGGATGTTAATGACCTCGATTTTTGATCCTGACCTGTACGCCACTAAATCGTTCGCGTACGCTATAGCATGTCTGAGGGAACCCACCAGATCACTTGTGTAAATATTAAACAGGACCGGAGAATTCACTGCTCCCTGTTGTAAGCCGTTTTTACATCCATTTTCGACTATTTACCTTGCCGTGGTGTGGATGCTTAGTAGGTACCTTTTGATACCGTAGGGCGATTGCAGCAGGGACTCTCATACTGTAAGGTCTCCAGAGGAGGGTTTCCCGAAGCTAAAATATAGTCAACCCAATTCCAGTGGTGGTGTGAGCGTTTTATTCAAACCGTGCCCAGGGATGAAAGGCTGAGGGTTTCAATCAGCCGTATACGAGCTCCTTCAGGTGCCTTGGCTGTGCCTGTCGTATCCAAGTGCCTTACCCCAGCAGAACCGGCTATGTTGGGGCGGACCTTTCTTCACCGGCTTGCTCGTGGGAACTACTTATGAACTTTTCAAACAAAAAAATCAAACAAAAAGAAAACCAAAAACGACCTTCTGACCATAAACAAGGACAACGAACCGACAACAACAACCACAACAACAACAACACCTGTTACAGACTACAGGAAATTGACTCCGGGCAACGACGATGACTCCACAATTCCGTCTGACTCGGATTCAAGATCCGTTGACGCGTCTGTTTCGGACGCGGAACTCAGGCAACAAAAAGTTGTACCGACATTTGGCTGGCGCGGGAAGAACACCTCTCCGAGTGCAGTCAAATACAAGCAGATACGTGCTGCCAAACACAAACTTGCCGCAGTCCTGGCGAAACCAGATAATTCCTGGGATCAAAAGGACAGGGACACGATTCGTTGGGCTGGCGAGGTGCTGAAAGGGGAAGCAACTCAACCTGTTTCGGGTAGACAGCATCCTTCTACTAGCAGCGCCACCCAACCGTCCTTACCTCCAAACGGTCCAAATAAGTCCAACCCTAACAAGAGACCCCCTCTTAGCAGGGAAGGACTTACAAATACTTCTACTCCTGCTTCAGGAGCAATCAGCACTGTTTGTGGCAACGCGAAAAATCTTCCTGCTTCGGGAAGACCCTCTGTAGCTCCTGCCAAAAAGGTCTCAACGACCAAACGACCGAGATCGCTCGAAGAAACTTCCGGGACCTCAAAGAAGGTGAAGAATGCTGATACGGCACACAGACCCTTCAATGAAGTCGTGAAAGACAATATGCTCTATGGCATTTACGATAACGGCAATGACGAGGGCAAAATGAGCTGGGAGAACTGGCTAGCGCTCAAAGCCATTCTGGCCGGAGAAGTTCTCAGATTTTTGCACGAAAATCCTTCGGCAGAACCACCGTCCTTCGTGGATGGTGGCTGGTTCAGTAGCGGGGTAAAACGCGTAAAATGCAAAAATAGCAGTGCGGTCGACTTTTTAAAATCCAAAGTCCCGAAAATGAATCCGCTGTGGAAAAACGCAGAGCTCCAAGTGATGCACTGGAGCGATATACCAGTTCGCCCTAAAGGACGTGTCTGGTTACCCCCAGGACCATCAACGGAAGCTGACATTCTCAGATTTTATTCGTCTGCAAAATCCTGATCTTCCAACTATATATATAGTTGGCGCAACAGGTCCGTAGGGACCCAAGGCCTAGCTTCTCGCAACCATTCGTTTTGTGTGAGTTTCATTTTTTGGAACGAATGGAAGGGATCTACAATTTTATGCCGATTCCAAACGGCTAATTGAGAAGCTCTAAAGACAGTTATACTCTCGGATGTTTGTCAGACGTTCGCGAGAGGTGGTGCAGTGGAAAAAACCCCAAGTTGGAATTTGGGTTTTTGCGGGATTCGAACCTGGGACCCCTCGCTTAGTAGTCCAACACACTAACCACTAAGCCACTGCGCCTTCTTCCAACTAGCAACTGGAAAATAATCAAAGCCGGTGAACCGGATGAAAGAGGTAGACTTGTTTCATTCCTCATGAACAAATAATCCTTAGATCTGCTGAGCAGGAGGGGCTACAAGTTCTCCTATGGCATGGACGAACTTGTCATAAGAGTCCAGGAGAAGGAAGAGAGACTTCTGTCGGGTGTGGTATCCACACTCAACAACCTAGGCTTAGACGCCGGGCTAGACGGTCCCTCTCCTATCTCTATAGAGGGGGGAGACCAAGTAGTGGTCATGCAGCCAGCTGTTACGGATGGCGTCAAGGCCAACGATGAACCTCCTTCCACAATTAACCTCAGCGACGAGCTTTCTTCTGATTCGGAGGATAGAGGCGTCTGTATCAGTCAGCAATGATGCTAAGACTGCTACAGATTAACCTCCACCACTCCAAAATAGCATCAGCTAACCTATTGCTTCGCCTGACAACGGGCGAAGAAGACGTCGTCCTTATCCAAGAACCATGGGTGGATGGCAAAAATACCATACTTGGACTAAGGGCAAAAAACTACACGTTATTTTACACTAAAAACGTAGGTAAACCTAGATCCTGTATTTTGGCAAAGAACAGTTTAAAAGCTCGCCTTATACCCAATATCAGCGGCCCAGATTTTGTCTGCGTGGAAACAGACATGAGCAGCAACAAAATTCGAATATCGTCCGCTTATATGCCCTATGACGATACAAGGTCCATCCCAGCAGCTAACGTGCGAGCAACGATAGAGGCGGCTGAGAGGGACAACATTCCCCTTGTGGTGGGCGCGGATGCCAACGCTCATCACACTCTCTGGGGAAGCAGTGGCACAAACAACAGGGGTGAGTGTCTTTTTGATTATATTATGACAACTAATCTCGTAAAGGTTCAGAACCTACCTTTATCAATAGGATTAGATAGGAAGTACTAGATATAACTTTAGCTACTAACTCTCCAAAACTAATAATCAGCAACTGGATGGTCTCAAGAGATGTTTCATTCTCGGACCACTGCTATATTCAATTTAATATTAGATCTCCACTCGAAAAATTCCGCAATCCCAGGAAAACCAATTGGCAGGTATATAATTCTTTCTTAAAGGATAAGCTTGGACAGATAGTTAATCAACCGGATTCCCCTTCGGATATTGACTATATGGTGGACAAAGTCACCAAATCGATGAACGAAGCCTTCGAAAGAGCTTGTCCGATCAGCAGATATAGAAAAGGGAGTAAACCACTGGGTGGAATGCTAACCTAGCAAAGCTGCGCAAAGAAAGCAGGAAATGTTTCAATTCAGCCAAGTCTTCTCGCTTACAAGAAGAATACAAAAACAGTCTAAGACATGGAGACTCTTCTGTGGTAGCATAGAAAGCAGTACCGACTCGAGCAGGCTAAGAAAAATTATCTCTAAATCTCCACCTATGCCTAGTTATATTCAAAAACCAGATGGGGAATGGACTTCGTCGAACGAGGAGACTCTGGAACTCCTCGTTAACACCCATTTTCCTGGTAGCACTACAGTTGACATATCACCAACTGTACCTAACTATTCGGCTCAGGAAATACCGGTCGAGATTGTCAACGGTCGCAACATTCACTGGGCCGCCGTTAACAGTTTTCTTCCGTACAAATCTCCTGGACCAGATAAAATAACACCAATAGAGATGCAGGAAGCTCTAGATATACTGACCCCCTGGCTCGAAGTGATCTTCCGTACCGCTTTAAAATTCGGATACACTCCTGCATCATGGAAAAGGGTCAAGGTAGTCTTCATACCAAAGTGCGGCAAGACCTCACATGTGTCCCCTAAGGATCTCAGGCCAATCAGTCTTTCCTCCTTCTTCCTAAAGACCCTGCAAAGACTCATTGACTCCTATATACGAAAGCACTTAACAGCTAGCTCCCTGTCCGATTCCCAACACGCCTATCGTAAGGGTTTTTCGGTGGAGACAGCTCTACACTCACTAGTAGGTACTATTGAAAAATCGCTCTCAGTCAAAGAGTATGTGATGGTATCCTTTCTAGACATTGAAGGCGCCTTCAATAATGTCAAAACAGAAGGTATCTCCAGCGCACTCCGTAAGCTGAAGGTTAACAACTGTCTACGCATCTGGATAGAAAACATGCTTAGTAGCAGAGTGATCTTATCCGAACTAGGGAGTAGTCAAATCAGACGGTCAGTGCACAGGGGTACACCACAGGGGGGAGTGCTGTCGCCGCTACTTTGGATCTTAGTAGTTAACGAAGCACTCATCATCCTGAGAAGCATGGGGTGTAAAGTTATAGCCTATGCAGATGACATCGCTATTGCCATATCAGGCAAATTTCCAAATACAATAAGAGACTTTATAGAATCTGCTTTGTACAAACTAGTCAAATGGACGAACACAGTTCGACTTGATGTCAATCCATCCAAGACAGAGTTAATCCTGTTCACAAACAGATACAAAATTCCCAGTATAACTCCTCCAAAACTTAAAAATAAGGAGCTAAAATTCAGCAACCATGCCAAATATCTAGGTATAATATTAGATAGCAAGCTTAATTGGAAGCTAAATATTCAGGACCGCACAAGAAAGGCCGCGGTAGCTATCCACACCTGTAGGAAAGCCCTAGGACCCAGATTGAGCCTTCAGCCTTTGGTAACAAACTGGCTCTATACCGCGGTGGTCAGACCTATCCTGTTTTATGGAATCCTGGTTTGGTGGCCCGCGCTAGAGAAAAACTCCAATTCTAAATCTATTGAACGTATACAAAGATCTGCAAGCATTTGCATCACAGGGGCGCCCAGGTCCACTCCTTCGGCTGCTTTAGACGCAATACTATACCTTCTTCCTGTCGATATCTACGGGAAATTAGTTGCGTCTATAGCAGCCCTAAGGCTTAGGGAATCTCAGAAATGGACTAACTATCAGAAAGGTCATATGAATATCCTCCCTGGCTCAATCCCGGACAAAACGGATAATATTATTCCCTTCGAGGACTTCAACATAAAATATAAGGCAATAATTCCAGAACGTTCCGAATGGAAGCATGGCACAGCAGTAAATACATACGCACTTGAAATCTATACAGATGGGTCCAAGATGACGGAAGGTACGGGAGCGGGAATTTATTCTCATTCACCCGAAATCAATATTGCCTTGCGCCTCCCGGACCACTGTAGCGTTTTTCAGGCAGAAATGATGGCTATTCGAGAGGCAGCCTACAAACTGGCCTTGTTTGCGATAGACAGGAAAGCTATCGTCATCTACATAGACAGTCAGGCAGCCATAAAAGCCCTGAATATACCAACAAACAGATCAAAGTTGGTAAAACAATGCCGGGAATCTCTTAACGAGATTGCGGACAGATGTTCAGTAACAGTAGTATAAATTGGTTGGGTCTGGCGTATGAAAAGTGGTGCTCTTGGGGTGGTGCAAAGTTTCCGGTTGTTGTCGTAGCTTAAATTTATTCAATACACTAAACTTCCGGCGGGATAGGGTTTGTGTATCCCATCTATAGTGCAAAGATCCAGTTGGGATATTTGGTTTTCTTATTGTGATAATTGGTTTTCTCGTTGGGATAGTTGGTATTCTTGTTGGGATGGTTGGTGTTCTCGTTGGGATAGTTGGTTTTCTCGTTGGTATAGTTGGTTTTCTCTAAACTTCCGGCGGGATATGGTTTGTGTATCTAGTATTCTGGACAAGACCCCATCTATAGTGCAAAGATCCAGTTGGGATACTTGGTTTTCTCGTTGGGATAGTTGGTTTTCTCTAAACTTCCGGCGGGATATGGTTTGTGTATCTAGTATTCTGGACAAGACCCCATCTATAGTGCAAAGATCCAGTTGGGATACTTGGTTTTCTCATTGGGATAGATGGTTTTCTCGTTGGGATAGTTGGTATTCTTGTTGGGATAGTTGGTATTCTCGTTGGGATAGTTGGTTTTCTAGTCTAGTGTATGTGAATAGTTGCGGATAGCCAAGGCTGCTTTAGATCGCGCTGTGTTCTTATCGCCTATCTACAACAAATTTGGATACTCACTTATTTTCATATTTTCAGTTTGTTGTTTGCTTTGGAATGCTAAATGATCTAAAAATAGAATCCAAACGAATAAAAACAGTTGTTGTAATGCATTTGAACATGTTTCGATTTGATTTGATAGAAAGCTCATTATAATATCATAGCATTGGATTTGGACAGTTTTTTGTATAAAAACTCAGCTTAGTTTTTGTTTAAATCAGTCAACGCGCAAAGATGTCAGCAAAAGCATTAGAAGAACTTCAATCTCTTGCATTGGGATATCCCACAACTGTCGCAATTAGGTCCTTGGTTGAAGATAGGCTCTATGATATACAGGGAATTAAAAAAGTAACGACCAAATATGGTGTGAGAGTTTTTGTGAATCTGGGAGAGTTTCAGGTAAATTTGTACTTTTTATTAATTACAATCAATGAAATATAGATCAAAAAAATGTTTTTTTTCCCATTAGGTTTTCCTCCCTGAAAGATATACGACAATGAGTCAGGAGACTCTAGATGAAATAAATTTAGATGCCTGGACTCTGAATTATCAAGGTCTGTGGTATAGAACCGTTAAGCTGGAGATCAAACCAAAGTTGTAAAAAATTAAAAAAATAATAATAAAATGTGCACATGAAATATTGTCTATTATGTATTGCTTAGTAATTTTTTATCTATTGTTATCTGCGGCTGCGCTGTGGTTTGCGCTCCATATTTTGGGTAATGTTCTGTGAGTGTAGAAAGAAAGGAATTGATTTTGCCACATCCAAAGTGAAAGAGGATTCTGGGCAATGTTTCGAAAAAATACGTTTCAAAGGGAGGGTGATTGAGTTTAAGTTGACAGTGAAACCGATAGGAAGACTGATCCGCAACTTACTTGTTCTCAGTTGTAGATGTTTTCAAATAAGAAAAAAATAACCAGCCTTGAGCTGGTTCAAGGAATGTGCAATTGAAATATCTTTAATAATTGGAAAACAAAAATTTAATACTATTATGAAATAAAATAACTTTTTTTTTCACTCTACAATAATTGTGTTTTATTTATCCAGGAATTGTGTGCGCTTGGAAAGCCAAGCCATTTTACATAAACTTTATCGCCTTTTGTTTTTAACACATTCTCCACAAGAAACGTATCGGGAAATTTACTTTGTTGTAATTCCTGTTCATAGAAGCTACCGCTGATTGGTTGGTCCTGAAAGTCTTTAAGGAGATACGTGACCGCGTTTGTCAGCTTTACTTTTCTTATTTTGAATATTTCCGCTGTCCAATTGGGTGCATAGCCTTTTTCGAAAACATGTTTAAACTTGCTGATTCGAACATAGCTGCCGACTTTAAATTTTCCTTTGTAAGCAACTTTTATATGATTACTAGCTGACCCGGCATAACTCCATTTTGCCCGCAATAGTTTACCACCAAACGACAAAAAATATGTCCCGCGTTGATTTTTAGTTGATCACAGTTCTTGTGACATTTCACTCGTTTGTTAAATTTTGTTTGGTAAAGTAACAAATCCCTTCAAAATATGCAAATTTAATTTATTTCAAATTTAATAGATAATAATACTTCACTATCACATGCATCATCGCCTTCACTTTCTGTTGTCGTCGATACTGAAATCACCAAATTTCCCATCCCGATGAATTATAGGGTATTGCAGAGCGTCATATGATCTATGTGTTTCGGATATTCTTCCTAACGGTCCAACGGTTCTTCGCTGAACAGAAGTTGGAGCATTGCAGAAGTTGAAGCATTGTATCGTCGTGAATTTTCTCCGGCTGGAGCGCCATCAGGTTTGAAGACAAATCTGAGATCGTCTGAGTTCATTTTCTCCATCGCCGTTATGTTGGCACACAATACTCATCGCTTACTGTTGGTTCATACCGAAACGCCAGTCGTTCGTATGTCGGCAACAATGCGCGTCTTTCCACTCTTCGATTTGAACTCGTTTGCTCTCTTCCAGCAGCAGTACGATTTCACGCAGTTCTAATTACATGCAGTCTCAAATTGCTTGTCTGTTGATCTGGTCTTATGCGATGTCCCATTCTGTCGACTTCTATATGTGCTTGGCCTTCTTCTTCATTTTCGCGTCGTTGATAAATTTGTTGTTGACTTGCTTGCCTTTTTCTTCTGCCTATATTTGCGCGCATTGGGTCGGCATTTACAAAAATTTACTGAAATTTACTTTTCAATATTTTGTCCACGTTTAAACTTTTCACATATAATTTTTACCTTAAATCAACTGTATAAAAGCAATTAAACTGTTGAAACCGAGAACAAACCAGCACTGTTGACAAAAGTATATAATACATTAATCTGAAATCCTCAATTTTCTTAATTAACTTTTTAAAACAAAAAAATACCGCACAATACCGTAGTGTGCTAATTAATTTTTGACATAGAAAAGTCAAAATAAATATTTAATGGGAAGAATCATTGGATGCCAAATCCGTACCTCATGGCGATTCTCCTCAGCTAGTCGAAGAAATGAATCTGATGTAAATGCTCGATGAACTTGTTGGCGTTGTTGGTCAATTCCTCTACGTCTGTCGACTATGAATTTGCGAGTTTCTCTTCGTTCTAGTTGTCTTTGTAGATTTCGTTCATCTCGTGCCTCTTGTAATCGTGATTCACGTAACTGCACCATTCTCTCACGTAAATCTTCATTGTTTTCTGGAATTTGTTCACTTGATCTTCGTGCTCTTGTATCTCGCACGGCTCTAGAATTGACCGTTCGACGACTCAAATTTGCCCCTTTGCTTTTTTTTGGCATTGCTGACTGTACATAGAACGATTGAAAATAGTGACTTAATATTATATTCATTTGCTTATTATTTGACTTAAAAAAACAACGTACACGTTTTCGTTTGGAATTAAAACTATTTCTAAAAAATGTTAAGTACAATGTATACAGGTACAGTAATGGCCGTTGTTGGCGGTAGCTCACAACACGTGTTTATTTACATGAGATCACTTAATTAACTGAGAGTTAAAGCTGTCCTGTTGTTGGAAAATGTATAGTGAGTAAGACAGGAGACCGGCTTCGTCCTCACCCCTACTCCGTGATGTTTGCTGGATGAGTGGCGACACCTGGCGGGATAACTGATCGATTGATAGTTGATCAGTTATCGACCGGCGAGGGCGGGAGATCAAATTAAAAAAAAATTCTTGCTAAAAAAGTTAAAAAATTTAATGGTGGACCACCCTTAACATTTAGGGGGATGAAAAATAGATGTTGTCCGATTCTCCACCCTAGCCGATATCCTTGCAAAGATTCACGAAAATCGGTCGAGCCGTTTCGGAGGAGTTCAATTCCGCACCCCGTGACTGTTGATAATAGTTCTTTCTCATTTTTCTTATTTACATCAACTGGTGGCCTTTTAATAGTTCTATGTACAGAGTGATTGTATGCACGCATTAAACCGTTCAAAATCGGTATCCACTTGTAAGTACCATTAAAACTGAATTCTTTCCACATCTTCTCCTTAAGTGTCCGATTAAAACGTTCGACTATCGATGCTTTCAATGAACTATATGTTGAGTAATGATTGGTTTTGTATTGCATCATTAAATTTCTAAAGTGTTGATTGAAAAATTCTGTACCATCATCGGTTTGTAGGTTATTTGGTGTTCGATGGGAACTGACAAAAATGGATTTCATGGCTTGTGTAACAGATGACGCGGTTTTATTTTTCAATGGAACTGCCCATGCATACTTTGAAAATGTATCAATCACAGTCATGATATATTTGTATCCGTTGTTTTGTTTACTGTGAGGTATCATTTCGACCAAGTCTGTTTGCCACAAGTCATCGAAACCCTTAATGATAACACGACGTCGAGTGAAATTTCTTCGAGCCGGTTTGTGTAATTCGTCCACAACATTCCTCCTACTCATATTGCAATACAATGAATAAAAATCGCAAGAAATTCACTTTGAAATATTTTTATTTCTCAAATCTTTTATACAATGACATTAACTTCTTAATACTAATCAATCTGCTTTCAACCATATAACATGCGCAAGTATCTGGTCCTTCTCGACAAAGATTTGTAGACCAAGGACAGTTAGTAAAATGACATCCATGATCAGATGTGGTGGAGGACACGTTTTCAAATTTCCTTAGGAAAATAATACAATCCATAAATTCAGTGAAGTGTTCCTCAAGAAGAGTGTGTTGATTTGTTTTTAGAAACTTTAAAATCTCGTCGAAGATCGTAGACGTATTTACTGCAGACATGATTTCAAGTCTAATTCCGAATGAGTACTAAATTGGTGAAAAGCTAGTTGTTGCCCTGCTAATAGGTTCACCACTATTTCTATAGTTCTCGAAAATATCCAACATATACTTTCTAATCTTATCGAGTAGTTCAAGAGTTTTTAAATTTTGTTCATCAGTGTATGATCGCAGAGCCGTATCCATTTTTTCCAGTTTATCTTCGATGATTTGTAGCTTCAGTGCCTCATCATTTATAGTTCCCATGAGTGCATTGAAATTATTGTCTACGTACCGTCGATGGTTTATTATGCTTTTATCTTGAAAGTCTACGTTCTTATCTACGTATTCCTTATTGACTGCCTGGTGCGAGGTGGTAGGTGCTCCGACATTATTTATACATTTTCCTTCAATATCAAAATCCCGAATGGGCAATAGTTTAAAGCCTTTACCAGGTGGTCCTTGAGGGCCAATCACTGATCTAGGAAAACGGTTGGAACTTCTTCCAAACTTGTCTACGCTCATTTTGCTATTAATGGTGGACTGTTGGTTGCGGAGGTTAATATATGATATTTGATTCACGCAGCTCTTCCACAATTGAGTTTATTTCATTCTGAAGATTATTATTGCCGGCTGCTTGGGATGCAATCCAAAGTCTAAGTCTATCAGTGAGCTCATTGGCGTCATCCCAATACACGTAATCGATAGGATTATTGGAGTACACCATATCAGATGAATATGTTTTTCCAATTTTCTTTATAACTTTCTGTGTTAGTCGTTGTAGAAGAGGTCTAATAATTTGACGATACTTTTGACCCCTATTACCTTTAACTTGTGAGTTACTATCATTACCTTTTAGATGTGCACTTGTTTTTTGTAATGTCCTAAGATATTCATTTAAGTCTTCATTGCCGTATAGATGTTTTCTCGGGTTCTTTCGAAAAATTAATTCAAATAGGCCATCCGTTCCAGTGAAGATCTCACCATCAATGACGAAGTTTTTTTCTTCGTTTATTAAAAAACTTGATGCACCTAATTTCGTGGAATTTGACTGACGACCGTTGTTCGACTGACTACCCGTCATTTCCAATGCCTCCTCCAAAACCTACTTCTTCGTTTTTCCATTGTGCGCTCCGGGGTCAGTAAAGTAATTCTATCCGCGTCGCGTATTCTTGCACTCGTTTGTTTATACAAGTGGTCGCAAGAATACGTAACATGTGGTGTTGAATTTACTTGTGACCTTCTTGTTTTTGTGACCACAGTATCAGCATGTGTGGTTGCACATGTGCTGTTACTGGGTAAGTGGGCACTTGATTGGGTCAGTGTTGTGTGGTTCCCATGTGTTATTCGGGTTATTCGGCTTGGATGACAAAGTATATTTATATCATTATGTCACCGAATTGTTCCGTTACACAAAATACGAAAGGCGCATGACGTTAGGAGTGAAGTCTTTCGGCGTATTGTAGAGTGCATTGTGGACGACGAATTGGCTTACGACAGGTCATTTACATTATTTATTTCACAATAATATTACTATGTATACATATAGGTATGTCTATGATTTGCTTTGTTGTGGACTTTACAGTGTCTTACTATTTGTTGTTTTACAATGACATCATTAGTTACTTTCAATCCTTATTATAAGTAAGGTTGTTACGTATGGCAACACTTGCCATACGTGTTGTAATGTTAAATGATATGTAAGAGTTAGTTCTCGATCGGTCTCCAGCCGAGAGAGACGTGTTTTATACCGAGGAAGCGGAGAGAATAAATGTGGGTTTTTATATATTTTTCCCACAATAAAAATCGTACCGTTTTTCATTCTAATCGGTGTATCATACAAAGGTTACACATTCCATTATATTTATGTAATATTTTACAAAATATTTTCTTTAAGTCTATATAATTTATTCTTGTTTGTTTAAAATATATACGTATATTCTTATTGGTCTATGATTACAACGGGCTGGTCATTAGGGTATTCTCGCCCTATAGTGTTGTTTGCTATTATCCTATTTATTGATAGGCTTATTTTGAAGTGTTTCTTTATTATTACCACTAATATTCCAACTATACAAATTAAAGATATAATAGAAAAAGGAATGTACATGTGTTCCTGTCTTAAAGATAACAATGTTTTGTTTGCATTAACTAAGTTTTTGATACCAATACTATATTTATTTAGGTCTAATTTTTCTACATGTATTGTGTGGGGTGGAATTTGGGATAGGTTGGTAGGGATTTCCACGGTTTCGGTTAGGTGTGTTTCTTGCAAGTTGTTGTATGTGATAGGGATTTTGTTGTAAACGTCGTTTGAGGCTTGAAGGTATACTTCGTTCGTCGTTGCCTTGCAATATGGACTTATTTTGAGAATTCCACTGTCGTGGACTTTGATTGTCTGAGGTGCGCTACCGCACAATATTCGTACGTTCGTTGGCTCAGGCATGACATAAAGCCAAGAATTTTTATTCATTAAGTTGAACCAGATTTCGTGTTTTAATACGAATATTCTAGTATCACATGATTCGGGAGTTGGATTACCGGAGAGCTGTATTATACAGTTGTTATTGTGGTGGTTATATATGACGAAATTTTGTTGGCATAGGAAATGGTCTGTCTCTATTTTTGTGCATTTTCCTGGGTCTTCGTTTTTTAGGAATATATATCTCCTATAGTTCTCATTGACGTTACGTATATTATGCAGTATACTGTGATGATGAAGCTGGAATTGAGAGTACCACAGTATCGTTTTAGTAGTTGTGCTTTATGATTATTGTATTGTGTGCAGTGTGTGTTCTTCGTGTAAGTTAACATAACATTCCCAAGTTTCATCTTCGTAAAACATCCGGCCAAAAATCAGCAATAGACAGTTCCCACACTTCAACTTCAATCAGCATACGACACCCAGCAATAGTTCTCACGCCTGCAAGTGACAATGCACCTCGTCGGCATACGACACCACTTCATCCACATCAGCACATTCCAACACGTACTCCACTAAGAAGTAGATTAGCATTAGGTAATTTGTAGTATGTAGAGGAAAATTGTTTTTAGTTTAATTTGGATTATCATTGAATAAAGAGGTCTCTCCTCCTGAATTATTTTTTCTAACAAATAAAACTCCTTTTTATTTAACTGGCGCCCGAGCAGGGACAGTGGCTAGTCTGTGCGCGAACAATTTTAAAGTGTAAACCGTAAACACAGTGCCGGTATTATATTTTCTTAAAAATAAAAAAATCCGTGTGAACTTTCTTTTAAACAAAGAAAACATAGCATCGGTTAAGTTTTTCCTCAAAACGAAAAAAAAAAAAACAAATTGTGTCCTAAGAAAGCACAATAGTTCGCGTCACAAAGACAGTGAGGAACAAATTTCCAGCGAAATTGAGAACGGGCACAGACCGTGACCAGTTAGGAGCTCGAGTACGTATCATCAGCCCCATCAACGGCAGGAAATACGTCGCCACTGTCAAACCCATGGAATATTTAAAACATTTTTATTTGTAAGTTTATAAACATTAAGAATTAAAAATAGAAATCCTAAGAAAGTTTCAAAAGTGATATCGAACTAATATCTGCATGTTAAAAAAGAAATCCTAAGAAAGTTTCAAAATTGATATCAAACTGATATCTGCATGTTAAAAAAAAAATCCTAAGAAAGTTTCAAAAGAGATATCAAACTGATAACTGTATGTTAAAAAAGAAATCCTAAGAAAGTTTCAAAAGTGATATCAAACTGATATCTGTAGTTTCAAAAGAGATATCAAACTGATATCTGTATGTTTAAAAAGAAATCTTAAGAAAGTTTCCGAAAATATATCAAATTGATACCTTTATTTTAAAAATTAAATCTTAAGGTTACCTCCTAATTATATTAAAATAATATAACAAAAATAAATTTTTAATCATGCCCAATACAAGATCAGGAGTTAGTAGCAATCCCCAACCCTTAGCAACCCTCCCAGAAAATCCCATCCCAGGGGCACGAGAAAACCCACCATTGGTACGCGAAATTCCGAATGACATAAACCACAATAACTCTTTTCAATCCACATCATCCAGAACGGGTATACGACAAGCCCAAGATGTCGGAACAACGCCGGAACTAGATTCCTTAATATCATCAATCGTAAGCCGATTGATAAGAACTCAGGGACCAGCCATGGTTCAAAATGTACTAAACCCAAACGCTAATCAATTTTCTGGGGAAGATCAGATAATCGCCATAGAACATAGACATGATATTTCCGAATTAGATAAGATACCCGATGTGGTAAAATGCCTAAGAGAATTCTCTGGAAATCCGGCGGAATTCATATCATGGAAAAGAAGTGTTGACCGCATACTAGAAACATACGACTCCATACGAGGTACCCCAAAATACTTTGAGATCCTTAATATTGTAAGAAATAAAATTGCACTGGAGTCATACAATACTCCATTAAACTGGAACTGCATATCCAGATGTCTTGTCATGCATTATGCTGACAAAAGAGATTTGGGTACTCTCGAGTACCAATTAACGTCACTCGTACAAGGAAATGGCACTATACAATCCTTTTATCAAATTGTATACAGTCACTTATCACTTATCTTAAACAAAATTGGTTGTTTAGAAATTAGCAGTGAGTCAATGAGAGTTCTCACTCAGTCGTATCGAGACAAGGCTCTCGATACTTTCATAAGGGGCCTTAAAGGTGACCTTCCTAGACTACTGACGATACGTGAGCCAGGAGACTTACCTCAAGCTTTACATTTGTGCCTCAAACTCGAAAATATGAATTTCAGGATTTCCCATGCAAACCAAAATCCAAATAAAAAATCTTATAACCCCGTGCCATCCTCTGCGTCATCCAGACCTCAATTCAATAATTTCGGACAACCACAGTTCAGAGGTAACTATAATTACCAGCAATCTTTCGTTCCCCAGGGAGCACCACCACGTTTCCAATCTAACCAACAGCACTACATACCTCAAACGAAATATCAATGTCAAAACAATAATCAGCAAAACTATAGGCCACAATTCCAAGGAAGACGTACGCCACCAAATGCAATAATCCCTCAAATTAAAACAGAACCAATAAATAATGACCAAAGCATGCAACCCCGAACAATGAATCTTCAGAATAGGTATCCGTATCAATCTCAAAATAGAGGTCCACAAGGAACACAACAAATTACTACAACTAATAACCCCCAAAGAAATTATTATATAGAAACAGAAGACCACACAGAACCAGAACAAGAAATCGTCGATTACTGTCAGCCTGATGAAAGCGAAGCCTTGGAACTTTGTGACGAATTCCAAGATCTAAATTTTTTAGACTAAACAGCTCTTCGCTTCCTTACTATGAATTCAAAACGAAGAGCGGAAAAAACTTAAAATTTTTGTTAGATACAGGATCGAACAAAAATTATGTAAAATCATGTTATATAACCAATCCAACCGTAAATAATAACTCATTCTTTGCAAATTCAGTTTCTGTCAAAACCAAAATTACGCATCATGCGAATATAGAAATATTTGGCTCAGAAATAGGTACTATCAAGTGTTTCATTTTAGATGGACTTGATTCTTTTGATGGTATCATCGGAAACGATACCTTGAAAGAAATGAGTGCAGTGATCTACACTGACAAAAATTATTTCATTCTTAATAATAAACATATATTCCTACTAAAACAACTCAAAGCACAAGCGGTAAACAGTATCGACATTCGCACCTCACATCAAAATTCTTCTCAAGAAAATCAGCTTAGAAAAATCATATCTACATTCCCAAACTTATTCAGTGAACAAGATAAGAATCTCACTGACATTACTACTGTCCAAGGTGAAATCAGAACAACTTCTGATATCCCTGTTTATACAAGACCTTATCCTTATCCAAAAGCGTTAAAAGAAGAGGTGGATAAACAAATAAATGAACTTTTAGAAAATGGGATAATACGACCATCACGGTCACCTTACAATTCCCCCATAATAATTGTATCAAAAAAACTTGACGCGTCTGGAATCAAAAAATATCGGCTTGTAATTGATTACAGAAAGCTAAATTTAGTCACAATACCTGACAGATATCCAATTCCCGAAATTAATGATGTCCTCTACAATTTAGGGAAATGTAGCTACTTCACGTTAATCGACCTTAAAAGTGGATTCCACCAAATACCACTAAAGGACTCCGACACAGAGAAAACAGCATTCTCTGTCAACAACGGTAAATATGAATTCACCCGTTTACCTTTTGGGCTGAAAAATGCCCCATCCATCTTCCAAGATGATATCTTACGTGAACATATTGGCATTCGAAGCTACGTGTACATAGATGATATTATCATTTTTAGTCAGACAGAAGAGCAACAGAACCATATTCAAAATTCTAAACGATACAAACGTTAAGGTTCAAAAAGACAAATGTGAATTCTTAAAATCCGAGGTTGAATTTCTCGGATTTATTGTATCCAAAACGAGAATTAAAACAAACCCAGCCAAAGTTAAGGCAATCGCTGAATTTCCTAAACCAGAAACATTAAAAGATCTCAGATCATTTTTGGGCATGTCCGGTTACTATAGACGCTTTATTCGCGACTATGCAAAAGTAGCCAAACCCCTGACAGCCCTTCTAAGAGGGGAAGATGGACGAGTGTCAAAATTCCAATCAAAAACTAAAATTATCCATTTAGATCAAAACGCTAAATAAATTCACTTGTATCTAACGACGTCATGTTAGTATACCCAGACTTCAATAAGAGTTTCGAACTCACCACAGATGCTTCAAATTTTGCACTCGGTGCAGTGCTAAGCCAAGAGAATAAACCAATCATGTTCCTATCACGGAGTTTAAACAAAACTGTAGAAGCATACGCAACAAATGAAAAAGTGATGCTTTCAATAATTTGGGCTCTAAGCTCTCTTCGAAATTTCCTATACGGATCAAAGAAAGTCATCATATTCACAGATCATCAGCCACTTACGTACGCGCTGAGCAATAAAAATACAAACGCTAAAATGAAAAGATGGAAGTCCATATTAGAAGAATACAACCATGAACTAAGATATACCCCAGGGAAATCCAACGTTGTAGCAGATGCTCTGTCATGACCCCCACAGTTAAATACTTCACCTGTAAACATTCATAATTTAACATCTTCGGTACAGAGTGAAGAAAATTCTTCACATAACCGTATTCAGTTAGTCGAAACGCCAATAAATGCCTTTAGGAACCAGCTAATTTTAAAAACGGGAAACGTTTCGAGTCACAAGGTATTGACACCTTTTCCAAATTTTACTAAACACATTGTAATCGAGCCAAATTATACCTAAGAAAACTTGATTGGAATTTTCAAAAGATTTCTAAATCCAGCCATCCTGAACGGAATAATGACCTCAGAAGAAGTCATGGACTCAATACAGCAAATTTACCCTTTATACTTCAAAAACTATAAAATTAGATTCGCAAAAGCGGAAGTAGAAGATATTCCATCAGTAGAGAGACAGAACGAAATAATTATAGGAATTCATAAAAGAGCCCACCGTGGCCCTGAAGAAAATAGAAACCAAATTATACAGTCTTACTTTTTCCCTCAAATGTCTAAAAAAATCAAACTAATTACTAGATTGTGCTCAACGTGCAAAAGGAGTAAATATGAACGTCATCCAAGTAACCCGAAATTGGGAGAAACCCCAATACCTAATTACCCAGGACAAATAATACATATTGATATATTTGCGACCGAAAAACACTCAGTCTTAACTGCAATCGACAAATTTACAAAATTCGCCATTACTAAATGTATAAAGTCAAAATCAATAAAAGAAGAAGAAGAAGATATCAGAGAACCAATCCGTGATATTATTTTTAGATTTGGCGTTCCCGAGTATATTATTATAGACAATGAAAAATCATTTAATTCAGATAGTATTATGTTTATGCTAAAAGATGAATTGAACATACAAGTCTTCACGACACCTCCTTACAAAAGCTCTATAAATGGACGAGTGGAAAGATTTCATTCCACCCTTGCCGAAATTATGAGATGCATTAAGCCAAACGCTTACAATCATAAATTTGAAGAACTGCTCGAAAGAGCAACCAATGAATATAATCACTCCTTTCATACCACTACAAAGAAGAAGCCGGTAGACCTATTCTTTGGCAGGACCGTCCCTTTCGGACCAGATGACTATGAGAAAACTAGACAAAGTAACATTGAAAAACTTAAGCAAAAACAAGAAAAGGATCTTAAGTATCATAATTAACATAAACAGGAAATTAAAAACTATAGCCCAGGTGACCAAATCTACGTAAAAATAAACAAGAGACTAGGGTCAAAACTAACAAACCGGTATAGGAAAGAAATAGTACAGGAAAATTTCAAAACCACTATAAAAACAACATCTGGTAAAACAGTTCATAAAAGCCACATACGAAACTAGAACGAAGAACTTGTCCCAAATCTAAACCAAGGTTAAATCATTTCCAATTTTTCCCTCCCCGTCTAGACTGTACGCCGTAGGCTGCTTAGCCGATGTTCAAATCTTGGACTATACAAGCTCCCAAATAGTCTCCATCAAAATTGGAATGGCCAAAGTACAAACTGGAAACATTAAATTAATCCATGATATTGATCTAGGAGCCTATCAGAAATTGGTGAACAACATCGCGGAAACGGTACACAATAATATAAGTACAACCTATTCAATTTATCCTTTCCTGTCCCACGAAGTATCTCAGCTCCAAAACCTACTCCAAAAGCTCACCCCGATACGAACTAAAAGATCTTTAAATTTCATTGGAAGCGCGTGGAAATGGATTGCAGGAAATCCGGACCACGACGACTTCAAAATCATTCAAGGAAAAATAAACAAGGTATTAAAGAACAATAATAAACAGGTTTTAGTCAACAAAAACACAATAGAAAGAATAAATAAGATAAGCAATGTAACTAATGAAATATTTAAAAGATTAAAAAACAGTAATACGGTTAAGGATAACCTAGCCTTAAGCACCCAATATAATATTAGATTATTAAAAGAAGAATTAATAAATATTGAATATGCCGTGCATTGGGCAAGAAAAGGTATAATAAACTCTTACATTTTGTCGATGATTGAAATCAATAAAATTAAAGATATATTAAAAAATGAAAACGTCGAATACAATAACTTAGAAGAAGCACTAGACTTCGCCGAACTTAAAATCGCAATAAACACGGAAACTATTATCTATATCATAAGTATACCTAGTACAAGTAAGGAAATATGTAATAATATTTTGATCAAACCTATTAAAAAAGAAAATGTGACAATAAAAGTTGAATACGGAGAAATTTTAGAATGCCCAAATAATATATACGGCATTAAGTTAGATTGTAAAGAATATAATAATTTAAAAATTTGTAATAATGACAATTTAGTGGATATTAGTGAGAGTACGTGTATACCAAAACTACTAAGAAGTCAGCCATCAGATTGCACCCTAGTTAACAGTCAACACTTAACCTCAGTTGAGGAAATTTCATCAGGAATCATATTGCTTAATCAATACAACGGGTCGGTGATTATAAATAACGAAAAAACCAACCTAACAGGCACATTTTTACTAAGATTTGAAAACGCTACAGTCAATATTAGAAACAGAACCTACGCATCCAGCACGGTCTCCAGATATAAGCCATTACCTGCAGTAGCACAACCTTCATCTGCCGTGAGGAACATCGAAGAGTTCCTATCCTTGGAAATGTTGAAAGAACTAAATCTCAGGAACATCAAAACCATCGAACTATTGGAGACCAATAACCAACCATACTTAATAACCTGCTTTGTGCTATCGGGGATAATAATTATCTCTCTCATAGTCATGATCATACGATTTTGTCACTCCAGTCACTCCAGATCAACATCTAATGATAACACAATCATAGAGCTCAACGAAAGATCCGAAGAAGTGACCTCAGCTACACCATCAATAGAAGCACATGAAAAACAACCATGTAAGACCGAGCATGAAAAACCATTCCTTAAACCCCGAAGGATAAACCAAATACCATTCTTTTAAAATCAAACGAGGACGTTTGAGATTCAACAGGGAAGAGTTAACATAACATTCCCAAGTTTCATCTTCTTAAAACATCCGGCCAAAAATCAGCAATAGACAGTTCCCACACTTCAACTTCAATCAGCATACGACACCCAGCAATAGTTCTCACGCCTGCAAGTGACAATGCACCTCGTCGGCATACGACACCACTTCATCCACATCAGCACATTCCAACACGTACTCCACTGAGAAGTAGATTAGCATTAGGTAATTTGTAGTATGTAGAGAAAAATTGTTTTTAGTTTAATTTGGATTATCATTGAATAAAGAGGTCTCTCCTCCTGAATTATTTTTTTTAACAAATAAAACTCCTTTTTATTTAACTTGTATAAGGCTTTATTAGGTTATTGTGTATTATCTTTTCTTTCCTACCTATTTTTATTTTAGAGTTCGTAGGTGATAGGATTTCTACAATTTCATGAGGTATAAACTCATAAACTGGAGTTAGTTTTTTATTCGACGGATTTTTTGATTCTAATAGTACCAGGTCCCCTATTTTATAGTTGACTTTGTTTAAGTTATGATCGTAATATTCCTTCGATCTTTCTTTAGCTTTCAATTGGTTTTCGCGTATGATTTTATATCCTGTTTGTAGTTTGGTTTTGATGTCCGTAACGTAGTCATCGTAATTATATACAGGTTGTATTTGTCTATTTAGGACTGAGGGGAGTGGAGGTTTGAATCCAAAGAGAGCTTCATAAGGACTATATTTAGTGCTTGTGTGCTCTGCGGTATTATAGCAGAAAACGGCATATTTGATATATTTATCCCAGTTAGTTTGGTCATTACTTGCATAGTTTCTCAAATAATCGCCTAAGGTTCGATGTGACCTTTCAAGTGCACCGTTCGATTGTGGATGGTATGGGTTTGTTTGTATCTTTTGTATTTTTAAGAGCTTGCAGACATTTTTGAATAGGTCGCTTGTGAAGTTCGTTCCTTGATCTGTTAGAATGGTTTGTGGGATTCCGAATGTGCAAATGACTTGTTTTACTAAAGCCTCAGCTACCGTTTGGGCTTCTTGGTTGGGAATTGCTACTGCTTGAACGAATTTTGTTAAATTGTCCTGAAATGTGAGTATGTAATTGTTATAATTTTCTGTAATCGGGAGTGGTCCCACTATATCAAGGACTATTCTTTCGAATGGGGCTTTTGCTGTTGTAGTTATGACCATTGGTATCTTACTACGCAAGTATAATTTATTTCTTTGACATAGGTCGCAAGATTTGATGTATCTGTTCACATCCGCGTGCATATTTTTCCACTTATATTGTCTCTTGATGCGGTTTAGAGTTCGTTTGACTCCTTGATGACCTCCTAAAGGGGTGTCATGAAATTCGTGTATTATTTGCTTGATTTTCCCTGGATCTGTAATTTCCATGGGCTCTTGACTTTCGTGCATAACGTTTTCTGGAGGGAAATTACTTTTACTGCGGGTCACTACTTTAACTTCAACAGTGTTTAAACGTGACAGGGCATCTGCGTTCGTATTCAGGTGTCCAGCTTTGTGGGTTACTGTAAAGTCGTACTCTTCTAGCTCGATGCGCCAGCGCATTATCCTTGAAGAGGGATCTTTTAGATTAAACATCCATACAAGCGGCTTATGATCGGTAATAACTTCAAAGTGTCGACCGTATACATATGGTCGAAAGTGCGTCACTGCCCAAACTACTGCCAGAGCTTCTTTTTCAATGGTGGAATAGTTCTTTTCTGCTTTGTTTGATATTCTACTAGCGTATGCTATAGGAAGATCATTATTGTCAAGATCTCTTTGCGAAATTACTGCGCCTATGGCTTCGTTACTGGCGTCCGTGGTGAGGTAGAAGATTTTGTCAAAATTTGGGTATTGCAGTATGGGTGGATTGGTAATGGCTTGTTTCAGTTGTTTAAAGGATTCATCGCAAAATGCATCCCATTTAAATGCGACGTCTTTGCGGAGGAGTTTGTTTAATGGGTTTGCTATTTTTGAGTAATTTTTTATGAATTTTCTGTAGTATCCTGTTAGGCCTAAAAATGATTTGATATGTTTCTGGGTATTAGGCTTTTCTATATTTTGCATAGCTGAAACTTTCTCAGGGTCTGGTTTGACTCCAGATTCTGAGATTATATGTCCTAGATACATGACTTCCCTCTGCAGGAATTTACACTTGTCTAGTTGAATTTTCAAGTTGTAAACATCTAAGGCTTCGAATACTTCGACTAACTTTCTGTTGTGGTCGTTTAGATTTTTCCCATAAATTATAATGTCATCTAGGTATACCAAACATTTTATGCCTTGTAGACCGGTGAGGACTTTATTCATAAGCCTTTGGAAGGTAGGAGGGGCATTCCGCAGACCGAAAGGCATCCTGTTAAACTCAAAATGCCCGTTGGGTGTACTGAAAGCTGTCTTTCCTCTGTCTTCCTCAGACACTTCGGTCTGGTGGAATCCACTGGTTAAATCTAATGTTGTAAAATATTTTGAATCGCCTAGTTGTCCGAGAATGTCTTCGATGTTAGGGATAGGGTAGGCGTCCGCGATTGTTACTTCATTAAGTTTCCTATAGTCTATAACTACTCTCCATTTCTGTTTTCCTTTTTTCGGTACAACTTGTAGGGGAGCATTCCATGGACTTGAGCTTGGCCTAATTATCTCGTCTTGGAGCATTTTGTTCACTTGGTCTTGTATTTCCTGTGTGTGGATCTGTGCTAAACGATATGGTCGAATATTAACTGGAGCTTTATTTGGGTTAGTTTTTATAGAGTGTGTGATTCCAGTCGTAGATGATAGAGTATCTCCGTCGAGGAAGAATAAATGGTTGTAGTTACGGCAAATTTCGGTTACTGATTTCCTTTCCTCGATGTTAAGATGCTCGAGTTGAAGCATGAAGGTTTTGGATTTTTTCCAACCTGTCGTCTATTGGTCCATACTTAATCACCTTTTCGGATCTACCGGGTATTGTTATTGCATTTCGTTTGTATATGAAATCTTTTACGTACCTTTTTCCTTTAAAATGGTAAATAAATGTTTTATCCTTATAGTTCAATATCGCGTTAAAATTTTGAAAGAAATCTTCGCCTAATATTCCATCTTGTGTAATAGGGAAATTGTCTGATACTACGTTGAACAGGTGCTTTAAAATTGTTCCTTGGGTTATTTCTATATTCATTAGTACTGTACCTAGCGTTGACGTAGGTGTGTCGGTGATACCCTTTAATTCTATGATTGCATCTGTGTGTATCCATAGATCTTTTTCTAGTTTTCCCAACTTTATCAAGCTAAGACTAGCGCCAGTGTCAAGGAGCATTATATTGAGCTTGCTGTTGTAACTCTCGAGTTCATTTTAATTTCGCTTTTAAAGCTTGATGCTTTGCTTAGGCAACCGATGTTTACTATTCGCTTAGGAGGCTTGGAAAGTTTGTCCGCTCGATTTCTGGAAAATTGCGGGGCGTTTGTGGAAGTGCTTGACTTTGTTGTATTTGAATTTGATGGTCCGTTGAGGAATTGGTTCAGGTTATCGATTTGCGCAGGGCTTCGATTTTGGCGGTGATTTTGATTTAGAAATGAATTATTTTTTCCAGTTTCCTTTTGGATTTTGCATGAGTGGTTAGATTTTTGGGGTATTTTATCTCTTTTAACGCTTTGTTTTTTATTTTGAGACAGTGGATTCAGTGAATTTGGGTTTTTATTTTGAGACAGTGGATACAGTGGACAGTGGATTTCTCTTCACAGGAATCGCATTTTGAGTTAGGAGATTTGGAAATTTGAATCGGTGAATGCGATTTCTGATTTTGAGAAAACTCGACTTGATATAGTAAATTTGTTTGGCTTCTCTTAGAATTGGAAGTGTTATTATTTTGATACAGAGAGTTGATTTCTTTATTTTTGTTTTGGGCAGTTTTGAAATTTAGGCACGTTGATTCATGTCCTTTACCTGACTCCGCGTGCCGGACGTGCCAGGTCTTGAATCGTTTCCCGAGTTTTGGGCGGATTGTTGAGGATTATTTCGGTTGTTATTAAATTGCCTTTTCCTGCACTGTTC
This sequence comes from Cheilosia grossa, assembly GCA_963082955.1. Lineage (NCBI taxonomy): Eukaryota > Metazoa > Arthropoda > Insecta > Diptera > Syrphidae > Cheilosia > Cheilosia grossa. Next base: position 50,098,461 of record OY720144.1, on the reverse strand, counting down.
TATCGTGTGCCCAAGGTTTTTGCAGTATCTACATGATACTGGATTTTGGACTATATTTATTCTAGTGGGCTGGCCAGTAACGGTACATGGTTTTTGGGTTCTGTGCACGCCACCGTTTGGGTTTTGTAGAAACCTACACTCATTAGTGTTGTGTGTCTTCGTTTTGCAGTTTCTACAGTATCTATTTTGGTAGTTCGGATGCTGCCTAGGAGTAGAAGTAAGGAGTTTCTCTTCTTCCATTGCTATGTCGACGGCTTCATCCAGCTCAGTGCACCTGGCGCTTTTTACCAACAGTTTTATTTGTGGTATTAACCCATTACAGAAGCTGTTTAAGATCATTCCGCTGTTTAAAGCTCGGATGGCTTTATTTGCGGCTTCGTCTGTGCTGTTTGCGTTTGCATTGTTCAGTTCGTAAAACAATGCATTGGCTCTCTCCGTATAGGAAGCTATTGTTTCAGTATAGCCTTGTCGAAACTGAAAAATGTCTGTTTGTATTACCTGAAGCGATCGAGTCTTTCTGAAGTTCTTAATAAGTGCATCCTTTAACTCTGGCCATTCATTATAATCGTTATATTTCACAATAACGTTATATGCCCGGCCTGTTAACTTAGACTTTACAATGACTACTAGTTCCGCTTTATCGGACACAGTGGTTGCTTTTTTTGATTGAAGGTCAATCAATTGGATAAATCTATCCAAAGTGTTGGCAGAACCGTCAAACTCAGGTACGAGTTTTATGGTTTGCGAAGAATTGAACGACATTGTTGCTCTTATTACTGGGGGTTGTGATTCTGGAGGGTTTATTGAAGAGGATGTATCAAAGGTACCGACTTGGTTCGTTAAAACTTTAATTGTTTCTTTTGGTGGTACCGAACGTGGTGGAGAATGTCCGATAGGCATTGGTTTGTGGGAAGGCTTAGCAAGGGACTCGGACACTTCACTATCAGATGACCTACGGACTTTTCTGTTTCTGAGCGAAATGTTCAGGTTTAAATTCGACATTCGACAAAAAAAAAATTAATAAAAAATAATGTTTTTAAAGGAGGATTTTGGACGAGACACGTAAAAAAAAATACCAAACAAAAGTGAAAACAAATTTTTTTTTTTTGCTTATTTATATGAACAAGTAGTTTCTTTTAAGTTGCTTACATAATGCTTCTCATAATGAGGGGGATTTTGGTGTTGCTCCTCCAGCAGGCTTATGGATTGCTGATTGTGTTGTTGATAACTTTGGTTTCTTCGGAGTTTCGGTGTTGCTCCTCCAGTCACTGCACGTTTGTTTTTTTTTTTTTTTTTTTTCACTTATTGTGCCTTTTCAGTTTTATATTTACTTCGACTTTTGCACTGAAAGTTTTTTTTTTTTTGATTTGTTTTTTTTTTGAATTTTTTTTTTTTGTTGAATTTCGTATTGGGAGTTAAGGTAGATGCTTTTCCCTTAACTATCCCACCGCTGCCACCATTTTTAGTGTCAAAATAAAAGTCGTGATGTTCGACTGACGACCGTTGTTCGACTGACTACCCGTCGTTTCCAATGCCTCCTCCAAAACCTACTTCTTCGTTTTTCCATTGTGCGCTCCGGGGTCAGTAAAGTAATTCTATCCGCGTCGCGTATTCTTGCACTCGTTTGTTTATACAAGTGGTCGCAAGAATACGTAACATGTGGTGTTGAATTTACTTGTGACCTTCTTGTTTTTGGGACCATAGTATCAGCATGTGTGGTTGCACATGTGCTGTTACTGGGTTAGTGGGCACTTGAGTGGGTCAGTGTTGTGTGGTCCCCATGTGTTATTTGGGTTATTCGGTTTGGATGTCAAAGTATATTTATATCATTATGTCACCGAATTGTTCCGTTACACAATATGTGTGGGCACAACAATATGGACCATAGGTCTTGTCACGATTTGAATCTAATGGCGATGATCGGCTGACCGGTGTACTTCGATCTATACTATTAGTGGGTGTTCTAAATGAAATATCCTGCTCCGTGGACAGAATTGATTCTGAAGAATCAGATGCTTGAGATGAAAGCTGGTGGAAACTCTTCCTTAAAGTGGATCTTTCTTTTGGGGGGCTTTCTATTCGCGGTCGTACAACAAGTGTTTCATTATCAATGTTTTTTGCTGTTACATTTTTAACGATTTCTTTTAAAGGTTCAAAAATTGGCTTTAAAGTATTCTCTAGTTCCGTTTCCTTTGTAATTTTTCCAGTTTTAAGAAACAAATACTGTTTTCTCAGGGCTTTCTTAGTTTTGATGAGATCTTTTAGTACGTTTTCATTAACATCCATATTTGAGTGGAGAAGGTGCGATTCCTAACAGGGCAGTTCCAAACAGGGCAGCTCCAAACAGGGCAGTTCCATACAGGGCAGTTCCAAACAGATCGGTTCTCAACGGGATGCAACCACTTAAACAGATGTATTACAACTGTTAAGTTAATAACACTGCAATTTCCTTAAATGCATTTTTGTAGCGTCCTCTCTCTATGCTGCTATCTTTATCAATTACTAAGAATCCGTATTTATCATTCCAGCGTTTGCAACATAGTTCCTTGAATTGATTAAATGTCATGTCTGAATTTATATGATCATTGTATATGTGTTTTATATTAAGTGCGTCTTGCTTGAAGATTATCATATAGTTTGCATTATTGCGAATCAAATGTTTTGGTATATGTGTATACGATTGGCATAAATAAAAACTGTCTACTCCATTATGTCGTTCCATACAAAAATAATCACGAATGTTATTTTGTTGTTCACATGACACATCATCAAATATAAAAACTGAATTTCGTTTTGCTTTAGGTGGAGACATAATTTCGCAATTATTTGAAAATTCATTGTACTCCATTCCCTTAATTGATTTCACAAGCTTTCTGAGATACATATATTTGGGTTGATGTAACGATTTTGAATATATGTTGTAATAAAGATAGTTTTTATTTGTATTTTTCGTTTTTTGGATGCTACCACGTTTTTACAATCGAGAGACTTAATATATATATTCTTCTTCTTCTTTTTTTTCAACCCGTCCGAAGTTAGCCACGGCTACTACATTTTTTTCTTCTTTTTGACAAATGCGCCATCTACTGGCGTTGCTTCACCAACAAACTGTTACAGCATTGCCAGTGGCTATTACATGTTACAGTTCGGCCGATCTGACAACAATGGTCGACCTCGACCATTACTACGAATACTACACAATTTTTGGAACAACTTAAAAGATACGATACAGCTTACATACGTAGGTATTTCTAACTAAATACTAGTGTTACTCTTTTGACAACCTTTACTTTGCGACAGCCTCTATCTCTCTCTCTCATCAACCCAATGTCTCAACCTAGACGACTCTATTATACCCTCATAAGGTATTCGCGTTATTTGACAATTTTCAATGTCTCGCACAACGTACCGGTCATTTGGGAGCACCTTACATATTTCATATGGTCCGCGATACTTTGGGATAAGTTTTTTATTCGTACCTACAATTGTATCCACGTTAGGTAACATAACGAAATCACCGACGTTGAATTGTTTTGCGGGCTTATGCTTCGACGCATAGTACTGTTCATTATAATGTTGTGACTTCTTAATAGCCAACACGGCCTCTGCACGTAGTGTATTTAAATCAGCTGGCTTATCGGGGCCTAGCTTTTCATCTAAATATTCCGATATCCAATCTACCTCCGTACCACGTTGGTTCACCCCAAATAGCAATACACTAGGAGCCTGCTTAGTTGTGTTATGTATCGAATTATTCAAACCATATTCCACTCTTGACAACATCTTGGTCCAATCGGAATGTTGGATAGGCTCACTCAACTTGCCTAACATTGGGGTTATCACTCGGTTTATTCTTTCGACCTGACCATTCGCTTGTGGAGAGGCTACTGCCACCTTCACATGGTCAATATTGCGATCTAGTAGGAATGATCCGAACTCCAATGATGTGAAACAAGTCCCGCGATCACTTATTATCCGTCGCGGTCTACTATAGTAGTCAAAATACCGATTAAGTGATGCACACACTTCCAATGTGCTGGTGGAATTCACGGGGTACAGCTTCACGAATTTCGTGAATGCATCCACCACGACCAACAGATGTTTTCTCTTCGAAGCAATCGATGGCAACGGACCCAAATGGTCGATGTGGATTGTGTCGAATGGCACGGGTTTTTTCGGAATACTATGCAAGGTGCGAGCGTTAACCTGTGCTGGCGCTGAATATACAAGACACCTAATACAATTCTGGATGAACTTCTCAATGCGCTCACGCATGTGGGGAAACCAATAGTGGCATTGTACCTGATCCGTACACTTATTGATGCCGAGATGGCCAATTTTCTCGTGTACAATCCGTATTATGTTGTCTATCATTTCATCTGGCACATACAACATCAACCTACCACTCGAATGGATCTTATAAACTAATCCATCACTCAACTCATAACCTTTGAGCGGTCCCTGTTCCAATTTTTCCTTTATCCTCACAATCTCGACATCTCGATTTTGTGTAGCCTGTAATCGCAAGTCAATATCGTCCGTGTTGATCGCAGCAATAAGGTGACACCTACTGAGTGCATCAGCATGCCCCATCCTTACGCCACTCCGATGTTCGATAGAATAATTGTAGTTTTCCAACTCAAGGGCCCATCGCGCTATACGCGGGTTGACACTCTTTCTATTGAGTGTCATGGTCAATGAATTACAATCGGTTACAATGCGGAACGGAATTCCTTCCAAATAGACACGGAATCGGCGTAGAGAATATATGATAGCTAAAGTTTCGAGCTCGAAACTGTGATATTTAGACTCCTGTGGAGTACTACTCTTTGAAAAATATGCCACCGGATGCAATCTGCCATCATCCTGCCTTTGCAACAAGACACTTCCAAAGCCCTGCGAACTAGCATCGCAGTGTAATTCTGTTTCCCTTGTAGGGCTATAGATTGCTAGTACGGGTGCCGATGCTAATTGGTCACGCAATGTCGAGAATGCATTCATGCATTCACTATCAAAGCGAAAAGGAGCGTCTTTCTTCAATAGCTTATGCAATGGTTGAGCAATGCGTGAAAATGATGGAATAAATCGACGGAAATAGGAAAACAATCCGATACACGAGTGGAGCTGCTTAGCGGTTTTCGGAATTGGATAATGTCGAATAGCTTCTAAATGACTAGTACTAGGTCGAACGCCATGTTTGTCAACTAGATATCCCAAGTATTCTATCTCCGGGTAGCATAGCTTACACTTAGAAAGCTTTAATTCCAACCGATGTTCACTTAACCTTCGTAATACCCGCTTAAGAATGTCAAAATGTTCCCCAAGAGTTTTTGTGGCAATCAAAATATCGTCCATGTAAACAATGATTTCCCCGACCTCCACAAAATCTCTTAATATGCTCAAAATAAATCGCATGAAAACACTGGGCGCATTTCTTAGGCCAAATGGCATTCGCAAATATTCATACTGACCCTGAGGAGTCACAAATGAAGTTAACTTTATTGACTCTTCATCCATTTCCACATGATAATAACCATCTTTCAAGTCAAAAACACTAAAAATGCTTTTACCCTCGAGGTATTCCAAACAATCTTCAACTAAGGGTAGTGGAAAGTTATCGCGCACGGTCAATTTATTTAGTGACCTGTAATCTACACACATACGAAGTTCTCCGCTTTTCTTTCGCACCAGCACTATAGGGGATGCATACGGTGAACTACTCGGCCTTATAACCCTTTTCTCCAGCAAATTGGAAATGATTTTGTTAACTTCACTCTTATCGTGATATGACAGACGCCTTGGCGGACAATAGAATGGGATATCGGAACATAGCGTAATTTTCATTTTATACTCATGATTAACTACCGGTATGTTTTCATTATTCAAATAGTTTTCACGTAATAAGTTACTTAACGTTTTGCGTTGGATTAATTCTAACTTATCCCAAATATCAATTTCATTCGGTATATGTATCGCTTCGATAGCAAAGATGTAAGGTAATTCATACAAATTTTCGCTTATCGTAACCCCTATTTCATCATCAGGTTGATTGCCAGAGATAATATCGTCGCTTACAATAATAGGTCGTATATCTGAAACGGTGTCGGAGGTGCAAAATATATCCTTTTCCACTAATGCTTTGTCTGATAAGTTTTATTCATACTGTAATAAAGATAGTTTTTATTTGTATTTTTCGTTTTTTGGATGCTACCACGTTTTTACAATCGAGAGACTTAATATATATATTCTTCTTCTTCTTTTTTTTCAACCCGTCCGAAGTTAGCCACGGCTACTACATTTTTTTCTTCTTTTTGACAAATGCGCCATCTACTGGCGTTGCTTCACCAACAAACTGTTACAGCATTGCCAGTGGCTATTACATGTTACAATGTAAACATTTTCAAATTTTAATTCATTAGTGTCGAGGAGAATGCTTAACATAACATTTGTTTTTCCACAGTTTGATGGACCCACAATAATTCCCCGAATACTATTGGGAAACAGTGCTCCGTGCTTTCTTTTTTCTTTGATATTACTATCGAAGTTCTTAACTTTAATGCCGAATTCACAATGTCGCGTTGAACGCGTGCGTGCGTCGGTGCGCTTTGACACGCTTTATCGAAATTTTACGATTTTAAGTGCCAAAGCGCGCGAGCAACAATTTTGTAAAACGAAATGCTGCTTTGAAGCGAATGCGCGTTGAGAGAGAAGAGTATGACACATTAAAAGTTCGGTTTGTTTCTTGGCTACAAAACACAAATTCAGAGCAGAATTAAAATTTCAAGTGTACTCCTTTTTTTCTTTTATCTGTAATTTTTATGCACGAATTGAAAAAGGATTCTCCAAAATACAAGAAAATCATATTTAACATTATATTTATGTATCAAATCAAAAAGCAACCATTATTGGTTAATATTTTTTCTCCAAAAAAATCTAAAGAAATCAGTAGTTGCTCTACAAGAAAAAATGTTATTCGTCATTTCCACACACTGAATTAATTAATTTGCATTGAAAGAACGTCATATAGCTTTTTAAAAGTTGTGTGTGATAAACATTAGTGGATCTGTGCCACTCCAACTATGAACGGCACATTCTATGCCTTCAAATCGAACAAGTCGAAATTCTCAAGTTGTCAAACGCGCGTGATAGTAGAAAGTAGCTCTACTCAGGCGTCGCGTTGAACTTTACGATATTTACGAACTAAAGTCGACTCAACGCCTGAAGCTGTATTTTGTGTGGCAGCATATGAACGCTTTGTTTCTACATAATCTGTCAACGCACGCGACATTGTGAATTCGGCATCAACGCGACATTGTGAATTCGGCATAATGCTACCTTCTTGCTTTTTGAACATCATTTTATTGAATGATGGAAATAAAACATTTTGATTTATAGACAATCATTTCATAATTAATCTGCACGTGGTGATATAAAAATGTTAGTTTATGAAGTGTACCCGGTCAGTCGGAAACATACATTCCATGGGTACGGACTTGTAAATTCTTTAATAAATAAACTACCATTTGAATTGCATCTTCCTTCGTACAATTTCTGTGGACCTGGACCTAAATTAAAAAAAACGTCTTGCTAGAGGAGACCGTGGAATTAATCAATTGGACGAAGCCTGTCGTGAGCACGACATTGCATATTCAAAGAATAATAATTTGAGCGATCGACATATTGCTGACAAAGCTTGGAATAGAGTAAAGGCTAAGGATTCATCAATATCTGAAAAATTGAATAGTCTGTTAGTCACGGGTACGAGGAAGGCTAAAACAAAGCTTTAGATCATTTAGCATTCCAAAGCAAACAACAAACTGAAAATATGAAAATAAGTGAGTATCAAAATTTGTTGTAGGTAGGCGATAAGAACACAGCGCCATCTAAAGCAGCCTTGGCTATCCGCAACTATTCACATACACTAGACTAGAAAACCAACTATCCCAACGAGAATACCAACTATCCCAACAAGAATACCAACTATCCCAACGAGAAAACCAACTATCCCAACGAGAAAACCAACTATCCCAATGAGAAAACCAAGTATCCCAACTGGATCTTTGCACTATAGATGGGGTCTTGTCCAGAATACTAGATACACAAACCATATCCCGCCGGAAATAATTGAATAAATTTAATCTACGACAACAACCGGAAACTTTGCACCACCCTAAGAGCACCACTTTTCAAACGCCAGACCCAACCTATTTATACTACTTAGGTTGTCCAATTACTTTCTTAAATTTTATTATTTTAAATTGTCTAATCACTTTTTCTAAATTATATTATTTGAAATTATCTGATTACTCTCTTAAATTCTATTATTTCAAATTGTTATCAGTTAAGAATAGAAAAAAAAATTAATTTGGTCTTAAATAAATAAAAAAAAAATAAATACATAAAGTACCACATCTTCTGCTTATGGCACACTGATCGCTGGAGCGACTGGCTGTTGAACACTGCTTCCTTTTTCCTTTCGGTACTCGGGGCCGAATTCCAGGGGAGTTGTTCTTCCTTAATAGCAGAAAATTTCGACGATCACTTCACTATGGAATTTTTTTATTGTTGTCACTTTTCGCTACTGGTTCACTTCACTACTTGTTATTAATACTGTAGATGAAGGCTGCTCGGTCTTAGCGGACAGTATCAATAATTATATCACTATGTGATTTTTTATTCACTATTGTACACTTCTCACTACTGGTTCAAGGATTGCTCGGGCGCCAATTAAGCTTTTTTATGTTTAAAAGCCGAAAAAAATATTTTTTTACGAGCAAGAGCTCTTTATTGTGCAACGGTAGAAACAAAACTCGAACTTACAAACTAACAACTTAACCTTATCGCCTATGCTTACGCTAGCTGCTACGATGAATTCCGGGAACAGCAACGGTGCGCAGACAGGTGATTCCGAGAAGTTGCATCGGGTTACCGGCGGATGAATATTTGTGAATGTTGCGATTATTAGTGTCGTGTGCATCTTACACGTTTTCCACTAATGATCGGTAACGTGGGAAATGCAGCGACTGCACTTATATGAGCTAAGCGTATTTGTCGCTAACTTACACAGGCATACACGCAAATTATTTTGTTCATGCACAAATGCTTTGTCACGCGCTTGTTTTAAAATTTATACCTACTATGGTTTTAAGAATACGTTCCACTGAAATAGGGACTTCCCCGTATTGAGTGTAGCAACGCGATGTTAAAGTTGGTTTGAGTATAATTTGTTCAGTTAATATCATGTTGGAGAAACAGCAGTTATTTTATGTGTTTTTGTTTACTTCTTTTATGTATTAAATGCAATTTCAAATAAAACAAAAACCCTGCAAAGTTCATTAAGTACCTACGTATAATATAGGATAGAGTGTTCGCAATTTTGTAAGCCCTTATCTGATTGCCTCCCGTCAGTGAGGTTCTAAGAGTTTTAGCAAAGGAAAGGAAAAAACCAAAGAAGTTCAAATCAATATTCGCCATCTTTCAATTTATTTCAAAGCGCCCTATAAAAGAATTTATAGGTACCTATCTATAATAATATGGACCCATATTTATTTATTTGATATTCCAGCTAAACATGGAGAATTCTTGGTTCTGCGGTCCATAAATTAGTTACAATAAAAATTTCTACTTTAAAATTTGTTTCGCCCTTTGGTATAGAATAAGAGCATACGCATAACCATTAAGGACCCGATTTGACTGTCAGCTTCCCCTTAGCTTCCATTATACAAAACCCTATATACACTCCGCATTCAACTGAAAACGTTTAAACCGTTTCAAACATATTGGCCCTTAGTAATAAAACATTTTTGTATAAAATCTAAATTATAAGAAATAAAGCACGAAAATCCAATAGGTTAAAGTTCCCACTGGGGTTCCCAAGTTCCCAAGTACAGTGATAATTACTTTGGAATCTCAGGGCTTGTGCGTTCATATATTAACAACTAAACGTAACGCAAATCAGTTTTTCCCACAGTTCCACCAGCTCAAGATATACAAAGAACTGTAAGCTAACAGTTAAGAGACTGGGGACAAAGAAATGGGAGGAACTGTCCGATAACGACAGGAAAAGACTCCACAACGCGCGGGCCTACCTTCAGGGGCGGTCGGCAACGGGGGGTACTCCAATGGAATGCTCCCCTCTGTCGTCGGTGCCGGTTGGTGACCAGCGCGTGAGCTCACTGATGGGGCCACCCAAGCCCGCGACAAGCCTCCTACCCTCTCAGTGGCAACTCACAAGCCGGCTGAAGACCAATCCATTCTAAAGACGATCGGGACCGTCCCGCGTTTGAATGTGAGTGGATCTCAGGCAGATGATTGCAAGGTGACGCCGAACGATCCCAAAGAGACAAGCCTCTGCTTTTCTCTGGTGGAAAGATCTGCGTTACCGGCAACGTCAGGCGAAAGTAGCCCTGTGGATAAGGGTAATTCGACCTCAGACAGTTTTGCGACAGTAGTCAGGACGGGAAGAGTGGATCGGGACGCGCCCCATCCAGTCGAAACCCAGAAAAAGACCAGGGACGGTACAACTACACCACTACGTAATCGAAGACGTAACGCTATTCGTCTTATTCGACGGCTTGGGAAGCGTGATCCGAAATCCTTTACGGACAAGGAAAGAGCGGCTCTGGATAGAGCCCGCAACACGCTCAAGCTTGCAAGGTCCACTAGGGAAGACAAGAACAAACGGGGACAAAAGGAGAGAAGACCTCTTACGACGAGGGTGGGAAGCCGCTTGCTCCCCGCCTCAGTTGATGAGAGACTTCGGCTAACAAATGACTCGAAATCAACCGGTTCCGAGCCGGCTGCAGGCTGCTCCAAAAAAGTCCCAGACTTAACCGACCGACGCACGAAAGGTACGGACGTCAGACAACGCTTTCCAGGGACGACTAGGCGAACCGCTGGAAGACTGGTCGAGACGAGGACGGAAAGCCTTTTGCCATCCACCTCAGTCTCGGACAGACTCAAGCGACCCCCAAGCGGCGCGGAAGTTGTCTCCGGACAAACATCCTTGCCGATTGCGGGAAGTTCGAAGAGGAGTAGACACGACGACACGCAAACGCCACCCTCTAGTAGGGTCAGCAAAAAGGCCAAAATAACTGCGACTACCAAGCCTAACCTCCAAGTGGCGGTAGTAGACTTCAGCAAGCCAGATCGTAGGCTGAGCAAAGACCAATGGAGGCTCATAGAGTTGCGCATCCTTGATGGTGTTAACGGAACTATCGTTAACAAAGAGGGTCAGCTACCCCTCTTTGAGCAGCTCTCGAACTTCAAAGGTTTTAAGCTCCTTTCTTGTAATAACGAGTACACAATGAACTGGCTGAAGACTTTTGTTGAAACTACACAGGCTCCATGGGCTAATGCCTACTTACGACTTGTCGTAAAGAAGGACCTGTTAGAATTCACGAGACCTAAGGGTCGGATTTCGATTCCCGGCCCGCATATTCCAAAAGAGAGAATCGAGAGAAACCTACGACATCTAAATCCCGAACTCCATAGCGAGAACTGGGAGGTGCTCGAGGTAGGTGAACACTCCGAGGCAGGCACCGAGATTGTGGTTTTGCTAAGCCACAGATCAATGCCTTTGCTGAGGAGGTTCAACAACAAGGTTCGCACTGGAATTACACGGTGCAAGGTTCGACCATTTACGGAAAGAATGGAAAGAGAGAGGAAGGTGGTGGTTGATCAGGTAAGACCATAATGAAGGTTGCACAAATTAACCTACACCACAGCATAGCTGCCAGTGCTAACCTCATCTATCTCTTAGGTGACAGGAACATAGACATCGCCTTGGTGCAAGAGCCATGGATATCCCGTGGCAGATTACGTGGGCTAAACCATAAAGATTTAGTCACCTATAGCCAGTGCCGGCTCCAGCCAAACTAGCGCCCTGTGCAAGATTTACAGAAAGCGCCCTTTTCTCACATTTGCACAAATGCATAAGTCTTTGCCACATCACCCAGGAGGTAGGTAGGATATGAACTTGCATCGGTCTAATGGGATTTTTTATTTTTCGATATTTTGAGTTAGATTCTTCATTTATTGTGCAAGAAATAATTCAGCGCAGGTTTGATGGATGTTGGTATTTTGGGTTTATTTGAACAAGTTTTTTGTTAAAATGCAAATGGAAGTATTTCTTCGCTCAAGATAAAATTAATTTTTCCTTCCTAGCAATGCGCCCGCAGAATTTTGCGCCCTGTGCATTTGCACATCTTGCACATATGGTTGGTCCGGCCCTGCCTATAGCATCAAGCCGCTTAATGCGGAGAGTAAGAATAGAACATGTATAGTAGCTAGGAAGCATATTAACTTATTACTTCTATCTACCTACAGCAATCTAGACCAGACAACGGTAAGGCTTGAACGGAGGGGGCTTCCCCCACTGATTATATCAGCCGTCTATATGCCCTACGAAGATGAAAGACCACCAGCTCCAATCACCCACGCCTTAATCCATAAAACGGAACAGGAAGGATGGGACTTGATAATGGGATGTGACGCAAATGCCCACCATTCACAAAGGGGTAGCGGAGATATTAACCCACGAGGTGAGTCAGTTTTTGAATGCATTATTGAAAACAATCTTCTAGTAGCCAATAGAGGGTACGAACCAACATTTGTAGTTAGGAATAGGCAGGAGGTCATAGACATAACGCTCTTAAATAACTCCAACACCCTTACCATCGATAAATGGAACGTTCTGAATGTGGAATCCTACTCTGATCATAAATTGATTGAATTCCTTGTAGGCAACTGCAGTGACCCTCCCCAGTCACGCAGAAATCCTAAAAAAGCTGACTGGGATCTTTTTAGTAAGGAGATTGAGAAAAGAAAGGATCTTTTACAAGTAGGTAATCTTAATTGCCCGTCAGACATCGACCTGAAAGCCGAGAAAATAGCTACTGTTTTCAGAGAGGCATTCGAAACTGTATGTCCGATGGTAAAACGGAAAAGGAAATTATCACCTCCATGGTGGAACAGGAAATTGGCCGCTATCAGGAAAGAAACAAGAAAACTTCTTAATACGGCTAACCGGACAAAACTGGACTCTGACTGGGTTTTATACAAGGCTAGTCAGAGAAACTTTAAGAATGAAATTCAGAAATCCAAACGCCAGTCGTGGCAAAATTTCTGTGATGATATAACGAGCACTTCAGAAACCGCGAGACTGAGGAAAATCCTAACCAGAGAACCAGTCACTCTGGGAACTCTCAAGGACACCGAAGGAAACTGGACTGAATCTTGTTCAGATTCTTTAAAGCTGCTACTGGAAACGCATTTTCCGGGCTGTACCGCTCAGCCTTGCCCCGGAGTATGCTCCAACATAACGGGGCAAATAAGCCTTCCTGGTGAACTGATCACAGAGGACAGAATTGAATGGGCCATCCGATCCTTCTCTCCCTTCAAGTCCCCGGGGCTCGATGGAATCATCCCCATTATGTTGCAAAGAACTGTCAACACTATCACTCCGGTATTAAAAGAACTCTACATTGGCAGTCTCACACAGGGATATATACCAAGAAAATGGCGAGAAGTGAAGGTTATTTTTATACCAAAGGCTGGTAAAGCAAGTCACACAAACGCAAAAGACTTCAGACCAATAAGCCTCACTTCCTTCATACTGAAAACATTAGAACGACTGATAGATATACACATTCGTAGCAGATTACGCCCGGAAGATCTATCTCCGGCCCAGCATGCCTACACTAAAGGTAAAAGCGTGGAAACCGCGCTACATTGTGTTGTCGGTACAATTGAAAAAACTTTAAGTGATAAAGAATATACCCTAGCGGCTTTCTTGGACATTGAAGGAGCATTTTTTTTTTTTTTTTTTTTGTGTTGGGAATTCGCTGGAAGTAAAAAATCATCGAAAGACATTGCAGAGCTAGTACGCGAGGGATGCTCCTGCAATAGTGATGGACTTTAACTCATCTAAAAAAACTCCCGGGGGACTGACATTCGCCATCCCGAATAAGATTGCACCTAGTCGTACGACTAATAAGCAATTAATTTTTGAATTATTCAATGAATTTAAAGAGATAAATCCGCCGTTTGTCGGATTTTTAAATTTGTTTTGTTTGAAATCAGTATCTAATTTCTTAGCCCTAGCCTAATCTTACAGATCAAGAGGTTTTACACGTCTCAATCTCCTGATTACATTGTCATTTAAAAGTTCTGTTATTTCTGCGTTTACGTGGCTGAGAAGCCGATTTCTATGCCTCTGAGCAACCTTCTTAACCTCATCTTCAACCATTTCAACATTTAGATCTCTATGCAGATCGGCGTTTCGTATGTACCAAGGTGCATTAACTATGTTCCTTAGTACTCTATTTTGGAAAACCTGAATTTTTTGTAAGTTTGTTTGGCATGTGCATGCCCACAATTGGAGCCCGTAGGTCCATACTGGTTTTAGAACTTGCTTGTATAGCAATAACTTATTGTAGTTGGACAGGGATGAGTATCTCCCAATAAGCCAATACAATTTACTGTATCGCATGTTCAATTCATCTTGTTTTTTCTTAACGTGCGCTTTCCAACGCAGTTTAGCGTCTAGAGTCATGCCTAGATATTTAGCTGTGTTAGAAAATTCTACTACATTGTTGTTAATGTAGACTGGAATGTGTGGTACGTTTTTATACGTAAAATTAATATGGACTGACTTAAGGTCATTTAATCTAATCTGCCATTTCTTTGTCCATTCTGAAATATTGTTTATTGCCGTCTGAAGCTTTTTTGTTGCTATTTCGACAGTTGCTCCCACAGCAAGGACGTCTGTGTCATCTGCAAAAGTAGCTATGGTGGTTTCTACACTTTCAGGCAAATCGCTAGTGAAGAGTAGGTATAAAACTGGACCTAGCACACTGCCTTGCGGTACACCAGCTTTAATCTCTCTTAATGTTGAACACTCTGTATCTTGCTTAATTCTGAAGAATCGATCTGATATATAAGACTCCAGAATAGTCGAATACTGCTTCGGCAGTTGCTTTTGTAGTTTGTGTATCAGTCCTTTGTGCCAGACTTTATCGAAAGCTTGTGCTATATCAAGAAATACTGTAGAGCACACATTTTTCTCTTCAAATGCTTTTTCGATTTTATCTGTGATTCTATGCACCTGATCAATTGTAGAGTGCTTGTTTCTAAACCCAAATTGATGATTTGGAAGTAGCGATTTTTCATCAATAATTTTTTGCAGACGTTTTGCCAGCATTTTTTCGAATAGCTTAGACAACATTGGTAGTATCGATATTGGGCGATATGAGGCTACTTCGCTAGGTGGTTTACCTGGTTTTGGTATCATTATTACCTCCGCGACCTTCCACATGCTTGGCACATATCTTAATTTAAATGCAGCATTTATAATCTGCGCTAGTTTTTTTAAACCTTTTCGAGGAAATTGTTTTAAAATTTCCCCTGTGATTAAATCGAACCCTGGGGCTTTTTTTATGTTTATGCCTTCTTTGATTTCTTTGGCAAGTTCTTTAGCTGTTACCGGCCGAATAGGTCTGTCTTCTTCGCACGTTTCTTCGTTTCCTTGATAATCTTTATCTTCATAAGGTTTGAAGACCTTCTCAAGGTACTCTGCAAAAGAATTTGCTTTTTCTTGACTGCTTTTTGCCCAGTTACCTTCTCTGGTTTTTAGTGGCGGAATGTGAGCTATTGGCCTGTTCATTTTCTTTGCTGCCTTCCAGAGCGAGTAGTCGGTACTAGCATCATTTGTTAAAGTCGTAAAGACTCGTTATTAAATTCTCTTATAGATTTTCTGAGCTTATTATTTAAGTTGTTCAGTGTGGTTTTGTCGCTTGGCGCCCTTGTCTGTTGCCAGCGTTTTCTAGCTTTCCTCTTTTCTGTAATAATTTGACATATTTCACGCGGATAAGAGTTTTGTTTAATCTTGTTTGTTCTGTGGGGAGTTGCAGCCCATGCAGCTTTTTGTATATGCAGTGTAAATATTTGCACTGCTTCTTCTAGTTGATCTTCTGTTTGAATAGCTGATGATAATTGGATACATTCTTCCAACTTCTGCCTGAAGTGGTTCCAATCAGTCAGTCTATTAACTAGTTTAGGGCTATGTTCTTTTATTATTATTCTATCACCAAGTGTAAGAAGTATTGAGGAATGATCTGATTGAAGATCAGGGCCTTCTTCTATATTTATTTTATTTGAGGATATATTTTTTTATAAAATTAGTTATAAAGAAGTCTACAAGATCTGGGGTTTTATTCCTATCTGTAGGCCAGTAGGTAGGTTTCCCCGTTGAGTGATATTTGCCGCCGACTTCTTTAATAGTTTCATATAATTCTCTGCCTCTAGTATTTGTTAATCTAGATCCCCAATATTTATTCTTGGCATTAAAATCCCCTCCCGCGATTAATCGATTGTGAAATATGCGGAAAAGACTTTTAAAATCGTTTTTCTTTAGTCTATAGCTAGGAGAGCAGTATACTGCTGCAACAGATATTTGCCCACTACCCGTTTCTACACTTATGGAAATTCCTTGGATGGCACATGATTGGAATTTTGCTTCGATATGGTGTTTTATTGTATTCTTTATTAACACTGCAGCCCCACCTTCTGCACAGTTATGAGGATGTGGGGAGTGATATAATTCATATCCTTGCAGTTTAAAATTAGTTATAAATTTAAAGTGTGTCTCTGAAATGAGACATATATCTATCTGGTGTATGTCAAGAGCCACTTTCATCTCGTCCTTGCGACTCTCGATACCATTAGCATTCCATTCAAGAATTTTTATTCTATTCATCATGTTTGTCTTTTTGGCACAGCTTTTTTGTTGCTGTTCTGTCTCTCTAACAACGATATTCTATCTAATATCGTTTTATTCGATTTTTCCATGGAACCAATCCTGTTTAGGATTTGTTTCATGAGGTTTTCCATTCCAGTGTTTGGCTCTACTTTTCGTTTTATCGTTTTATCTGTTTGATTATTTATTGATGCTGCCTCAGCATATGTCATTTTTGGACCCGCTGTATTTTGTTTTGGGACCTTTTTGATTATCTTTTCGTCTTTAGGCTTTTCTTTCTGTGGGCTCTTTTGTAAGTCCTTTTTGACTTGTTGGTCTTCCTTATTTGAGCTTTTTGTTTGCTTCTTTTGCTTTTTGTCTCTTGCAAGTTGGATTTCTTTTGCAACTAAACAACCTCTGTAGTTAGCAGGATGGTTTTCATTGCAGTTTACACATTTAGGGTGTTCATTTTCTTTCTTCCTACATTCCTTGGTGTGGTGACTTCCTGCACATTTCACACATCTTGGATTTGAGCTGCAGTATCTATGTGTATGCCCATATCTTTGACAGTTTTTGCATTGAGGCACTTGTTTCGATTTACGTAGGGTATGAATCTCAACTTGCATCCCAAGTATATTTTTAATTTCATATACTTTTTTCTTATCTTCGTCATGCTCAAAGCTGAGTGTAAACATTGGTAGTGGTACTTTGCTTCTAAATTTAAGCATATTTACAACTTCCAAGATTTTAAAGCCTCGGTCTTTTAACTCTTTTTTTATGCTTTCCGGTGAGCATGAATAATGTAGTCTTTTCACTACAACCTTCATTGGTCTGGTCTGCTTATTTTCATAAGAATACCACTGCACCTTTTTTTGGTTTAGTATTTTAGTGAGGCTTCTGTATCCCTCTTCTTCAACTACATTGATTTTTATGTCATTTTTGTTTATAAGCGCTGTACTAGCTTTAATTTGATTTTCCTCCAATACTTTGGCCAAGCTTTCATACTTATTTACTTGCAGCGCTATAATTGGTGGGGGCTTGGTAAGATTTTGTGTTTTATTTTCTTTGTCTGAAGCATACACAGTGACTGTGCAGCTTTCTTTTGTTGGTGAGACTTTTGGGGATGCACTCATTTTGCGTTTTTTGTTTTTATTCCCCTTGTGACGATGTCCTTCACGAGCGTTTAACAATGTCAAAACGGATGCCGTACGCAGAACGCTGAGTAAGCTTAACATTGATAATTACATTATCAACTGGATAGTTAGCATACTCGAAGAAAGACATATTATAGCTGAACTTGGGGGTGTTAGGCGAGAAGCTTACGCCTCAATAGGAACTCCTCAGGGTGGGGTTATATCCCCACTGCTCTGGGTTATTGTTCTTAACGAGGTGCTTATGCAGCTTAGAACCAGTGGCGTCAGGACAACGGCTTATGCCGATGACGTAGTGTTGTTGGCAACAGGTAAATTCCTTCCAACACTCTCCGATCAAATTCGCGACGCTCTAAAAACCCTCGACAGCTGGGCCCGGAACTGCGGCCTAACTTTAAATCCCCAGAAAACTGAATTGGTTTTATTCACAAATAAAAGGATAATACCACAGTTTGTCGCACCTTCTGTTGGCGGTACACCCCTCAGAATATCTGACAGTGCAAAATACTTGGGACTTATATTGGACAAAAAACTAAATTGGAAACTGAATACATATGAAAGAATCAAAAAAGCCACAGTAGCCTTCTACTCCTGCAGCAGAATTTTTGGAAAAACCTGGGGACCATCCCCCAAAATTATACTGTGGATGTACAAGGCTATAGTAAGACCTATACTGTCCTATGGCAGCCTCGTATGGTGGCCGGCAACCAACAAAACCACCTATCTAAAGGCTATTACGAAAGTGCAAAGACTAGCGTGCATTGGTACCACCAGTGCGATGAGAACAACTCCAACCGCAGGTCTTGAGGCTATCCTCAACCTGCTGCCGCTAGACATCTTCGTACAACTCTCAGCCGCCTTTAGTGCCATGAGAATAAGCCAATCAGTAAACTGGAAACTGAATGAAACGGGTCATTCATCGATCCTTAAGAGATATTTTGGTTATGTACCAAACACAGACTACATTACGCCATACTTAGATTTTACAAGACCATTCTCAAGCGCCTATCCCAGCAGGGAAGAATGGAGAGACGGACTAGTGCCTAACACGCAATCCATAGCCGTTTTTACGGACGGATCTAAAATGGAAACCGGGGTGGGGTCAGGCGTCTTCTCCGAGGCGTTTGGTCTCTCAAAATCTATACGCCTCCCCGACGACAGCAGCGTCTTCCAAGCAGAGGTCCTGGCAGTGGCAGCAGCAGCCCGTGAGTCTGCGATAAGGGCAATACCAGCTGATGGTATTACCATCTTTATCGACAGCCAGGCAGCAATAAAGGCATTAACTGCAATAGAAATAAAATCAAAGCTTGTGAAAAGCTGTCGCGAAGAACTCAGGGTTCTTGGCACTCAGCATAAGGTATTGCTCTGTTGGGTTCCGGGACATGAAGGCATTGCTGGCAACGAGAAAGCTGACGAATTGGCTAGGCTAGGTTCAACAGCTATATTAGCAGAAGCTGATCCCTCTGTGAACATCCCGCCTTGCTCACTCAAGCTCGAAGCAGGAAGAAAGGCCACAGTAGAGGTGAACGCTAGATGGACCGCATTAGAAACCTGCCATACAACAAGAATACTATGGCCAACCTTTAATGAAGTTAGAACCGAGAGTCTAATACGAAAGGATAGGAAATCTCTGTCCATCCTCGTAGGTATCTTAACTGGACACAACACTCTGCGGTGTCATATGAATAAACTACGCTTAACAGAAGAAGAACTCTGTAGAGGCTGCGGTGATGAGGAAGCGCTTGAGGACACAACCCACTTCCTATGCCACTGCCCTAGTCTCCAACACAAAAGGCACAGATTCCTAGGGAGACACTTCTTCCACGAGCTAGACGAGCTTTCCAGCACATCAATAGACAAGATAATGAGCTTTATCAAATCCACAGGATGGTTTGTATGCAATAGCACAGTGAGTACTTAATCCACAAGTACATTCGCATAATGTATAGGGTTACTACGGATAAGGAACAACCTTTCCCCCCAATGGGCATCACAATGGGTCAATATTGACCTGAGTGTGGCACGGAGTACTCCACGCCAACCCTCTTACCTAACCTAACCTAACGCAAATCACAATTTTTTTGAATTTTTCAAATTTGTCCTTGCATATTTTCATTTTAAAATTCATTTTTATTCAGTTCATTCTTTAAACTTACGTACTAGACCAAAACGATTAAATATAATTTAAAACCAACATTTATCTAAATCTATCAATACATAATTTGTTTTGTTTTTTAATTTCCAAGAAACTTTAGAAAACTTGAATTCTTTATTATTTTTTTTTTTTTTTTTTAAATACTACTTAAAACTACCTAGGCTACTTAGACTTACCATAAAATACCCTATAATCAGGGTGGTCAGCAATCTCATCGATTGGTCACCATCCTGATCGCGTCCATGGGCGCCTGAAAGCCGCTAGCAAGGGATCATCCGTACCGCCGAGCCTCGAGCGAGGCCTTAAGCATCGGTTGAGTCTCGGAAGCACTGTTCATGTTGGATAGCCCGGCACCTCCGAAAGACCCCCTACTCTAAACCTAAGCCTATTAACTTAATGTCTAGCTTATCCACCCTCACCTCTTCCTCAAGCCAACAAAATTTGGTAAACTGCTTTCTGTTTTGTCCCGTTCCGCAATTGCGGTACTTAAACGGAGGAGCTCCTGCGCATTGGCGGCGTACCCGTCGTGGATGAGCCGCTTATCCCTCGCGCCGCAGTGGCTGTGGTACAATACCGGCACACCATCTTTTGTTTGGACTAACCCTTTCACGTTTACATGAAGAAATGCCTCAGGCGGGATAAAGCCAGACCGAAGAGTACTCTCGTGGTACATTAAATTGGGGTAGTAAGCCCCTGAGATCAGGTTATTATCACTGGCCATTGCCCTTGCGACGTGCTTCCGAATCACCTTAATAAGGAAATTGCCAATCCTATTCAGTCGAGCCCCATTGTATAGGGTCCTGTTGGGATAGTATTTTATGTACTGAGATTCAGGAGTTCTAAACAACCCTAGACAGGCCCTGAGACATTGTCTGTCAAGCACCCGAATCTTTTCCATATACGACGGCGCCAGATTGAACCACATGGGACAGCCATAAGCGATCATAAGCCTTATGAGGGCCACGTAGCAAATGACCTACACCCTGGAATCCTTGCTCTATGTGTCAAATCATAAAAATGTTGGTTATTTTTTTTTTAGCTAAAGACCTAAGACAAACTTTACCAGTCATTCATAAATCTACTGCTGCCGTTGGGATGAACGCGTGATTGAAATCTTTAATTATGTGCAAAAATATAAGCACGTTCACACTAAAAACAAACGTAGATACGCGGTGAATTGCAAAACAATCCATCAGCAGCTGCAATTGTTGAAAATGGCAGGTGGTAACATGACAGTCGATAAAGACATAGGAATAATAACTGCTATTACCTACCAAATGATTTTTGGCGTTTTACTCAATCAAAAGAATAAATGATTCATAGCGTGTTCCCAAACATAGCACAGCAGTACAAAAAAACATATTTGGTTATGCGAACGAGAAATACTGGCCGGAAAGTATTAAAATGTCTGTTATATTAACTAGCGTATTAGGTATGGTCCATTATTCAAATTGCGCGACATTAATTATCATATTTAGTGTCCAGGCTAAATTTTATGAACTCGAAATGGCGAAATTTTCCATATAAAATAACCCATTATGACCTGCAAAATATTTGGTGAAGTTAAAAATAATTTTTCAAAAGGAGTTAGGTATCTATACACATAATAAGACCGTAGGCGTTTTCATGTGTCAACGGTTGGATCGCAACTACTGCACAGATTTCGATGAAACTGTTTTTGAAATGTTCCCTAAGATTCTGAGAAGGGTATTCCTTTCATTGCCATGCCTATTTTTTGGGAGCGTTTTTGACCAAAATGTGTTTTTTTTCTGACTTTACTACCTTTTACCCGCCATTGCTCAATGCTTAATCAATGCAAACAAAACAAAATACTTAAGAGAGCCAACACTTTCATAATTATTTTAAGCCATCAATCAGCTTTCTGTGTCATCTAGAAGCTGATCTACAACCTAAAATGTAACATGAAAAAACTAAATTTATTTTCTCAAATCGAAAATTATCAGCAACCGTTGTTCTTGATCGATGTTCTGCTTTGGGTGGTGGCTTGGTGCAGGTGCACATCGCACACACACTTTCATTTCAACAAAAACGAAAGAGAAGTATGCGAGGTGAATGAGGATGTAATCAACAGCGGCAATGTTTTTCTGAGGAAATGCGCAGATGGTTGGTGACGTGCGATGATGGGCTGGACGTATGATGGTGTAAATACAGATGAACAAAAACTGAATGAAGTTTTCTCCGATTAAGTAAAACGAAAGAGAAGTACGCGAGGTGAATGGGGAGTTAATCTATATCTATATTTGGTCGCCGAAATAAAACGCGAAATTTACTATACTATTTTATTACTTAAAAAATTAGCAAAAATACTACGCAGTTGGATCTAACCGTTTTAGCCGTCCAACACCGAATGGGGAAGTTCGTCGACGTTACCTCGTGACATCGGCGGCCACCATCGACGTGGAGGACGCTGATTGGTTGGTCCAGGCGGCTTCTAACTACAACCGATCTGTCAGTTTGCCTGACAGGCGTTGCCAGGCGTAGTTGCTTGGCAGGTCTAAAACCCCCGCCACATTATATTAATATCCGACACAATTTCTTTCAACCCTACTTAATGAAGATCAATTACATTTTTTGTTCGACCCATAGATCGGTCGAAAAGAATAATAATTTCAAAAAAGTATTTGCAAAATTGGTAAGATAATGTTTTTAAATTACCTTGGTTGCAGCAACAACACTGTACAGTGTACAGTGTACGCATACAAAGAAAGATAATATTTCGCGGGGATACCAGAAAAAACTGGAGAAAATTAAGAATTATTGGGCAGCAGGGGCGACCATTGGCGGTGAAAAATGTGGTGAGGTATCTTGGCATCTGGCTCGACCAGCATCTGTATTTTGACAAACATATAGATGCTTGTCTCGCTTAGGCTAGGAGGGCTTACGCTCTGACAAGAAGACTGTTTTGCAGCAGTCAACTTGATACCAGGGTGAAGGTCATTTCCTACGTGGCCCTTATACGGCCTATCATCGCTTATGGCTGTCCCATGTGGTTCAATATAGCGCCGTCCTATATGGAAAAGATTCGGGTGTTTGAGAGACAATATCTCAGGGCCTGGGTGGGGTTGTTTCTCAGTACATAAAATACTATCCCAACAGGACCCTATACAATGGGGCCCGACTGAGTAGGATTGGACAATTTCCTTGTTAAGGTGATTCGGAGGCACGTCGCAGGGGCGATGGCCAGTGATAATAACCCGATCTTAGGGGCTTACTACCCCAATTTAATGTACCACGAGAGTATAAAATAAGGAATTCAAGTTTTGGAATAAAAAACCAACCATTTAAATATACATAGATTGAAGGCCGAAAGGCAATAATTTTAAGGATATAGTTAAGCTTAGAGCGCTCGCTAAGAGCCAGTAAGCTAGAATAAGATAAATGTTAGTTTTTAATTAGATTTAATCGTTTTTGTCTAGGATGTAAGTTTAGTTAAATATCCCCATAAAAATGAATTTAAAATGAATAAAATTAAATAATATTTCGCCTTCGCTACTCTGCGGCCGGTGTTCTGCGTTGCCGTTGATTTTTCGAAAAATGTGTCTTTTATTTTTGACAAATGTATCAAAAGTATCTAAATTTGAGAACCTACAATTTACCAAATTGATCAAAAGAAAATATCTGTTTTTTTAAATAGGTAAATAAATTTATTAAAAACGACAGAAACAAAAATATAAATATCAACATCTTATATATATAAATATAACATCAACTGATAATCTGTCAATTGAGTTAGTACAAAAAAAAAAGAAAAAAATTCTTAAAAAAAACTTACAAAAATATAAAAACAAGTATTGCAGAGTAATATGTTCTGACTTAAAACTTATTCGTGTTCTAAATAAATCTTTAGAATTTGTATACGTTTGAGGATCCAGGTGATTGTTCTTGTTTCTTTCTTATTACAAATCTATAAATTACATATTTACTTATCCATTTTGTGCCAAACCACCACCCTAAACGAAACCGAATAGAAACACGCAAATTATAAAACACAGTTCATAGTTGAAGATAATTAATGCAGAGATTATCGACATTTGGCAATTGTAGAGACTAGAGAGTAGAGGCTTAGAGGAATTTGAATTGAATAACTCACACACTCTCATAAATTGGGAGAAATTTACGAATGCAAATGCGCTCGAGGCGTAGGTACCGTACATGTACACTGTACAGTACAGTATCAGAAGGAGTGTGAACAACAGTTCAGTACAGTGTTCTCTCTCTTCATTTATCACACGAAGCGTAGTCATTTTTCCCATTTCACAGTCCTTCAATTCCCTCAAAAATCCCACGATACTTTTTTGCGCAAAATTCGATTTTTTAAAGTAAAATTTGTATTACACGGAAAAAAAATAATATTAAATTAAGAAGAGAAGAGAATATGCCCAGGGGTGATAGGATTGGATACGTAATACCATTGTATATGAAACTTATAGTAGTATCATCACGGAAATTTTTTTATTTCTGTCCCCAGCCGCCTAGGGGGTTATCGATCGTTTCTCCCGAGAGAAGAAACATTTGTTCACTCCTTCTGAATAGAGTAAATAATAGCGTAATGAGTGAGTTTATGAGTGACTTGAAGAGTGCAAACAACAACAAACCGGTTTTGGAATACTCGCACGAAACTAAATAAGATAATGAGCAATATACAATGGTAAAGGTGATAACTTCAATTTATGCTTTTCCACATCACCCAAGAGGTAGCATATTAGTTTCTTGAATAAAGTTTGGATTATTGCATGTTCTGGAGTTGTGTGAAGTTACCGTCGATGCAAGTTTAATCTTTCGATTAGTATCCATGATTTTTAAGCAAGAATCGTCAGTGAATAGGTTAGAGCAATTGCAAACTAATGAGGATAAAATTGGAACTGCATTTTTAGAAAGACATTTTCGAAGTGATTCTAATTTTAAGTCTTTGGTATAGAAATGGTTTTCACACATAAAGACATTTTTATCTAATGTGATGCACTGTGAATGTTTTATCCAAACATCTCTCCTATGATCATTGAGGAGCTCAAAAAAGGACAAGGAAAATGGAATTTTGAAATTATTACAGTCTTTATATGAGCATTTCGCCATTCTATAATGCTAAATAACTATAATAAATTAGAAATAAAAAAAATACAAATTTATTGGATGAAGAACAAACCAAGAAGCATAAACCAAAAGCAGAACAACAAAATTAAAAATTCACAGTAAAATTCTCCACCCGTAATAATAACAAACTGCCACTGCACTTCACCAAAACAGTGGTTGAAAATGAGCGATGAGTGTCAATAAAGCACACACACAAAAAAAAAAATCCAAAAACCGATTATTGAGTTGAAGCAGAGTTTATGCTGTACGTGGAAGAAGATGATATGGCATGAGATATGGGAACATCATACATTATTCATGCTTCATTATTCAATCAGGCTCAAATTTTAGTACATTGAGTAAATTAACAAAAAAATAAGAAAATAAAATTTGAATCTGAGTAAGATACGAAACACGACGTATACAACCTCCCTTAGCAAATGGCTTTGCAGCACTGAGATTGAGATATGAAATGCGATTGCTCATATCGGCGGTTGGTATGGTACACTGGCCGCATTCAAGAATCTAGTCAGCTTAAGTCGACTAGATTGGTCTGGACAAGATGTAACCTGAACGCAAAAACTAACTAGATTGGTCGGGAACGTCACTTTTTGACTTGGGATAAATGGGGGCGACT
Source organism: Cheilosia grossa (assembly GCA_963082955.1). NCBI lineage: Eukaryota > Metazoa > Arthropoda > Insecta > Diptera > Syrphidae > Cheilosia > Cheilosia grossa. Next base: position 50,072,692 of record OY720144.1, on the reverse strand, counting down.
GTGTTCAACATTTCTGGTACCCTTTAGTTACACGGCGCTCACATCGCAGTTCAGTTTGAAAGTTTTTATAGTTTATGAAATTGTTGGAAAATGTAATTCTTTATATAATTTCGTCACAATGCCAAAAACCTTAATATAATCGTCGTTTTTTGTCAATATCTAGCAGAAATCCATCTCATGATAAAATGAACTTAAATTTTTTTTGCACTTTTCTTAAAAGAGATTTTGTAGCTTCAAGCTTAATAATTCGTAGTCATATTGAAACGAAATAGGTATATTTAACACAGTTGGGGAAAGCGTTTTTTTATGTTGTGGGAAAAAAGATATTTTTGTTTTAGCATCATTTTTAATCTGTAAATTGTACGTAAAATGCATACTTGCATAATGATGTACGCAAGTATGCACATTGTATTGTTAAATTCGATATTTTTTTTCCGTTATCTGGTAAAGTAGTATTTTAAGCACACAATTACAACAACTACGTTCTACTTGACACCTCGAGGACTCGCAGTATTTGTTGTAATTGCGTACTGAAAATCCTATTTTCCTTTGCTTTGCTGACTTCGAAGCTAAGAAAAATAAGCCTATCTTGGAACAATATCACTTTTTGTGTTTTAAAAACACATAATGTACACTTGTTTATTTAGAGAGGCTTATAAAAATATCAGTGGACATTTCAAAATACAATTTTATATAATTTGTACAAATACGGTGCTACAAAACGAAGTTGATTACACCCACCAAGCGTAATAGAAATTTATACAATGTTTGGGAATATTTTAAGGAATTCACTCTTTCCCTAGTGAAAACTTGGGCTTAACTTGCATGGTATTTACCTATTTTTTGAACAACTCCCAAAAGCAGATGCATTTAATTTTGCTGTCAAAAATATTTTTCATGTAAAGATAACTAAAAAAAACTGAAATGTGAATGGATGAACATGTTTTGGCGCTTTAGATGGATGGAGAACAAGTAGAGCTATCTAGAAAACCATACGCAAAATGTATTCCACTTATATTAATTGTTATAAATTCATTTACAAATTGTTGTTTATTGAAAAAATTCCCCCCGACACGTATTCACAGAGAGGAAAAAAAGAGCGCGCGAGAGAGGGCTGCCTCTTTGCTCACGATGACAACCAAATAAACGTCAACTTAGTACTCAGTCACGAATTTATTGACTAGATTCGTCGGCTACCCGTCCATAAACGTCAACTGCCAAAACTAACCACGTGACCACTCTGGGCCAATCACAGCAGAGATAGATCTAGTGAGAGAGCTGTCAGACTTACTAAACTAGATACTTGAACGCCCTCACTCACTTCGCTTTCGTATTTGAGAAAAAGAGCGAGAAAGAAATAGTATATTGGCATGTGATTGGTTTAATTTTAGAGTAGAACTGTGTAAATTATGTGAGTGGATCTCCATTAAATTTAATAAAGAGAGCGTAATATTTTCAGTCCTCTTTAGCCTAGTAGTATCTCGCGCCGATAGAGGCATCACCATCGATTTGCCAAAGTGATAGTACTATTAGTTTCATATACAAAGGTAATACGTATTTTCTGTATCTTATATAAGTTATAACTTATAAGTAATAATGTTGCCCGAATATTTTACACGCATTGTATGTTCTGTGTGTTTCGTTGGGCGTTGCTTTTATTATTGACCTTATGTATAGTATAGTACTATTTACATAGAGCAGCCACTGAGCAGCCTCACCGCAACGAAAGTGTTTGGCACGTGTGGGCGTGACGGATGAATGGTGTGTCGCCTGTCGTGTGTGTTAAGCGAAGGATGGAGAGAAGATTATATGCGCAGGGGTGATTGCATTAGTCTGATGAATGGAAGTACGTTTTGTTTATCTGTACCTGCTATTCCGTTGTTTTGAAAGCAAATCTATTATTGTCATTCGATCGGTAAAGAAATACAATAATTGTGGTTATTATACACACAATTATTGTGGTTTAAGAGATTATCATCCCATCGACTTCATCGTCGCCAGCACCGAATGCACAATTGCATCGACCTCATCGTTCACCTAACCGATTTAATCCCCATTCACCGCCAGCGCCGTATTAAGCCTCGTTCCTTGCATCTACTCTACCGTCGCCAGCGCCAAAGGTCACTACGCAGGCTACCAAGCACCATTTCAAGCTACATACACGTCATCCACGGAGTCTATGGTAAGCTCAAGTAGATCTAGAACTTATATTATATATCTCTACCTCTGCGGACCCATATAAGCTCAGTCAAAGTTTCAAATTCAAATGCTTAATCCGAGTGACAAAGTTTTTAACTATAAATCTTGCAAAAATGCCGATAACCTCCAAATGGTGCAGTGTGACACCTGTGATGAGTGGCACCATTACGACTGCGTTAGCGTAAACGATGACATTGAGCACCAGAAATGGGAATGTGCGAAGTGCCAAGCAACGAAAATGGGAAATAACGAAACAACTGTCAACCTTCCGTTAGATTTAGTTTCATTAATTGGTTTCGTAGGAAGTTATGTCCAATCAGACCTCCCACTTACTTAGATAGCGATGACCTATCAAATTGTAGAAGTTTGTTGGTCCGACCTCTGTTATATTATGGCCAAAGCTTCCATGAGATTTCACAGGTCGTGAGTTCTTTCCACCTGTTGTTGGTTTTCATACGAATTTTGTTCTCCATTCGCTCTCTGAGATTACAAAGTGTTGGCTTGATCGATTCAAGTGCTCTATCAAGATCCATTACGGACCCCTTTCTAGCCAGTTCATCCGCCCTCTCATTGCCGGTTTTGTCTCTGTGTCCAGGGACCCAGCAGAGAATCGTTGTGTGCTGCGAGCAAAGAACCTTGAGCTCTTCACGGCAGCGGTGAACTAGTGTGGATTTTATTTCATTAGCAGAAACTGCTTTTATAGCTGCCTGATTGTCAATGAAGATCGCTACGAACATTGCCAATATTGACGCCTTACGGGCGGCTTCAGCGAAAGCCAGAACCTCCGCTTGGAAATCACTACTGCTATCAGGAAATCTGATGGAGCAGTGTATATTTAATTCCTCAGAGAAGATGCCGGCACCGGTTCCACAGTTCATCTTTGAACCATCTGTGTACATGGTTATCGGTTTTCTTTTTGTGGGTTCATTTGTGTTCCATTCTTTCCTACTCGGAAAGGAGCAGGAGAATGGTCTGTCAAAGTCAAAACGGGGAGACATATAGTCAAAAGTGACAACGTTCCCTACGTATTTACCTAATATTATATCTGTGCAGAACCAAAATTGCAAGGGTTCCAAGTGTTAAGGCACTTTTGGCAGTAGATTCCTCCATGGTTACATAGGGCTAGAGGTGTCAGATTAAGAATTGCCTGTAGTCCAGCTGTAGGTGTGCATAGCGCTGGTTGTCCCCATCATGCTATTCTTTGTATTTTAGTCATCGACTTAAGATTGGTCGCTTTGCTGGCGGATTGCCACCAAGCTACACTGCCATATGTCAGTATTGGTCGCACGATCGCTGTGTACATCCAGACGATTATTTTGGGGTGTGGTCCCCAACTCCTACCAAAGATGCGGTTGCATGCGTATAGAAAGCATTCGCTGCTTTCTTGACTCTTTCATTGACATTCGGCTTCCAATTAAGTTTTCTATAGAGGATAATTCCCAGATATCTCGCACTATCTGCCACCCTTTGGGGTATTCCCTCCAGAGTTGCTGGCTCGAATCGCGGTATTATTCTTTTATTCGTGAACAAGACGGTTCGGTTCGGTTCGGTTTTCAGCGGATTGACCCCAAGGCCGCATTGTTTTGTCCACGTATTTAACTCCCTAAGTGAGTTTTTGAATTTCATAAGTATTTCATTAATGACTTCTCCTTGTGGAGTTCCTCTCGAAGCAGTTACTCTAAGGTCAGTGTCACCTAATTTCGCGTTGATATTCCTTTCACCGAGTAAGCTCACGATTACATTTGTGAGGGATTGATCAACATTTGAGTTCTGAAGTGCTCTCTTCACTGCAACAACAGCACATGATCCTGCTATTCATCGAGATCACGAATCATGATCTGAAAATTTATTGTACTAGGTGGCTTGTTTCATTTTTCAATTTTGGTGTGCCTGTAAACGATAGCCATTAGCCAAGCCACACAGTCACGCTGCCAGACTAAAATATTCAACACCCTTCATAACACAAAAAATCAAAAAGCATTTTTTTCACATCGAATACATTTCCCGCCTTCGAGATGATTTTGCTTTTTCATTCCATAAAAGTATGCCCAGACCAGCGAAATATTTAAGTAAATGTTTCATAAACATTATTTAACTAAAAAAATGTTTATGAAATGTTTCGCAGTTCTTTAATAATTTGTTTTAGAGGTGTGTTTTTGTTCTTTTAACATAAAATACAAATGTCCAGAAAATCTTGGAATAATAAAAAATCGAAACTAGCTACCTGCATAAATTAAAATTGTTTTGGAACCTAGTTATTGGGAAACCCGTTTCTTTTTTATCATAGAAAAATCTAATTCTAACTTCATTTTGTTCTTCTGGAACTTCGTGCCTAAACCGACGTCATTTACATTGTCTAAGAATTCCAAACTGAGCGGACCAGAGGTGCAAACTGCATTAAGATTTCTATTACATTTGGATTGTAGGTAAACTCATTTCCTTTTAGAAACAAAACACACCATATTAGGGAAGCCGTGTTGTTGTTTTCGAGCCTCTGGTCGTGAATTTCCGACAGTAAAAAGTATTTCATAAACGTTTAAAACACTTAATTGGCGTATACACCGGCAAAAACAGAAATGTTTGACAAATGTTTATGAAATGTTTCTTAAGCAAATCGAGAACATTTCATAAATATTTAACAAAAATCATTCGGTCGCATGAATACACCGAAATACCGAAATACGGCAGCAAAATATTTGTTTATTTGTTGCATATTTGAACGTAGAATTTTAAATTATTTTTTTTTAAAACAATATCAAAAAATAAAAATTATTAATTTGATTCATATGGTAACACCCCCGACAAGCAAATGAAATCTCATGTCAATTGGCATCATATTGTGACGTCACGTTGTACAGAATGTTTGCAATATGGCTGGTGGCAACATGAAATTTGTCATTTTCATACATTATCCGTCGTGTTTTGAAAGCAACTGTTGCCACAACTCCAAAATAAAATTTTTCTATAGATCACGCTGATAATAAAATACGGCTATTGTCATCTAGCCGATCACGTGTAAAGACATTTAATAGTTTTTCAAAGGTTATAAGAATGAACGATGTCAGACTTATAGGCCTGAAGTCTTTGGCAGTAGTGTGGCTGCATTTCCCTGCCTTCGGAATTAAGACAACTTTGACCTCTCGCCAGGCCTTAGGAATATAGCCACACTTTAGACTGCTTTCTGGAGCATGATTGGAAAAATCGCGTCGCATCCAGGGGATTTGAACGGGGAGAATGTGTCAATTGCCCAGATTAGTTTTTCTTCAGTTATGAGTTCTCCTGGAACTGTCGTTAGTACGGTGTTATCTCTTGACTGGTTGGTCTGGTAAGTGGTGCAACCCGGAAAATGATTCTGAAGTAACAGACTGAGAGTCTCTTCGCTAGATTGTGTCCACACTCCATTATTGTCTTTGAGATAACCTGGGACCGCAGATTCTTTGCATAGGATTTTCCTAAGTCTGGCTGATTCTGTAGTGGATTCAATATCACTACAGAACGTACGCCATGTTGCGCGTTTAGCACTGGCTATGGCCCTTTTGAAATTTCTCTGGCCGACTTTATAAGAATCCCAGTCATTCTGGGAATTAGTGGCTTTAGCCGAATTAAAAACAGCTCTGGTTCTCCTTCTAGTTTCAATAAGGTCCTTCGTCCACCATGGTGGTAATTTCCTATTTTCCTTTCCTTTATTGTCCGTAAGGGACAGGCTTTTACGAATGCCTTGCTTAGAATTTCGTTTAGCATTGTTGATGTTGCCTCAATTTCTTCTGGCGTCTCTGTTTTTTGCAGATTCAATATACGGTCATGTTTCGCTACTTCTGATAAGAAAGTTTCCCAGTTGGTCAATCTAGGGTTCCTGTATTTACCTAAAGGGGACATTTTTTCGTCAATGTGGAATTTTATGATTCTATGGTCTGAGAAGGATGGTTCCGGCGAAACTTTCCAATCCCGCACAGTTAGGGTTTGTGAATTACTAAGGAGAGTGATATCTAAAACCCCTCGTCTGTTCCTTACTTTAAATGTTAAGTCGTTGCTTACATTAGCTATAAGTAAGTTGCTTTTAATAATGAATTCTAAAACCGACTCACCTCGGACATTGATGTCGGAACTACCCCACAGTGTATGATAGGAGTTAGCATCACAGCCTAGAATAACGTCCCATTTCCCACGTTCTGCTGCCCTAATTTGGGATTTGGTTAGCACGGAAGGTGGGTTGCTCGATTCATGTGGCATATATATTGCCGCCAGTATCAGCGTGTTTTTCCCGACCCTGTCCCATTTGACCACTGTTTGGTCGGTATCGCTGAGGCTAGGTAGGAGGAAAAGTTTAATCTGTTTTCTGGCTACAATACATGTTCTAGACTTACCATTGTCTGGTACAACGCTGTAAATAAGCAAGTCTTTTGAGTTCAACCCTCTTATATTCCCCCGGGAAGTCCAGGGTTCCTGTGTTAGGGCGATGTCTACTTTCTTAGTCTCCATAAGGGGAACAAGATTGGCACTAGCCGCCTTACTGTGATGAAGATTTATTTGTACTATCTTCATCACGAGCTTCTTCCTCCTTATGGTTAGGTGCTATCAGCCTGAGTTTACATCGCGTTATGCCTACGCGGACGTTAAACTCTCGCTTACGGAGCAGTGGCAACGATTTGTGGCTAAGGAGTATAGTGACTTCCATGCCATTGTCAGTGTACTCGCCCGTTTCCAGGACTGTATGGCATGTATGGCCCTCGAATTTGCATTCGGCCTTTTTGTCTTTTTATAGCGAGGCTCTCCTTCCTGTCCACCACCCGCAAATCGGCCTTAGACCAAGGAGCATCGGTGTTAAGGACGAAGTTCCTCAACCAAGCCAACGTTTCGCTGTCGTCACATTGCATGACTTTGAACCTTTTGAAGGTGGTTATCTGTCCAGTGGAAGCTTCCCATCAGCCTTCACGATTGCCTCATTGACACAATCGAGAATGCGTTGTTCCAATAATTCCCATTGGCTACCAGTAAGTCTTCGATTTCGATTACCAAGGTCGATGATTGCGACACGAAGACTTTCCTTAACCTTTTCGGAGAATTTCGGTTTTTTCGTTAGATTTTAGATTTGGTATGCTGAGTTGCAAAACGTGCTTATTTCGTCGTCCGATTAAATCCTTTATTTTAATGTTAAAATCTCAGTTTAAGTGCACAAAAGCAAGCACAATTTTCTGTTATCATCTTTTCATCTGGAGTGCATCATTGCTTTGTCTGAATTGTTGTATTACTCGATATAATTTGTATATTTCTCGATAAAAATATTATACATATTATAAATACATATAATACCTGCTAATACTAGAGGAAGTCGTGTACAAGGCAGTGTAAGCTCTCCGAGAGATGTTGGTGCTCAAAATTCAGCTGGCATAGCTGATAAACTGTGGATCCGTATTGAAGATAAACTGGAGAAGTGGATGGAGACATTTTCCCTCTCGCTGGATGCTAAACTCTCTGCCCTAGAGGATCGCTTAAATGCACAGGTGAGAGAAAACAATATGCTTTTTGACCAACAACTGCAAAAAGCATCTCAAGACATAAAGCGACTCGAGCTCTTTGTTGACAAAATAGAGCGTGAGAAAATCAGCTGTAAGGCTGTAGTCTTTGGTGTGCCAGAGTCTCCTGGGGAAAATTTGGAGACTTTTAACAACAAAGTTTGCGCTACAGTAAATATTCAGCCCCCTCGCCTACACAACATCTTTCGCGCCAAAACCAACTCTCGCAACAATCGCTCCCCTGCCGATGCTTGCATCATACTGAAGTTTGCTGAGAAGCGGGAGAAGCAAGACTTAATGCGAGCTGTTTCGAGCTTTTGCAAGAACAAAAAAGCTCCACTAAAACTCTGTGACGTCGGCCTGGATTAATCGAAACGCTTTTTTATTAATGATAGTCTTACGAAAAGCAATTACCAACTGCAGCGGCATGCTTTAAGACTAAAACAGAAATCACTCCTGTCGTCAGTGCATACGTACAATGGGCAAATTTACATCCGCACCGTAACCAGTCAAACTTCATTTATTATTCATAATATTGGAGATCTGAGGAATGCTGTCGGAACTGACGTCAACAATGTGGTTCATTATGAAAATCGTAATTAATTATTTTTGTATGCACACATTTTTTATCTATTTTTGTAAATTCTTAACTTCTTTTTCTTTTCGCACCAGGAGACCTAGTTTATTTCTTTTAACTCATTTTATTAATGTTCAAGTTATTTCAGTTCACATTGGTTTTTTATGTTCCCTGTCGCTTTTCTCTTCGGCATGTGAAATAGATACTGAATAATTATCTGCGTTCGATTGCGACTTCGTTGTGCGTTTTTATTATGACCATAACCAGCAGCAATGACACTAGTTTTGGCAGCATAAATGAAAAAAATATTTTTTTTGTAAAATACTCTATGCAAAAGTTATAATGGATTGCATATTTGTCACATAAATGCACAAAATCTTGTGAATAAATTTGATGAGTTCAGATTGATATTTGAGAACAGTTTAATTGATATTGTTTGCGTATCCGAGACCTGGTTCACCCCAATTTAAAGGGAAACCTATTTCACCTAAGAGGATTTAAAAAGCCTTCCCGAGCAGATCGAATTCACTCAACTGGAGGAGGTGTTGCTATTTATGTTAGAAAATACATTAGATCTAGCTTCATCAAGTGCTCTGACGGCACCCAGTCTTGTGACTACTTTTCCATCGATATCCTCAATGGCGAAAATAAATGCATTATCGGAAATTTTTATATGCCACCACACATTGCAAACTCGCGTGTATATCCCCAATTTGTCACCTAGCACCTAAATTCATTCTTTGTGGTGATTTAAATATAAATCTTTTCCACTCCTCATCTAATAGTTTGAAAACCTCTATGAATTCTCTTGGCCTATCTTTTGTAAACCTTGTTGAACCAACGGACTTTAAACCAAATTGCATGCCGTCTTTGGTAGATATATTTCTTGTTAGTGATATGAGTCTTGTTAAATGTTTTAGCCAATTATCAACTCCCGTTTTTTCGCATCATGATCTCGTTTTTCTTACTCTTGACTTACATTTTCCTAAATACCTGTCTCAGTCCATCCAATATCGTAGTTTTCGCAATGTCGACGTTGAAAGTCTTTTTTAGTGATTGTTCGTCTATTGATTGGTACCCTAAACTGAATTCCTGACCACCACTATTGACTACCTCTTTAACAAACATGTTCCAGTTAAGACACGTGTTATAAAGTCACTGCCCTTGGCTTTCGAATGACATTCTCAGGGCAATCAAAAGGAGAGATTCCGCATAATGCCGTTGGAAACGCTTCGGGTGTGATGAAATGCTTAGATGTTTTAAATTTAATCGTAATATTGTCACTTACTTACTTAAGGTGGCGCTACAGTCCGGGGTGGACCTGGGCCTCAACCAACAAGCGTCTCCAGCCAGCGCGATCTTTAGCTAGCTGTCTCCAGTTTCGCACGCTAAGTTGGTTAAGGTCCCCTTCCACTTGCGTGCGCCACCTGAGTCGCGGTCTTCCTCTACTGCGCCTTCCCTCGGGTATGGATTCGAAGATCTTCCGGGCCGGAGCATTCGTGTTCATTCGCTCTACATGACCCAGCCACCTCAGTCGTTGGACCTTCACTCGTTAAATCTCCTTCTCCATTCACCGTCAATGCAGACGGGACCAAAAATAACACGGAGAATTTTTCTCTCGAAGCAACCAAGAGTAACCTCATCCGCTTTTGATAGAGTCCATGCCTCTGCGCCATATAGCAGAACTGGGATGATAAGGGGCTTAAAAGGGTCACTTTAGTTGTTCGAGAGAGGGCTTTGCTACTCAATTGCCTTCTTAGCCCAAAGAAACAGCGGTTGGCAAGAGTAATTCTACGTTTAACCTCAGCGCTGGTGTCATTGTCTGAGTTCATAGCGGAGCCTAAGTAGACAAAGTCCTTAACCACCTCAAAGTTATATCTGTCTATTGTGACGTTCTCTCCGAGCCGTCGGTGTTGGGTGTCCTATTTAGCTGACAGCATATACTTCGTCTTGCCCTCATTAACCGCCAAACCCATCTTCGCCGCCTCAGTCTCAATACTCACAAACGCGCCATTGACATCACGCTGCGTTCTGCCAATTATCAATTATGTCAATGTCATCGGCGTATGCGAGTAATTGGACGGACTTTTGAAAGATAGTGCCTCTGGTGTTGGCGTTTGAGTTTTGCACTATTCTTTCAAGAACGATGTTGAAAAAGTCACATGACAGCGCATCGCCTTGTCTAAATCCTTTTTTGACATCGAAGGTCTCGGTAAGTTCTTTACCGACCTTGATGGAGCAGCGTGCATTCTCCATCGTCATCCTGCACAAACGGACGAGTTTGGCAGGGATGCCAAAACTAGACATTGCTCTATATAGTTCGTCCCTATAAATGCTGTCATAGGCGGCCTTAAAGTCGATGAAAAGGTGGTGGGTATCGATTTGAAGTTCCTGGGTTTTCTCCAAGATCTGCCGCAGTGTGAATATTTGGTCTATGGTGGACTTTCCTGGCCTGAAGCCACACTGATATGGACCAATAAGGTTGTTTACGAAAGGCTTCAGGCGTTCACACAAAACGGCAGATAAGATCTTGTAGGCAATGTTTAGAAGACTGATACCTCTGTAATTGGCGCAGTTCAGAGGGTCTCCTTTCTTGAGGATCGGGCAAACAATGCTGAGGTTCCATTCATCGGGCATGCTTTCCTCCGACCATATTTTACAGATGAGTTGGTGCATGCTCCTAGCCAAGTCATCGCCTGCCGCTTTGAACAGCTCGGCGGCTAGGCCATCTGCTCCAGCGGCTTTGTTGGACTTCAGTTTAGATATAGCTATCTTCACCTCGTCCAGGTCGGGTGGACGGTATTGTTGATCCTCATCGTCCAGGTTGAACGGTTCATTCTGCCTGACAGCGGAATTTAAGTCGTCATCGCCGTTAAACAGTCTGCAGAAGTAGTTCTTCCATATCCTCAGCATCGACTGCGATTCTACTACGATGTTCCCTTGTTCGTCCTTGCAGGCTTCGGTTCGGGTTTTGTAGCCTTGTGAAGTTCTCTTTACCCTCTGGTAGAACTTCCGAACCTCATTCCTGTTGTAACATCTCTCTATTTCCTCGATCGCGCGCTTCTCATGCTCTTTCTTTTTTCTCCTTAGAAGCCGGTGTTCGTCTCTTCTCTTCTGCGCGTAGAGCTCACGAGCAGCTCTTGTCCTCCTTTGCAGCGCCGCTTTGTATGCCTCTTGCTTCGCTGCATGTTCTTGCCGGCACTCGTCGTCGAACCAGGGGTTTCGTTGTGGTGGTCGGGTGAAACCCAGCACATCAGAGGCGGCGTCTCTGATGGCTTTTTGGCAATGTCGCCACTGGTCTTCAATACTTGATGCTGGCTGCATTGGACCTCTTGAGAGATTGAGAGAGACTCGATCGGAAAAGGATCTGGTGATCTCTTGCGATTGTAGCCTTCCGACGTCAAACTTCCTCCCAGTATTTACTTGTCTTGGCGGCGTTCGGGATATCCGGAGTCGTACCTTGGCTACAACAAGGTAGTGGTCCGAGTCAATGTTGGCCCCTCGGAATGTTCGGACATCCATAATACTGGAGGAGTGCCTTGCGTCGATCGCAACGTGGTCAATCTGGTTGACGGTTGATTGATCAGGAGATCTCCATGTGCCTTTGTGAATATCGAGATGCGGGAACCGTGTGCTAGCTATGACAACGTTTCGCCCCGCCGCGAAATCGATCAGCCTAAATCCGTTGTCGGAGGTGGTCTCGTGTAGGCTGTACTTTCCGACAGTGCTACCAAAGATGCCCTCTCTTCCTAGCTTGGCGTTAAAATCGCCTAAGACAATTTTAATGTCATAGCCAGGGCATTGCTCGTAAGTGTGGTCCAAGAGCTCGTAGAACCTTTCTTTGGTGTCGTCGTCTTTCTCCTCCGTGGGGGCGTGCGCGCATATTAAGCTAATGTTGCCGAATTTAGCCTTGATGCGGATTGTCGTGATGCGCTCGTTTACATAGTTGAAACTTAAGACTTCTTGCCTAAGTCTGGCGCCAACGACGAATCCACATCCGAATAAATATCGCAGTTTTTCATCCTCTTTTTACCCGGGCCATCCCATCGCACTTCTTGGATGGCGGTTAAATCTGCTTTATAGTGGTTCAGGGCTTTCGCTAATTGTTCGGCTGCACGCGGTCTGTTAAGGGACCTAACATTCCACGTACAGATCCGAAATTCGTTGTCCTTTAATCGTTTGCCAGGTTCGTCAACAGTAAGATCATCCGTATCCGAGGCTTGTTGGTGCTTCGCAACTATGACATTTTTACGTAGTCGGGCAGTTACCCCGGCGTACAACCCCCAACCTGGAGGACCAGGCCCTTTTTGCGACCCCTTGGACAAAAGGAGCCGGAATATTCCGGAGTCAGTAACCCGCTGCGGGGATGTGAGAGCTGCCGTTGACCCATTAAGGGCTCTTCCGCCACCATCTCTTTTTCAACACCCTGACTAGTGTTGAAAATCCTCAATGACCTCAGCTCCAAATACGTCAGAGTAGCCCATTGAGGTATCTGCCATGTTGACTGTTGACGCCACCGTTGATTCAGCTATGTGAATTCATCCGCCGTACGTCCTCTTTCTGAGGGGCACTAACCTTATTAAATCCGCTAAGCTCAGCTACTATAGTAATAGATTTAATTCTAATCGTTCCTCTAAGTTTCTGTGGAGTGAAGTTCGGAATATTGGTCTGAATAAGAAAAATTCCATAGTCTCGGAAGACAACATTGATTTGGATGAGCTCAATCAAAGGTTCTCTACTCCAGGTGCACCTCTTGCCACAAGCCTAACGCCACTACAGGATTATAGAGAAAAAGAATTTTCCTTGACTGCTGTTGAAGTATACAACGCAATCTTCTCTATCAAATGCAAGTCTGTCGGCCTAGATAATATTCATCCTGATTTCATAAAAATGCTCCTTCCTCTTATACTTCCTTACATCACCCATTTATTTAACACCATCATTATGACATCTACCTACCCGTCTGCCTGGAAAAAATCTAAAATCATCCCGATTCCTAAAAATGGAACAAACTCAGAATACAGACCTATAGCTATCCTCCCTTTTTTATCCAAAGCATTTGAATTAATTGTAAGCTCCCAAATAAAAGTGTTTATCAAAGACAAACAGCTTCTAAATTCACTGCAGTCAGGTTTCCGGTCCGGACATAGCTATACATCTGCTTTACTTAAAGTCTCTGACGATGTTAGACAAGCAATTGACACTAATTATACAAGTGTGATAACATTACTTGACTTTTCTAAAGCATTTGACTGTGTTAATCCAAATATTCTCTGTGATAAACTTATGACATATTTTAACTTCTCTGACACTTCTAACAAACTTATTTATTCATATATGACTAATCGCTTGCAAGCTGTTTCTTGTAATAGTAAACTGTCTTCGTTTCTTCTTGTTAATTGTGGTATTCCTCAAGGATCTATTCTTGGTCCATTATTGTTCTTCCGTTTTATTACACTGTCAGTATCATATATATGCTGACAATATTCAATTGTACATAAGCTTTCCTATTGGCATGTTTGAAGATGCTGTTGCAAAAATAAATGACGATCTGTGTTCTATTTTCGAGTGGTCAACACGCAATGGTCTAAAGCTGAACCCCGGAAAAACTAAAGCCATACCAATATCCAAATATCAACCAGATATTTCCGATTTTCCTCCTATCTTTTTAAATTCCTGCAAAGTTGAATATGTTAACCAGGCAAAAAATCTGGGAATTATCTTTAACAATAAGCTGACCTGGGATGTTCACATAAACTCAATAATAAATAAAATATATGCATCGCTACGTGGTTTATCTATTATAAAAACAATCTTACCTACCCAAGTCAAACTAAAATTGGTAAAGGCACTAATTATACCCATAATTTCATATGGCTGTGAGCTGTTTGCCGATACTGACTCATACTCGTTTCAAAAACTGAAGGTTGCTTTCAACTCAATTGCCCGTTATGTTTTCAATCTTGGTAGATTTGATCATATTTAGTACCAAGGCCTATGGAGCGTGCGTTTACCTACGATTAACGAAAATGGAAAGATCTCATCAAACTTGGTTTGTGCAAAATCAAGAGTAGCACCAATTGCGGAGACAACAATTCCCAGACTCGAACTTTGTGCCGCGAATTAAAACACTTGTTTCTTACTTTTAAAATTAAACAATATTTATTTGGAACTATGTCCTTTATTATTGAAATACTTTTTACTAATTCTAAAAGGAGCTTAAGGCTACTATGTAGTTACAATAAGACTGTTGATAAATTCATCATACAGTCGTATTTATATACTTTTCTTATCTATCTACAAGGAGACCCAAGCGTACAATCGTCTTGCTTGATAATGAAGAAGAGATAATATTCCAACATTGTATACAAACGATATTATCTCTTTTACATATGTTATCATTGTAGCGTTGTGTGCAAGACTGTACTAGAGACTAAAGATATCATTGAATACAAATAATGTTATCTTTTTTCTCAATATGTTTTGCTATGGATACTTAACTCCCCCCCTTGTTAAACGAAATCGTCCCGATTTTTCGACGCTATTTTTAACATTTCTCTTTCATAAGTTTTGTTATATGCGTCAATCTTTTTTTGTTTTTGACGATCTGTTATACATTGTATAGTTTTTATCATTACGTACGTAAATGCTAGAATAACAATCAGTGTTACAATTGTGTATATAGTTGATAATATCGGTTTTTCTTCAAAAGGAATAATTAGTTTTTTTAAAGTATCTATGTTATCGAATTTGTACATTGTATCTTCTTTAATTATTTGGTCGATGTAAGACTCTGAATTATGATTTCTTAATATAACTTCTTTAATTTGCTTATGCATGTTTTTGTATATTTTATCGTCTAGATTTATAGTATTTTCATAAGTAACTAAGTTTATACCATTAATTGTTTGATTATTTAACTTATGCTTACCGCTTAATAACATAACACCGGATTCAATTTCTAAGTCGTAATCGTATTCTTGTTTAATGTTGCATTTTGAAGTTATATTCTTTAAAAGTGGAATAAGACAATTTTCTTCTTCAAAGTTAATTTCACAAATGTTTTTACTTAGATGATTTTGACAATTTCTTGTTCTTAAATAAGTTTGGTTACATAAGGCAATTGTTTTATCTGTAATGATTTTTCCATGTTTTGAATTTAAAGGTGTTACTTTATACAATTTACATGATTTAATTAGAACTGGATATTTATATATTGTGATGAAGAATTCATCAGTTCTAGCTAATAATATTTTAGAGTACTCAAGTATATTTATTATGGGTACTTGAATTATTTCATGTTGAATAATATTTTTAATGTCATCTAAGTCTAGGCTTTCTGATAAATATTCATTATTTTTTGCTGCATTAATTGTTCTGGTCAATAATAATAATTGTTCGTACACTTGTTCTATTACTAAATGTTCTTTAAGGCTCTGACCTTCGAATTGTTGCAAAATTTGTTCAAATCTAGAATTTATAGTTTTTTGTTTATTATTGTTTTCTATGAGATTATTTATACTCGTTTCTATGTTAACTAAGTCATAATGGTCAGGATTACCAAACACATATTTGAAAGCTGTTCCTAAAAAGTTAATTGATCTAGTATGCCTAGTATGTTCTTGTAATTGGTCTGCTAAATTCTTAATTTTACTTAACCAAATTTTTTCTTCTTGTGTAGGTTGATATTTACTAGTTACGATATTTACGTAAGGTTGAAATATCGAAGTCAGGTTGGTGGCATGTAACAAATAAGTTTGTTCTTTGAATAAATACACGTCATCTGTTTGCGTAAGTATAAACTTCTTGTTTAGTAACTCAGTTATTTGAACGTTTCCTTGCCCTTCTTGACTCTGTACAATTCCTAGTAATGTTAGGAATATTAATATTTTCGTCATCTGAAAAATGATAATTCTTTATGTTATCCTTGTGAATTTAGTTTATTTATTATAATTTCACTATTGCTATATTTATTTTGATTAAAGAAAATGTCTCTAGGTTTCAAACCGGTAACTGAGTGTATAGAATTATTTAATTCACGCACTGTTCTAAATATTTCTTCGATAAGTCTTGTTTTATTCTGAATTGTGAATATTCTAGACAGTTCAGTTATTGTACCGTTTACACGTTCTACCTGACCGTTCGCTGTCGATCTGTATACTGGAGTTTCTACTTTAGTTATGTTGTATTTCAAACACATTTGGTTCACCATTTCTGTTTTGAATCCCTTCTCGTTATCTGTCATGAGTCGTTCACATTTTGGGAAATAATTAGATAAGACCTCTTCCATAACGTCGTACAGTCTGTTTCGAGTTTCGATTTCCCGAAGGATTGTATATTTAGAATACTTATCTACTGTTACAAGGAAAGTATACTTGTCGTTGAAGTATATGTCCATATGAATGTGTGTTTTTTTTCTCCACATATACACTTTCACTGAATTGCTTTGCTGCTTCGTACGAAGAAGCTATATTTGTACCTGCTATGCTAGGTAATTCTTGTAACCGGTAACGCGAGTGTTCTGTTTATACTAGATTTCACTACTTGTTCCCGAGGTCCGCTCGATTGAAGTTAAAAAGTATATTTAACCTCCTGGCAGGATCGCCAATTAAAACACTTGTTTCTTACTTTTAAAATTAAACAATATTTATTTGGAACTATGTCCTTTATTATTGAAATACTTTTTACTAATTCTAAAAGGAGCTTAAGGCTACTATGTAGTTACAATAAGACTGTTGATAAATTCATCATACAGTCGTATTTATATACTTTTCTTATCTATCTACAAGGAGACCCAAGCGTACAATCGTCTTGCTTGATAATGAAGAAGAGATAATATTCCAACATTGTATACAAACGATATTATCTCTTTTACATATGTTATCATTGTAGCGTTGTGTGCAAGACTGTACTAGAGACTAAAGATATCATTGAATACAAATAATGTTATCTTTTTTCTCAATATGTTTTGCTATGGATACTTAACTCGCGCTGCTACTGGTAGAACTTCTTGACAGAGTCACAAGCCTTTTCGAACAACAACAAATTCAAACCTTTTGCTGGACGGATTCAACGATCGTGCTGGCTTGGCTAGCATCTGAACCATGTCGATGGACAACATTCGTGAGCAACCGAGTGACCAAAATTCAAATCTTTTCACATTTCAACTGGAATCACATACCAACTTCAGATAATCCTGCGGATCTAGTTTCTCGAGGAGTGTTCCCCCACGAACTCATTGGTAACAATTTTTGGTTTCATGGTCCTAACTTCTTGCTTCTACCTGAAATAGACTGGCCCAAACGTCACAACAAGCCCAACGAAGAAGAGACTCCCGAACAACGTAACCAACATCTGGCTCTTGTTGCTCATCGCACTTTTGATATCATTCTCGAATGCAAATAAAGGGTGATTTTTTAGCTGGTTTGGTTTTGGCAACACTGGTTTTGACAGCTGACGTGTGTTAAGTACCTTGTGTCACTGTCAAACAGCTTCTGTTTGGTTTGCAATTTAACCATGGATCGTCTTACAAATGAACAACGCTTGCAAATTATTGAATTTTACTATCAAAATTCGTGCTCGGTTCGAAATGTTCATCGCGCGCTGCTTCCATTTTATGAACGGCATTCTCGACCTTCTGAGCAGTCTATTCGGAAGATTGTGACCAAATTTCGCACCAAATTTACTTTGTTGGACATTAAACCACCAACACGTTTACGTACTGTGCGTAGTGAAGAAAATATTGCGGCCGTATCAGCTAGTGTGACAGAAGACCGCGAAATGTCGATTCGGCGCCGTTCCCAGCAGTTAGGCCTTTGTTACAGCACTACGTGGAAAATTTTGCGGAAGGATTTGGGCGTAAAGCCTTTTAAGATACAGCTGGTGCAAGAACTAAAGCCAGCCGACCTACCACAACGCCGAATTTTTGGTGAATGGGCTCTTGGAAAGCTGGCCGAGGATCCGCTTTTTTATCGAAAAATTGTGTTCAGCGATGAGACTCATTTTTGGTTGAATGGGTACGTAAATAAGCAAAATTGCCGCATTTGGAGTGAAGATCAGCCAGAAGCATTGCAACAGCTACCAATGCATCCCGAAAAAGCCACTGTTTGGTGCGGTTTATGGGCCGGCGGCATTATTGGGCCATATTTCTTCAAAGATGATGCGAATCGCAGCGTTACTGTCAATGGTGAACGCTACCGAGCGATGATAACAAACTTTTTTTTGCCCGAAATGGAAGTTCTTGACTTGCGTGATATGTGGTTTCAAAAAGACGGTGCCACATGCCACACAGCACGCGAAACAATGGCGCAATTGCGAGGCGAGTTTGGTGAACAGTTAATTTCACGTTTCGGGCCGGTCAATTGGCCGCCTAGATCGTGCGATTTGACACCATTAGATTATTTTTTGTGGGGGTATGCCAAGGCTAATGTGTATAGGGACAAGCCCGCTTCGATTGACGCACTGGAAGCCAACATCCATGCATTCATTCGTGAGATACCGGCCGATATGTGTGAAAGAGTATGCCAAAATTGGACTCAGCGGATGGGCTACCTGAGACGCAGCCGCGGTCAACATTTGCATGAAATTATCTTCAAACATTAAATTGCAAGGTTCAAACTATCGATTCAAATAAATATTTCATTCATTTTTTCGAATTTTTTGTGTTTTTTTTTAAAAAAAAGTTCTAAACCTCTTAAAAAATCACCCGTTATTATAACAATTATTCCAAATTAATCCGTATATTTTGTTATGTTCGCAGGCACATTAACAACCGTGTCTTCAAGAACAAGCCCTAGATCAGGGGTCCCATAACAGCATCAGAGTTTGACGAAACGCTTATGTGCCTGCTCTGCACAATACAACACCATACCTTTTCCGAAGAAATCAGCAATCTAAAAAAGGGGAGAGTTAATAAATCAAGTATCCAGCAACTATCACCATTCATCAAATTAAGACTCATTCGAGTGGGGGGACGAATCGCAAACTCATCATTACCATACGATGCAATGCACCCACTGTTGCTTCCAAAATCGCATCCATTCATTCACACGCTCATTCGACATCATCATTACAGCAACAAACACGGTGGACCTCAAACATTGCATAACATATTAAGAAAACGATTTTGGATTCTAGGCGTCAAAGGAACAATACGAAGAGTTGTTCACCGATGCTTAATGTGTTATCGCAACAAGCCCATTCTCGCTCAACAAGTCATGGGAAACCTTCCATGTGACAGAGTTACACCGTCTCGACCCTTTTGCATAACAGGACTCGACTACTGTGGACCAATATATGTCTCACATCGCATACGAGGACGATCACCATACAAAACCTATCTAGCAATATTCGTCCGTTTCACCACGAAGGCCGTCCACATGGAATTAGTTTCTGACCTCTCAACATCAGCTTTCGTTTTGGCCCTAAAACGATTTATTGCGCGCAATGGAATTCTTCGCAACCCAATGTCCACACCAACGAGCTAGTTCTCTTGAAGGAAGATAACACACCACCTCTAAAATGGCCAATGGGACGAATTGTTGAAGTCTACCCAGGAGACGATGGCAACATACGCGTGGCTATGGTCAAAACAGCCACCGGCATCTACAAACGGGCATCTAAATTGTGTCCAATACCACTCGATCCTGAAGAGACAAGTAAAGAAGGTTAATGTGTTGAAAGCAGGAACTTTCAAGGCGGGCAGTATGTTGCTACTCGCTTTCGAACAAATTGGTTATTCATCGCAAACACCCAAACATCACCCTATGGGTTCTATCGTTTTTTTTTTTTGCACCACAACTAGCAACACCAAGGTCAAGTACATCACCATATCCATGGCCAAGGCAAACCAGTGCATTTCACCCAACAACATCGGTCGCTCCCAAATAGCGGTGGTTGCGACCGAAATATACGAAGAATGCACTTGCCTTACCAGCACAGAAGTCATCGTAAACAACATCGCGATCGTCGCTCCCAAATAGCGGGAGTTGCGACCGAGAAGGAAAGCTAAAATTCGATTCAGCTAAGCGGTAGTTGCGACCGATGACGACAAGAGTTGAAACAAGTGCGAGGCACTTTCAGTTTTGAGTTGGATTCTATTTTTCGTTGAAGCAACACATCAATAAACTTCAAACAAATTGGATATATTTCGTGTTTTTTTTCTTTTTGAATAATATACGGCTAAAAAGCTAGCCGCATCAAAATTTGTAATTAATTCCTTTTCTCCTTTTTAACTATGCATTACATAATAATTGTTTCTTCTACTTTAAGCTGGCTAAATCAAAAGAAGGTGTATCATCATTGATAATTCTCTCAACGAGCAGTGCAAAGTGTTCATATTGTGCAGCAAGACAATATAGAAATAGAGCGATACATATTATACATATATCATACCATTAACTAACACATCATAAACAATTTTTTGATTTTTATTTGTCACAATGATGAACAATAGTCAGCAAACTGGGGCAAAGATTGATCACGGTGCAACCCCGGGTAGTAGCAATGCGAATGATGACAATAGTGTAAATACAGTTTCCATCAAATTACAGCCGTTCTGGCCGAAATCTCCATCGGTTTGGTTTATTCAGGCTGAAGCGCAGTTTTCAATAGCGAAAATTAGTAGAGATAGGGTAAAATATAATTATGTTTTAGGAGCTTTACTACAAGAAGTGCTCGAAACGGTTCTTGATTTTATCCAATCTCCCCCGGCGGAACACATTTACGATCAGTTCAAAAGCATGCTGATCGAGCGGCACTCTCTCAGTGAAGAACGTCGCATTGGAAAACTTTTATCTAGCGAACAGCTAGGAGACAGAAAACCGTCCGAATTCTTAAGAGCATTGAAACAATTGGCAGGCGCGTCCGGCATAATAAGCGACGATTTAGTTCGTAAACTCTGGCTTCGGCGGCTTCCACAGGTTATTAATATAATACAGGACCATATCCTTTTGATGAAATTTTCCATAACCAAACCGCAAAGTGGCTGCCCTATGTCCTCGATAGCCTCACGAATTTTATCCTTGAGGTCTTGAATCGACGCTGGGCTGTTGGCGTGGACCTTATCTTTCACGTGGCCCCAAAGGAAGAAGTCGCAAGGTGTTAAATCACAAGATCTCGGTAGCCAATTGTGATCACCTCTTCGAGAGATAACACGGTCCGGGAACTTTTCCCGTAAAAGATCAATGCTTTCGTTGCTTGTGTGGCACATAGTGCCGTCTTGTTGAAAGTAAACTTTGTCCAGATCAATACCATCCAACTACGAAAAAAATCATTAATCATGCCCAATTCCAAAGAACGACGAGTAATGGACAAACCTGGGTGTTCTTCAACACTTTGGGCTACAGCAGCAATATTCTCAGTTATTCTTGAGCGACGTGCACGGGTTTTATTCTTCACATCACTAACTTGTCCCAACAGCTCGAATTTTTCCACCAATTTCTGTATTGCGGTCCGACAAGGTGATTCACGACGACCAAAAAATGCTTTAGTTTTTCGAACTGTCACTGCAAGATTTTCACCATTTTTGTAGTGAATTTTAGTAATTTCAATGCGTTGTTGAAGCGTGTATCGTTCCATTTTTAGTAAGGGCGTAGTTTCTACTTGTCAAATGTCAACGAATAATAGCTTCAAAGGGGACAGCTACCGAAATAGCGGGTGATTCACAATAACACCTCTACATCCTTCCCCATTCTCCTTTCGAGACATATCAGTCGACGTTCGGCCATCAAACGACTACTGGGCATCTGTTTGCTTTCGTATTTCCATAGTAATGGCACGACAAAATGTTTCCCATCTCTCGATATGTTATTCTCTAACATTGACATTGCCTTCTCGTCGTCATATGAGCGTATGTCTTTCATAGGTTTTGATCCGGTTGATTCTATCGCTATGAGTTCTCTAAAAAGTTCACTTATGTGGTATTCGTTTGGGCTTCTTCAGATTTGCCTTCAGATGTCAGATTTCGTGTGCCTAATCGAACATAAAAACGCTCTTGCTCTTTTTTTGTGTTGATATTCGTGCGGCTGTAATATGTGTAGTCTTCGACACTTTTCTATGCGCTTTCGATTCACTGGTTAAATTTTGTATTAAAACATTCGAAATTTCCGTCCCGATTGATTTCTAAATGTTTGCACACAAATAATTTACGAAAATAGATTCACCCGATGCAATGCCTTTCCTTGCTGTAGGAAAAATTCACGCAAATGTAAACAAACATCCATCAGTTGTCAAACTCAAATGCACTTGTATTGGTAAATCTGAAGCAAATCTGAGAAAATATCTAGATTCGCAAAAGTGCTCTGAAATCTGAAAAAGATTGTTTTTTTTTTGTACCAAACGAACATAAAAATTGTTCTGAGGGCAAAAAAAGTGCTCTGAGAGCGCCCAATCGAATACCACATTAAGTTATTTTCTTCAGATTTCTGACAATCGCATATATGTGGAATGTCGTGAAACTTTGTCGTTGAACTTCGGTGTTAAATGTGCGGGTAACTGGACCATAAATGCTTCACCCCAATCGGGTAATGGATGCTGCTGGTTGGTTCTGTTTTCCTTCCTTTGATCGCAGCGGAACACACAACTTCCATTCATCCATGCCGATTAGTAAGCGGAATTGTGTAAAACAACGGGAATTATTTTAAATAGAATACAGCTTTTGGTTGTTTCATGAAAGAAATTGGTTTGCTGGTTTACGAAAGTATCGACGTGATGATCATTTGCAAACTTGTGCAGCATTTGGTGATGTTTGTATGTGCAGCCATTAGCACCACATACTTTGTCCATGTAACAACGATTACGTTCGTGTACACGTAGGCAGGTTCGACAAATCGCGTGTCTTTTATCCGTATCCCATTTTTCTGTAGGTTCATTTTTGAAAATTCCCCACATTGAGCTACTACTTTACAGTCCTCTTCGTACACTAGACATTTACGCTCCATTAGATTGGATGAAGTTTAGTGTATGTTCACTGCCGGTCTAGGTGAAGAGTACTTTCCAGTTCTTGTTAACCATTTTGCATTGTTAAGTGGTGTAACCATAGACGCAGAAAATGCTTTATCGGCTAACCAAGAGTAATAAACCGAAAGATCGATGTTCCCCACCCTTCTAGAGTAGCATCCCCAATCTAACCGAAAAGCTGGCGGTAGCTTATCGACAAGTTCTCTGAGTTGGCTGGGATCAGCTAAATGTTCATGCAAACCTGTTTCCTCCCTTACTCCGCATATGTTTTCAATTGCCAGTGAAAATTTTATAATAGATTGCAATTTATCTTCGCGTGGTGGTGGCCAATCTTCTGGACGACCACTAAATGAAACTTGCTCTTTCATCATTACTTGGCGTGCTGCCATTTGCTGCTTGCTAGGAACAAACTGTTCGCCAGATGTCGCGGGTGTAACGTGGTCTATTATAAATGGTGTCAGGTGCATTTTGTGAATGGGCAGGAAATCCCCAAGAGGGCTACGTGTAGTGGCAGGCGCGATTGTAAATTTACTTGGCGACTGCTTGGAGGCTTGAATAGGAACCAATTCATTAGTTGGTTGCACGGTTGACTGCTTTACAGAGCGTGCTACCGTTGCGTAGTGTCGTGCGCCTGGTGGGTTTTCACCAGATTCACTGTTGGATGATTCGGACTCTAGCAGACGTAACATTGCCTATTTTTTCTCCATGTATTCCCTATCTCTCTGCTCTTTCATACGCATTTCTTCCTCTAGTTGTTGGAGGATCAATGCCCGTTTCGAAGTGGAAGATTTGCTGGGTTAAGCGACACTAGGCGGTGAGTAGTGCGTAAGTACTTTGGTATAGAAACCAGGGGTTGGCCCAAGGGGACTGCCCAAGATCGTTATACGTGGTGAAGAACCATACCCTGCACGAGTTGCCACTGCTTTAGACGAGATATAACGGATCTAGAGGGAAATTTCTCGATAAAACCCATAAACCCGGGTGAGCAACCGCGCCCATGGGATGTATGGCACAAGGCTATATGTCTTTTAGCGGTGATCTATAGATACTTGGGGACCTCTAGTTTCAATTCAATTCCCCTTTTCTGTATACAAGGAGTGAGTACAGAACGACCTCCCTTCCCCCTTACTCGTGGGAACAAAATAGACAACTTACAAAAAACAAACAAAAAGACTGGCTTAGATGAATCGGGCACCAAGAACTTCAACAAAACCGATTCTCAGATGAACATGACGGAGGAGGAAGAAAATTTCTTACTCCAAGAACCGTCAGACTCGACCCTGGACAGTGCAGTTACTGTCGTCGGGAAGCCGGAGGAGCCAAGAGACAATGGATGTTTGGATATAACCGAAGTCCCACCTGTTATCGAGGCAAACTCGGCGGAAGGCAACAAACTGTCCAACGTAGCAGGTTACAACCCAAAAATGCGCAGAAATGCACGTCAACTGCTTAACAGGTTTAGAAACCGCGACCCCAGTTCCTTTACGGAAAGGGAGACAGCTCAGTTAGCTAGGGCTCGGGAGACTATGAAGTCAACCGAGGGTGCATAGCGCAGCAGCCAGCAAGTTAGGAAGCAGAACCCATTTGGGATAGGGAAGTTGACTTGACCAAGGGAGGAATGCCGACTGCCTTCCGCCTTGGAAAGGCCAAATCCCGAAAAACCGGCTGTCTGTTCAGCTAAGGATTCATCCAAGGTTGAGCAGATACCTGGCGGGTCCAAGAAGGTTCTGCCTGATAGGAAGTTAGGGGTTAGCAAACCCAGGGCGCATACCTCTGGAGGAGCTGGTATGAGATTGGTCGCTGCAAGGGCGAAATGCCGTTTTATGTTTGATATTTGATATTTATTACTTCAGAAACGCTGTACATCAAGATAAACTTATAACTAGTACAGGATATGAATGACACAATATAACATTTAATGGCAAGAATGCTTAGTTAAAATTAATTAGAACAAAAGAAAATACATGTATATAAGTAAAATAAAATTAAATTTAGAGTGCAACAAAATAAAATAAAAGCGGAACCAAGGAAGAGGAAAAGCAAAATGACTTTTTAAAACAAGAAAGTTAAAGTTAAATCAGTTCAAACTTGAGAGGTGTTCGAAACAAACTGTTAGAAATTTACGGCGTTCGATTAAGGACTTCACAGGAATGGGTAGACCATTCAAGAGTTTGACAGCATAAGTTAAAAATTGCCTGCGCAATGTCAAGCAGGTAAATGTAGCAGGACGTAAGACTATGTAACGATTTGATGAACAGAAATTAATTATATCAAACAAATAGATAGGTTCCTTCACATGAATAGTTTTGAAGAGTAAAGCACAGCAACGATATTTGAAAAAAGTCTCCAAGTTACATCCAAGCAGTTGACGAGCTTCAGATGAAATAAAGGGTGATTTTTTAAGAGGTTTAGAACTTTTTTTTAAAAAAAAAACACAAAAAATTCGAAAAAATGAATGAAATATTTATTTGAATCGATAGTTTGAACCTTGCAATTTAATGTTTAAAGATAATTTCATGCAAATGTTGACCGCGGCTGCGTCTCAGGTAGCCCATCCGCTGAGTTCAATTTTGGCATACTCTTTCACACATATCGGCCGGTATCTCACGAATGAATGCATGGATGTTGGCTTCCAGTGCGTCAATCGAAGCGGGCTTGTCCCTAAACACATTAGCCTTGGCATACCCCCACAAAAAATAATCTAATGGTGTCAAATCGCACGATCTAGGCGGCCAATTGACCGGCCCGAAACGTGAAATTAACTGTTCACCAAACTCGCCTCGCAATTGCGCCATTGTTTCGCGTGCTGTGTGGCATGTGGCACCGTCTTGTTGAAACCACATATCATGCAAGTCAAGAACTTCCATTTCGGGCAAAAAAAAGTTTGTTATCATCGCTCGGTAGCGTTCACCATTGACAGTAACGCTGCGATTCGCATCATCTTTGAAGAAATATGGCCCAATAATGCCGCCGGCCCATAAACCGCACCAAACAGTGGCTTTTTCGGGATGCATTGGTAGCTGTTGCAATGCTTCTGGCTGATCTTCACTCCAAATGTGGCAATTTTGCTTATTTACGTACCCATTCAACCAAAAATGAGCCTCATCGCTGAACACAATTTTTCGATAAAAAAGCGGATCCTCGGCCAGCTTTCCAAGAGCCCATTCACCAAAAATTCGGCGTTGAGGTAGGTCGGCTGGCTTTAGTTCTTGCACCAGCTGTATCTTAAAAGGCTTTACGCCCAAATCCTTCCGCAAAATTTTCCACGTAGTGCTGTAACAAAGGCCTAACTGCTGGGAACGGCGCCGAATCGACATTTCGCGGTCTTCTGTCACACTAGCTGATACGGCCGCAATATTTTCTTCACTACGCACAGTACGTTAACGTGTTGGTGGTTTAATGTCCAACAAAGTAAATTTGGTGCGAAATTTGGTCACAATCTTCCGAATAGACTGCTCAGAAGGTCGAGAATGCCGATCATAAAATGGAAGCAGCGCGCGATGAACATTTCGAACCGAGCACGAATTTTGATAGTAAAATTCAATAATTTGCAAGCGTTGTTCATTTGTAAGACGATCCATGGTTAAATTGCAAACCAAACTGAAGCTGTTTGACAGTGACACAAGGTACTAAACACACGTCAGCTGTCAAAACCAGTGTTGCCAAAACCAAACCAGCTAAAAAATCACCCTTTAGCATCTGAAAAGCCATGGAGTTGTGTGTTAGAATTGAAACTTGATACATACCGAGGGATTTTGATTTGGTTTATGTCCTTAAGGTGATTCCTGTATTCCGACCATTGAGTGTGAAGATCCTCTGGGAGACTCTCATCCCAATGAAGTTTGAGTTTCCATAGCGTCTGCATGAAGATTTTAGCTTTCACAATGAAAGGATTCATTAGGCCCAGTGGATCATAGAATTGCGAAATTTGCGAGAGAATACTTCGTTTGTTTGATTTGCGATTCGGAGACTCGATATAACTAAAGCAAAAATTGCCTTCCTTTGGATCCCATCCCATTCCAAGAGCTTTGATGATTTCACTGTCCCCTAACACAATGAATGGTTCTCGGTCTTCTTCCCGAACGTCCGCTATGATGGTGGGATCATTAGATGCCCATTTGCGAAGATAAAAACCACTCAGAAGCAGGTTGGTTGTCTCATCTTTGATTTGGATCACCTTACTACGATCATCAGCACCCGTCATCAAGTTATCTACGTAGAAATCACGCAGTGTGACGGCGGAACCAATCGGAAACTGTTGCGAACATTCTTCTGCCAGTAATCGAAGACATCTCAGTGCTAAGTATGGGGCACTGCTGGTACCATATGTGACCGTGTTCAATACATAGCTTTCAATCGCCTTCGTTTTGGAGTTGCGCCACAAAATGCATTGCGTGGGTGTATCCTTAGGACTTACTAGGATTTGTCGATACATTTGAGTTATATCTGCCATCAATACGAAGCGATGGGTGCGAAAGCGAATGAGGATAGTGAAGATGTCGTCTTGAAGCGTTGGACCGACCTTCAAAATGTCATTTAACGATTTTCCTGATGATGTTTTGCAAGACGCGTCGTAGACGACGCGCAATTTCGTCGATGAACTGTCAGGTTTCAGTACACAATGGTGAGGAATGTAGTTAATGTTATTGTGAATGGCCTGTGCTGCATCTAATTTGCTCATGTGATGCAATCGTGCATACTCGTCAATGAAGTGGCAATAATCTTTCTGTAATGATGGAGGACGATATAATTTATGTTCGATTGATACTAACTGATTTTTTGCGATTTCATATGAACTCCCGAGTGACGTGCGATCCTCACGAAATGGTAATCGTACAATGAATTTGTTGGTCAATGAACAGCGTGTTGTTGTGGATTTGAAGAATGCCTCACATTCCTCTTCTTCTATCGAGAGTTTCCTTGCCGATGTGTGGTTGTCTTCGATGATCCAAAATTGTTGTAGGAGTTCTTCTATAGATGGGGTAGTGGTGGTGGTGAAGCAGGTATAGTTCTTGCTAGGTGATTTTGGTCCAACTGCTACGAGGTCTAACGAAGATGCGATATTCCTATTTGGATCATTAATTATTGTGCCGCCTACAACCGAGTGACGTCTTTTGTAGGCTTGGAAGAGTTTCCCCTAGTTTTATCTGACCCACTTGTAGAAGTTCAAAGTAAATCCCAGCGCCGATAAGGCAATCAACAGCACCAGGTTGGTTAAATCGCGGGTCAGATAGAGGAGTATTTGAGGGAATCCTCCAGTTTTTGGTATTTATATGGCGACTTGGTTGAGGTGACGTGATTTCTGGAAGTATAATGACATCTAGATATACCTTGAACGAACTATGTAGCGATGAAACGCATAGTTGTGCTCTTTGGTGAGCGATGGTGCTAACTTGTCCAATCCCATTGACATCTAGATATGTCCGACTGCGATGTAATTTGAGGTGTTGTGCGATATGCTCAGTGGTGAAGTTTAGTTGAGAGCATGAATCCAGGAGTGTTCGACCAACTTCAGATGTACCCCCGTTATTGGAAAGGCTAACTAGTGCGGTGGCAAGTAAAACGTACCCAGCATCTCGACTGATGTCGTCAGTATGACTTGCCTGTAGAGAGGTGGAAGAAAACGAAGTTGATGGATTACTTTGAGATTGCGCAATTTGTTGAACATCAGCATTTGATGATGCAGGAGTCTGAGGAATTATAGGGGCAATGCGCTCACGGTGCAGCAAAGTGTGATGACTGTCTCCACATTTTTGGCATTTATTCGAAGAGGTGCAATGTTGTAGTGTGTGGCGGCCTCTTAAGCAATTTAGACATAACTTCAACTCCTTGGTTAACTTAAATCGGTCCATAGGTGACAAGTTTACAAACCTTTCACAGCTGAATGCATTGTGTGATGGCTGGCCACAAAAAACACAAGACGAGGTGGTAGGCGAATTAGTTGCAAGCAAAGACGAATTAGTGAACGATGCCTGTTGAGTTCTTGTATTAGAAAGGTGATATGACTTGGATGGTTGTGACCGGTGATGCGATTGTGATGTGTTAACAGAAGCAGAACTCTGGTGTGATTTAGCTTCGATAATGTTGAGTGTTTTGCAGCGCCTCTCCATGAATGAGCAAAGATCGGCCCAGGTTGGGAATTCGAAGTCATCATTGTTGGTCAGAGGTGTGGAGTCCAAATTTTGGGTAAGTCTACGAAGTGCTCTTTGATCCTGTTTGGCGGCTATTTCATCTTACCATTTGGCTTGGGATTCATTGTCAAACTTTGACAAAATCAAATGCAGCAAGAATCCATCAGAAATTTGTTCGGTTGTACCTATTGAATTCAGCGCTCGGAGGTTGACGTTGATGGTATCAATCATACATCGAATGGTTTCCACCGTTGGTTTCACTATGGAATTTAGTTTGAAAATTTCTTGTATGTGTGCTTGGAATAAAAAACGTTTGTTGTCATATCTGGATTTTAGAAGTTCTATAGCAGTTTCGTCCTCCGCCATGTGCAGTCACCTTGACGTTGGTGCGGAGGCTTAAGTCGCAATGATTCAACAGGCTATGCTGTCGGAGGCGGTAGTCGTCTGAAGGGTCACCCATGGCGGACAGGCTGTTTGAAGAGTGACGAACTAAGAACTGCCAACCTAACTCCAGTGGTGGCGTGAGCGAAATGAAAACCGTGCCGAAGGATGAAAGGTTGGGGGTTAAACCAACCAATTACGAGCTCCCTCAGGTGCCCAGGCGAAGACCTGAAGGTATTGCAATGCCCTACCCCGGTATGGCGGCGCTGCCGGGGCGAACCATACTTTCCGGCCATACTCGTGGGAACAAAATAGACGAACAAAAAGAAAAAACTAAGGATGAGGGAGATAAGGGTACGATAAGTACCCTTAGTGAGACGGTGGCCGACACAATAATCGTGGAGCCATACGACCTCACCAAAATTCAAGAGGCCCTAGAGGCCGGATCAACGGAGGAAGAGATTTCAAAAGAAGAAGAGGAGAAGCTTTTGGCCGAACCCTCAATTGAGATAGCCGGCGGAGAAAAGGGGAAGAAGAAGAAGGTGCCCCCAGGCCTGTTAAGGAAACGGGAATACCTAAAGGCCAAACACATTTATGGCATTCTCGTCGCCAAGGATCAAGGCTCCCTTACAGAGAAGGAGCGAGCCTCCTTGGAATGGTCCAAGGAAACTATTGCGAAAGACGCTCTTACGAGGCCTGAGCCTAAAAGATCATCTTCCGCTTTAGTTTCGACTAGCAAGTCAGGCTCAAAAAGCACACCACATGCCGCTAAACGGCCAAGGGACGATGTCGCTAAGACAGACCCCAAAGCCAACCGTAGCTCCTCAGCGAAAAAGGTGCCAATGACGGAACACAAGGAGACCGACAATAAGCCGGGACCGAGTGGACTCCAGAGGAAACCGATCGCGGAGAGGCTCGGAAACAAAGAGCTAGCCTCGAAGAGGTTGAGTTCGCCAGAAGACGCTCCCAGCAATTCGAAGAAGGCTAAGCGGAATGAGACACGCACGGGTAGCCCCAAAAGGACACCCACGTGGAGACCTAGCCTAAGTGGGAAATACAACGAGGTGACCAGGAATCCGCTTCAGTTAGCTGTGGTGGACTCCAGGAAACCAAGCGGCCAGTACTCGACGGAATGTGGCAAGATAATTGAGAACGCACTAGGTGTAGCGATTATCTCCCACATCCGAGCCAAGACAGGAGCAAAGGCCCCCGCTTACGGCAGGATGAAATGGTCCAAGGGCATCACCTACATCGACTGCAAGGACCAGACATCCAATGACTTTGCCAAGACCGTGCTAAACGGCGCACAACTATGGGAGGGAGCAATGCTGAAGGCTGTACCCATAGATGAAGTACCTATAAAGGCAAAGGGGAGAATCTCCATCCCAGAGATAGGGGTAAAACGCGAGGAGATCCTTAGCGTTCTACAGGCACAAAATCCCCAGATTCCGATGAGGGATTGGGAAATTGTGTCCGAGGAGGAGCCGAAGAATGGTGCAAGAGGGTACATCATCATATTTGATGAACCTCCTGCAACATTGAAAAAGAACATGCAGATGCCGCTATCATTTGCAGCGAGTGAGGTAACTCTCAAGCTCCTAAAGCGGACTGCAGAGGACACAAGGGCGACTGAGACTGCGAAGGTGGTGGCTACATCCAAGAATGAAGGTAGTCCAAGTCAACCTCCATCACAGTAAGGTAGCCTCAGGCAACCTGAGGCTGTTCCTCGATGAGGAGCAGCTGGATCTGGCCCTAATCCAAGAACCATGGATCAATAATGATCAGGTGATGGGATTAGGGTCGAAAAAATACGACATACTTTATGTCAAAAATAAGGGTAAGGTAAGATCGTGTATTATGGCTAAAAAAGAACTTCACGCACTAATGCTGCTTCATTTCAGCACAGGTGATCTAACGGTGGTGGAGATCAGAGGCAAGGGTGAGAGCTGCAGAGTGGCGTCAGCATACATGCCGAATGACGACGACATACCAGTCCCCCCCGATCCGGTAAAGGCACTAGTGACAGCGTCAGAACAAGGTAAGAAAAACTTAGTCTTAGGCTGTGATGCTAACGCCCATCATACTATTTGGGGTAGCTCAAACATAAATGCCAGAGGTGAGGCTCTGTTTGATTATCTTCTTTGCTCCAATCTGCTTATCTGTAATCGGGGAAATGATCCCACTTTCATTACGGCTTGTAGAAGGGAAGTTTTAGACGTAACCTTTGTGTCCCAAAATACTTCTGTCCAGGTTTCAAACTGGAGAGTGTCCAGCAAGGCATCACTATCGGATCATTGCTGGATACTCTACGATCTGCAAATGGCCTCTCAGGGTAGGAAACAGTTCAGGAATCCAAAAAGAGCGAACTGGGAAAAGTTCAACGACGAGATGCAGTGCTACAGGAACACATGTCCGGCGAAAGAACTCACAACTGCTGAAGAGGTCGACGTTGCAGTGGAATCTTTAACAGAAGTGCTCTCAAGATCTTTTGAAAAATCCTGTCCGAAAAGTGGAAAGAGTGGGAAGAAGCGACCTCCCTGGTGGAGCCCCAAGATCGGAGAACTAATACGCAGTTCAAGGTCTAGATGGAATCTCGCAAAGGAGGGACGTATCGAGTGGGCAACCCACAGGGAGAGCGTCAGAACCCTGAAAAGAGAGATCAGATTCGCAAAGAAGACCTCGTGGAGAACTTTCTGCGAATCAATTGAATCCACAACTGAAGCGTCTAGGCTGAGGAAAGTCCTTTCTAAGGCACCGGTGCTGATATCTTCGCTAAGAAGGAGCGACGGCAGCTGGACGGAATCACACAAAGAGACGCTGGAAACACTAATAGAAACTCACTTCCCAGGATGCGCTGATGTGTCCGATGGTTACGATGTAGTAACACCAGGCATGAGGAAGGGAATGGAGCAAGAAGCAATCGTCGAAATGATAGACGAGGAAAAAATAGCCTGGGCAATCAGCACATTTGCCCCCTATAAAGCACCTGGAATAGATAATATTCGACCCATAATGCTACAGAAGTCAGAGGAAGCTATTATTCCATGGCATAGATGCATTTACATGTGCTGTCTTAGGCTATGTTACGTTCCTAAAGCATGGCGTGAGGTCAGAGTGATCTTCATCCCAAAAGCAGGAAAAGCTAGTCACACCACAGCTAAGGACTATAGACCGATCAGTCTGTCGTCTTTTATGCTTAAAACAATGGAACGATTAATTGATCTCTACGTACGGCAAGCGATCGGCGATAACTACCTATCAAAATCACAACATGCGTACATACAGATCTGTGGACACAGCACTGCACAGGGTAGTATCGGTAGTGGAAGAATCACTACAGCATAAAGAGTACACACTGAGTGCGTTCCTAGACATCGAGGGGGCTTTTAACAACATTAAAGCCGATGCAATTTTACGCAGCCTGCGTAGAGCCCAGCTAAATAGCGGTCTATGTGACTGGATTGGACTCATGCTAGGCACACGTAGAATAAAGTCACAGCTAGGGGACGTGAGCACTGAACGAAAGGTCAGTAGAGGTACCCCTCAAGGAGGAGTTCTCTCACCGCTAATATGGCTCCTTGTAGTTGATGAACTACTGGAAATACTGGAAAAAGAAGGTTTCATCGTGAGCGCATACGCAGATGATGTCGTTATCCTCGTTCCAGGTAAATTCACTCCAGTCCTTAGCGAAAGACTTAGTTACGCACTCTTACTAGTCAATAACTGGGTTACGGGTCGTGGACTTGGAGTGAACCCATCTAAGACGGAAATTCTACTGTTTACGAGAAGAAGGACGATCCCTGCCTTCAATCCCCCAAGGATGGGCGGGGTGGATCTGGAAATCTCAAAGACAGCAAGATATCTGGGCGTAATCCTGGATTCCAAACTAAGCTGGAAGGAAAACATAGAGGATCGCATCAAAAGAGCATATGTGGCACTATATGCCTGCAGAAGAGCATTCGGCAACACATGGGGATTCAGGCCGCACGTGGTGCACTGGCTATACATAACTGTGGTGCGACCCATCCTTACATATGGTACAACAGTGTGGTGGAAGGCTATTGAGAAGAAATACCATCTTTCAAACCTAACTAAAGTGCAAAGGGCAGCATGCATCGGGATTACGGGTTCCCTAAGGACCACTCCCACCGCAGCTATGGAGGTGATGCTAAACCTCACCCCTCTGGACATCTACTGCAGCAGCAAGGCGGTCAAAACCGCAATCAGGTTGAGAGAATCTGGACTGTGGTCATCGAAACCATATGGGCACGCCTCCATTGAAAGCCAATGGGACGCGGCGAAAGAGACGGTGACTACAGACTACATACCCTCCACCCTCGTTTTTGAAAGGAGATTCACTACTAGAATTCCTAGAAGAAGCGAATGGGAGAACAAAGTAGTTACAGAAGAAGAGGAGCTGGCCATATATACCGACGGTTCAAAGATGGATATCGGCACAGGCGCGGGCATCTTCAGCGAAGCATTGGACCTTCGGAAATCATTCAGAATCAGCGATGATTGCAGTGTATTTCAAGCAGAGGTAGCTGCTATTACCCAAGCGGCGAAGGACCTTAAGGAACGGCACATCGTCGGTAAGCAAATCACCATCTACTCTGACAGCCAAGCGGCCATAAAAGCCATGGAGTCAGTCGTGGTGAAGTCAAGGGCAGTAAATCGCTGCAAGAATTATCTGGACAAAATATCACAGACCAACGCGGTGACCTTATGCTGGGTACCGGGTCATATGGATATTCCAAGTAATGAACAGGCGGATGAGCTGGCAAGAAACGGGTCGAAAATGCATGCCTCTATGGCCCTAAAATCAGTAAAAACTCCGCTAAGCACACTCGCAAGGAAGATTGACATTGAATCCTGGAGTAGAACCAACCTACGATGGACCAATCTCTTCACATGCAGGCACACAAAAGAACTATGGCCAGAGATGAGCAAAAAGAGATCTAAATACATGATCGGACTAAGCCGCAAAGAGATTCGTATACTCACGGGAGTTATTACTGGACACTGTGCGATAGGCGTACATGCGGAACGGCTGGGTATAATGCATAATGACTTCTGCAGAAGTTGTAGGGACGTTGAAGAAATAGAATCTGTTCGCCATCTACTCTGCGAATGCCCAGCCCTTAAAAATAGCAGACAGAAGATTCTCAACAGTTACTTCTTCGACGACCTAGATGACTTGAAGAATGTTGATCTTAAAGTACTCCTGAGATTCATACTCAAATCTGGGTGGTTCTAGAAGATAAACAGACTTCACATCACTGGCTACTCGTAGGATGTACTAGAGGATCATGATACAACGGAGCTTATGAGCCCATGAGATTCTTACTAATCTATGTGAAAAGCGGCTTATTTCTTGTCTTCTAACAGGTCACACTGGATGGTTCCCGTAACAGGACACAATGGACCCAACTGATGGTCTAAGTGAAGCTGTGGCAAATTGCCACAAGAGCACCATTTACCTACCCCATAGCAGTTTCGTAATTTTGGCTGGTGCATTCCAGAGACTCAATTACTCTGGCCGCGTCTCCATGGATGCAAGACCGGAGATACTGGAATCGTTCGATGTTGGTGAGTTCCTTGTTGTTGTGAATGAGCGAATTGAACATGTCTGAGAAATCCATCCATTTTGTATACGACCCAGAAAACGATGGGAGTGCTAGTTTTTGCAAGTTGAAGTGAGATTTCTGCGAAGTGGTGGTGTTATTGGGTGCGATGGTGCTATTTGGCAAGTTTGGTGTGGAAAAGGTGTCTAGATGTTGCAGTATATCCGACCGTAGGATATAGTATGTGTCTTCGAAGGCGTCTCTCTTACCACTTGTAACTTCCTCTTCGTCCAGTCGCTCAATCTGGGACTGTACTTTCTCGAAGTTGCTATTCTGTGTCTCGAGCATCTGTAATTTGGTCTCAGCCTGGAAACGATTTAGGGAAGATAAATTGTTAGAAAGAAAGTTCTTGGCTTTAGTTTGCTGTCCAAGAATAACAGCACGTTGGGATCGAAGTGCCCTTAATTCGGTTTCACACGAATCGTCCACTTTTTTTCCATTGTTTGCCATGTTAGCGATTATTTAAATGTGTAGGCGCGAATGAATCTAAGGAAAATTAAGCGATTTAAATCACAAACACTGATTAACTATCCGGCTCGAAGGACCTTATGATGCGGCTAGCTTTTTAGCCGTATATTATTCAAAAAGAAAAAAAAACACGAAATATATCCAATTTGTTTGAAGTTTATTGATGTGTTGCTTCAACGAAAAATAGAATCCAACTCAAAACTGAAAGTGCCTCGCACTTGTTTCAACTCTTGTCTTCATCGGTCGTAACTACCGCTTAGCTGAATCGAATTTTAGCTTTCCTTCTCGGTCGCAACTCCCGCTATTTGGGAGCGACGATCGCGATGTTGTTTACGATGACTTCTGTGCTGGTAAGGCAAGTGCATTCTTCGAATATTTCGGTCGCAACCACCGCTATTTGGGAGCGACCGATGTTGTTGGGTGAGATGCACTGGTTTGCCTTGGCCATGGATATGGTGATGTACTTGACCCATAGGGTGATGTTTGGGTGTTTGCGATGAATAACCAATTTGTTCGAAAGCGAGTAGCAACAAATTTCATAAATGAGACAAAAAAAAACCTGATAAACATATTAAATGTATAAACAGTAGGCATATGAATTAATTATGTAATTTACTGATTACACTCCCAATGTATGTCATATTGCAATATCATAAGAAGTGCGTATATTGGTGATGACTCTGATGAGATGACTGTATGTAACTGCAAGCGATAGTGCACATAAGATCCGCTACGCACGTCATAAAATAGCGTCGATGGCGTGAGTTTTCAATGATCATTAGGTTACTCTTTGGTTTTGTACAATGTACGGTACAATAGGCTGATATTGCTGCAGGTATAAATTAAGCTTTTTTATGTTTAAAAGCCGAAAAAAATAGTTTTTTACGAGCAAGAGCTCGAACTTACAAACTAACAACTTAACCTTATCGCCTATGCATACGCTAGCTGCTACGATGAATTCCGGGAACAGCAACGGTGCGCAGACAGGTGATTCCGAGAAGTTGCATCGGGTTACCGGCGGATGAATATTTGTGAATGTTGCGATTATTAGTGTCGTGTGCATCTTACACGTTTTCCACTAATGATCGGTAACGTGGGAAATGCAGCGACTGCACTTATACGAGCTAAGCGTATTTGTCGCTAACTCCTCCCTTCTTAGACTCGAGCGTCCTCGCTCGTGACCATATAAAGGACTGGTACATTTTTACTGGTTTCCGGTGCAGTCGTTGATGCTTCTATTTTTTCAGCGGGGATGCTAGTCCTGTTCTTTTGCCTGGTTATGATTAGATTTACTGCGATAACAATGGATGCTATCAATACCAATGTTATCAGACTGTAGTTTGCTATCTGGTATGTTTGTTGATCTCCTTGTAGTTGTTCTATGTGTTTAGTGTTATTGATGTGAAGCTCCTTCATCATCATCATGGTCAAAGCTGGCAACGTTACTTCGAGCAGGGTTTTTGAAATTAAAAACGGCTTACAACAGGGAGCAGTGAATTCTCCGGTCCTGTTTAATATTTACACAAGTGATCTGGTGGGTTCCCTCAGACATGCTATAGCGTACGCGGACGATTTAGTGGCGTACAGGTCAGGACCAAAAATCGAGGTCATTAACATCCTTCTGCAACGTGACTTCGAGCAAATTAAGAGGTATTGCGATAATTGGAAGTTGAAAATCAATTTCCAAAAATCGGAAACAATACTGTTCAGAACAACATTGGCTGGGGCCTCTGGGGATACCAGAAAAAACTGGAGAAAATTAACAATTATTGGACAGCAGGGGAGACCATTGGCGGTGAAAAACGTGGTGAGGTATCTTCGCATCTGGCTCGACCAGTATCTGTATTTTGACAAACATATAGATGCTTGTCTTGCTGGGGCTAAAAGGGCCTACGCTCTGACAAGGAGACTGTTTCGCAGCAGTCAACTTGATTCCAGGGTGAAGGTCATTTGCTACGTGGCCCTTATAAGGCCTATCATCGCTTATGGCTGTCCCATGTGGTTCAATATAGCGCCGTCCTATATGGAAAAGATTCGGGTGTTTGAGAGACAATGTTTCAGGGCCTGTCTAGGGTTGTTTAGAACTCCTGAATATCAGTACATAAAATACTATCCCAACAGGACCCTATACAATGGGGCTCGACTGAATAGGATTGACTATTTCCTTATTAAGGTGATTCGGAGGCACGTCGCAAGGGCGATGGCCAGTGATAATAACCTGATCTCAGGGGCTTACTACCCCAATTTAATGTACCACGAGAGTACGCTTCGGTCTGGCTTTATCCCGCCTGAGGCATTTCTTCATGTAGATATGAAAGGGTTAGTCCAGACAAAAGATGGTGTGCCGGTATTGTACCACAGCCACCGCGGCGCGAGGGATAAGCGGCTCATCCACGACGGGTACGCCGCCAATGCTCAGGAGCTCCTCCGTTTTAGCACCGCAATTGCGGATCGGGACAGGGTCGATACGTTAAAGCAGTTCACCGAATTTTGGTGGCTTGAAGAAGAGGTGAGGGTTGATACGCTCTCCCGGCCCGGTGCGCTACTAATGTAGCATCCTCCCTAGTTTTAAGATAGATATTAAGTTTGTAGGTTTAGGCTTAGAGTAGGGGGTCTTTGGGAGGGGCCGGGCTAGCCAGCATGATAGTGCTGCTGATACTCGAGCGACGCTTATAGCCTCGCTCGAGTCTCGGTGGCACTGATGAACCCTTGTGGGCGGCTGTCAGGCGCTCATGGACGTGATTAGGATGGTGACCAATCGATGAGATTGCTCAGCACCCTGATTATAGGTAGATTAGATTAAGTAGTTTAGGTAGTTGTAAGTAAAAAAATTAATAAAAGAATTCAAGTTTTAGAAAGTTTCTTGGAAATAAAAAACAAACAAAAATAAATATTGATAGATTTAAGGCCGAAAGGCAATAATTTTTAAGGATATAGTTAAGTTTAGAGTGCTCGCTGAGAGCCAGTAAGCTAGAATTAAGACAAATGTTAGCTTTAATTTAGATTTATTCGTTTTTGTCTAGTATTTCCTATAAAGAATGTCGAAATAAAAAATGAATTTAAAACTAAAAAACTCCTTCATCATCTCAAGAGTTAAAACTTCCTCGTATGTTTTCATAGACGAATCGGGATGAACTATGGCCGGAAGGGGTTTGGTTATAGAGATTTCGTTTGAGCTATAATTTTGACCATTCACGTAGACGGAGTCGTTGTGGTACTGTATGATGAAGGTTCCAGTAAGGTTGATTGTTTCTCTTTGGACGAGTATCGATCCATTGAACTGGTTCAGAAATAGGGTTCCAGGGAGTATTTGCTCGATGACGGGGACGTGCTGATTATTTGTTTCAGGGCAATTGGACGGTCGGCTTCTTAACAAATTTGGTATGCATTCATCTTCTGTTAGACTTTCGATACAATTTCTTTTACATATTGTTAGCTTATTATAAGTTTGACAATTTCCTCTTATACCATAAATATTATCTTTACAATTTAAAACATATTCATAAGGAATTTTTATTACAGTGCTTGATTTTCTTATAGCTTTGATAAAAAGATTATTACATGTTTCTATTTCGGTAGTGGGTATATTGATTATTATAAAGGATTGTTGATGCATTTGATGC
The DNA here is from genome assembly GCA_963082955.1 of Cheilosia grossa. Taxonomy (NCBI): domain Eukaryota; kingdom Metazoa; phylum Arthropoda; class Insecta; order Diptera; family Syrphidae; genus Cheilosia; species Cheilosia grossa. The sequence continues at coordinate 50,033,218 of OY720144.1, read as the reverse complement.
AATTTTTACATCCGCGAATTCAAGCGCTTCTTCAAAGTTGACATACGGTAGGTTATCATTTTCAAAAACATTTTGGATTATTTGTATCTCTGACATTGACAACATAAAAGGGTTAACAATCTTGGCTTTTGCCCAAAGTAAAGCATACTGTACATTTTTTATCCCCTCCTTTATAAGGTCTATTTTGTATTTTACATCTAAGATATAGTTATTTTTAATATTTTCGTCAGATTTGATAAGTTTCATTATATGACCGGTTACATTCGTGATTTCATTTATCCTGTCAATAGAAGATTTATTGATTATAATTTGCTTATTATTGTTTTCCAAAAGGTTGTGCATTTTTTCTTTTATGAGTTGGAAGTCATCGTGGTCTGGGCTGCCAGCGATCCACTTCCAAGTACTTCCAAGGAAATTTAATGATCTGCGTTTCCTGACTATAGGTTTCAGGTGGCTTATTAGATTGCGGAGTTCTGTTACTTGATGGGATATGAAAAGGATGTTGGGGCTAGCATTATCTGTGTGGTTCGTTATTCTTGACTGGAGATCCTCAATTACATTCTCGTATGCTTGTAGGTCAATAACTTGAACAATTTTAAATGAACCTGTTTGTATTTTGGCCAATCCTGTGTTAATGGATACCAATTTCGAATTTGAATAGTATAATATTTGAACTTCTGTCCAGACCGAGGGTATAAAAAATCTGAAATGGATTAATTTCGGATATTTGATTTGTGAACTATTTTTCCTAAATTAGTTAAAACGGTGGTTGAATTATTTTGCTTCACTATTTCTTTCCTAAATCTAGCAGACAGCTTTGTTCCTATACGTTTGTTAGTCTTTACATAAATAATTTCTCCTTGTGCGTAGTTTTTTATAGGTTTTCTATTTTTATTGTGTGTTATCATATCTTGATTCTGCTTTTTCCTAAGTTTTTCAATGTTTTCATTTCTTACTTACCGTTCTTCCAAAAAATACTTCGATTGGTTTGTTATTTATTGTAGAATGTATCGAGTAGTTGTACTCGTAGACAGCACAGTCTAAAAGTTCCGTAAAGGATCTGTGATTGCGTTCTGATTTCAGGCAACGCATGATCTCCGAAAGAGTGGAGTGGAATTTCTCCACTTGACCATTCACTGCGCTGGTGTATGGTGGGGTTTTATAAATTTCGATATTTAGTTGATCCTGCATCATAAAGCAGATCTCATTTAAAAATTCAATGCGTCGAGGAGATTCCGGTGCGTAAAGCGACACCACATACACCCGCCTCTGGGTATTGAGGGGAATGAATACGATGCATGCTTCCAACACTTGGAACCTGCGCACGTCTCCGCTATATATGACCTTATGGCGCAAGCCTTTACGTATTAAGATAGCGACACCACCTCCCTGTGTGGAGTTGGGCCGGTTTCTTCTAACTACATGATAATTTTTGTAGCCTAATTTGTGCTTCGGCGTTAGCTTAGTTTCGCAAACCAAAAGTACATCTGGCTTTTCGACTTTCAACAGATTGGAAAGATTGATCCTTCTCTCGATCCTGATTAGTGAATTAACATTCACCGCAAGGATCTTTAAGTTTACCTCGTCCAGCGTACCCATCATATTTATGGCGCGGCAGACTCGGCAAACAGCGACGAGTAGATCATGTCTATTGGAGCCGCATGCTCATTTAATTGTTTCTGGAAATTGTCGATCTTTCCGTGCAGTGACAGAAGGATCGATTTCAAATCCAGATCCGCTTCCGGTGTAGGACCCTACGGCGCGCTTTTTGTGATTGTGCTACCCGGTCCAGATACCATTTGAGCAAAGGAGACATTGGGTGCAACAAAATTAGAGAACGAGCGACTCTTTCGACCCTTCTCTCCTTCGGACCTCTGTTTTCGAGCCTGCACATTCTGTTTAACCTGCTGATACTTGGGACATCCCCTGAAATTAGCAGGATATCCTGAGCTGTTGCAGAGTACACACGAGAGCTGGCTTCGATCTTCTACCCTATCGCTACCTACAGCACATTCACCATGTTTGTGGTCCTTGTTGCACTTAACGCACCTGAACTGCATGTGGCAGTTAGCTGCGGCGTGCCCGAACCTCTGGCAGCGCATACATTGAAGTACACGATCTGACCTCTTTAATTTTTCCCAACGTACTGCATGATAGTACAGGAATCTGATCCTTTTCAGACTATCTATTTTGCTGTCGGGGGCTAATTGTACCAAAAAGAATGGTAATTTGCGGCTACCACCCCTGTCCGCAGGCGAAGAAAACGGCTTGACCCCCACGAACTTAAGGTCGTCGCACTCATAATTCTTGAGCTCGTTTTCGAGCTCCTCTATTTTTATATTGGGATCGATACCCTTAAGCAGCACAGTTTGTCGCTTTTCTCCTTTTGGAGTGTACGTGAAGTACTCAGCTTGCGCCTTCTCCAGAGCGGTGCGCAACTTTTTGTGCTCCTCCATATTACTGCACATAATAATATGTTTGGTGGCGTTAAGCCTTTTAATATAGAAATCCTTACTTATTATCCTACATAACTTAATGCTATCGCTTATCTCTAGATGACTCACATTTATTGGTGGTACCTTTTGTTTTTTTGTCTGTTGTTCTTGCTGTTGCTGCTGCTGTTGTTGTTGTTGTTGTTGTTGTTGCTGCGGCTGCTCCTGCTGCTGTTGTTGTTGTCTCTGCTGCGGCTGTTGTCTCTGCTGCTGTTGCTGCGGTTGCTGTCTCTGCTGCGGCTGTTGTCTCTGCTGCTGTTGTCTCTGCTGCAGTGGCTGTCTTTGTGCCAGCTGCTTCTTCTGTTGTTGCTGCTGCTTAAGCAGTGCTTGTTGTTGTTGCTGCTGCTTAAGCTCTTTTTGTTGTTGCTTGTTTTGTTGCTGCACAGCTTGCAATTGTTGCAGCTTTTGTTGCTGCAGTTGAAATTTTTGCTGCCGCAACTTCTCCCTTTTTTCAAGGAGCTCTTTAATTAGCCGATCTAGCTTGGCTTCTTCTTCGTCGTCGTCACTCTGTTGTTGTTTCTCCTCTTCGGCGTCCAGTAACTGAAAAGCATCATCTTCGCCTTTATATTTTCCCTCGCCCCCCTCGGACTCATAGGAGTAGCTGAGACCATCAGAGTCCTCGTCTGTCTCCTGTGCTGAGGAGGTAGTACGTGGCGGCATCTCCTCTGCCTTCGGCTTCCTCTTGTATTGGAGGTTTGGAGTTGGCTTCAGTTTCCTCCGCCTTTTTTCGGTTTTTGTCCCTTGTATTGACTGTACCTTTGTCGCTGCTGCGGTACTTGTAGATGCGTCCATAGATGTTTGTGCTGGTAGTGCTGCTGCACTCGTTATTGATGTTGATGCTGCTGCTATTGGTGCTGCTGTAGTTGTTGTTGTTGCTGCTGCTTCTACTTGCTGCAGTCTTACTTTATCCTGCCTGGTCACGCGTTTTGGCCACGGGGTATCACCTTGCGGGACCTTGGACTGGTCAGCGTCCATCGCCTGATCTCGTTGCGGCACTTTCACTATTGTCTTCTTTTTTTTGTGAATTAAATATAAAAATTATATCCCCCACTGGGAAACGAACTTGGCTCCTCTTTCACAAGAGCCGAAGACTTTTTTAAACTTTAAAAATTCATTTTTTCTTTTTTTTTTCTTTCTTTAAGCTTACACACTAGACAAAAACGATTAAATCTAATTTAAAACTAACATTTATCTTATTCTAGCTTACTGGCTCCAAGCGAGCGCTCTAAACTTATCAATATCCTTAAAATTATTGCCTTTCGGCCTTAAATTTATCTATTTCTATGATTTGTTTTGTTTTTTAATTTTCAAGAAACTTTAGAAAACTTGAACTCTTTATTATTTGATTTACTTAAATCTACTTAAGACTACCTAAGCTACTTAATCTAAATTACCTATAATCAGGGTGGTGAGCAATCAAATCGATTGGTCACCATCCTGATCGCATCCATGGGCGCCTGATAGCCGCCCACAAGGGTTCATCAGTGTCACCGAGACTCGAGCGAGGCTATAAGCGTCGTTCGAGTCTCGGCAGCACTATTATGTTGGCTAGCCCGGCACCTCCCAAAGACCCCCTACTCTAACCTAAACCTACAAACTTAATATCTAGCTTAAAACTAAGGAGGATGCTACGTAAGTAGCGCACCGGCCCGGGAGAGCGTATCCACCCTCACCTGTTCATCAAGCCACCAAAATTCGGTGAACTGCTTGACCGTATCGACCCTGTCCCGTTCCGCTATTGCGGTACTAAAACGGAGGAGCTCCTGAGCATTCGCGGCGTACCCGTCGTGGATGAGCCGCTTATCCCTCGCGCCGCGGTGGCTGTGGTACAATACCGGCACACCATCTTTTTGCTGGACTAACCCTTTCATATCTACATGGAGAAATGCCTCAGGCGGGATAATTCTTTTTTTTGTGAATTAAATTTAAAAATTATATCCCCCACTGGGAAACGAACTTGGCTCCTCTTTCACAAGAGCCGAAGACTTTTTTAAACTTTAAAAATTCATTTTTTATTTTTTTTTTCTTTCTTTAAGCTTACACACTAGACAAAAACGATTAAATCTAATTTAAAACTAACATTTATCTTATTCTAGCTTACTGGCTCCAAGCGAGCGCTCTAAACTTATCAATATCCTTAAAATTATTGCCTTTCGGCCTTAAATTTATCTATTTCTATGATTTGTTTTGTTTTTTAATTTTCAAGAAACTTTAGAAAACTTGAACTCTTTATTATTTGATTTACTTAAATCTACTTAAGACTACCTAAGCTACTTAATCTAAATTACCTATAATCAGGGTGGTGAGCAATCAAATCGATTGGTCACCATCCTGATCGCATCCATGGGCGCCTGATAGCCGCCCACAAGGGTGTGTCACCGAGACTCGAGCGAGGCTATAAGCGTCGTTCGAGTCTCGGCAGCACTATTATGTTGGCTAGCCCGGCACCTCCCAAAGACCCCCTACTCTAACCTAAGCCTACAAACTTAATATCTAGCTTAAAACTAAGGAGGATGCTACGTAAGTAGCGCACCGGCCCGGGAGAGCGTATCCACCCTCACCTGTTCATCAAGCCACCAAAATTCGGTGAACTGCTTGACCGTATCGACCCTGTCCCGTTCCGCTATTGCGGTACTAAAACGGAGGAGCTCCTGAGCATTCGCGGCGTACCCGTCGTGGATGAGCCGCTTATCCCTCGCGCCGCGGTGGCTGTGGTACAATACCGGCACACCATCTTTTTGCTGGACTAACCCTTTCATATCTACATGAAGAAATGCCTCAGGCGGGATAAAGCCAGACCGAAGCGTACTCTCGTGGTACATTAGATTGGGGTAGTAAGCCCCTGAGATCAGGTTATTATCACTGGCCATCGCCCTTGCGACGTGCCTCCGAATCACCTTAATAAGGAAATTGTCAATCCTATTCAGTCGAGCCCCATTGTATAGGGTCCTGTTGGGATAGTATTTTATGTACTGAGATTCAGGAGTTCTAAACAACCCTAGACAGGCCCTGAGACATTGTCTCTCAAACACCCGAATCTTTTCCATATAGGACGGCGCTATATTGAACCACATGGGACAGCCATAAGCGATGATAGGCCTTATAAGGGCCACGTAGCAAATGACCTTCACCCTGGAATCAAGTTGACTGCTGCGAAACAGTCTCCTTGTCAGAGCGTAGGCCCTCTTAGCCCCAGCAAGACAAGCATCTATATGTTTGTCAAAATACAGATACTGGTCGAGCCAGATGCCAAGATACCGGACCACGTTTTCCACCGCCAATGGTCGCCCCTGCTGTCCAATAATTGTTAATTTTCTCCAGTTTTTTCTGGTATCCCCAGAGGCCCCAGCCAATGTTGTTCTGAACAGTATTGTTTCCGATTTTTGGAAATTGATTTTCAACTTCCAATCATCGCAATACCTCTTAATTTGCTCGAAGTCACGTTGTAGAAGGATGTTAATGACCTCGATTTTTGGTCCTGACCTGTACGCCACTAAATCGTCCGCGTACGCTATAGCATGTCTGAGGGAACCCACCAGATCACTTGTGTAAATATTAAACAGGACCGGAGAATTCACTGCTCCCTGTTGTAAGCCATTTTTAATTTCAAAAACCCTGCTCGAAGTCACGTTGCCAGCTTTGACAACGAACTTCTTTCCCATAAGCATGTCATAAATTATATATAGCAAAGGTTTTTGAATGCCCAATCTGGTCAGCTTATAGAAGAGCCCCTCCAACCATACGGTATCGAAGGCCTTCTCAAAGTCGACCAGGCAGGCACCCGTGCATTGCTTCTTACTCTTATTCCACTGAATGTCGGAAACCAGTTTCGACGCGGCATGAATAGTGTCATGCCCCGCTATAAAGCCAAACTGGTTGTCCGGAATTATCTTATTTTCCTCAACCCATTTCAAAAGAGATCTATTGACGACTTTCTCGAATACCTTGCTAACATTCGGGAGCAAACTAATTGACCGGAAATTAGCAGGGTTTGTCCTATCTTTATCCTTTTTCTATTCTATTTTCTATTCTATTTTCCACTGCTCCGGATAATATGCATTATTCAGCGCATTGTTAAATAGTGTGGCGAAGATATCTATCGCCTCTAGCGGCAGGTGTCTTAATACGACGTTTGGGACACCGTCCACTCCCGCCGACTTTTTGTTTTTAAGTGATTCAAAGATGCACCGAAGTTCATCTCTACTCACGAACAGATGAGTATTTTCATCGGCGATTGTGCCATTTGCACGGTTGTCGTCATTGAACCCGGTGAAACCGTTGTTCTCGGATCGCCAATCTTGAATCTCGGTCCGCAGATAAAAGTGGTTAAGAAAGGCCCTCTCTTCGAGGTCGCGGTTACGGCGAACAGGGTTGTTTACCGTATACACAGTCTCAAAGAAAGCTCCCATCAAATTCAGCCTCTCCTGCGGGTTTTCGACCACGAAAAAACCGTCGCTCGAGTCGGCACTTTCCGGACTTATGCCAGCAGTCAGTAATGTCTGTCTGTTCTCGTTCGTCCGAGGTATTCGAACACATGAAATGTCGTTATGATCCTTCCGCCTGAACAGTTTATTTATTTGCGGGAACATTTTCGGACTACTGGCTTTTATAGCCCGAATTTTATTGCCCCAATACAAACTTACAGATTTTCTGTAATTTTCTGAGATCAACTGTTTCAAGTTTTTGATCATCGAATTCAGTGTTCTTAACTCGGTATCGTTCCTGTCAGTGAACTGTCTGTGTAGCCGTTTAAGCCTCGAGAGCAGTCTACTTTTATGTCTGTACAAAGCATCGATTGTCGGGTTTCGATACTTTTCAGTTTGTTCTTCGTCCGTGGAACGTCCTACCCGAGGGATAGTTCGCTCCATTGTCTGTTTGATGACCACATTCATTTGCCGTAAATGATTGTCGATCTCATCGTTTGTTAGGTTCCTGTTTGTCGGTGGGTCGATCTCGCATGAGCGTACGTCGCGTTTGAACACTCTGGAGAAGCGCTTTTCGGTAATCGAAAGAACGCACTTGGTCGTACTGCTCCAGCTGCGTCTGCTCGTTCGGGATCCGTAATACGGCGGCAAGTCCGTAGTGATCACTATCGTACTCAACCGTTCGTAAACAGTTCCGCGTGCCTAGATCAGTTTTCGTCAGTTCCAGTCTTTCGTCAACTAGCGCTATGTCCAAGAAAGAACCGTCTCTAGGGAAAGACGGGATATCCGTCGCGTAAGTTACATATTTGTATGGTGACCTCCACCAGTAAACATGTATAGCAACAACCTTAAGTCGTTGCTCCATTTAGATCAGCATAATTGTACCTACGTATCATATTAAGTTCATTAACATAAAAGCATTTCCATTTGCATGAAATGCACTTTCCTAAAATTGAATGCATTTGATATTTGATACCTACTTATTAATTCTCGAATAAATGATAATAAAAGTCAGTCAGCGATAGACACTAAACGGAATCACTTGATATTTTATTTAATTGGCGCAGTCGTACGGATTTTGTTTTGTTGTTTTTGAAAGAAAAAGAAAAAAAAAAAACGAACCACATTGAACATTAAAGAACTACAAATCAGTCTTTAATAAAAACAATTAATTAGAAAAAAAAGTGCAGTGATTATTACGTACTATAAATCAGTCGTAACAAAGACATAAAATAAAAAATAGAGTTCAAGTGATTGTTGCGGACTAAAAATCAGTCGCAGCACACAGAAAAGAAAGATATAAGTGCCGTTAATAGTGATATCCGAAGAGACCAACATTTCGCGACAAATACTCCACGATTCCAGAAGAAATTTACAAGCGGAAGAGGAAGAAACCGAAATGGCAGCTGACCCAAATACCATACTGGCCACAATGGCGCAAATTCTCGCTAGACTAGAGGCCAATACTCAACAAGCTGATAGCCGAGCCCTAGTTCTAATGAGAGAGATTTCATACATAAAAGAATTCTCTGGAAATAGAGAAGAGCTAACGCAGTTCATAAATGTGGTGGACAACCACATTAGCCTAACACCGGAGGACAGAAGACCCACTACATGGACCGCAATAGCACAATGCAAGGTGACTGGAAGAGCAAAGGAGCTACTGCTGACTAATGCAATAACAACGTGGGATGAAGCGAGGAACCTGCTTGGATTGACGTTTAGACCAATAATCGACCAGGGAGAAATCACAATCAGTTTTAGATTTAAACAATAAAATTGAGTTCTTATTAACCGATATTCATACAATAATAATGTATGAAAATAAGCAGCATAGTCTAAAATCGCTATTGTATAATTTGGTAGTTAATAAGATTAGGGAACTAGCAAGAGGGAACTTATAGCTAGAGAAATTAGGGATGAATATGATTTACATAAAATAAAAATGATATTGTATTCATATGTTGGGTTTTATGAAGGTAACTTAATAACGGAACGAAGTAGTAATCGGGCATATACTAATTACAAATATAAAGAAAGAAGAGATATACCTAGTAACCAACTACGACAAAATAAGTACTTCAATAATTCTGAACAGGTCCATGACGATAGACAATACAATTACTGCAATAACCCACGACAGACCAACCAACTACGACGAAATCCAAATCTTATTAGTTCTGGACAAGAAAGGCAAAACAATAATCTTAATAACCCTGGACAGCAACGAAATACTTATGTCAATAACTCGGGACAATTACAATTCAATCGAGAAAGGCAACAAGTTAATTATAATAACTCTGCAACCAACCAGCAGCAACGAGGTACTGATAGCTATAGTAACTCCAGGCAATTATACTATAGGCAAAACAACGAGAAAATGGACATCGATAACATTAACATTCCAGAAGAAGCCCATTCAATAGAAGCTCCGGTTTTTCTGAATCCAGCCTCACTGGTAGAAAGACACAAATAGCATTTACGATTGGAAATCAAAAACATATATGCCTAATAGATACAGGATCTACTTTGACGATCGTTAACACAAGTAGAATAGATTGTAGTACATACAATATTCTTAACGAAGTAACGATAAAACTTTCGACAGTAAATAATCAGACTGCCGAAAGATTAAAGATCTATCAAGTCCCAGTGCCTAAAGAATTTGGATATAGATCTAATGTATTTATCGAAGCATATGGCAAGTCATTGGGGGAAAAATCATACAGTCATTTATTAGGTATGGACGTCATAGGTAATATGGTAGAAAGCATAAATATAAAAAAAAAAAGAGAAGTGTTGTTACAAAATAAAACCATAATTCCAATGATTTTTGAAGTTGAACCATACATAGAATGTGACGAATTAGGGGGAAACGATGAAGTAAAGTTAGACCATTTAAAAACTTTTGAAAAACAGAAAATTCAAGAACTGTTGCAAAAATATGAAAACCTCCTATACAAAGATGGGGATGAACTCACAAATTCCGACAGCACAGTGCATAAAATAATTCTAACCACAGATCAACAAATAAATGCCAGACTGTACCGACTTCCTCAAAAACATGAAGAAGAAGTCAGGAAACAAATTAACGATATGGAAAGGCAGGGCATAGTTCGAAAATCAAATAGTCGATATGCCTCACCAATAGTAGTTGTGGCCAAGAAACCTGATAGCGAAGGAAAAACTAAGTATAGAGTATGTGTTGATTATAGAGCACTTAATGATATAACTGTGGATGATAAATACCCACTACCAAATATCGAGAGTATTCTTGATAAGTTAGGAAGGTCACAGTATTTCTCTACCCTTGATTTAGCCAAGGGATATCATCAAATAAAGGTACATCCTGAAGATATACATAAGACTGCATTTGTTACGCCAAATGGTCTTTATGAATATACCAGAATGCCTTTCGGACTGAAAAATGCCCCAGCGACGTTTCAACGTCTAATGAATGATATTCTCAGAGAGTACATAGGACAAATTTGTACAGTATATCTTGACGATATACTAATCTTTTCCACTTCCTTAGAAGAACATATATCATCATTAAATAAAATATTTCAAAGATTAGCAGATCATAATCTAAAAATACAACTAAATAAATGCTCTTTTCTTAAGAACAACACGGAATACCTAGGTCACATACTCACTTCGGAAGGAATGAAACCAAATCCGAATAAAGTAGAAGTAATTCAGAAATATTCTTTACCTTTGACAATAACTCAATTGAAAGGATTTCTAGGTAGCACTGGTTATTATAGAAAATTTATTAGGGATTACGCTAGAATAGCATACCCGATGGTAAAATACTTAAAAAAGAATACTTAAAATAGAAGGACAACCAGTATGTTATGCTTCTCGAACTTTAAATGACCATGAAAAAGATTACTCAGTAACCGATAAAGAATTCTTAGCAGTAGTTTGGGCTACCTCATATTTTAGACCATATCTTTGGGGACAAAAATTCAAAATAATCACTGATCATATGCCCATAAAATATTTAACAAAAAAATATAATGGAAAAGAATTCAGTCAACGAGTTCAAAGAGGACTTCTTAAATTACAAGAATTCGAGTTTGACATTGAGTATATAAAAGGCAAGGAGAATAAAATTGCAGATTTCCTAAGCAGAATTCCAAACGAAATAAACGAAACCTCGGAAACTGCACACTCAGTAGATGAACAATTGTTAGATCATATATCAATAAAAGAGGGAATTATAAATACATATCAGACTCAGTTGATACTAACTTACTCAGTTCAAAATGAAATAAAAACACTGCATGGTAAAAGAATTATTCAGGTTGACATGACAAAAGATGACAAATACTGGAGGGATCTATTCAATAGAACAATTATAGCAGGGAATATCGGTATTTATTCTGAAGTAGAAGATAGGGAATATAATAAAGTGCAGAAAGTATTAATCGAAATGTATGAACATAATAAAGAAGTTATATTTTATAAGCTTACACAGAGAGCAAGGGATTTAGAAAAAGCTGAAGATGTTCATAGACAAATATCTCTTTATCACACCGAAGAAAGTAACCACTCAGGAGTAGTAGAAACATACTATCAATTAAAATACAAAATATATTTTCCAAAACTGATAACAGAAATATCAAGGGTAATAGGAAATTGCCAGACTTGTCAGGAAGGGAAATATGACAGAAAACCAATTAGGCCTAAATTCAAGCTGACCGAAACTCCGAACAAAGGAAATGAAATATTACACATGGATATCTATCATTTTAATAAATTAATATATTTGACATTTATAGACAAATTTACTAAAAAAGCTTACGGATATAGTTTGACAAGTAAAAATTGGACAAGTAAGTTAGAATGCATAGATGAACAATTGACAAAATTCGGAAAACCAAGAAAAATAGTTTGTGACAATGAATTCAATTCAGAAAACATAAAAGAACACTTCAGGAAGGAAGGAATAGAAATGCATATGACAAAGGCCAACTCTCATACAGGTAATTCAGATATAGAGAGATTTCACTCAACGTTACTTGAAATTTTACTAACCATAAAAGACACAGACATTTCAACCAATAGGAAAATATATAAGGCTATTCAAATATACAACAATAGATTTCATTCGACATTAGGCATGACTCCAAATCAGGCTGAGAACGCAAAGCCGGTAAACTTAAAGAACAAACTAGAAGAGAAAAAGAAAAAAATAATAAATAAAAGAAATATTCCAAGGGAAAATTATGTAGAAAAACGTAGTGAAGGTTATATAAGAAATTACAAACACCTAAGACATAAGAATGAAACATATTACAGAAAACATAATCTAAGAAATGTACACGCCTCAAATATTAAAAGGCCAACTCAATTTGCAGATAATCTATTGGCCGATGGTCATAATGGCAATACTAACGATAACGACAGCGGAAGCAACTCTTATAATAACACCAATACAAACAGGTAAAGGCTACACCACTCTGAACCTAGGGCCAGTCCAAGTAATAAATAATAGCCAGACAATTTTGCATATAATCGACACTAAGGAAATACTATCAACAATTGCATTGATCGAACTAAATTTACAAACTCTACAGTTAACAAATAATTCGGAAATACAGAACGAAATATTTAACATCAAGGAGGACTTCTAAACTTTATAGGAACAACACATAAATGGTTGTTTGGGACAATGACAGACAAGACATCCTCGAACATATGAAAGTTGTAGATACTAATAATCATGCAGCAATAACAAATCTTAATCAACAAATTAAAATTAATGGGCAGTTCATGGATTCATTAAATAAATTAAAAAAACAAACAATAGAAACAGATAGCGAAACATTATCATATACCTACCAAAGTATCGCATCTAACCAAAAAGACATTGTAAGGAAACAATTGATTACCGAGCAACTACTAAAATTGCAAATATTAGCAAGCAAAATAGATAGCATACTAGACAATATAGCTTCTGCTAAGCAAGGCATACTACATCCAAGTATATTGACCGGGATGGAATTAAAAATAGCACATATAGACTTTTATAAACTTGAATATGCTAGAATAGGGCTTTTGAGATTCGACCAAGATAGAGTTATCATAGCTATAAAATTACCGAAAGACCCATTCCAAATGACAAGAAAAAAGAAATAGACATCGAAGCGTTTCAACTTATAGAAATAAACAACCTACAATATGAATACAATATTAATAATATTTATTTAAAAGAACTAAATCTAAGCCATTCATGTATAACACAAATTGCTTGTACTTATCGCTATAACGCAGTAAAAAGAATAATTAAGATTGATGATAATACCATTATATGTATAAACTTAGAAAAAGAATATGTAATTAATCAATGCGACGATAGACAATTAAACCTTACTGGAAACTTTATAATAAATATCAACAATTGCTCTATTAACATACTAAATGTAACTATTGTAAATTACCAATTAGAATTTATTCAAAAATTTCATTATGAAGATGAAGAAAAAATGAAAATTACGGAAAAATTAAACTTTAAAGAAATTGAAAAAATACAGCAAATTGAAAATTTAAAACATATTGAAGAATTGAATTACCATAGAATAATTAATTATGCTAGTAACATAACAATGTTCGTAATACTCATAGTAATAATAACTGTAATTATTTGCATAGCTAAGACAAATCGTGAACTAAAAATAAAAATTAATAATGTTACTAAACCAGAACCAAAAATTCAAAAAATTGAGATTCCAACGATTCAGGAGAATCTTAAAACTAAGGGTGGAGAAGTTACATATTTGTATGGTGACCTCCACCAGTAAACATGTATAGCAACAACCTTAAGTCGTTGCTCCATTTAGATCAGCATAACATAAAAGCATTTCCATTTGCATGAAATGCACTTTCCTAAAATTGAATGCATTTGATATTTGATACCTACTTATTAATTCTCGAAAAAATGATAATAAAAGTCAGTCAGCGATAGACACTAAACGGAATCACTTGATATTTTATTTAATTCGTACAGCTCGAGTTTGTACTCAATCATATTATGACGCCACCAGTCGTGAAACTGGTTGCCTCGTTGTAATATTCGCAAACGAAAAAAACGCTAAGTATTATTTATATTTTTATTTTTTTATTTAAATTTATCCCATGCCCAAATGGCTGACACTGCGACCTGAAAGATCTATTGTGTCAATGGGGAGAGGTTAAACTAAGAGACGTTCGACCTCCCTAATGAAGGTCAGTAAATCTTTAGTAGCAGAGTACGCTATCTCTGTTGGTGTACGATTCTCCCTATTGAAGACCCGTTTTCTTAACCAATGAAGAGCCGGACAGTCACAGAGAATGTGTTCAGAGGATTCGATATCCTCCAGACAGAATCTGCATTCTGTATCCGGACAAAGATTCATTTTGTTGAGGTGATATTTAAGGCCGCAATGACCTGTGAGGAAGCCCGCTAGCTTACTTAAGTTATCCTTACTGAGTTTAAGTATTTCCTTATAGGAGTAAGGTTTAATTAATCGTTTGGATTGTCTTAGACCCGGGACATGTTCCCTGTGTTCAAGACGGAGTTGTTTTTCCCAATCGTTAATTTGCCTTAGTGCAGTAGTCCAGTTGACCGAGCAATAGGGTTCTGGTCCACAGAGAAAGGATTCGGAGCCAGTCCTAGCTAGTTTGTCTGCATATTCGTTGCCTGCAATACCCTGATGACCCGGCACCCAGCCGAGCCTTACCTTGTTGTGTTTGGCTAGGGCTTGCAAGGCATCGTGACAGCACTTAACTGTTTTGGAGTCAATTGTATTGGACGCCAAAGCTTGTAAAGCTGCCTGACTGTCTGAAAATATTTGAATGGTTGCGCCTTTCATTCCTTTTTGGGATATAAGGTCGGCACAGATTTCGATAGCATGGATTTCCGCTTGGAAGACCGTGGGACACAATCCCATGGGTACCGATACTTTGGTGTTGGGCCCAAAGACGCCAGCTCCAACTCCGGAACCCATTTTGGATCCGTCGGTGTACCATACTAAGCTTTTTGGGTTGAGTGACGGAATACCATTGGTCCAGCTTGCACGTTCAAGTATTTCGACCTCATAAAGTTTTCCGAAACTGTACTCCCTAACCATAGTGTCTGGGACTGAGCAGAACATGTCCAAGTTAGGGACTAGGTTGAGTATTTTCAGATGTCCCACAAGGTCAGCTGGTTTAAACCTATAATCTAGCTGCAGTTTAATGGCGCATCTAGCTGCCGTCTTCATGATAAAGTACTGCAGGGGTGAGAGCCCAATAATGGCCTCAAGTGCTGTAGTTGGGCAGGTGCGCATTGCACCTGTGATACCGAGACAGGCAATTCTTTGAAGCTTCTGAAGCTTATTTGCCGTGGTTCGTTCGAGTACTTTTGGCCACCAGACGATTGCCGCGTACGATACAATGGATCTTACCATCATGGTATACAACCAGTGTACCATTCTTGGATTAAGAACCCAAGTTCTGCCGTACAGACACCTACAGGCCCACATGGCTCTAGAGGCACGCTCTGTGGCGGACTTGATGTGTGAGTTCCAGTTTAGTTTCTTATCAAGGATGACTCCTAGATATTTAACTTCATTGGAGTAGTTTAATGTAGTTCCATTCAGGATAAGGGGCCCTAAGTTGACCAATCTCCTCCTGGTGAAAGGAACTAGAATAGTTTTACTGGGATTTATAGATAATCCTTCCGTAGTACACCATTCTAAAACATGTAGAAGAGCGCTCCTCATTCTACTATTAATGGTAGCGCAGTGCTTTCCACTAATGACAATTGCTAAATCGTCGGCATAGCCGATGGCGTCATAACCTAGATTATATAGACTGACTAGTAGGCTGTCTATGACTAGTGACCACAGCAAGGGGGAGAGCACACCTCCTTGGGGGCAGCCTTTGACTGCTGTCTCCGACACAGCCACTTCTCCCGACGAGGACGTTATTACTCGACTTTCCAGCATGGCACGGATCCAACGGTTTGTCGAGTCTTCGATACCTTTACAACTGATTGCTCTAGTAATCGAGTCGTATCCAGTATTATCGAAAGCTCCCTCAACATCTAAGAATGCGCCTAGGGCAATTTCCTTGTGGTTAAGGGCGTCTTCTACCTTTTTGACGAGGTGGTGAAGAGCACCCTCAGTGGACTTGCCCTTTCTGTACGCAAACTGACTTGAGTGGAGAGGGTTAGATATTAATATCTGACCTCTGATATGAACATCAATTAGTCTTTCCATAGTTTTAAGAACAAAGGATGTTAGACTGATAGGTCTATATGATTTAGGTAGTTCGCTTGGCCTGTTGCCACTTTTGGGAATGAAAATTACGTTCACCTGTCTCCAGGTGGAAGGAATGTATCCCCAATTGTAACTAGCTCTAAATAGGGTTGTAATTGCTGGTAGTATGACGTCAATAACCCTCTGAAAGAGGGCTGGGAATATACCATCACCACCAGGTGCTTTAAAAGGTTTGAAGGAGCCAACTGCCCATCTAACCTTATCTGGACTGAAAATTTTTCCAGATAGACTATTTACTCGCCCAGAAACAGAGATCCTGGGATCAATGTCGTGTGAGCTTTCGTGTGATTCACGGATGGTCGAACCCGGAAAATGAACCTGAAGTAAAGTTTTAATTGTTTCCGAACGGTCCGTCGTGTAGGTTCCATCTGCTTTTTTAAGTAGACCTACACAGTTGGAATGATCTTTTCTCAGAGCCTTGTGGATACGGGCTGCTACTGGCATATCTAATATGTCTTCACAGCATTCCCTCCAGGAGGCCCTTTTAGATCGTCTTAATTCTGAGTTGTATTCTGTGAGAGCGGATCTGTATTCGTCCCACATTTTGGTTACTTTGGCTCGATTAAAGAGTTTTCTAACCTTCCGTCTGAGTTTGGCTAGTTGGTCATTCCACCAGGGAACCTTACGTTTACTCAAACTGGTTTTGCTGACACAACTCTCATGGTAGGAGGTTATCAACACGTTACTGAGCTGGTGAGCAGCCTCATCAATGTCCCATATGGATTCAATTTGAGAGACAAACGTATTTGTTTTTGAGAGAACAAGTTCTCGATACATATTCCAGTCCGTCGATTTGGGATTGTATCTATTTTGTGCAGGTGTAGATTGACCAGGTATATCAAACCTTATATGCTGGTGGTCTGATAACGAGGCTTCGTCAGACACATGCCAATTTATTACGAAATTAGACATAAATGGACTGGCAAGAGTGAGATCAAGTACCTCCTCGCGTATCGCATTTATAAAGGTTGGTTTAGAGCCTTTGTTTAAGATATCAACGTTACTACCAACTAGAAATTCTAAAAGACACTCACCTCTTTTATTATTGTCACTGCTGCCCCATGCCATGTTGTGTGCATTTGCGTCACATCCAATGACGTAATGAAGGTTGTTCCTCTTGCAGTGGTTTAAAAGGGCGGAATGTTGGTGTCGTCGCCTGGGAAGTATGCTGAGGCACAGATGATGTTATGTGTGCCCCGTTCGGTTGGTACTTCTATTTGAATGGTCGCCAAGTCTTTTGTGATGAATTCTGGAATGGGAAGAAAGTTGATATTTTTGTCGATTAAGCAGGCCGCTCGTGGCACTGGCTCGTCTCGTTTATAAATAAGCTCACCTGCTTTATTTCCAAGACCTTTTATGTGTCCGCTGATAACCCATGGTTCTTGGATGAGGCCAAGGGCTATCTTTTCCTCGGCGAACCTTTTGGCAAGGGTAGCGGACGCGCCCTTAGCATGGTGGAGGTTCGCCTGTAACACCTTGATGGTGCTCATTGGTCCTCTTTGGAGGAACCGGCCTGCCTGAGTAGTTGGGCCTTTTTGGGGCCCTTTCCTCTGCGGCAAGCAGTCTGTTCAGGACGAACTATTTTTTTGGACCTGTCAGACTCGTCTTGTGCATTCTTGTGGGTAACGCGCCCTGAGGCTGCGTTACTTTTTAAAAATTTGGCCATACCACCAGTTTTATGGGCCATAATGCCCTTTTGTTGCTGTTTATGGCGGTTAGTCAAAGCGCCGATCGTTGCCCTAGAACTGCACCCTGAACCACTAGGAGTGGCTTGCCCAGTAGCAATACCACTGCTTGTTTCTAGGATGCGGTCCCCGACAACTTTCAACGCCATCTCCTTTCCGCTATTGGTGTCTATGGGGTTGGACGGTAAATTGGCACTGCACTGCACTGCAGGTACCAGTTGGGAAGGCACGATCCCAGAGAAAGGTGCCGAGTTGGCTTCCACTCCTGCTTTAGGGGTACCGCTGTCAGACACAGGATTCTTATCGGTGCTCTTAAGAATCAACTTTATCTGTCCAAAGCGGTATGAGACTTTCCCTTTCAGTTCAAGGAGTTTGGCCATGGAAGCGTCGTCAATTGCAAGCACAAGGTGAAGGAATGCACCATCCTTAACCCTCTTGACGACCCTCCAGGTTTTAGCATTTAATGCGGCATTTTGAGCCGTCAGGGTGGCAAGTACTTTCTCATTTGAGAGTTCCAGGCTATGTGGGAAGAATCCTCGAACGATGTGGGGCTTTGGAAAAGAGTTCTCTTCCACCAACATCAGATCCAGACCACATTTGGCTCTGATACTCTCAAAATTTGAGCGCATCCATCCCGCGGTAGCACCATCTGTGCAAATGAACATTACCCACCCCGACTTTGGAACTGATCCAGAGAATTTTGGCCACACGCCACTGTTGGTCAGCTCAATCGAGGTGTCAATGACCGCCTCCTGTACCAGAGCCATTTGCTCAGAAGAGAGGGGTTGGTTTATCAAGTCGGTCGGAACGATACCTAACCTGACTAGATTCGCCACCTGACTAAAGGTGGGAACATCAGGTAAAGGACCTTTCTTAACCTTCTTGGCGGCCGATGTCGGTGGGGTATTGTCCTCCGACCTAACTCGTTTAGAGATCGGTCTGTCATTGAGAGCGGCTTTGGCGAAGATGAGAGCATTTTCTCTGTCCATGCCTCGCCGCAAGGCACTTTTGAAGCGTCTTTTTTCGAAACCACATAGTTTCACGTATCCACTTTGTTGAACCTGTAGTCCAGCCAGACTCTTCCCAATAGAGGAGCATCCCGATTTCTCGGATACTACACTACAGGAGTCAACGATGGTGGATGTGTCGGAATCAGATGTCGACGATTCCCTGTGCTCGGATATTGCACAGCCCTGACTGGTAGATGGAGCCCTCATGACGTCGTCATCTATTTGCAGGGGGTTCGGTTGCCCAACAGCAGACCGAGAGGCTGGGTTCACACTTGGCTCTACAGCGCATGTGATATTCACCGTCGGGGTTACCCGATTTGTTTGGTTTTCTGGTTGCCCAGCAGCAACTACAGAAATTGATGCGGTTTCAGAGGCATCTGTCTGTAAATTTATGAAATTTGATTGAGAAATTTTTGGTCCCACGAGAAACCGGGAAAGAAACATCGCCCATGCCGGAGCCCGGTACACCACGGGAAGGCTAATGATGAAACCGAAGGTCACCAGGTATTCGGAGTTCGCATACTAAACGCTAAGTAATTTAAACTTAATAATGACATATCATAGACATTCGTCGTTCTTTTCTGTCCATTTGAGTCATTTAAAATTGAAATAAATGTGTGTGTTATTCTAAAATGCTGTAAAATAATCAATCGATTGTCTACAGCTATATATACGTGCGAAAATTCTAAGATCTTTGGACGATTTTCGTTTTCAAAACAAGTCTTTAAAAAAAAAAGGCTAATCGCAGTTTCACTAGGAAAAAGCTATAGTTTTTTGTAATTGTTCCTAAAACATTTTTCCGGATTCAAGCAGCAACATCATCAGTAAATATTATTTACAACAACATCATGGAAGTTGTATTGGGGATGTGTAAATTTCTACAAAATGGTTTCAAAAAGCAACATGCGTTGACATTTTCATCGAGTGCATTTATTTGGGGCACACTTTCGCATTCGTTAGACCAAACATGTTCGCTTCAAATTTCTACTCTTAAGCCGTAAAACATATTTAGAAAATATTGACAAAAAGTTGGGGTTTTTCAAATTTATCTGGGGGGAAATATTTTGACCGTCTGGCAACGTTGGCAGGCAGGGAATTTGGTATCGCAAATTTTAACGCTAAAGAATATTTCAAGGGAAACTTTTTGTATGGGAGGATTGTCACATGCTACATGCTACAAACAAGCGAATTAGGTATCGCAAATTTTAACGCATAAGAAAAGGTAAGGTAGATTTGTTATTTAGTATGTGATTGATTGATTATTGCAATTAATAATCTTCATAATTACTTTAACTTTAACGTTTGTATTTCAAAGAATTTTTCTTGGTTTAGCGCCGCTAAACTAGCTAACTAAGAGAAATCGCCCCTGGCGAGCGAATGATTTTTTTAAACATTTATGAAATGTTCCCGATTTGCTTCAGAAGCATTTCATAAACATTTGTCAAAAATTTCTGTTTATTAAACGTTTATGAAATACTTTTTACTGTCGAAAATTCACGACCAGAGGCTAGAAAACAACAACACGGCTTCCGTAATATGGTGTGTTTTGTTTCTAAAAGGAAATGAGGTTACCTACAATCAGTTCAAAATGTAAAAGAAATCTTAATGCAGTTTGCACCTCTGGTCCGCTCAGATTGGAATTCTTAGACAAAGACGAAATTCCAGAACAAAATGAAGTTAGAATCATATTTTTCTGTGATAAAAAAGAAACGTGTTTCACAATAACTAGGTTCGAAAACAATTTAAATTTATGCGGGTAGCTAGTTTCGATTTTTCATTATTCCAAGATTTTCTGGACATTTGTATTTTATTTTAAAAGAACAAAAAAAAACACCTGTAAAACAAATTATTAACGAACTGCGAAACATTTCATAAACATTTTTTTCTTAAATAAATGTTTATTAAACATTTACTTTAATATTTCGCTGGTCTGGGCATACTTTTATGGAATGAAAAAGCAAAATCATCTCGAAGGCGGGAAATTTATTCGATGTGAAAAAAATGCTTTTTGATTTTTTGTGTTATGAAGGGTGTTGAATGTTTTAGTCTGGCAACATGACTGTGTGGCTTGGCTATCGTTTACAGGCACACCAACATTGAAAAATGAAACAAGCCACCTAGTACAATAAGTTTTCAGATAATGATTCGTGATCTCGATAAATAGCAGGATCATGTGCTGTTGATGTAAGTGCATGCATTTCGATGATTTATATGGATCATAGCTGATAATAAAAAATGGCTAGTGTCACATACGTACCCACTCAAATGGAGATTCGTATACAGAGGTAACAGACAAGCATTTCGACTAAGAGATCTCCTTTTCTGCACTAACATAAAATCTACAACATTGCTGGCGTACAAAAGACTGTTATGTGAACTTATCCCTCTTTATCGGTATTTAATAAAAATACAACAACAAATGCACTTCAACCGCGAGGTAAAAATTGTTCAAGACTTTTGAATACAAACCAAAACCATTTTCAAACTCGCTGTATGTATTATACTCGAAACTGACACCAATTTAAGTGCACAGCTTGCATATATCTACATTCATTTCGGGAAGCTGTTGAGGGATTATTGATTCATATTTAATACTTTCAATACTTTCGAATTCTTCCATCGAAAATGCAAAAATAATGAAAGTTTCCCGCATTTAATTGGTTTCGAGAAGATAATGCATTTAATGGGTCACATTGCGCCTGCTATTTACTTGCATTTATGGTTTGTTTTTCTTCGATAAAAATATGTGATACCAGGAAAAAGAAAAAAACACATCACACATGAAGCATTTTCAGACAATAAAATTGTTTTGATTCAGATAAACTGTTATACCTCAAGTGCGCATCCTCTGAAAACACTACTCTTGGAATCTATACGAATGTATAGGAATCTGAAATTTGTTGATTTCGTATTACAGAAGGAAAAAAGTTAGATGTCTCTTAAATTAAACAAAAATATTTGGTTTTGAAAATTAACTTAAAAATAAGCGGGCAAAAAATGTGTGAATGAATATATGAGAACATATTGTGATATAAAATAAGCACCCACTCGAGCTTTGTCAGTAGACAAAAACTACCTGTGGTACGAAAATTTCGTTCTGGACATTTACCTTACAAGTAACTTAAAGTAAAGTAAACTCTGATATTATTTTTGTCGGCATAGTCACATTATGTAGTACCCAGATTGAACTACATAAACACCTGCGAATTGACATAAGCTGCGCCTCGGTTATATATATGCAACCTTATTTATAATTTTTGCACTTTTGTTTGTTAAAATTTTGTGTCTTTTTTTATTTCATTGTGTTGAAAGATGTTTCGACGTTTCGACTTGTTAAAATCTGAACAACTGCAGTTATGCTTAACTTAGGCAATCAGTTGTATCAATACAAGAATGAGGAACTAAACTTTTCAACCTTTGGGGATATATGTAGATTTTGTACGATAAAAAATGGTCCCACAAAAATAGTTCTATTTGATAAAGAAGCAGAACGAAGAAACTTATTGTATAAGATTCGATCGCTATTACAAATTAATGTAAGTCTAATTAAAAACGTACAATTTTATTTAGCCTATACAGACAATATTGTAAACATTATTTCAGATTACTCAAGATGATGCATTGCCCAATAAGATATGTGAATGTTGTGCATCTAAATTTGAGGAGCTATTCAATTGGAAGAGTTCGTGCATGCAAATAGATACAATATTGCGAACATACAGAGATTGTATTAAGACTGCAACATCTAACTACTGCTTTCAGGTGACATGTGCCATTTTACATTTTTTAACTTTACATAAAATGATATAATGATGTAATGGTAGGATAGTTTTACCTATAGGCCGATAACGAAAGTTAGTAGTTGTAAAAGAGGAATTGCCGTATTTGTCGTTCAAAGTACGACTTCAGGGATGTGCCTTAACAACCAAGTCTAGTCGGAATGAGATTCCTTCGTTTGTAAAGTTGTGATACCGTTATGCTTTTTTGAGCATGTCACAAAATATTTAACCATAAGGGGCACAACCTATAGAATCCGTTGCATCGACGCGATGGATCCATCAACCTTAACGTATTCAAATAACGGAGCAGTATTATGAAATCCGTTATCTGTGGCACACGCACTTCTTCCAAAACTATACCACAGACAACATGTTTTTTGATTGGCTCTATTCTAGACACGTGTTAGCTGAATCCGTTGCCGCAATGGACACGCTTTTTATGGAACTCGAATTTGAGTTTCATTACTCTAATCTTATTTCCAACCCATATAAAAGGCTCCTAATTTATATGGTAAGGCTTAACTTTACGAAATGGTTGGTCCAGAGACATCCCCTAATGGAGGATTCCAAATGGCGCCCGTCATGAGGGGTGCTATTATATATTAGCATTAATACACGAGGCTCCAAATGCACGCACGGCACATTCAATTTTAAATATAGTTGTATTTACATGCATTGTAAAATGTCTTCGCTTTCTTTCCTTTGCTTTTTGAAAGAGTAAAAATAAAATATGAAGCTAATGCAAATAATCAGCATAAAATTCAGCTGTTGTGACTTCTAAAATAACGATTTGAACTAAAATTAATATTTTAGTTAAGTTAAATCGTTTGCATGCGAATAGCGGAAATTTAACTGTTTTAACAAAAGAAGAATTCCTGTATAGGAATTTTGATCGGATTTAAAACGGTACTTTCAAAGAAAACATATTTTGGATTTCAAAAGAATTCAAATAGGTAGTACTCAATGATTACATGCTGAACAGTACTAAATTTGTAGCTTAAAGTAACTATTAGAAAATTGTATGTACATCAGTTTACAAAAAACTAGCTTTGACGGAAAAAATCATTTAATAAAACATATAAAATACCCTTTTTGACCATGCCATTGTTGCAAAAGTATTTTGACAGAAATGAAAGTCGCTTTTCGAGGCGAATAATTCCTTACGGCTACGAATTAACTGTCTATAGCTTGATTGTGTGTGTAAATGAGATCATGGCTGGATAACTCAGGCCTATTTGTGGAGTGGGTTTTTTTTGACTGGCAAAAGTATTTTGACAAAATTATTTTTCGAAGTTAGTTTGGCGAAAAATACTGTTATCGTTTGAATTTAAATTGAATGTGATAGATTTAATGTGTACAGGTCCATTTTGATTAAAATATGTCGAAACGGTAGAGCTAAATTATGGAAGATAGACTAGCTTTTGAAGCCAAATACGATTGCGGTCTTTCTTAAAAAAAAAATAAGGGACTAATTTTACTTGTCGTACAAACTGTAAATATCAAAATCAATAATGGCATAAGAAAGATCTCTGTGCAAAATTTACCTCCCCCGAGTAAGAAACGAACAAATTTTGTAGCGAAAAAGGTAGATATATATTTTGGGGAAGTTTGTTAAAAATCCAAGTTTAAATTCCAAAATTCTTGAGCTACATATGGAAAAATGTGCTGAAAACCCGTTTATCTAAAGGATAATGCATAGCGCCTTATATAATTATTAAAACAAGAATGATGATAAAGCACTAACCTTAAGCAATTACGCATTAACATCTGGCGAAAGACTAATCGCACAGTCATTTATTCTCCAACAGGATATAACGCTCCTTGCCAAAAAGGCCAATAGTGATTTAACTTTTACGGGATATTAAACCAGAAACACACAACTGCTCTCCCAGAGGCGCAGATTTAATGTTTTGGAATATGTATGATGTTGCACTAATGAAAAATAACCGTTTCTGACACGGAGCAGAGAGGAGATCGCTTTTGCAGTAACAAAGCTTTGGGATGATTTTCCTGCAGAATACTGCAAATACGCGTCCAAGACAATTACAGAATTCCGCTAAAGCGGATATATTTTTTTCTAAAATAATTTTGTATTTATTTTTTATTTCTAATATTTAAAAATATCTATATTTTTTCAAGTAATACTTATTTGTCAAAATAATTATGCCAAAGAAAAAAGTTTATTTTGTTCATTTTAATAAATTTAAAGTAGATAATCATTATCATTGTTAATAATACGTGAACATCCGAAGTTTCCGTACACTTTTTTAGTATAAATTATGAAATAAGTAGAATGAGACTTATATCGTTCGAAATTTTGACAATTTTGAATTCATTTTTATTTTATTATTATTAAAACTTATATACTAGACAAAAACGATTAAATCTAATTTAAAACTAACATTTATCTTAATCTAGCTTACTGGCTCTTAGCGAGCGCTCTAAACTAAACAATATACTTAAAATTATTGCCTTTCGGCCTTAGATCTATCTATATTTGATTTTGTCTGTTTTTTATTCTTCAAGAAACTTTCAAAAACTTGAATTCTTTATTTTTTTAAATTTTATTTAAAACTACCTAAGCTACTTAACCTAAATTACCTATAATCAGGTAATACTTAAGCCACCAAAATTCGGTGAACTGCTTTACCGTATCGACCCTTTCCCGATCCGCAATTGCGGTGCTAAAACGGAGGAGCTCCTGAGCATTGGCGGCGTACCCGTCGTGAATGAGCCGCTTATCCCTCGCGCCGTGGTGGCTGTGGTACAATACCGGCACACCATCTTTTTGCTGGACTAAACCTCTCATGTGTACATGAAGAAATGCCTCAGGCGGGATAGAGCCAGATCGAAGCGTACTCTCGTGGTACATTAAATTGGGGTAGTAAGCCCCTGAGATCAGGTTATTATCGCTGGCCATCGCCCTTGCGACGTGCCTCCGAATCACCTTAATAAGGAAATTGTCAATCCTATTCAGTTGAGCCCCATTATATAGGGTCCTGTAGGGATAGTATTTTATGTACTGAGATTCAGGAGTTCTAAACAACCCTAGACAGGCCCTGAGACATTGTCTTTCAAACACCCGAATCTTTTCCATATAGGACGGCGCTATATTGAACCACATGGGACAGCCATAAGCGATGATAGGCCTTATAAAGGCCACGTAACAAATGACCTTCACCCTAGAGTCAAGTTGACTGCTGCGAAACAGTCTCCTTGTCAGAGCGTACGCCCGTCTAGCCCCAGCAAGACAAGCATCTATATGTTTGTCAAAATACAGATACTGGTCGAGCCAGATGCGAAGATACCTCACCACGTTTCTCACCGTCAATGGTCGCCCCTGCTGTCCAATAATTGTTAATTTTCTCCAGTTTTTTCTGGTATCCCCAGAGGCCCCAGCCAATGTAGTTCTGAACAGGATTGTTTCCGATTTTTGGAACCATCTTCAAACCATCGCAATACCTCTTAATTTGCTCGAAGTCACGTTGCAGAAGGATGTTAATGAGCTCGATTGTTGGTCCTGACCTGTACGCCACTAAATCGTCCGCGTGCGCTATAGCATGTCTGAGGGAACCCACCAGATCGTTTGTGTGAATATTAAACAGGACCGGAGAATTCACTGCTCCCTGTTGTAAGCCGTTTTTAATTTCAAAAACCCTGCTCGAAGTCACGAAGCCAGCTTTGACAACGAACTTCTTTCCCATAGTCATGTCAAAAACATATACAACAAAGGTTTTTGAATGCCCAATCTGGTCAGCTTATAGAAGAGCCCCTCCAACCATACGGTATCGAAGGCCTTCTCAAAGTCGACCAGGCAGGCACCTGTGCATTTCTTCTTACTTTTATTCCACTGAATGTCGGAAACCAGTTTCGACGCGGCATGCATAGTGTCATGCCCCGCTCTGAAGCCAAACTGATTGTCCGGAATAATCTTTTTTTCCTCAACCCATTTCAAAATAGATCTATTGATAACTTTCTCGAATACCTTGCTAACATTCGGGAGCAAACTAATTGACCGGAGATTAGCAGGGTTCGTCCTATCTTTATCCTTTTTCGGGATATGGTGTAGCACCGCTATTTTCCATTGCTCCGGATAATATACATTATTCAGCGCATTGTTAAATAGCGTGGCGAAGATATCTATCGCCTCTAGCGGCAGGTGTCTTAATACGACGTTTGGGACACTGTCCACTCCCGCCGACTTTTTGTTTTTAAGTGATTCAAAGATGCACCGAAGTTCATCTCTACTCACGAACAGATGAGTATTTTCATCGGCGACTGTGCCGTTCGCACGGTTGTCGTCATCGAACCCGGTGAAACCGTTGTTCTCGGATCGCCAATCTTGAATTTCGGTCCGCAGATAAAAGTGGTTAAGAAAGGCCCTCTCCTCGAGGTCGCGGTTTCGGCAAACAGGGTTGTTCACCCTATACACAGTCTCAAAGAAAGCTCCCATCAAATTCACCCTCTCCAGCGGGTCTTCGACCACGAAAAAACCGTCGTTCGAGTCGGCACTTTCCGGACTTATGCCAGCAGTCAGTAATGTCTTTCTGTTCTCGTTCGTCCGAGGTATTCGAACACATGAAATGTCGTTATGATCCTTCCGCCTGAACAGTTTATTTATTTGCGGAAACATTTTCGGACTATTTTATAGCCCGAATTTTACTGCTCCAATACAAACTTACAGATTTTCTGTAATTTTCTGAGATCAACTGTTTCAAGTTTTTGATCATCGAATTCAGTGTTCTTAACTCGGTATCGTTCCTGTCAGTGAACTGTCTGTGTAGCCGTTTAAGCCTCGAGAGCAGTCTACTTTTATTTCTGTACAGAGCATCGATTGTCGGGTTTCGATACTTTTCAGTTTGTTTGTGGAGTGGGTTTTTTTTGACTGGCAAAAGTATTTTGACAAAATTATTTTTCGAAGTTAGTTTGGCGAAAAATACTGTTATCGTTTGAATTTAAATTGAATGTGATAGATTTAATGTGTACAGGTCCATTTTGATTAAAATATGTCGAAACGGCAGAGCTAAATTATGGAAGATAGACTAGCTTTTGAAGCCAAATACGATTGCGGTCTTTCTTAAAAAAAAAATAAGGGACTTGTACTTGTCGTACAAACTGTAAATATCAAAATCAATAATGGCATAAGAAAGATCTCTGTGCAAAATTTACCTCCCCCGAGTAAGAAACGAACAAATTTTGTAGCGAAAAAGGTAGATATATATTTTGGGGAAGTTTGTTAAAAATCCAAGTTTAAATTCCAAAATTCAAGAGCTACATATGGAAAAATGTGCTGAAAACCCGTTTATCTAAAGGATAATGCATAGCGCCTTATATAATTATTAAAACAAGAACGATGATAAAGCACTAACCTTAAGCAATTACGCATTAACATCTGGCGAAAGACTAATCGCACAGTCATTTATTCTCCAACAGGATATAACGCTCCTTGCCAAAAAGGCCAATAGTGATTTAACTTTTACGGGATATTAAACCAGAAACACACAACTGCTCTCCCAGAGGCGCAGATTTAATGTTTTGGAATATGTATGATGTTGCACTAAAGAAAAATAACCGTTTCTGACACGGAGCAGAGAGGAGATCGCTTTTGCAGTAACAAAGCTTTGGGATGACTTTCCTGCAGAATACTGCAAATACGCGTCCAAGACAATTACAGAATTCCGCTAAAGCGGATATATTTTTTTCTAAAATAATTTTGTATTTATTTTTTATTTCTAATATTTAAAAATATCTATATTTTTTCAAGTAATACTTATTTGTCAAAATAATTATGCCAAAGAAAAAAGTTTATTTTGTTCATTTTAATAAATTTAAAGTAGATAATCATTATCATTGTTCATAATACGTGAACATCCGAAGTTTCCGTACACTTTTTTAGTATAAATTATGAAATAAGTAGAAAGAGACTTATATCGTTCGAAATTTTGACAATTTTGAATTCATTTTTATTTTATTATTATTAAAACTTATATACTAGACAAAAACGATTAAATCTAATTTAAAACTAACATTTATCTTAATCTAGCTTACTGGCTCTTAGCGAGCGCTCTAAACTAAACAATATACTTAAAATTATTGCCTTTCGGCCTTAGATCTATCTATATTTGATTTTGTCTGTTTTTTATTCTACAAGAAACTTTCAAAAACTTGAATTCTTTATTTTTTTTAATTTTATTTAAAACTACCTAAGCTACTTAACCTAAATTACCTATAATCAGGTAATCCTTAAGCCACCAAAATTCGGTGAACTGCTTTACCGTATCGACCCTTTCCCGATCCGCAATTGCGGTGCTAAAACGGAGGAGCTCCTGAGCATTGGCGGCGTACCCGTCGTGAATGAGCCGCTTATCCCTCGCGCCGTGGTGGCTGTGGTACAATACCGGCACACCATCTTTTTGCTGGACTAAACCTCTCATGTGTACATGAAGAAATGCCTCAGGCGGGATAGAGCCAGATCGAAGCGTACTCTCGTGGTACATTAAATTGGGGTAGTAAGCCCCTGAGATCAGGTTATTATCGCTGGCCATCGCCCTTGCGACGTGCCTCCGAATCACCTTAATAAGGAAATTGTCAATCCTATTCAGTTGAGCCCCATTGTATAGGGTCCTGTAGGGATAGTATTTTATGTACTAAGATTCAGGAGTTCTAAACAACCCTAGACAGGCCCTGAGACATTGTCTTTCAAACACCCGAATCTTTTCCATATAGGACGGCGCTATATTGAACCACATGGGACAGCCATAAGCGATGATAGGCCTTATAAAGGCCACGTAACAAATGACCTTCACCCTAGAGTCAAGTTGACTGCTGCGAAACAGTCTCCTTGTCAGAGCGTACGCCCGTCTAGCCCCAGCAAGACAAGCATCTATATGTTTGTCAAAATACAGATACTGGTCGAGCCAGATGCCAAGATACCGGACCACGTTTTCCACCGCCAATGGTCGCCCCTGCTGTCCAATAATTGTTAATTTTCTCCAGTTTTTTCTGGTATCCCCAGAGGCCCCAGCCAATGTTGTTCTGAACAGTATTGTTTCCGATTTTTGGAAATTGATTTTCAACTTCCAATCATCGCAATACCTCTTAATTTGCTCGAAGTCACGTTGTAGAAGGATGTTAATGACCTCGATTTTTGGTCCTGACCTGTACGCCACTAAATCGTCCGCGTACGCTATAGCATGTCTGAGGGAACCCACCAGATCACTTGTGTAAATATTAAACAGGACCGGAGAATTCACTGCTCCCTGTTGTAAGCCATTTTTAATTTCAAAAACCCTGCTCGAAGTCACGTTGCCAGCTTTGACAACGAACTTCTTTCCCATAAGCATGTCATAAATTATATATAGCAAAGCTTTTTGAATGCCCAATCTGGTCAGCTTATAGAAGAGCCCCTCCAACCATACGGTATCGAAGGCCTTCTCAAAGTCGACCAGGCAGGCACCTGTGCATTTCTTCTTACTTTTATTCCACTGAATGTCGGAAACCAGTTTCGACGCGGCATGCATAGTGTCATGCCCCGCTCTGAAGCCAAACTGATTGTCCGGAATAATCTTTTTTTCCTCAACCCATTTCAAAATAGATCTATTGATAACTTTCTCGAATACCTTGCTAACATTCGGGAGCAAACTAATTGACCGGAGATTAGCAGGGTTCGTCCTATCTTTATCCTTTTTCGGGATATGGTGTAGCACCGCTATTTTCCATTGCTCCGGATAATATACATTATTCAGCGCATTGTTAAATAGCGTGGCGAAGATATCTATCGCCTCTAGCGGCAGGTGTCTTAATACGACGTTTGGGACACTGTCCACTCCCGCCGACTTTTTGTTTTTAAGTGATTCAAAGATGCACCGAAGTTCATCTCTACTCACGAACAGATGAGTATTTTCATCGGCGACTGTGCCGTTCGCACGGTTGTCGTCATCGAACCCGGTGAAACCGTTGTTCTCGGATCGCCAATCTTGAATCTCGGTCCGCAGATAAAAGTGGTTAAGAAAGGCCCTCTCTTCGAGGTCGCGGTTACGGCGAACAGGGTTGTTTACCGTATACACAGTCTCAAAGAAAGCTCCCATCAAATTCAGCCTCTCCTGCGGGTTTTCGACCACGAAAAAACCGTCGCTCGAGTCGGCACTTTCCGGACTTATGCCAGCAGTCAGTAATGTCTGTCTGTTCTCGTTCGTCCGAGGTATTCGAACACATGAAATGTCGTTATGATCCTTCCGCCTGAACAGTTTATTTATTTGCGGGAACATTTTCGGACTACTGGCTTTTATAGCCCGAATTTTATTGCCCCAATACAAACTTACAGATTTTCTGTAATTTTCTGAGATCAACTGTTTCAAGTTTTTGATCATCGAATTCAGTGTTCTTAACTCGGTATCGTTCCTGTCAGTGAACTGTCTGTGTAGCCGTTTAAGCCTCGAGAGCAGTCTACTTTTATGTCTGTACAAAGCATCGATTGTCGGGTTTCGATACTTTTCAGTTTGTTCTTCGTCCGTGGAACGTCCTACCCGAGGGATAGTTCGCTCCATTGTCTGTTTGATGACGACATTCATTTGCCGTAAATGATTGTCGATCTCATCGTTTGTTAGGTTCCTGTTTGTCGGTGGGTCGATCTTGCATGAGCGTATGTCGCGTTTTAACACTCTGGAGAAGCGCGACCACTGCGCTTTTCGGTAATCGAAAGAACGCACTTGGTCGTACTGCTCCAGCTGCGTCTGCTCGTTCGGGATCCGAATTACGGCGGCAAGTCCATAGTGATCACTATCGTACTCAACCGTTCGTAAACAGTTCCGCGTGCTTAGATCAATGTTTGTTAGTTCCAGTCTTTCGTCAACTAGCGCCAAGTCCAAGAAAGAACCATCTCTAGGGAAAGACGGGATATCCGTCGCGTACAATTCGAGTTTGTACTCAATCATATTATGACGCCACCATTCGTGAAACTGGTTGCCTCTAGGGTTCGGAATATCATTTCCCCATGCCGCATGTTTAGCATTGAGGTCTCCGCCCAAAAAGTAATAATTATCTTCCGATTGAAGCTCTAAGCAACGAAAAAGCGTCTCGATCTCATTTAAAAATTCAATGCGTCGAGGAGATTCCGGTGCGTAAAGCGACACCACATACAACCGTCTCTGGTATACGATGCATGCTTCCGCTATATATGACCTTATGGCGCAAGCGGTTACGTATTAAGATACCGACGCCACCTCCCTGTGTGGAGTTGGGCCGGTCTCTTCTAACTACAAAATAATTTCTATAGCCCAATTTGTGCTTCGGGGATAGCTTAGTTTCGCTAACCAGAAGCACATCTGGCTTTTCGGCTTTCAACAAATTGGAAAGATTGATCCTTCTCTCGATCCTAATTAGTGAATTAACATTCACCGCAAGGATCTTTAAGTTTACCTCGTCCAGCGTACCCATCATATTTATGGCACGGCAGACTCAGCAAACAGCGTCGAATAGATCATGTCTATTCGAGCCGCATGCTCATTTAATTGTTTCTGGAAATTGTCGATCTTTCCGTGCAGTGACAGAAGGATCGATTTCAAATTCAGATCCGCCTCCGGTGTAGGAACCTTCGGCGCGCTTTTTGTGTTTGTGCTACCCGGTCCAGATACCATTTGGGCAAAGGACACATTGGGTGCAACAAAATTAGAGAACGAGCGACTCTTTCGACCCTTCTCTTCTTCGGACCTCTGTTTTCGAGCCTGCACATTCTGTTTTACCTGCTGATACTTGGGACATTCCCTGAAATTAGCAGGATGCCCTGAGCTGTTGCAGAGTACACATGAGAGCTGGCTTCGATCTTCTACCCTATCGCTACCTACAGCACATTCCCCGTGTTTGTGGTCCTTGTTGCACTTAATGCACCTGAACTGTACGTGGCAGTTAGCTGCGGCGTGCCCGAACCTCTGGCAGCGCATACCTTGAAGTACACGATCTGACCTCATTAATTTTTCCCAGCGTACTGCATGATAGTTGGGGGTTAGTTGAACCAAAAAGAATGGTAATTTGCGGCTACTACCCCTGTCTGCAGGCGAAGAAAACGGCTTGACCCCCACGAACTTAAGGTAGTTGCACTCATAATTCTTGAGCTCGTTTTCGAGCTCCTCTATTTTTATATTGGGATCGAAACCCTTTAGCAGCACAATTTGTCGCTTTTCTTCTTTTGGAGTGTACGTGAAGTACTCAGCTTCCGCTTTCTCCAGAGCGGTGCGCAACTTTTTGTACTCCTCCATATTACTGCACATAATAATGCTTACTGGCGTTTATCCTTTTAATATAAAAATTTTTACTAACTAACCTACATAACTTAATGCTATCACTTATATCTAGATGACTTACATTTATAGCTAGTATTTTCTGTGTTTTTATCTGTTGTTGTTGTTGTTGCTGCGGCTGCTGATTCTGCTGCTGTTGTTGTTGTTGTTGTTGTTGTCTCTGCTGCTGCTGTTGTTGCGGCTGTTGTCTCTGCTGCTGTTGCAGCGGTTGCTGTTTTTGTTGTTGTTGTTGTTGCTGCAGTGGCTGTTTTGTGCCATATGCTTCTTCTGTTGCTGTTGTTGCTGCTGCTTAAGCAGAGCTTGTTGTTGTTGCTGCTGCTTAAGCTGTTTTTGTTAGTCTTTCTGTTGTTGCTGCACAGCTTGCAGCTGCTTCAGCTTCTGTTGTTGCTGCTGTAGTTTTAGCTGGCGCAATTTCTCCCTTTTGTGTAGGAGCTCTTTGATTAACCTATCTAGCTCGGCTTCCTCGTCGTCGTCGTCACTTTGTTTTTGTTCTTCATCTTCGGCGTCCAATAATTGGAAAGCATTACCTTCGCCTTTGTACCTTCCCTCGCCCCCCTCGGACTCGTAGGAGTAGCTGAGTATATCCGAGTCGTCTGTCTCCTGTGCTGACGAGGCTGCACGTGACGTCATCACATCTGCCTTCGGTTTCCTCTTGTGTTGGAGATTTGGTGTTGGCTTTAATTTCCTCCGCCTTTTTTCTGTTTTCTGTATTTCTGTTGACTGTACCTTCAATGCTGCGGTACTTGTACTTGGTATATCCATATTTGTTGGTGCCGCTACTACACTTATTGTTGTTGTTGATGCTGCTGCTACTGGTGCTGCTGTAGTTGTTGTTGTTGTAGCTGCTTCTACTTCTTGCAGTATTACTTTGACCTGCTTGGTCACGCGTTTTGGCAACGTGGTATCGCCTTGCGGGATCTTGGACTGGTCAGCGTCCATCGCCTGTTCGCCTTGCGGCACTTTCACTATTGTCTTTGTTTTGAGAATTAATTAAATATAAAAATTAATCCCCCACTGGGAAACGAACTTGGCTCCTCTCACATGAGAGCCGAAGACTCGCTTCTTGAGCCAAATTATTAAAAACTTTCAATTGCACACGCTGCCTCACTCTCTAAGTCGTCTGCCCACCACGGATGCTGAAGAGCGACTGATCATTCGAAAGGTTCTGTGCCATAGATGTGCACAAACTCGTGGGTATATGTCGCCATTAAGACTGGTAAAATGAAGTTAAGGACTCCCATCTATTTTGTTGACATTGAATTTGTCACCTCCATATTGCCATAGTAACGTACCTATTGAAGTGTATATCATCTTAGACTAGAACCATTTTCGAAAAAATGCAATTTACCTACCCCTAAAAGTAAGCAATGATGTGCATCATACTAATTCAGGGGAACAATTATATCTGCGAGGTGTTGAGGACGGTTGGTGCATCTTTGAATCACTTAAAAACAAAAAGTCGGCGGGAGTGGACGGTGTCCCAAACGTCGTATTAAGACACCTGCCGCTAGAGGCGATAGATATCTTCGCCACGCTATTTAACAATGCGCTGAATAATGCATATTATCCAGAGCAGTGGAAAATAGCGGTGGTACACCCTATCCCGAAAAAGGATAAAGATAGGACGAACCCTGCTAATCTCCGGTCAATTAGTTTGCTTCCGAGTGTTAGCAAGGTATTCGAGAAAGTCGTCAATAGATCTCTTTTGAAATGGGTTGAGGAAAATAAGATCATTCCGGACAACCAGTTTGGCTTCAGAGCGGCGCATGACACTATTCATGCCGCGTCGAAACTGGTTTCCGACATTCAGTGGAATAAAAGTAAGAAGCAATGCACGGGTGCCTGTCTGGTCGACTTCGAGAAGGCCTTCGATACCGTAGGGTTGGAGGGGCTCTTTTATAAGCTGACCAGATTGGGCATTCAAAAACCTTTGCTATAATGATTTACGACATGCTTATGGGAAAGAAGTTCGTGGTCAAAGCTGGCAACGTGACTTCGAGCAGGGTTTTCGAAATTAAAAATGGCTTACAACAGGGAGCAGTGAATTCTCCGGTCCTGTTTAATATTTACACAAGTGATCTGGTGGGATCCCTCAGACATGCTATAGCGTACGCGGACGATTTCGTGGCGTACAGGTCAGGACCAAAATTCGAGGTCATTAACATCCTTCTGCAGCGCGACTTCGAACAAATTAAGAGGTATTGCGA
Organism: Cheilosia grossa; assembly: GCA_963082955.1. Classification (NCBI taxonomy): domain Eukaryota; kingdom Metazoa; phylum Arthropoda; class Insecta; order Diptera; family Syrphidae; genus Cheilosia; species Cheilosia grossa. The sequence continues at coordinate 49,998,018 of OY720144.1, read as the reverse complement.
TGATTGGAAGTTGAAAATCATTTTCCAAAAATCGGAAACAATGCTGTTCAGAACTCTATTGGCTAGGGCCTCTGGGGATACCAGAAAAAACTGGAGAAAATTAACAATTATTGGGCAGCAGGGGCGACCATTGGCGGTTGTAAAACGTGGTGAGGTATCTTGGCATCTGGCTCGACCAGTATCTGTATTTTGACAAACATATCGATGCTTGTCTTGCTGGGGCTAAAAGGGTATACGCTTTGACGAGGAGACTGTTTCGCAGCAGTCAACTTGATTCCAGGGTGAAGGTCATTTGCTACGTGGCCCTTATAAGGCCTATCATCGCTTATTGATGTCCCATGTGAGACAATGTCTCAGGGCCTGTCTAGGGTTGTTTAAAACTCCTGAATCTCAGTACATAAAATAATATCCCAACAGGACCCTATACAATGGGGCTCGACTGAATAGGATTGACAATTTCCTTATTAAGGTGATTCGGAGGCACGTCGCAAGGGCGATGGCCAGCGATAATAACCTGATCTCAGGGGATTACTACCCCAATTTAATGTACCACGAGAGTACGCTTCGGTCTGGCTCTATCCCGCCTGAGACATTTCTTCATGTAGACATGAAAGGGTTAGTCCAGACAAAAGATGGTGTGCCGGTATTGTACCACAGCCACCACGGCGCTAGGGATAAGCGGCTCATTCACGACGGGTACGCCGCCAATGCTCAGGAGCTCCTCCGTTTTAGCACCGCAATTGCGGATCGGGACAGGGTCGATGCGGTAAAGCAGTTCACCGAATTTTGGTGGCTTAAAGAAGAGGTGAGGGTTGATACGCTCTTCCGGGCCGGTGCGCTACTATCGTAGCATCCTCCCTAGTTTTAAGCTAGATTAAGTTTGTAGGTTAAGGCTTAGAGCAGGGGGTCTTTGAGAGGTGCCGGGCTAGCCTGCATGATAGTGCCACCGAGACTCGAACGAAGCTTATAGCCTCGCTCGAGTGTCGGTGGTAATGATGAACCCTTGTGGGCGGCTGTCAGGCGACCATGGACGCGATCAGGATTGTGACCAATCGATGAGATTGCTCACCACCCTGATTATAGGTAATTTAGCTTAAGTAGCTTAGGTAGTTTTAAGTAAAAAAATAATAAAAGAATTCAAGTTTTACAAAGTTTCTTGGAAATAAAAAACAAACAAAAATAAATATTGATAGATTTAAGGCCGAAAGGCAATAATTTTAAGGATATAGTTAAGTTTAGAGTGCTCGCTAAGAGCCAGTAAGCTAGAATTAAGACAAATGTTAGCTTTAATTTAGATTTAATCGTTTTTGTCTAGGATGTAAGTTTAATGAAAGTAAAAATAAAAATGAATTTAAAATGTAAATGTAAAAAACGGTTGGTTTCAATGATGTTACTATGGAAACGAACATTTGTCGACACAAATTTTGCTCTAAATTTTCATAGTGACGTATTAAAATATTAATTAATAAGAAGGTAAAAAATTCTTTTACGCAGACAACACCATTTCGACCTTGCGTCTCATAATTAAATATACATTTTAATATAACGCGTCAACTAAAGTCTAAACGAATACAAACTCCCAGTTTATCTTATTTGGGTTCAAAGCCGAATCGGAAAAATATTTTTTTTTATAAAATCTGTTTGTAAAATGCACACAATACTTTGAATTTTATCTACGCAATCGCCTCATTTTCTTGTTCATATAACTGCGTTTAGATCTATGTATATCACAAATCTACTTCCAACTAAAAGGCATCTAATAACGGCATTAATAGGTATTTAAAATCTATTATTTATTAATCTCTGCCCATAATGTCTTAACTGACAAAAGGGCACGAGTACAATGACTTAGACGCCGTAAGAAATCAGCTTTTTGCAAAGGGTTACATAAAATCATTTACCATGGGAGAGAAATATCAATACCCAAGGCACAGCACGCCTACCTTAAAGGAAGATCGACAGAAACGGCTTTTCATGAAGTAGTGCGAACAATCGAAATGTCAATACACTATAAAGAATACACTATAGCAACCTTTCTAGGCATAGAAGGGGCTTTCAATAATGTACACACTGAAACAATTCTAGAGCCCCTTACGGAGCTAGGGATAGAGAACCATCTTAGTCTATGAATTGCCTCTATGCTTAGTACCAGAATAATTCAGTCTAGGAAATAGCTATTTACCAAATTTTGCCAGCAGAGGCACACCCCACGGAGGCGGTATTTCACCACTGCTGTGCCTCATAGTGATGAACAAAATACTCGTGAATTTAAGACAGCGAAACAATTAAGGTGGTCAGATGTGCTGACGATTTGGTGATACTTGTGTCAGGGAAGTTTCCTTCCGTAATTAGTGGAATTATGGAAAACGCTCTAGGGAAGGTAAGTACATGGGCCAGGAGATGTGGTCTTGGTGTCAGCCCGAGCAAAACCGAACTGATGCTTTTCACCATTAAACCAAAATACCCGACTTCACATTTCCTCACCTAAACGGCCAACAGATATCCTTATCCACCAGCGCTAGATATCTAGGAGTTATCCTGGATCCCAAGCTCAACTGGAAACTTAACCCTGGAATGCTACACTTATTTGCGAAACTTACTGTGCTACACTGGGGAACAACGGCACCCCAAAGAAAAAAGGACATTTTTATAAGTAAAAAAAAATTTATTCAGCAAATTCATAAAAGAAACTTAGAATACAGAATAAAAGCAGCTTTTTGCAAAAACAAGAAAATTAAATAATATTATTTTGAACAAGTTGGACATATTTTATTTTGGTGCTCTAAACAAATGAATTTTTGCTTAGAGTGCAGTTGATCCTTGATTTTCTATCCCGGCTTCTTGGGCAAAATGCATACCTACCCGCGGTAGTAGTTGGCTTTGTTTGCTCTTCTACTGCTGGGGTTATTTTTAGTGTACTGCATATTGTCTCGCGGAGTTCACGCCTTAAAGTTGGAGTTTGTAAACGACGTTTCATATGTGCTTTTATTAAATCTAGTGCTAATTTTTTCAAGGTTTTCTCTGGTGAAACATAGTTCCCAGGCTTCTATTCCTGACTTTATTTGCTTCATTTTTATTTCCAGGCAAATGTAGAACCAGATTTCTTTTTGGTGTCCGATGTACTGTACCTTTAACCCCTGACCATTTGAACCCATTTTTTCCTGTTATTTTAATTGGAACCTTCAAAATCTTAACTTTGGCTTGTTCGGCACGGTATATTTGTGCCAGCGGTACACAATCTTCAGAATCAGAGGATGAAAATGAATCCTGGAAGCAAACTGAAGTAGCAGAAATTGAGCGGTCTTCGTTCTCGGTCAACAATGTAAGCCGACGGTGATCTGGGCTAGTAGAATGGTAACGAATGTCTTCAATATCGCATTCCTTGTTCACTAAGTTATCTCTAAAATCTGGTATGATGGCATCGTCCTCATTACTCATGTCATTTAAATCATCGGAGTCAGCCTCATAAGGAATTTTGTGTATCTCCGAGATATCATCCGGTTTTGATAAGTCAAGAAGTTTTTTTTGGGAAGTAATTTCTACCATGAGCTATAAACAAACAAATTAATAAGTGTATAATCAAACTGAGTACTTGTTACATTTACTAACAAATAGTTTAATAAGACTAACATACTCACATTAAAAGAAAACACTAAAATAACGTTTTTTATTATATTCGTATTCTGCTACACTGGGGTACACCTGTATCCCAATATCAAATTTCAGCACAATGACAAACACTCCGCGCGCCGTCAGTGTCACCTACGAACTAATGCAACAAGTCATGAAACTACTCAGACGCTCGAACTTGCAGTGCCATCTGCTACCGAATGGCTGCAGTTTAAAATAAGGCTGGGGTACAAGTGTACCCAAAGTAGCATTCATTACAAACATCACAGCACATAGCGCGATCAGACTCAGAGAGTCGGGGTGCTGGTCTGCGAGACCCTACGGCCATAGTAACATTTTGCTTTCTCTATCAAGAGAACTCATACCACCCTCAACGGACTATATAACTCCCAGAATGTTTTTCACTAAACATTTTAAAGTAGAACAGGGACACGAATCTAGCAATCTACACAGACGGTTCTCAAAAATGGACTGCGGAGTAGGTGTAGGTGTTTTTTCTGTATCTCTAAACATTTCATAATCCTTTAGGATTCCGGATACGGTCAGTGTGTTTCAGACGGAATTACTGGGTATCCGCGAGGCCTGTCGTCAAATCAAACTTCACCCAAACATAGCTCCGAGGCAAAAGATAGACATTTTTATTGATAGTCAAGCTGCCATCAATGCTATCGCCTCAGTCAAAATAACCTCAAAATTATTATTAGATTGTCTCAAGGAGCTGGCCTCGCTTGACAAGTTCAAGGTTACCCTGATTTGGGTTCCAGGTTATATCAACGTTTACGGAAACGAACATACTGATGAGCCGGCCAGACAAGGCCCAGCTCTTCACTGCTCACTTGCGGAATCGGTTCAGGTACCGCTCGGGTAGTCAAAGCAAGGATCTCCTCACTATTCTTATCGATGGCAAACCTCAGATGAAGGAGGCTGACGCACTGTATCAAATTCAGAAGGATGTGGCCAAGTTAATCACGAAAATTTATTGCCAGAATAACAGCGATAGCCACAGGCCATTGGCCAATAGGGGAACACGCAATTATATAAGGCATTCCACATAATACACAGCTGCGGCAGTCTGTCATGACGCAGCCGAAAAAGAAATATTCACTCACTACCTTTGCGTCTGTGCAGCACTAGCTCGGGTCAGACAGCGATCTCTGGGTAAACCCTTCTTCGACTCCCTTGAGGAGGTCTCGAAAAGTAGTGTTAGGGAATTGATAACCTTTTTGACAAATCGGCACATAGTGCTACTTGGGTTATTAGAAAAAAAAAAAAACCGCCACTCCTACCTATCTATCTGGCTCCGTTTAGGAGGAAAATACTTAAAATGGAAAGAAAATTCAAATACAATGACAGAACTAACAATAATACTTCTTTTAATAGTGTTTGAAAAAAAAAAAAATACTTCAAAATTTTTAATTTAAGGAAAACAAAGTAAAAAAAAAATTAGATATTGTGCGTTGATTTTTTTTTCAATATTGCGAACCTAGACACTGAATGTATTTCCAGTATAATACTGGCCCTATTAATTCTCAACTGAACACTTAAATCCAAATTGTTTTGTCTCTTCAAGTTTTTGAGAAAAAAAAAATACCAACAAAATCAATTTTTTAATTTTTTTAATTTTAATAGTGCAATTAAATACTAAATTAATTTTGAGGGTCCATGTACGGGTGCATGTACTCAACCCCGCATCCACCCTAAATCCAACAGTTACCCTAAGCAGTGGGGTTGCATTTTATGTTACAATAGCCGTATTTTATTATCAGCGTGATCTGATCCGAATCAGATCATGAAAATAAAACAATACGGATCATAGAAAAATTTTATTTTCGAGTTGTGGCAACAGTTGCTTTCAAAACACAAGGGGTAATGTATGAGCATTACAAACATCATATTGCCACCAGCCATATTGCAAACTTTCTGTACAACGTGACGTCACAATATGATGACAATTGACATGACATTTCATTTGCTTGTGGGGGGTGTTACCATATGAATCAAATTAATAATTTTTATTTTTGGATATTGTTTTTAAGAAAAGTAATTTAAAATTCTGTGTTAAAAAATGCAACAAATAAACAATATTTTGCTGCTGTATTTCGGTATTTCGGTGTATTCATGCGAGCGAATGATTTTTTTTAAACATTTATGAAATGTTCTCGATTTGCTTCAGAAACATTTCATAAACATTTGTCAAACATTTCTGTTTTTGCCGGTGTATACGCCGATTAAGTATTTATTAAGCGTTTATGAAATACTTTTTACTGTCGGAAATTCACGACCAGAGGCTCGAAAACAACAACACGGCTTCCGTTATATGGTGTGTTTTGTTTCTAAAAGGAAATGGGTTTACCTACAATCAGTTCAAATTGTAATAGAAATCTTAATTCAGTTTGCACCTCTGGTCTGCTCAGATTGGAATTCTTAGACAAAGTAAATGACAGCGGCTTAGGCACGAAATTCCAGAAGAACAAAATGAAGTTAGAATTAGATTTTTCTGTGATAAAAAAGAAACGTGTTTCCCAATAACTAGGTTCTAAAACAATTTAAATTTATGCAGGTAGCTAGTTCCGATTTTTTATTATTCCAAGATTTTCTGGACATTTGTATTTTATGTTAAAAGAACAAAAACACACCTCTGAAACAAATTATTACCGAACTGCGAAACATTTCATAAGCATTTTTTTTGTTAAATAAATGTTTATGAAACATTTACTTAAATATTTCGCTGGTCTGGGCATACCTCTGGAATGAAAAAGCAAAATCATCTCGAAGGCGGGAAATGTATTCGATGTGAAAAAAATGCTTTTTGATTTTTTGTGTTGTGAAGGGTGTTGAATATTTTAGTCTGGCATCGTGACTGTGTGGCTTGGCTAGTGGCTACCGTTTACAGGCACACCAACATTGAAAAATGAAACAAGCCACTTAGTACAATTCATTTTCAGATCATGATTCGTGATCTCGATGAATATCAGGATCATGTGCTGTTGTTGTAAGTGCATGTATTTCGATGATCTATATGGATCATGGCTGATAATAAAAAAGGGCTAATGGTAACAGTTGTGAGTATGTTTTTAAGTGCTTGTATTTAACCACTCTACAAAAAACCCTTATCAGTTTTAACCGCCCGCATTTGAAGTGCTTGTAATATAATAACAGATTTCACATACAAAAATCAGACGTCTGGTTTTAGACATCTATCATTTCTGCCGTACTAATAACTAATTTTAGTCTCGACCTTAAATTTACGAAAGCTCATAATACCGAAATTTGAATGGAAAATATAGCCAATGTGAACTACTAAAATTTAGATTCGAAACAAAAAATGGTTATTGGTAAGGCCCAATGTGAACGAAGAAATTGCGTTTGACGTCTCTCTGGTATCATACATCCATGTGGAAATCACATTATCAAAATTCACGTAAAATAATGGGTAAAGGGAAGTTATGCAAGCGCATAAAATTTAGGAAAAATGTAAGGAAATCATACAAACATGAAATAGTAAAACCCAAAACGGGCGAGCACCGTCATAACCCAGTAACGGATAGACTCGAATCACAGCTCTTCCGATTCCAATTTATGACCTGCAAATTGAATGGCCATTACCAGCACCAGGATACCTGGTAGTATGTTTTGGAAAACGATTTATGGATATTGCACGATGTTTTTATGTTGGTGATTACAATAACGAAGTTCCAGTCAACACAATTCTTATCAGTTTTCTTAAGTACATACAGTCAAAGAGATGACAAGCTATTGCTCACTCAATGCAGAAATAATCAATAAAATTCAAAGTTAAAATTGTGAAAGCTCAGTCTCAGTGAGCATGTGCTGTAAAAAGCGGTAATATTTCATTACTGCCATCATTTTTATGGGACAATGTCTTCAATATTGTACCGTTACTCATGTATTGAAGAGAATAGCATCGAAATCCAAAACATTTACCAAAATAACATATTTATACTCCAGTCAGCGCGATGGCTCTCTTGAGTGAAAGCTTTTTATAGACAAAGGAAGCACAGGACATTTTAGCTTTTAAAGGATTTTATGTGCCAGCATTGATACTCTTTTCTGCCACATTTACTTGGTTTCTGCCGCAAATTTTATTAAGGTTTTTTTTTTTCTCAAATTCAATGGAGAGCCATCAAATAAATACATGGCGCATGTTCCTGCAAATTCATTGCAAAACGTTTGCAGCTATTAATATATTTAGTGTGCAAAACGGGAGACTAACTGATTGACTGATAATTGAAACGAATATATTACTTCACGAAGCTGTGTTATTCGATTGGGAAAGATTGCTAATATTTATTTTCTGTTGAAACTATGTAAGCTTATATTTCAAAGCAAATGTTTCTGTGCTTACTTACGATGATTTCTCAATTTTGCGTATTACACTAAAGGTAAATAAAAAGCGCAAAAATTCTTAAAAATAGTTATATGCAAATGAAAACATTTGTGGAGGTGTTATGTGCCACTAATTAAAAAAAAATTCTAAATTACCTACTTTATTGTGAAAGTTCCCCCATTAAGCATTTTTGCAAGAACAAAAACACGATGGCAATAATTAAAGTGTTAGTGAAAAACATATAAAGTTGTTTAAACTCTCCAGGATTCAGTGTATTTTCAATTACCTATAGTCATGTCATTTGGATCAGGACATAAGGTTTGGGCATTTATTGTGAAGAGCAAGGTAGCAATTAAGTTTTTCTTATAGGCAGTTAAAGTTCAATCAAGTCCGCTGAACTTTTAAGAAAACTTTTACGGGACAAAATATTGTTCGAAATGCAAACGAATTATTTTTAAAGTAGAAAATACTTGTGCGAAATAAATAATAATATGTAAATATGTAATATATTCCCAAGGGGGTTTTATTTGACGCAAACTATAAGCACTCCGGTTCTCAGTTCACTGGATAAATCGATTTTCCATGTATTCCTTTTTATTTTATCCAAATCATTTAAAGTAGCCCCACCTACTTATTTCAATATAATATCTGACCTCGATTTGTTTTAAATTCGCTTAGCGTGATGATTTTATAATGCGATATAATACAAATTTTTGCTAGAGAAGTATGCAAATGGACAAAAAATTGTGTTGTGTGATTAACCGGCTTGAATCTACAGCCCTTGAATCTAACTGAGAAACTCATTTTAGATCGATCTTGCAGGCGATGTTCTATTCATCGGGCATACTTTCATAAACTCCAATCTAGGTAGGTAGGTGTGGCGCATTGCATTGAAAAACCAAAGTTGTCACCACAACTCATTTGACCTGGTTGTTTGAGATTGTCGAAAAGGGGATTTTAGATCCATCGTGTGCAGTTCAAAGAATTATTAGTTCCTTAAAAGGCCTCTACCCAGAATGTTCTACAAAAATTGGAACGTGAAGCGCCATCTCTCTTTGATTTGCAACATAGCATCCACTTGCAATCCACTTGAGTGGGCGTACCTTTAGGGATGTATGGCATGACAAACGGGTTTTGTAGATTGTAGGTATCGTATGTTGATCGTGTGTGAATCTTTTAGGGTTGTTTTTCGTCAGATGTGGAGATTTTGCTATTTTTTCGTTTTAGAAACAAGAATTAAATGACTGTTGGAGTGAGAAGAACAAAATTAGATTGGTATCCGTCAGCTAAGCGATGTTTGATGGTATGGTTTTGAGTTGTGCACACTGCAAATTCTGTAATGCATTTATATTTCTGGATAGGTCATTTTCAGGCATGTTCTAATTGTATAATTTTTTTTATCGCTTCGGTTCGATTTCTGCCTTATAATTTTCTTTTTCATCAAATTGTAGTATGGATAAAAGAAGTTAGTGAATGTTGGGGGGAGGGGATGGAGTCATTGCTCGAGGTTTCGCTCCAGACTCCTGGATTTGACATATAAAACATGAATTTGGTATTATGTACTTACATCCATTCCAAAGATATAAGCTCGCTCAAACGTATGTCTTAAAGCTTTATTTAATCTATTTTATTAAGGAACTTAATAAGAAAATAATAGACGTAGGTAACTGCTAATTTAGTGTCTGCTACTCTGCTGCACCTAATTGACTTAAATTATTGTCGATTCCCTCAAGTATCCTGTGGTTGTGGTTTTCGCACTTCCATTCCTCGAGTAATACGAGGATCCACTAATTCTGGTAAAAACCAGTTTTCGTAAAATCTGTTTAACTGTCCGATATTTTTTTTTTTTTCCAAAAACTCGTGATGGACATCTATTACATCTATATAAATGTTAAAAGCACTACCACCCCAAATTGCAAATATGCATTCTTCTCGCTTACATACAGTGTTGGCCAAAGCTTAAGCACGAAATGATTTCGCTTTGGAAAAACCTAAAGAAAATTCAGAAAACGTATGACAGCCGTCTAGTTTTTTTTTCTAATCAACATATATTTCAATTCACAACCAACAATTTAATTAATAGTCTTAACCAATTTTAAAAATTACGAAATTAATCGGAATTCATCAAAAACTAGGTGGACAAAACTTAAGCACATTTTCGAATTTATATATATATTTTGATGAGCCTGATGATCCGTTTATCCTCGCGAGTAGTGGTTTTTCTGGGTCTACCGCCACTACGAACCGTTTCGACATTTCCACGAGCACGGTGTCAAGTTATTATGCGTATTCCAAATTTATTGGCAATGAATGTTACTGATTCACCGTTATAAAAATCAGACACTATTTTTTCTTTTAGCTGCTCGGAATACTTATTGCGAATCATGTTACCTCTTTTTTATTTTAATTATGCTTGAGAAAGAAAAAACGGTAAAATTGCCGGATATTGGAAGTAAACAATAAAATTGACTAAACACGGGCGAGTTATTCCTAATACAGGGTGCATGTGCTTAAGTTTTGTGCACCTAGTTTTTGATGAATTCCGATTAATTTGGTAATTTTTAAAATGGGTTAAGAATAATAATTAAATTGTTGGATGTGAATTGAAGACAAATTTATGTTTATTAAAAAAAAAAAAACTAGAAAGCTATCATACGTTTTCTGAATTTTCTTTAGGTTTTTCCAAATCGAAATCATTTCGTGCTCAAATTTGGCCAACACTGTATATGCAATTGACCTTGAATGTGATAGTAAAAGGGATGTGCAAGTCTTTTAACATAGCCTTCGATTTTTATGCTGTGCATATTAGTCCGAAATATGAGGCTGTCAGAATTTTCTTTCCGATATTCAACCATTTTTCATAATTGGATTGTCCTGTTTGTTTTTCTACAGTATCTCTTCATTAAACGTTTTATATCTACACTAGGATTTCCTTGAATTGCAATACTTTCACTCACACAAAGAATTAAACATCGAGCTCCCGCAGTCCAGGTCAAAAAACCCCAACCCATGTTATTCTGGATACCTACCTATAAGGATAAAAAATCTAATGTTCTTAGTTCTAGCTTCCAGCATTTTCAATTATTATATTTTTTTACATACCTGGATTAAGTCGATACGCCATTTAACCCATTTAAAATGTATTGCGTACCTAAATAGGTAGCATTTTTCTCAAATAGTTATAAGAATTTATTTTTACCTGACATCTCTTATTGTACGCCTTTTCTGTACCTAGTAGGAAGTACGTATGCAGTCAGAGTGTCCCTATTGATTATATTACTATAATGGCTAGCTAAATAATAAAATGCATAAAGCCTGATACAACGGCAACAGCGTGAAGAAATAATAACTGCCCACAAACGGCAACAGCACAGTGCTACATTATTCCCTTAACAACGATTTAGCAATGAAACTTTAGGGTTTCTGTAAATCCTGAGTAATACATAATTTTGTTTTTGTAGTATTGTTTATTAGTTTTTCTGTAAACAAATTTTTAACTGGAAGTATTAGGTAGATCCGAATCTTGAAAAGTGCCTTTACCAACCCTCACAGAATTTTGTTCTGCGAAAGTTCATAGGCTAAGCAACATACAAAATAATATTTAAAAAAAAATATGTAATTTAAACACGGTATTTGAGACAAAATACACGTATAAATAATATATAATACTTTGTTGTGCAGAGTCAAAATTGAAACGTAGTTCAATATTTCAAAATATTTTTGTTCTTAAACACCTGTATTTTCTAAGCCAATGTTAAATTTCTGTCTGGACGTTATTGGTGTTTTGGATATTACATTCCAGCTGAGCTAGTGATCTCAGATGTATCGTACTCTGTCTTATCATGGTTTTGCCAATAGTAAATCAATTTTATGCAAATTTTCCCAAACACCTTTGGGAATTCTTTAAACAAAATATAACAATCAGAAGTTTTTGAAGAGGATTCCGTTCTTTCAAGTGCATTAAGTTTCAGTTCAATAGCTCCAGTAATTATTTATCAGTTCGTGAAACAAAATGTAATTTTTTGCACTTTTGCTCGATTTTTGCTCTTAATACTTCTCTTCGATATTTCCTCAAGGGATTCGAAGAAGGGTTTACCCAGAGATTGATTTCTAAACCTATTTAGTGCCAGAAAAGCGAGGGGTCCGAGGTTCGAATCCCGCAAAAACCCAAATTCCAACTTGGGGTTTTTTCCACTGCGCCACCTCTCGCGAACGTCTGACAAACATCCGAGAGTATAACTGTCTTTAGAGCTTCTCAATTAGCCGTTTGGAATCGGCATAAAACTGTAGATCCCTTCCATTCGTTCCAAAAATAAAACTCACACAAAACGAATGGTTGCGAGAAGCTAGGCCTTGGGTCCCTACGGACCTGTTGCGCCAACTATGTATATATATATATAGTCATTTCAGTGAATGAGTGCTTCTTTTCCAGCTGTGCCTTAACAGCTGTGGCAGTGTGTATTATGAGGGATGCCTAATCTAAAGCATAATTTGGGACCAATAGGTCAGTGGCATGTAGTTATCGCTGTTATTCTGGCGATGTCTTTTCGTGTTTTGCTGAAAAGGTGGATTGTTTTGGTCACATCCTATCGGATATGACACAGGATTCTTCAATCTCCTCCATCTAAGGTTAGCTCTCGATAATACTTCTGCGGGATCTTTGCTTTGAAGAATCAGAGACTCAGAAAATACGCCCGTACCTACTCCGCAGTCCGTTTTTGAACTGTCCGCGTAGGTAGTTAGATAATTGATAGTCTCAAATCTTAGATAATTTACAACTCGAGGTATTAACGTTATCGTGAATACATGCATCTATAACCCTTAAATCATAGGAAGATTGACATTGAGTCCTGTAGTAGAATGAAGCTACCAATGGACTAATCTCATTACCTGCAGGCACACAAAAGAACTATGGCCAGAGGTGAGCAAAAAGAGATCTAAATGCATGATCGGACTAAGCCGCAAAGTAATTCGCATACTCACTGTCAGTACTGGATACTCTGCGTGCATGCGGAACGGCTGGGGATACCGCATAATGAGTTTTGCAGAAGCTGTAGTGACGTTGAAGAAATAGAATCTGTTCGCCATCTACTTTGCGAATGCACAGCCTGTAAAAAAATGAGACAGTTGACTCTTAACTGTTACTTCTTCTAGTTATGACCTAGATGATTAGAGGAATATTGATCTCAAACAACTCCTAAGATTCATACTCAAATCTGAGTGGTTCTATTAGGTAAACAGTCTTAATATCATTAGCTACTCGTAGGACGAACTAGAGGATCATGTTACAACGGAGCTTAAAGAACCCATGAGATTCATACTAATCTATGTGGCTCCATTATGAAAAGCGGTTTATTTCTTTTCTTTCAACAGGTCACACTGGATGGTTCCCGTAACCGGACACAAATGGACCCAACTGATGGTCTAAGTGAAGCTGTGACAAAAATTGCCATAAGAACACCCATTTATCTAACTACCTACCTAATTTATTCGAGTCTTGTAATTCCGATAGTATGTCCGAGTGTTTCAGGCGGCTGCATGTATGGCCTTTACCCTTTTCGGTGTTTAAGTTATGTGTATAGTCCTATCTATTAGAAACATTTCGTCGCTATAGTAGAAGGCTTCAAAACTGCCTAGTCAGATATTTGATATCTATAACAATCTCTATCCTCAGGCCGGAACAATTAACATGGATAAAATGACAGTTGCTCAAAAGAATGCATACTTGGAAGCTCATATGGCAGTTCAACAACATATGGCACAAGCAGCTATTCATTTTAAACAACATAATCAAAGGAACGATGCCCATAATACAAACTCATCAAATCAAAATAATTCTCAGCAGCAAAATAGTCAAAACCAAAACCCTCCCACAAATGTAAATGCTGTCAGTCAGCAGCAGCATCAGCAACAGCAGCAACAACAACAACAACAGCAGCAGCAACAACAGCAACAACAACAACAGCAACAACAACAACACTATTCAAACACAATTAAAGTGCCTCAAATAAGTTCATCGAGTTCAGGTGGTGGTGACAGCACGTTTACAGTTCCCGACGACGTTGGTATGGGTTTCGAAGGCGGTGTACGGGTACTTCAAAGTTTGGGCAGTTGGTCCCCAGATATTCCTTACAATGTTCCAAGACCAAACCTTATACCATTTACGGAGCCCTATGTCGAAGGCGGCTCAATGCATCCTGCAAGTAGACTTAAAGCCTTACAACAAGTTCAACAAGCCTCGTCTGGAATTCGGAAAACAAATCCATCGAAGGGTATAAATATTTTTCGAATGCACTTCCATGAACATAGGGTATTTCGGTTCGAGATGTAGTGTTATTAACGTCCACTTTGCACGATAATATTGAATCTTATTAATCGTAAATCTGATTCTCTGAGCGCGATTAAAAGACTTTCCTAATGAAATGTCAAATGAATTTAAAATCTGAGCTCCGTTGGCACAAGAAAGTTCTGTTCAAGAAGTAGAATATAAGGTCTGTTCCTTTACTTTTAAATTTGACGAATTTTTACTGAATGTTGTTCCTTATCTCGAAAAACTCTTAAAAGAGAGCGTCATCGAAAGAGTATGTGGAGGGATACTCCACTGACAATCTTACGACGTTTTACTCATTTGACTATTGACAGATGATTTGGAATTTGTTGTCCTATTTGGCATACGCGTGTACCTGTTTTAATTTCCTTCTTATTAAAATGGTGTCAACAGGTGGCAAAGTAAAAGATTTTTTTTCGAAAATGGTGACGAACATTTCCGAGAGGATTTATCCCCATCAGTGCCAGTTGGACAGTCTTTTTCTTTCTTACGACATTCTGACCACAAAGGGTAATGATGTCAACAATGGTCTATTTATTAAAAAAAAAAAAATTCTCCTTTCCCAAACCAAAGTAGAAGTGGAGTGAAGTACCTGTCAGATAGTTGTACTGGTTAAATGTTTGGCAGACGTTCGGTAAAGGTGACCCTGTATGCCAATCAACTATTGAACCGAAATACCCTTTACAATTAACGCAATTTGCTAAGTTATGGACGTGTTTCACTTTTATAACATTTGAAATAACGATTATCATTAAAAAAATATTTTAAGGTACGAATAAGGCATTTGAATGCACAATCTGTGGTAAAGGTCTTGCAAGAAAAGACAAGCTAACAATACACATGCGCATTCATACCGGAGAGAAGCCGTACATTTGTGAGGTACAAAATTTAAGACACTTTACATTATACCTTTTAAAGTATATTTTTGAAGGTTTGTAATAAGGCATTTGCTCGAAGGGACAAACTTGTAATACATATGAACAAATTTAAGCATGTGACACCAACCAATATTGCTCCATTGGGAAAACGACTAAATAGTATCATTAAGAAAAAAGAGCCAGAAGGAGAAGATAATAAAAACATTATCGAGTCTATACAACAATCTTCTGCCAATATTGTGATACAATCGAGCCAGCATCCGCAGACGAGTACTGCTATCGCTGGAATTATAATTCCGCATCACCATCAGCAACAGCTGTCGTGGACGTGCGAACTATGCGGTCGAATGTTTTCCACCCGAGACGAGTGGTCCTTGCACGCTAAAAGCCATTTAGAGGTAAGTAGGAACCTAATTACGTTTTTTTTTATGCCTAACTGTATATACCTATATTTCAAACGATACTTATCTCGAGGAATTTTGCTAATTTGCCAAGAAAATTAGTTACATCCTCTAAGTAGTGATGAAAGTGATCGAAATTCTCCTTGATGAATCAGATTATGTGGAATAGTTTGACTGATTAAACTAATACAAGCATTCGAGAAGAGGAAAAAGCGACACAGCATTAAGATGTACATATGGTGGAGATTGCTTCTTCCTACAAAGAGGAAGAATTTCGAAATACACTTACACACTAACCTTTTCCAAAAGTATACTATCTTTCAAGCTGAAACCAACCATATATGCAAAGTTTCATTCAAATCGGTCCAGCCGTCCAGCTATTGATTTTTATGTATATATATAGATAAAACGAATTCAAAAAGAATACCAAATTAGTTAAACTAAAAAAATATTGTCCATTTTGTGCCTCGGTGATTTTTTTTTTTAATATTTATGAAAATATTAAAAAAAAAAAAATCTTGAATAATCCTATCTTGCTAGTGTTTTGAATAACATATAAGAAAAATAAGAACCGAATTTTATTGTGAATAGGTTATACAGGGTCCGCCAAATAACTTTTTTTTTTTGAAAATGCAAAAAATAAAACTACTGAATATTTTCTCAAATTTCTTTTTTTATTTCAAAGTACAATCCTTCCGGTTAGTAATGGAAAAAAATTTCATTCAAATGGCTGCCTCGGCTGGTGATGCAGTAGCCTACACGATCTGTCCAATTTTTAAGCACATTATCGATTGTGGGCAGCTGTATTCCACCAATAGCTTCACGAATATTGTCCTTTAAAGCGCCAATTGTCTCTGGCTTGTCGGCGTGACACTTATCTTTTACGGCACCCCACAAATAATAGTCCAACGGTGTCAAATCGCAGCTCCGAGGTGGCCAAACGACATCAGCTCTGCGGCTGATAATGCGATCTTCAAAAACAGGGCGCAAAGCATCGAGTGTAGCTTCGGCTGAGTGGCACGTAGCGCCGTCCTGTTGAAACCAAATGTTGCCAATATCCTCCTCTTCAATTTTTGTGAACAAAAATTCGTTCAACATGGCCCGATAACGATCGCCATTGACTGTAACGGCCACTCCTTGCTCATTTTCGAAGAAAAATGGCCCAATTCTGCTTCACGCACACTTTCTGCCACAGCAGCGGGTGTACGCACTGTTTTTGGCTTTTCCCGCTTTGGTTTATCGATGAAGATGCCAGTTTCTTTAATTTTTTTCACAAGATAACGAACATACGGAGCTGACGGTGCTTCTCTTCTTCCAAATTCCGTACGCAATTTTCGCACACATTCTGCAACATTACCATGATTTTCAAAGTAATGTCGCAATATTTCCCAGCGTTGTTCAGGCGTATACACAACCATATTCGTTCAGCGCACCTCAAAACAATACTGTGCAACTTATAAACGCACTAAGGAAATCCTTAAACTAAGCAGGAAAAACCTGAGAATAACACTCCAAAACTCGCACGACCAAAGCCACCTGTAGATCAAGGCCGTCAATTGTATCTGCCTTAACATATTTGTAAAGTGACATTCAAATGACAATTGGGGTTAGTTAATTTTAGACATTATTTCAAATCGATAATATCCTTAATTAGTAGGGGCAGTGGCTTAGTGGTTAGTGTGTTGGACTACTAAGCGAGGGGTCCCAGGTTCGAATCCCACAAAAACCCAAATTCCAACTTAGGGGTTTTTCCACTGCGCCACCTCTCGCGAACGTCTGACAAACCGAGAGAATAACTGTCTGGAAAGAGCTTCTCAATTAGCCGTTTGGAATCGGCATGAAATTGTAGATCCCTTCCATTTCTTCCAAAAATGAAAAACTCACACAAAACGAATGCTTGTGAGAACCTATGCCTTGGGTCCCTACCGAACTTTTGCGCTAACTATGTATAAGAGGTGTTATTGTGAATGACCCGCTATTTCGGTAGCTGTCACTTTGAAGCTTTTATTCTTTGACATTTGACAAGTAGAAACTATGCCATTACTAAAACGATACACGCTTCAACAACGCATTGAAACTATTAAAATTCGCTACAAAAATGGTGAAAATCTTGCAGTCATAGTTCGCAAAACTAAAGCATTTTTTGGCCGTCGTGAAGCACCTTGTCGGACCGCAATACAGAAATTGGTGGAAAAATTCGAGATGTTGGGACAAGCAAGTGATGTGAAGAATAAAATCCGTGCACATCGCTCAAGAACAACTGAGAATATTGCTACTGTAGCCCAAAGTGTTGAAGAAAACCCAGGTTCGTCCATTCCTCGTCGTTATTTGGAATTGGGCATTCCACAAACGTCATTACGCCGTATTTTGCATAAAGACTTGGGTCTTAAGGTTTATAAAGTTCAGTTAACACAAGAACTCAACACAAGCAACGAAAGCGTTGATCTTTTACGGGAAAAGTTTCCGGACCGTGTTATCTCTCGAAGAGGTGATAACAATTGGCCACCAAGATCTTGAGATTTAACACCTTACGAATTCTTCCTTTGGGGCCACGTGAAAGATCTACTCCAACAGCCCAGCGTAGATTCAAGACCTCAAAGATAAAATTTTGATGTTTTTTTTCATTATTGACGGCATACCTCCATACATCCGTTCATTGCTCTCAAAAAATGTCATTTTTCTTTGAATACTAAAATATCACCTCTTATTGGAAAACACTATATAAATATTATTATTTTGTTGGTCATGAATTCATAACTAACAGAAGTACGACAGAAAGTTCTACTTGAAATAAATTCCATTTGCATTCAAATATTTCCAAGAACGAATTTTCAAATCCAAAATAAAAGATCAACCGTCAAACAGAATCGTCTGCAAAGAAAAACATTCCCAAATGAAATTATTGTCCCTTTTATTTGCTACCTTACAACCACCATCTGCCACCAGCCTAGTCACCACCACCACCTGTTTCGCTTCACTAATCACAACAAGAAGTTCTCATATTTTCACTCTATTTTGGTTCGAAAAGAAACTAAGTAAGAAACAACGCTATCTGACGGATGTGTTAACCAACAAATTTTTCGTGTCCCTTTTTTAATTATCAGCCATGATCCATATAGATCATCGAAACACATGCACTTAAAACAACAGCATATGATCCTTCTATTCATCGAGATCACGAATCATGATCTGAAAATCTATTGTACTATTTCCCACTAGATGGCTTGTTTCATTTTTCAATTTTGGTGTGCCTGTAAACGATAGCCAAGCCACACAGTCGCGTTGCCAGACCAAAATATTCAACACTCTTCATAACACAAAAAATCGAAAAGCATTTTTTTCACATCGAATAAATTTCCCGTCCTTCGAGATGGTTTTGCTTTTTCATTCCATAAAGGTATGCCCAGACCAGCACAATATTTTGTAAATATTTAAGTAAGTATTTCATAAATATTTATTTAACAAAAAAATGTTTATGAAATGTTCCACAGTTCGTGAATAATTTGTTTCACAAATCTCCCTGCCATGAGGTGAGAGTTTTTTTTTGTGTTCTTTTAACATAAAATACAAATGCCCAGAAAATCTTGGAATAATGAAGAATCGAAAGTAGCAGCCTGCATAAATTTAAATTGTTTTCAAAATTAGTTATTGGGAACACGTTTCGTTTTTATCACAAAATAAGACAGACAGTTCTTCTGGAATTTCGTGCTTAAACCACTGTTATTTACTTTTTCTGAGAATCAGAATCTGTGCGGACCAGAGGTGCAAACTGCAGTAAGATTTTCATTACATTTCGAACTGATTTTAGGTAAACTCATTTCCCTTTTAGAATTAAAACACACCATATTACGGAAGCGGTGTTGTTGTTTTCGGCCGTGAATTTCCGACACTAAAAAGCATTTCATAAACATTTAATAAATAGGTACTTAATCGTCGTCTATATCGGTTAAAATAGAAATGTTTGACAAATGTTTCTGAAGCAAATCGAGAACATTTTTGATAGATGTTAAAAGAAATCATTCGCTCGCATGAATAGAGCGAAATACTAGCAGCAAAATATATATAGAATTTTAAATTAGTTTTTTTAAAAACAATATCCAAAAATAAAAATTATTAATTTGATACATATGGTAACACCCCCGACAAGCAAATGAAATCTCATGTCAATTGACATCATATTGTGACGTCACGTCGTGTTTTGAAAGCAACTGTTCGTGATCTGATTCGGATCAGATTACGCTGATAATAAAATACGGCTATTATAGTCTCTATACAATGGTTTAATGCAATTACTCGTTTCATTCATTGCAGTATTGACAACTGGAGGGGGACGATGGAGGTCATCTTACAAGTGCAAGCCTTCAATCTGGAAATAATTTACAAACGAATTCTAGGGGCGTTTATAAGGAAATTCAAAACCAGATTGTCTTTAAGTTTCGGGCTCCATATCCGCATCAAGTATCCAGCAACAAATCTATCTATCAGCCTATTTCCGAAAACCATGTCAAGCATAAGGTTTTAATTATTACTGATTTTTTTTTCTTACTAAGACAAATAATTTATTTACTTATTTTGTTTAGATATAGCAATTGTTAAGCGCGTGATCGCATCATCGAAAACATGATACTAAGAGGTTTAAAGTATTTTAAAAACTTGTTCGCAGTTAATCGAACGCCGGAATATCGCATATGTATATAAACATCGAATATTGAAGCACTACTGTATACTTACTGTTTATATAAATTACAATTTATTATGTGTACAATTTAACCTTCGCCTATGTGTAATACATGTCATAATTGTTTCAATTTGTACTGATATTTGTTAAACATTTGACAAAACAAAATATTGTGTTACGATAATGTACATATAAAAATTTAGACTGTAGTGTACTAAGAAAACATATTTTCAATCAGAATATTCAATAAAAGAAAACAACATTCTGCAAACATAAATGAAATAACAGACTATAATATTGTATTATAGTAATGGAACTGATGCCGATATTTCTGTCGGGATTCCGGTTACAACGCTTCGCAACAAGGTAGTGGATGCAGTCTATGTTTGCAAGAATGGTCGGACGTGGCCCAGTTTACTAGAGGAGTACCCTACATCAATTAGAGCAACGATCTGGTAACAACTGTGGTACTCTAGCCTAAATCTGTCTCCAAACTTTTCGTTTACCTCTGACGTATCCAATTGTTTGATTTATCGTGTTCACTATCAAATTGTATATGTACGTAAAAAATATTTCTGAGTACGACGGAATTCAATTGGTTTTCTCACCGATCTATAATACCTATACAACCCATCCAGCAGCGGTTATGTTGTCTATAGCACTTTTATAACCCTTTAAAAGCGAGTTAAAAAAAAATTAAATATACCCAGGTTCATAATGGGATAGTTTAAATTCGAATTATATGCGAAATCCATACACTTTCTTAAAAACCTTAAAAGTGCCACGAAAAAGTTGTAAAGTATTTCCAAAAACTAAGTGTTGGGAGAAAATCTAAATATTTCTGTTTTTTTTTTCTTAGCAAAGAATTGCATAATACACTGCAACTTAATAATGAAGTGTTGTTGTCCCCGAAAAAAAGATTAAGTTTGCAAAATGTTGATCGGCTTATTTCGTGCTGTGTTTTGTTAAAATATGTTTTTAAAAAAAAACAAATAAGAATACATGACGATCATCATTGACGTGAACTGGACATGTCTATCAAACGGCCGATTTATCAAATCTTCCGACTAAAATGCGCACCGTGTGTGGATACAGTGGCGGATTAACTTTCAAGGCACCCTGATTGCTTACCGCCCCCTTTTTTTTTATACGCATCGAAGTGCGATGGATAATGGGGTATAGCCGCACAGAGAGTGAGAAATGGTTCCATGGTATAATGGTTGAATAATTTACACTTTACTTCAAGTACTGTATTACGTAAAATCTAACAAGTTACAATCTATAAATTTAATATGGAGTACGATAGATTGAATGCTTTTCGAGCTTTTAATTGGGAAAAATCATTTATCGAGTCGTTAAAGTCTAATTCGTTTGTGATGCATTTCTCAATACACAGTATGAACATAGCGTTGATTTTTTCTTATAGTAAGTTGGCTCGTGAATACATTTTTATTCTTTAAGCGCTTAAAAATTACCTTTCAATTGTGCAATTGGATACTGCCAAGGAAAGAGAAATTCTTAGACCACATTCGGAAATGTTTGCTCCAGTTTTTTATTAATGAACTGTTCGAAGTTGGAAACTTCGTACTATTTGTAGTGAAGTACCTCAGTTGGAAAATTGTTATCCAAATCATCTTTACACAGCAATAGCTGAAACCCGTCTGTTTTGGTAAGAGTTAAAATTTGAATTACTTACAACTAGGTACACATTTTGCTTCGGATGGTCGAAGAGCTTCGATACATTTTTATGGAATTTGATATGAATGTCTTATTCAAAAACATGAACCAATTTCATCTTTGTATTCACTTGATCAGTTTGTATTAAAAAAAAAATCAAAGTATGTATGTTGTACCTAACCATTTTTGAATTGTTGAATGTCAAGGGTTGTTGATCAATGGAATGAATAGTTGTGATTTCATGACAAAGCAATTTCACGATTGTACGGTGAATAGCGAAAAAACGAGAGTGTTCTTGTTACCACACACCAGAAGTGAAACTTCTTTATTGGTGTGGAATGTATCGTGGAACCTGCCGCACCCCACTTAGGTCCATGTGGACCCATTGTGATGCCCTTGTTGGGGGGTTAGCCGATTTTGTTGGCATTAGCGTTGTTCCCTCTCGGTTACTCGACCTTGTCCAGCCATCCTGATGTGTTTATGAACCTGTAAAGATTAGATAAAGAGACATCTGAAAGTTCATGTATGTCATGGAAGTAATATCTTCCAAGTATTCTATTTCTCAAGTGACAGATACTAGGGCATTGACAGAGGAAGTGAGGTGTGCCCTCGTCTCCGCAACCCCTGCATGTAACGTCATTCCTGAGTTTCATTTTCATTGTGTGGTATCTTAGGAAGTTGTGACCCATTAGGGCCTCTACCAGTTTATACATAGACGTTCTATCCAACCACATATGCTGGCTAGTCCGACTTGGATTATATTCCGGCCATAGCTTCCGTGATATTTTGCAGGTAGTTAATTCTTTCCACTTGTTGTTGGCTTTCATCCGGGTTTTTTTTTCCACTCTCGCTCTAAGATTACAGAGTGGTGGTTTGATTGAATCAATCGCCCGGTCTTGATCCATAGCAGAACCATTTCTTGCCAGTTCGTCAGCCATCTCATTGCCGGTTTTGTCCCTGTGTCCAGGGACCCAGCAGAGAACCTTGAGCTCTTCGCGGCAGCGGCGAACCAGCTTCGATTTTATTTTAAAAGCAGATACTGCTTTTTAGCTACCTGGCTGTCAATAAATATGGTCATATCATTATTTGGTATTGCTAACATTGACACCATATGGGCAGCTTCGGCGATTGACAGAACCTCTTCAAAGAAAATTCCAGAACCTGTTCTACAGTCTATCTTAGATCCATTTGCATGCGTAAAATGCATTTGCAGCTTTTTTTACTCGTTCATTGACGTTTAATTTCCAATTGAGCTTCCTATCTAAGATTATTCCCAGATATTTGGCACTCCTGGCTACCGTAAGGGGTGCACCCTCAATAGCAGGAGGATCGAAGTTTGGAATCACTCTTCTGTTACTGAACAAGACCAGTTCAGTCTTCTGTTGATTGACTCCAAGCCCGCTTTGGTTTGCCCACATTTTAAGTGTTCGTAATGCGTTTTCTAGTAGTTCGCTTATGTTAAGTAGGAATTTGCCTGTAGCAAGTATTACTGCATCGTCTGCATAAGCAGTTACTTGGACCCCTTTATTTTCGAGTTTTACTAGTACTTCATTTATAACAAGAACCCAGAGTAAGGGGGATATTACTCCTCCTTGTGGTATACCTCTTGAGGCTGTCATTCTGAGATCAATGTCATCTAGTTTTGCGTTAATGATCCTTTCAAAGAGCAAGCTTTCAATCACGTTGGTTAGCGTGGGAGTTGAGAAGTGCTCTCTCCACTGCGCACGTCTTAACATTGTTGAGTGCACCTTCAATGTCTAGGAAGGCGGCTAGTGTGTATTCTTTGTCCTTTAGGGACTTCTCAATGGTGCCGGTGACTTCATGCAGCGCGGTCTCAACCCCTTTACCTCTAATATAGGCATGCTGGGCCATTGAGATCACACTATCATCAAACAGAATGGTCTGCACAGAAAAACATTCCCAAATGAAATTTTTGTCCACCACCAGCCTAGTCACCACCACCACCTGTTTCGCTTCACTAATCACAACAACAAGTTCTCATATTTTCACTCTATTTTGGTTCGAAAAGAAACTAAGTAAGAAACAACGCTATCTGACGGATGTGTTAACCAACAAATTTTTCGTGTCCCTTTTTTAATTATCAGCCATGATCCATATAGATCATCGAAACACATGCACTTACAACAACAGCATACGATCCTGCTATTCATCGAGATCACGAATCATGATCTGAAAATCTATTGTACTATTTCCCACAAGATGGCTTGTTTCATTTTCCAATTTTTGTGTGCCCGTAATCCACACAGTCGCGTTGCCAGACCAAAATATTCAACACTCTTCATAACATAAGAAATCGAAAATCATTTTTTTCACATCGAATAAATTTGCCGTCCTTCGAGATGATTTTGCTTTTTCATTCCATAAAGGTATGCCCAGACCAGCGAAATATTTTGTAAATATTTAAGTAAATATTTCATAAATATTTATTCAGTTCGCAGTTCGTGAATAATTTGTTTCACAAATCTCCCTGCCATAAGGTGAGAGTTTTTTTTTTTTGTGTTCTTTTAACATAAAATACATATGCCCAGAAAATCTTGGAATAATGAAGAATCGAAAGTAGCAAATAAATTTAAATTGTTTTCAAAACTAGTTATTGGGAACACGTTTCGTTTTTATCACAAAATAAGACAGACAGTTCTTCTGGAATTTCGTGCTTAAACCACTGTCATTTACTTTGTCTAAGAATCAGAATCTGTGCGGACCAGAGGTGCAAACTGCAGTAAGATTTTCATTACATTTCGAACTGATTGTAGGTAAACTCATTTCCCTTTTAGAATTAAAAAACACCATATTACGGAAGCTGTGTTGTTGTTTTCGGCCGTGAATTTCCGACATTTCATAAACATTTAATAAATAGGTACTTAATCGTCGTCTATATCGGTTAAAATAGAAATGTTTGACAAATGTTTCTGAAGCGAATCGAGAACATTTCATTGATGTTAAAAGAAATCATTCGCTCGCATGAATACACCGAAATACCGAAATACTAGCAGCAACATATTGTTTATTTGTTGCGTACTTGAACATATAATTTTAAATTATTTATTTTAAAAACAATATCAAAAAATAAAAATTATTAATTTTATACATATGGAAACACCCCCGACAAGCAAATGAAATCTCATGTCAATTGACATCATATTATGACTCCAAAATGACATTTTTCCATGATCCGTATTGTTTTATTTTCGTAATCTGCTTCGGATCAGATAAACATCGAATATTGAAGCATTACTGTAAACTTACTGTTTATATAAATTACAATTTATTATGTGTACAATTTAACCTTCGCCTATGTGTAATACATGTCATAATTGTTTCAATTTGTTGTTGTTGTTAAACATTTGACAAAACAAAACATTGTATTACGATAATGTAAGTTAACACGATCGTCCAATGTCAAGAGCAAAAGGTATTACAGCTAATCATATATGATTAGCTTTGTCATCATTACCTGTTGCCACACTTTAGGTGCATTACGATCATATTGCACATAGTGCCGTTGCCACCGGATGCGTGTGCGAAGGTATATTTGACGAGTCAGCCTATTCGCATCGTGGGACTGCCGTTGCCACCGGATACGGGTGAGAAGGCATATTGGACCAATCAGCAATTCGGATCGTGGGACCAGCAGTATTCCCAACGGGAAACATTCATGAAAGGAGGCAGTCTTAATCGAGAAATGAACTACGGCGGTCGTGGACTAATAATATTCATTTGTCATATTACTGTAAAGATATTAAAGAATAAAATTACGTACAAAGTTTAAAGAGGGAGGTTTTTCTATTGTAAGTCGAACTGTGGGCGTGCCTTCGGGCACGCGTTCGCATTTTTTTGGATATCCCCGGAAGGATATTTTTAACTGGCGCCCGAGCAGGGACCCTCTCGAAACATATCCTTTCTTCCTGGTGATTCGTTTAAAGGCCCTAAACGGACCGTGGTTCAAAACGTCCCATAGGGCGGAGATAACTGTTCCCATAAGATCACAGCTATTATTCTGACACGACAAACAACCACCATCGTACCCATGAGAACACGTTGGCAATCACAGAAGGATTAAAGGATATGTGTGAAGCAAACCGTACCTTAGTAGGTTGCCTTCGACTATTAAAGTTGGCGACTAAAAAGGATAACGCGGTCCTTCCGAAAAGAGGGTTCTCAGTACAAAACCGTGTTTAATTCCGTTGCAGGAAAACCATTCATACAACGTGTTACGAACAACCGTTGATACATTGTGCTACAAGAAACCATTCATACATCGTGCGAGAATCCACGAATCAAAAGTTAAAATTGTTACTAGATATTTATTAAAGTGTGCAAAATAATAAAATAGTCGTGAAGTAAAATTCCACGAGCTAAAGAATAAATTTGTTACAAAAATTCGTTGATATTCATTAAAAAAATTAAAATTATCGTGAAGGAAAAATTCCACGAATTAAAGGTTAAAATTGTTATTAGAAATTCATTAAAGTGTGTAGTAAAATAATCGTGAAGAAAAATTCCACGACTTAAAGTATAATTCTGTTTGTTACGAAAAATTCGTTGAAATTTGTTAGAAAAAGTAAAATTATTGTGAGGGAAAAATCCCACGGGATAAATAATATCCATTGCTAAAAATCCAAAAGGAAATAAATTCTGTGAAAATCCGATTGTGAAGTGTTAGTGTGGTGTTGGTAAGTGAGTGCGAAAAAGGAAAAAACAGGTACTTATAAGCCTTATCTTTGTATCAATAAACTTGTATTAACTAATGCCAAAGGAAGCGGTAAACAAATCGCTCACCGAGTTGACCGGCGCGGTCAACAATATCTTGATCCAATTAAGGGGACTCGAAGGGCGCCTAAAAACGCTCGAAGAGAATCCTGGACCTGGTGCAGGGGTCGTCGTCGACTCCGATGCTTCGGCCATGGAACTTTGTGGTCCTAAGACCGAGGAGGATCTCAAAGAGATCAGAAGCCTATACGGCCTGTCTGGAAATCCAAAACCTAAACTTTCGTAACCATAGTATACATACCACGGGGAAACCAAATATAGTCACTGCTCCTATCAATCAGTTGACAAGGTTTGAGACAAAGCCATCCTTACAACAAAGAAATTTTGGGCGACAAATGCCTGAAAGACCTGGCTACCAATACCATCCGCCAAGATACGGGAATTCGGCGCCGCCAAGGCCAACCGCACCCAAGAATCACGAGCGGATGGAGGTAGACCGATCCGTTCATTCTCGCTAAGTTAACTACATGAATCGACCCTCTGGCCGCAATGGCTTCAAGAGGAAGGCTAGGTCGGATAATTTCGTACACAAGCAGCAAAGATTGTTTAACATTCAGTACCAAGACGAACCGAGCAACAATTTACTGAAGAGTATGACGATGCTGAGGAACCGACAGAAGAGGTAAATTTAATGTCGGACGGACATCCAGCATACCATACTTAGATTTCATTACGAAAGATAATACTACTCTGAAGTTTCTTGTTGATACCGGCGCCAACAAGAACTTTATAAGTCCATCAGTTTCAAAAGGAACAATGCGGCTCCCAAAACCCTTCTTCGTACACTCAGCAGCGGGAAAAATACAAATTAAAGAACGCATAAGTGGAAGATTCTTCGAGAAAGCAGGCAACGACACGATCCTTACTTTTTACGTTCTTCCAGGGTTGGTAGCCTTCGATGGAATCATCGGGGATGATACCCTGAAAGAACTGGAAGCGGTAATAGACCGTAAAACTAATATGCTTTACCTGAAACCAGATATAAGGATTCCGATAAAGGAGGAAGTGTCGCTGCAAGCTAACTTTGTTTTAGACGAGAATCTTTCAAGCAATGCCAAAACTGAGTTACACCGCTTAGTGCACAAATATAGCACCATCTTCGGACCGATTAATGATAGCGAAATGATTCAGACCACAGTTCAGGCCGAAATCCGCACAAACACGTCAGAAGCAATTTACACGAAAAGTTACCCCTACCCCGTCTGCATGAGGGACGAGGTCGAGAAGGAAATTGCAAAGCTTCTGGAAGAAGGCATCATTCGCCCATCAAAAAGTCGATACAATTCACCGATTTGGATTGTACCTAAAAAACCAAAACCGACGGGAGAAAAACAGTACCGCATGGTAGTCGATTATAAGCGACTAAATGCGGTCACAATCTCCGACACATACCCGATCCCCGACATAAACGCCACCCTAGCTAGCCTCGGTAAGGCTAAATACTTTACCACACTTGACCTTACGTCGGGCTTCCATCAAATCCCGATGAAAAAATCCGACATACCAAAAACTGCCTTCTCAACGATGAATGGCAAATATGAGTTCGTAAGGCTACCGTTTGGGCTGAAAAACACCCCAGCCATATTTCAAAGGATGATAGATGACATCCTCAAAGAGTTCAACGGCAGAATTTGTTATGTCTATATCGATGACATAAACGTGTTTGGTGATAGTGAGGAGACTCACCTGAGAAATATAGATACCCTCCTCGCCAGGTTACAGTGTGTCAACCTAAAGGTTAACCTGGAGAAGACGCACTTTGTGGAATTTCTCGGATACGTCATAACCTCTGACGGCATTCGTTCAAAAAATTCTGCCTCCTGAAAACCTAAAAGAACTAAAATCTTTCCTCGGTCTCCCTTCTTACTATAGGAAGTTCATTCGCGATTACGCGAAGGTTGCGAAACCCTTAACGAACCTTACAAGAGGGGAAAATGCGCAGGTAAAAGCTAATCAATCTAAGCGTGTAAAGGTAGAACTCAATGAAGATGCCCTTAGGGCCTTCGATGATCTAAAGAATCTACTGATATCTTCCGAAATCCTAGCTTTTTCGGACTTCGAAAAGCCCTTCAACCTCACAACTGATGCGTCAAATTACGCCATTGGAGCAGTTCTCTCGCAAGGCGAACCTGGGCGAGATAGGCCAATAGCGTATGTTTCCCGATCTTTGAATAAGACTGAGGAAAGCTACGCAACGAATGAGAAAGAGATGCTGGCTATTGTCTGGGCGCTTGATAATCTCAGGTCATACCTTTACGGTGCGAAAAAAATCCGCATTTTCACTGATCATCAGCCCCTGACTTTCGCTTTGGGCAATCGAAATTACAACGCTAAATTAAAGCGTTGGAAAGCTCGTATTGAAGAGTATAACTTTGAGCTCATTTACAAGCCAGGAAAGTCGAATATAGTGCCTGATGCACTTTCGCGGTTAAGGACGCAAGTCAATCACTTGCCCGGCTCCCTACAAGTGGAGCCGCCGCAGAGTGACATTGGCGAAAATGATGCGTCCACAGAAACTTCCAGTGAAACGAGTAACCCAGACACTGAAACGGCTGAGGAGGGGTCATCTACAACCGGAACGATGCATAGTGCTGAACAGGACAGCAGTGACCTCATCCCTCACGTGGAAGCACCTATAAACGTTTTCCGAAACCAAATCCTGATTAAGGTAGGCAAGGGCTTCGAAATCCATGAGGAACCTCATCCCGGATATTCTCGCCATTATGTGGCCCTAGCGCACTTAGATAAAACCACTCTCACAGGCACGCTTAAAGACAAGCTGCGGCCTAGCGTTGTGAATGGCATTAAGATTCCAGGATCGCACTTGTCACTGCTGCAAGAAGTTTACCTCGATCACTTTACCAACTATAAGTTGCAAATAACGCAGAGAGTGGTGGAAGATGTGAGGAATGATGATAGGAAATGTCAATTGATTTTAGACGAACACAAAAGAGCTCACAGGAATCCAAGGGAAAACAGGGATCAACTACTCGAGAAGTATTATTTTCCCAGTATGAGTAGTCTGATAAGAAAATACACCGACTCCTGTGAGGTCTGTAAATTGAATAAATATGACCGGCACCCTCAAACTCCGGAGTTCCAGCCAACACCGACCCCTTCGTATCCATGTGAGATATTACACATGGATATAATGGGAATTCAAAACGAAAAATTTATTACATGTATAGATAAGTTTTCCAAGTTCGGGAAAATATTCCACATCAAAATCATGCACTGATTTCTTTGAATACCTACCTCAAAACAAAGCCGGAATTGCTTCGTCAAATTTCTTTAAAGGATAAAATACAAAACCACAATCACAGGAGGAGATAAAGAAAAGAAAAACGAAGAGGATTCATTATGATGGAAATGAATTGTTCGGCGGTCCGGTGTTCTTCGCAAAATACTGTTTTTCTGGAATCGATTTATACTGTTTTTTTTTTGATATTTTTTGTTGAAATATACTGTTACATTTGGGCTGGGATTCGAAAAAATAAAACACTATTCTGTTAAATTCTTCTAGTAAAATCACTTTTATTACACTTTTATGAATTATTCCCTAATTAAGTACCAGAACAATATTACTTAAACAATTCTTCAACGATTCAAACCAACCACTTATTTCACTCTATTACTCTGCACTTATTTATCTTCACAACCGATTACTACCTCGAACTTTTAACCAATCACTGATAAAAATCAACTGTCCCCCTGTTCTAAAACCTTTCCTTTTATATCTGCTCTGCCATCTCTTCGAGAACTTTCTAGCTAACTCCAACTGGTTCTACAATTGGCTCACATACCTTTTCCCCTTTTCAGCAATTGATAAATTCCCAGTTAATTTAGTTTAGTGGGGAATTGACAGATTCCAATCTCCAATTGGAAGTGGAACTTGTTTGGTGACAAATGGGGGTTGTTTTCATTTCACCATTTTAGTTTGTTTTCATTTCACCATGATTCATTCCACGCCACAATATCCCCCTCTTAAACTTGTTCGTGCCTCGTTGGATGCGATAGACAACGTCGTTGATGCGCTTTACGATTTTGTAGGGTCCTTCCCAGTCTTGTTGCAACTTAGGTGATAAACCTTTTCTTCGATGAGGGTTATATAGCCATACCAGATCTCCTTCTTGGAAGCCTGTAGTTGTTGTTTTAGTATCGTACCTCGTTTTCATGCGGTCACTGGCTATCTTAATATTAGCCCTGGTCCCTCGATGCACGTCCCTGATGATATCCCTGAGGTCTGTAACATAGTCCTCCTCATTTTTTGACTCTTCGCATGGAGATCCAAACATTAACTCGCTAGGTAGGCGGACTTTTCGACCAAATAGGACTTCAGATGGAGTATGTCCAGTGGTGTTGTGCACTGCACTTCGATAGGCCAATAAAAACATGGGAATGTGTTTGTCCCAATCTCTCTGGTCATCGCCAACGACCTTAAAGAGGTGTTCATTCAGCGTTCTATTGAAGCGTTCCACCATCCCATCTGATTGTGGATGAAGCGGTGTTGTTCTTGTCTTCTTAATCCCGAGTAACTGGCACACTCCTTGGAAAATCCTGGACTCGAAGTTTCGTCCTTGGTCCGAATGCAGTTCCATGGGCACACCAAATCTGCTTACCCAGTTGAAGACGATTTGCTCCACCACAGTCTTAGCTTCTTGATTTGGGATAGCGAATGCTTCAGGCCACTTACTGAAGTGGTCCATAACAACAAGGATGTAACGATTT
The DNA here is from genome assembly GCA_963082955.1 of Cheilosia grossa. Taxonomy (NCBI): domain Eukaryota; kingdom Metazoa; phylum Arthropoda; class Insecta; order Diptera; family Syrphidae; genus Cheilosia; species Cheilosia grossa. Next base: position 49,966,559 of record OY720144.1, on the reverse strand, counting down.
CCATTGTTCGTTTCAGGAAACGGTCCCGCAATATCAACGGCTATCCTTTCGAAAGGGGCTCCCACATTATATTGATGCATCTGGCCTCGGACTTTCACTCTCGGGCCTTTGCTGGCCGCACATATTACGCATTTCCTGCACCAATTCTCAACATTCTCCCTTGAATGGACCCAGTAAAAGCGTTCTCGCACTTTTCCGAGTGTTTTGTTTATTCCCAAGTGGCCTCCAGACACTCCATCATGCAATTCCCTCAGCACTTCGATAACTTTCGTCCTGGGAACAACAAGCTGCATTACGTACGACTTTCTATCCGGGTTTTCCCATTTTCTTTTTAGAATGCCGTCTTGGACATGAAGGGAATCCCACTGCGCCCAGTATGCCTTCAGCTCGGGACTCCTATTGGATATCTCCTGCCAGTCTGGTTTTCCCTCATGCTCCTTCCAGGCGAGGATAGGTTCGATATCCGGATCTTCCTTTTGAGCCTCCCGGATTTCCCGTGCACTCCAGCCACCAATGGGCATAGCTCTCACCCTTTGAACGGACACGACATCTTTTTCCTCGTGTCGTAAGCAATGTTTACAATGCAAAGCACGGTCGACGGGAGAGAGCGTCCGCATTTGAGTGAAGACTTTCATTTCGATGTTCTATTTCGTAGTCGTACATCTGCAGCTGTTCGATCCACCTTGCGACTTGTCCTTCAGGATTCTTAAAGTGTAGTAGCCACTTTAAAGATACATGGTCTGTGCGAAGGATGAATTTCTGCCCATAGAGGTACTTATGGAAATGTTTTGTTGCCAGTACCAAAGCAAGGAGTTCGCGCCTGGTAAAACAGTAGTTTCTTTCTGGCTTTGAGAGAACTTTGCTGAAGTACGAAACTACCTTCTCTTGGCCCTCGTGCACCTGGGAAAGGACGGCTCCAATACTCACATTACCAGCGTCTGCATCCCCAATAAATGTTTTTCCAGGGGTGGGGTACGCTAATATGGGGGCGTCGCACAACTGTTGCTTAAGTTCTTTGAAGCTGTTTTCGCACTCACCTGACCATTTGAATTGTTTGCCTTTTTCTGTCAGTTGATGCAAGCTCTTTGCGATCCTGGCAAAGTCATTTACAAACCGCCTGTAATAGGTCGCAAGTCCCAGGAAGCTTCTCAGCTGATGTTTGTCTTTGGGAACCGGCCAGTTTTTCACTGCATCGATCTTCTCCGGATCAGTCTTGACTCCCTTGGAAGAGATGATGTGCCCGAGATACTTCACTTCTGGTCGGAATAGAGAACACTTCTTCGGGTTCAGTTTTAACTGTGCACTTCGTATCCTTTGGAACACTTCCCTAAGGTTATTTCGATGTTCGTTGAATGTTTTACCAACCACGATGACATCGTCCAGGTAGACCAAACAGGATTTCCACGTCAGTCTCAGCAAAAAATCACACTCCATTAGACGTTCAAAAGTTGCTGGAGCATTGCACAGTCCAAACGGCATTACTGTAAACTGCCAAAGCCCGTTTCCTGCTGTGAATGCTGTTTTCTCGCGGTCTTCTGGATGGATCTGTACTTGCCAGTAGCCACTCTTCAGATCAAGAGTCGAAAACCATTTGGCTCCGGATAGTGTGTCCAGAGTATCGTCAATTCTGGGCAGGGGGTAGCTATCCTTCTTGGTGACGTTGTTTAGTTGGCGATAGTCCACGCAGAATCTCGTACTTCCATTTTTCTTTTTGACCAGGACGACCGGTGATGCCCACGGACTTTTTGAGCTTTCAATCAGTCCTTCCTTTTCTATCGTCGACACCATTTCTGCAACCTCCGTCTGCTTGGCCAATGGTAGTCGTCTGGGAGGCTGACGAATTGATCTTGCATCCCCGGTGTCTATTCGGTGTTCTACGAGATGTGTTCGGCCATACCCGCTACTGTGCGAAGCAAATATATCAGCGAACTCGTCGATTAGACTCCCTGCCATGGCCCGTTGCTCCTGATCCAGCTCGCACTCTCCGAGTATATTCTTTTTCATTTCCGATATTTCCGTAGGTCTAACCGGTTTAGCAGGACTTTTATTTGCCAATTTTGTGACCGCAGTAATTGGTACGCACTTTCCCATCACTTCCCCTTGCTTCAGCTTTACGCTTCTGTGCTCCACATTGAGGACACGAACGGGAACCAAGTTGTTTTTAGGTTCAACAAGCATCTTTCCGACAATATAGCTCTGGTAATGGTTTTCTGAATCTGGCTCTATTAGGAAGAATCGGTGGCTCCCAGGATCACCTTCCAGCTTTGTCCAAATAAGTGTCTCTGACGAAGGTGGTAAAATTTCGTCCTCACTTACAACTGTTCTTAGAGCTGCGACGTTCTCGTTCCCGTAAATCATTGGAATCTCGACGTTTCTGTACTTTATAACTCGAGTACTACATCATGCGTCTTCATAAAGTCGATTCCAATGATGCATTCGTCTTATATCGGCCACTAAGAATGTATGGGAGAAGACTATTCCTGCTAGGCTTATCGTCAAGAGTACCTCACCATACAACTTTACCGTTGCTCCAGTTGCTGTTTTCAGACAGTAGCTGCTGGTGTTGTGCAGCCATTGGCGAACGATGTCCCTTCTGATTATGGAAGCGGTGGCACCTGTATCGATTGTGGCCACACACTTATCTGGCCGATATGGGTTTCCACTGTCAAGCTCCTATTACATCGTTTGGTCTGGGAGACCTGAATTGTGGTCCTGGGGGCGTCGATTCCAGAAACCAGCTTCCACCCCGCGAAGTTGGTTCTTAACTGATGGCTTTGTGAGGTTCCGTCCGCCGATTGTTCAGATGCCTCCTCGATACGACTCCTAGTTCTGCAATGTGGTCAACTGTCCTGTCGACGTTCAGCACTACACTGTCGATGAAGATGTCCAATTTTTTTGCAGTTCCAGCAACGGATCGGTCCCCTGCGAGTACTGTTCCGGTCTTCTACATCTGTTCTCTGGCATGAGCATTCGACGGATGTTATTTCTCTCACGCGGTGGAATGCTTGAGATGCTTGGTCCGCAGCTTTCATAGTTAAGGCAAATGCCAGTGCCTCAGGAAGAGTTCTCTTTCCAGCCATTCGTAGAGCCATCTGCAGCTGTCTGTCCTCTATGGCTTGTGTAAATGCCTCAATAGCCATTTCGTTGATGACATCTTCGCCGGCATTGGGATATGACAAGTGCGCTACCCGTTCTATATCCGCTTGCAGCTGCTGGAGTGTTTCTCCCCTCTTCTGGAATCTACTGCGCAGTTGCACTCTATACACTTGCTGCATATGGTCGTCACCAAACCGCATCTCAATAGCCTTAACCAAAGCATCATAGTCGCGCTGTTTTTTTTCTGAGATAGTTTGAAGCAATTCTGCAGCTGTACCTCGTAATGCGAGCGTTAATGCAATCGACTTTTCCTCGTCGTCCCATCCATTGGTCATTGCAGCTGCTTCGAACTGTCTTTTATAGATCGGCCATGATGTTTGACCATCGAAAACGGGTGGTTGCATATCCTTCCTTCTTGGGCAGTCAGTAGAATATTCCCGAACTTTCTGTTTCTTGACTTTTTCGAGCTCTTTAGCTATGTTCTCGATGTTCGTGCCGAGCTCTTTAGCTATGTTCTCGTGTTAATGAAACGTCTCATTAATTTCCTCAAATTTTGTTTCATGCTCGTTTAATTTGTCATCAATTGCGTAGATTTTTACATTCAGAACATTCCTAAATTCTTCCACGGCATCTTTTTGTGCGGCGACAAGAGAATTCTTTTGATCTGCGAACTTCGATTCCATAGAATTCTTCTGTTCTTCTAGAGAATTCTTTTGTTCTGCGAACTTCGATTCCATAGAATTCTTCTGTTCTTCTAGAGAATTCTTCTGTTCTGCGAACTTCAATTCCATAGAATTCTTCTTTTCTTCTAGAGAATTCTTCTGTTCTTCCATCTTGGCAAGAAGTAATTCCATCATAGCGCTAATATCAACGCCTGTAATTACTTGTTCTTCTGCCACGTCGAAAAGCATGGTCTTTGGATTTTCTCCCTCATTTTGGACAGCCTCCTGCAGACGAAGTATGAGGTCACTTTTCCCTCCAGCTGTAGAGATATTTCTCTTTTCTAATTCACTTTTTAATTGGGGTATGCTTAGTTGTAGCAATACACGACCCATTTTGTTTGTCTCTTGTAATTTGAAAATTCACAAATTCACTTAAATTTTTTATTTTTTTTTAATGTTTCGCTTTAGCACAGAATAAGTTTTATCCCACTTCTGACACCAATGTAACATTTGGGCTGGGATTCGAAAAGATAAAACACTATTCTGTTAAATTCTTCTAGTAAAATCACTTTTATTACACTTTTATGGATTATTCACTAATTAAGTACCAGAACAATATTACTTAAACAATTCTTCAACGATTCAAACCAACCACTTATTTCACTCTATTACTCTGCACTTATTTATCTTCACAACCGATTACTATCTCGAACTTTTAACCAATCACTGATAAAAATCAACTGTCCCCCTGTTCTAAAACCTTTCCTTTTATATCTGCTCTGCCACTTCTTCGAGAACTTTCTAGCTAACTCCAACTGGTTCTACAATTGGCTCACATAACTTTTCCCCTTTTCAGCAATTGATAAATTATTCCCAGTTAATTTAGTTTAGTGGGGAATTGACAGATTCCAATCTTCAATTGGAAGTGGAACTTGTTTGGTGACAAATGGGGGTTGATTTCATTTCACCATTTTAGTTTGTTTTCATTTCACCATGATTCATTCCACGCCACAATACCTACTGTTTTTGGCCTGAAAAAAGATGCGAGCGGACGTAGGTACCAATTTTATGTAATACTGGGTTGCAGATGTTGTTGTACCTACCTGAATGGAGTTACATGACTTCAAGACTATAAATATTTAATTTATTTAAATCTGAAACTAAAACAAATAGGTTTGAAAATACATAAATTTACTTTTAGCTTCAGAGAATTTGAGAAAATAAAAGTAAAAAACTGGCGCGGATTTTTAACGTTAGAGAATTCAAAAAAATAAAGGATAAAAATTCGCAAGAATATTCATCCGTCCATATGTGTTCGTATTCGTAAGTGAATATAAAGGACTATTGACATGAGCGCGAACTGCGAAAAGGCGAATTACGTAAATATAAATTTAACTGTATTTATGAATTGAAAATTGCTATTTGTTCTACCATAAAAGCATTATATTTAATTAATCTAACATCTATTTAAAAAAAACCTCCATCTCTATTGATTTAAGTAGCTAAATTTACAATTACAGCAATTTTCCCGCGAATTGACAAAATGGTTTCCAAAAGCAATTAGCCACCACAACTTCGAACACACATTGACTTATATTTAGTAATAATTTGTTAGTGTACATATTACTGGACAAAGAAAAAGAAGAATGATTCATAAAGTAGATGTTAAGAAGAACGGCCGCCTTTTTATTTTTCACGCTCTTGATAGCCACTTAGCGCATCTACAAATTTATAAAACAGGACGAGTTTTCACCAGCGAAGACCACGGCCTTATTTTCCAATGCTATAAAGATATTTCTTCTCTCCACCTGACTCTCAAGCAGGTAGTCCAAATCAGTCGCTCTTCAGCGTCCGTGGTGGACAGACGACTTGGTTAGTGAGGCAGCGTTTGCGAAAGTAAAGTGTTTAAGTAGTGTTTCCGAGTGAAAAAATAGTGTAAGCCATTTGGCTTAAGGAGCGAGTCTTCGGCTCTTTCAAGTTTTCTAAAGTTTCTTGAAAATTAAAAAACAAAACAAATCATAAAAATAGATAAATTTAAGGCGGAAAGGCAATAATTTTAAGGATATTGATAAGTTTAGAGCGCTCGCTTGGAGCCAGTAAACTAGAATAAGATAAATGTTAGTTTTAAATTAGATTTAATCGTTTTTGTCTAGTGTGTAAGCTTAAAGAAATAAAAATAAAAAATAAAATTTTAAAGTTAAAAAAAAACAAAAAAGTTAAGTAAGAGGAGTCAGGTTCGAGTCCCAGTGGGGGATTATTTTATTATTTAAATAATAAAACAAAAACAATAGTGGAAGTGCCGCAAGGCGATCACGCGATGGACATTGGCCAGTCCAAGGTCCCGCAAGGCGATACCACGTTGCCCAAACGCTTGACCAGACAGGGCAAAGAAAAACTGCAGCAAGTTGAACTTGCAACAACAACAACTACAGCTGCACCAGTAGCAGCAGCGTCAACAATAACAACAAGTGCGGTAGCAGTACCAGCACCATCAACAAGTACCGCAGCATTGGCTCAGGTACAGTCATCAGTAGTGACAAAGACTGAAAAACGCAGAAGAAAGCTGAAACCGACACCGAATCTTCAGCATAAAAGGAAGTCGAAGAGAGACGAAAAAATGACGTCACGAGCAACCTCGTCAGAGGCCGATCGACTCAGCTACTCCTACGAGTCCGAAGGGGGCGAGGGACGATATGTAGGCGAAGGTAATTCGTTCCAATTACTGGACGCCGAAATAGAAGGAGAACAACAGAGAGACCACGACGACAAGGAAGCCCAGCTTGATCGGCTGATCAGAGAGCTCCTCGCAGCAACAACACAAACAACAACAAAAACAGCTTAAGCAGCAGCAACAACAACAAGCACTGCTTAAGCAACAACAACAACATCAGCAACAGAAAAAGCAGATGGCACACAAACAGCCACTGCAGCAACAACAACAAAAACAAATACAGTCACAGAAACAGAAACTGCAAGCGCAGCAACAGCAGCAGAGACAACAGCCGCAGCAACAGCAGCAGCAGAGACAGCAACAACAACAACAACAACAACAAAAACAACAACAACAACGCCACTAAGCATATTATTAAGAAGGTACGCACCGCTCTGGATAAAGCAGCGACTGAATACTTCACATATACTCCAAAAGGAGAAAAACGGCAAACGGTGCTGCTTAAGGGTACAACCCAAATACTAAAATAGAGGAGCTTGAAAAAGAGTTCAAGAATTATAAGGGCGACGACCTTAAGTTCGTGGGGGTCAAGCCGTTTTCTTCGCCTGCGGACAGGGGTGGTAGCCGCAAATTACCATTCTTTTTGGTGCAATTAACACCCGACAGCAAAATTGATAATCTGAAAAGGATCAGATTCCTGTACTATCATGCAGTACGTTGGGAAAAATTAAAGAGGTCAGATCGTGTACTTCAATTTATGCGCTGCCAGAGGTTCGGGCACGCCGCAGCTAACTGTCACATGCAGTTCAGGTGCGTTAAGTGCAACAATGACCAGAAACATGGGGAATGTGCTTTAGGTAGCGATAGGGTAGAAGATCGAGGCCAGCTCTCGTGTGTACTCTGCAACAGCTCAGGACATCCTGCTAATTTCAGGGGATGTCCCAAGTATCAGCAGGTAAAACAGAATGTGCAGGCTCGAAAACAGAGGTCCGAAGAAGAGAAGGGTCGAAAGAGTCGCTCGTTCTCTAATTTTGCTACACCGTGCAAATGGCACAATCGCCGATGCAAATACTCATCTGTTCGTGAGTAGAGATGAACTTCGGTGCATCTTTGAGTCACTTAAAAACAAAAAGTCGGCGGGAGTTGTTGGTGTCCCAAACGTCGGATATCTTCGCCACACTATTTAACAATGCGCTGAATAATGCGTATTATCCGGAGCAATGGAAAATAGCGGTGGTACACCCTATCCCGAAAAAGGATAAAGATAGGACGAACCCTGCTAATCTCCGGTCAATTAGTTTGCTTCCGAATGTTAGCAAGGTATTCGAGAAAATCGTCAATAGATCTCTTTTGAAATGGGTTGAGGAAAATAAGATTATTCCGGACAACCAGTTTGGCTTCAGAGCGGGGCATGACACTGTTCATGACGCGTCAGAACTGGTTTCCGGCATTCAGTGGAATAAAAGAAAGAAGCAATGCACGGGTGCCTGCCTGGTCGACTTTGAGAAGGCCTTCGATACCGTATGGTTGGAGGGGCTCTTCTATAAGCTGACCGGATTGGGCATTCAAAAACCTATTCTGTATATGATTTATGACATGCTTATGGGAAAGAAGTTCGTTGTCAAAGCTGGCAACGTGACTTCGAGCAGGGTTTTTGAAATTAAAAACGGCTTACAACAAGGAGCAGTGAATTCTCGTCCTATTTAATATTTACACAAGGGATCTGGTGGGTTCCCTCAGACATGCTATAGCGTACACGGACGATTTAGTGGCGTACAGGTCAGGACCAAAAATCGAGGTCATTAGTATCCTTCTGCAGCGTGACTTCGAACAAATTAAGAGGTATTGCGATGATTGGAAGTTGAAAATCAATTTCCAAAAATCGGAAACAATCCTGTTCAGAACTACATTGGCTGGGGCCTCTGGGGATACCAGAAAAAACTGGAGAAAATTAACAATTATTGGACAGCAGGGGCGACCATTGCAGTGAAAAACGTGGTGAGGTATCTTGGCATCTGGATCGACCAGTATCTGTATTTTGACAAACATATTGTTAATTGTGAGAGTTTTCACAAACTCGCCGCTTGCTGGATGGTCTTTTGCTAGCAGCTTGCTGTCTCGCTTGCTGGTTTTTTGTTTGTCACGAAATGTATATTTTTCGCGAGATTTACTCGAATGCAATAAAACAACTTTTCGTTAAACGTTATAAATTTATTTCCAAATCTCGGACAATTTCTTAGCGTGTCTTTTTACAGCCATTCTCCTCTCATAATACCGTATACATTTCTTAAAATCTATCTTTCCTTTTCTTAAGGTTGTACTAAAAATACTAATTCAAAATAGAGATTTATTGCTATCATCCTACTACTAATTTAAATCTGTTTTTAATTCATTTTGTTCTTCATTTCTTCTTCTTCATGCAGCAACATTCTGCCCGCCTTGAAGTGTCTACCAGATATCTTCAATCCTCAATTGGAAAAGGCGCCAATCGATGAATCGCCCGTCGCAAGATCCCTTTCATTGTTCTCACGTCGACAACTCTTACCTTGCCATCCGAAGACTGGACCAATTTGACCACTTTTCCCAGCAACCATTGTTGAGGTGGTGTCTTATCCTATCAGCGAATAGTCTTTTTTCTCAGGCCATCGCTCCTCAGATAAAAAAAGGAACCTAGGACCACTAAACCAAATACTTTCTGGTAACTCTCCCGCAAAGGCTCCTCTAGATACAATATCTGCCGGATTTTGTTTCGAACTGACATGTTTCCAGATTGCCTGTGGCATAGTGGTTTGTATTTTAGAAACTCTGTTTGCAATAAATACTTCCCATGTTGTTGAATGTGCAGATAGCCAGCAAAGGACAATCTCCGAATCCGTCCAGAGATGTACACTCTCAATGTGCGAAATCTGGAAGGATTTTCGCTACCAACGTCGCTAGCATCTCAGCTGCGCAAAGTTCACGGCGGGGTAGACTCTGCGTTTTTATTGGAGCTACCTTTGATCTAGCCGTCACTAAATGACAACAAACACGATTGTTTTCTTCGATTGTCCGTACATAAATGCAACATCCATACGCCTGTAAGGATGCATCGGAGAACCCATGGATTTGCACGATCTTTGGTTTGTCGGCTAGAACATATCTTGGAATATTAATTGATTCGATTTCCTTTAATCGAGATCGAAAGTTCTTCCACTCGCTATAAATCCTAGCTTGAACGGACTCATCCCAATCGGTCTTTTTTACCCACAGGCCTTGCAACAAAATTTTATCCTTCACAATTGTCGGGTTAATAAGTCCTAATGGGTCAAACAGCATTGACAATTCGGATAATATTATCCGTTTTGTTATCTTCGTTGTCAACGGGAACTCTGGTACAACATACTGAAGTTGATCCGTTGCAGGATTCCATTTTATCCCGAGTGTTTTTATGATATCGGAATCGTTAATTCTCAAGGGTTTTTCCCTATCGACTTCTGGTATTTTCCTTAGCAGAGGCTCCTCATTTGTCCACCACTTCCTTAAGTCAAAACCTGCACTATATAGTAAAGTTCTAACTTCTTTGTAAATGGCTTGGATCTCTTCAGCCGAATCCCCACCGCTAATTAGGTCATCCATATAGAAATCCTCTTTGAGAATTTTTGAGCCAAGCGGATGAGTTGAAGAATTCTCATCGGCCAACAACTTTAAACAACGAGTGGCTTGATATGGAGCCGAAGTTGTACCATACGTCACCGTATTTAATTGGTAGACTTTCAACGGATGATTTGCAGTTTCTCTCCAGAGTATGCATTGAAATCTCTGATCTCTATCATCAACAAGTATTTGTCTATACATTTTTGAAATGTCGGCTGTCAGTGCGAATTTATAACAACGAAAACGTAATATAATGTTATACAAATCATCTTGTGTAACAGGGCCCTTCAACAAAATGTCGTTCAGCGAGTTACCTGACGAAGATCGAGCACTGCAGTCTCAACTGGCCGAAGGACATACTGATGAGGACAAAAGTAACTATCATTTTTTACATCTTCCAGTTTCACTTCCTTCATGTGTCCTAAACGTTCGTACTCCTGCATAAAATCCAAATACTGTCCCCTAATCACAGCATTTCTATCTAACCTCTTTTCGAGAGACAAAAATCTTCTTTTGGCGATTTGAAACGAGTCTCCTAATGTAGATGGATTTTCCTTAAACGGTAATCTAACAACAAATCGTCCGTTAGTTGCTCTTTTGACCGTTTTGGTGAAATGTTGTTCACACCTTTCCTCTTCCGGATTAAGGAGTTTCACAGAATCAACTCTTTCTACTTCCCAGAACTTTTCCACAAGCTCATGAAGGCGTGAGTCGTCCCGCACAACCTGATTTCCTAACAAGCACACTGCAGGTCCTGTTGACTTATTAGGTTCATACCTTCCAGATACGACCCATCCAAACAGAGTGTGGGTGTGGGTTTTCCAGTGAGCTTTATCTGCCCCATTACCAAAAGCTCAAAGAATTGGTCTGCGCCTATCAGCAAATCAATTTTTGATGGCCGATTGAAATTGGGATCAGCTAGGACAATATTTTTGGGAATATTCCAGCTATCTATCTCAATTGATTCTCTTGGTTGGGGGTTGGTTATACTTTTCATAACAAGGAGCTCTAACTCAGTTTCAAAGTCGGATATTCTGGACTTACAAATGGCCGTTGTAGTATGGCGAATCTTCGCAACCTCGTTTCCGATACCGCTTACTTGTAACTCAGTTTTAGATTTGGCTAATTTAAGCCTTTGTACCATCCCTTCGGTGATAAAATTGAGTTGGAATGCTGAGTCAAGCAACGCACGAGCTGGTTGGTATCTACCAAATTTATCTTTGATTAGAATTTCAGCAGTCGCCAATATCACCTGATTATTGGAGCTGCCAATCAGAGCTGACAGATTAGCAGGTTCATTGTCAAGGACTGCCACACTAGTTGAGGCCCTATTTGCAGAAAATCTATGCAGTAACCTGTGGTGCGGCAATGAGCAAATACTACACTTAGCCTTTGTGCAACGACGAACCGAGTGTCCCTTTTCCAGACAGTTTATGCAGAGAATTAATTTCTTCACTTCCTGGAACCTCCTATCCACAGCTAAATTCTGAAATTCCTCGCATGAATCTACCTGGTGACTGTCCGAATGACAATATTCGCATTGCACTTGCTGTGCAGCTAAAGAAATACGCCTATCCGATCTATTCGGTTTATTTCTACTATTGCGATTTCTTTGATATGAATCCGGTTTGAAGGTATTCTTCGAACAACTTTCAGAACTCAATAATTTTGACTCCTTTGCTTCTAAATTCTTGCAACGTCGATCAAGAACTACCGTGAAATCTTCCCAGTCTGGCAACTTGCTATAATCGATTGAATCCTGCCATTTCGCTTGAGTTTCCTCGTCAACGCGATCTAACGCCAGAGATATCAATATAGCATTAGTTATGTCCTTGTAATTTCCTATTGAAAGCATGGCTGTGAGATGGGTATTAAAACGATCCTCAAGATTTCTAAGCGAAAAGGCGGAAGCTTTACTAACCTTTGGGATTTCCAACAAAAAGTTGATGTGCTCTTGAAAGATAAGGCATTTGTTGTCAAAACGCTTCTTCAGTCTATCCAATGCTTTACGATAATTTGCACCTATCATATCAAACTCCTTCACAGCACTCAGCGCAGCACCCGAAAGACAACGCCTCAGATAGTTGAACTTCTGCAAGTTATCGAGAGTTTCATCTTTATCCACTAAATTCGTATACTCAGAAAATTGGCCGGAGAATGTGGGGAGCTTTATCTGCTCTAATTTTGGACGAATAGGCGGTTGCTGATGAAAGTACGTTGCATTAAAGCTTTCATTAGTACCGGCGACATTGTGGCTTTTTGCCTCTCCCAGCAGACTTAATATTAATGATTTTGAGCTAACATAAATGTCCTCAATCTCATCTCGGAAATTATAATTTGCTGCAACGTCATTTGCCACATTAAATTTCTCAATCGACGATTGAACATTTAAAATTTGTTTGAAGTAAGATTCCAATATACTTAATCTACACTCCAATTCAGTTGCCGACAACGATTCGCCCTTTTTTATTATATATGATTTAATTCTGCTCAAACTTTGCTTAGTAGTTCCTCTCAAAACTTTCAAATCTGATAAGGTTTTGCTAGTGGCATTGCTACTTGAAGCGATATCAATTTGTGGATCCTCTACTACCACGAGTTCTTCCTGTCCTTCTGACATTGCTAATCAACGACTAAAGCAAGTAAAGGAAATATAATATAGGAAACAAGAATGCTGAGAATTCTATAAATGTGAACTCAGCAACAGCAACAACGATATTTTCCTATATTATTCCTAGCAACAACTAATTATGTTCGAAGGTGTAACAACCACAACAGCAACAGCGAATTCTCTCAACAACAAATATTTGTCAGCAACAATTTTTTGACACTCAATGTATCCAGCAGGCACGCTTATCAACAATCATTCCAATTCTTGAAATTGTCAATTGTAAGCAACAAAGTTTCCTCAACAAGCTATCAAGCGACAATAAATGTTTTTCCAAATAGCATTCAAATTCAACATACAATATAACTCGAATGTAAATGAAAAGCTTACGTTATCTCCACAATGTTGACGATGATCGAAGAATTTCACCTCCAGCTTTGCTTGGGGTACACAACAGATGAGTTGAGTGATAATATCAGCAGCACAGCATCACCGTTCGTCGAGTTGAAAATTGAATTCCCCTTTTTGCGGTCGTTGTTCTCTTGTCTTCTTTGCGCTTCGTGGTCCACTGCGGCGATAATGAGAAGAGCTTTTTCCACAGATTGGTTGTGTAAAAATTTGAATTTGCTTTCGCACTCTGTAAGAAGTGAATTTAATACAATATGCTGGATTTTAAATTTTTACCACCGATCTGCAATCTATGCAATGGATTTTTCAGCTACAGATAATTCGCAGATTTAGTTGGATATCCACAGCAAATTTTTGTTCATTTTAATGGGAATACAAAATGATTCCCGGGTTTCGGCACCAATGTTAATTGTGAGAGTTTTCACAAACTCGCCGCTTGCTGGATGGTCTTTTGCTAGCAGCTTGCTGTCTCGCTTGCTGGTTTTTTGTTTGTCACGAAATGTATATTTTTCGCGAGATTTACTCGAATGCAATAAAACAACTTTTCGTTAAACGTTATAAATTTATTTCCAAATCTCGGACAATTTCTTAGCGTGTCTTTTTACAGCCATTCTCCTCTCATAATACCGTATACATTTCTTAAAATCTATCTTTCCTTTTCTTAAGGTTGTACTAAAAATACTAATTCAAAATAGAGATTTATTGCTATCATCCTACTACTAATTTAAATCTGTTTTTAATTCATTTTGTTCTTCATTTCTTCTTCTTCATGCAGCAACACATATAGATGCTTGTCTTGCTGGGGCTAAAAGGGCCTACGCTCTGACAAGGAGATTGTTTCGCAGCAGCCAACTTGATTCCAGGGTGAAGGTCATTTGATACGTGGCCCTTATAAGGCTTATCAACGCTTATGGCTGTCCCATGTGGTTCAATATAGCGCCGTCCTGTATGGAAAAGATTCGGGTGTTTGAGAGACAATGTCTCAGGGCCTGTCTAGGGTTGTTTAGAACTCCTGAATCTCAGTACATAAAATACCATCCCAACAGGAACCTATACAATGGGGTTCGAATGAATAGGATTGACAATTTCCTTATTAAGGTGATTCGGAGGCACGTCGCAAGGGCGATAGTAAGCTAGAATAAGATAAAAGTTAATTTTAAATTAGATTTAATCGTTTTTGTCTAGTATGTAAGCTTAAAGAAAGAAGGAATAAAAATGAATTTTAAAGTTAAAAAGGTAGTCCAAATCATGCAGCAATGCAATCATCTCAGCCTGGCATACGGAAGTGTGTTTCCCAAGGCTAACGTGACGGGCTAGTTCCAGCTCTTCCGAATAGGTACCGGCACCCGCTCCGCCATCCATCATGAATGGCTCCTAGCTCCTTAAAGAAACATTTTGTTTACTCTCACGAGATATTTTCAATGACATTGAGAATATCAAACTGCACTGTCGTCCAGAATTATTTTCTTTTTCTTAATGGATTGTGTATGGTTTATTCGTAAAATACGTAACAATTTAAGGCTGGACTCAAGTTTCAGAACCACCTTGTCCTCAACAACAGTGATTAAGGCCAGTTCTTTGTACACTGAGGACGATATACCTACATAAATTCAAGTATGCAACATTTCCGGTTCAAAAGTCACTCACATTCTTCTTTTGCATATAAGAAAACCTGAAATTACCTTTACTTAGTCGGTTTTAGCCTTAATCTTTAAGAAATTGGATACATACGAGTACATAAAAAACTTGTCAAGAATTATTGTGGCTTGACTGGCATTAGCTACAAATAAAAATATATTCTTTTGCATATAAGAAAACCTGAAATTACATTTACTTAGTCGGTTATAGCCTTTATCTTTAAGAAATTGGATACATACGAGTAAATAAAAAACCTGTCAAGAATTATTGTGGCTTGACTGGCATTAGCTACAAATAAAAATATGCTACTTTATGTTATTTGGTCAATTCTAATTCTGTATTCAAAAGTTATATTTAATACAATAGAAATAACTAAAGTATAGCAAAGAGTCGGCTAAACTTCCGCTTTTTCACTAAAGTGCTTTACGGTACTCGACGTACAAAGCAGAAGTTTTTGCTCACACGCACGAAACATACAATTGACCACGCTAGAAACATGGGAGTTCAAGAATTGATGCCACAAATATCCAGCGATTGTCCTTGCGACTTATTATTTTTTCATAGTGAAAGCGAGACACATGCGAAGTTGAAGACATTTAAGAACCAATGGCAAATCATTCTGAATAAGCGAAATCCACGGAATTACAATGTTTGCCTTGAATTTCCAGTCAAAATCGTTGCTTCCATGACATTTGATTTCAGATTCTTCGCAATCAAATCAAACGCGATCCATTAAAATTTTCCGGTGGATTGGGGTTGCTCAACAAAATTATAACCAAGCCGACTTTCGGTTTCAAATTGTTTAGCGGTAAACCAGGAACATCCAAAGAATTTAAAAACTAATGCTAAGTATCCTGCTCGCGCTAAATTTTAGCGTCACTAGTCTCCACCCCGTTTCTCCACAAGCAAAGATAAATGGTCGCTAAATTTTGAAATGCGATAGATGGGACAAAAACCATATGTTCATGACAGATGTCGGTAAACGACATTTTAATTATACAAGTAAAAAGAAATTCAAACTTCAAGGACATTGCAATATTTAAATATCTGCAAAACAATGGATGCAATAAGAATTGAAGAAGATGTTATAATTGCTGCAGCAGCTGAAATAATTGCTATAGTGGCAAGTAGAAGACGACACTTAACTTCGTGTCGCGTAAATCCAATCAATCAACCAGTGAGATTTGTCCTGCAAGTTCCATATAGTTGGCCGTTCCTCCAGAAGCCCCGCAAGTTTTTTTTTCTTTTCATCCCATGAAAAGGGTATTTTGGTTTTGCCTCTTCTTTTACTTATACCGCTAATGTGACTACACACAGCTTGGGAAAGAGAAAAAAATAAATAGTTTGAGATAATAAATTCACCCGACAGCAACAACACAACACAAACTTTTTCTTCTGTCGGAATTTATCTTCGATTTAATGTACCGGACATTTATTTGCGAGCTAAATGAGTGGAGACTTGTCATCGGCCCATCTATATGAAGTTAAGAATTTAGCGAGCGAACAGGATACTGCTTTGCTAAATTGTCTCGCTAAATTTTATCTTTGTAGACATTTCTGTATGGGAGATAAAATTTAGCGCGAGCAGGATACTTAGCTTAAGTGTTTAAAATAAGTTTTGTGGTATTGGAAGTGACACTATCCGTGTTTCTATCCAGTACATTTTTTTTCAAAGTGCGGTTCCCCATAATGTTCTGTCCACAACGTCATCCCCTTAAACTTTAATTTTAATTTCCCCTTAAACTTTAATTTTCACGACAAAAAGAAGCATATGTCCTTCCTTGGGCCAATATGAATCCACCAAGCCAAAAATCGTAAGAATCGAGGAATCCATTCTCGATTTATGAGTGTACACACGGACGTCAGTCTCTTTTGTGTATAGCTGTACCCACCTGGTTTTGCCCGTGCCTTTCGTTTCGACCAATCGGGTCAAAACTTTCTTATCTTTAAAACTGGAACCAACAATAGGTAACCAACCACAAAATTTCATTGAAATCGGTTGAACGGTTTCGGCGATCGACAAGAGCACCACCTGTCGTCGACTCTCTTCAGTGGCGTCGTTTGTACGAGCATGAAGAATGAAAGACACGTATTTCCCGGAATCATAGTTTGTACACAACTGCGTGGTTGAAATTTAATGTAATGATGTTCAACTTTTTTAATTTTTAATAGGTATGTATTTAAAAAAAAATAAAAACCCAAAATGACACTTCATTTGTTAAGATTAAATATACACTACCGAAACTATAGAAATAATATAGAGTGAATGGATGGATGGATGCTTCACAGTGTTTCATTCACGTAGTGCAAAAAATCAAAAAAATTTAAAATCAAAAAAATAAACTAGCCTATCGCCATACTCTATCTCGTAGCTTTCTATTAGTGAAAGAATTTTTGACATCGGTTCATTCAGTAGTTCCGGAAATTACCTCTTACAAAAAAACATTACCTCTTTATTTAATAGTTTGATGTGATTTCCACATGTGAAGTGGGATATAGAATGATACAGACAATATCTGAGTCAACCCAGTGATCAACCAGATTATCTTTTCTTATAAAGGGTGATTTTTTAGCTGGTTTGGTTTTGGCAACACTGGTTTTGACAGCTGACGTGTGTTTAGTACCTTGTGTCACTGTCAAACAGCTTCAGTTTGGTTTGCAATTTAACCATGGATCGTCTTACAAATGAACAACGCTTGCAAATTATTGAATTTTACTATCAAAATTCGTGCTCGGTTCGAAATGTTCATCGCGCGCTGCTTCCATTTTATGATCGGCATTCTCGAACTTCTGAGCAGTCTATTCGGAAGATTGTGACCAAATTTCGCACCAAATTTACTTTGTTGGACATTAAACCACCAACACGTTTACGTACTGTGCGTAGTGAAGAAAATATTGCGGCCGTATCAGCTAGTGTGACAGAAGACCGCGAAATGTCGATTCGGCGCCGTTCCCAGCAGTTAGGCCTTTGTTACAGCACTACGTGGAAAATTTTGCGGAAGGATTTGGGCGTAAAGCCTTTTAAGATACAGCTGGTGCAAGAACTAAAGCCAGCCGACCTACCACAACGCCGAATTTTTGGTGAATGGGCTCTTGGAAAGCTGGCCGAGGATCCGCTTTTTTATCGAAAAATTGTGTTCAGCGATGAGGCTCATTTTTGGTTGAATGGGTACGTAAATAAGCAAAATTGCCGCATTTGGAGTGAAGATCAGCCAGAAGCATTGCAACAGCTACCAATGCATCCCGAAAAAGCCACTGTTTGGTGCGGTTTATGGGCCGGCGGCATTATTGGGCCATATTTCTTCAAAGATGATGCGAATCGCAGCGTTACTGTCAATGGTGAACGCTACCGAGCGATGATAACAAACTTTTTTTTGCCCGAAATGGAAGTTCTTGACTTGCATGATATGTGGTTTCAACAAGACGGTGCCACATGCCACACAGCACGCGAAACAATGGCGCAATTGCGAGGCGAGTTTGGTGAACAGTTAATTTCACGTTTCGGGCCGGTCAATTGGCCGCCTAGATCGTGCGATTTGACACCATTAGATTATTTTTTGTGGGGGTATGCCAAGGCTAATGTGTATAGGGACAAGCCCGCTTCGATTGACGCACTGGAAGCCAACATCCATGCATTCATTCGTGAGATACCGGCCGATATGTGTGAAAGAGTATGCCAAAATTGGACTCAGCGGATGGGCTACCTGAGACGCAGCCGCGGTCAACATTTGCATGAAATTATCTTTAAACATTAAATTGCAAGGTTCAAACTATCGATTCAAATAAATATTTCATTAATTTTTTCGAATTTTTTGTATTTTTTTTTAAAAAAAAGTTCTAAACCTCTTAAAAAATCACCCGTTACTGGAGTATTTACTGCGATGGTGCGAGCGTATGTTGGTATGAATAAGCGTGTCTCTAATAATTAATCTATCAGAATTCATTTCATGAGTAACGCTGACCTAGTTAAATTTCAATATATGCAATATTTTTCCTTTTTGTATTGAACACAATTTTCTATTATTTCGACCTTCGATTTGGTCTTCCTCATCTCAATGAAAACAATCACACGTACTGGTATAAGCCTGAACTTGCTGCAGTATCTCTTAACAGTATGTATAGTATTTTAACCATATTATGTAGAATTCGTTGTAATTAAACATTATTGTTACTTCTTGGTTTTATAGAATATGATGACAGAGATCAACGTCATTCGACGCAGCAGTGGGAATGCACGCGAATAAAGGAACACATTCATATTGATATATTCAGTAGCAACGTGTGCACGTACGTAGGTACGACATGAAGTGACTGTAACCAAGGTGCAAAAAGAAGTATCTCAACAGGTATTGGAGTTTTGGACAGGTTTTATTAACTTATGTGAGCAGAATGTTGACATCACTATTCAACCTTGTGGGTGCTGTAAGGTTAGTCTGGGAAAGCTTTATTAAGTGGTACTTACATACAAATACCTACAATAGTGGTAACATATACGCCAGATACAATTTGAACACAATTTGAGGTATACAGTAATTTCATACTACATAGATATGCAAGTACACAAAACTAAATTTGTGTACGATACACACAACACACACCCGTATTTCGTTTCACAGGAACTCGCCATATTATCGGAGACATTCAAATATCTACGTACATATTTCATTATATATTGAAAGACCATTCAACTCATTGAAAAGTAAGTGTAAGTTGTATTGCCGTGCAACTTGACTTAATTGGAGGTCATATGAAAAGGAAAATGGAAATAACATCGGTCATGCCTTTATTATTGTTATATGCCAATCCGACACTTCGATGGATATTTTTGCGGGTGTTCCTTTAGCTATCATGACAACCTAGACTTCAATTACTGGCAAGTGACACTAAAATTATACATAGATTCTCTTTTTTTGGCAGTACCACCCCTCATTTTCTCCCAAACAACTGTGCCCAGTACCTATTAGTTCTCCCTGTTTTGGATAATTTGTAGAGTAGATGTATGTTTCTAGGTAGATCAGGAATGTAGTTTTTGGATTTAGGACAAAATTGAAATTCGTATTGTATAGTGCATCTTATTGCTGAAATTCATTGAAATCTTCAGGTAGTGATCCCCATTTTTATTTTAAACAGGAAGTAAAATATTTACTATTTAGTAAAATCGATTGCCGTCTGTCTGATTGGCAAAAAAGCACCACTAGCACAGTAATTTATTTTGTATTCTAGAAACTTGCATTAATTAATTAAAGTTATCCCCTCTCTCCACCAAACTACAAATACTGTAGGTCATCTCTATGTGGTACATATTTCAGTTTGAGGAGTTCTCTACGCATCTCCAGCGCCATTGCTATTTCTTCTATGCTATGCTACGAAAATAGTTTTTTCCGCAAGGTTGTAATATAATCCACTAAGAACTGCTCTATGGAGTGAGCCTGATGCTTCTTCTACGAACCCTTGTCTTATCTTCTCACCCACACATTTGACCAAATGGTAGATCTTGGGCTCCCAACTGCATACTTCATATTGTTATATAACATAATGTACCTACCATTTTCTTTGCCTATTTTCTCTTTTGCTACTCTTGTCGTTTTCTAAACAAACAACAAGAGTTGCACTCGAATTTTGCAGAGCTCAACTCTCTAACTTTATTTTCCTGGAAAGATAATGTTAGAGAGTCGAGCCAGTATTGATAATGGCATGACTAAAAAATACCGACGCTCTTCTTATAAAGTATTTTGGATAGTGGCATAGTGCAGACCTTATCTTCTATTAAATAAGAAATGTGTCGACGTTTACATTAAAAACCAAATTTGAATCTATAAATAAAAATATAAAAATTGTAAATACAAATACATAAAGTGGAATGAATTCGTTTTTCTATAAATAAAAAGTGAACAAACTAAAATATAAAGGGTGTTATTGTGAATGACCCGCTTTTTCGGTAGCTGTCACTTTTGAAGCTTTTATTCTTTGACATTTGACAAGTAGAAACTACGCTATTACTAAAAATGGAATGATACACGCTTCAACAACGCATTGAAATTTTTTAAATTCAATACAAAAATGGTGAAAATCTTGCAGTCACAGTTCGCAAAACTAAAGCATTTTTTGGAATTCGTGAAGCACCCTGTCTGACCGCAAAATTGGTGGAAAAATTCGAGCTGTTGGAAAAAGTTAGTGATGTGAAGAATAAAACCCGTTCACGTCGCTCAAGAACAACTGAGAATATTGCTGCTGTAGCCCAAAGTGTTGAAGAAAACCCAGGTTAGTCCATTCGTCGTCGTTCTTTGGAATTGGGCATTCTGTATCGTAGCTTAGGAAAATTATATTGTGGCGTGGAATGAATCGTGGTGAAATGAAAACAACCCCCATTTGTCACCAAACAAGTTCCACCTCCAATTGGAGATTGGAATCTGTCAATTCCCTCAGCACTTCGATAACTTTTGTCCTGGGAACAACAAGCTGCATTACGTACGACTTTCCATCCGGGCTTTCCCATTTTCTTTTTAGAATGCCGTCTTGGACATGAAGGGAATCCCACTGCGCCCAGTATGCCTTCAGCTCGGGACTCCTGTTGGATATCTCCTGCCAGTCTGGTTTTCCCTCATGCTCCTTCCAGGCGAGGATGGGTTCGATATCCGGATCTTCCTTTTGAGCCTCCCGGATTTCCCGTGCACTCCAGCCACCAATGGGCATAGCTCTCACCCTTTGAACGGACACGACATCTTTTTCCTCGTGTCGTAAGCAATGTTTACAATCTGCTTTGCACGGTCGACGGGAGAGAGCGTCTGCATTTGAGTGAAGACTTCCCTTTCGATGTTGTATTTCGTACTCGTACATTTGTAGCTGTTCGATCCACCTTGCGACCTGTCCTTCAGGATTCTTAAAGTGTAGTAGCCACTTTAAAGATGCATGGTCTGTGCGAAGGATGAATTTCTGCCCATAGAGGTACTTATGGAAATGTTTCGTTGCCAGTACCAAAGCAAGGAGTTCGCGCCTGGTAACGCAGTAGTTTCTTTCTGGCTTTGAGAGAACTTTGCTGAAGAACGAAACTACCTTCTCTTGGCCTTCGTGCACCTGGGAAAGGACGGCTCCAATACCCACATTACTAGCGTCTGCATCCACAATAAATGTTTTTCCAGGGGTGGGGTACGCTAATATGGGGGCGTCGCACAACTGTTGTTTAAGTTCTTTGAAGCTGTTTTCGCACTCACCTGACCATTTGAATTGTTTGCCTTTTTCTGTCAGTTGATGCAAGCTCTTTGCGATCCTAGCAAAGTCCTTTACAAACCGTCTGTAATAGGTCGCAAGTCCCAGGAAGCTTCTCAGTTGATGTTTGTCTTTGGGAACCGGCCAGTTTTTCACTGCATCGATCTTCTCCGGATCAGTCTTGACTCCCTTGGAAGAAATGATGTGCCCGAGATACTTCACTTCTGGTCGAAATAGAGAACACTTCTTCGGGTTCAGCTTTAACTGTGCACTTCGTAGCCTTTGGAACACCTCCCTGAGGTTATTTCGATGTTCGTTGAACGTTTTACCAACCACGATGACATCGTCCAGGTAGACCAAACAGGTTTTCCACGTCAGTCCCAGCAAAACACGCTCCATTAGACGCTCAAAAGTTGCTGGAGCATTGCACAGTCCAAATGGCATTACTGTAAATTGCCAAAGCCCATTTCCTGCTGTGAATGCAGTTTTCTCGCGGTCTTCTGGATGGATCTGTACTTGCCAGTAGCCGTTCTTCAGATCAAGAGTCGAAAACCATTTGGCCCCGGATAGTGTGTCCAGGGTATCGTCAATTCTGGGCAGGGGGTAGCTATCCTTCTTGGTGACGTTGTTTAGTTGGCGATAGTCCACGCAGAATCTCGTACTTCCGTCTTTCTTTTTGACCAGGACGACCGGTGATGCCCACGGACTTTTTGAGCTCTCAATCAGTCCCTCTTTTTCCATCGTCGACACCATTTCTGCAACCTCCGTCTGCTTGGCCAATGGTAGTCGTCTGGGAGGCTGACGAATTGGTCTTGCATCCCCGGTGTCGATTCGGTGCTGTACGAGATGTGTTCGGCCATACTCGCTACTCTGCGAAGCAAATATATCAGCGAACTCGTCGATTAGACTCCCTGCCATGGCCCGCTGCTCCTGATCCAGCTCGCACTCTCCGAGTATATTCTTTTTCATTTCCGATATTTCCGTAGGTCTAACCGGTTTCGCAGGACTTTCATTTGACAACTTTGTGACCGCAGTAATTGGTACGCACTTTCCGATCACTTCCCCTTGCTTCAGCTTTACGCTTCTGTGTTCCACATTGAGGACACGAACGGGAACCAAGTTGTTTTTAGGTTCAACAAGCATCTTCCCGACGATAAAGCTCTGGTAATAGTTTTCTGTATCTGGCTCTATTAGGAAGAATCGGTGGCTCCCAGGATCACCTTCCAGCTTTGTCCAAATAAGTGTCTCTGACGAAGGTGGTAATATTTCGTCCTCACTTACAACTGTTCTTAGAGCTGCGACGTTCTCGTTCCCGTAAACCATTGGAATCTCGACGTTTCTGTACTTTAGAACTTGCAAACCGATGTCGAGTACTACATCATGCGTCTTCATAAAGTCGATTCCAATGATGCATTCGTCACATATATCGGCCACTAAGAATGCATGGGAGAAGACTATTCCTGCTAGATTTATCGTCAAGAGTACCTCACCATACACCTTTGCCGTTGCTCCAGTTGCTGTTTTCAGACAGTAGCTGCTGGTGTTGTGCAGCCATGATTGGCGAACGATGTCCCTTCTGATTATGGAAGCGGTGGCACCTGTATCGACTGTAGCCACACACTTTTTCTGGCCGATATGTGCTTCCACTATCAAGCTCCTATTACATCGTTTGGTCTGGGAGACCTGAATTGTGGTCCTTGGGGCGTCGATTCCAGAAGCCAGCTTCCGCCCCGCGAAGTTGGTTCTTAACTGATGGCTTTGTGAGGTTCCGTCCGCCGATAGTTCAGATGCCTCCTCGATACGACTCCTAGGTCTGCAATGTGGACAGCTACTCTGTCTACGTTCAGCTCTGCACTGTCGTTGAAGATGTCCAATTTTGTTGCAGTTCCAGCAACGGATCGGTCCCCTGCGAGCACTGTTCCGGTCTTCTACATCTGTTCTCTGGCAAGAGCATTCGACGGATGTTATTTCTCTCACGCGGTGGAATCCTTGAGATGCTTGGTCCGCAGCTTTCATAGTTAATGCAAATGCCAGTGCCTCAGGAAGAGTTCTCTTTCCAGCCATTCGTAGAGCCATCTGAAGTTGTCTGTCATCTATGGCTTGTGTAAATGCCTCAATAGCCATTTCGTTGATGACATCTTCGCCGGCATTGGGATATGACAAGTGCGCTAGTCGTTCTATATCCGCTTGCAGCTGCTGGAGTGTTTCTCCCCTCTTCTGGAATCTACTGCGCAGTTGTACTCTATACACTTGCTGCATATGGTCGTCGCCAAACCGCATCTCAATAGCCTTAACCAAAGCATCATAGTTGCGTTGTTTTTCTTCTGAGATAGTTTGAAGCAATTCTGCAGCTGTACCTCGTAATGCGAGCGTTAATGCAATCGACTTTTCCTCGTCGTCCCATCCATTGGTCATTGCAGCTGCTTCGAACTGTCTCTTATAGATCGGCCATGATGTTTGACCATCAAAAACGGGTGGTTGCATCTCCTTCCTTCTTGGGCAGTCAGTAGAATATTCGCGAGCCTTCTCCTCGCCTGGAAGGAGCATGAGGGAAAACCAGACTGGCAGGAGATATCCAACAGGAGTCCCGAGCTGAAGGCATACTGGGCGCAGTGGGATTCCCTTCATGTCAAAGACGGCATTCTAAAAAGAAAATGGGAAAGCCCGGATGGAAAGTCGTACGTAATGCAGCTTGTTGTTCCCAGGACAAAAGTTATCGAAGTGCTGGCAGAGCAGATATAAAAGGAGAGGTTGTAGAACAGGGCGACAGTTGATTTTTATCATTGATTGGTTAAAGTTCGAGATAGTAATCGGTTGTAAAGATAAATAAGTGCAGAGTAATAAAGGGAAATAAGTGATTGGTTTGAATCGTTGAGGAATTGTTTAAGTAATATTGTTCTAGTACCATAAGTGGCCTGAAGCATTCGCTATCCCGAATCAAGAAGCTAAGACTGTGGTGGAGCAAATCGTCTTCAACTGGGTAAGCAGATTTGGTGTGCCTATGGAACTGCATTCGGACCAAGGACGAAACTTCGAGTCCAGGATTTTCCAAGGAGTGTGCCAGTTACTCGGGATTAAGAAGACAAGAACAACACCGCTTCATCCACAATCAGATGGGATGGTGGAGCGCTTCAATAGAACGCTGAATGAACACCTCTCTAA
Source organism: Cheilosia grossa (assembly GCA_963082955.1). Taxonomy (NCBI): domain Eukaryota; kingdom Metazoa; phylum Arthropoda; class Insecta; order Diptera; family Syrphidae; genus Cheilosia; species Cheilosia grossa. Next base: position 49,941,475 of record OY720144.1, on the reverse strand, counting down.
GGTCGTTGGCGATGACCAGAGAGATTGGGACAAACACATTCCCATGTTTTTATTGGCCTATCGAAGTGCAGTGCACAACACCACAGGACATCCGCAATCTGAAGTCCTATTTGGTCGAAAAGTCCGTCTACCTAGCGAGTTAATGTTTGGATCTCCATGCGAAAAATCCAGAAATGAGGAGGACTATGTTACAGACCTCAGGAATATCATCAGGGACGTGCATCAAGGGACTAGGGCTAATATTAAGATAGCCAGTGACCGCATGAAAACGAGGTACGATACTAAAACAACAACTACAGGCTTCCAAGAAGGAGATCTGGTATGGCTATATAACCCTCATCGAAGAAAAGGTTTATCACCTAAGTTGCAACCAGACTGGGAAGGGCCCTACAAAATCGTAAAGCGCATCAACGACGTTGTCTATCGCATCCAACGAGGAAGAGGCAAGCTGAAAGTCGTTCATGTGGATCGTCTTCATCGCTACAATGGTGCAAATGTTAACGAGTTAGTTCGGGACGAACAAGTTTAAGAGGGGGATATTGTGGCGTGGAATGAATTGTGGTGAAATGAAAACAACCCCCATTTGTCACCAAACAAGTTCCACCTCCAATTGGAGATTGGAATCTGTCAGGAGCGGAAAAGTACGAGAACGCTTTTACTGGGTCCATTCAAGGGAGGATGTTGAGAATTGGTGCAGGAAATGCGTAATATGTGCGGCCAGCAAAGGCCCGAGAGTGAAAGTCCGAGGCCAGATGCATCAATATAATGTGGGAGCCCCTTTCGAAAGGATAGCCGTTGATATTGCGGGACCGTTTCCTGAAACGAACAATGGAAATCGTTACATCCTTGTTGTTATGGACTACTTCAGTAAGTGGCCTTCGCCTGGAAGGAGCATGAGGGAAAACCAGACTGGCAGGAGATATCCAACAGGAGTCCCGAGCTGAAGGCATACTGCGCGCAGTGGGATTCCCTTCATGTCCAAGACGGCATTCTAAAAAGAAAATGGGAAAGCCCGGATGGAAAGTCGTACGTAATGCAGCTTGTTGTTCCCAGGACAAAAGTTATCGAAGTGCTGGCAGAGCAGATATAAAAGGAGAGGTTGTAGAACAGGGCGACAGTTGATTTTTATCAGTGATTGGTTAAAGTTCGAGATAGTAATCGGTTGTAAAGATAAATAAGTGCAGAGTAATAAAGGGAAATAAGTGATCGGGATAGCGAATGCTTCAGGCCACTTATGGTACTAGAACAATATTACTTAAACAATTCCTCAACGATTCAAACCAATCACTTATTTCCCTTTATTACTCTGCACTTATTTATCTTTACAACCGATTACTATCTCGAACTTTAACCAATCACTGATAAAAATCAACTGTCGCCCTGTTCTACAACCTCTCCTTTTATATCTGCTCTGCCATCTCTTCGAGAACTTTCTAGCTAACTCCAATTGGTTCTACAATTGGCTGACATACTTTTTCCCCTTTTCAGCAATTGATAAATTCCCAGTTAGTTTAGTGGGGAATTGACAGATTCCAATCTCCAATTGGAGGTGGAACTTGTTTGGTGACAAATGGGGGTTGTTTTCATTTCACCACGATTCATTCCACGCCACAATATGCACAACAAACACAAACCGTCACAATCCGAGGTAAAAATGTGAAATCGTCAGAACAAATAAAAAGACAAGACAATTTTAGTGGAAAAATATTATAAAAAACCACTTATATTTATTTCATCTCAATAACCAGCTTCTGTTCACACAACCTTCTCGGTTGGTTCCTGCTGAAAGACTGACTTTCGTCATACATACAACTCTCAGAACCTTATCGGTCTTTCGTTAAGATTATCTATTAGCTCAATACATCGACTGCAGAGTTGCAATACTCATGCAGTTCGATACAGTCCCGGCCAGAGTATATCCATCAATGAGTAGGGACACTCTCTCTACATATGTATTTGCTACCACCACATAGCAAAATGCAGAAAAAATCCTAGAATAAGTGGAAGCTGGTCGAAAGAATACTTTTTACCTGTATACAACGACTGCTTGAGAAAAAAAGGGTACACAACACATTTTGTCTGTACCACTACATGAGGCTTGCTGCGTACGACAAACGATTGTGGTTTATACTCTGGTTTTTTCATAAAGCATTTTTAAAGGCGACCTGGAGTGAATGTCAGTATATTAGTATTCTCTCTCCACCATGCAGGTTGATCAGGGTAACCAGCTTTGCTTTCGTAGAATTGGTATAAAAAACCATTTTTTTAGTTTTTGCCATTGGTTATTGAATAAATGGTCTTTGTTATGGACATGAAAAATAAATGTTTTATTCTATATCACGAAATTCAACCCTTTTGCTTTGCTACGACTTCGGTAATTACCATATTTTACGACTTTAAGTTTTATTGCCAGCACTTTTTAGGTAGAATATTTCACAGCAGATGGTCACACTAATTACTTAGGTTGGTTGTAGAGGGGATTGTTTACATTTTTTCGCATGTATTTTTAAAGGCGACCTGGAGTTGGATTGTTTTCAGTCGTTCATTACCATCAATTGACGAAGTAAAGGGTGTTCAGTGTCAGTGCGTGTGGCAAACAATTAAAAATAGTGAAAATTGAAAGTTGAAGTGCAAGTTTGCATAGTTTAAGAACTCTAAATAAAATAATGGGAAAACATTATGTTAAATGTTTGGCGTGTGGGCGAGAGCAGAAAGAAAATGTTGGAGTTAAATATTTCAAAATACCGGTTAAAAGTGAGAGGTAAGCAATATAAGTTATAGATCGGGCAAGAATGAATATAAATCTGTGTTGTATTTCTTATTTATTTTTTAGTAAAGCGAAGTGGTTGAATAGCATAAACAAGCAACACTTAATACATGAAACAATTTCGGAGGATTCCAGGATCTGCGAAAGACATTTCTCGAAAGACATGTATGGAAAGTCAACGATGCGCTTTAAATGGCATTCTACTATTTCGCAGGTTATATTATTTAAAAACAATACAGCCTAAACCACAAGTGTGAGTTAAAATTGAGTCCGCAACTTAACGTTTCCTCAATTTTTACAGATTTTAAAGAATATGAAGATGCGAAATTGACACGGCCCAATCAAGAATTTTTAGACTCGTTAGAGAATCAACAAAAATTTATTTCTTGTTTTCCAAATATGTACTACCTAAATAATTTTGAGGGAAATATTTTTAACTTTTTGAAAAATGAATTTCATTACAATTGTTGCAAAAATCAAAATAAGGAATTTCTTATCAACTTTTACGTCCGAGTACGGGTTTACTTTATTCTAAAACAGTTCAATAAAAATAACAAAAAATGTACCAACAAACAAAAATATTTAAGTGTAGCACACATGTGAATATATATTAGATATAAAATGTGCAATAAGAAATATTACAAATTGATTTTGCTTTTTTTTTTACGTCACACCCTGTACCACATTTTGAAATAGTTCGACTACTCTTCCATCCCTCTTTTACTAGAGCACTTTTAGTGCCGTCTATTTCTCGTGTACGTGTACTGCAAATTGTAAACTGATAAGAAACACGTGGAGAGTGTCCCTACTCATTGATGGATATACTCACGTGGGTAAAGCTGGGCCCGCCACATTCGAATTTCGCCAAACAAAGTGCATGGGAATTAGTTGCTATTTAGTTGCTATTTAATTGCTCTATTCCTGATTTAGTTGCTCTTCGGGAAGTGGGAGATTTTGTGGCGGTCCTAGCTTACCGGTAAAGATGGGACCGCCACATTGACTTTTGAAGGATTTTTTTTTGCCCATACCTATCACCGATTTAATTGCTCTGGGGAAATGTAATTTTTCTTTCAATCGGACAAGCCGTTCGCACACAATTTCAAATTTAAGTTTTTTGTAACGGTCAGTTCGCTATAAAACTCTTTTGATTTTCAAGGAAAAGCAACAAAATTATGAAAAAATTCATAAAAAATAAACCCATACGAATTTTACTGCACCACATATCTTAAAAGAAGTGTACATTTGTGGGCTACTAATGGATTCAATCAAATATTTTTTCACTCTTCTCTAATTGAGACAAAAAGGTGAGCTAGACATACCAAAGACAAAAACTTTGAAAAATTAAAAAAAATAGTTTACGTTCGAATTCAACCAACAATATATATTAAAATAAGCGCCTATTTACTAGCTATCAACACAAAGAATAAAATACCTCGTCTCTCTTCTGTAAATGTGTCAAAAAGTAAAAAGTTCATATTCCGACCAAAAAAGTAAGCTAATAATACCAAAATACAAATTTGGAAAAGCTTTAAAGTCATATATCCCAGTTCAATCCTACTATGTTACATACATCAAAAGAAGCGTGAACTTATTAGCTATCAACCTCTAAGCTCAAATAATTAGTTGCTCTTCGATAAATATGTCAAAAAGCAAAAAGTTCATTTTGGCAAAAAAGCCAAAGATACTCCTAGTACAAAAAAAAAATTCGGAAATTTGAAAAAACTCATACATCCCGATTGAATCCTGCTATGCCACATAGCTCATTAGAAGCGTGAATTCGTTAGCTATCAACTCCTATACTCAAATAATTAGTTGCTCTTCGATAAATATGTCAAAAGTCAAAAAATTCATTTTGCCAAAAAAGGCAAAGGTACTCCCAGAACAAAAAAAAAGATTCGGAAATTTGAAAAAACCCATATAACCCGTTCGAATCCTACTATGCCACATAGCTCATTAGAAGCGTGGATTCAATAGCTATCAACGCCTATACTCAAATAATTAGTTGCTCTTCTTTAAATGTGTCAAAAAGCAAAAAGTTTATTTTGCCAAAACACGGCAAAGGTACTCCTAGAACAAAAAAATGATTCGGAAATTTGAAAAAACCCATATAACCCGTTTGAATCCTGCTATGCCACATAGCTCATTAGAAGCGTGGATTCATTAGCTATCAACCCCTACACTCAAATAATTAGTTGCTCTTCTCTTAATATGTCAAAAGTTAAAAATATCAACAAATATCATTTCTTTGCAAATCCAGTTCGCGCATCCAACTCTTTGGTTTTCCTATGGAAAATTTGAAAAAACCCATATAACCCGTTTGAATCCTACTATGCCACATAGCTCATTAGAAGCGTGAATTCGTTAGCTATCAACCCCTATACTCAAATAATTAGTTGCTCTTCGATAAATATGTCAAAAGTCAAAAAATTCATTTTGCCAAAAAAGGCAAAGGTACTCCCAGAACAAAAAAAAGATTTGGAAATTTGAAAAAACCCATATAACCCGTTCGAATCTTACTATGCCACGTAGCTCATTAGAAGCGTGGATTCATTAGCTATCAACCCCTATACTCAAATAATTAGTTGCTCTTCGCTAAATGTGTCAAAAAGCAGAATGTGCATTTTGCCAAAAAAAGGCAAAGATACCCCTAGTACAAACAGAAAATGCGGAAATTTGAAAAAACTCATATAACCCGATCGAATCCTACTATGCCACATAGCTCATTAGAAGCGCGGATCTATTAGCTATCAACTTCTGTGCTCAAATAATTAGTTGCTCTTCTCTAAATATGTCAAAAGTTAAAAATATTAACAAATATCATTTCTTTGGAAATCCAGTTCGCGCATCCAACTCTTTTGTTTTCCTATGGAAAATTTGAGAAAACTCATATATCTCGATCGAATCCTACTATGCCAAATAGCTCATTAGAAGCGCGGATTCATTAGCTATCAACCCCTATACTCAAATAATTAGTTGCTCTTCGATAAATATGACAAAAAGCAAAACATTAATTTTGTCAAAATAAGACAAAGATACAAAAATACAGATAAAACAAGTTTAAATCCAACTATTTTATTTTTTATGGAAAACTTCAAAAAACGAATTAACCCTCAATCGCTCTGCAATAGATCAATAAATATTAATTGAATTAATTAGACGTTTATGTCAAAATGGCACAAAAATTCTTGAAAAAAAATGTTGCAACCCACAAAGTATGCATCAAATTTGGAATGTTGTAAGTCGTTGCCTGCCAATTTTCATAAATCCTGAAAATCTGTAATTACTACCAAATTTCGCTAATTTTATCTTTGAAGTATTCATACATGTACCGGCTAAGTAAAAATGGTTCGGGTGCAACTCAACCCCGGACAACTACCCCCAGCCAAATCTCCCACCACCCGCCATTTATATCTGAACTACGCAACTGACAGCCAATAATCGGATCCCACCTTTAGTGGACAGTGCTACCAGGAAATGTGTATTATGTTGAGTGTTAAAGTTTCTCCAAAGCATAAATAGATTCAGCTTTTCGCAGCATTATACTGTTTTAAAGTTTCCAAAACTGCATAGCGATTGTTTTCTCAAAATACTGCGTAATGTAACTTTAGATATTCATGCACTGATTTCTTTGAATACCTCAAAACAAAGCCGAAATTGCTTCGTCAAATTTCTTTAAAGGATAAAATACAAAACAACAATCACAGGAGGAGATAAAGGAAAGAAAAACGAAGAGGATTCATTATGATGGAAATGAATTGTTCGGTGGTTCGGTGTTCTTCGCAAAATACTGTTTTTCTGGAATCGATTTATACTGTTTTTTTTTTTGATATTTTTTGTTGAAATATACCTACTGTTTTTGGCCTGAAAAAAGTAGCGAGCGGACGTAGGTACCAATTTTATGTAATACTGAGTTGAAGATGTTGTTGTACCTAGCTGAATGGAGTTACAAGACTTCAAGACTATAAATATTTAATTTATTTAAATCTTCAATAAGATTTAATGTGATAAAAATGAGGAAAATGTAGTACAATACAATTACTCAAGAGCAATTAACAATGGATATGTGCGTCGTGATTTGTACTGGAAAAAAAAGACAATGTGTTTGTCAGTGTGAAAGTTTTGAGAACAACGCTATATATTTATAAGTAAAAAGCAGTCAGAAGAAGAGTCAGCTGCTTGTGAAAGAGACAACAAGTGTGTTATGAAATGGGAAGCAACAACTATTTGCATAACAATCAGAAATTCTTAAACGAATTAAGTTTGAAAATAATGTTGAAATGTCAAAAAAAAAAATGCCTGCAGCTGAAAAATGTAGCTTGATCCATTTTCAATAAACTGGCAGCCCCAGTCAAATTTCAAACCTAGCGGCATCTATATCACAAATCTACAACTGAACCTTACTTTCTCACACTTATCGTTTGGGTTGTAGTCTATGGCATTTAATGTGGGAAATAAGTGCTTCCATTTATTATAAGTCAATGTGTGTTCGAAGTTGTGGTGGCTAATTGCTTTTGGAAACCATTTTGTCAATTCGCGGGAAAATGTCTGTAATTGTAAATTTAGCTACTTAAATTAATAGAGATGGAGGTTTTTTTTTAAATAGATGTTAGATTAATTAAGTATAATGCTTTTATGGTAGAACAAATAGCAATTTTCAATTCATAAATTCAGTTAAATTTATTTTTACGTAATTCGCCTTTTCGCAGTTCGCGCTCATGTCAATAGTCCTTTATATTCACTTACGAATACGAACACATATGGACGGATGAATATTCGTGCGAATTTTTATCCTTTATTTTTTTGAATTCTCTAACGTTAAAAATCCGCGCCAGTTTTTTACTTTTATTTTCTCAAATTCTCTGAAGCTAAAAGTCAATTTATTTATATTCAAACCTATTTGTTTTAGTTTCAGATTTAATTAAATAAAGTATTTATAGTCTTGAAGTCTTGTAACTCCATTCAGGTAGGTATAACAACATCTGCAACCCAGTATTACATAAAATTGGTACCTATGTCCGCTCGCATCTTTTTTCAGGCCAGAAACAGTAGGTATTGTGGCGTGGAATGAATTGTGGTGAAATGAAAACAACCCCCATTAGTCACCAAACAAGTTCCACTTCCAATTGGAAATTGGAATCTGTCAATTCCCCACTAAACTAAATGGGAATTTATCAATTGCTGAAAAGGGGAAAAAGTATGTCAGCCAATTGTAGAACCAATTGGAGTTAGCTAGAAAGTTCTCGAAGAGATGGCAGAGCAGATATAAAAGGAGAGGTTGTAGAACAGGGGGACAGTTGATTTTTATCAGTGATTGGTTAAAGTTCGAGATAGTAATCGGTTGTAAAGATAAATAAGTGCAGAGTAATAAAGTGAAATAAGTGATTGGTTTGAATCGTTGAGAAATTGTTTAAGTAATATTGTTCTAGTACTTAATTAGTGGATAATCCGTAAAAGTGTAATAAAAGTGATTTTGACTAGAAAACTTTAACAGAATAGTGTTTTATCTTTTCGAATCCCAGCCCAAATGTAACATTGGTGTCAGAAGTGGGATAAAACTTATTCTGTGCTGAAGCGTGTGCTATAAAGAAACATTAAAAAAAAAAAAACAATTTAATTAAAGTGAATTTGTGATTTTCGAAATTACAAGTGACAAAAAAAATGGGTCGTGTATTGCTACAACTAAGCATACCCCAATTAAAAAGTGAATTAGAAAAGAGGAATCTCTCCACAGCTGGAGGGAAAAGTGACCTCATACTTCGTATGCAGGAGGCTGTCGAAAAAGAGGGAGAAAATCCAAAGACCATGCTTTTCGACGTGGCAGAAGAACAAGTAAGTACAGGCGTTGATATTAGTGCTATGATCGAATTACTTCTTGCCAAGATGGAAGAACAGAAGAATTCTATGGAATCGAAGTTCGCAGAACAGAAGAATTCTCTAGAAGAACAGAAGAATTCTCTGAAAGAACAGAAGAATTCTATGGAATCGAAGTTCACAGAACAGAAGAATTCTCTAGAAGAACAGAAGAATTCTCTTGTTACCGCACAAAAAGATGCTGTGGAAGAATTTAAGAATGTTCTAGAAGTAAAAATCGACGCAATTGACGACAAATTAAACAAACATGAAACAAAGTTTGAGGAAATTAATGAGACGTTTCATAAACACGAGAACATAGCTAAAGAGCTCGGAACAAACATCAAGTACATAGCTAAAGAGCTCGAATCAAACATCGAAAACATAGCTAAAGAGCTCGAAAAAGTCAAGAAACAGAAAGCTCGGGAATATTCTACTGACTGCCCAAGAAGGAAGGAGATGCAACCACCCGTTTTTGATGGTCAAACATCATGGCCGATCTATAAGAGACAGTTCGAAGCAGCTGCAATGACCAATGGATGGGACGACGAGGAAAAGTCGATTGCATTAACGCTCGCATTACGAGGTACAGCTGCAGAATTGCTTCAAACTATCTCAGAAGAAAAACAACGCAACTATGATGCTTTGGTTAAGGTTATTGAGATGCGGTTTGGTGACGACCATATGCAGCAAGTGTATAGAGTGCAACTGCGCAGTAGATTCCAGAAGAGGGGAGAAACACTCCAGCAGCTGCAAGCGGATATAGAACGGCTAGCGCACTTGTCATATCCCAATGCCGGCGAAGATGTCATCAACGAAATGGCTATTGAGGCATTCACACAAGCCATAGAGGACAGACAGCTGCAGATGGCTCTACGAATGGCTGGAAAGAGAACTCTTCCTGAGGCACTGGCATTTGCATTAACTATGAAAGCTGCTGACCAGGCATCTCAAGGATTCCACCGCGTAAGAGAAATAACATCCGTCGAATGTACATGCCAGAGAACAGATGAAGAAGACCGGAACAGTACTCGCAGGGGACCGATCCGTTGCTGGAACTGCAACAAAATTGGACATCTTCAACGACAGCGCAGAGCTGAACGTAGAGAGAGTAGTTGTCCACATTGCAGAACTAGGAGTCGTATCGAGGAGGGATCTGAACAATCGGCGGACGGAACCTCACAAAGCCATCAGTTAAGAACCAACTTCACGGGGCGGAAGCTTGTTTCTGGAATCGACGCCCCCAGGACCACAATTCAGGTCTCCCAGACCAAACGATGTAATAGGAGCTTGACAGTGGAAGCACATATCGGCCAGAAAAAGTGTGTGGCCACAGTCGATACAGGTGCCACCGCTTCCATAGTCAGAAGGGACATCGTTCGCCAATCATGGCTGCACAACACCAGCAGCTACTGTCTGAAAACAGCAACTGGAGCAACGGCAAAGGTGTATGGTGAGGTACTCTTGACGATAAATCTAGCAGGCATAGTCTTCTCCCATGCATTCTTAGTGGCCGATATATGTGACGAATGCATCATTGGAATCGACTTTATGAAGACGCATGATGTAGTACTCGACATCGGTTTGCAAGTTCTAAAGTACAGAAACGTCGAGATTCCAATGGTTTACGGGAACGAGAACGTCGCAGCTCTAAGAACAGTTGTAAGTGAGGACGAAATTTTACCACCTTCGTCAGAGACACTTATTTGGACAAGGTTGGAAGGTGATCCTGGGAGCCACCGATTCTTCCTAATAGAGCCAGATAGAGAAAACTATTACCAGAGCTATATCGTCGGAAAGATGCTTGTTGAACCTAAAAACAACTTGGTTCCCGTTCGTGTCCTCAATGCGGAACACAGAAGCGTAAAGCTGAAGCAAGGGGAAGTGATCGGAAAGTGCGTACCGATTACTGCGGTCACAAAGTTGTCAAAAGAAAGTCCTGCGAAACCGGTTAGACCTACGGAAATATCGGAAATGAAAAAGAATATACTCGGAGAGTGCGAGCTGGATCAGGAGCAGCGGGCAATGGCAGGGAGTCTAATCAACGAGTTCGCTGATATATTTGCTTCGCAGAGTAGCGAGTATGGCCGAACACATCTCGTACAGCACCGAATTGACACCGGGGATGCAAGACCAATTCGTCAGCCTCCCAGACGACTACCATTGGCCAAGCAGACGGAGGTTGCAGAAATGGTGTCGACGATGGAAAAGGAGGGACTGATTGAGAGCTCAAAAAGTCCGTGGGCATCACCCGTCGTCCTGGTCAAAAAGAAAGACGGAAGTACGAGATTCTGCGTGGACTATCGCCAACTAAACAACGTCACTAAGAAGGATAGCTACCCCCTGCCACGAATTGACGATACCCTGGACACACTATCTGGGGCCAAATGGTTTTCGGCTCTTGATCTGAAGAGTGGCTACTGGCAAGTGCAGATCCATCCAGAAGACCGCGAGAAAACAGCATTCACAGCAGGAAACGGACTTTGGCAATTTACAGTAATGCCGTTTGGACTGTGCAATGCTCCAGCAACTTTTGAGCGTCTAATGGAGCGTGTTTTGCTGGGACTGACGTGGAAAACCTGTTTGGTCTACCTGGACGATGTCATCGTGGTTGGTAAAACGTTCAACGAACATCGAAATAACCTTAGGGAGGTGTTCCAAAGGCTACGAAGTGCACAGTTAAAACTGAACCCGAAGAAGTGTTCTCTATTCCGACCAGAAGTGAAGTATCTCGGGCACATCATCTCTTCCAAGGGAGTCAAGACTGATCCGGAGAAGATCGATGCAGTGAAAAACTGGCCGGTTCCCAAAGACAAACACCAGCTGAGGAGCTTCCTGGGACTTGCGACGTATTACAGACGATTTGTAAAGGACTTTGCCAGGATCGCAAAGAGCTTGCATCAACTGACAGAAAAAGGCAAACAATTCAAATGGTCAGGTGAGTGCGAAAACAGCTTCAAAGAACTTAAGCAACAGTTGTGCGACGCCCCCATATTAGCGTACCCCACCCCTGGAAAAACATTTATTGTGGATGCAGACGCTAGTAATGTGGGAATTGGAGCCGTGCTTTCCCAGGTACACGAGGGCCAAGAGAAGGTAGTTTCATTCTTCAGCAAAGTCCTCTCAAAGCCAGAAAGGAACTACTGTGTTACCAGGCGCGAACTCCTTGCTTTGGTACTGGCAACGAAACATTTCCATAAGTACCTCTATGGGCAGAAATTCATCCTTCGCACAGACCATGCATCCTTAAAGTGGCTACTACACTTTAAGAATCCTGAAGGACAAGTCGCAAGGTGGATCGAACAGCTGCAAATGTACGACTACGAAATACAACATCGAAAGGGAAGTCTTCACTCAAATGCAGACGCTCTCTCCCGTCGACCGTGCAAAGCAGATTGTAAACATTGCTTACGACACGAGGAAAAAGATGTCGTGTCCGTTCAAAGGGTGAGAGCTATGCCCATTGGTGGCTGGAGTGCACGGGAAATCCGGGAGGCTCAAAAGGAAGATCCGGATATCGAACCAATCCTCGCCTGGAAGCAGCATGAGGGAAAACCAGACTGGCAGGAGATATCCAATAGGAGTCCCGAGCTGAAGGCATACTGGGCGCAGTGGGATTCCCTTTATGTCCAAGACGGCATTCTAAAAAGAAAATGGGAAAGCCCGGATGGAAAGTCGTACGTAATGCAGCTTGTTGTTCCCAGGACAAAAGTTACCGAAGTGCTGAGGGAATTGCATGATGGAGTGTCTGGAGGCCACTTGGGAATAAACAAAACACTCGGAAAAGTACGAGAACGCTTTTACTGGGTCCATTCAAGGGAGGATGTTGAGAATTGGTGCAGGAAATGCGTAACATGTGCGGCCAGCAAAGGCCCGAGAGTGAAAGTCCGAGGCCAGATGCATCAATATAATGTGGGAGCCCCTTTCGAAAGGATAGCCGTTGATATTGCGGGACCGTTTCCTGAAACGAACAATGGAAATCGTTACATCCTTGTTGTTATGGACTACTTCAGTAAGTGGCCTGAAGCATTCGCTATCCCAAATCAAGAAGCTAAAACTGTGGTGGAGCAAATCGTCTTCAACTGGGTAAGCAGATTTGGTGTGCCCATGGAACTGCATTCGGACCAAGGACGAAACTTCGAGTCCAGGATTTTCCAAGGAGTGTGCCAGTTACTCGGGATTAAGAAGACAAGAACAACACCGCTTCATCCACAATCAGATGGGATGTTGGAGCGCTTCAATAGAACGCTGAATGAACACCTCTCTAAGGTCGTTGGCGATGGCCAGAGAGATTGGGACAAACACATTCCCATGTTTTTATTGGCTTATCGAAGTGCAGTGCACAACACCACAGGACATACTCCATCTGAAGTCCTATTTGGTCGAAAAGTCCGCCTACCTAGCGAGTTAATGTTTGGATCTCCATGCGAAGAATCCAAAAATGAGGAGGACTATGTTACAGACCTCAGGAATATCATCAGGGACGTGCATCGAGGGACTAGGGCTAATATTAAGATAGCCAGTGACCGCATGAAAACGAGGTACGATACTAAAACAACAACTACAGGCTTTCAAAAAGGAGATCTGGTGTGGCTATATAACCCTCATCGAAGAAAAGGTTTATCACCTAAGTTGCAACCAGACTGGGAAGGGCCCTACAAAATCGTAAAGCGCATCAACGACGTTGTCTATCGCATCCAACGAGGAAGAGGCAAGCTGAAAGTCGTTCATGTGGATCGTCTTCATCGCTACAATGGTGCAAATGTTAACGACCTTGTTCGGGACGAACAAGTTTAAGAGGGGAATATTGTGGCGTGGAATGAATTGTGGTGAAATGAAAACAACCCCCATTAGTCACCAAACAAGTTCCACTTCCAATTGGAAATTGGAATCTGTCAATTCCCCACTAAACTAAATGGGAATTTATCAATTGCTGAAAAGGGGAAAAAGTATGTCAGCCAATTGTAGAACCAATTGGAGTTAGCTAGAAAGTTCTCGAAGAGATGGCAGAGCAGATATAAAAGGAGAGGTTGTAGAACAGGGGGACAGTTGATTTTTATCAGTGATTGGTTAAAGTTCGAGATAGTAATCGGTTGTAAAGATAAATAAGTGCAGAGTAATAAAGTGAAATAAGTGATTGGTTTGAATCGTTGAGAAATTGTTTAAGTAATATTGTTCTAGTACTTAATTAGTGGATAATCCGTAAAAGTGTAATAAAAGTGATTTTGACTAGAAAACTTTAACAGAATAGTGTTTTATCTTTTCGAATCCCAGCCCAAATGTAACAGTATATTTCAACAAAAAATATCAAAAAAAAAAACAGTATAAATCGATTCCAGAAAAACAGTATTTTGCGAAGAACACCGAACCACCGAACAATTCATTTCCATCATAATGAATCCTCTTCGTTTTTCTTTCCTTTATCTCCTCCTGTGATTGTTGTTTTGTATTTTATCCTTTAAAGAAATTTGACGAAGCAATTTCGGCTTTGTTTTGAGGTATTCAAAGAAATCAGTGCATGAATATCTAAAGTTACATTACGCAGTATTTTGAGAAAACAATCGCTATGCAGTTTTGGAAACTTTAAAACAGTATAATGCTGCGAAAAGCTGAATCTATTTATGCTTTGGAGAAACTTTAACACTCAACATAATACACATTCCCTGGTAGCACTGTCCACTAAAGGTGGGATCCGATTATTGGCTGTCAGTTGCGTAGTTCAGATATAAATGGCGGGTGGTGGGAGATTTGGCTGGGGGTAGTTGTCCGGGGTTGAGTTGCACCCGAACCATTTTTACTTAGCCGGTACATGTATGAATACTTCAAAGATAAAATTAGCGAAATTTGGTAGTAATTACAGATTTTCAGGATTTATGAAAATTGGCAGGCAACGACTTACAACATTCCAAATTTGATGCATACTTTGTGGGTTGCAACATTTTTTTTCAAGAATTTTTGTGCCATTTTGACATAAACGTCTAATTAATTCAATTAATATTTATTGATCTATTGCAGAGCGATTGAGGGTTAATTCGTTTTTTGAAGTTTTCCATAAAAAATAAAATAGTTGGATTTAAACTTGTTTTATCTGTATTTTTGTATCTTTGTCTTATTTTGACAAAATTAATGTTTTGCTTTTTGTCATATTTATCGAAGAGCAACTAATTATTTGAGTATAGGGGTTGATAGCTAATGAATCCGCGCTTCTAATGAGCTATTTGGCATAGTAGGATTCGATCGAGATATATGAGTTTTCTCAAATTTTCCATAGGAAAACAAAAGAGTTGGATGCGCGAACTGGATTTCCAAAGAAATGATATTTGTTAATATTTTTAACTTTTGACATATTTAGAGAAGAGCAACTAATTATTTGAGCACAGAAGTTGATAGCTAATAGATCCGCGCTTCTAATGAGCTATGTGGCATAGTAGGATTCGATCGGGTTATATGAGTTTTTTTTTCAAATTTCCGCATTTTCTGTTTGTACTAGGGGTATCTTTGCCTTTTTTTGGCAAAATGCACATTTTGCTTTTTGACACATTTAGCGAAGAGCAACTAATTATTTGAGTATAGGGGTTGATAGCTAATGAATCCACGCTTCTAATGAGCTACGTGGCATAGTAAGATTCGAACGGATTATATGGGTTTTTTCAAATTTCCAAATCTTTTTTTTGTTCTGGGAGTACCTTTGCCTTTTTTGGCAAAATGAATTTTTTGACTTTTGACATATTTATCGAAGAGCAACTAATTATTTGAGTATAGGAGTTGATAGCTAACGAATTCACGCTTCTAATGAGCTATGTGGCATAGCAGGATTCAATCGGGATATATGAGTTTTTTCAAATTTCCAAATTTTTTTTTTGTACTAGGAGTATCTTTGGCTTTTTTTGCCAAAATGAACTTTTTGCTTTTTGGCATATTTATCGAAGAGCAACTAATTATTTGAGCTTAGAGGTTGATAGCTAATAAGTTCACGCTTCTTTTGATGTATGTAACATAGTAGGATTGAACTGGGATATATGACTTTAAAGCTTTTCCAAATTTGTATTTTGGTATTATTAGCTTACTTTTTTGGTCGGAATATGAACTTTTTACTTTTTGACACATTTACAGAAGAGAGACGAGGTATTTTATTCTTTGTGTTGATAGCTAGTAAATAGGCGCTTATTTTAATATATATTGCTTGGTTGAATTCGAACGTAAACTATTTTTTTTAATTTTTCAAAGTTTTTGTCTTTGGTATGTCTAGCTCACCTTTTTGTCTCAATTAGAGAAGAGTGAAAAAATATTTGATTGAATCCATTAGTAGCCCACAAATGTACACTTCTTTTAAGATATGTGGTGCAGTAAAATTCGTATGGGTTTATTTTTTATGAATTTTTTCATAATTTTGTTGCTAGGTATGGGTAAAAATCCTTCAAAAGTCAATGTGGCGGTCCCAGCTTTACCGGTAAGCTAGGACCGCCACAAAATCTCCCACTTCCCGAAGAGCAACTATTTTTTCTATCATAATAGGTAGGTTTGCAGTATTACATGGGTTGGGGTTTTTTGACATGGGACTGCGGGAGCTCAATGTTTAATTCTTTGCGTGAGTGCAATATGTGTGAGTGAAAGGATTGCAATCCCAGGTAGGTATAAAACGCTAAATGAAGAGATACTGTAGAGACAAGGAAATAACGCTTATAAAATAGTTTGAAGTACAAATTATTCATTCATTATTTACCCAATGATAAGTGAGAAGTGTAGACCTAAGCGATAACCTACATAGTTGCTTGTGATATTTACAGTGAAAAAAGACAAATGAAATAAAGGAAAAGCAACTTAAAAATGACAACCTTTAATGAAAAAAATGGGAAAAGAAAGTTATGCTACAAGTCAAAGGGAAAAAGAACACTAGCAGCTAACATGGGACGTGTATTGCAAAAAAAAGTAAGTTCATCTGCCTTTGAGTTGACTAACATCAACTGTCCGGATTTTATTGGATGAATCTATTTTTTGGAACATTATTTGGTGTCATGGATTATCGACGACGATTCCTTGGTAGAAATAAAATGGCCATCAAGCATAGCTGGATGCGGTCCTACGGATGCTTTCAAAAACAAAAAAATCAAAACGATTTCTGATGATGGTATTGTGGCGTGGAATGAATTGTGGTGAAATGAAAACAAACTAAAATGGTGAAATGAAAACAACCCCCATTAGTCACCAAACAAGTTCCACTTCCAATTGGAAATTGGAATCTGTCGATTCCCCACTAAACTAAATGGGAATTTATCAATTGCTGAAAAGGGGAAAAAGTATGTCAGCCAATTGTAGAACCAATTGGAGTTAGCTAGAAAGTTCTCGAAGAGATGGCAGAGCAGATATAAAAGGAGAGGTTGTAGAACAGGGCGACAGTTGATTTTTATCAGTGATTGGTTAAAGTTCGAGATAGTAATCGGTTGTAAAGATAAATAAGTGCAGAGTAATAAAGTGAAATAAGTGATTGGTTTGAATCGTTGAGGAATTGTTTAAGTAATATTGTTCTAGTACTTAATTAGTGGATAATCCGTAAAAGTGTAATAAAAGTGATTTTGACTAGAAAAGTTGAACAGAATAGTGTTTTATCTTTTCGAATCCCAGCCCAAATGTAACAGTATCATAAAAGGTCTTTATAAAAGCCACAACTATTACTACCAAATTCAAGGCCAATTGCATATACGAAAGCGAGAAAAATGAATGTTTGCAATTTCGGGGAGTAGTGCTTTTAGCATTTATATAGAAGTAATAGATGTCGATCACAATTTTTGGAGAAAAAAAAAATGGACGGACAGTTAAACAGATTTTACAAAAACGGGTTTTAACCAGAATCAGTGGATCATCGTATTACTCGCAGAATGGAAGTGCGAAAATCACAATAACAGCATACTTGGGGAGAACGACAATAATATAAGCCGATTAGTGCAGCAGAGTAGCAGAAAGTAGGTACATTAGCAGTTACTTATGCATTATTATTTTCTTATTAAGTTCCAAAAAAATATAAATTAAATAAAACTTTCAGCCATACGTTTGAGCGAGTTTATATCTTTGGAAAGGATGGATTTTCATGTTTTGCCATATTCCAATTTTTGTAGAACATTATGGGTAGAACCCTCTTGAGAGGAACGTGAAGCGCCATCTCTCTTTGATTTGCAATATAGCATCCACTTGTAAAAGGACTTTAGTGGGCGTAACTTCAGTGATGATAACATTTTGTAGTGTTGTTTATTAGTTTATATAATTTTCTGTAAACAAATTCTAAACTGAAGGTATTAGCTAGATCCACATCTTATGCTTACAACATACCCACATACACACTTGATTTCTTTTTTTGAAATCCCACTTCAGACTTCCCACCAAACCTGTTTCATTTAGAACACACCTCCAAGAGCAGTAAAACACAAGTTATGCACTTTATGGTTGATTGGGTGCTGTTCTGATTGGCTGTTCAGATCAGACCACAGAACTACCGCTACATTGACGGAAAATCCGGAATTTTGTTCTGCGAAAGTGCATAAACTAAGTAACGTGCAGAATAATATGTAATTCAAACTCGGTATATTGTGACAAAATACGCGTAAATAAATATAAGTTTTTATTGGATCTGATGATACTTTGTTTTTCTCACAAAAGATTGAAACAGACGTGCATCATTATTCACATGATAAACGTAGTTCAATATTTCAAAATATTGTTTTTTTTTTTAAACACCTTGTTAGTTCTTAACACTACAATTTAGTTTCAAAGGCAACGCCGTTTTATTATGTACACATCAAGGTTTAAAAAGGCCTTGTATTTAAAACGTATGAGACCACTCCAATAAAGATTTTTACCCTGTCAACAAGTGCGTTTAACTTCAACAATTGGCGACGAGGATGGGATGTAACAGTTGAATGTAAACTGCATACGAGAGAAAAAAAAATCCGTATAGTCACGCGATTAAGTTTTCGATTATTAAAAGGTTTGTTGTGCTGACAATCAAACATTACATCGCGTTAAAAAAAAAAATTTGCTACTTGTGCTGTGCAAAGTAAAATTGTTGCTGAAAAAAAAAATTGTTCTGTAAAATGACATCGAATAATGCTGTTGGAGTTGCTGGTGATGCTCTTACTGGGAATAGAGCTGGAACTGTTGCTGCAAGCCAATACGCGGGTACCCCCAAATTTCTCGATTGAGTTCTTGGATGAAAGCAAATGTAAATTTACTCGGTGGCTTCAAAACTTGAAGGTGCTTTTTCAATTTTTAGCATCTCAAATCAAGCTGTCAAGGTAAATTACTTGCTTCACTACATTGGACCAAATACTTTCGACCCACTATGTGACGGGATGTCACCAGAGATCCCCGAAAGTAAATCCTATACCGAGCTGGTTGAAGTGCTAAAGGAACACTATAATCCAACGCCACTAGAAGTGGACGAGTACTATAATTTCCACCATCGCGAACAGGTTGAGGGAGAATCTATACGCGAATATATTGCCGTCCTACGCAAAATGGCAATAAATTGCAATTTTGGAGCTCCCTACTAACTGCCCTCAGAAATCAGTTAGTAGGTGGTACTAGGGATGAAAGAATTAAGAATCGAATGCTCGAAACAAACGATTTAACATTAGAGAGAGCAATTGAAATTGCTACTAGTCTTGAGATATCACAAGAGTTGAATAAATCAGTGAGAAGTGCGTCGATAAATACCGTCCATCGATCAAGAATGGAGCCTACAAACCATGGAGCCTACAAACCATTCAACAAAGCTAAGTCAAACTCAAATACGGGAAAACATGCGATCAACAAAAACCACAATAAATGCATGCAAATGACGGAGAAGAAACAAGTGAAATGCTTCAGATGTTACGGACAACATTTTGCGAACAGCTCGCATATCAATACGGTGTGCAGCCATTGCAACCAGAGACAATACTGAGACCCCCAACTCCGGCCGATTTTCCGTTACTTGCCTACAAGCTATATTACCATGGGGTGGCAAACTTTAGGTGCGTTAGTATTGTTACATAGAAAATCGTATTGACAAATGTCACGAAACTTCAAAAATTCCGGCTCACCAACACACCTAAAATATGCAACTTCCGCTGTGGGCAGGGTTGCATCAGATGAGCAATTCTGTAGAATAATAAACAAATTAAAACATTTTTAGCGAACATTTGTAATTTATAAATACCAAGACTAATATCGTTGCTGTTATTAAGTATAAATTAAGAGTTTCTCCGTTAGTCTAAATATAATTTAAAAGAAAGTATACGTACCTATGTGTATTTGTTTTATTTGTACGTGTCTCGTATTTCAAAGCCTACATTTATATTATTCATTTATTTTGGTATTATAAATTGCAAGCTAACACTGACACTGACAACTTGTCTAACTTATCCGAACTGGATTTGTCGCGAAATTCGCTGCCAGGTACCGATTGCTTGTACAACTTGCCCAACTTGAAACGTCTCAACTTGAGCGATAACGAAATAACCGAACTATGATCCGGGGTCGAGTTTTGGCAAAAGCTGAAGATCTTGAATCTGTCGCGCAACCAGCTGACAGAAAAAAAATAACATCCGCAACCGATCTCGTTGACTGTGTACTAGCGACTCCCCGAGTGTATCAAGTCCCAGCCAACGAGTGTCGTATCACATTTGTAGTTTACTGTAAGGTTTTAGGACAAATAGAAATTTAATATTGGCCAGAGAGCAAACAGCAATCAATGCTAGATTTAAGTTAGCTGACTTAAGAGAGTGCGGGTACCAAACCAGTATTTTATGTATATTTTTTACTTTTCTATGTTAGTGTGTATGTATGTAATGTTATAGGGTATGGTTTGTGTTGTTTTGCAAGTTATGTAACTATAATTTATATATATGGATTTCATTCCTAAACATAGGTCTTTGCTGCAGAGAGGTAAGATATTCGCTATGCCAGCGCTTCCAGAAGCCTTGAAACATTGCCTGCAAAAGTGACCAATTAGTTTTCATATTTACAACAGGGTTATAAATTTCAGGTTGGGAAACAGAAGTGTATGCTTCCCCAATTAAAAAGTAGGCAGGTGAAAGGGCAAGGGGATCAGAATCAGATGTTTGCCACATCGGTCGGGAATTAAGTAGGGCTTCGATTTTTGTCAAAAGGGTGTACATTGTATCATAAGTGAGTTTTGTTTCACCTATGACGCGTTTTAAATGCAGCTTGACAGATGGAACCCCGGATTCCCATAAGCCACCAAAGTGAGGTGACGACGGCGGTATAAATCTCCATTGTATATTATGCTTTGATAAATGATCAGCGACGAGTGTGTTGTAATTTTGACTGTACAGGAGTTTAAACATTTCATCTAGCATTCGTTTTGCGCCGTGAAAATTGGTGCCGTTGTCGCTCCAAATTTCGTATGGCACGTATCGCCGTGCGACAAAGCGATCCAATGCCTGATGAAAACTTACTGAGGACAAGTCTCCAACGAGCTCGAGGTGTATAGCCTTGGTTACAAAACATACGAATAAGGCTATGTATGCCTTCACGAACCTCGGATTTCTTCCTGAATTGATACGAAGAGTGTTACAGTCACCCGTTTTTCCATGTCTGCAGGGTCTGAAAAAAGCAACGAAAATTAAACGAAATAAAAAGACTAATTTATGCCAGATACCCTCTCCGTCACCTGTGCCCTGTGGTGTCCCTCCTGCTGTCCTGTAATGGAGATGCGTGAAATGAATAATACACATCGTAAATAAACAAATACCTACCAACATATAATTAGGGCCCTCCAACTGGTTGCCGGCACTTTGTATCCATTCCCTCAAGACTGAAAAGAATAGAAAACAAAATAAGTAAACGATTGGAAATGGATTTTGATATGAATGATTGCATGAAAATAGTAAAAATAAATAAATATACTACTTACCCCTGCAAATGTTGTCCATGCTGTTTGTCGTAGCAACATTTTTTTTTTGTAAGAAATAGAAGAAAAAGTCCTAGATAGGCAAATAATTAATTATAATCATTAGAGTGATAAACTATTTACTGTGGTGAGTTAGTGAATATATGTGAGACATAGGATTTTTAGTATTTTTTTTTTTTAATTTATGTAGATCTCGTTCGCTCCGTATAAAGGTCAAGTGGCGGTCGTTGACTTTACTCAGACGTCATATACGAAGAAAGTCGTGACCGCCAAATAAAAACGGGTTGGGGTACTGCACCGATACTACCCTGTGAAGTGATGTGGTTCAGCATAAAATTGGAAGCGCCAACTGACGTGAATTGAGTGGCGAAAGTGAAAGTGCCTGAGGCGTCCGGAAAACACATTTCTCCGCATCGCCAGCTAAAACCAGCCTTTCCTCAACATAACGCCTATGACGTCACCAGGTTTGCTAGTTTAGTAACTTTTTTTTTGTGAAGAGAGTGGTTAACGGCGGGGGATAGTGGAATCCGAATTTTTGTCCACCCCCCTTGTACCCCACCAATGCAAACTGCAGTCCAACTGTTCCTAGAAAAAGAGAACGGAGTTAACGTCACGAACTGTTCTTGAACAAAAAAAAAATACAGTACCTGATAGGAGCATCGACATTTTCATCGTTTTGTGTGATCGTAATTGTTTTAGTTTAAGCGGCGTGAGCTAGGTTTTAAGTTTTGTGATTTTTATTTTGTTTGAATTTAGTATTTTAGTGTAAATTTTAAAGTCGGCA
This sequence comes from Cheilosia grossa, assembly GCA_963082955.1. Lineage (NCBI taxonomy): Eukaryota > Metazoa > Arthropoda > Insecta > Diptera > Syrphidae > Cheilosia > Cheilosia grossa. Next base: position 49,919,167 of record OY720144.1, on the reverse strand, counting down.
AATCAATTTAATTTCCGTGGTCCGTTTTGTCTCCGCGTTCTGCTTCCGTGGTAAAATTTTTTTTTTCTTTCCCCACCCCTCCCAAACTGAGCTCACTCTGGGTAGTTGAATAGTAGGGAATCAGTAGTTTTTTTTGTTGACCATGACCTGCGGGAATATAATTAAAGAGATTTTTCCTTTTAGTTAATCATAATTCATTTTATTGTGTAATTTTGTTATTTTTTTTCTCGTATCTCTTTTGCCTTTTCTTTTTATATTTAATATTAATCCGAATGCTTAAAATTAATCTTAAACTGAATAAATGTGCTTATCCACGCCCAAAATGAAAGCCATCAATTTTATTCGAGTGCCCAGGCGCTTGATGGGTGACTAATTTTAAATTTTCAGGGGGTGTGGAAGGATGTGTAGCTGCCTTTGGTCAATAGCTTGATCTGGTGAAGACGTCGTCGTTGGGGAAGTTCACAACTGGCCGCCGAACTTCCAGGTAGGGTGGGAATAGTCATGGCCGCGCTGAATTCCATCGACAGCGCCCTCTCTTTGTGGAAATGTCCGTCTGCGTCTGAAAAGATTTTGAGTTATTGTAGGCACGATATATGTTTTGTACATAGGTATTGTTGGTGTTTGAGGACAAGAACCCTTCCCATTCCGGCGAGTGAAGTCGAGCAAAAGCAAGCGTGCCCTGCTCCTCGCACCCAACGCTCCCCCCTTCTCTATCACATCCTATCCAACTGTCATTTCCTCATCCTGTCTTCTGTCATATTCAAATCCCAACGTCCTTATAGTCCTAATACATGCCTATTACAAATGGCGCCCAACGTATTTTGTTTGTCCTTGTCTTATGTCCTTTATGTAGTTTAGTCCACAATTGTTTCTGCTACCAACAACAATGAACTCGTAAGTCTTCATGTGGGTAGTTCCTTAAAATATCACAATGAATTGCGATGGGTTTATTGTTGTTGAGAGCATAAATAATTGGAACCTGTGATGTCTTGTCTAATCTATTCTTTTAATTCTTTCTTGATGTGAATTTTACTATCCTGTCCAACAAATTTAAATTTTCATTTCTTAGTGTATTTGTCTTACTTACATGGATTCAGTGACCGTGATTAAGTGTAGATCGTCTTAACATATTGCATTGTTCCGTCTCTTTATTAAGTTTAATTTGGTGTGTTGTGACTCTCACCATCTCAAGTCTTCCAGCAAAGCCTTCCAGGTAGATTGGAATTGCGGAGATGGAGAGAAGTACAACGATGTGTGTCCTTGTTCTACCCTCTCATTTCTATGTCGTTGCTTTCCACACAGAGAGAATTTTCTTTTATTAGTCCGTCCGCTTTCCGTCTTCTCTATTTCCTTTTTTTTATGTCCAAACCGATCAAGCCTGGGTATTAGCCAACAAAGAAACCGCCGTAGGCATACACCCGAAGCACCCCCGCTCTAAGTTCGTCTATTTTTCTTCTCGTCTACATTTTGTTTTCTTGTGATGAGTTTACCTAAGGACGATTTTAAAAAGCATAAAGTTAGTCAAAGTTACAACCCTGATTATAGAAGAGTTATTACCCGTTCGCAATCGCATTCAGTAAAAACTAACTCCAGAGCAATGCCTTTTGTCAAGCATAGTCCACCACCAGCCAATAAGTCAGCGAAGTCTAAAACCATGTCTAGCCAATCTTTCTCCGATACTGGAAGTATGCAGGCGAACAGTGAATCTGCAACTTCTTCAGAATCTGTCTCAGCTCCATCGTTCAGTTCACTCAGCCAATTAGGTGCCGCATCTATTGATGCACAGAACGAAAGCATCCAAACTTTGGTCGATACCTCTGAAAAAAAAAACCCAATCACTCAATTACGAAGTCAGTCTATATCAACTGAAAATACAAACTTACCCAATTTAGAGTCATACATCAATCAAGCCATGATAAACGTATTTTCGGCTCAACAAAGCTCTCTTCGAGATGAAATATCTGCAGATCTGCGGAAGGAAATGAGGGCACTTTTTCACGATTTTATGAAGGAGTTTCAAATCAATCGCCCTGCTGTTCAAGCGGAACAGACGCTCCCGAAAACTTCGTTTTCGAACACAGGTACCATCCCAAATCAAACCCTTCCTTTGCCTCCGCAGACCACAACACAGCATGAGCAAGCTCAGCTTAATGTAGCTGCTCCACCATTTCTTCCCAATGGAAATTACCAAAGAAACAACAGCAATAAGTCGAGTAAAGGCAAGTCCTCCAATAATAATAATTATCACCAAACTCATGCATCATTCCAGCAGATAGGTAATAATTTTGATTTACCCTATCCCAATCAACCAAATCAGTCGTTTGAAGCAAATAGCCACTCAGGAGTAACAGGTCCTATAAAAATTGATAAGTGGGGAATTTGTTTCGACGGAAAGTCAGGGACTCTAGATGTGGAGGATTTTATCTTCCGCCTAGAGACCCTACAAAATAGCTACCGCTGTTCGTTGTCAGAAATCTTAAGAGATTTCCACTTGTCAGGTGCCGCCTACGAATGGTATTGGCAATACCAGAGAGCAAACTACCGCCCGGATTGGCTCACGCTTCGAGAAGCACTCTTGCGTCAATTCTGGAACTTGAAGTCAAACTTCGATATCATGAGAGATATCATGGATCGTAGGCAAGGTACCTGGGAGTCAAGTGACGATTTCTTTTCCGCGATTTACAAATTGAAATCGCAACTGCGAATGGATTTACCAGAAGGGGAATTAGTGCGCATATTAAAGCGTAATTTAAACGATAGGGTAGGAAAGATAGTGTTCCCCATGACCATATTTACAGTGGACCATTTGAGGAGCTCCTGTAAGGAGGTAGAAAATGCTTTCCCCACCAGAGAGGCACCTAGGTCTCATAGGCCCCAGCCAAAATACACGGCCAATGAGCTGGACTATGAAGATAGCCACCAGGCAGATCAATATGTTGCAGCAATGCAATATGGTGGCACACGTCCCAAGCCGCGTAACTATGTTCATCCAAAATCTTGGATCTGTTGGAACTGCCGTGTTGAAGGTCATTCCTTTGTGGAATGTCCATCTCAGGTACGGAATATATTTTGCTATCGATGCGGTCTGAAAGGAGTCATAACTCCCAAGTGCAAGCGTTGCAATCCGGAAAACCGGAAAATGAACGCGATGCAAACGGGGGAGTCGCGTTCAACACAGACTTCCGACCCGTTAGAGAATCCGTCACAATATTAAACGATGATAAATCTGAAATAAATAATAGAGAAATCAAAATTTTGAGAAGAGATAAAGATTCCAACACAGTAGATAGCAAGAATAGATTTGTAATTAATCCGTTGCATGTTAGGATTAAGGAATATCATATAGCTAGAAGTAGGATTTTTAAAAGCAATAATGTGTGTACGTCAAAAGCTATTTTAAAAGCAAGAAATCGATACAGAATCCGTAAGGAAATTAGAAAAAGCATAGCTTCGACCATAATCGATACCTTCACTGATCCCAGACCATATGCCAAAGTCGATATAGCAGGTAAAAGCGTTTTCGGTCTCCTGGATAGTGGAGCTAGTGTCAGCTTTCTAGGAAAGGACTGCTTGACTTTTGTCAAGTCCTTATCCATACCCATCTTCCCGTTTAAGTCGGATGTAAAAACAGCCGACGGTAAATGTCAGTCCATTGTAGGAAAAGTCCGAGCATCAGTTACTTACAAAGACCAAACCGAGATGTTTACGCTATATTTAGTCCCAAGTCTAGAGCAAGAATTATATCTTGGCATTGACTTTTGCAAGACGTTCCAAATTGCTCCCAATATTGTGAGTTCAATGACGATCACTGATACTCCAAGTGACGACACACATAAGCTGTCCTTTAAACAGGAATCCGAGTTGGAGGCAGTGAAGCAAAAGTTTTTGTGTTTTACCAAACATGGGCTCGGTAAAACTTCAGTTGAGGAGCATGTTATCGATACCGGCGACGCGGACCCAGTCAAACAACGTCATTACCCCGTGTCCCCAGCGATACAAGTACTCCTGTATGATGAGATCGACCGCATGATTAGCCTCGGCGTTATTGAGGAGAGTGAGAGCGCTTGGTGTTCACCGGTAGTCTTGATTCGGAAACCCGGCAAAAATCGTCTTTGTCTCGACTCCCGAAAGGAGAACGCCTTGACGAAGAAAGACGCCTATCCTCTCCCCCATATCGACGGGCTACTCAGTCGTCTACAGGATACGTATTTCATCAGCAGCGTCGATCTGAAAGACGCATTTTGGCAAATCCCGCTGGAGGCACGGAGAACGGAAAAAACTGCTTTGACGGTCCGGGGAAGACCCTTGTACCAATTCACGGTCATGCCCTTTGGGTTGTGTAACGCAGCTCAAAGGATGTGCCGTTTAATGGACAAGGTAATCCCCTCACGATTAAAGGACCGCGTCTTCGTGTATCTTGATGACTTGCTCATCATCGCTCCTGACTTTGAGACCCATGTAGCCCTGCTAGATGAAGTTGCACAGTGCCTTCGGAAAGCAAATCTCACCATCAACTTAAGCAAATCCAAATTTTGCTTCAAAGAGTTGAAGTGTTTGGGCTTTATAGTTGGTGGTGGGATATTGAAAACCGATCCATCCAAAATCGAAGCGATCGTGGACTTTCCAGTCCCCAAGAATCCGAGGCAAGTGCGCAGGCTTCTTGGTCTAGCAGGGTGGTACAGGCGCTTCATCAAGGATTTTTCAACTTTGACTGCCCCAATGACGGATACAGAGGCTTGAGACACGCGTTTGATGATTTCGATAGCTTACATTGGTCACATTTCCGAACAAAGTCACGTACCTGTGTCACCATGCTTGGCCAGAAGTAAAGTTTTCGTAGGCGTTCTAAGGTCTTAGCCATCCCGCCGTGCGATGCTATTGGCGGCTTATGAGCATTTTCAATCAAATCATTAGTAAGTTTGGGCGGTATCCACAAACGCCATTGCACATCAGATTTGTGAATGTCATCTGCAGTAAGACATCGCTTGTAAACTCTCTCTTCGAGTACTTTTAAATCTGGGAAGTTTTCAGGATTTGCGGATACGGTTTCTAGAATTTTCCGGTACTCAGTTGATACAAATTCTGGATCATCAAGGTTAAGTTTGAAACTAGCATGGTCGCTCAGCAAAAGTTCTTCCATGTGTGCTCGAGATAACGCGTCGGGTACAGTATGTGCGGTTCCTTTTCGGTGTTGGATATCGAGGTCGTATGCTTGCAATTTCAAAGACCACCTCGCCAGCCGGCCGCTTAAATCTTTGAGTCCCATTAACCATTTTAAACTAGCATGGTCAATAATTATGGAGAATTTCGAACCCTCAATATAAGGCCTGAACTTTTTTACTGCATGCACGGCTGCGAGACATTCTTGCTCCGTCACGCTGTAATTGCGTTGACAAGCATTTAACTTTTGCGAGAAGAACGCAATTGGCTTCTCGTTACCCTCGTCGTCACATTGAGATAAAACTGCTCCGATACCGTAGCTCGATGCGTCACATTGAATCAGGAATTTTTTGGAAAAATCGGGATTAGTGAGGAGAGGAGCTGAAATCAACGCAGATTTTAAACTTCCGAAAGCTGTGATGGCATCTTCGGTCATTTCAAATGCTTTGTTTTTCTTCAACGTATTAGTTAAAGGGGCAGCAAGTGCTGCAAAGTTTTTTATAAATCGTCGATACCAACCACTCATGCCGAGTAATCGTCGCATCTGTTTTACGGTCTTAGGAATAGGAAAGCTTTCGATAGCAGAAACTTTTTCGGGGTCCGACTTAATGTGCCCCTGACCAATGATATGGCCTGAGTACCGCAATTCTCGAAAACAGACTTCTTCGACTTCGACTTCTCGACATTTATGGTGAGTTGGCTTTTTTTGAGACACTGGGCTACCTCTTCCAGCAAAATCAGATGGCTGTCAAAATCCGGGGAGATTATTAGAAGGTCGTCGAGGTACACAAACACGCGTTCTCTTAGCCATCGACGATTCCTCCAAAGGAATCTGCCAAAATGCGTCCTTGAGATCAACACTTGAAATGAAGTGTGTATCTCGCAGACGACTTAACATCTCCTCTATATGAGGAAGCGGATACGCATCCTTCCAAGTGACTGAGTTGAGCTTGCGGGAATCTAGACAAAGTCTGTTTTTCCCCGGTTTTCTAATGAGGACGACCGGAGAACTCCAGGAACTTTGGCTCTCCTCTATCACTCGCATAGAAAGCATGCGGTCCAGTTCCTCATACAGATGTTTCTCTATAGCAGGTGACACGGGATAATGCCTCTGTTTTACTGGTTCGGCCTCCCCAGTGTCAATCTTATGCATCTCTACAGTAGTATTACCTAGCCCCAGTTTTGCAAAAGATGGAAACGCATCGACAGCTTCTTGCAATTGTTTACGTTGCTCTGCTGTTAATTGGTGAGCTGAAGGGTTGAATGAATCGGGTACAGAAATTTCATTAATGAGGTGTGGCCCAATTTTAAATTTCTGCCAAAAGTAAATGCCAAGGTACTAGATACAAATCTAAGTTATGCTGTGTACCTTTATAGCTAACGAGTACATTGATCCTTCCCATCACTTTCTGTCCTTGGCCATCGGCTGTACGCACTTCAGAATTGAATTGAACTACTGGAACTTTGAGGCGTTTTACTTAATCGAGACATTCCTTACCAAGGCATGACACGGTTGCTCCGCTGTCAAGAATGCCTTTAACCTCTTAATTAAGCAAGTGGATGTTTACGTAAGGACGAGGATCATTGTAACCTACGAGACAGGACGACTCAATCATTTCTTTATAATGTTTTCTTTTGACTTTGCGTAACCGCGATTTTATTGAACTGTTTTTGCTTGAAGGACAATATATCGCCTCCATGGAAAAAATCTTTGCCCTAATTTCATTGTAAGTTTTCAATCTCTCTTCATAAGATCTAAGATGTCTTCTATTTGCTTGATTATTTGGTTTCGAGTTTTGACAATCCGGGCTTTTATTTACAAGAATAACTTTACTAGTTTGCTCTGACCCGAAATCGGAGCAATCGGTACTGGTGCTTTTGTCTATCAGTTTTCGTTTGGGGTTGTCTGCGTCGAGCATGATTCCCCCGTCCTTTTCACACTCGATCTCCTGTTTCCCTGCTGTGGATTGCATTTGGGACAATCTAGTGTCGTGAAATTATCCAGACCACAGCGGTAACAAAATAGATTACGAGTGGGTAACGGACATGACACAAACGTGTGACCTCGTTTCTTACAGTTAAAGCATTGTTTGTCAAAAGAAAGAACCTCAACTTCAGGCATGGAATCATCTAAAGGATTCTTCCAATCGAGTTCATGAACGTTTTTGTACATAAACGGATTAGGTCTATTACGATTAATGTCTCGAGCTTGAAGCATTTTCTCCGTTCTGCGACACTCTTCCCGGAATTGGTCTAATGAATGTATCGCCATTGGATACACAAAACTCATCAGACGGTTGTTCACATTACCCTTGAGTATCTGCAACAGCTCTGGTTCTGGAATGGGTACTCTTAATTGGTTGCGTAGATGCATAATCGATTTATAGAACTCATCGAAGCTTTCAACGTTTTGTTGTCGTCGTTCCATGATTTGTTTAATAATTTCAAAATCCGACTCATAGTTCTTAAACTGCTTGAGTAGTGCTGTGCGAATCGTGATCCAATCCGATCTGGGATTGGTTCGCAAATACTGCCAAAACCAATTCTGTGCTAATCCGCCGAGCAATAAATGAAAATTGTTGATGATCTCGGACCAGGAATAACAGTCATTTTCTTTAAGGATTTCCACCCTAAATACAAAATCTTCCGCTGAAACGGACTTGGAAGTGCCATCAAAGCAAATCCCCCAACGGTCTAATTCTGGTCTACGCACAGATTGTGGATGGTTTCTGATATTTGAGGAACGATTAACATAACTATGGTAGACTGCGGATGAATCAGAATCTTGAATTGTAATGAATTGGTTGGTTGCAGTTTATAGTATGTGCTCTATTCTGATTATGCAGACGTTGATCTTCATTACGCTGCCTATGGTTTTGCTGAACGACGGGCTGTAAATTGTGAGACGGTAGCTGATGCTGTGGCTTATGTTTAGGCAAAACATGTGGTGTCTGCTTATGTTGCAACTCTGTACTAGTAGCATTATTTGCACGAGAGTCCTTATTTAACACGTCAGCTACGGTAGACTGTACTGTCTTTTCAACAGTTGACTTAACAAATCCTTCCAGGGATTTCATCATTGAAATCTGAAGGTTCTTAAAGGAGCTTTTTATATAGCTTTGAACGTATGAATTAATCTCATTTCCTGAGTTGGAAACGTCACTTAAATGATTAGTTCCACCTGTGACGGTTGCATTTCCATTCGGTTGGATAGCTGCGCTGTTCGTATTGAACGGTGGTTCTAATGGGTCTAAGGTGTGAGACTCAATATTGAAATCTCTGATCATTTCTATTGCTTCCTCGCCTTCTTGTTGTGTTAAGGTAGCAGTATTCAGGCCTGCAATATCTTGTTGGCTTGAAAAACTTATGTTCTTGGGTGAATGTGCTACTCTTGGCCTACTTTCTAGTGGATGTCTATTGTCTGAATGTACCGAATTATTTAATTGTAATTGCTTTATTGATGTCGATCTAGTTTGATGTTTGTCTTTAGGTATTGTACCTGATTTCTTCATAATGAAAATTGTTTGTAAAGTCTTGGAAATATTTATTTTTAGTTCGGTTCGAAAAGGAATGATTCGGAAGTAAAAGGATAACTATGATAGGTATGAATTGACAAGGTTGATGTGTGCAAGTGTGTTTGAACTCCCTGTAAACTAAACAGATTATAAGTCAAATTATTTGACTCTCTTAACAGATCTCTATATTGGAGTGGCCTAAGTGGACATCTTCCCTTGTGGATCTTGTTTAAAAACTTTGCAGGCGATACTCTGGTAGGTCTTAGACTGGGTCGTTAAAACTAACAACTCTAAAATATGTAAGACTCTTACCGGTATCTGCTCCTGTAATAAGATGAAAAATTCAAAAGATGTGCTAAGGGATCTTCATTCCAGTAGCTGGATCTGAATTCTCCTTGACATGCTTTTAGAAAACTACCAAATAGTTTGCATTCGGTGCAAACTTCGGCCCCACGTTGGGCGCCATTTCTTTTTGTAACGGTAGGGGTATGGATATAGGATCCCCTGTGATGGCAACGGATGGCACGCTTGCGATGCTCGGACTAGCTCGCCGTATTGGTGTGGGAAATTGTTACCATGGTAAAGCCCGTCAAAAAATAAAAAAATATCGTGCCAAAAAAAACAACATGAAAAAAAAATTGTTTTCAAACACACTATCGCGAACCTCATCAACCACACACCTGACAGATGGCGGATGTTCATTTCACCTGAGGAAATTGTATGTTGGGTGTTTTCCTGCATAGGCATCCCGACTACCATTGAAGTTGCATACACTTCACGCCTTTGTCAACGGTGGCCTGTGCTTTTTCTTCGTTGACCCCTTTTCTTCCTAAACACTAGTAATCACTTCACCTTCAACATAATCATCCCTTTTCATTTCCTCCCCCTTCCTTTTCTCACCGAACCATTATATTTTCTAGCCACTCATTTCAACAAAGACAACGCATTGAATTACGAATCAGAATTATAGATTTCTTCATGTATTTCCGGGTAAACTATCTATACTTCATAATCCCGCTATTTAAACAAGTCACAAATTAAACGTATCTTCATAAGATCCTACTCAATCTCGTAGGGAATTTCACTACTCCACTATTAAATTTAATATACAAAAATCAAAAATAGAGAGAATATCAAATTAAAATAATAACATTAAACTCTAAGACTTACGTGACCATTAACGACGTCCAGAAATGTTGTTGTGCGCACAAAAACCCTCCGATGGTGTTGTCACTGTTGCGTATTACTAATCATATCAAAATTTCAATTCAAAATTCTCTTTACACAAACTAAAACATTATTTAACCTACGAATGAACTTTAACAATTTAGGTACTGATCGCAATAGCGATATCAAAAAAGAAAAGCAAAAGAATGGATAATTTTTATGAAGATCGCGATAGATGCTAATTAGAGTTATAATGACACACAATACGTTTTGTCGTTTTGTTGATGGCCTGCTGCTGCTTGTGCTGAGGGAGTATTGGCGAACGTCATACACGTTGTGTTTTTGCAAATTTGGTTGCGTGTCGGTATTATCCAGCGTCCAATACACGGGGATGCAGCATCAGCGGCCGAAGGGAATTGGCTGGCTGATTAGCGCGCGAATTTTGCGAAGATTAGATCTGGTCGACAAACACTTGCAGCGCTCCAGAAAGCGGGGCGCGGTGTTACGTCTGGGTCTACACAAGTGTGTTGTAACGAGGAAAACTCGAAACGACGTATGTTTTCTATTCGTGGACAAAGTAGGAGAAATTAACTTCTCCACAAATTGCCCGCCGAAACAGAACCTGTTACCACAAGGAGAGTATTCAGTACTTTTTGCTAGACCAAAGAGTATTTGAAGGCTACTTACTTGTTTGTAGCGCAAACCGCGGGTATAGAGCTCGTTTGCATACGATTTGTTTCCTTTTTTTGGGTTTATATAGGTTGTAAACCAATGAAATTGTTGGGCTAAGCTGATTAGACTCTGCCCTTGAAAAATTCCTCATCCGGCACTAAATCTGTATTGACAAAAAGTATTCTTTACGCTTTGCGAAGTCAAAAGGTAATTAGATTCTACTTACTCGTCGTGTGGATGATTTAATCGTGTGAATAAAATCACAAAAATGATTTGTCGTATTTACTTCGACTTTTTTTTTTGGAGTGAAAAGAACGAACCCTTTTTTTTTTACACTGGCCTTATAAGCCCAGAATAAGATTTTTTTCTTTTGTAGTTCCTTCTTCGGCTACGGCTCAAAATGAAAAGGTCGATCGCGGCGATGGGAAGTCCAGATCCGCCATCGCGATTTCATTAGTACTCATGTACTAAATGGGAGATATTCTGGATGGTATAATTGGGAGGTGTTCGTAACAGGATGGGGAAGTTGCTAGAGATGCAAAGCAAAAATCGTGTTGAGGGTGTACGCTACAAGAGTTTGTCTCCGATGAATACAAAGAGCTGATAGCCACCATCAAAGAACACCAAGATGAGCTGCCAGACCTAAAAGTAGAGGAGAATTTCGTTTATATGCGTTCTTTGCTACCCGCTGGTGATGAAAGTGCGGAACATACCTGGAGGTTATGGATCCCATCCGCGTTAACCGAGGATATCATCTCTCGGGCTCATGATCCTCCCCAGGCTTCTCACGGTGGTATTCCGAAAACGCTGTATCGAATTCGCCAATACTTTTACTGACCAAATATGACCGTCCAGATCAGACGTTATGTGTCTAACTGTTCGATTTGTAAACAGTGCAAACCGTCAAATCAAGTGCTTCGTCCTCCTATTTCTAACAGTTATTGTACCAATCGTCCGTTCCAGAAAATTTATATAGACTTCTTGGGTCCATATCCCAGATCCAAATCAGGCAACTGTTATGTGTTTGTCGTTCTTGACCATCTGTCTAAATTTGTTCTGTTCAAAGCGTTAAGAAATGCCAGTACCATAAGTGTTATAAATTATTTACGAAATGATGTGTTTAATTTGTTTGGTGTACCACAAATTATACACTCTGATAATGGAAAGCAGTTCTTGGCAAAAGACTTCCAAGATCTGTTGAAAACGTACGGCATACGTCATTTCAAGACTGCCAACTATTCCCCACAATCAAATGCGTCGGAGAGAGTTAATAGAACTCTTCTAGCAGCCATCCGTTCTTATCTCAAGGATGACCAACGCGATTTGGATAGCCATCTAAGCGACATTGCGTGTGCACTTCGTAGTTCGGTTCACACATCTACCGGGGTGTCGCCATATTTTGCTCTTTTTGGAACGAATATGATGACCCACGGTAGCAACTATGAACTTGCACAGAAACTCAATGCCGTAGAGGATGGTGAACTCTTAACTCTCTCCCGACAAACGCGATTACAATGCTTACGGGAAAAAGTCAAGCAAAATATTTTGAAGGCAAACGAGAATAGCGCGAAAACCTACAACACAAGAACTCGAAATATTAATTTCCTACCTGGACAAGAGGTATTTCGAAGAAACTTCGTCCTTAGTGACACTTCCAAATACCTCGCCGCGAAACTTTGTCCAAAATTTGTTAAATGTAGAATAGTAAGAGCGATCGGTAACAATATGTATGAGTTAGAAAACTTATCAGGTAAAAAAGTGGGTGTTTTCCATGGAAAGGACTTAAAACAATAAGCTGTTAAGTATGTCTGTACCGTATGTATCATTAGTGTAAAAGCAATATTTATGTATTCTTACGTCTGTTTGTAGTCACACATAAGTATTATTTATTAATTTCATGTCTTATTTGTTCATATTTATGTATAATAGTGCAATATCTTAGTCAATTTAGATTATAAGTTAGTATCTAAGCATATTATAGTTATTTTATTTATTTGTGCACGTATATTCTAGTATTTCTTTATTTATTAGTGTATGTTTTCAATCTATGAAGTCATATATGTTATTTATTACTTATATCTAAGGTTATTTATATAATTTCATGTTCACTTCAACTGTGATATACATGTTATTTATATTCGTCACGTCTTATAGCTATTTTATTCTTATTTATCTATTATTTATTATTTTTGTCAGTTTCACTATCTTTTTATTTATTATAATCTAAGTAATCGTTACGACTTATGTTCATATAAATATGATTGATGAATCTTATGTATATATGTTAATTTATTTCTATATGTTAATTTATTATTAGGTTAAGTATTTATGTATGTAACACAAGCTTATATGTTGTCCTATGTCTATATACCACTAGTTTAAACACTTACCCAAACCTATGCCCGGCTTACAAAGCGTGGGGTTCTTCACCACGTTGAATCAACAAAACCCACAAATGGTTGACTTCGTCTCTGTACCCGGTGTCGTCAAAACCTCCACCAAATCCAGAGATTTGTTACAGTCACCCGTTTTTCCATGTCTGCAGGTCTGAAAAAAGCAACGAAAAAACACTAATTTATGCCAGATACCTTTTTTTTATCGAACACACCCTCTCCGTCACCTGTGCCCTGTGGTGTCCCTCCTGCTGTCCTGTAATGGAGATGCGTGAAATGAATAATACACATCGTAAATAAACAAATACCTACCAACATAATAATTAGGGCCCTCCAACTGGTTGCCGGCACTTTGTATCCATTCCCTCAAGACTGAAAAGAATAGAAAACAAAATAAGTAAATAAGTTGGAAATGGATTTTGATATGAATGATTGCATGAAAATAATAAAAATAAATAAATATACTACTTACCCCTGCAAATGTTGTCCAAGCTGTTTGTCGTATATCTTATGTTTTTTTTTTTTTGGTTTACCTGCTGAAACGTCAAAGTGAGTGGGTTGAACCGATTGAGTTCAGAGAAGCATTGTTGACTGAACTTTTAGATGCATGTTGGCAGAGTTCAGACACATTGTGTATTGAGTGGATTTGAAAATTCGAAGAGCAGGACGTTGAGATGTGACGAAGAAGGTGCAAGTAATTGGCCAAGTATTTGTGGCAATTAGAGGTATGGGGCATTGTTGGCTGGGTAAGCTGAAGAGCTGTTTCCTAGCTGGAACCATTTGTGGTGCGAAAAAAGGCGAGTCAAGTCAAGTCTCTCTAGAAATGGCCATAGTGCTAAAAATATAAAATAGCATATACGAAGAAAGTCGTGACCGCCAAATAAAAACGGGTTGGAGTACTGCACCGATACTACCCTGTGAAGAGATGTGTTTCAGCATAAAATTGGAAGCGCCAACTGACGTGAATTGAGTGGCGAAAGTGAAAGTGCCTGAGGCGTCCGGAAAACACATTTCTCCGCATCGCCAGCTAAAACCAGCCTTTCCTCAACATAACGCCTATGACGTCACCAGGTTTGCTAGTTTAGTAACTTTTTTTTTGTGAAGAGAGTGGTTAACGGCGGGGGATAGTGGAATCCGAATTTTTGTCCACCCCCCTTGTACCCCACCAATGCAAACTGCAGTCCAACTGTTCCTAGAAAAAGAGAACGGATTTAACGTCAGGAAATGTTCTTGAACAAAAAAAAAAAATACAGTACCTGATAGGAGCATCGACATTTTCATCGTTTTGTGTGATCGTAATTGTTTTAGTTTTAAGCGGCGTGAGTTAGGTTTTAAGTTTTGTGATTTTTATTTTGTTTGAATTTAGTATTTTAGTGTAAATTTTAAAGTCGGCAAATCAATTTAATTTCCGTGGTCCGTTTTGTCTTCGCGTTCTGCTTCCGTGGTAAAATTTTTTTTTTCTTTCCCCACCCCTCCCAAACTGAGCTCACTCTGGGTAGTTGAATAGTAGGGAATTAGTAGTTTTTTTTTGTTGACCATGACCTGCGGGAATATTGTGGCGTGGAATGAATCATGGTGAAATGAAAACAAACTAAAATGGTGAAATGAAAACAACCCCCATTTGTCACCAAACAAGTTCCACTTCCAATTGGAGATTGGAATCTGTCAATTCCCCACTTAACTAAATTAACTGGGAATTTATCAATTGCTGAAAAGGGGAAAAAGTATGTGAGCCAATTGTAGAACCAATTGGAGTTAGCTAGAAAGTTCTCGAAGAGATGGCAGAGCAGATATAAAAGGAAAGGTTTTAGACCAGGGCGACAGTTGATTTTTATCAGTGATTGGTTAAAGTTCGAGATAGTAATCGGTTGAAATAAGTGATTGGTTTGAATCGTTGAAGAATTGTTTAAGTAATATGGTTCTGGTACTTAATAAGTGAATAATCTATAAAAGTGAAATAAAAGTGATTATACTAGAAAAGTTGAACAGAATAGTGTGTTATCTTTTCGAATCCCAGCCCAAATGTAACATTGGTGTCAGAAGTGGGATAAAACATTAAGAAACATTAACAAAAAAAAAAAATTAATTAAAGTGAATTTGTGAATTTCGAAATTACAAGTGACAAACAATATGGGTCGTGTATTGCTACAACTAAGCATACCCCAATTAAAAAGTGAATTAGAAAAGAGGAATCTCTCCACAGCTGGAGGGAAAAGTGACCTCATACTTAGGTTTTAAGTTTTGTGATTTTTATTTTGTTTGAATTTAGTATTTTAGTGTAAATTTTAAAGTCGGCAAATCAATTTAATTTCCGTGGTCCGTTTTGTCTTCGCGTTCTGCTTCCGTGGTAAAATTTTTTTTTTCTTTCCCCACCCCTCCCAAACTGAGCTCACTCTGGGTAGTTGAATAGTAGGGAATTAGTAGTTTTTTTTGTTGACCATGACCTGCGGGAATATTGTGGCGTGGAATGAATCATGGTGAAATGAAAACAAACTAAAATGGTGAAATGAAAACAACCCCCATTTGTCACCAAACAAGTTCCACTTCCAATTGGAGATTGGAATCTGTCAATTCCCCACTTAACTAAATTAACTGGGAATTTATCAATTGCTGAAAAGGGGAAAAAGTATGTGAGCCAATTGTAGAACCAATTGGAGTTAGCTAGAAAGTTCTCGAAGAGATGGCAGAGCAGATATAAAAGGAAAGGTTTTAGACCAGGGCGACAGTTGATTTTTATCAGTGATTGGTTAAAGTTCGAGATAGTAATCGGTTGAAATAAGTGATTGGTTTGAATCGTTGAAGAATTGTTTAAGTAATATGGTTCTGGTACTTAATAAGTGAATAATCTATAAAAGTGAAATAAAAGTGATTATACTAGAAAAGTTGAACAGAATAGTGTGTTATCTTTTCGAATCCCAGCCCAAATGTAACATTGGTGTCAGAAGTGGGATAAAACATTAAGAAACATTAACAAAAAAAAAAAATTAATTAAAGTGAATTTGTGAATTTCGAAATTACAAGTGACAAACAATATGGGTCGTGTATTGCTACAACTAAGCATACCCCAATTAAAAAGTGAATTAGAAAAGAGGAATCTCTCCACAGCTGGAGGGAAAAGTGACCTCATACTTCGTCTGCAGGAGGCTGTCCAAAATGAGGGAGAAAATCCAAAGACCATGCTTTTCGACGTGGCAGAAGAACAAGTAATTACAGGCGTTGATATTAGCGCTATGATGGAATTACTTCTTGCCAAGATGGAAGAACAGAAGAATTCTCTAGAAGAACAGAAGAATTCTATGGAATTGAAGTTCGCAGAACAGAAGAATTCTCTAGAAGAACAGAAGAATTCTATGGAATCTAAGTTCGCAGAACAGAAGAATTCTATGGAATCGAAGTTCACAGAACAGAAGAATTCTCTAGAAGAACAGAAGAATTCTCTTGAAGAACAGAAAAATTCCATTACCGCCGCAGAAAAAGATGCCGTGGAAGAGTTTAAGAATGTTCTAGATGTAAAAATTGTCGCGATTGATGACAAATTAAACAAACATGAAACCAAGTTTGAGGAAATTAATGAATCTTTTCATAGACACGAAACAAACATCGAGAACATAGCTAAAGAGCTCGGCACGAACATCGAGAACATAGCTAAAGAGCTCGAAAAAGTCAAGAAACACAAAGCTCGGGAATATTCTACTGACTGCCCAAAAAGGAAGGAGATGCAACCACCCGTTTTGATGGTCAAACATCATGGCCGATCTATAAGAGACAGTTCGAAGCAGCTGCAATGACCAATGGATGGGACGACGAGGAAAAGTCGATTGCATTAACGCTCGCATTACGAGGTACAGCTGCAGAATTGCTTCAAACTATCTCAGAAGAAAAACAGCGCGACTATGATGCTTTGGTTAAGGCTATTGAGATGCGGTTTGGTGACGACCATATGCAGCAAGTGTATAGAGTGCAACTGCGCAGTAGATTCCAGAATAGGGGAGGATCACTCCAGCAGCTGCAAGCGGATATAGAACGACTAGCGCACTTGTCATATCCCAGTGCCGGCGAAGATGTCATCAACGAAATGGCTATTGAGGCATTTACACAAGCCATAGATGACAGACAACTTCAGATGGCTCTACGAATGGCTGGAAAGAGAACTCTTCCTGAGGCACTGGCATTTGCCTTAACTATGAAAGCTGCGGACCAAGCATCTCAAGGATTCCACCGCGTGAGAGAAATAACATCCGTCGAATGCTCTTGCCAGAGAACAGATGTAGAAGACCGGAACAGTGCTCGCAGGGGACCGATCCGTTGCTGGATCTGCAACAAAATTGGACATCTTCAACGACAGTGCAGAGCTGAACGTAGACAGAGTAGCTGTCCACATTGCAGAACTAGGAGTCGTATCGAGGAGGCATCTGAACTATCGGCGGACGGAACCTCACAAAGCCATCAGTTAAGAACCAACTTCGCGGGGCGAAAGCTGGCTTCTGGAATCGACGCCCCCAGGACCACAATTCAGGTCTCCCAGACCAAACGATGTAATAGGAGCTTGACAGTGGAAGCACATATCGGCCAGAAAAAGTGTGTGGCTACAGTCGATACAGGTGCCACCGCTTCCATAATCAGAAGGGACATCGTTCGCCAATCATGGCTGCACAACACCAGCAGCTACTGTCTGAAAACAGCAACTGGAGCAACGGCAAAGGTGTATGGTGAGGTACTCTTGACGATAAATCTAGCAGGAATAGTCTTCTCCCATGCATTCTTAGTGGCCGATATATGTGACGAATGCATCATTGGAATCGACTTTATGAAGACGCATGATGTAGTACTCGACATCGGTTTGCAAGTTCTAAAGTACAGAAACGTCGAGATTCCAATGGTTTACGGGAACGAAAACGTCGCAGATCTAAGAACAGTTGTAAGTGAGGACGAAATATTACCACCTTCGTCAGAGACACTTATTTGGACAAAGTTGGAAGGTGATCCTGGGAGCCACCGATTCTACCTAATAGAGCCAGATCCAGAAAACTATTACCAGAGCTATATCGTCGGAAAGATGCTTGTTGAACCTAAAAACAACTTGGTTCCCGTTCGTGTCCTCAATGTGGAACACAGAAACGTAAAGCTGAAACAAGGGGAAGTAATCGGAAAGTGCGTACCGATTACTGCGGTCACAAAGTTGTCAAATGAAAGTCCTGCGAAACCGGTTAGACCTACGGAGATATCGGAAATGAAAAAGAATATACTCGGAGAGTGCGAGCTGGATCAGGAGCAACGGACCATGGCAGGGAGTCTAATCGACGAGTTCGCTGATATATTTGCTTCGCAGAGTAGCGGGTATGGCCGAACACATCTCGTACAGCACCGAATTGACACCGGGGATGCAACACCAATTCGTCAGCCTCCCAGACGACTACCATTGGCCAAGCAGACGGAGATTGCAGAAATGGTGTCGACGATGGAAAAGGAGGGACTGATTGAAAGCTCAAAAAGTCCGTGGGCATCACCGGTCGTCCTGGTCAAAAAGAAAGACGGAAGTACGAGATTCTGCGTGGACTATCGCCAACTAAACAACGCCACCAAGAAGGATAGCTACCCCCTGCCCAGAATTGACGATACCCTGGACACACTATCCGGAGCCAAATGGTTTTCGACTCTTGATCTGAAGAGTGGCTACTGGCAAGTACAGATCCATCCAGAAGACCGTGAGAAAACAGCATTCACAGCAGGAAACGGGCTTTGTCAATTTACAGTAATGCCATTTGGACTGTGCAATGCTCCAGCAACTTTCGAGCGTCTAATGGAGCGTGTTTTACTGGGACTGACGTGGAAAACCTGTTTGGTCTACCTGGACGATGTCATCGTGGTTGGTAAAACGTTCAACGAGCATCGAAATAACCTTAGGGAGGTGTTCGAAAGGCTACGAAGTGCACAGTTAAAACTGAACCCGAAGAAGTGTACTCTATTCCGACCAGAAGTGAAGTATCTCGGGCACATCATCTCTTCCAAGGGAGTCAAGACTGATCCGGAGAAGATCGATGCAGTGAAAAACTGGCCGGTTCCCAAAGACAAACATCAACTGAGAAGCTTCCTGGGACTTGCGACCTATTACAGACGGTTTGTAAAGGACTTTGCTAGGATCGCAAAGAGCTTGCATCAACTGACAGAAAAAGGCAAACAATTCAAATGGTCAGGTGAGTGCGAAAACAGCTTCAAACAACTTAAACAACAGTTGTGCGACGCCCCCATATTAGCGTGCCCCACCGCTGGAAAAACTTTTATTGTGGATGCAGACGCTAGTAATGTGGGAATTGGAGCCGTCCTTTCCCAGGTGCACGAGGGCCAAGAGAAGGTAGTTTCGTTCTTCAGCAAAGTTCTCTCAAAGCCAGAAAGGAACTACTGTGTTACCAGGCGCGAACTCCTTGCTTTGGTACTGGCAACGAAACATTTCCATAAGTACCTCTATGGGCAGAAATTCATCCTTCGCACAGACCATGCATCTTTAAAGTGGCTACTACACTTTAAGAATCCTGAAGGACAAGTCGCAAGATGGATCGAACAGCTGCAAATGTACGACTACGAAATACAACATCGAAAGGGAAGTCTTCACTCAAATGCGGACGCTCTCTCCCGTCGACCGTGCAAAGCAGATTGTAAACATTGCTTACGACACGAGGAAAAAGATGTCGTGTCCGTTCAAAGGGTGAGAGCTATGCCCATTGGTGGCTGGAGTGCATGGGAAATCCGGGAGGCTCAAAAGGAAGATCCGGATATCGAACCTATCCTCGCCTGGAAGGAGCATGAGGGAAAACCAGACTGGCAGGAGATATCCAATAGGAGTCCCGAGCTGAAGGCATACTGGGCGCAGTGGGATTCCCTTCATGTCCAAGACGGCATTCTAAAAAGAAAATGGGAAAGCCCGGATGGAAAGTCGTACGTAATGCAGCTTGTTGTTCCCAGGACAAAAGCTATCGAAGTGCTGAGGGAATTGCATGATGGAGTGTCTGGAGGCCACTTGGGAATAAACAAAACACTCGGAAAAGTACGAGAACGCTTTTACTGGGTCCATTCAAGGGAGGATGTTGAGAATTGGTGCAGGAAATGCGTAATATGTGCGGCCAGCAAAGGCCCGAGAGTGAAAGTCCGAGGCCAGATGCATCAATATAATGTGGGAGCCCCTTTCGAAAGGATAGCCGTTGATATTGCGGGACCGTTTCCTGAAACGAACAATGGAAATCGTTACATCCTTGTTGTTATGGACTACTTCAGTAAGTGGCCTGAAGCATTCGCTATCCCAAATCAAGAAGCTAAGACTGTGGTGGAGCAAATCGTCTTCAACTGGGTAAGCAGATTTGGTGTGCCCATGGAACTGCATTCGGACCAAGGACGAAACTTCGAGTCCAGGATTTTCCAAGGAGTATGCCAGTTACTTGGGATTAAGAAGACAAGAACAACACCGCTTCATCCACAATCAGATGGGATGGTGGAACCCTTCAATAGAACGCTGAATGAATACCTCTCTAAGGTCGTTGGCGATGACCAGAGAGATTGGGACAAACACATTCCCATGTTTTTATTGGCCTATCGAAGTGCAGTGCACAACACCACAGGACACCCTCCATCTGAAGTCCTATTTGGTCGAAAAGTCCGCCTACCTAGCGAGTTAATGTTTGGATCTCCATGCGAAGAGTCCAAAAATGAGGAGGACTATGTTACAGACCTCAGGGATATCATCAGGGACGTGCATCGTGGGACCAGGGCTAATATTAAGATAGCCAGTGACCGCATGAAAACGAGGTACGATACTAAAACAACAACTACAGGCTTCCAAGAAGGAGATCTGGTATGGCTATATAACCCTCATCGAAGAAAAGGTTTATCACCTAAGTTGCAACAAGACTGGGAAGGACCTTACAAAATCGTCTATCGCATCCAACGAGGAAGAGGCAAGCTGAAAGTCGTTCATGTGGATCGTCTTCATCGCTATAATGGTGCAAATGTTAACGAGTTTGTTCGGGACAAACAAGTTTAAGAGGGGGATATTGTGGCGTGGAATGAATCATGGTGAAATGAAAACAAACTAAAATGGTGAAATGAAAACAACCCCCATTTGTCACCAAACAAGTTCCACTTCCAATTGGAGATTGGAATCTGTCAATTCCCCACTTAACTAAATTAACTGGGAATTTATCAATTGCTGAAAAGGGGAAAAAGTATGTGAGCCAATTGTAGAACCAATTGGAGTTAGCTAGAAAGTTCTCGAAGAGATGGCAGAGCAGATATAAAAGGAAAGGTTTTAGACCAGGGCGACAGTTGATTTTTATCAGTGATTGGTTAAAGTTCGAGATAGTAATCGGTTGAAATGAGTGATTGGTTTGAATCGTTGAAGAATTGTTTAAGTAATATTGTTCTGGTACTTAATAAGTGAATAATCTATAAAAGTGTAATAAAAGTGATTATACTAGAAAAGTTGAACAGAATAGTGTTTTATCTCTTCGAATCCCAGCCCAAATGTAACAATATAATTAAAGAGATTTTTCCTTTTAGTTAATCATAATTCATTTTATTGTGTAATTTTGTTATTTTTTTTTCTCGTATCTCTTTTGCCTTTTCTTTTTATATTTAATATTAATCCGAATGCTTGAAATTAATCTTAAACTGAATAAATGTGCTTAACCACGCCCAAAATGAAAGCCATCAATTTTATTCGAGTGCCCAGGCGCTTGATGGGTTACTAATTATAAATTTTCAGGGGGTGTGGAAGGATGTGTAGCTGCCTTTGGTCAATAGCTTGATCTGGTGAAGACGTCGTCGTTGAGGAAGTTCTCAACTGGCCGCCGAACTTCCAGGTAGGGTGGGAATAGTCATGGCCGCGCTGAATTCCATCGACAGCGCCCTCTCTTTGTGGAAATGTCCGTCTGCGTCTGAAAAGATTTTGAGTTATTGTAAGCACGATATATGTTTTGTACATAGGTATTGTCGGTGTGTGAGGACGAGAACCCTTCCCATTCCGGCGAGTGAAGTCGAGCAAAAGCAAGCGTGCCCTGCTCCTCACACCCAACGCTCCCCCCTTCTCTATCAAATCCTATCCAACTGTCATTTCCTCATCCTGTCTCCTGTCATTTTCAAATCCCAACGTCCTTATAGTCCTAATACATGCCTATTACAAGAGTGATGGGGCCAGCATAATCGCAGCAAACTCTGCCTCTCTTCCAGTTGAGTTACGTCAATGTCTTCCTTTTGGTGTTTTAATAGAGGCCATTTGTTTCGATCCTCACTTAACCACTGTGGTCCCTTCCATCAAATGTGAGTAACCGATAAAGTAGACGGTAACATCCCTCGTGTAGCGGCATCCGCAGGGTTGTACGCCGATCGAACATGGCTCCATGACTTGATAGGAATCGATGATAGTATCTCGGACGTTCTGTTTCCAATAAGCACTGTTCATTTCTTGGGTGGGGCCGATAACCAATGCAGAACTATAGATGGTTCCTGTAACGATAGCTTAATTTTGATCAGTAATCGCGTTAGTAGTAAGGCTCCACATAACTCCAATCTAGGAATTGGTAGAACCTTCAAAGGGGCAACTTTCGATTTTGCAGCTACAAGCGTGACTAAAACGGAGTTGTCTGGGCTTAGGTACGTTGCGACAGTAGACGACTGCTGCGTATGCGTCCAGAGATGCATCACAAAAGACGTGCAGTTCCCACCTTTTCTTATTGTAGAGCATTATTCGAGGGATAGAAAATGATTCTACAAGATGCAACTCGTTTCGAATCGTTGTCCATTGATGAGACAGGCCTTCTGGCACTTCTTCATCCCATTTGAGTTGGTTTCTCCATAGCTCATGAAGCATTTTTATTGCGATTACAATAGAAGCAAGGAATCCTAACGGATCAAATATGCGCGATGCGTCCGACAGTATACGACGTTTTGTGCAGGACCCGAAGGACTTAACCTGACGTTATACGAAACACAATCATTCGAAGGGCACCATTGCAACCCGAGAATCTTAATTGAATTGGACTCTTCAAAATCAATTGGTGACAGTTCTCTTTGATCATCTTGTAACGAGGTTAACAATGGCCAACAGTTGGTGGACCATTTACGTGGGTTAAATCCAGCTGATTTTAGCAAATCAACTACCTCTGTGTGAAGTCTGATGAGATCCTCAATTGTGTCCGCAACGGTTATGACATCATCAACATAAAAGTCGTTATGCAGAGTTGCAGATGCAAGAGGATGTGTCAATGCTGAATCTACCACCAATTGTTTCAAAACTCTAACTGACAAAAATGGTGCAGCGGATCTGTCGATACATTTTCTCGATATCTCCTGTCATGAGATAAATGTGTCGACGAGATCTTAAGGAAATGGATAAAATGTCGCGCTAGATAGTTGGACCGACGAGAAGGGTTTCGTTGAGTGACTTGGAGTTATTGCTTTTTGCAGATGCGTCGAAAACAATTCGAATTTTAGTCGTAGTGCTGTCGTTTTAAAGACGGCGTGATGAGGAATTTAATACCTCGATTGTTTGTTGGAGTGGAAAATATCATTTGGCGGAATTTCTTTCATATGCCCAAGTGAAATATATTCATTCATAAAAGCTGAGTATTGGGATTTTAGTTCGCTGTTCGAATTAAATTTACGTTCGATTGAATGGAAACGAGTGAGAGTGTTATGCGTATGCATGACAATCGTTCATTGTATTAATTTATGCTGATGAATACATTGTATCTTCACGACGCCTTCGCATTGTGATTTGAGATGTTTGTTTTTGTTCTCTTCGGAGACTGTTTATTTGGACACGTAGTGTTTTCTCGAAACGTCTTTGTAGATCGTCTGCTGGGACTTTAAGTGTTTTGTTTACAATACCGATTTGGTATATTGTCCACTACAATGTAGAGCGCTTATAATGCTGTGCATAATGTTTGTTTATTTTGCACTACTACGCCTTTTGTTTATCCTTCGTCGAAAATGTCGACGTGATACAAAATAAGATATGACAACGATTGTTATTCCATATGCATGAGTCTTCCTCAGAAATTTAAAGATAGAATTAAGTCAGTTCTAATAAAGTACTCAACCAGAGTGGTTCAAACATAACCAAGTCGTGAGTTTTAAATTTGATTTATTCTAAAGACTGGGACATAACAAATTTTGGTGGCAGCAGTGAGATCGTGAATCGCGTTTTAAGTTTTTAGACACAATCCTAAATTCTCTGGATGTATCAAGAATTCAAATGTGTAAAACAAAATAAGCGACACGAATAAAAAATTAAACGAACGCAAACCCTTAAAAATACCCAGTTTAAAACGAAACAAAATAAAACGAAATCACAACAAGAAACGAAGTAAAATCGCGAACTCAAAACGTAAAATAGAGTTTAAAACGAAACAAAATAAAACGAAATCGCAACAAGAAACGAAGTAAAATCGCGAACTCAAAACGTAAAAAAGAGTTTAAAACGAAACAAAATAAAACGAAATCGCAACAAGAAACGAAGTAAAATCGCGAACGCAAAACGTAAAAAAAAAAAAAGAGGGGAAACGAAAAAGTGAAACATATCACAAACATCCAACAAAGTAGAAGAACGAGACGAACTCGCCAGCAGCCAAAGGACATCATCAGAAGCAGCATTCGAAATAATAAGGAAATAGAACAAAGCAACAATCAACATAAAAGTCGTTATGTTAGTAGATATGTAAAAACAACAAGTGTTAATACAAAAGTGATCAGGAGAAAGACATAAAAGTGCTTTTAAGTAAGGCATAAAAAATATATGATAATAAAAGACAGTTTTCGGTTTTATCTCCTTTCAAATAAAAAATTGCGAATCTAAAAAAAATATAATGGCAAGCTAACAGTCAGGATTCGAGTTCAGCGAGGAGCTTTTAGCGACGGAATATGCGTGTATAACAAAAGTTAGTGGAGGTGATATTCATTTAACATAAGCGCAAATAATCGATAACTGCAAAATAAGTCAGGATAATGTTGAGGAAGAGTATGTAGTTTTCTATAATGATAGAACCTATAAGAAGAATTTGTTTTTACATGTTATTGAAGAAGAATATAACATTACAAAGGAGTAAGTTTTACCATCTGTGGATGAAGCTATTAGAAAGATAAGGGACTGCGTGATAAATACGGGAGCGGTACCCAAACCGATTCAAGGGACATTGAGAAGTGTGCCTTTGAACCCTATTAGGAACAATATAATAACCCCCAGTACCATGCCTGTTCAAATGACCCTAATAAGATCCATCAATTTCTATCTAACGTAGACAATGCGATGTCGCTAGCTAATACTGAACAGCAGCGATACTTGTTCCCGTTCATTAAAAGCAAGATATCAGAAAATACGGAAACTCTGCTCATGAATAAAAAATTAGATTCATGAATAGAACTGAAGGCAGAATTGAACAGAATGTTCAAAGAAAAATATTCTCCAATGCAATTGCATCTGGAAATGACACGTCTTCTACAAGGTAAAACTGAAACTGTTTTACAATACGTTCAAAAGGTTGAAACCTTACAAATACTTAGGATTCAATTTTTTTAATTTTAATTTTGGTGGGGGCGAAACCCCCATTTATTTGGCTTAATACAAGCTATTACAATAACTTAAAACTAAGACTAGAACTAGACACTTAGACTTATAACTATTATGTATAGTTAGGGCTTGGAGTGAAGGAGGCTGAGTTTAGTGGAGAGAGTGCTGTGGTTGAAATCAAAAATGGAAATGTTTGAGTTTACCTTCCGGAGCATACGGGAAATCGGTTCGTTGGATCCGTAGAGCGTGCGGTGGGTCGGTAGGTAGAAAAGGCAAGGGTTTCTTAGGTTTCGAGGGTTTGTATTCAAAAAGATGGAGTTGTACAGAGACGGGCAATCGATAGAGCCTGATAGGAGTCGATGAATGAAAAGAATGTCTGCAGCATCCCTGCGATCCTCAAGGCTATTCAAGTTAATAAGTTTGAGGCGGTCTAAATAGGGGGGAAGAATTAAGGGATCGTTCCAAGAAAGACCTCGGAGCGCAAATCGAAGAAAACGTCTTTGTACGTTTTCGATTCTACTTATATGAACTTGATGAAATGGTGACCACGTTTGGCTTGCGTATTCGAGGAGGGGGCGTACAAAAGTGGTGTAAAGAGATCTAGTCACATAGGGGTCGGAGAACTCCTTTGCCCACCGTTTAATGAATCCAAGGGATGAATTGGCCTTGCGAATTATTTCATCTATATGCGAACGGAAATTAAGCTCATGGTCGTATAATACGCCAAGGTCAAGAAGAGACTGTACGATGAGTATAGGCTGGTCATTAAGTAGGTAAAGACGGGGAGGAGATTTTTTGATCTTACGGGATAAGGTGATAGATTGGCATTTAGAAATATTGAGCTCCAGGCAATTTTTGAGACACCAGATAGAAAAACTATCTAGATCTTTTTGCAGTAAACAGGAGTCCTGCGATGAAGATATGTGTTTGAAGAATTTGGTATCGTCGGCATAGAGAGAAATAGCGGAGTGTTTAATGACCCTTTCAAGATCGTTTATAGTTAAGATGAAGAGTAACGGACCTAGG
The DNA here is from genome assembly GCA_963082955.1 of Cheilosia grossa. Taxonomy (NCBI): domain Eukaryota; kingdom Metazoa; phylum Arthropoda; class Insecta; order Diptera; family Syrphidae; genus Cheilosia; species Cheilosia grossa. Next base: position 49,892,681 of record OY720144.1, on the reverse strand, counting down.
TGACTGCCTTGAGGTACACCAGAGGTTGCCATGAATGGGGCGGATAGGACGGACCTGAAGCGAACACTATAAAAACGGTTTTCCAAATACGAGGAAATCCATTTCAACAGTATTGGTTCAAAGCCGAGTGCAGACAGTTTGAAAATAATTAAATTATGCGATATCTTATCAAAAGCTTTACTAAAATCAGTTGCAATAACATCAACTTCTTTACCACTTTCTAAGGCCGACAGTGCAGAAGACACGAATTCAACGAGGTTAGTTGTAGTCGATCTACCTTTAAGAAAGCCGTGTTGGTTAGGAGAAATGAAAGATTTGCATTGAAAGCTTAAAGATTCGTACAAGATACTTTCGAGGAGTTTGGGTATGTGCGAAAGTTTGGCTATTGGACGGTAATTGGTAACTTCGCTCTTTGATCCCTTTTTATGAATCGGTGTGATGAAGGAGGACTTCCATATCTGAGGAAAGTCACCTTGGGAAAGCGAGAGCTGGAAGAGGTTCGAAAGGGGGTGGGAGAGAACGAGGGAACATTTCTTGAGAAAAATAGCGGGAATACCATCTGGGCCAGGTGAATATTCGTCATTTAGTTTTTGTAATTTATTTTCAATTACAGTAGGTTCAAAAGTTTGAGAGAGGAGGGGGCCAATGGAATAGTTGAGAAGGTAATTGAAATAAAAAGGATCCGGTACAAAGGAGCTGTCAGCAAAAGATTGTTTAAAAAAGCTTGCAAAAAAATTAGCAATGGAGTGTGGATCACTTGAAGCTATGTTTTCGTAAGATAGTGATGGAGGGTAACCGTCGGATTTTTTCTTGTAATTGACAAACCGGAAAAAAGATTTAGGGTCGCTTATAAGATTCGCTTGGGCATCATTTATATATCGTTGATAGAGCGAGTTATAGGCCTGAGAGAATTGCAGGTAGGAGCCGAGATAGTTGGAATAGTTAGAAGAAGACCTGTTTCGAAGGAAAGTTGACCATAACTTGTTTCTCTTGTTGCGTAACGATCGGAGGCATCGATTATACCATGGGGGGGATGTAGAAGAGAGGGGTTTTGGTCGAGAAATAGGAACGAAAAGGGAGATAGAAATAAATAATTCTCTGTAAAATAATGAGAGGGCATCATTTACAGAGAGATTGGCAAATTCAAATGAAACTTTGCTGAGGTGTTCATTAATTTTGCGGAAATTGGATTTGTGAAAATCATAACAAGGGGGGCTTACGGGCAGTGTTGGCTGTATAGGATAGTCGTGAAAAAAAGAAAGAAGAAGTGGAGGGTGATGTCTATCAATAGTCGAAAGAAGAAGGGGAGAAAGCGAGACAGAGGAGTTGATCGGGTCAGAAGTGAATATTAGGTCTAACTGCCTATCCATATAGTTAGTGATGCCGCTAACTTGGCTTAGATTTGAGTCGGTTAGTCGATCAATGAAGAGACATTCTTTGATTGAGTTGGGATTTGACGCAATGAAAAACGATTCATCATCAGATAAAACCCAATGCAGTTGAGGCAAGTTGAAATCGCCGAAAATGATGATTTCGTCTGAGGAGTCAGATAACTCTATTACTTCATCGATCGCATTGACAGCATGTTGGTAGGATTCTATAGGTTGGGCCGGTAGGATGTAAAAACACATAACGTACAGGGACCTATGGGGGAGTGTTATTTTTATTGAAACAAGGTCTAGTTTTGAGGAAGAGGAAATAGCAAGGGGAGATGAGTCAAGGCTATTGTGAACGGCTAGTAGAACGCCTCGACATGGGGAGTCATCCGCTGCGCGTGCAAGATCGTCGTCTCGAAAGACATTGAAAGAAGGGGGAAATAACTCTTGGTTCTTTATGTCAGGAATTAGGTTGGTTTCAGTTAAGGCATATATATCGAATGGAAGAGCATGAGATTGGCCCAGAACTGCACTGGTTTTAGAGCGCAGACCTCTTACATTCTGGTAATAAAAAGTAAGAGGAATTTTATTCGGAGATGATGGGTGAGGTGGTGGCGGGAGAGGCACGTTAGGGACGAAAAAATGTGTTGTGGTCAGCGCGACTCCGTTGGAGGTGTGATATTCTTTTGGAGTGAACAAAGTTTCCAAATGCGGTAAGGTCTTCCAGTACTTTTTGTGGAGATATATTGAAAGACTCGTGGAACTTTGTGTAAATGTTCCTTAGACTGGTAAGGTCGGTAGGTAGACTTTCCTGCTGGATTGAAACCATGACGCTAGTTTTTGTCTTACCCTCGTAGCAAACAGAGTCAGATTTGTCATGGAGATATGCAAGAAAGAGCCGAGTATTCTCGTATGTCTTTTTTTCTCTAAGCCTAGAGAGCGCATATCGACATTCTGTGGAATCAAAGGTTTGCTGGGTTAGTTTAACATGAGGTGGGAAAAGGGGATCGAGAAATGTTGGGGGAGGAATAGACGAAGACGAAGTAGATGAAGAGGGTTTGGCTGAGGTATTGCATAAGTCATTAGATGTATTAGATGAGGGATTTATAAAATGGGAACTAATGAAATTGGGGTACTTAGCACCAGTTGTTAAATCAAAATTCGGGAAAGAATTATTAGTCGAGGGTGATATAGTAGATGGGGTAGAGGAGATAGTGTTAGATGTTGGAGTAAGTCTAAAAGAGACTCGGTTACGAGGGGCCTTAGATGGCTTAGGAATATTTAAAGAACAAGATGGTGGGTTGTTAGGGATATGGGTGGGAGGGGCAAAATTAGGAAAAAGATTGGTTTTTAGGCTCCAATTCGGGTCAGGTTTAGGACGGGAATTGGGAACAGGTCTTGGTTTCTTATTACTAGGCTTAATATTATTGTTGGAGGGGACAGATTTTGATGACTTATTACTATTAGCGTTGGAAGGCTTTTCCGCCCACTTACATATACTAATCTTGCCGAGGTTGAGAATATCTCCAGCAGACCTTAGGAATAACCATTCATACTTAGTGGGGAGGTCTAGTTTAAATTTGCGATTACTTTTATGGATAAACATTCTGCAATTGCTGATAGTGATGCCAAATCGTTTAGCGAAAAATGTTTTAATCCAAGAGATATCTGCATATTGGGGGGCTCCTTTGATGAAGAGGGTGGTAAGGTTTTCAGATTCCAGCTTATCCAGTCTGCTTTGCCAGTCGGAGTGTGTCCATGTAGTACCAAAATGTTTAATAAGCCTACGTGGAGCGACAGTTGGAGGAGCAGGCAAAGTAACGGGTGCAGAAGATAATGAGATCGTGGGACTAGCAGGCGATGTGGGCGGTAATAGTATGGGCACTGTTGATGATGTTTTAGGTGTTGCTATTGTAGTAATAGTAGTTGTTGTTGTGGCTGTAGTCGTCGTAGTTGTTGGTTGAGGAAAGGGTGAAGTTTGGTATTCTGTAGATTCACGGATTTCAGCAAGTATTGATGTATTGTATACAGAGCTTGATTGCGGTTGAATGAGCTCTGGTATGAAATCAATTTTATTAGAGGTCAGTCTGATATTCTCATCGATATCGCCCATAACTACGCGGAAAGCAGCGACATCGTTACTAACTTCATTGATTTTGCTTATTATGTCAAACAATAGTGGATCGACGGGTTGATGAAGTGGGGCAGTTTGTTTTGATGAGCTTTGCAAATATGTATCCAGGTAAGTGCGAAATGAATTTAGATGGTCATCGATGGTTATTAAATGCGGGTTCAAAATTGAGTTTAAATCCGATTTAATATCACTTTTAAGGCTCAAAAATTTGGATTTAAATTCAGCTGGCGACTTTTTGGTTAGTTCACTAAGGCTTGCCAGCTGCTTTTCAATATTTTTGAACTTTGTCTTGCAGAGGGTGGTCGAAAGATCTATGCTGGTAGATATTTCTTCTACACACTTGAAAAGATTGTCATATTTTGCAAATTGGTTCACAATTTGCTTGTGAAGCATTTTGCAATCGGAGGAGTTTACATTAAGGGTGTCACTAACACATTTAATCGCGAGCATTACATGCGAAAGGGAAATGCCCTTGCACTCATCGCAGAAAAAAAGGAAATTGTTATTATAGTCACTAATGTATGTAATGGAGCGCTTGCTTAACCCGATGCATAGAGCATGAAACGATTTGCCGCAAAGACCATTACATTTCACCCAGTCAGCACAAAGGTCTTGCGATGAAAGCACACAATCATTATTACCACACTGCATTGACATATTAAATTATTAAGCGTGAGGTGGGTCGGTTAGTTTAAGTAGGTTAGGTAAAGGCGATGACCAAGAAATAGGTGTTCACGGAAAAATTGCAAGTACGTAAATTCGAATAAATTCAACTCGCGCAGCGGGAGCTAAAGAAAAACACGTCCGAACGGTTGGAGGTATGATAGAGTTAATGAACAATGAAAGCTTGTTTGAATAGCCAAAGACCATCGACCTTAGCGGAAGCCTCCTCATTAGCGATTCAGGAAGAATCAAGGCTGATAGGAAAAAGGGCGACCTATAACTATTGTATTCGGGACTATACGTCAAGAAATCTCATCAAAATTCATCACAACGTAATAAAATGCTACAATTGCAATAAATTAGGGCATATGAGTAAGGATTGCAGGGCTCCTGGGAAAGAATTCAATAGGAACAATTCTGGAAAAGTAAATAACAACACTACATACGGCAATTATAAACAATATAACAATAATAACAAACAAGGATGAAGAGAAAAAGAATGTAACAAATAAACTTGTAAATTTTCGGAACAAGGAATAATAAATGAGGGTATTATTCATAATGTCTTCGAAAGCCCTCATGTAATTTTAAAATACAGTAACAAAGAATTTAAGTTTTTAGTAGACACCGGAGCATTCATTCGTCTCATAAAGACTAAATGCATATTCGAGGAAGACGTAAATCCCCTCGACAGAATAAATTTTGTAGGTATAGGAAAATCAAATAGATATAGCGTTGGTAGTACCAATCTAACTTTAGAATACGATGATGAAAATCGTGATACGTTTCTTATCGATATATTTTTCCATGTCGTAACAGATGACGTTATAGGGCGTTATGACGGAATACTTGGGATAGATTTTCTTAAAGAATCACAATTATGCATAAATCTGAAATAAGAAGTCATGTATAATGACAGAACAATTATGAAATTACAATTTAACGAAGGGAATTGTAGTCCTGAAATAAAATTATTTCCAATAACGAAGAAACAGTTAGAAAACTCAAGAAAAACTAAGGAAATATGGATTCAAATGAGGATAGAACATATAAAAGATGAGGAACAGTTGGGCTCACTGAAAGAAATAATAAAAACTTATGAGATGTTTTTAACTTAGAAGGCGAAAGTTTATCCGAAACGAATGTTATCAAACATAGTATTCGTACTGTTAGCGATATCCCGATTAATACGAAAACATATAGGTATCCTAAAGTACATGAAGTAGAAGTTAATAAACAAATCAAGAAACTCTTGAACGATAATGTGATAAGGCATAGTATATCACCTTGGTCAAGTCCATTATGGGTAGTTCCAAAAAAAATAAATGCAAGCGGTATTCCTAAATGGAGGATGGTAATAGATTTTCGTAAACTTAACGAAATTACCGTGACCGATAACTATCCGATCCCAAATATACAGGACATTTTGGATAAGTTAGGGAACGCAAAGTTTTTCACAACACTAGATTTAAAGTCTGGTTTTCATCAGATTCCACTTGATGACGAAAGTATAGAAAAAACTGCATTCTCTACACCGTATGGACACTTCGAATTTCTACGAATGCCATTCGGTCTCAAAAACGCTCCAGCCTGTTTCCAAAGGTTGATGAATAACATACTTGATGGATTGCAAGGTAGAGATGGTTTTGTTTATATGGACGATATTGTCGTCTTTGGAGAAACAGTAGAACAACATACCGACAGGTTGAAGAGAGTACTCGATAGGTTAAAGAAAAGCAATTTGAAGATTCAAAACGATAAAACTGAATTCTTTAAACAAGAAGTCGATTATTTAGGTTATACTATTACTAGTAACGGAGTATCACCAAATTTAAATAAGGTTGAAGCTATAAATAAATTACAAAATCCCAAAACCCTAAAGCAATAAAATCATTCATGGGTATGATAGGCTATTATAGAAAGTTTATCAAGGGATTCAGTACAATAGCGTCCCCACTATACAAATTGTTAAAGAAAAACTCAACTTGGCAATGGGAAAAAGATCAACAGATTGCATTCGATAAGCTAAAAAGCGAATTGAGGAATTTTACAATGCTTCAATATCCTGATTTCGAAAAGCCTTTCATTGTGACTACGGATGCCAGCAAATAATGGCATAGGGGCAGTATTGTCTCAAGAAAAAGATGGTTAAGACTTAGGTACCCACTCATTTCATAAGCAGAACTCTTAATAAAGCAGAAAGTAGGTACAGTACTACTGAAAAAGAATGCTTAGCTATTTTATGGGCAGACCAGAATTTCAGGCCTTACTTATACGGAAAAAGGTTCATAATCAAAACAGACCATAGGCCACTAACTTGGCTGTTCAATGTTAAAGACCCAGGATCAAGACTAATAAGATGGAGACTCAAACTTAAGGAATATGATTATAAAATCATATATAAAAAAGGAGTCGACAATGTAGTTGCAGATGAACTAAGTAGAAACATGATTTTTCCGGTATTCGATAATCAAGATTCGGAAACATGCAACAGTAATACCAAGAAAAAACTCAGTAAAGAACAAAAGAAGTTAGTAAAAGAGATTTTTGGAGAAGACCTCACGACCGAAGAAGAAGAAGATGAAAATACGTTAAGACAAATCTTTAAAGAAGCCAACGTTAAAAATCAAAAAAGCAAAAGAAAGATTCGATAAAAAAAATAAATTCTAACGTTAAAGAGTTCAAGAAAAATGACTTGATTCTAATCGAAAATGACAGGAAAGAAAAGTCAAGTGAAAAGTATGTTGGTCGATACAAAATTATAAAAGTTTTAGAAAATTCTGTTATATGTAATTAAAGGAAACAACAAATCAATGAAATATAATAAAGGCAAAATAAAACGTTATAAAACCTGACAAGTTTTATTTACAGATTTTTAATAATCATTGGTAATACATGGAAAAACTTTCAATCGAATGGAATATATTACAAGAATCTTGGAGAACTAAGACAGCAAACGGGAAAAATTACCATAGTTATTAATACCGACCTCAACCAAATAAATGACCAGATAGATGTAATAACTAGTTTTGTGGCAAACATAAATGATGAGTGTTTAATAGAAATTCCAGAATGTGTAGAATTCATCAAGAAAGCCAAAATAAAAATTTCAGGATTAAGAAGGGACTTAGAAGTCATTTATCATTTACTAGGAGTTGATAGAAGGTATAAAAGAGGACTTTTAAATATGGTTGGATCAGGCTTAAAATTGTTGTTTGGAACTTTAGATAACGAAGACGCTAAACAATACGAAGAAGCGTTAAGAATAAAAGTCAACAAGAATTAAGATCTTAGACGGTTTAAATAAGCAAAATTTGATATTAAAAGACACATATTTTAAATTAGGTAACTTAACTAATAGTTTAACGAATACATTAGAAAGAGTTATGAAAACAATAAATAAGGACAGAAAACGGTTCATTTTAAGAGATTACTTTATCGAGTTCAAAATTAAAATATACTTTCTCATAAGCCATACTGAATTACTCATTAATCAAGTAACTGAAGCAATACTCTTTCTACAAGATAATATTATACATCCTATAACTATCAAACCTAAACATTTTATAGAATTATTACAAGCTAGTGACAAAAAAATTTAATGCTATATACTCCAAGCTTAGAATCCTATAGTAACATAATGAAGGAAATAAAACCGATCGCTTATATAAAGAAAGGAAGATTAGTAGTAATCTTACCGGTTCCTTTACTTGAATCCACAAAATCAGATGTGTACGAAATGATTAATATGCCATATAGAGCAAAAGGAATTTTATACGTCATTGAAGAAAATAAGAAATTTTTCGTAATTAAAGAAAATAAGGAAGAATATTTTTTAAGTAATGATCTCATGAAGGATTGTAAGAAAATTTATAAATATTTCATATGCAATCAATTGGAATTCAAAAATATTGTAATGAATAACGATTGTGAACTCATTATTTTCATGAATAGAGGAAATAACAATAATAATTGTAAACTTAAACAAGTGTTAAACCATGTGGAAATATTCCAAAAAATTACAGAAAATAAATACATATTCGCTTTAAGCGAAGAAACACCGTTCAAATGTACTTGCAGTAAGAACGAAGATAATGTAAAGGGTTTCTTAAATAGTATTGGAATCTTAAATTTGAAAATAAACTGTACCTTCGAAACATTAGAAACAAGAATTCAAACGTATGAAGCAGAGATGGTTATTGAAAATAAAGATATTTATCGTCTTGCACCTGAAGATTGTTGTTCAAATGTAAAACTAAATAACATCGAAGTGGAAGATGTAACTTTTCCTAAAATAAAGATTAAAGATTTAAATGAATTACAAGATTTAACTATAGAAATTAAGAATCAAGAAAATTATATATCAAAGACATTAAAATCTAAACCACCTCATGTACAAGGTGCTGGATTAGGAATAAGTGGAATAACGATTATTATATTAATCATTTATTGGTCTCTTAAATGTGTTAAAGGAAATGGTATAACCATCTTTCGTTATTGTTTTAATAAAAAGTCTAAGCATCCTGTTGTCGAAAGAGAAAAAATAGTACACTATTACGATAATAATAAGTCAAAACCTGTGTTGAGGAGACCAAGTTCAAACGTTTTCAAGGTTGAGAAATTTGAAATTAAAGAAAATTAATTTGTTACGTAATTTGATTTAAACAATAAATCTTTCGTATTTACTGTTTAATTTTAAGAAGGGAAATGTTATGCATATACATGACAATCGTTCATTATATTAATTTATGCTGATGAATACATTGTATCTTCACGACGCCTTCGCATTGTGATTTGAGATGTTTGTTTTTGTTCTCTTCGGAGAATGTTTATTTGGACACGTAGTGTTTTCTCGCAACGTCTTTGTAGATCGTCTGCTGAGACTTTAAGTGTTTTGTTTATGATACCGATTTGGTATATTGTCCACTACAATGTAGAGCGCTTATAATGCTGTGCATAATGTTTGTTTATTTTGCACTACTACGCCTTTTGTTTATCCTTCGTCGAAAATGTCGACGTGATACAAAATAAGATATGACAACGATTGTTATTCCATATGCATGAGTCTTCCTCAGAAATTTAAAGATAGAATTAAGTCAGTTCTAATAAAGTACTCAACCAGAGTGGTTCAAACATAACCAAGTCGTGAGTTTTAAATTTGATTTATTCTAAAGACTGGGACATAAAAAGAGCTGTGCCAAGAGAATCTCCGAAATTTAATTGAGTTAAGGGTTTGAAGGGCAATTGCACTTCGTACCTGCCATCTGGCCGATGATTGTGGTTCACTGCACACTTCTTCCAGCCTCCAAAATCGTTCCAAGTCAAACTCTAGTTCATATTCTAACCGGGTGCAGTGTGTGGTTACAGAAGAATGTTGGGGATGGTGACCTGCTATCACCCAACCAAAAATAGTTGGAATTGATGTGAGACTTCCCTTAGGGTCAAATTTAGCTGACCCTGTGATGATATTGAAGACTTTAACAGCTCCTTTCAAAAGGTCGATGGAACTGGGTTCATTGTAGTGGGGATCAGCGAGTTCGAGGGATGCGTAGTTTTCAGGAATGGTATCGATAGAACATGGCGGAAGGGAAGAGGTAATGTTTTGTTGAACGTAGCAACTAATGTGAATTGAGTCAGCAATATATCACGAAACTAGGTCAAGGGACAGCAATCCATTGGTGACCCTTGCAGATGTGGATGCGAATCCGATAATTGGAATCCGAGAACGTTGGTGTGGCAATCCCAAGCGTTGAGCCATTCGCTCGGTTATAAACGAGGCTTGGGATCCCGAATCAATACGTTTTGGTAACTGCCATTTTTATCCTGAATCTGAGCTACAGCTGTGGGTAGGATGTGTGTGTAACGATGGTTAGATTAGAGAGTATGTGTAACTACGAGGGGTGTTTCGGAGACAGAACTTTGCGGTGATGGTTCGGTGTTTGGATTTTGCGAAGGGTGGACTAAGGTGTGGTGGCGCGAATTGCACTGGTGGCAGCGAAAGGTTTAACGGCACTGGTTAGATGCATGTCCCTTGCGGAGACAATTAAAACAAAGCGATTTGTTTTTCGCGAAGTCTCGATGAGCGGGAGTAGTTAATGTCTTAAAGTCCTGGCAGTGTGACAAGGTGTGATCTGCCTGACACTTTGGGCAACCGGACGATGCTTCAACGAGCTGAGTTTGAACTGCACGAGGCGATTGCTTGGACCGAGAAAACGAAATGCACGATTCTAGACACCGACATCGTGTCTGAAGGAAATCGAGGAACTTGTCTATGGTAGCGTCATCGCGTGTGCCAACTACTTCCGACCTAGCTCGTTTTGTTTCGTGATCAAGCTTTTAAACAAGAATATAGATAAGCCATGGATCTCAATTATTCATGTCTAGCGCGTTAAGACCCCGTATCGCTTCATTGGCACTGTCAGTTATCTTCCGAAGTGATTGAAGATTCGCGATAGTGCATGTTGGAAGCGATGTAAAGGAATGGATGAATGATTGTGTGATTAAATGTTTTTGGTCGTATCTTTCCTCTAATCGGTCCCATGCTTCGACATAATTGTTTTCTGAACACGAAATATGTTTCGCCACGGAGAAATCATTTTAAAAATTGAAGTTTTTGCGTACACGTGATAGTTGTGTTTGAGTCAACTGTTCCCGTAAACATGTCTCGGAAAGTTGGCCAGTCCTTGTAATCGCCTGAGAATGGGGCTATTGTTAAATAAGGCAACTTTACGGACTTGGAAGTGGTGGCAAGTTCTGAGTCAACCGAGGGCGGAGCTGGATGAGCAAGAGATTTATTTTCTGAATGTTGTTTTTCTAAATTGAGTATCGCATCCGAAATACTTGAATGCTCTTCATAGTTTCATTTTAAATTCATTTTTATTTTATCATTATTTAAACTAATATTCTAGACAAAAACGATTAAATCTAATTTAAAACTAACATTTATCTTAATCTAGCTTACTGGCTCTTAGCGAGCGCTCTAAACTAAACAATATACTTAAAATTATTGCCTTTCGGCCTTAGATCTATCTATATTTAATTTTGTTTGTTTTTTATTCTTCAAGAAACTTTGAAAAACTTGAATTCTTTATGCTCTTCATAGTATTTGGCCTCATAAAAGACAAATTCAGGCTCCCGATCTACATAGCCACCGGCGTCAATAAATTCTAATAGTTGATCTTGCAAAGTAACGAATTCTTGCCACGATTCATCGAGTATTGTGAGACGAGATTCAAGATTAGCTAAGGTTGTGTTAGAGTCGATATTATTCGCAAAAGCTGCGGCGAGTGTGATGCAGCCTTTTGCACGACCACGCTTTGCCATGATCTTATTCATGGTTTCGAAAAAGAATGTCTACAAATGTTTTAAACCGTATTAAATTGATTGTATAAGTACTGCTAAATTGTCAAGCGTAATGTATATGTATGTCTATCTCTATATTTAAATCGATGCGTTTGTGCAGCACGAAATTGGCGACACTTTATGTAAATAATTAGGGCCAAATGTCTACCAAATTTATGATTTCACTGGTAATTCAGCTTCAGAAGGACCAATTTATGTTTGCGTATTTAAGTTGGGGTGAATTTTGTATGTGTGTAATTGTCTAAGGTCTAAGTTTTATACTTTCCCTTGTGTTTTTTGTGTGTTTTCAAATGTTGTGTTGTGTATTGTGTTTGTGTACAAAATAAAATTCTGTGGTTACCAAACGTTATAAATTTATTGAAATATAAAAAAAACATGTAGAAAAAAAAACCAATAACATCCGCAACCGATCTCGTTGACTGTGTACTAGGCATAAACTAAGTATTAAATAGACCGACAGCTCCCGCGCACCTACACGATTCCCCCCGCAAATTTTGAAAAGAAAATTCTCTCTTAAATTTCGTATGCGTGAAGAATTCTAAATGGAGGGGGTATAATCAAATAATGACAATGAGCAGTCATCAAACATCGTGGTATTTCTACCTTTTTGTAGGAATGTTGATGTCCGAAAAACTTTCCGTGCAAAACAAAAATAAAGAATCAAAATTGTGGAAATATTAGGAACATAAACTAAGTATTAAATAGACCGTCAGCTCTTCCAACTTAAGAGAGTTTGCCTACAAGCTGTTTTCCGTGTTCCTATGTGCGAAAGTATGTGTGCCATGTTAAAGTCCATAAGACGCACGCATACATTTGCACATAGCAACCTGACAGATGACTGACAACTCATTCTGTGGTGACATTGGAAAAAATTCAAATAATTCAAATAATTGGCCGTTATAGGGATGTGTCTAGAAAACGGTGTGTATGGTGTGGTGAATTTAGTAACAATTTCTATTTCATTAAAACGAATATTACAAGGACTTATTTTATTTTATCTATAATCTATACAGTACAGGATGTTTACATTGTGGTTGTAAACAATGGAAACCGATGAACTATAGGGATCATCGGCAAAAATAAAAAAAAATCAGTATCTTACAAATAATTATTTGGAATTTTACCGATAATATACCTATACATTTTATTCCCGTACAGTATAAAGAAATTAAATTCGTTTTCGTTGATTGTATTTATAAGACATTTTTGTTATTAAAGTTCAATGAAAATTTAGAAAAAAAAAATTACTATTTTAAAAAGTTGAAAGAATTTTTTTTCGTCAGCCAGAGTCATTTTTTCGTCATGAGAATTTCTAAAACTTAGTTTGTCATGTCCTATGAAAGTTGTATGTCGTTTTGAAGGTAACATTTCGAAAAGAAATCTGCACCAAAATAGTATGAAGACCAACAGCCCAATTGATAGGACAAAAAAGTTATTTTCTAAATAAACATTATTCACGGCTGTTCTCGGCTGACTCAAGTGTTTTCATTAATTATAACGCTAGTTTGAAATGCTTGAAATTGTTGAAATTTTGTAATAATTTTTTTGCCTTTTTGTTTTCTGGAAAATTCATGAAAAAATTTTAACTCAAAACTGTTACCCACTCAGAAATGTTCATATCTCTGCCCTAAACCTCAACGAACTTTAAATTTGAATATTCCTAATCAATTCTTCCCTTTGAATTCTTTGCCTTTTTTCTGTCGACATTCGCCGGCGAAATAATTTTTCGCCAAAAACAACAAACGAAAACAAAAGAATTACTGTAGGTACAAAAATGTATTATTTTATTCCTGCGAATGAATATTTCTCAGTTTATTTCTTTATTGATACGTTGATTACATTAGTTATTAACCATTTTGTAAAATAAATGTTTTCGTGGTGAAATAAAACAACAAATTGAAACTGTGGGAACGCATCCATCAGCTGATAGAAACCTACCAACTACCCTACTGTCAGTCACTGTGCCTGCACTCTCTCTTTATTTTTCCCACGAAGCGTGGGCATTTTTCCCTTTTCACCGAACTAAAATTCCCTCGATTTGTTTATGAAAAAATGTTTCTTCTTAAAGTAAAATTAGTATTATTCGGATAGAAATTCACATTAAATTAACCTTCAGTATAAAAATCGCAGTTTGTTAACATTATAATGATCATTTCTTGGTACTAGAAATTTTAACTAAAAGTTAAATCCATTTTTTATTGACATTTAGTGTGTTGCAATGTAGTTCGAAGGTTTTTTCGTCAGATTCCAAATATTTCCACAATTTTGATGCTTTATTTTCGTTTTGCACGGAAGGTTTTTCGGACATCAACATTTCTACAAAAAGGTAGAAATACCACGATGTTGGATGACTGCTCAGTGTCATTATTTGTTTATACCCCCTCCATTCAGAATTCTTTTTTTTTTTGCTGCTTCACACGTATTCACGCATACGAAATTTAAGAGAGAATTTTCTTTTCAAAATTTTCGAGGGGAATCGGGTAGGTGCACGGGAGCTGGCGGTCTATTTAGTACTTAGTTTATGATTAGGAATCTGACGAAAAAACCTTCGAACTACATTGCAACACACTAAATGTCCATAAAAAAGGGATTTAACTTTTAGTAAAAATGTCTAGTACCATGAAATGATTATTATAATGTTAACAAACTGCGATTTTTATACTGAAGGTTAATTTAATGTGAATTTCTATCCGAATAATACTAATTTTACTTTAAGAAGAAACATTTTTTCATAAAAAAATTGAGGTAATTTGAATTCGGTGAAAAGGGAAAAATGCACACGCTTCGTGGGAAATATAAAGAGACAGTGCTAAGCACAGTGACTGACAGTAGGGTGTTTGGTTAGTTTCTGTCATCTGATGAATGGGTTCCAACAGTTTAAATTTGTTGTTATATTCACCCCGAAAATAAAGGAATAAACTGAGAAATATTCATTCGTAGGAAAAAAATAATACATTTTTGTACCTACAGCAATTCTTCTGTTTTCGTTCGTTGTTTTTGGCGAAAAATTATTTCCCCGGCGAATGTCGACAGAAAAAGGCAACGAATTTAAATGGAAGAATTGATAAGGAATATGAACATTTCTGAGTGGGTAACAGTTTTGAGTTAAAATCTTTTCATGAATTTTCCAGAAAAAATTGCCTATGCAGGCAATTAATGTCAATCACGAGGCCATTTTGTAAGTGGGGGCGACTGTGTTCAACATTTTTGGTGCCCTTTAGTTACACGGCATTCACATCGCAGTTCAGTTTAAAAGTTCTTATAGTTTATGAAATTGTTGGCAAAAGGAATTCCTGATATAATTTGTTCACAATGCCAAATAGGTACATTAATACAATCATAGTTTTTTTTTCAGTATCTAGCAGAAATCTATCTCATGATATTAATCAGAGAAAAATCAACTTAAACGGTTTTTCCACTTTTCTTAAAAGAGATTTTGTAACTTCAAGCTTTTATTGCAGGTATACTTTAAAGAAAAAAAAAATGTTTTTCGTCGATTTTAATGCTTTTCATTTCGAAGTCATATTGAAACAAAATAGATATTTTATCAGACTTTTGGGAAAGCGTTTTTTTACTGTGGGAAAAAAGATATTTTAGTTTTAGCATAATTTTTAATCTGTAAATGGTACGTAAAATGCATACTTGTACAATAACGTATTCAAGTATATTTGTTAAATTCGATATTTTTTTTTGCCGTTTTCTGGTAAATCCCATGATAAAAAAATTCTGTATAGATTTTTAGAAAGTATTGATAATACAACACACATTTCAATTCAATTCCTTAGGGACTCTCTTATGTATCTAGTATTCGTTTGGGCTTCTTCAGATTTGCCCTCCGATTTTAGATTTCGTGTGCCTAATCATAAAAACGCTCTTGCTCTTTTTTGTGTTGATATTCGTGCGACTTGAATATGTGTAGTCTTCGACACTTTTCTATGCGCTTTGCATTCACTGGTTAGATTTTATATTAAAACATTCGAAATTTCCGTCCCGATTGATTTCTAAATATTTGCACACATATAATTTACGAAAATAGATCCACCCGATGCAATGCCTTTCTTTGCTGTAGAAAAAATTCACGAAAATGTAAACAAACTCCACAGTTGTCAAACTCAAATGCACTTGTATTTGTAAATCTGGAGCAAATCTAAGAAAATATCTAGATTCGCAAAAATGGTCTGAAATCTGAAAAAGATTGCTTTTTTTTGTACCATACGAACATAAAAATTGCTCTGAGGGCAAAAAAGTGCTCTGAAATATCACTTCTTGCACTTGTTGTAATAATTTAGAGAGGCTTATAAAAATATCAGCGAACATTTCAAAATGCAAAAGCACATTACTTATAGAAATACGGGATCTGAAAATTAACAAAACAATTTAGATTCTTACGTTCGATTGAATACGCAAAATCTGAAATCGGATCAAATTAAACACCACATTATATTATTTTTTTGTTAGGAGTTTAAGCATATGTACCTACTCGTTTTTACGAATTTACTTTCCGAGAATAATATACTTTTTTTTTTTTTTAAATATGCATAAAATTTCCATTTTTTGCTGTTCCTTAGTAACATCAACACTGTTCACTCTTATTAAACCACAGAATTCCTAATCATATATGATTTTGTACAAATACGTTGCTAAAAAAACAAGTTGAAAACACCCACCAAGCGTAATAGAAATTTATGCAATGTTTGCGAATATTTTAAGGAATTCACTTTTGCCTTAGTGAAAACTTGGGCTTAAATTGCATGGAATTAACCTATTTTTCGAACAACTCCCCAAGGTAGCTTCATGAATTTTCCTGTCAAAAATATTTTTCATGTAAAAAAAATAAAAAAAAACAGAAATGTGAATGGATGAACATTTTTTGTCGCATAAGATGGATAGAGAACAAGTAAAGCTATCTAAAAAACCATACTCAACATTTATTCCTTTTACATTTATTGTTATAAATTCATTTACATATTGTTTGTTATTGGAAAGGTTCCATTCGGCGGCCATTAATAACATGTATTCACAGACAGGAGAAAAAAGAGCGCACGAGAGAGGACTGTCATTCAAAATTTGCGGGGAAAATCGGGTAGGTGCACGGGAGTTGGCCCTCTAGTTTAGATCCTCTTTGGTTTACAGTAACACGCTGTCTCCACTTGCGATGAATTCAGAGTATGCGATAGAGCATGCTTTTATTATCACAAGTGGAGAACATTATAGCAGCTTTATTTTCTTAGTTTGCAATAGAAAGCATGCTTTTATAGCATACCATCTATCGCATACTATAAACACAAGAACATCTGTCATTTTGCTGTCAATTAATTTTGAAATCGAAGTGTGCCGTTGAAGTTCAAAAAAAATTTTGAACTAATCAGTACTAAATCGCTTCAATATGACGGATTGGAAAACTAATCACGACGAAGTCCTTAAACTAATAAATAATTATTCTCAATTTCAATGCCTGTGAAATTACAGGAGTATAGAATACAAAAGGCTCGATTATAAACGGAATGCTTGGGCTCAACTTTCAAAAGAATTCGGCTCGAAATACAACGCATACATCTGCATCAACACCAGCATCAACATCTGCAGCGTCGTCCTCTTTTAAGCGCAAGACATGGAAAAGGCAACGTGAATCATCTCCATCAAAGTTTGATAACGCTATTGATGCAATTGTAAAGCATACGACGAAGACGCCACCACAAGAATCGGAACTGTAGCTTTTCAACTAAGCCAGCTGACACCGTATGAAGCTACAGTCCATATGAGCAGGATCCACAATCAACTTTCTCAAGCTATTCTGAAATCTATCTGCAACAACAGAGATTTAACTTCAAACTCTCCACAGCGATCATCATATTGTGAGAACAATGATAGTGATATGCTGCAATCAGCACTTCTCGATGCTGAAATATGTTTCGACTTAATAAAATAAATTCAACTAACGAATTGTCTGTTTTTTTATTTTTTTCCCACTGAAATGCAACATCACCATCTGTGATGCAATATGTACAAACATTTTCGCGAATATAACAAGCGTATTTATATCTATTATGTTCCTGTATACCCAACGAAGTCAATGTTTTTGGTAGAATGATCGGTTGGTTTTCTTGCTCTATATTCGGAGGAACCTTTCGAGTAAGAAAATTGTGCAAGACGCAGCACGCTTTAACCAAAACATCGCACATGTCCAATGCAATTTCAATTGGCCGATGGAAAACTCGAAAACGAGTAGTTAACCATCCAAAAGCCATTTCAACCGTTAACCGCGCACGACTCAATCGGTAGTTAAACACTTCTTGAGTGGTGCTTAGGTTAGTGCCTCTTCCGTAAGCTTTTAACAAGTTTCTATCAAGTCCGAAAATATCATCACCAATGAAATAATGAGGCGTTACATTTGCTTGCCCCTTTAAACGGTGTTGGGTGGTATATCTGAATTTCCAGCCCTGAGTTCTTGATATAAGCTGCAATTCTTAAGAATAATAACATCCGATGCTCTTCTATTACCGCCCACGTCAATATAAATGAATCGGCTGTACGCATCTACAACAGCCAAAAGAACTATGCTGAAGTACCCCTTATAATTAAAAAAATCAGATCCTGAATGCGGTGGTGCCTTGACACGGATGTGTTTTCCGTCAATAGATCCAAGCGTATGTGGAAATTGCCAAAAATGTTCAAAATCCATCGTTATTTGCTGCCATTCAGTTGAAGAGCGTGGTGTCTAGAAAAAAAGATATAAAATATTAGTATGACAGTAACTGAACAAAATATCTCACCTTTATATATTTCCCTTCCATAGCATCGACAATGGCAGCCTAACAGTGGCGTGGCGTGAATGTTTTAAAATGGGAAGTCGAAGCAAAATTAATCACATATAAATATAAGAAACCTTACACCTGTGTACCTTGAAAGAAAATCATTCATTGTAAATTTGCAAATTGGGTTCACATTACTAAATTCACTTAAGTCATGCACTGCAATCTGCCAACTGAATTTGTAAACCAAAACACTTACACGTTACATCTACCTCAACATACTACCTGCAATTATCCTCACAATCAGACAAGCAGAAGTAGAATAAATCGAATAACTCGAAGAAAAGCGTGTTATTTTGTTCCTTTCATAACCAAACAAACACATACGACGTACCCAAAACACAACCCATAGGCCATGGCCAGTACCAGTAACAAGCTCTGGCTCTGGGAAGAAAAAAAGAGATACAAACAAATGTTCACTCAGTACTCAGCAGTCAAAATGAACCGCGAATAACTCGAAGAAAAGCGGGTTATTTTCTACAATGGGTGTTGAACAAAGAGGTGTCAGAGTCAGACAAAGTACTCAGGGAAGAAAAAAAGAGATAACAAGCAAATTTTCTCTCAAAATGAACTATAAAGTGAGAACTTTAATAACCCGACTTATTTTGGGTTACCTTCGCTTTGTCGCCACGAGACGATGACGACGTTGTATGAAAATGGATCCACACATGATTTTTATATGAGTGCTTTTGTGTGTGTACCATTTGGTGAGTATTCACATTCATTTGGTAGTGTTTCATGTATATTCGGTTTTTGGTAGATAGATAGTGTTCCCTGGTGGAGATTTCAAAAGGTAACTCGGTAGGAATCGAGTTATATGGACGCCACGCCACTGCAGCCTAAACTTCCGGAATAAATTTGCTCATTGTTTTCCGTGCTATGCGAGATAAAAACTCAAGAGATCGGTATGAATCACCAGATGCAATATATCTCAAAGTAATTGCCAAACGAACTCTTGGCGTGATTGCATATCTCATATGTGTATCGACTTTTTTTATTTGTTGTTTGATCTAAAATTTCCTTTTATCAAATACAACACAAAACACAAATATATTTTAAGAAAATTTCAAACTTACAAATCCAAGGATTTCTTCAAATTGATGAATTGTCATCCTGCAAAAAGTAGAAAAATCACTTCCGTCTTCCCAAATGATGTCCTTTAATAAATGGGCTTCCATGTCATGGAGTTCTCTTTTTTCTAAAAAGGGATTAACCCAAAATCTATGCCTTCTTTTTCTTTTTTTTGCAATTTGGCCAGCTGTTTTAAAGCGTTCAGCGCAAGGATTCCTTCTACGTGTGACCTCGTTGCCATTCTCTTCTGAAATAAAAAAGTATAGTATGAAATGCCCATCAAACGAAATTTGACAGCTGCTCTGCTACGTGCTTTTTTGTTTGCTGTTGCTGTTTGCTTAAAATTCATCGCAAGTGGAGAGAGCGTGTAAGGTTTTAGGACTAATAGAAATTTAATATTGGCAAGAGAGCAAACAGCAATCAATGCTAGATTTAAGTTAGCTGACTTAAGAGAGTGCGGGGACCAAACCAGTATTTTATGTATATTCTTGACTTTGCTATGTTAGTGTGTATGTATGTAAATAGTGTTATAGGGTATGGTTTGTGTTGTTTTGCAAGTTATGTAACTATAATTTATATGTATGGATTTCATTCCTATACAATTAACATTTATTCCAGGTATTCAACACAACGTCTATCAAACAACCAGAAATTGCGCGCAAACTTTTCCTCATTCTGAAGAACAAGGAGTCGAAGCGCTTCACGAAATGTTTCCATGGCTGGAGTGCACACATGGCTCCACCAGAAAGGTGCAGATTCGTTTCATCTTTCATATTTATAACACGTACTGATAGTTTTACATGTAACTTATTTTATATTCAATACATATAATAAAATGTTTTGGAACAACAAACTACGATTACTGCTGTTGGCCTAATCGAAGACTTTGTAAATAGTTGTGACGCCCAGTTGTTCCCTTGGCAGACCAACAGCAGTGCCTTTAGACGAATCTTTTCTATGTTAATGTCACGATTCTCCCTGTCAACCTTGGCTTTAGTTCTCATCTCGTGCTCGAGTAGTTTAAGACGGTTTTTCTCCTTCATTTCGATCTCGTGCTCGATGGTTTGCCGGCGCATTGCCTCTTGGAGTGCGACACTTTCCTCTTGCCTAGAAAGCGTTACCGTTTAAAGAATGAATTCAGACAACTTTTACTATAATCTTACTTTTTGAAATTTTCCTCCTGGATACGTTGCTGCTGCGACATTTGATCTTGATAGCGGCACCTTGCCAATTGGTATTGATATTGGACACGATGCTGTTGTTGCTTGGTCTCTTCCTAGAAGTGTATACAAATGGTTAGCAATTCGTCGTCAGGTTCATGTTAATTCAAATCCAACTTGCAATCAGGGTCTTCCTACGCTCTTCGTGATCGATACGCTTGTGTTCAACTTTCGCCTGTTCAATATGTGTTTCGTATTCCTTGACTCCTGGAACGTGGACAAATCAAGGGCTTCTCTAGCATGATCTTGAGTGGGAGCATGTGATTTAACAAACCTTGAAGAAGTATCTAATAATTAAATATATATAGTGAGACAAATTCATTGAATAGTATGGCTTACTTATATCGATTCCGATTGATATTCATCGTTGTCGCCAGTGCGATCTATTATATAAGCTAGCGACAAATACGCTTAGCTCGTATAGGTGCAGTCGCTGCATTTCCCACGTTACCGATCATTAGTGGAAAACGTGTAAGATGCACACGACACTAACAATCGCAACATTCACAAATATTCATCCGCCGGTAACCCGATGCAACTTCCCGGAATCACCTGTCTGCGCACCGTTGCTGTTCCCGGAATTCATCGTAGTAGCTAGCGTATGCATAGGCGATAATGTTAAGTTGTTAGTTTGTAAGTTCGAGTTTTGTTTATACCGAGCCCTTGCTCGTAAAAAAATATTTTTTTCGGCTTTTAAACATGAAAAAGCTTAATTTATATGGTAAGGTTAGCGCACACCTCAACGTCGGCTTCTTCCTTAGCTGTAAGACAAACGTGTTTAATTATTAATTTAAACACTTAAAATACGCCAAAAACTTACATTCTTTCAATTTGTTGGCGGAAAAATACAATTTGTTTTCCATATTTTGACAGTCTGTCACTCGACATCTGTCAAAAGAAATTCACCACATTTTTTTGTTTTGCTTTTTTTATTGAAGCTCATACGGATTCTTAATTGACATACACCGATAGGAAAACAAAATGGCGAATTTGAAAAAAAACTGAGGGGGCCAGCGGCAAGATGATTGCGAGTTGGGGGTCTCAGTATTGTCTCTGATTGCAACCGTAGAGGTCACCTTGCGGGAGTACGCCTACAAAAAAAAAAGAAGAAGAAAACCAACCAATATACAACAATAAATCAAATAGACAACGAGGATAGTGGAGATGAGGAAGAAGAACCGTTTGTTTACGTAAACTCATTAAACGACAAGGAGGGAAGCTGCGACAAATTTTGGATAAATGTGCTGATTGAAAGAAAGCCGATTACGATGCAGCTGGACAGTGGAGCTGGGGTATCGGTAATGAGTATCAATGAATATAATAAACATTTCAATCATATTTGTATTCCTAGTCCACACATATTGGTTTGTACAAAAGCACACGTTTATTGTACGGGCTAAGTTGTGCTCCCGAAGAATGGCAAATGATGATAGAAAACTTTTTAAAAGGCATAAAGGGTGTAGGTATATTTATTGATGATATTTGCGTATCCGGGCCGGATTCTAAGACACATTTAAATCTACCAAGTTCCAGTGGACGCCAGAGTGTGAGTTCGCATTTAGTAAGATAAAAGAAGAAATTCTATCGGAACATTTTTTAGTCCATTACTCGAAGGAAAAACCACTTTGTCTTTCGATGGATGCATCGCCAGTGGGAGTTGGGGCAGTGTTGTCTCACATATTTCCTAATGGCAGTGACACCCCAGTTCAAATCGCTTCTCAGACACTTCAAGAATCCCAACGAAAATGGTCAAAAATTGACAAAGAAGCTTCTGCAATTATTTTTGGGGTAAAAAAGTTTTACCAATTTTTGTATGGGCGAAGATGTATACTGTCTACGGATCACAAACCGTTGGTACGGATTTTCTCTGCCGAAAAGAGTCTGCCACACATGTCGGCTATGCACATGCAGCATTATGCTATATTTTTGCAAGCTTATAATTATACAATTACGTACAAAAGATCGGAACAGAACTGTAATGCGGACGCAATGTCTAGGCTTCCAATAAAGGAGGCTAAAAATAAACTACACATCGAAGAATCTGATTTATTTGAGATAAATCATATTGAAACCATGCCAATTGCAGCTAAGGAAATAGCGAAAGCTTTTTACAAAGTGGGTGTATAATGCGTGGCATACGTGTTGTTATACCTACAGTGTTTCAAAAGACTGTGCTTACGGATCTTCACTCTGCTCATTTTGGGCAAACCCGAATGAAAGAACTAGCACGCAGTTTTTGCTGGTGGTCTAAAATAGACCAGCAGATTGAGGATTTTGTATTGAATTGCACTAGTTGTTGCAAATAAGAAGAAATCCACAAAAAATCGAAATCCATCACTGGGCATACCCTTTACATCCATGGGTAAGAGTCCATTTGGACTTCGCGGGACCATTTATGGGTAAATTTTTTCAACTGTATATTGATTCTTTCTCGAAATGGCCCGAGATCCATATAATTACGAGAATAACCACTGGAACAACAATTGAAATATTAGGTCGAATTTTTTCGACATTTGGGACGCCTATAGTCCTTTGCACTGATAAGGTGCTCAATTTACAAACGTAAAGTTCAATAATAACTTTACGTTTGTAAATTGAGGGTTGTTCAATAATAACTTTACGTTTGTAAATTGAGCACCTTATCAGTGCAAAGGACTATAGGCGTCCCAAACGTCGAAAAAATTCGACCTAATATTTCAATTGTTGTTCCAGTGGTTATTCTCGTAATTATATGGATCTCGGGCCATTGTACATAATTCATTTAAAAAAAAAAATACAAAATAAATCAAACCAAGTTGAGCCTACTTTGTGTAGTTAAATCTTTTTACAGTCTTTTTAGTGCGATTACTTCGACCTGAAATATCAGGGCTCCTTATCAAGTTTCGCCTTGCTTTCAGTTTCTATCATGGGTTGTTGCTCCTCCATATCTTCGCTTGGATATTTCATGTCTGATACCTGGCTGCCAGCATTTACCATCTGGTGAAACCCAGTTGTCAAATATCCTGCGAAAAGTTGTCGAATACGCGCCAAAACTAATTCATTTGTCGTCCGAATCGGACCTGTGCCAAGGAATTGCTAAAAAAGAGTAAGTCGGAATTATCATTATGTACTTCAACAGAGAATAAACCAATAAACCAGTTCCTTTTGTAAACCAGCGGTGCTTGCGTTTTCTTGACTTGGTTATGTTCCAGAAAGCGATTCCCTCCGATCCGACGTCCATTGCCTGTGGACGGAGCGACAGAGAGAGTTCTTACACTAGTAAATGAAGAGAAACATTGTAGGAATTTTTCAAAAGGGGAAAGAGTGGCGGTTCGGAATTATATTGGGAAGGATAAGTGGGTTTTCGGAGGGGTTTCTGATAAGGAGGGAAAATTGCATTACAAAGTCGAACTGGATAATGGACAAGTAGCACGCCGTCATATCGACCAGATGGTAAATGCTGGCAGCAAGGTATCAGACATGAAATATCCAAGCGAAGATATGGAGGAGCAACAACAACCCATGATAGAAACTGAAAGCAAGGCGAAACTTGATAAGGAGCCCCGATATTTCAGGTCGAAGTAATTGCACTAAAAAGACTGTAGAAAGATTGAACTACACAAAGTAGGCTCAACTTGGTTTGATTTATTTTGTATTTTTTTTTTTAAATGAATTATGTACAATGGCCCGAGATCCATATAATTACGAGAATAACCACTGGAACAACGAACGTTATGTACAGACATTGAAAAATAAATTAAAATGCTTAAAGGATGGAAAAGAGGACTTACAAACTAAGTTGAATGAGATTCTCCTCCATTACAGAATAACACCTCATCCTGTAACAAAAATGTCTCCTTCACAAATTATCTTCAAGTATCCTGTATATTCCAAATTTTCGTTATTAGTACCCGAAAAGGAGAGTGTCGTAGATTTTTATAAGGAAATTTAAAATGTAACCGAGGTGCAGTTCCGATTCCAAAACAAACGTAGCTAGCCGTCAATCTGACACATTAAATAAGCTAAACGCGCTCATGAAACCCAGTTGTCAAATATCCTGCGAAAAGTTCTCGAATACGCGCCAAAACTAATTCATTTGTCGTCCGAATCAGACCTGTGCCAAGGAATTGCTAAAAAAGAGTAAGTCGGAATTATCATTATTATTTAATCCATATTTAAAATTATGTACTTCAACAGAGAATAAACCAATAAACCAGTTCCTTTTGAAAACCAGCGGTGCTTGCGTTTTCTTGACTTGGTTATATTCCAGAAAGCGATTCCCTCCGATCCGACGTCCATTGCCTGTGGACGGAGCGACAGAGAGAGTTCTTACACTAGTAAATGAAGAGAAACATTGTAGGAATTTTTCAAAAGGGGAAAGAGTGGCGGTTCGGAATTATATTGGGAAGGATAAGTGGGTTTTCGGAGGGGTTTCTGATAAGGAGGGAAAATTGCATTACAAAGTCGAACTGGATAATGGACAAGTAGCACGCCGTCATATCGACCAGATGGTAAATGCTGGCAGCCAGGTATCAGACATGAAATATCCAAGCGAAGATATGGAGGAGCAACAACAACCCATGATAGAAACTGAAAGCAAGGCGAAACTTGATAAGGAGCCCTGATATTTCAGGTCGAAGTAATCGCACTAAAAAGACTGTAGAAAGATTGAACTACACAAAGTAGGCTCAACTTTGTCTGATTTATTTTGTATTTTTTTTTTTAAATGAATTATGTACACTTAAATAACTTTTGAATTATATTGTTACTAGTTGATCTTGAATTTAAAAAGGGGGAAAATTGTTAGTTTTTAACAATACAATTTAGTTTCAAAGGCAACGCTTTTTTATTATGTACACAATAAGGTTTAAAAAAGGCCTTGCATTTAAAACGCATGAGAGCACTCCAGTAAAGATGTTTACCCTGTCAACAAGTGGGTTTAACTACAACACACTTGTATTTTCCAAACCAGTGTAAAATTTCAATATCTGTCTGGACGTTAGTAGTGTTTTGGATATTACCTTTTAGCTGAGCTAGTGATCTCAGATGTATCGTACTATATCTTATCATGGTTTGGTTACTAGTAAATCGATTTTATGCAAATTTTCCGAAACACATCTGGGAATTCTTTAAATATAATATAATTGAGATGTTTTTTTAAAAAACTATTCAGGTGGTTGGGTGTTGTATGAATAGGGTAGACACTGATTGGCATCAACTTGGCGATGACCAGTTGTTGCAACTGGTTCATACACATCAATTGTACTTCTTTTACCTCCCCGTGGTAACCATCGGGTACTGGTCTCGTCCATCCGGACTTGACTTGCTAAACTTATAAGCACGAGTGTTGAGCACGAAGAAAATAGCATCACTATAATGCTCTGTCTGAATGACTGCCTGATCGAGTCTCAGAGGTCTTACATGAGCCCCTCAGAAAGAAGACATACGGCGAATGAATCCACAAGATTGGATCAACGGTGGTGTCAACAGTCAACATCTCAGATACCTTGCGTGAGCTACTCTGACATATTTGGAGCTAAGATCAGCAAGGAATTTTCAGCACTAGTCAGGGTGCTGAAATAGAGATGGTGGCGGTTGAACCCTTTATGGGCCTACGGCAGCACTCATATCCCCGAAGTGGGTAACTGACAACGGAATATTCGACCCGCTGTCCTAGGGTCAATCTAGGGCCCGGTCCTCCAAGATTGGGGGTTGTGCGTGGGGCTAACTACCCAACCACGAAAAAGAACACTGTTGCGAAGCAACCAAAATCCTCGGATAAGGACGGATTTACTGGAAAACGAAAAAAGGACAACGACGTTCGGATCTGCACGTGGAATGTTCGAACCATGAACAGGGCGCGTGCAGCAGAACAATTAGCGGAGGCCATTGACTGCTACAAAGCAGATATCACCGCCAACCAGGAAGTGCGGTGGGATGGGCCGGGCAGAAGAAGGATTAAAACCTGTGACATTTACTACGGTGATGGCTATAGGGAACAAAAGCAGCGTCTATTTGGATGCGGATTCGTTTTAAGCGGCAGACTTAGGGCGCCTTACAACAATCCGCTTCAAGGCTAAATTCGCCAACATCAGCCTATGAGCAATGTCCTAAGCATGACGTTAAGATTGTCTTAGGAGATTTTAACGCCAAAATAGGAAAGGAGGACATCTTTGGTAGCGCAATCGGGAAACACAGCCTACACGACACCACGTCTGGGAACGGACTTAAGTTAATTGACTTTGCTGCGGGACGTAATGTTACTATAGCTAGCACACGGTTTCCTCTCCTCAATATCCACAAAGGAACATGGCAGCCGCTAGATCATCACACCGTCAATCAAATTGATCATGTTGCAATCGACGTAAGGCACTCCTCCAGTGTACTAGATTTCAGAACTTTCTGAGCGGCCAACATAGACCCGGACCACTGCCTTGTTGTAGCCAAGGTGCGTGTGCGGATATCTCAAACGCCACAAAAACGGGGAAACACTGTGAGGAGATTTAACGTTCAACGGCTACAAGTGCAACAAACCGCCAGAACCTTTGCCGATGTGCTGGGTTTCACCCGACCACCCTCACGAAACCCCTGGTTTGATGAAGAATGCCGGCAAGCACATGCAGCAAAGCAAATCACATACAAAGCGGCGCTGCACGAGAGGACGAGAGCAGCTCGTGAGCTCTACGAGCAAAAGAGAGGGATGAACATCGGCTTCTCCGGAAGAAAAAGAAAGAGCATGAGAAGCGCGCGCTCAAGGAAATAGAGAGGTGCTACTCCAGGAACAATGTTCGGAAGTTTTACCAAAAGGTAAAAAGAACGTGTCATTGCAACA
The DNA here is from genome assembly GCA_963082955.1 of Cheilosia grossa. Lineage (NCBI taxonomy): Eukaryota > Metazoa > Arthropoda > Insecta > Diptera > Syrphidae > Cheilosia > Cheilosia grossa. The sequence continues at coordinate 49,865,232 of OY720144.1, read as the reverse complement.
AGACCCGAACAGAGACCTGTAGAGACGAACAAGGAAACCTTGTGGTAGAGTCGCAGTCAGTGCTGAGGATATGGAAAAACCATTTCTGCAGACTGTTAAACGGCGAAGACGACCCAAATTCCGCTGTCAGACAGAACGAACCATTCAACTTAGACGATGAAAACCAAGACCTCCGTCCACCCGACCAAAACGAGGTGAGTATAGCAATATCCAAGTTTAAGACCAACAAAGCTGCTGGACCAGATGGCTTAACTGCCGAGCTTTTTAAGGCAGCGATAGATGACTTGGTAGAGAGCACACACCAACTCGTCTCCAAGATTTGTCGGAGGAAAGTATGCCTGATGAATGGAACCTCAGCATCGTTTACCCGATCCACAAGAAAGGAGACCCTCTAAACTGCGCCAACTATAGAGGTATCAGTCTTCTTAACATCTCATAAAAGATCCTGTCTGCCATACTGTGTGAACGCCTGAAACCTTTTGTCAACGATCTGGTTGGTCCCTACCAGTGCGGTTTTAGGCCCGGTAAGTCCACAACCGACCAAATATTCACACTACCTCAGATCCTGGAGAAAACCCAAGATGTCCAGATTGATACTCACCATCTTTTCATCGATTTTAAGGCCGCATACGACAGCGTTTATAGAGGCGAGCTATATAGAGCCATGTCTAGTTTTGACATCCCTGCTAAACTTGTCCGATTGTGCAGAATGACGATGGAGAACGCTCGCTGCTCCATAAAGGTCGGAAGCAACCTCACCGAGACCTTTGATGTCAAAAAGGATTTAGACAAGGTGACGTGCTGTCATGTGACTTTTTCAACATCATTCTTGAGAAGATTGTGCGAAACTCGCAAGCCAACACCAGAGGCACAATTTTCCAGAAGTCTGTGCAACTACTTGCGTACGCTGACGACATCGACATCATTGGCAGAACACAGCGAGCTGTCACTGGTGCGTTTGCCGATTAGCATACCTTATTTCATTCTATTTAGTACGTTTGTTCAGCTCCGTTACCTTCTTTAAGAATTTATTGTTTGGTATCATTCTTCGAGTGATTTTCGGTTCCGTTTGCGTTGACGGGCTTTGGAGGAGGAGATTTAACAGCGAACTCTACGAGCTGTATAGCGACATCGACCTGGTCAGAAAAGTGCGCATCAGTCGACGGAGATGGCTAGGACATGTAGAGCGAATGGACACCAACGCTCCGGCCCGAAGAGTATTCGACCCCAACCTGGAGGGACAACGCAGTAGAGGAAGACCTCGCCTTAGGTGGCGCGCGAAATAAGTTACTAAGAATCTTTTAGTTAAAATAATGTACTTTTATTCACTTTAAAATGTCTTAGGAGCTAAGATACATGTAGTATTTCTCTACGATATAAAATATAACTAACTAAAGGAACCAAAATGTTCCTATCTATATACTTCGTCGATATGAGGTATCGATACTGTTTTATAATACCTAAAAATAGATAACGAGTGTTATCTTGTTTACTTGGGTCATTCCTTGTTGTTTCCTTAATCTCTTCTCAGAAAGATACTTGGGATGTTTGTTTGGTCCGTTGATAGTGAGAGTATTCCGTCGCCATCCGGTTGTGTTTGTTATCTCTAACATAACTCGAGCAAGTGGAAGGGGACCTCAGCCAACTGGAGAGGCGTATTGGTTGAGGCCCAGGTCCACCCCGGACTGTAGCGACACCTAAGTAAGTAAGTAAGTTATCAGACTTTTTTGAAGAGGCAATTCTATTCTTTCAAATGCATTACGTTTCAATTCAAAAGCTCCTGCAATAATTTATCAGTTCGAGAGACAAAATGCCATTTTTTGCATTTTTGAACGATATCTGGGTAGAGGCCTCTTAAGTTACGTGTAATAGAATTAATCAAATTGTGAAATCCCTTCCAATCTTTAAAAATTGTTACATCTAAAATATGTCTATCGGTTCATTGTTGCTATACCTATGTGAAACGTCTGTCGTTGTTTTCCATTAATGTAGGTAGAATATTTCAACAACCCCATCGATGCATCAAAATTGAATAATATTTTTTTAATAACCTTAGGATCCCAAATAAATACATTTTGCGGAAATGTTAGTTAATTACAAGCAAAAGACACCACCCATGTTCAGTGAATTAAAAGTGCACAACTTTTCATTCTTCATTGCACATGGGCCATGAAACTTTTATGTGTGGCAGTGGGGCATACCGAAAGGTCTAGTTGCACATTTCTTGCTTCAGTGAATTATATTGCAATGCTTGTGTAACTTGTGGAACTTAAATGTTAAGTTTCCCGATCACCCAAAAACTGATTTGAAATTGGGTTTAATTTAGACCTGCCTAACTGCAAAATGGTAGTCTACCACATAACATGGGCTCTGTGACCATACACTCATGTACAACCCAATTTCTTCTCAATTCGATTTTTGTCTTATTCTATTACCTTATCCTCTTAGTATTGTTTACTGAGGCGACATTACATTTTTGTTAATGTAAAGCAGACATATTTTCTTCGCATATTACCGGGGGCTGTTGTCACGCACACATATCTCACTTTCGGCTATTTCCAAAGCCGCTGAACCGCTACGGATATAATTTGCCTAGAAATACTTGACCGGTTACTTGTTTCGTATCATTACGAATTTGCAGGTACAGTAAATTGTTGACTTGCCAAGGTTTTCCGTACTTCGGTATAAAAGTACTCGAGTTGACACTGTTGAAGGCAGTTCACTTGGATCGGTTGCTCGAATACGATTGTTTACCAGCGAATAGAGGCTTACGATAAAAAGTGCTAGCAGTCTATTTTGCAATACTCAAATAAAATAAACTAAAAATGTTTAGATTTGTGAGTGTTATTGGAAATATATACTCTGTTTGTTGTTCTAGTGTAATTTTGAATATAAACCCTTTTAGGTGATTATATCTGCTCTCGCAGCGATTGCAATGGGTCAAGGATATCATCAAAACCCACAAACTGCTGCTATAATTAGCGAACAAAGATACTTGTCTGGCGATGGAAAGTTCGGAGCAGCATATAGTCAAGAGGATGGAATTAACTTTAAGGAGGAGACGGATTCTGACGGAACACGTCACGGCAGTTACAGCTATGTTGATCCAACGGGCCAACGTCGAACAATTTCGTATACTGCTGGAAAGAACGGGTAAATAATATATATATATATATCTATTCAGGCAGGCGCAGTGGCTTAGTGGTTAGTGTGTTGGACTACTAAGCGAGGGGTCCCAGGTTCGAATCCCGCAAAAACCCAAATTCCAACTTAGGGTTTTTTCCACTGCGCCGCCTCTCGCGAACGTCTGACAAACATCCGAGAGTATAACTGTCTTTAGAGCTTCTCAATTAGCCGTTTGGAATCGGCATAAAATTGTAGATCCCTTCCATTCGTTCCAAAAATGAAACTCACACAAAACGAGTGGTTGTGAGAAGCTAGGCCTTGGGTCCATACAGACCTGTTGCGCCAACTATATATATATCTATTCAAATTGAGCAACTATCCAATTATGTGCAACGTAACAAACATCACACCCATGTTTCCTGAAAGTGAGTTTAGTTAACCCTCGCACCCATTTGGGTGTAGGACTAGTGCGCAATGGTGCATGACGGTAGTTGTTATTCCAGCAATTGACTAGTGGAAAAAAAATGCACTTACAATTTCAAAATAACCTTTTACAATACTTGTTTATAGATGAATGGAACTTTGTGACGAAACAGATACTTCATTTTGTTTTCTTTGTTTTTCCGTCCACTAGTTTCCAACCCACCGGGGACCATTTGCCAGTTCCTCCACCAGCACCAGCACAACCTGCGCCAACTCCAGGATATCAGCCACAGTCACAATATCAACCACAAAACAATAATTATCAAGCCCCTGCGGGTAATGACAACTATGATGACGGAAGCTACGACACCCGTTATAACAATCCTGGGTTTGACCAACAATCATACCGTGCACCACAGCCAGCATACAATCCAGTTCCTAGCCCACCTCAGCAACCATCATACAATCAGAACTACCAGCCAGCCCCACAACAACACCGGCCAGCTCCACAACAGTACCAGCCAGCACCACAACAATACCAGCCAACAACTCAGAATCCACAAAGGTTCCAACCTCCTGGAAAGCTTTCGCTCAACCGTACCCCAGATGGATTTAGCTACAGTTTTAACAAGGTCTAGAAAGCAATAAATTTTTTTTACATCCAAACTAGGTAATTAAGTCTTGATTTTGTGGTCGGCGATAGCTATATCGGTCATACATATTTAATTGGAATTGTTTGATCTATCTGGAATGTGAAATGTGATTTATATATATGTGCATACGGCATACCTGTATATATCACACGACGCATTCTGCTGACTCTAATGGTAGTTCAATATTATTTTTCTGCTTTTAATTGAAATTGCTAATTCAGATTAAAAGAAGGATAAACTTATGATTGCAAATAGCAATAGTTGCGCAACAACCTGTAAATTGTAGAAAAGTAGGTATGCTTGTTTTGTTAGAGTTATGTAAATGTCATTCTTAACAGTGAGCTAAGAGGCCGCGCACTATGAGAGGTAAATTCATGATTTCTGACCTGTGGATTCAAATACAACAACAATTTACCTTCAATATACATCTCGATTCACAGGCGATACGTGAAGATTTTCCTCTCAATAGCAAGCTTTTTCATCCGGTTTCGAACGAGTTGTTTTTTCTGCGTCATGAAACTAGTTTCACTTCTACTTTCGTAGCACTTATATCTAGGTACTCTTTTAAACAGGTTGGTAAAGCTCTTAACTTTGAACGAGTTCTTCGAAAAAAGTTATAGACAATATTCATAAACCATAATTGGCTTGATGGATATAGGAAATTGTGTACTTGAAAAAAATGTTAAACTATCAAAATAAGGGACATTAAGAAATGCCTTTAAATATTTATGCGATCCGCTGCGGGGTCAGGAAAAACATTTTCTCCATTCTTGCTTTCATGAAGCTATACTCTGAAAATAAACAATTTCCAAACAAAGGCTTTTTAAGAACTTAATAATATTTCTTCTGCTTTTAACCCGTCAATTCCCGGTGTCACCTGTAGGTGACACAAGTTTAGGAATTTATTTTATTTATGAATAGACATATTTATAAGGAAAATGCAATACTTATGTTATCTCTTAATATGAAATTATCTGTATTTATATTTTTGGTAGCACTGGCCTTGAGTTATCTGTCAAATTAATTCGATTGTTTTTAGCGGTTTTTTAATTCTTCTGTGCGGGTATGTTTTGCTGTGATTTTGTTGTGATAAAAATGCCAAGGTCGTAAGTTATGTATTTCTTCTTATTGGAAATAGTTGTTCGAAAGTCACTCTTATATTATCAGTGCTTTTTATCTAGAAGTCAAGTAGTAACGTGCCGAAAAATGCATTCCAGACATTTAGAGTCACCCACGGGTGACACTGGGAATTATTTTATTATTTATTATTTGCTTCTGCTGCATGAAAGCTTTTTTATTGCGTTTCAGATTGACTCTTGACGAAATAGCTCAAATTTTAGAAGCCGGGGGGAATACAGGTGACATTATTTTATTTCCTCCTGACGATGGTGAGATAACTGATGAAGAAAGTGGAGACGAAAACGAAGCTAGCCTCATCCACCTTCCCAGCCGTATGTTGCGTTCGGAAGTGGAAATTCATACCAGGCCGAACAACGAACGTCATGCAAATCATGAGAAGGACCACGTGGAGGAAACACCTGAATTCAGTGAACCTGCTCGAAAGAAAAGGAAGAGAAAAGAATTGACAATAATCAAGTGGTACCTACCACAACAGTTCTCGTTTTTCTTCTTATGGGAAAGGTGATTGCGATGAAGATATTTATGCCAGCCACACGGAAGCAAAAGTCATAGATTGTTTCGAATTATTGTATAGTGAAGAAATTGTCATGTTCATAGCAGATATGAGTAACTTATATGCTTTACAAAGGAATCATACTCTAAATGTAACTTCCGATGAAATTAGGGTATATGTAGTGTATTGGTACCCACTACCCACATGCATCCATATAATTATTTACTTCTCTGTTTTCTTATGCAGAAACTTATCTCTAATTTACTGTCGTCTCCGGCCATGCGACCTTATCAGGTGAAGAGACTCTGAGAGTCAGTCGATACCCAACAGCCGCTGAGTCAAGTTTGTGCGTGCATAAGCTGGCGAGCCGATATATGGGACACAACATTTTGGCGACGAGGTAAATAATAATTAAGAGCTCGTAGAACTGCATTTTTATCATTTCACGATCGGGAATAACGTTTTCTGTTCTAAAGTTTTGTTTATTTTGGAGTAAATAATTCGATAGATTGCGTTTGTAAAATCTGGAGATTATTTTGCAAGATCTTAAATATTGTTTTCTATTTCGAGATTTTGTCTAAATTATAGTGAATATTTTGATAAATAGTATGTGTGCCAATGTGTTTTATATAAAGGGCGTTTTGCTTTAAATTACACTGGTCAACAAAATTTTAACTTTTTTGTGCCACACGGACTTTTTTGATATTTTTTGCTTTGGTTGGTGATCATAAGAAAAAATATATAGTTAAAAAAAATTTGTTGGGCAAAGATTTTATTTTATTGAGTAATTTAAAATATTGCGAAATAACACAGATCTCGTTAATCAAAACTATATTTTTTTTTTAAATGACTTAATAAATCTAAGATTTTCTTGCATGTTTCACTTCTGGTTGGTCCCTTTTAATTGTCCAGCAGTAATCCGCTAACATATTTGGGTTCCATTTGCCCTGGTACCGCTTTTCCATATTCAAAATGTCCTGATGGAACCTCTCACCGTGCTCGTCGCTGACAGCCCCCAAATTTGTCAGGAAAAAAATCCAGGTGATCCAGGTCCAAGTAATAGTGCAACAACTTTAAGATCACCGCAGATTTTGAAGGAATATGTACCGTAATTTATTTTTTCAAGTAAAAGTTTCATATTTTCATAGGTTTCTTTCATATTTGCAGCACGGGCTAGAGGTACAGACGGAAGCATATTTCCATAACGCAATAACACTGCCTTTAAACTTGCTTTCGAAGAATCAATGAATAAACGCCACTGAGAGCGATCAAAATCGATGTCTAACATTTTCATAATCTCATATCTCATTTATGTTGTTGCAAAATACCAAATCTCCACCCTGCACCCTGAGAAAAATATGTTCTGAAGTGCTGATCACGGTTTCGAAAGTAGCTAACTTTTGTGTTACTGTGTAGCAAATTCCATTCTTTTAGACGAGATCCTAATAGGTCTAATTGTTTTTTGGACAAATTTAGATCCCGAACTAAATCATTTAAGTCTCCTTGAGTTATGAAATGTGGCTCGTTTGCAATTCCTTCAAACTCATCGCCCGGTTGTGAATGGTCATTCTCAACAGACGTAGTTGCAACTGTTAATAGTTCTGGCAATTTTTTATAATCAGAGACTGGTCTTATAGCCGAAGATAAGTTAGGGTTAATAACTGTTTTTTTTTTCTTGTAATTTATACCGTTTATGTCAGTGAGACAAAAATAGCAATCCGAAACGTGATCTCGCTGTTCAGTCCATATCATGGGTACTGCAAACGGCATAGGTCGTGCGCCTTTCTTCCAGTCGGTTACATTTTTCACACACGTTATGCAACAGACATGAGGAGCCCAGGATTTGTCTTGATGGGCGACAGAAAAACCAAAACATTGCTGATAACACTCCAACACAAGATTCGTAAAGTTTCGTCTTTGTTTTTTGAATGTCAGTTCTCCGCAAACATTACAAAAACAGATAGGATCATTGTTACACTTCCTCGACATGTTCACAGGGTTAATACCAAAAAAATACTAAAACAAAAAAGTGTTAAAATGCAAACACAAATATTTTTAAAACGGTTTACTTGGGAGCGCTTCTGTTAATTTGCCTCGTAGTACAAGTTTTGAGTTATACCGTATCACAACAAAACTGAGGCTAATTGACACGTGACAATTGTGATTTAATAATGAGACTAGATTGACAAAACAAAATTAGCTATCAAAGTTCGTGTGGCAAAACCAGTGTTGACCAGTGTTATTTATTGTTGTTTCATAGTTTCAGGCATTTAATTGCGAAGGAAGCATTTGATTGCGGAAAGATCATTTAATTGCGAAGGAGGTAATTGATAATTGAGCATTAAATTGCGAAAAAAAACAATTATTATTAAATCATGATTTCAGTCACTCATCTGCGAAGAACGCATTTAATTGCGAAGAAGAGTTTCCAGAAAAAGCATTTAATTGCGAACACAGGCATTATATTGCGATAAATATATTGTAATAAATTTGCATATAAGATATGACTCAGCAGTACACTCTTGAAAAATTCGATTGCGAGGGGGAAGGGAGTTCAGTGGCAATCAGATGGGAAAGATGGAAGAGGGGATTGTACATTTATTTGGAGGCTGCAAGTATCAAGTATGATCTAAAAAAGAGAGCAAGTCTATTACATTTCGGAGGTCCAGAGTTGCAAGAAATTTTTTACAACCTTGCTGACGCGAATGTAGAATCCAATGAAGGAAATGGCGGGAAAGTTTTTGATATAGCTATACAAAAGCTGGATGAATATTTTGCTCCGAACCGAATGAAAAATTTCAAAAATTTTTAGTTCGTCTAAGGCAGCAAGCGTAATTTTGCGGACACTAATGAAAGTCTTATCAGCCAGGTGACAGAAAAATGTTCATCAGTCGTTTTACGAAGGAAAATTTTGAAAGCTGGTGACGCTGTGACACTTGATGATGTGAAGACAGAAGCAAATATCCTGGAAGCTGTTGAGCGGCAGCTGCATGATTTCGGAACTGGAGCGGAAACCTTCTTAACCACTTTTATCTGCGGAACGAAATTCAAGATTGGCGATCCGAGAACAACGGTTTCACCGGGTGCAATGACGACAACCGTGCAAACGGCACAGTCGCCGATGAAAATGAACATCTGTTCGTGAGTAGAGATGAACTTCGGTGCATCTTTGAATCACTTAAAAACAAAAAGTCGGCGGGAGTTGACGGTGTCCCAAACGTCGTATTAACCACCTGCCGCTAGAGGCGATAGATATCTTCGCCACGCTATTTAACAATGCGCTGAATAATGCATTTTATCCGGAGCAGTGGAAAATAGCGGTGGTACACCCTATCCCGAAAAAGGATAAAGATAGGACGAACCCTGCGGTCAATTAGTTTACTTCCGAATGTTAGCAAGGTATTCGAGAAGGTCGTCAATAGATCTCTTTTGAAATGGGTTCAGGAAAATAAGATTATTCCGGACAACCAGTTTGGCTTCAGAGCGGGGCATGACACTATTCATGCCGCGTCGAAACTGGTTTCCGACATTCAGTGGAAGAAAAGTAAGAAGCATTGCACGGGTACCTGCCTGGTCGACTTTGAGAAGGCCTTCGATACCGTATGGTTGGAGGGGCTCTTCTATAAGCTGACCAGATTGGGCATTCAAAAACCTTTGCTGTATATGATTTATGACATGCTTATGGGTGAGCGGTAATTGTCGACGATTTGTACGAGCGAATAACGAAAAATTAATCCCACGATGGGAAGAGAAAGAAAACAAGGAATTCCCTCTTAAAGTATATTTTTACCGTCCTCGATGCTGGTCCAAATTCAAGTGACCGAGAAACAATGGTTACAATAGAGTCAGACAAATAATCGCAAAAGAAAATGTAAGAAACATAGAATTACAGTAATTAAACAAAGAAATCAGAATTCACGTTATGTGATTAGGAACTAAAAAGAGCAAGAGTATTGAGTGACTTTAGCATAGGGTGTGTAACGTGTTAATTATTTTGGTGAACACATAATATTTCCAAACATTCCGCCGCCCCTGGAACACAGTTTCAGTTTACGGGTAAAAGTGCCAACTTGTGGATAGGTCGAATAAAACTTCCATTGGCAGTCCTTAGAGTGACCACTCGAACTCGTCCGTCCTTACCGGGATGTGTACCTGTCACTCGTCCCAGTACCCATTTGCCTGGAGGTAGGTTTGGCTCCTTTATGATAACGATGTCATCAATTTGCATATCACGTTGCACCTGCTGCCACTTAGGTCGATTTTGGAGTGATGTGAGATACTCCATGCTCCATCTCTTCCAGTAGCCTTGAACCTTGGCTTGGATTGACTGCCAGGATGACAAACGGTTGGTTGGTATATCCAATGACGGCTCTGGAATCGCAGAATAAGGTTCACCTAGAAAGAAGTGAGCAGGGGTTAGTGGATCAATATCGTTATCAGATATCTGACATAGAGGCCTAGAGTTTAGTATGGCCTCTATTTGAGTAAGAAGCGTGTATAACTCTTCGAAATTGAGTATATCTTCTCCGATAACCCTTCGAAGATGTTGTTTAACGGATTTGACACCCGCCTCCCACAGTCCGCCGAAATGGGGAGCCGAAGGGGGTATGAAATGCCATGTAATGCCGTCGCGTGCCAGTGTTTCTCCTACAGCCGAGTTGTGTTCTGCTGAAAGAACAAGGTTATACATTTCCGATAGTGCGCGAGAGGCGCCCCGAAAATTTGTTCCATTGTCGGAGTATATGTGCGATGGTTTCCCACGTCGCGCGACAAATCGTCGGAGTGCTGCCAAAAACGCTTCCGTTGTTAGGTCGCTGGCAAGTTCAAGGTGTATCGCCTTCGTCACTAAACATACGAACAGCGAAATATATCCCTTGGTTATATGAACCTTCCTTCCGATTTTGGTTTCGATTGCGATCGGACCGGCGTAATCGCATCCACAATGAGCGAATGATCGACATTGACGAACTCTTTGGGGGGGTAGATTTCCCATTATTTGTGCCGTGGTGGCCTTCTTCTGTTTGAAGCATGGAATACAGTTGTGAGCGATCTTTCTTAGCAAGTTTCTGCAGCCGAGAACCCAGTACTCTTGACGAATGAGTGCAAAGAGAGTCGATACTCCTGGATGAAGAAATCTGCGATGTGCGTCGAGTAGAATTAGCTTTGTGATGCGATGCTCTTTAGGGATAATAATTGGGTGTTTGGCGTTGTAGGGAATTGTGGCTTCCTCGAGTCGCCCTCCCACTCGTAGCAGTCTATCCGTATCTAGAAAGGGATTTAGGGTTATAATATTGCAGTTGTTAGGAAAATTACCAAATTTTTCAAAGTGTTGAATTGATTTTCCAAAATGAGTGTCTTGTAGCCATCTGATGAGACTCAACTTTGCGTTGTGCAATTCGTTGGCTTGTAAATGACGACCAATGATATGAGTCCGTTTTCTACTATTCGAAATAAACCGAAATAGAAAGGCAACGCTTCTGACCAACTTATTCCAAGACGAAATTGACGTCGATAGAGTTTCGAAGGGATGATCAGGAACGACTGCTACCATCGATTGCTGTACCTGTTTCTTTTCTTCCTTTATACAATCCGGGTGCTCCTCGAATTCGGTCGTGATAGGCCAATGTTGCGTATTTTGTAGAAGCCAATCTGGTCCATGCCACCAAATTGGGTGTTCCAATAGCTTGGATGGGGTTATTCCGCGAGACGCGCAATCGGCCGGGTTGTATTCCGACCTCACGTGAAACCATCGATTTCGTGGAAGTGTATTTAGGATCTCTGCAGTACGATTACCAACGAAAGTATCCCAACGGCGACATGGTGAAGAGAGCCAAGATAAGACTATTTTTGAATCACTCCAAGCAAAAACATTTGCAAAGGTTATCTTCAGTGATTTTTGAACAGCGTCAAGAAGTCGAGCCAGTAAAAGAGCTGCACATAATTCGAGGCGAGGGATGCTAAGTTGCTTCAGTGGCGCAACGCGCGTCTTAGCAGTTACAATTCGAATTTCGATCTGCCCATTTGGTAACTGATATCGAGAATAAATAACGGCAGCGTAAGCGGCTGCCGAAGCATCCGAGAATCCGTGGAGCTGAAACGATGCGTCTGATAAACCAATCGATCTAGGAATGGTCAGTTGAGTTAAAGCAGATAATTCCTTGCGATAGTTCAGCCATTGCGTTGAGATAAAGCCCGGAACTTCGTCATCCCATTCCAATTTTCGATGCCATAGATCCTGAAAGATAATTTTTAGTAGAATGACAGAAGGTGCGAGGAAACCGAGTGGATCAAAAATACTGGCTATATCTCTTAAAATTTGTCGCTTTGTAACATTTCCGATCGAGGAAAGATTCAACCGAAAACTAAAAATGTCCGTCCGAGAATTCCAGTAAAGGCCTAGAACCTTGACCCATGGATCGCCATCGGTGTCCAGTGAAACCGCCTCGTTTTGAGCTTCATCATGACGTTCCAGCAGCTCTAAGCAGTTGCTTTGCCATTTGCTTAGCGTAAATCCTCCTTTAGACAGAAGGTCGATCAGCGATTGTTTTTTAAGCAAGGCGTCTTCCAATGTATCTGCACCTGATGCAGCATCATCCACGTAAAAATCATTGGCAATAATATCAGCTGCAATGGGAAACTCATTCCTATAATCATGAGCGAGTTGTTCCAAGACCCGAATGGATTGAAAAGGTGCACATGATGTGCCATATGTCACGGTGCACAGCTGGTAATGCTCAAGAGGGTCATTGGGAGTTTTTCGCCAAAGAATTCGAAGGAAATCTCTATCCTTATCCGATATCCAAATTTGACGGAACATTTTGACAATGTCTGCCGTAAACACAAATTTATATTTTCGAAATCTTAAGCAAACAGAAAACAAATTTCTTTGAATTGGTGGACCAATCATTAGGCATTCGTTTAGTGAATGTCCACTGGTATCCTTAAAGGATCCATCGAAAACCACACGAAGCTTTGTGGAAGTACTGTCGAGTTTGAGAACAGAGTGATGTGGTAGATAAAATACATTTTCCCGAGGGATGTCTTCTTGCGAAAGCCTGCGCATATGTCCTAACGAAAGGTATTCTTCTAGAAACCGAGTATAGCCATGACGAAGTTGGTCGTCCTTTAAAAACCTTCTTTCCATAGACTTCAGGCGATGAATTGCACCAGTTAAGGTGCCCGAGAACTGTGGTGGATTTTTAAAGGGGAGGTCTACGATATACCTTCCATTAGCATCCCTTCGATGTGTTCTAAGAAAATGCTCTTCTATTTCCCTTTCTTCTTGGGCTAGAAACGATTTTGGATCTACTTCCTCAATAGACCAGAAAGCTTGTAGCATCGCATCAACATCGAGAATACTGTGATGCGATTGAACATTTTGTGGTTGATCGTGCATCAACTTGCCAGCCAAGACCCAACCAAAAACTGTATTTTGAGCAATCGGATACCCTCCTTCACTATACTTCAAATCACCCTGGAGTATATCCCAAACCTTATCAGCTCCTAATAGCATGTCTATTGAACTGGAGATGTTGAATGAAGAATCCGCTAAATTCAGTTCGCTAAGATGGTCCCAATCCTGAACATTAAACGAAATCGTTGGTAAGTTGGCTGTGACCTGAGGTAACACATATGCATCAACCGAAATACTAATTTGTTCGAAACGAGAGGTGAGGCGCATCGAAACAATACCCCTAGATTTGCCTGCACTGGAAGAACCTATCCCGCTGATAAGTACTCGTGCATTTCGACGCTTCAATCCCAGCCGCTGAGCACAGGATTCAGAAACGAAGGATACTTGAGATCCCGAGTCTAGGAGGAACCGCACTTGTTGATATTTACCCGTGCTATCTAATACAATGCCAATAGCCGTGGGCAATAGAGTTTGCGGCAGACGATGTCGTTCACTTAATGAATGGTTATTTACGATTCGATGTGATGATTCGATCTGAGAATTGGATGAAGCATGAGACCTATTGCTTGTTCCAGGTTGATCACAATGCCCACCTTGAGTCGAGTTCGTAGTTATCGAATTTGAAGAATCAGAATGTGCAGAAACGGAATTTGTACAATCGAAATGAACTAGGGTATGGTGACGAGTATTGCAAGTTCTGCAACGAGACCTAGATGAACAACGAGCTGAAGTATGGCCCGAGCGCAGGCAATTAAAGCATATCCTATTCGATTTGACGAAATCTCTTTTAATCTGAATGTCCATTGCCAAAAACTCTGCACACTGGGGCAATAAATGTGAACCTGCACATTTGGGGCATGAGGGATTAGGCGACGACGAAACATGCATACTCCTCACTGCAGAATTTTTGCCTTTGCTGGGTTCTCGAACATGACCTCTGCAGCTTTCCATGGCCTCACAACGTCGTTCCAAAAAATTGAGGAATTTATCTATTGTTGGATAGTCCTCCTCAACACTAGCTTGAGACCATGCCTGCCGTGTGTCTGAATCGACCTTATTCAACAGAAGGTAAATTAGCCATGGGTCTCTATCCAGTGAATTTATGGAAGAGAGTCCCCTGACTACTTCATCCGCTCCGTCCGAAATCCTTCGCAATATGGTTATGTTTGGAGCAATAATGGATGGTAAATCGAAAAAGGTTTTAATGAAATTATTTATGATGTGACGCGGTCTATCATACCGGCTTTCTAACCGTTCCCATGCCTGAGTGTACGTAGCATCGGAAATCGTAATATGGCTGAGCAGATTTAATGCGTCTCCCCTGAGATGGGATTTCAACAGATGAAACTTTTGCGTTGGGGACAGATTGGATCGATTGTGAATAGACCCCTCGAACATATCTCTAAATGTCGGCCAGTCGCGATAGTTTCCTGAGAATGGCTCGATCCTTATTTGTGGAAGGAGAGTTTCTACCCGTTGTGACGACGACGACGACACAGTTGATGAATTGAGGCGATCTGCTAAAACAGCTTGTTGTTGAGCCAAACGATCTACGGCAGCAACTTGTTGTTGAGCTAAGCGAGTTACGTCATCTTGTGGATTAGGCGCAATGCGTTCCCTTATTGCCGCGAGCAAAATAGATTTTACGACGAGGTATTTCGATTCGAACTCATCGAAATCCGGATCAGGATTTACATAGCCCTCCTGATCGGCAAACTCGTACATCGAATCTTGAGTGACTTTAAATTCATCCCATAATTCGTTAACCTTTTCCATACGAACTTCTAATGCTTCTAATGTTATTGTGTCCACTAAATGTTCCGTAAAGGAAGCGTGTTTAGTTAGCGACCCTTTAAGACGACCACGTATACCACGTAAAACTGATAAATTTGCCTTTGGAGTCATCTCTCTTCAACGTTTCAATATAAATTCAACGAGTATGAACCCTAGCTGTTCCTTCCTGGTAAAAATCTGCAGCGATCGAAATGAAACTGGCACGTGGATATAGCAAACCAATTACAATCCTATACAACAGCACATCAACTAAACGGCAGCACAATCACTGAACAAAGAGCACCAACAAAGCTAATTCTGTAGAATTCAAAATCATGCGCGCGAAAATCTTCACAATAAAGTACCCAATTGCATGAAAATCCAAATATATCAACAGGTTCAAAAGATAAATTGAATTAATAGAAGCGATTATCGATAAAGCGATCCGGCTCGATACGGACCAAAATGAGCGGTAATTGTCGACGATTTGTACGAGCGAATAACGAAAAATTAATCCCACGATGGGAAGAGAAAGAAAACAAGGAATTCCCTCTTAAAGTATATTTTTACCGTCCTCGATGCTGGTCCAAATTCAAGTGACCGAGAAACAATGGTTACAATAGAGTCAGACAAATAATCGCAAAAGAAAATGTAAGAAACATAGAATTACAGTAATTAAACAAAGAAATCAGAATTCACGTTATGTGATTAGGAACTAAAAAGAGCAAGAGTATTGAGTGACTTTAGCATAGGGTGTGTAACGTGTTAATTATTTTGGTGAACACATAATATTTCCAAACAATGGGAAAGAAGTTTGTTGTCAAAGCTGGCAACGTGACTTCGAGCAGGGTTTTTGAAATTAAAAACTGCTTACAACAGGGAGCAGTGAATTCTCCGGTCCTGTTTAATATTTACACAAGTGATCTGGTGGGTTCCCTCAGACATGCTATAGCGTACGCGGACGATTTAGTGGCGTACAGGTCAAGACCAAAAATCGAGGTCATTAACGTCCTTCTGCAGCGTGACTTCGAGAAAATTAAGAGGTACTGCGATGATTGGAAGTTGAAAATCAATTTCCAAAAATCGGGAATAATCTTGTTCAGAACTACATTGGCTGGGGCCTCTGGGGATACCAGAAAAAACTGGGGAAAATTAACAATTATTGGACAGCAGGGGCGACCATTGGCGGTGAAAAACGTGGTGAGTTATCATGGCATCTGGCTCGACCAGTATCTGTATTTTGACAAACATATAGATGCTTGTCTTGCTGGGGCTAAAAGTGCCTACGCTCTGACAAGAATACTGTTTCGCAGCAGTCAACTTGACTCTAGGGTGAAGGTCATTTGCTACGTGGCCCTTATAAGGCCTATCATCGCTTATGGCTGTCCCATGTGGTTCAATATAGCGCCGTCCTATATGGAAAAGATTAGGGCCTCAGGGCCTGTCTAGGGTTGTTTAGAACTCCTGAATCGCAGTACATAAAATACTATCCCAACAGGACCCTATACAATGGGGCTCGACTGAATAGGATTGACAATTTCCTTATTAAGGTGATCCGGAGGCACGTTGCAAGGGCGATGGCCAGTGATAATAAGCTGATCTCAGGGGCTTACTACCCCAATTTAATGTACCACGAGAGTACGCTTCGGTCTGGCTTTATCCCGCCTGAGGCATTTCTTCATGTAGATATGAAAGGGTTAGTCCAGACAAAAGATGGTGTGCCGGTATTGTACCACAGCCACCGCGGCGCGAGGGATAAGCGGCTCATCCACGACGGGTACGCCGCCAATGCTCAGGAGCTTCTCCGTTTTAGTACCGCAATTGCGGAACGGGACAGGGTCGATACGGTCAAGCAGTTGATCGAATTTTGGTGGCTTGATGAACAGGTGAGGGTGGATACGCTCTCCCGGGCCGGTGCGCTACTTACGTAGCTTCCTCCTTACTTTTAAGCTAGATATTAAGTTTGTAGGTTTAGGCTTAGAGTAGGGGATGGGCCGGGCTAGCCAACATGAAAGGTGGCACTGATGAACCCTTGTGGGCGGCTGTCAGGCGCCCATGGACGCGATCAGGATGGTGACCAATCGATTTGATGGCTCACCACCCTGATTATAGGTAATTTAGGTTAAGTAGCTTAGGTAGTTTTAAGTAAAAAATAATAATAAAAGAATTCAAGTTGTATAAAGTTTCTTGAAAATAAAAAAACAAACAACATTAAATATAGATAGATTTAAGGCCGAAAGGCAATAATTTTAAGGAAATAGTTAAGTTTAGAGTGCTCGCTAAGAGCCAGTAAGCTAGAATTAAGACAAATGTTAGCCATAATTTAGATTTAATCGTTTTTGTCTAGTATGTAAGTTTAATGAAAAAAAGTGAATAAAAATGAATTTTAAAGTAAAGTAACAACGGAGATCTCAGGCTATGCGTGGACATGCGTCGGGCAAACACAGCAATAAAACGAGAGAATCATCCTTTGCCAACTATGAATGAGCTCTTACCAAAAGTTAGCGACGCAAAAGTTTTCAGTAAACTAGATATAAAGGACGCTTTCCATCATATTGAGTTGCACCCAAATTCGCGACATATCACCACTTTCATCACTTCAAGAGGCCTTTTTAGATATAAACGGATGATGTCTGATATAACGTGTGCATCAGAGATATTTCAAAAATTGCTGGAGAGGATACTTTTAAAATGCGAAGGCGTTATGAACTTTAAAGACGACATTTTGGTGTATGGCAAAGATGAACAAGAGCACATAGAAAGACTAAACAAAGTAAAAGAGGTTTTGCAGGAAAACAATGTGGTTTTACGTGAAGAAAAATGTGTTTACGAACTGAGGAAGGTTCAGTTCCTTGAACACGAACTATCCGAAGATGGCGTGAAACCATTAGAAAAGTATATTTCAGCTGTCAAGGAATTTAGAGAACCTACAACAATTTCAGAACTGCAGAGTTTTCTCGGATTGATTAATTTTGTCGGAAAGTGAATTCCTCATTTGGCAACCTTATCCGAAACTTTGAAGATATTGTTGCGGCAGCAATTTGGGAGGAATACTGATATCACAGAGAACTGGAAGGAAAGTCAACAAACAGCTTTTAATAGCTTAAAAACTGCACTTGTCGACGTTCCTAAATTGGGCTATTATAACCCTCAAGACAAAACTTTGGTTATAGCAGACGCTAGTCCAGTTGGGCTTGGAGCAGTTCTAGTACAAATAAACAACAAGGGTGCACGGATAATTGCATTTGGTAACAAAACTCTCAGTGACTGCGAACGTCGATACTGTCAAACCGAGAAAGAGGCATTGGCATTAGTTTGGGGATGTGAACATTTTGATATGTTCCTCTATGGGAAGGAGTTTGACTTGATTACGGACCACAAGCCTCTGGAAGCCATATTTGGACCCAAAACAAAGTCTTGCGCTCGTATCGAGCGATGGGTTCTGAGGTTACAGTCCTACAAGTATAAAGTAAAATATAGTCCGGGCAAGGATAATGTAGCAGACCCATCGTCAAGACTTTGCAAATTGGCAAAAAATCCATCGACGATGTATGAAAACTATATTCATAATGTGGTAGAACACTTAAGACCGAAAGCTGTTTCACTCAAAGATATTGGAGAGTGCTCTAAACAAGATTCGGAAACACAAAAAGTCAAAGCAGGTCTTTACAATGGGACTTGGGATGAAACAGTCAGACGGTATAAATTTTTCGAGAACGAGTTATGCTTTTATGGAGATATGTTGCTGAGACGAACAAGGATTGTGATACCGGCGAAACTAAGAGAAGGGGTTCTAAAAGCTGCTCATGGAGGTCAACCTGGCATTGTTGCAATGAAGAGCAGATTAAGGACAAAAGTTTGGTGGCCGAAATGTGATAAAGACACTGAAAATCTTTGTAAGTCGTGCAAAGGATGCACGCTTGTCTCTGCGCCCAACCCACCTAACCCACTGAAGACGCGTAAACTACAGAACCCTGGATTGATGCAGCAATCGATTTGATGGGGCCGTTGCCAAGCAATGACTACATTTTTGTCATTGTTGACTACTACAGTCGATATAAAGAGGTAAAAATATGTCGACCAATTACAAGTTCAGTAATCATCGTACATTTGAAAGACATATTCAGTCGGTTGGGAAATCCTGTCTCTATTACAGCAGACAATGGGAAGCAGTTTATAAGTGCTGAATTTAATGAATTTTGAAGCGAGCAAAATATTCGAATTTATCATACAATTCCCTACCATCCCCAACAGAATGGAGAAGTGGAGCGGCAAAACAGGGATATACTTAAGAGACTAAAGATAAGTCAAGTTGAAAAACAGGATTGGAAGGAAGCGTTACGTGAATATATGTCAATGTATAATAGTACTCCTCACACCGTAACAGGTAAAACGCCATCGGAATTGTTTTTCCGAAGACAGTTTCGAGATAAATTGCCTATGGTTAGAGATATAACTTACATTCCAGAAGACGAAGACATGAGAGACAAATAAAAAGAATGTAAAGAGAAAGGGAAAGAGTATGCTGATAAAAAGAGGCGAGCCCAAAATTGTAACCTTCAAGTTGGCGATAAAGTGTACATTAATAACATGAACAAAACTAATAAACTAAGTTTAAATTACGAGCCAACTGCACATACAGTGGAGTCGAATAATAATGGAGACGTCGAACTTAGGAATGATGAGAAAGGAAACAGAATAAGACGAAATGTGGTGCACCTAAAGAAGGTTGAGGGCCAATGGAAGGTTTTGGATGCAGAAAGCAGAGAAGACGGCGATATTGAAAGTAACAGTATGAAAATTTAAGAAGAATATAATTAAAAAAAAATCAAAAAATTATTAATACCTGACTAAGAATTTATAAGGAAACAATGTTTTTTTGATTATTATTGATGACGCATTCATATGAATAAAATGATTTCCTTGAGTACATATTTTAAGTTACTTATTTCAAATTCAAGATTTAAACCGGAACAACTTAAATAATAACAAGGAAGGGATGTAGTGTATTGGTACCCACATGCATCCATATAATTATTTACATCTCTGTTTTCTTATGCAGAAACTTATCTCTAATTTACTGTCGTCTCCGGCTATGTACCATGTGACATGCGAGCTTATCAGGTGAAGAGAGTCTGAGAGTCAGTCGATACCCAACAGCCGCTGAGTCAAGTTCGTGCGTGCATAAGCTGGCGAGCCGATATATGGGACACAACAGTATATATTGCCATATTGCTAATGACTGGATATCTTACACCCAAATATATGCGAATGTTCTGGGAAAAAAAGCGACTCTTAGAATGAACTAGTGTCTTCCAGTATGAGGCGAAACCGTTTTTTTTCGAAATTCAACAATACATACATTTTTGTGATAACACTGCACTACCACAAAATGATAAATTTTGGAAAGTTCGCAGATACTTTGAAATGCTAACACATAATTTAAAAAATTTTTTTGAAAAAGCTGGATCATCACACGTAAATATAGACGAGACAATAGTACCATATTTTGGAAGACGTGGAACAAAGCAGCATATTCAGGGAAAACCAATTAGATTTGGTTACAAGCTTTGGTCAGCAGCTACTCGCTATGGCTACCTTGTAAACTGTGAACTCTATCAAGGTGCAACGGCCCAACTCTAAAACTCCAGTCAAAAGATGGTATAGGTTGTTGTGAGCCAGGGTCGAGCCACAGGGGCAACTTCGGCACAGGGGAGGAGGGCGCGGCATGCTCGCGATTGCTCGCTAAAGTTCGTCGGGCGGGGATGTTTCTTGCCCCCTCACCATATGCCACTTGCTCAACAAACATTTATCCATGCCATTATAAAAACTAACTATTGGAAAGAAAAGAAATCTACTTTTTGTGGACCTCGGACGGACTTAAACGGACTCTATTAAAGATTAAAAGAAAGAAAGAGAAGAAAGCAAGCGGAAAAGAAAGACTGAAGGACTTATGCCACCACCCTTGACGGAGACCGGGATGGAACTCGCGAAATTTAACCCTAACTATAGCTTAAACTAAACTATTTTAACCTAGAAATAAAACTGGACCCTAACCTATCTCAATCTAACTTAAAATTACGCCACTCCAAACCTAATTCACGACATTGTTCCTCCCGGCGTCCTCCCCTGGATAGTGGTTCGCCATGAACCCCAGACATGCCCGATGTTAGCGGCAAGGGCCGGCCATCCCACCCCATGTCCGTAAAGACACTTCCATGGCTATCTTCTTGGCCAAACACGATGAAAACAGACCCTAATGGACTGTGACTGCGGAGTACCCACTTTGCTTACCAATCGATCTTTGGTCGATGATCAAATTGGCTGGAGCGGTGTTCAAGGACACTGGAAGTGGAGAGACCAGAGTTGACAATTCAACTGTGTCTCTGTCTATAAGTCGCAATTACGTACATCTTTTTTTTTTTCTTTTTTTCTAGTGAGTTTTTAACCCTTCTGCCTTGGCTTCCACCTTTAACCCTATTGAACGACCTGCCTTTTAAGTTTTCTTTAATTTCAAATATGAATTCCTAATTTCAAAAAAAAAAACTCACCTCAACAGGAATTATCAAAACTATGCAAAAATGTTTGTGCAATTACTTTGCTCACCACTGTTCTTATGCTATCGCAATTATGCACAATGGCTAATCAATTCAAAATGACTATGAGTCGGTCATTGCTCTTTGCGGTAGTCTTTGCCAGCTACCAGTACTATTTATATGTATTTTACTTTCTACCTATTCCTATTGTACTCTCTCCTTTCAATTCTCTCAAGGAGGAGGAGCTTAGCCTTTCACTCTACAAATTCTTTTCTCAAGTTATCGATCAATTGAGTTGAAATACTAAAAACACATAATACTAATAAATAATGAGCTTAACCGTACTACTTAACATCCTGGAACATAAATATTGCACATAAAATATCACCTTATATAAACTAAACCTGAATACGTAATTACAATGACGAACCGGCATCCGAAAACATAACAAGGCGTTCGATAACAAGTTATCGAAAGGTGGCTGCAAGTGCTTCTTCCCCTCATAGGTAAGGAAATCAGTTCTAGTGATTCAAATCAGAGACAATACTGAGACCCCCAACTCCGGCCGATTTTCCGTTACTTGCCTACAAGCTATATTACCATGGGGTTGCAAACTTTAGGTGCGTTAGTATTGTTACATAGAAAATCGTGTTCACAAATATCACGAAACTTCAAAAATTCCGGCTCACCAACACACTCGCACCTAAAATAAGCAACTTCCGCTGTGGCCGAAGTTGCTATCAGCGTTCATAGAATTTAATCCGTTAAATTTGAAAATAATTGTTACAACTAAATTTTTTGTGGACAGTGATTAATTTTAAAAAATAGTTGTATATTTATGTGAAATAAAAGAAAGATGAGCAATTCTGTAGAATAATAAACTAATTAAAACATTTTTAGCGAGCATTTGCAAGGCATTTAACATAAATCTAGTAGAATATGTTTATCACATACATCGCTTAGTATACTTCTGGAGTTTAGTTATAATTTATAAATACCATAATTAATATCGTAGCTGTTATTAAGTATGAATTAAGAGTTTCTCCGTTAGTCTAAATATAATTTAAAAAAAAGGATACGTCAGTGTATTTGTTATGTTTTTACGTGTCTCGTATTTCAAAGCCTAACATTTATATTATTTATTTATTTTGGTATTATAATGGAACAATAATGGTGAATGAGTACTTTGGTTGAATAGAAATACAGAATGTTATGAAAAAACTAATATGAAAATATACTGAGATAATATATGCCAGGTACATATTGCCTGTACAACTTAAGCGAAAACCAAATAAGCGAACTATAATCAGGGGTCGAGTTTTGGCAAAAGCTGGAGATCTTCAATCTGTCGCGCAACCAGCTGACAGCTCTACCTTCATCTATCTTCAAGCTGGTGAACTTCGCCGTCTGTATTTGATAGACAACGAACTGGATTTCGAGGGAATCCCATCCCTGATACGTGAGTTTCAATATTCCAGGTATTCAACACAAAATCTATCAAACAACCAAAAAGTGCGCGAGTTATGTATTCACCAGAATCCAACAACAAGTTACACACTCATCAGAACCCAGCAACACCATACCAGCACATTTAGAATAGTATCATATTTTGTTCACATTCCTTTAATCAGCAACCTTAGAATAATATCATATTTTCTGTTCGCATCCGCTACCTTCTGTAATAAAATATACTCATATTTCATATTCTTCAGTCACAAGTAAATTCGTTCTCACGCTGCAAACAATTGCAGCGTCAACATTTAAATTGTATAAAATCCATGTACAAATTATTATCATTGTCATTTGTTCGAAATAAAAGTTCAGAGGCGGAAGCTCTGCTCAAATAGAGATTTGTTTTTTTTCTCTTACATCGGGAAATGTCCACTTAACTGGCGCAGTCGGTAGGATAACGCAGATCGAAACATTTTTGCATCGTGAGTGTTTAGCGTGTCGTTAAAATAAAAAACCAGCGGTATACTGGTAATGTGACATTTTTACGGTCGAATAAACAATTCAATATCAGCCGCATACTGATAGTGGTGGTGTAAATCTGTTTGGCTGAGTTTTAACTCTTGAGATCCAGAACCTAGAACCTTCAACCGATGGAAAACGGAAATAGGAAAACTGAACCAACCAAGCCAGAGAATATGGCAACACTCTTAATACTGTAAGTTTGATTCATGATATAGTTAAGATAGTTTTTAAAAATTAAATTTTCTAACCACTTAATTAACACAATCCTTTAAAAGTCAATGCATAACACAATAAAGAATAGGTTAAGATCCAAACCATATCAAAGAGAAAGTGAAATAAATAGTGAATTGAGCAACGAAGGAAATAATATTGATATTAATAGAGAAACATATTTACCTAAGAGAGGAAGTGATATTGAAGTTAACGGTGAAACACATTTATCTGTAATAAACAATATGGCGACGAGTGGTATCTCAAACCCTCCTACCAATCTCGGTCCAAATGACCTTTTTAACGCTCTGAGAATTCCAGATGCTATTAAAGATTTGCCAAGATACGATGGCAATCCACGTCTCCTTTACGATTTTATTACAAACGTGGAAGAAATTTTGCTTTTGGTAACATCGATAAATAACAATCCATATGGAAAACTTTTATTACGAGCTATTCGTAATAAAATTGAAGGACCTGCTAACGAGGTTCTTAACATGTATGGGACACCATTAGAATGGTCCCAAATCAAAGCCAATCTCATACTACATTACGCAGATAAACGTAATGAAACTTCTCTGATCAAAGATTTGCATAACCTTCGACAAGACAATAAAACCACCGAACAATTCTATAGTGAAGTGATTGAAATTTTCTCAACAATGAGAAACCATATTCAAATCCATAATAGGGATCCTAATGTAGTTAAGGCAAAGGCAGAACTGTACAATGAAATGTGTTTAAACATTTTCTTGACGGGATTAAAAGAACCTTTAGGTTCCATAGTAAGATCTATGAAACCTCTATCTCTAGCAGAGGCATTCGCTAACTGCATAAAAGAACAAAATATGTCGTACATTCGATACGATCATAAACCCCCGTTAAATTCATCTATGACCCCTAAACCTCAGATTAAAAGCATACCATTTAGACAACCTCCTTACAGCCCCATACAACCAGTTTTCCACTACCAACGTATAAACCAATCAAATATGAGCTCACTTCCCATCCAACAGCAATATAGACCCATAAACCAAACTTATTACCAGAGACCACCATTTATTCAGCAACCATATAGACCGCAACAACAAAACCAGAGACCACAACAATGTAGGCCCCAACAACAGGTCGATTATCAAAGGACAGCCACACAACACCCAAACAATTTCCAGTCGAGACCACCTTACATTAAGCCTGAACCGATGGATACAACCTCTGCTCAAACTCTGACAAGAAGACCTCCTTCCGGACAACAGGAAAACACATTCCGACAAAACGGACAATACCGTAGAGAAATGCATAATATCGACGAACCAGATATACCTGAAATAGACGGAACGGAACCTATAGAAAACGGAGACAACTCCTTTCTACAGGAACCCACTTATGCTCAAACCCACCAACAAAACTACTATCCCCAATTAGACCAGTTTTACGACAACCCAAACGAAATTTTTTCCAATAACCCTGAACCCGAAGATGTACCAAATTTTCAGCTTCTAGCCTCGGAACAGCAATATATTTAGACGTAAACAAACATGGTCATTCACTTCCGTATATACATATTTCGTCACCCTTTGGCAAACCTTTGAAATTTCTCATAGACACTGGAGCTTCATCGTCATTCATAAACCCAGATTACGTCCACCCCGACGATATTAATATAATTACGCCAACAATAATTACAACTATCCTAAGAAAACATAGTGTAGACAAACAAGTAAAACTTCCCAATTTCCATGAATTTCAACAACCTGGTGAGTTAGTATTTTTAATATACAAGTTCCACGGATATTTTGATGGACTGTTAGGCCTAGATGCCCTAAGTGCGCTTAAAGCTAGTATAGATCTACCCAACCAAACATTAGTTACGGCAAATGCAAAAATCCCACTTTTATATAAACCCAATTTCATGTCAAGGAAATTCGCTATACCTTCCCACTCTAGAAAAATTGTTAGATTACCAGTAGATAACCAAAATGGCGACATCCTTGTTCCCGCAACAAAAATTGACTCAACCATAGACATAATCGAAGGCATTTATAGTGCAAACAATTGGCATGCTGAAATCGAAGTGCAGAACAATACGCCAACTAATCAAATTCTATTTCTACAACACCCACTTAAGGTACAGTCACTCACAGATTTTGAAACTAAAGAACTTAACAATTTAGAAATTCCAACTGAAGACTATTATAGTCAAAGCATTAATGATATATCCAAAGAAATCCGATCAGAACATTTAAACGTCGAAGAAAGGAAAAACATCTTAAAACTTTGCAGAAACTATAGTGATATCTTCTACAAAGAAGGACAAAGTCTAACTTTTTCAAATGCGATAAAACACAAAATTAAAACTACTGATGAGATACCAATATATACAAAAACTTACCGATATCCGTACGTCCATAAACAGGAGGTACAGAGCCAAATTTCAGATATGCTTAACCAAGGCATAATCAGACCCAGTTTCTCTCCATGGAGTTCCCCTGTTTGGGTAGTACCCAAAAAATCGGACTCCACAGGCAAACAAAAATGGAGAATCGTAATCGATTACCGCCGTCTTAACGACAAAACAATAAGTGACAAGTATCCACTGCCTAACATAAGTGAAATTTTGGACAAATTGGGCAAATGTCACTACTTTACGACTTTAGATTTGGCCAGCGGTTTTCACCAAATCGAAATGGATACGCAAGATACTCCCAAAACGGCCTTCACGGTCGAAAGTGGTCATTACGAGTTTGTAAGAATGCCGTTTGGGCTGAAAAACGCCCCCTCCACATTTCAAAGAGTAATGGACAATGTCCTGAGAGATTATATCGGCAAAACATGTCTCGTATACTTAGACGATATAGTTGTCTATTCAACATCACTGCAAGAACACATAGAGAGTCTACACAAAATATTTGATAAACTAAGGAAAGCAAATCTGAAAATCCAACTAAGTAAGTCCGAATTTCTGCGCAAAGAAACCGCATTCCTCGGACACATAATTACCAGAAACGGCGTGAAACCGAATCCCGACAAGATTCGAGCTATTAAAGAATTCCCAATACCAAAATCAACAAAGGAGATTAAATCTTTCCTTGGTCTGGTAGGGTACTATCGCAAATTCATTCGCGATTTTGCAAAATTGACAAAACCCCTTACTCGTTGTCTTAAAAAAGGTGCAGAGATCAATCTTGATAAGGATTATATTCAAGCGTTTGAGCTATGTAAAGATATTTTATCCAACGACCCACTTCTTCAGTATCCCGACTTTTCTAAGCCATTTGTACTAACTACAGATGCCAGCAACTTCGCATTGGGTGCCGTCCTATCCCAGGGACCCATTGGCAGTGATAAACCAATCTGTTACGCAAGCCGGACGTTAAACACATCGGAACTAAATTATTCAACAATAGAAAAAGAATTACTCGCTATTGTTTGGGCTACGAACTATTTTCGCCCCTACCTATTCGGTAATAAATTTAAGATCGTCACTGATCACAAACCCCTGCAGTGGCTCATGAGTTTGAAGGAGCCGCACTCCAAACTTGTCCGTTGGAGATTAAAACTGGAGGAATACGATTATGAAATCGTCTACAAAAAGGGAATTCAAAATTCTAACGCCGATGCGCTTAGTCGCATTAAATTACCCGATCAAACAGAATTAAACCTTAATGATACAACAGCTGCTACCATACATTCTGCAGAAGAAGACCTAGGTGATGGAATCCCCATTTCGGAAAAATCACTTAACGAATTCAATCTGCAAATAATATTGCAAAAATCAAATGATCCCCCTCGAAACGTACTAAAATTAGTATTTAGGAACAAACAAAGACGTACTATTACCAGACAATCATTTTCCGAAAACCATATCATTAATATATTTAAAGAATACCTTCCCCCAAACAGACTAATCGCAATAATGACAGACGACGAAACATTTAAAATAATACAACAGGTTTACTCAAAATATTTTGCTAGAAACAAAACCTTCCGCTTACTAAGGTGTACAAAACTTTTGACAGACATAACGGAAAGCGACGAACAAGACCAAATCATCAAAGACTACCATTCAAAATCCAACCATAGAGGCATTACTGAAACACACAACCACTTACAGCGAGACTATTTTTTCCCTTATATGAAGAGCAAAATAACCCAAACCATTAATAACTGCACTACTTGCCAGACTCAAAAATACGATAGGCAACCCCCCAAAATAGCTTTCGCAACAACAGAAACACCTATAAAACCATTAGATATTATACATATAGACATATATAGCATTAATAGCAAAAGTATTCTCACTATTATCGATAAATTTTCAAAATTTGGTGCCGCATACACTTTGGCAACACGGAACAGCTTAAACATAGTTAAGCAAATCAAGCATTTTATAAGCCTACACGGCATACCTCGGAAGATCGTTTGTGACCAAGGGTCAGAATTCACGTCAAACATCTTCCAAGACTTCTGCAAACAGTTCAATGTCGATCTCCATGTCACATGCTTTCAACAAACAACCAGTAATGCTCCTGTAGAACGGATGCATTCGACATTAACAGAAGTATATAGAATCATTCATGATAAATACAAAGAGAAAGACCATGACGATATACTCAATGAAACTATTATTACATACAATAACGCGATCCATTCCGCTACAAATTATACACCATATGAACTTTTCTACGGACGCACATATGAATTCAACAAAACTTTGACATACAATAATCAACACGACTACCTACAAAAATTAAACGCTTTCCAGACCGAACTTTTCCAATCAATTAAAAATCTTCTAGATAAGAAAAGAGACAAAATTTTAGAAAAAAGAAATAAAAATAGGCAGGACCCTGATGATCTTAAAGAAGGAGAGGTAATCTACCGAAAGGAATGTAGACGTAACAAAATGACCCCACGATTCAAAAAACAGAAAGTCAAAACTAACAATAGGCTCACAGTTATAACTAACGATACAAGAAAACTTCATAAAGCTAGAATAAAAAAGAAAAGGAAATTTCAGGTTACTGACGACAATAATGACAACAATACAAGGACAAGAACTGGAAATACATAACCTGACTGACAATTATGGATTATTACCCCTTCGACTAGGACCCACTAAGGTAATACAAACTTATAAAAAATTCATCCACATCGTAAATTTAAACAACTACGTAGAAAGTATTGAAAAAATTCGTAAATCAGTAGAAGCTTTGGGAGATGAGCAAACAAATATTGACACAATAAGTATAGCAAAAATCAAATTCAAAGAACTTGAACTCAAACTTGAGACGCTCTTACCCAAACAAAGACAAAAGAGAGGTATAATAAACGGACTAGGCACCGTTATAAAAGCTATAACAGGAAATATGGACACAAACGACGCAATGGCCATTAATGAGGAACTGAACAATTTGAACTTGAATCAAAACATTTTAGAAAACAAAGCAAACCAGCAAATCAGCATCAATAAAAATATGATAGAGAGATTTGATAATATTACTCGTCACATAAATGAACAACAAAGTACAATAGAAACATTTTTGAAGCTTTACAATGATAACATTAATAATGCACTTAAAACAGATCAAGAAGCTCTAAAACACCTTCAATATATTCACAGAATTAATTTCAATATAGACTTACTCTATAACCATTTGGTAAATATTGCCGAAGCAGTTACTCTTGCTCAGTTACACATAATTTCAAAACAGATATTAAGCAAAACCGAACTAGACGAAATAAGGAAACTCTTACAAAAACAATCCATTAATTTCTCTTCAGACGAACAAATATATGAAATTTTACGATTACAAGCTTATTATAATAATTCGAATATTGTGTTTAGCATTGAAATCCCTATTACATCCCAAGAGAAATATTCCCTCTTCCATCTTATACCTCTTCCCATCAATAAAACTATTTCCATATCTACATACCCCTACCTTGCTATACATGAATCCGACGAACTTTATTTTGAGGAAGTATGCGATCTCATAGAAGACATATATCTCTGTAAAAACAAGAGGAAAAGACGAACCAAATTTCCTGAATGTGTACGAAACATTATCAACAACCAGCCTGCGATATGCAACCTTACAGCCGGTTTCGAACCAAACCCGATATCGCAACCAGAACCGAATTATGTCCTCCTTACCGATGTTCGCAACATGACCGTCAAAACAAACTGTGGTATTAGCAGATATAACATATATGGCACCGCACTAATACATTTCCAAAATTGCACCATCTTCATTAATAATATAACTTATGATTCTAGAACAGATATCTTCTGGGATAGTGTAGTAATACACCCACCAACTCGCAGCTTAATAAATTCATCTATCATCAACCAACATCTCTCACTAACAAAACTTCATATGGACCAGCTAAAAAATAACGAGAACATCCAGCTACTCACCATACATTCGAAAACGCATATAATATCTATTTGGATCATACTGACCCCAGTAATAATCATCATAATAGCAGCCATCATCAGAACCAGAATCAGAAGCCAGCAAACCCTTGAAGACCAAAAACCGGAAATCAACATTAGCACAAGGGAAATGCCAGACGCTCCTTCGAGGAAAAACATCCTCTGGCAGTCGCTCCACTAAGAGGGGAGGAGTTATGTATTCACCAGAATCCAACAACAAGTTACACACTCATCAGAACCCAGCAACACCATACCAGCACATTTAGAATAGTATCATATTTTGTTCACATTCCTTTAATCAGCAACCTTAGAATAATATCATATTTTCTGTTCGCATCCGCTACCTTCTGTAATAAAATATACTCATATTTCATATTCTTCAGTCACAAGTAAATTCGTTCTCACGCTGCAAACAATTGCAGCGTCAACATTTAAATTGTATAAAATCCATGTACAAATTATTATCATTGTCATTTGTTCGAAATAAAAGTTCAGAGGCGGAAGCTCTGCTCAAATAGAGATTTGTTTTTTTTCTCTTACATCGGGAAATGTCCACTTAACTCGCGCAAACTTTTCCTCACTCTGAAGAACAAGGAGTCGAAGCGCTTCACAAAATGTTTCCATGGCTGGAGTGCACACATGGCTCCACCAGAATAAAGTGCAGATTCGTTTCATCTTTCATATTTATAACACGAACTGATAGTTTTACATGTAACTTATTTTATATTCAATTCATATAATAAAATGTTTTGGAACAACAACAAACTACGATTACAGGTGTTGGCCTAATCGAAGACTTTGTAAATAGTTGTGACTCCCTTGGCAGACCAGCAGCAGTGCCTTTATACGAATCTGTTATTTGTTGTCGTCACGATTCTCCCTGTCAACCTTGGCTTTAGTTCTCATCTCGTGCTCGAGTAGTTTAAGACGGTTTTTCTCCTTCATTTCGATTTCGTGTTCGATGATTTGCCGGCGCATTACCTCCTGGCGTGCGACACCTTCCTCTTTCCTAGTAAATGTTACCGTTTAAAGAATCAATTCACACAACTTTTACTTTATGCTTACTTTATGAAATTGTCCTCCTGACATCCCACAAATCGTTTGGGTAAGTTGAATTGTGTCTTAAAGTGGTTTTTATTAATTTTTCCTTCACCCAATTTGTTCCTTTAGATACAATGATCCTATTGTTATTGTTTCAGGTGAGTACTTCTGTATTAATCTGGGGGTTAGTTACTTAGTGCATTTGCAAGGTGTCTAAGGGACAAACCCCCAGCTGTTATCTGTTGAGTTTTTTTTTTGTAAACAATATTTTTTTTTTCTTCAGGTATGCCCCCGTAACAGGCTCGATTGGTCATCTGAGGATTTCTTTTCTCGCAAGCAGTCGGAGTTTTTTTGCCTATCATAATGCTCGACCCTTTATTGGCCATCAAACGTGTGGCAAGGACCCACACCCTGGGATTAACTCAATTGCCGGGCAACTAAAACTTTCAAATCGAGAACCATTGTTTTCCTAGGAGGACGTGTTTGTGAAACAAGTCTGGAGCGTTTATATTATTTGATGTGATCAGCTGTGCGCATCCCGTTATCGTGGCTGATCGTTATAATTGGAGTTGTTTTCCAAGCTGTTAGATGTTAATATCTGGTGACAGCAGATCTAAGATCGGACAAATATCACAGCTATCAAAGCAACGGCAAGCGAGAGTGCGTCTGGGACTTAAGGTGCGATTGCACCTCTATGCATGCAGATCCTTGGCGTGGTAAACACCTATCTTTTTCCCCTTTAGGTTGCCTATCTCGTATAGTGCACTGCCCAAAGTTTTGAGCACTATGCACTTGATAAACTTTGGGCCAAGTTTAGCATTATACTTGTCGATTAGATTACTTTGTTTGAAGTTTCTTTTGTAAACAATCTGTCCAACTCTATATTTTACTCTTCTGCTTCGTGTATTGTAGATTTTTGCTGCCTTTTGGCGAGCATGCCCTAGGTTATTTATGATTTTGGATCGAATGAGTACTAGCTTGTCGTTTTTGTTAATAATAGTGGTATTCATGTCCTTGATATTATCTAATTTCCTCCCGTGCTGAACCATATGTGTGCCGAATACTGCATAATACGGTTCGAACCCAGTCGCTTCGTGAAACACACTCCTCAGGGAGAACGCCGCATCGCTGACGTGCTGGTCCCAGTTTCGTTGGTCCTCTTTGAGGTAAGACCTTATTTTGGACAAAACGAAACGGTTTACCCTTTCAGACGCATTAGCCTGGGGCGAGTTCTCAGAATGGATATGTTCGGGGACACCGAAAACATGGAACACTGATTGTTCTAGATATTTCACTACCTCTGCCGCCGTTGCTTTCTTAATTGGTTTTAAGAACACGAATTTACTGAAGTGGTCTAAAACTATAAATATGTGCGTGTGCCCTTCCTGTGTTCATGTATAAGGTCCTAAAAAGTCAATGTAAAGTCGTTGGAACGGTCGCTCCGTTATTGTTTGTTGTCCCATCTGCGGTCGGGACGGGATATAACATTGAGAGGTTTATTGCACTTGCAAATATCACAGGATTTAACCCAGTTTTGGGTTTTGGACTTCTGTGGCCATACCTGGCCAGAATTAGAGTTGCCTTAACTTGGCAAGCGTTTTGTGTATCCCACCGTGTCCTGCAGATGGGTGATTATGAGCGGATTCCACGAGTCCTCTTCCGAAGAAAAGAATGGTGAGTCAAGGTCGACTTGTAGTATGTCTGATTCGGCAGCGAGCTCATCCATATGGACGCGAGAAAGAGTGTCAGGGACTACATTTTGGACCCCTTTCCGATGCTCTATCTCAAAATCAAACCCCTGAAGCTTGAGGCTCCATCTGGCCAAGCGACATGAGCCATTTGAGACTTGCATGGTCCGTTATAATCGTAAAAGGTAGTCCTTCAACATAGGCCCTGAATTTCTTAACAGATAGAACAGCCGCATAGCACTCAAGTTCCGTTACGCTGTACTTCCGCTGGGCGGAATTCAGCTTCTGAGACATGAATGCTACTCCTGTCGTCGATGCGTCACATTGTATATAAAAACATTTCGTGAAGTCTGGATTTGTGGGTATTGGTGCGGTCACCCAAGTCGCCTTAAGCTCCTGGAACGCGTTCAGTGCTTTGTCGGTCATAGACAAAGTTAGTCCCTTTTTAAGGCAGTCATAGGGGAGGCCAAGGTCGCGAAGTTAGGAATGAATCGCCTATACCACCCCGTCATCCCTAGAAACCGACGAAGTTGCTTGGGGGTCTTGGGAACCGGAAAGTCGTCGATCGCGGAAAACTTGGCTGGGTCGGTCCGTAAACAGCCATCGCCGACGATATACCCCAAGTATTTGATTTCTTTATAGCAAAACTTACTCTTTTGCACATTTATGGAAAGCTCTGTCTCTTTAAGACACCTTGCGATCTCTTCGAGCGTACTGACATGTGATTCGAAATCCGGAGAGCAAACCAAGAGGTCATCGAGATAGACAAAGAAATACTCCCTCAAACGAGCGGGTATGGCCTTGTGCATCAGCCGACACATTCTCTGAGCGGCATTGCAGAAGCCAAACGGCATCACCGTGAACTGATACAATGGTCGCCCAGAAACTGTGAAGGCCGTCTTCTCTCTTGATTTGCGCTCCAGAGGAATCTGCCAGAACGCGTCTTTGAGGTCGATGCCGGAAATAACGCGAGTGTTTTGAAGCCTACTTAGAAGTCCCTCTATATGGGGTAGGGGGTATGCGTCCTTTTTGGTGAGCGCGTTCACCTTTCTCGAGTCCAGGCACAATCTATTTTTGCCGGGTTTCCTCACCAGCACCACTGGAGGGCTCCATGCGCTATTGCTCTCCTCAATGACCCCCAAGGAGATCATTCGGTCCAACTCGTCATACAAGAGCTTTTGTATTGCGGGGGAGACTGGGTAGTGCCTTTGTTTAATCGGTATCTTCTCATCTTCCACCTCAATGACGTGTTCCTCGAGGCTGGGCTTACCCAATCCCATCACCGCAAAGGAGGGGAACAACTGCTTGGCTCTCTCCAACTGTTGTAATTGAGCTGGTGAGAGTGCCTGTACTCGAGATTGATCTTCGTTCGGCGATGGTATGTCGAGTTCGTTGATGACGTCTGGAGCAATCTTAAACGTCCGCCAGAAATCAACGCCTAACTACAATGTTTGCTGAAGGCTTGGCACTACGAACATTTCTAAGCTCTGTGATTTCCCACCCCATGAGACATTAGTCATAATTCGTCCTACTATCCGTTGGTGATTACCGTCTGCTTTCCTAATATCTGTTTTCATGTTTGTCATAGTAAGGTTGTGACGGTCTAAAAATTCGATTGCTCCTTTCCCTAGGCAACTAATTGATGCGCCACTGTCTAACAAACTTTCGTCGTCTGTTAATTGCACTTATTTCCCTTAACCTACCAATCTTCTAAAATTCCTAGTTCTCTTCGCCGACATTGCCACTTCTTCTCCGAAAATTCGCTTTCTTGCTTCGTTGTATTCTTGAAGTCGCTGGTGAAGATTTTTTCTCGGCGAATTCTGTTTTTTTGACGTGGGTAAAGCTGGGCCCGCCACATTCGAATTTCGCCAAACAAAGTACATGGGAATTAGTTGCTATTTAGTTGCAATTTAATTGCTCTATTCCTGATTTAGTTGCTCTTCGGGAAGTGGGGGATTTTGTGGCGGTCCTAGCTTACCGGTAAAGCTGGGACCGCCACATTGACTTTTGAAGGATTTTTTTTGCCCATACCTATCACCGATTTAATTGCTCTGGGGAAATGTAATTTTTTTCAAATTTAAGTTTTTTGTAACGGTCAGTTCGCTATAAAACTCTTTTGATTTTCAAGGAAAAGCAACAAAATTATGAAAAAATTCATAAAAAATAAACCCATACGAAATTTACTGCGACACATATCTTAAAAGAAGTGTACTTTTGTGGGCTACTAATGGATTCAATCAAATATTTTTTCACTCTTCTCTAATTGAGACAAAAAGGTGAGCTAGACATACCAAAGACAAAAACTTTGAAAAATTAAAAAAAATAGTTTACGTTCGAATTCAACCAAGCAATATGTATTAAAATAAGCGCCTATTTACTAGCTATCAACACAAAGAATAAAATACCTCGTCTCTCTTCTGTAAATGTGTCAAAAAGTAAAAAGTTCATATTCCGACCAAAAAAGTAAGCTAATAATACCAAAATACAAATTTGGAAAAGCTTTAAAGTCATATATCCCAGTTCAATCCTACTATGTTACATACATCAAAAGAAGCGTGAACTTATTAGCTATCAACACCTAAGCTCAAATAATTAGTTGCTCTTCGATAAATATGTCAAAAAGCAAAAAGTTCATTTTGGCAAAAAAAGCCAAAGATACTCCTAGTACAAAAAAAAAATTCGGAAATTTGAAAAAACCCATATAACCCGTTTGAATCCTACTTTGCCACATAGCTCATTAGAAGCGTGGATTCATTAGCTAATAACTCCTATACTCGGTGGCGAGGTTTTCGGTTAAAAAAAACAGGGGCTGGCCCAAAGGGATTGCCCAAGATCGTTATACGTGGTGAAGAACCACACCCTGCACGAGGTGCCACTGCTTTAGACGAAATATAACGGATCTAGAGGGGAATAACTCGATAAAACCCATAATCCCGGGTGAACAACCGCGCCCATGGGATGTATGGCACAATGTTATGTGTCTTTTAGCGGTGAACTCTAGATACCTGGGGACCTCTAGTTTCAATTCAATTCCCCTTTTCTGTATACAGGGGGTGAGTACAGAACGACCTCCCTTCCCCCTTACACGTGGGAACAAAATAGACAATTTACAAAAAACAAACAAAGGGACTGGTGTAGTTGAATCGGGCACCAAGAACTTCAAAAAAACCGATTCTCGGACGAACATGACGGAGGAGGAAGAAAATCTTCTACTCCAAGAGCCGTCAATAACTAAGGCTACTTCGGTTGAAGGAAGCGAGTGCACGGTTGACCTCAGACTCGAGAAACTGTTTCTCGAAGATGAGGATAATCGTTCAATCGCCAGTTCATCCAAATTTTCAACATCGTCTTCTATGTCGATTAGGAAAAAGGTCATCAACTGCAAAATGACCATAAAGAAGCTGCAGAAAAAACACCACCTAGAGGACAACGACAAACGAAGGCTTCAAAATGCTCTAGATTTCTTGGAGAGTCAATCTTTGGAGTGTGATGGGCCTTGTGCTAGTAACACTCCGAAGGCTGGCCCTCCTGGAGTTTCGGGCAAGGGAATCCTCACGCGACCACCAGTGCCTGTGATATGCCTTAGCCTATCGGGGCACGGGTCCGTTGCGTTTGATCCCGCAAAAATAGAAGCCGACAAAGAGGACAAACTTTTCTCACCGGGAGAGGCAGACTCGACCCTGGACAGTGCAGTTACTGTTGTCGGGAAGCCGGAGGAGCCAAGAGACACTGGATGTTTGGATATAACCGAAGTCCCAGCTGTTATTGAGGCGATCCCGGCGGAAGGCAACAAACTGTCCAACGTAGCAGGTTACAACCCGAAAATGCGTAAAAATGCACGTCGACTGTTAAACCGGTTTAGAAACCGCGACCCCAGCTCCTTTACGGAAAGGGAGACAGCTCAGTTAGCTAGGGCTCGGGAGACTTTGAAGTCAACCGAGGGTGCATGGCGCAGCAGCCAGCAAGCTAGGAAGCAGAACCCATTGGGGATAGGGAATTTGACTGGACCAGGGGAGGAATGCCGACTGCCTTCCGCCTTGGAAAGGCCAAATCCCGAAAAACCGGCTGTCTGTTCAGCTAAGGACTCATCCAAGGTTGAGCAGATACCTGGCGGCTCCAAGAAGGTTCTGCCTGTTAGGAAGGTAGGGCCTAGCAAACCTAGGGCGCATGCCTCTGGAGGAGCTGGTATGAGATTGGTCGCTGCGAGGGCGAAATGCCGTTTGCCTTTCACTTCGACTTCGGCCGATCTCGGACCACCTGGAGTTGTCCCAGATAAGGATACGTCCAAATCTGAGAACGCACCTGGAGTCTCTAAAAGAGGTAGGCACGACGACACAATCTCCCCGGTTGTAGGTAGGCAGGCAAAAAAACCGAAATTCTCGGAAAAGGTTAAAGAAAGTCTTCGTGTCGCAATCATCGACCTTGGTAATCCAAATCGAAGACTTACTGGTAGCCAATGGGAATTATTGGAACAACGCATTCTCGATGGTGTCAATGAGGCAATCGTGAAGGCCGATGGAAAACTTCCACTGTTTGGACAGATAACCACCTTCAAAGGGTTTAAAGTGATGCAATGTGACGACAATGAAACGTTGGCGTGGTTGAGGAACTTCGTCCTTAACACCGATGCTCCCTGGCCTAAGGCCGACTTGCGGGTGGTGGACAGGAAGGAGATCCTCGCCATAACAAGACCAAAAGGCCGAATGCAAATTCGAGGACCGTACATACCCGCGGAAAGGATTGAACGCTACCTGCAGTTCCTTAATCCGGAACTTCAAAGCAGGGAGTGGAAAGTCCTGGAAACGGGTGAGTACACTGACAATGGCATGGAAGTCACTATACTCCTTAGCCACAAATCGTTGCCACTGCTCCGTAAGCGAGAGTTTAAAGTCCGCGTAGGCATAACGCGATGTAAACTCAGGCTGATAGCACCCAACCATAAGGAGGAAGAAGCTCGTGATGAAGATAGTGCAAATAAATCTTCATCACAGTAAGGCGGCTAGTGCCAATCTTGTTCTCCTTATGGAGACCAAGAAAATAGATATCGCCCTAGTACAGGAACCCTGGACTTTCCGGGGGAATATAAGAGGGTTGAACTCAAAAGACTTGCTTATTTACAGCATTGTACCAGACAATGGTAAGTCTAGAACATGTATTGTAGCCAGAAAACAGATCAAACTTTTCCTCCTACCTAGCCTCAGCGATACCGACCAGACAGTGGTAAAATGGGACAGGGTTGGGAAAAACATGCTGATACTGGCGGCAATATATATGCCACATGAATCAAGAAACCCACCTTCCGTGCTAACCGAATCCCTACTTAGGGCAGCAGAACGTGGGAAATGGGACGTTATTCTAGGCTGTGATGCTAACTCCCATCACACACTGTGGGGTAGTTCCGACATCAATGTCCGAGGTGAGTCCCTTTTAGAATTCATTATTAAAAGCAACCTACTTATAGCTAATATAGGCAACGAACCAACATTTATAGTAAGAAACAGACGAGAGGTTTTAGACATCACTCTCTTTAGCAATTCACAAACCCTTACTGTGCGGGATTGGAAAGTTTCGACAGAACCATCCTTCTCAGACCACAGAATCATAGAATTCCACATTGACGAGAAAATGTCCCCTTTAAGTAAATATAGGAACCCTAGATTTACCAATTGGGAAACTTTCTTATCAGAAGTAGCGAGACATGACCATAGACTGAATCTGCAGGAAACAGAGACGCCAGAAGAAATTGAGGCAACATCAGTAATGCTAAACGAAATCCTAAGCAAGGCATTCGTAAAGGCCTGTCCCTTACGGACAGTAAAGAATAGGAAAGTACCACCATGGTGGACGAAGGACCTTGCTGAAATTAGAAGGAGAACCAGAGCTCTTTTTAATTTGGCTAAAGCTACTAATTCCCAGAATGACTGGGATGCTTATAAAGTCGGCCAGAGAAATTTCAAAAGGGCCATTACTAGTGCTAAACGCGCAACATGGCGTACGTTCTGTAATGATATTGAATCCACTACAGAATCAGCCAGACTTAGAAAAATCCTATGCAAAGAATCTGCGGTCCCAGGTTATCTCAAAGACAATAATGGAGTGTGGACGCAATCTAGCGAAGAGACTCTCAGTCTGTTACTACAGACTCATTTTCCGGGTTGTACCACCTACCAGACCAACCAGTCAAGAGATAACACCGTACTAACGACAGTTCCAAGAGAACTCATAACTGAAGAAAAACTAATCTGGGCAATTGACACATTCTCCCCGTTCAAATCCCCTGGATGCGACGGGATCTTTCCAATTATGCTCCAGAAAGCTAGGACCATCATCACACCCGTTCTTAAGAGAATTTTTATTCGCAGTCTAGAGTGCGGCTACATTCCAAAAGCCTGGCGAGAAGTCAAAGTTGTCTTCATTCCGAAGGCAGGGAAATCCAGCCACACTACTGCCAAAGACTTCAGGCCTATAAGTCTGACATCGTTCATTCTCAAAACCTTTGAAAAATTATTAAACGTCTTTATACGTGGCCGACTGGATGACAATGTGATATCCAAGGCTCAACATGCTTATACAAAAGGCAAAGGAGTGGAAACAGCACTGCATGAGGTCGTTAGCACTATAGAGAAGTCATTAAATGACAAAGAATACACACTGGCCGCGTTTCTGGACATTGAAGGAGCCTTCAATAACGTTAAGATTTGCGCAGTGAAGAGAGCACTTCAGAACTCAAGTGTTGATCAATCCCTCACAAATGTAATCGTGAGCCTACTTGGTGAAAGGAATATCAACGCGAAATTAGGTGACACTGACCTTAAAGTAACTGCTTCGAGAGGCACTCCACAAGGTGGGTCCTTGTCATTAATGAAATACTTATGAAATTCAATAACATGGGAGTAAAGGTAACTGCGTATGCAGATGATGTAGTAATTCTTGCCAAAGGTAAGTTTCTACCGACCATAAGCGACCTGTTAGGGAACTCACTTAGGGAGTTAAGTACGTGGACAAAACAATGCGGCCTTGGGGTTAATCCGCAGAAAACCGAACTTGTCTTGTTCACGAATAAAAGAATCATACCGCGATTTGAGCCACCAACTCTGGAGGGAATACCCCTAAGGGTAGCAGATAGTGCGAGATATCTAGGAATTATCCTCGATAGGAAACTTAACTGGAAGCCGAATGTCAATGAAAGAGTCAAGAAAGCAGCGAATGCTTTCTACGCTTGCAACCGCGTCTTTGGTAGGAGTTGGGGACCTAACCCCAAAATAATCCTCTGGATGTACACAGCGATCGTGCGACCAATACTGACATATGGCAGTGTAGTCTGGTGGCAAGCCGCCAGCAAAGCGACCAATCTTAAGTCGATGACTAACATACAAAGAATAGCATGTATAGGGACAACCAGCGCTATGAGAACCACACCTACAGCTGGACTAGAGGCGATTCTTAATCTGACACCTCTAGACCTATACATGGAGGAATCTGCTGCCAAAAGTGCCTTAAGGATCAGCCAAACTAACACTTGGAACCCTTGCAATTTTGGGCATGCACAGATATTAGATAAATACGTAGGGAACGGTGTTACTTCTGACTATATGTCTCCCCGTTTTGACTTTGACAGACCATTCACCTG
This sequence comes from Cheilosia grossa, assembly GCA_963082955.1. NCBI lineage: Eukaryota > Metazoa > Arthropoda > Insecta > Diptera > Syrphidae > Cheilosia > Cheilosia grossa. The sequence goes on along the minus strand of OY720144.1, from coordinate 49,824,692 downwards.
CTCCTTCCCGAGTAGGGAAGAATGGAACACAAATGAACCCATAAAAAGAAAATCAATAGCCATCTTCACAGATGGTTCAAAGATGGACTGTGGAACCGGTGCCGGCATATTCTCTGAGGAACTAAATATACACTGCTCCATCAGACTTCCTGATAGCAGCAGTATCTTCCAAGCGGAGGTTCTGGCTATCGCTGAAGCGGCCCGTAAGGCGTCAATATTGGCAATACCTCGTAGTGATATTACCATCTTCATTGACAGTCAGGCAGCTATAAAAGCAGTTTCTGCTAACGAAATTGAATCCAAACTAGTTCACCGCTGCCGTGAAGAGCTCAAGGTTCTTTGCTCGCAGCACACAACGAATCTCTGCTGGGTCCCTGGACACAGAGACAAAACCGGCAATGAGAGGGCGGATGAACTGGCTAGAAAGGGGTCCGCAACGGATCTTGATAGAGCACTTCAATCGATCAAGCCACCACTCTGTAATCTTAGAGAGCGAGTGGAAAACAAAATTCGAATGAAAACCAACAACAGGTGGAAAGAACTCACAACCTGTGAAATCTCACGGAAGCTTTGGCCAGAATATAACAGAGGTCGGACCAACAAACTTCTACAGTTTGATAGGTCATCGCTATCTAAGTTAGTGGGAGCTCTGACTGGACATAACTTCCTACGTAACCACTTAATGAAATTAAATCTCAAGGATGACGACATATGTAGAGGCTGCGAGGACGAGGAGGTTCACGAGGACACACCTCACTTCCTTTGTCATTGCCCAAGTCTCTGTCACTTGAGGAACAGAACACTTGGAAGTTATTACTTTCATGACGTACATGAACTTTCTGATGTCTCTCTGTCTGATCTTTACAGGTTTCTGAGGACATCGGGATGGCTAGACAGCGTCAGGTAACCACGAAGGAGAAGGATGGAGACCACCAATCAACACCAATGGTTAACCCCTAAAGGGCATCACAATGGGTCCACAAGGACCTAAGTGAGGTATTGCAGGGTTCAACCTGCTTTACCTACCCGTTTACCTAACCTAACCTAACTCCTATACTCAAATAATTAGTTGCTCTTCGATAAATATGTCAAAAAGCAAAAAGTTCATTTTGCCAAAAAAAAAGCCAAAGATACTCCTAGTACAAAAAAAAAAAATCGGAAATTTGAAAAAACTCATATAACCCGATCGAATCCTACTATGCCACATAGCACCTTATGAACTTGAGGTTGAAGTTGATCGCTTTGTTGAGATCGTACAGTTCGCCTCCTGGAATAATACGCCTAACCCAAGGAAAACACCGGCCAAATATGGTTTACGATATCCTCCCGTAATAAAAGAATTGGTCAACGAAAAAAGAAAGGCGCGTAAAAAATGGCAACAGCGTCGCGCTCCGCAACATAAAACACATTTAAATTACTTGTGCAATTTGTTGAAGACAGCCATTAAAGATTTTAAAAATCGGGCGATATGTTCTTACCTTGAAAGTTTAACAGCGAAAAAAGATTCCAATTACTCACTTTGGAAAGCTATAAAAGGCACCAAAAGGCCCAAAATCCCCGCGCCGCCAATTAAAATAAATCAAAATGAATGGGCAAGGGAAGATAAGGAAAAAGCGGACGTTTTTGCCGCCCACCTAGAAGAAACCTTTAAACCATACGATGGCCAAGCGGTTCACGAAAATAATGATAGGACGCAACTACTATCTGACGATTTAACACTCACAAGTGCAACGCTAAAGGAACTAAAACTTGAAATCGGATCTCTTAAACCTAAGAAAGCTCCTGGTAATGATTTAATCACTGGAGAAGTTCTCAAATTTCTGCCAAGAAAAGCATTAATTAAGCTTCTTCATATTATAAATGCTGCGCTCAGACTAAAACACGTGCCGAGCCAATGGAAAGTTGCGGAGGTCATAATGGTTTTAAAACCAGGAAAACCGCCGAATGAAGTAAAATCGTATAGACCAATTTCCCTACTTCCTATCATATCCAAAGTTTTCGAGAGAATACTATTAAGGCGCCTACAGCCGGTTATAGAAGACAATAATCTTATACCTGACCACCAGTTTGGGTTCAGAACCAAGCATTCGACGATTGACCAAGTGCATAGAATTACTGACGTAATCGAGAAATCATTTGAAGAACGGAAGATATGCTCAAGCGTATTCCTTGACGTCTCACAAGCCTTTGATAAGGTGTGGCACGACGGATTAAAACTTAAACTGCGACAAGTTCTCCCCGTACGCCTATATGATATTCTAGAATCATATCTCGGGAATAGACTCTTCCGTGTTAGAAACGGAAACGAATACTCGGAGCTTAAAGAAATTTCGGCCGGCGTACCGCAAGGAAGCGTCCTTGGGCCGCTTCTCTATTTGTTATATACTCGCGATATACCAAGAGAAGATGGCACTACCCTTGCTACGTTTGCCGATGACACCGCTATACTAGCAGTAGGTAATACAATTGAAGAAACGACTGCTAAACTACAAAACGCACTGAATAAGGTAAATGAATGGACGAGGGACTGGGCGATCCGCCCTCAACGAAACTAAATCTGTTCACGTGAATTTCACGTAAAGGGTGATTTTTTAAGAGGCTTAGAACTTTTTTAAAAAAAAAAAAACACAAAAAATTCGAAAAAATGAATGAAATATTTATTTGAATCGATAGTTTGAACCTTGCAATTTAATGTTTAAAGATAATTTCATGCAAATGTTGACCGCGGCTGCGTCTCAGGTAGCCCATCCGCTGAGTCCAATTTTGGCATACTCTTTCACACATATCGGCCGGTATCTCACGAATGAATGCATGGATGTTGGCTTCCAGTGCGTCAATCGAAGCGGGCTTGTCCCTATACACATTAGCCTTGGCATACCCCCACAAAAAATAATCTAATGGTGTCAAATCGCACGATCTAGGCGGCCAATTGACCGGCCCGAAACGTGAAATTAACTGTTAACCAAACTCGCCTCGCAATTGCGCCATTGTTTCGCGTGCTGTGTGGCATGTGGCACCGTCTTGTTGAAACCACATATCATGCAAGTCAAGAACTTCCATTTCGGGCAAAAAAATGTTTGTTATCATCGCTCGGTAGCGTTCACCATTGACAGTAACGCTGCGATTCGCATGGTGGTTTAATGTCCAACAAAGTAAATTTGGTGCGAAATTTGGTCACAATCTTCCGAATAGACTGCTCAGAAGGTCGAGAATGCCGATCATAAAATGGAAGCAGCGCGCGATGAACATTTCGAACCGAGCACGAATTTTGATAGTAAAATTCAATAATTTGCAAGCGTTGTTCATTTGTAAGACGATCCATGGTTAAATTGCAAACCAAACTGAAGCTGTTTGACAGTGACACAAGGTACTAAACACACGTCAGCTGTCAAAACCCGTGTTGCCAAAACCAAACCAGCTAAAAAATCACCCTTTATAAGAAAATTAATGACTTGCCAATTTTTCTAAACTTGGCCAGAATACCCTTTGCAAACGAGGCCAAATACCTGGGAATGACACTCGATGCAAAGCTAAAATGGAATTCGCACGTGAAAATGAAACGTAAAGAACTCGATAACAAATATAGAGAAATGTACTGGTTACTCGGAAAACATTCCCAGCTCAGTATCGAGAACAAACTGCTTTTATACAAGCAAGTGCTAAAGCCGGTGTGGACTTACGGTATACAACTTTGGGGCTGTACCAAGAAAACGAATGCCAATATTTTACAAACTTTTCAAAATAAAGTGCTTAGAGAAATTGTACAAGCTCCTTGGTATAGTAGAAACGACGATATCCATAGAGATCTCGGAATTCCAACAATCGAAGTTGAAACTAGAAGCTTCGCGAGAAAGCATAGAAACCGTTTAATCGGACATATCAACAATACAGTCCGACAAATTCTGGATGAGACCAATTTATTGCGCCGTCTACAAAGAACGAAACCGCTCGACTTGGCAAGATAACATTAACCGCGTCTAAATTGCGGAACATGCAGGATCTCTCATTGGAAAGTAACCTGTCAAACGTTATTATTTCGAGATAGAAAAATTGCTTGATAAGTTAAATCTTAGTTGCAGTATCCTTCAATCTATCGAAGGGCGGTGTTTTTAGTCAGTAAAAATCTGACACTACTATGAGCACGCGCTTGCTATTCTCATAGTGTCTTTGGAAGATTTTCATCGTCCTCGGGAAAAAAAAAAACATAGCTCATTAGAAGCGTGGATTCAATAGCTATCATCCCATATAATCAAATAATTAGTTGCTCTTCGATAAATGTGTCAAAAAGCAAAAAGTGCATTTTGCCAAAAAACGGCAAAGATACCCCTAGTACAAACAGAAAATGCAGAAATTTGAAAAAACTCATATAACCCGTTTGAATTCTACTATGCCACATAGCTCATTAGAAGTGCGGATTCATTAGCTATCAACCCCTATACTCAAATAATTAGTTGCTCTTCGATAAATATGTCAAAAAGCAAAAAGTGCATATTGCAAAAAAACGGCAAAGATACCCCTAGTACAAACAGAAAATGCGGAAATTTGAAAAAACTCATGTAACCCGTTTGAATTCTACTATGCCACATAGCTCATTAGAAGTGCGGATTCATTAGCTATCAACCCCTATACTCAAATAATTAGTTGCTCTTCGATAAATATGTCAAAAGCTAAAAATATTAACAAATATCATTCCTTTGCAAATCCAGTTCGCGCATCCAACTCTTTTGTTTTCCTATGGAAAATTTGAGAAAACTCATATATCTCGATCGAATCCTACTATGCCACATAGCTCATTAGAAGCGTGGATTCAATAGCTATCAAACCCTATACTCAAATAATTAGTTGCTCTTCGATAAATATGACAAAAAGCAAAACATTAATTTTGTCAAAATAAGACAAAACAAGTTTAAATCCAACTATTTTATTTTTTATGGAAAACTTCAAGAAACGAATTAACCCTCAATCGCTCTGCAATAGATCAATAAATATTAATTGAATTAATTAGACGTTTGTATCAAAATGGCGCAAAAATTCTTGAAAAAAAAATGTTGCAACCCACAAAGTATGCATCACATTTGGAATGTTATAAATCGTTGCTTACAAATTTTCATAAATCCTGAAAGTCTGTAATACCCCTACTACCAAATTTCGCTAATTTTAGCTTTGAAGTATTCATACATGTACCGGCTAAGTAAAAATGGTTCGGGTGCAACTCAACCCCGGACAACTACCCCCAGCCAAATCTCCCACCAGCCGCCATTTATATCTGAACTACGCAACTGACAGCCAATAATCGGATCCCACCTTTAGTGGACAGTGCTACCAGGAAATGTGTATTATGTTGAGTGTTAAAGTTTCTCCAAAGCATAAATAGATTCAGTTTTTCGCAGCATTATACTGTTTTAAAGTTTCCATAACTGCATAGCGATTGTTTTCTCAAAATACTGCGTAATGTAACTTTAAATATTCATGCACTGATTTCTTTGAATACGTCCTACCTCAAAACAAAGCCGGAATTGCTTCGTCAAATTTCTTTAAAGGATAAAAAATACAAAACCACAATCACAGGAGGAGATAAATAAAAGAAAAACGAAGAGGATTCATTATGATGGAAATGAATTGTTCGGTGGTTGGGTGTTCTTCGCAAAATACTGTTTTTCTGGAATCGATTTATACTGTTTTTTTTTTTTTATATTTTTTGTTGAAATATACCTACTGTTTTTGGCCTAAAAAAAGATGCGAGCGGACGTAGGTACCAATTTTATGTAATACTGGGTTGAAGATATTGTTCTACCTGAATGGAGTTACAAGACTTCAAGACTATAAATATTTAATTTATTTAAATCTGAAACTAAAACAAATAGGTTTGAATATAAATAAATTGACTTTTAGCTTCAGAGAATTTGAGAAAATAAAAGTAAAAAACTGGCGCGGATTCTTAGCGTTAGAGAATTCAAAAAAATACAGGATAAAAATTCGCAAGAATATTCATCCGTCCATATGTGTTCGTATTCGTAAGTGAATATAAAGGACTATTGACATGAGCGCGAACTGCGAAAAGGCGAATTACGTAAAAATAAATTTAACTGAAATTATGAATTGAAAATTGCTATTTGTTCTACCATAAAAGCATTATATTTAATTAATCTAACATCTATTTAAAAAAAAAAACCTCCATCTCTATTGATTTAAGTAGCTAAATTTACAATTACAGACATTTTCCCGCGAATTGACAAAATGGTTTCCAAAAGCAATTAGCCACCACAACTTCGAACACACATTGACTTATAATAAATGGAAGCACTTATTTCCCACATTAAATGCCATAGACTACAACCCAAACGATAAGTGTGAGAAAGTAAGGTTCAGTTGTAGATTTGTGATATAGATGCCGCTAGGTGTGAAATTTGACTGGGGTTGCCAGTTTATTGAAAATGGATCAAGCTACATTTTTCAGCTGCAGGCATTTGTTTTTATTTTTGACATTTCAACATTATTTTCAAACTTAATTCGTTTAAGAATTTTTGATTGTTATGCAAATAGTTGTTGCTTCCCATTTCATAACACACTTGTTGTCTCTTTCACAAGCAGCTGACTCTTCTTCTGACTGCTTTTTACTTATAAATATATAGCGTTGTTCTCAAAACTTTCACACTGACAAACACATTGTCTTTTTTTTCCAGTACAAATCACGACGCACATATCCATTGTTAATTGCTCTTGAGTAGTTGTATTGTACTACATTTTCCTCATTTTTATCACATTAAATCTTATTGAAGATTTAAATAAATTAAATATTTATAGTCTTGAAGTCTTGTAACTCCATTCAGCTAGGTACAACAACATCTTCAACTCAGTATTACATAAAATTGGTACCTACGCTCGCTACTTTTTTCAGGCCAAAAACAGTAGGTATATTTCAACAAAAAATATCAAAAAAAAACAGTATAAATCGATTCCAGAAAAACAGTATTTTGCGAAGAACACCGAACAATTCATTTCCATCATAATGAATCCTCTTCGTTTTTCTTTCCTTTATCTCCTCCTGTGATTGTTGTTTTGTATTTTATCCTTTAAAGAAATGTGACGAAGCAATTCCGGCTTTGTTTTGAGGTATTCAAAGAAATCAGTGCATGAATATCTAAAGTTACATTACGCAGTATTTTGAGAAAACAATCGCTATGCAGTATTGGAAACCTTAAAACAGTATAATGCTGCGAAAAGCTGAATCTATTTATGCTTTAGAGAAACTTTAACACTCAACATAATACACATTTCCTGGTAACACTGTCACTAAAGGTGACGGATCTGATTATTGGCTGTCAGTTGCGTAGTACAAAAATAAATGGCGGCTGGTGAGAAATTTGGCTGGGGGTAGTTGTCCGGGGTTGAGTTGTACCCGAACCATTTTTATATTTGAATATTTCAAAGCTAAAATCAATGCATACGTTCAGCTAGCGAAATTTGGTAGTAGGTGTATTGCAGACTTTCAGGATTTATGAAAATTGGCAGGCAACGATTTACAACATTCCAAATGTGATGCATACTTTGTGGGTTGCAACATTTTTTTTTCAAGAATTTTTGCGCCATTTTGACACAAACGTCTAATTAATTCAATTAATATTTATTGATCTATTGCAGAGCGATTGAGGGTTAATTCGTTTCTTGAAGTTTTCCATAAAAAATAAAATAGTTGGATTTAAACTTGTTTTGTCTTATTTTGACAAAATTAATGTTTTGCTTTTTGTCATATTTATCGAAGAGCAACTAATTATTTGAGTATAGGGTTTGATAGCTATTGAATCCACGCTTCTAATGAGCTATGTGGCATAGTAGGATTCGATCGAGATATATGAGTTTTCTCAAATTTTCCATAGGAAAACAAAAGAGTTGGATGCGCGAACTGGATTTGCAAAGGAATGATATTTGTTAATATTTTTAGCTTTTGACATATTTATCGAAGAGCAACTAATTATTTGAGTATAGGGGTTGATAGCTAATGAATCCGCACTTCTAATGAGCTATGTGGCATAGTAGAATTCAAACGGGTTACATGAGTTTTTTCAAATTTCCGCATTTTCTGTTTGTACTAGGGGTATCTTTGCCGTTTTTTTGCAATATGCACTTTTTGCTTTTTGACATATTTATCGAAGAGCAACTAATTATTTGAGTATAGGGGTTGATAGCTAATGAATCCGCACTTCTAATGAGCTATGTGGCATAGTAGAATTCAAACGGGTTATATGAGTTTTTTCAAATTTCTGCATTTTCTGTTTGTACTAGGGGTATCTTTGCCGTTTTTTTGCAATATGCACTTTTTGCTTTTTGACATATTTATCGAAGAGCAACTAATTATTTGAGTATAGGAGTTGATAGCTAATGAATACACGCTTCCAATGAGCCTTGTGGCATAGTAGGATTCGAACAGGTTATATAGGATTTTTCAAATTTTCGAATCTTTTTTTTGTTCTAGGAGTACCTTTGCCTTTTTTGGCAAAATGAATTTTTTGACTTTTGTCATATTTATCGAAGAGCAACTAATTATTTGAGTATGGGGGTTGATAGCTAATGAATCCACGCTTCTAATGAGCTATGTGGCATAGTAGGATTCGATCGAAATATATGAGTTTTTTCAAATTTCTGAATCTTTTTTTTGTACTAGGAGTATCTTTGTCTTTTTTTGTCAAAATGAACATTTTGCTTTTTGACACATTTATCGAAGAGCAACTTATTATTTGAGCTAACAGGTTGATAGCTAATAAGTTCACGCTTCTTTTGATGTATGTGGCATAGTAGGATTGAAATGGGATATATGACTTTAATGTTTTTCCAAATTTGTATTTTGGTATTATTAGCTTACTTTTTTGGTCGGAAAATGAACTTTTTACTTTTTGACACACTTACAGAAGAGAGACGAGGTATTTTATTCTTTGTGTTGATAGCTAATAAATAGGCGCTTATTTTGATATATATTGCTTGGTTGAATTTGAACGTAAACTATTTTTTTTAATTTTTCAAAGTTTTTGTCTTTGGTATGTCTATCTCACCTTTTTGTCTCAATTAAGAGAAGAGTGAAAAAATATTTGATTGAATCCATTAGTAGCCCACAAATGTACACTTCTTTTAAGATATGTGTCGCAGTAAAATTCGTATGGGTTTATTTTTTATGAATTTTTTCATAATTTTGTTGCTTTTCCTTGAAAATCAAAAGAGTTTTATAGCGAACTGACCGTTACAAAAAACTTAAATTTGAAATTGTGTGCGAACGGCCGATTAAAAAAAAAATTTAATTTCTTCAGAGCAATTAAATCGGTGATAGGTATGGGCAAAAAAACTCCTTCAAAAGTCAATGTGGCGGTCCCAGCTTTACCGGTAAGCTAGGACCGCCACAAAATCTCCCACTTCCCGAAGAGCAACTAAATCAGGAATAGATCAATTAAATAGCAGCTAAATAGCAACTAATTCCCATGTACTTTGTTTGGCGAAATTCGAATGTGGCGGGTCCAGCTTTACCCACGTTTGTCCTGTTCGGTGTTAAAGATTCTTTGGGATTTATTTGGGGGGTGAGCCTGATTGGAGTTACCTTGATGATGTCGTTTCTGTATCTGCGGAATTCGTGGTCGATTAGCATAGTTCACCTGTCTTGAATGAATGCTCTGATCTATATCCATAGGCTTAGGTGGTAGTTGAGGTCTGTGATATTGTGGTCTCATTGGATTGACATTTTGTGGCCAATAATTTTTTTGAATAGCGTGTTGATAATGTGGTCTAGACGGTTGACCATATTGTGGCCAAGGGTTTGGTTGAAGTCGTCTTTCAGGTGTTGGTCTCATTTGCATTTGTGGGTTGTGTAGCAATTCTGGGTAGAAGTTGCCTCGCGGAGCTGGTATTGGTTTTGGGGATAGGACAGGGGGTAATTGAGTTTTGCGCGAAGAGATTTGGCTGTTTTTTGCATACTGCGTTCTGAAATCTACGTTTTGCAGCTTCAGGCACAGATGTAAGGCCTGTGGAAGGTCGACTGGTTCTTTAATGCTTAAAAGACGTGGTAGATCGCCTCGCAATCCCCTTACGAAGGTGTCTAATGCCTTGTCTCTGTAGGATTGAGTAATATTATTAAGCAACTCTGTACTCATCTCCATGCAGGATAGTTTGTTTAGGATTAGCGAAAGATGCTGATAAACAACCTGATAGAATTCAGGAATTGAATTAGGTCCTTGCACGAGAGTTGTCATCTGGTAATCAAGTGTACCAATATCTCTCTTGTCGGCATAATGCAAGGTTAAGCACTTTGAAATTTTGCTCCAATTCAAAGGCGTGTTGTACGATTCGAGGGCAATATCAGCTTGCCCTACGATTTTATTTCTTATTGTACTTAATATTCCATAACACTTTGGAGTCCCTTTAAAATGGTCATGTATCGTAAGGACCCTATCTACACTCTTTTTCAAGGAGCTAAACTCTCCCGGTTGGCCTGAAAACTCGCGAAGACTTTTGGCGATATCAGGTACTTTGTCTAGATCTGAGAGGTCCCTATTACCGTTTATGTCGATAACCTGGTCGATGTCATTGTTAATGTCGGAACTTGGATTGAGTATATTGTTAATAATATGTCGTCCTTCCCTTGCTAATACTTGTGAAACGATTACTGTAATTTGTTCTGTGAGAGCGTTTAGATTTAGAGGTTCGTTCTGGTTAAGAGGAGGAGCTGCGGCAGCAGGTGCCGGATTGTCGTTAACAACAAGTCGAGGTGGTCGGATTAAATTATTAGGATTAATTTTTACGGAGGTGAAAAGATTAAAAAAAAATCAGATGAGAGTGCTTATTAGATTTCTAGCTTTTATGGATAATAATCTTATAATTCAAGTTTGAATATTTTGTTGATTTTAGTTAGGTTGATTTATATTTATTTGAGAAATATAACCTAATAATAGCTTACATAAAAAACAATCCCACGATATGCATTGTCCCTTATGGAGTTCTAAGATGATTCGTCGTGCACTTTACCCGGTGAGTGCGTTGGGTTGATTGGGGCTGAGGGCGGTCTTTCAGATGAAACTGTACGGTCGGCTGTTCTCGAGCTGAACTCCTTTTTACTGGTTACACAGTTACTGGGGGCCTTAGTTTTACCACTACACTGTTACACTGATTTCATAGGTCTTTAAGCTATTAATTGCCACCTGTCAAGTCTTCATATACTAGAATTAAGTGAAGCTTTGGTTTTTACTTGTTATCAATTTATTTTTTTATTCTTGATTATTTTATTTCAGTTCACTTTCTGATTTTAACTTAAAACACTACTTTATTATTTTTCAAAACACTTTTCAACTTTCACAAATTCACTCGATAGGTTTATATGAAAAACTTTGTCTTCTGTCCCTGCTCGGGCGCCAGTTAATAATTCAACGCGACGTTTAATTAAAAAAAAGTTATTTTATGAGGAACTACCTCTTTATTGATATTCACCCCAATCATTGAATCCGGCGGATTGACTGCGGCGGGACCTTATCCGATCCGCATCCGTTCACTTACCCTATCATTGAATCCGACGGATGAACTGCATTATCGGTCCGTAAAACCTCTTTATCGAAAAATTCGAAATCAGCTGTTCTGCTGTCAAATGAAACATTTTCAAAGAAAATTATTTGCAAATAAAGTTAGAAATGGATACTATCGCATTTTATTTAAATTTTGCAAATGCAGATCAAACTGATAGCAGGCAAGTTCGAAGGGGCATAAGAATGCGAGCAGAAAACATACTGGAGTTACCCGATACTCAGTAAGAAATTTGAAAATAAACGAATTTTATTTGTCGTTGAAGAAGTTCCAACTGTTTTGGTACTGTTTTTTTCTGTGGCCGGTCTGCGCTATTGGTGGCGGTAATATTGAAGAGGTTTGGGTTGTTTTCTGAGCCGATGTTTGTTCCCGGGTCATCCACAGCCATTTCGGTTTCCGAAACTACCCCTGAGTCTTCGAGCACAACGGATGTGACGGCTGCTTCGTTAGTTGGGGCCCCATAGCAGCTTGTTCCGGGCAACCCCTCTACGCAGTCTTTCAAACAGACAAGTTCTATAACCTCATTCTCTAGAGGAGTAAAAAAAATCTCCTTGTTTTCACCACCACCAGTAGCTTTTAATTCCCGTCTGTTCTGGGACAGCTTCTTCCTTAAAGCGGACTTGTGGTCTGACCAAACCTAATGTAAAGTAATGTTAGTAGAAAATCACTTACATTTGGTTGATTTACTTACCTTTTTCCACTCTGAAACTTCTTTAGCAGGTGGCCCCAAGCTGTTCAGCAGATTCTTCAGATTTTCCCAAAACTTTTGGATCGTCTCTGGATCTTTTTTGGTTAAATTCCTAGCAATATCTGGATTTTTTTTTCATCTGGTTTACTATCGCTAGGAATTGTGGGCTAGTTGTTTGTTTCCTTAAAAATAGAAGTATTTAAATAATTAATTTGTACCTTGAAACCTTTTAAACGTTAACTCACTTCCTGTTCATTTTAAAAAAAAATCAGACTGTTAATTTTGATGTGCCCTTCTTCAAATCCGCAGCTACTTTGGTGCGGATTGAAAATATAAACAAGTGTATGAGCTGCGGATGGTCGAAAACTTCCTTACCGACACTTGTTCACTTACTGTCCGACGGTTTCAATGATTGAAACCATACAAAAAACAAGTGCTATTCCCTCCGCAGTCAATCCGCCGGATTCAATGATTGGGGTGATTATATTATCAAACTTAGAACTGAATTCACATCGATACTGGCACATTTATTTATTAATTATTTTTGCCTACTAAGCTACTTGCATCATTCAATTGTATTCAGGTCAATTTCCAGGAATTTGTCTGGAGTGTGTAAACTGCAGTGCAGTCGAGATTCTTGGAATTCGACTGTGGGAGCTCGTGTATTGACTATTGCAGTGCAGTTGAGATTCTTGGAACTCGAGTGTGGGAACTCGTGTGTTAACTTATATCTATTTACAAAGGTTATTATTGTGTATGAGTTAGTTTTCACACTTACGTTGCCATTGTTTTAAGCAGCATCAATGTTGCCGTTACCTGCCGACGCAAAAAGGATTTGAACATATTTAAGTTGGAGACTTGAAAATGGGTGGTAGGCTTGAGATTAATACCCATCGGCAATTTAGAGTTAGGACAAAATCACATGCACATAACACCAATAGCCGTATTTTATTATCAGCGTGATCTGATCCGAATCAGATCACGAAAATAAAACAATACGGATCATAGAAAAATTTCATTTTGGAGTTGTGGCAACATTTGCTTTCAAAACACGACGGATAATGTATGAAAATGACAAACTTCATATTGCCACCAGCCATATTGCAAACATTCTGTACAAAGTGACGTCACAATATGATGACAATTGACATGAGATTTCATTTGATTGTGGGGAGTGTTACCATATGAATCAAATTAATAGTTTGTATTTTTGGATATTGATTTTAAGAAAAGTAATTTAAATTTCTATGTTCAAAAATGCAACAAATAAACAATATTTTGCTGCTGTATTTTGGTGTATTCATGCGAGCGAATGATTTTTTTAAACATTTATGAAATGTTCTCGATTTGCTTCAGAAACATTTCATAAACATTTGTCAAACATTTCTGTTTTTGCCGATGTATACGCCGATTAAGTATTTATGTAACACCCACATTAACCAATTTTCATCAATTTCTTTTAGTAAAATCATTTTCATCTACAAACATTTTGTTCTTACTGTAAAAGCTTTCATTAAAATATTCATTAGTACTGTACATAGAACTAAGCAAACCACCTTACTGTACCAAAACATTGAATTGTAAAAGCTCTTAAAAGCTTCCATAAAGAACATATAAAAGCCCCACTCGATCGACAGAGACTTCACTTCTAAGTCAATCGGGAGTTTGATAAGTAGTTTTGCACGGAGGTATACTACCGCCTACAGAAAAACTTGTTACACTCTCTGCGCGCACTTACTGCTCAATTGTATTTATTCTTCAACGGTTACTGCGGTCCCCGGACAGCATAACTCGTGGGAACAAATAACATTGTACAGCCGATTAGAAGTTTTATAATTTTGTTTAAGCAACTGAAAATATCAATAAAGAGGAACATTTTGTACAAGCAATAAGCGACTGAGTTGTTAATTGGAAAATTCCGCTCTACTAAAGCAAGGCTAGCTACATTGGCAACCAACTAGTGGCCCGATTCAACTCAAACGTGCATTACGACAAAATTCTTGCCACGGACAACCTAAGGAGAAGTAGTCGTATCGCTGCAGTGCGAAATCCAGACGAAATGTCGCTTTCTACCGACCAGCTGAAGGAACTCTTGGAGGCAATGTCCACTAACTCCAGAGGTACAGGCAGTTTTAGCCACTGCACGGCACGCTTTCAAGGAGAACGAGATCCTGCTGTTGTTGAAGGTTTCATCGCAACGATTAATGTCTATTAAGACATCGAGCGCATAAATGACGACGATGCGATAAAAAGTTTCCCTCTACTTCTTCAAGATGGCGCTGTTACTTGGTGGCAAGGCGTTAAAAAAGAAGCAACCAAATGGGAAGACGTACTTACGCTTTTACGCAATGCCTACGCACCTGCTAAACCAGATTACAGAATATATGTGGAACTTTTCGAGCAGAGACAGAGACCAAAAGAATCAACGGATGATTTCATCTGCACTAAACGTGCACTGTTCTCTCAACTCTCCCAACCTGTATCCACAGAAGCCATGATGATAGACATGATCTATGGATGATTAAGTCTTCATATACGTGACGGAGTTCCCCGAAGCGACGTCAAAACCTTTAAGGAATTATTAAGCAAGGCAAGAGCGGTTGAGCTCTCAATGTCTGAAAGGAAAGTCCAACGAGCCTCACGAGAAGATTCATTTACGAAAAAGAGATGCAACTATTGCAAACATGCTGGTCATATAATTGACGAATGCCGCAAAAAAGAGCGAGATGAACAAACAAATTCAAAAAACAAAATTGTTGAGCCAAAGATCCATTGCTACAAATGCAAAGCTCCAGGATTTGTTCGATCGAACTGCCCAAACTGCAAGGATTTGCCAAAAGGACCCGCTACAGTTTCCTTCAATTGTATGAGGACTACGTTAGGAACTGACTTGCCCACAATTCCAATTATAGCGCAAGGTGAAAATGGAATGGCTTATCTTGACACCGCAGCCCGAACTAGTGTCGCCGGGACAGAATTATTCTATCATCTCCTACGAAGTGGTGTAAAATTCACTCCAATCAACGCCGACGTTACCCTAGCAAATGGAAATACAGAGCTCCAAAGTATTTGTTATGCTGAAACAAGCATTATCATTGGTAATAGGCTAAGGCCAATCAAATTTATAGCGCTTCCAAAAGCAACCACTAACCGAACACTAATAGGAATCGATTTTCTTGAGCAAAATGGGATAGTGTTAGATCTAGGTCAACGAATGTGGTACTATGCAGATCAAAAGGAAAAAACATTCGACTTCTATGACACATGCCACACTAAGGTAGTCAAAAAGGATTTAACTCCGGAAATTGCTACTCTTATTGGTAACTTCGAAAAGTACTGTCCTATCTCTCCACTCGCAAAAACACCAACAGTTAGCATCAACAAGTTAACAACCCCAGAGGCACGAGACACTGAACTTGTAGCTCCTTCAAGCTTTCAAGATTCGTCACAAAATACGAAGAAACCTGTAGAGAGGAATTCAGCTTTTCTCACGTGGTTTGATGAAATAAAAACGATTCCCCCGATCACCGAAACGACAATATCAGAGGAACACATTGGTCCTGATCCGCCTCTAAAAAAGAGAAGAAACATGACAAATAATAACTACTCTCCACACTCTATCCAGAGTATTTTCCAAAGCTCACTTAGAAACGATGAAGTAACACCTGAGCGGAAACGAGAGAAAGAAAACCTTTTTCCAGCCCTAAGACGCGTCAAAAAGGAAGATAAAAGAAAAGAAAACGAAGAAGTTGTACTAGAAACTTACTTCACAGAGATTCTTTCTATCGACATTAATTTACGCGACGATGAAGCCACGGAACTTAGCACAACAGATAGAGAGCGATTGAATAAATTGCTGAAAGCTCACGAGAATGTGTTTGGCGCCCTAGCTGAACCTACTCCATTTGCTGTTCATAAGATTAATACTGGCGACCATAACCCAGTTGCAACAACTCCGTATCGACTCTCACCCACTAGAAGAAGTCAATTAAAAACAGAACTGGAACAGTTACTCGACAATGAGATAATCGAGGAATGTGAATCTCCTTGGGCCGCACCTGTCGTCCTAGTACCTAAAAAAGACGGAGGCATACGAGTCTGTATTGACTATAGACAGCTCAATAGCCTCACAGTGCCTGATCCATATCCGTTGCCCAGAATCGATGATCTCTTGCATTCTACAAAGAAAACGCAGTATAAGAGTACACTTGACTTACAATCCGGCTATTATCAAATTAAGATAGCTGAGGAAGACATGGAGAAAACTGCATTTATAACACCATTCGGAATGTTTCGTTTTCGACGAATGCCTTTTGGACTACGAAACGCACCAGCCACCTTTCAGCGGCTCATCGATAGATTCCGAAATGGTCTTCCAAAAATCCTTCTCCTAATGTATCTTGATGATTTAATAATATGCTCTAGCAATTTTGAAGAACACCTTACCCACTTAGACCAAATTTTCGAACGTCTAGAAACATTCAAACTGAAGGTGAATAGAAAGAAATCAAACTTCTGCTGCTCTAATGTGAAATATCTTGGACACCTAATTACAAATCAAGGTATACAGGTAGATCCGGATAAAACTGCTGCAATTCTTAAACGACCAGAACCCAAAAATCCTAAAGAAGTTTTAACATTTCTACAAACCTGCTCTTGGTACCGTCGTTTCATAAACAATTTTGCTGATATCTCGAAGCCATTGAGCAACCTTACAAAAAAAAAGGCTTTATGGAAATGGGGTAAGGAAGAGCAGAAGTCCTTTGACACTCTGAAATCATTACTCACAAGCGCACCAATACTTCAGCAAGCCTGTGATGAGAAACCGTTTCGACTCAAAACAGATGCAAGCAATTATGCCATAGGTGCTGTATTGGTCCAGGGGGAGAACAAAGATGAACATCCAATCGAATACGCTTCCAGACTTCTATCAGCTGCTGAACGCAACTATTCAACTACTGAGCGTGAAGCACTAGCCATAGTCTGGGCAGTAAACAAATTCCGAGGTTATATTGAAGGGGGTGAAGTAACCCTAATTACTGACCATCAACCGCTAAAATGGCTTATGAGCCTAAAATCGCCAACCGGTAGACTTGCACGATGGGCACTTCAACTACAACCCTACAACTTCAAAATCGAATACACGCCAGGAAGAACAAACACAGTCGCTGACATGTTATCGAGACCTTCCTGTAACACCGAAGAGCACAAAGAAAGTAGTTGCGAAATTTGCAATTTTCACATCGATATACCAACAAGGAGACCCAAAGAAATTCGCGAGGCGCAACTTCAAGATGATCAACTAAAGCAAATTATCGCCTCCTTCGAAAATAATGACGAAAACGCATCACGATGGACCTCTCGGGGGTATATTCTAAATGACGGGATACTCTATCGATACTCATCTGAGTCTGAAGCTGAAACTGCGCAATTGGTGATTCCACTCCAAGAACGACAATCGATACTACAAAACTACCACAACGCCGCTACCGCTGGACATTACGGAATTGACCGAACCTTCTCCAGAATCGTTTCCTGTTACTACTGGCCCGGAATGCGAGCCGACGTAACCAAGCACATAGGTAATTGTCTCGTTTGCCTGCGATATAAACCAAGCAATTTGAAACCTGCCGGACTACTTCAAACAGTTTCAAGTAACCAACGCTTTGAAGTTTTGTCAGTCGATCTATTTGGACCTTTACCAGCAACCCCAGACGGATACCAGTGGATACTCATAGCAGAGGACCTTGCTAGCCGATGGATTGAGATATTCTCACTCAAAGAAGCGACAGCTGAAAACTGTGCAGTCACGCTATTGAATGAAGTGTTTCTTCGCTACGGAACACCTCGTCGACTAGTCACCGACAACGGCTCCCAATTTATATCTGCACTAATGCAACAACTTACCCATTGCCTGGGAATTCAACAAACCCTAACTCCAGTATATCACCCAGAAGCCAACCCCGTTGAACGAAAGAATAGGGATCTGAAGACTCCGCTCGCTATTATGGTAGGCAATAACCATGCCGCATGGGCTGACGACCCCCCATCAATACGATTCGCGATGAATACCGCTAAATGCCAAAGCACCGGACACACCGCATCCTATCTAACGTTTGGACGAGAACTTAGAACCATTGATGACGTTCACCATGATATTAGGAACATCCTGCAGTCGGAGAACTTTATACCGCAGATAACACCAAAACTCATACGACTAGCCGATATAATGCAAGAAGTAAGAGTAACGGTTGAAAAATCTCAAGAGCATAATAAGAACTACGTAGACAAAAAACGCCGACCACAACCAGAACTTTAAATCGGAGACTTAGTACTTGTCACTACCCATGTGCTTAGTAAAGCTTCCAAGCACATCACTTCCAAATTTATACCACGAAGAGATGGACCATACGTCATAATCCAACGTCTTGGAACCTCAACCTACCAAGTTGCCGCTAAAGATGACCAGACCATTCCCTTGGGGACATACCATGTTTCCTCATTAACGAAATATACACCTAGTCACGAAGCCAACGACGAACATGAACAGCCGGTTCGAACCCTACGAAGACGCGGACGACCAACGAAGAACAACACTACTGCCGTATCGTCGAGACGACCTCAACGCCAGAGGGGGAGACTGTAACACCCACATTAACCAATTTTCATCAATTTCTTTTAGTAAAATCATTTTCATCTACAAACATTTTGTTCTTACTGTAAAAGCTTTCATTAAAATATTCATTAGTACTGTACATAGAACTAAGCAAACCACCTTACTGTACCAAAACATTGAATTGTAAAAGCTCTTAAAAGCTTCCATAAAGAACATATAAAAGCCCCACTCGATCGACAGAGACTTCACTTCTAAGTCAATCGGGAGTTTGATAAGTAGTTTTGCACGGAGGTATACTACCGCCTACAGAAAAACTTGTTACACTCTCTGCGCGCACTTACTGCTCAATTGTATTTATTCTTCAACGGTTACTGCGGTCCCCGGACAGCATAACTCGTGGGAACAAATAACATTGTACAGCCGATTAGAAGTTTTATAATTTTGTTTAAGCAACTGAAAATATCAATAAAGAGGAACATTTTGTACAAGCAATAAGCGACTGAGTTGTTAATTGGAAAATCCCGCTCTACTAAAGCAAGGCTAGCTACATTTATTATTATTCTTATTTATTTATTAAATTCAGAACCAGGGGCTCGAAAAAAACAACACGGCTTCCGTAATATGGTGTGTTTTGTTTCTAAAAGGAAATGAGTTTACCTACAATCAGTTCAAAATGTAATGGAAATCTTAATGCAGTTTGCACCTCTGGTCCGCTCAGATTGGAATTCTTAGACAAAGTAAATGACAGCGGTTTAGGTAGGCACGAAATTCCAGAAGAACAAAAAAAAGTTAGAATTAGATTTTTCTGTGATAAAAAAGGAAACGTGTTTCCCAATAACTAGGTTCGAAAACAATTTAAATTTATGCAGGCAGCTAGTTTCGATTTTTTCATTATTCCAAGATTTTCTGGACATTTGTATTTTATGTTAAAAGAACAAAGAAGCACCTGTGAAACAAATTATCAACGAACTGCTAAATGTTTATGAAACATTTACTTAAATATTTCGCTGGTCTGGGCATAACTTTATGGAATGAAAAAGCAAAATCATCTCAAAGGCGGGAAATTTATTCGATGTGATAAAAATGCTTTTTGATTTTTTATGTTATGAAGGGTGTTAAATATTTTAGTCTGGCAACGTGACTGTGTGGCTTGGCTATCGTTTACAAGCACACCAACATTGAAAAATGAAACAAGCCACCTAGTACAATAAATTTTCAGATCATGATTCGTGATCTCGATGAATAGCAGGATCATGTGCTGTTGTTTTAAGTGCATGTATTTCGATGATCTATATGGATCATTGCTGATAATAAAAAAGGGCTAATGTAAGCAAGCAATGAAGATGAATATGATAGAACATACTTGACAATGGCGACACATGCCCAATATACCTACCTATAGCGTAGTAGCTTCGATTCGCGTCATAGGTATATTGCCTACACTGCACCCATTTGCCACCTTCGATTTTTGTGCTCAACGAATAGCAGCAACGATCAAAAGAACATACGAGCTAACTACACTACAAATCCAGCCACCATTTTTAAACCACTGGCCTCTGGTTTTTACTTAGAACTACAGGAATCGTATTGTTAAATGCCCCGTCTTGTTCTCTCTCCTTTAGAATAATTTAAAAAAAATTTCGGTCAATGAAGTATTCTGTTGGAGAAGGATGCCTAATTAACGTACTCACACCCCCAAATATCTACCCGTGACGGTGCTTCAGTTCAGCAGCTAATTCCATATAGGTGTCCTTAAGCTGTTTGCCTGGTACATACGATCGACATTACACAACCACATACATTTTTATTCTTCCTGCAAGAAGAATCAAAACAAATACCATGTTGACATGTGCTTAAATTCTTGGAGCACATAAATAATTTTAATATGGATTTCCCTTAAACCGTTTAACATGGCATTGGCATACCTGTTAAAAATTAAAAGTGTTAAAAATTCAGTTGCCGCCAGTCCAGCTACTGTTTACATTTATGCATTCGCATTTTTGATTTACTTACACTGGCGCAAATCCACCAGAAATTCGACATGATGTTTTATTTTTGTGGATTCCTTTCCTTTTCTACCCCTTCCTCTACACGAACTACGTTTTTATTTATTAATATGCCCAATATTTTTTTAAAACGCCATAATGTCGATCCTTATTCATATGGTATCAATCTGATTACACCAGGCGAACATAATACTTACAACCTACAGTAACTTAATTTTCAAGGAACATTCCCACCCTCACAGATTCACACAATTTGTTTCCCTTTTCCTTCATGCATGGCTACCCACGCAGTGGCAACAAAATTTGGCTGGGTTCATGTGTTGATTCACGCATACTAAAAAGCCTAAACACCAGTGAGTCATATCTCTGACAGAGATAACACCTCTTTCCTCACAACCCCCTTTAGTTTCACATTGTGAAACGTTTGCTCTTTAAGATATTTTACAAAGATGCTTCATGGCATACTTTGTGTTCGATCCAAAACAAACGATCGTCTTCTGTTTATCTAGCATTTCTGCCCTTCACTGATTATTCATCCAAATATGCTTCATGGCATACCTTGTACTTTTTTATTACTTCTTTCAAATATGCTTCATGGCATACTTTGTGTTTGAACGAAAACAAACGATCGTCTTTTGCTTTTCTAGCATTTCTTTGTCCTCCATCGGTTATCTTTCTGAGATGGTAAAAACAACATCTCCAAAACTATAAATATGGGAGTCGAGTCGAGTTTATGTCAGTTTGTCAGTCTTTCTTCAACCTTTCTTAGTCTCGCTAAACTTTAAACACGAATCATTCTATAAAATAAAAAAAGAAGTTCATAAAAACAAAGAAACGTATTTTTAATTATAAAACTGGCGACGAGGATGGGATACGTGAAGAAATCCCGAAAGTAACAATAAAATAAATTTATTGATTGCATTTTAAATAAAAACGTGCATACAATTTTGTTTGAAAATTTTAACAAGTGAAAGTGAAGAAATCCCGAAAGTAACAATAAAATAAATTTATTGATAGCATTTTAAATAAAAACGTGCATACAATTAATTTTGATTGAAAAAAAATTTAACAAATAAAAGTGAACATTTTAGTGACGAAAAATGGCACTTCCATTGTCGGATTGCCTAAAGGAAGCAAGAAGCCTCCCACCATTTGACGGAGAAAGTAATTATTCTCTCCAGAACTGTATGAGAGACATTGCACTCATACTCTCATTAACACCAGAAGAACATCAAGCTACGATTAAAATAATAATAGCAAACAAACTTCAAGGTAAAGCATTGAAAGCGGTTGACACTCTAAGTAACCCAACTTGGGACGACATTTTGATAAAGCTGAGACATGAATTTGGTATCAAGAGATCTTACTTCAACTTAAGAGAAGATGCGATGGATATAAAGGTAAAAAATATAGAAGAACTCCATTATAAATTAACAAAGATCCTTAATCTTATGAACACAAAATATAATTTAGAAATTATAAAAAACGAAGATTTTTCACCTGAGAAAAATTCTAAGCTATTATTTGATATATGTATGTATATATTAATTTTTTACCGGTACATTTATAAAAACTATATTCTTACAAAATAACATTGGAAACATTTCCGAAGCTAAAAACTATCATATAGAAAATAATTTGATGACAGATATTGCATTGAAAAATAGAAATGAATATAACTCAGATCTAAGAATAATTATCTTCCTCAAAGAAATGGTCCAAATCTGCAAAGAAATCGAAATTCTTACCCTCAAAATAATATATTTAGAAACAATCCAAATTTCCAAAACCAAAGAAATTTATATCCCCGAATTAACAATTCCGGAAATCATAGAAATTTTCCAAATCAAAGAAATCTATACCCTCGAAATAACAATTCTGGAAATAATCGAAATGTCCACAACCAAAGAAATGTGTATCATCAAAATAAAGATTCGGGAAATTATAAGAACTTCCAAAGGAATCGAAATCCATTCCATCAACCTATGGAAGTAGACCAAATACAAGTTGAAAATTTTCGACGACAGCCTCGGGTCGCAAACTTCCAATAATCACTTTAACTATAAACAACGTTGCTATTAAATGTTTAATTGACACAGGTGCCGCTACTACTAGGCGACTATAACATTTTTAGATCATTCAATACAATACAATCGTTAAAGTACCCAATTCAGTTAAATACCTTTACTGGACCAACAAGAATCACCCAAGAAGCAATTGTATTTTTACCATAAGAATTTAATATTCCAAATAAAACTATGTCCGTAAAAATTACTAACTTTATCAACAAATCATTCGACTGTATTATAGGTAATAATTTATTGAGTCCATTAGGAGCCATAATTAACTATAGGGAAAACGCCCTTATTATTAATCACTCAAAAATAATGTTTGATGAATTTAAAAGTTCAACCATGATTCATCATAAAGAAACGAATGTATTAGAAAGAAACAATTTGGACTTTGTTGACTTAATAAGTAAAGAATTAAATAAGGAAGAAAGACAAAAACTGATTAACTTTTTGAAAAGAAATAAGAAAACGTTTTATATCGAAGGAGAACTACAGTTAACAGCAACTGGTTGTATAAAACATAAAATTATTACCACATCTAATAAACCTGTTTACTCTAAGGCATATAGATATCCACAGATTCACGAACAAGAGGTAGAAAACCAAATAAATGATATGTTGGATGAAGGAATTATAAGACCGAGTAAATCGCCTTATAATTCACCATTATGGATTGTACGAAAAAAATCGGACAATTTTAAACAAGATAAATGGCGCATTGTTATTGATTTTAAAAAACTTAATGAAATAACAGTTGACGATAAATATCCGATTCCAAATATGGAATCACTTTTTGATAAATTAGGACGGGCGCAATACTTTTCGACTTTGGATTTAGCCAAAGGTTTTCATCAGATTTTGATGGATGAAAACGATATTTAAAAAACCGCATTTTCTACCCCCTTAGGTCATTTCGAGTACATTCTAATGCCCTTTGGCTTAAAAAACGCACCCTCAACCTTCCAACGAATGATGAATTATATTCTGAAAGATTTCATAAATAAAATATGTGTAGTCAACATGGACGACATACTGGTATTCTGAACTTCATTAGAAGAACATTTTGAAAATTTAAATCGAATATTTGCTCAACTGGACGAATATAATTTGAAGGCTCAAATTGACAAATGCAAATTTCTGCAAAGACAAACAGAATTCTTGGGGCATATTATTACTATGGATGGTATCAAACCAAATCCGAATAAAATCGGTGCAATAAATAAAATATTATTGCCAGAAACAGTAAAAGAAATTAAATCATTCTTAGGCATGACAGGATTTTATAGAAAATTTATACAAAATTATTCAATGATAGCCAACCCCATGATTAAATATTTAAAAAAAAAATTCTAAAATTCACGATGAAAGTTATATCGAGTCCTTTAATAAATTAAAATTACTCATTACAAACCCCCCTATTCTAGCATTTCCAGATTTTAATGCTAAATTTACAGTTACAACTGATGCTAGAAACTTAGCAATCGGTGCTGTCTTAAGTTAGAATGCCAAACCAACTTCATACGCAAGTCGAATATTAAACGATCATGAAAAAAATTATCATACTCTGGAAAAGGAATTATTAGCTATCGTATGGTCAGTTAAATATTTTAGGCCATACCTTTACGATAGAAAATGTATCATTAGAACAGATCATAAACCATTGAAGTGGTTGTATACATTGAAGGAACCCAATTCACGAATTATAAGATGGAGAATAATGTTAGGAGAGTATGATTTCGACGTAGAGCATATTGAAGGAAAAGAAAACAAGGTAGCTGATTACCTCAGTAGAATAAAAGAAAGAAGTGACATATGGACTGACAACAATTTAGATATTAAGTCATTATTTCAAGCAGATAATGACGACAACACAATACATTCTGGTAAGGAAGATCAACATGACAATTTTTAAATTTCTGAATCCATTGTTAATAAATACCTACAAGACACAAATTAGACTCATGAAAATAAAAGAAAAGGATACCGAAATGTTTCATAGGAAATACAAAATTATTTATGTAACAGAAAATGACTTGAGGAGCGAACATTTCTTAAATTACTTATTCAGACGAAATATTAAAAAGGGAACAGTTGTTATATATTCGGAAATTGAAAATGAAAAATATAACTTTATTCAACACAAATTAATTCAACTTTTTAGCAATGACAGAAATATAAAATTTATAAAATGTACAAAATTAGCTATTGATCTTCTCAACGAAGAACAGACTTTTGACATTATCGGAAACATTCATAAAACCACCAATCATAGAGCTATACTAGAAAACTACGAAGAAATGAAAAATAGTTACTTCATTCCAAACTTAATTAAATACATTAACCGATTTATTAATAGCTGCCAACTATGTAATGAAAATAAATACGATAGGAAACCTTTTAACAAATATTTTAATCATACTGAAACTCTAGATCGACCCAATGCTATTGTCCATGCTGACATATTTCAGGTACAGAAAAACTACTTCTTGACTACTATTGACAGATTTACAAAACTAGGATCAGTTAATCGAATAACTGACAAAAATATGTGTACAGTTCGAACAAAATTACAAGAAAGAATATCATTGTTAGGAAAACCCGAGAAACTTATTATGGACAATGAGTTCAACAATTCACTAATTAAACTATTTTGTCAAGAGAATAATATTAAACCACATTTTACAACACCAAATTCACATTCTGACGTAGAAAGATTACACTCGACTCTTTTAGAACATATTCGACTGATAAAACGACAAGATGAAAATCAGAATGTGGAAGAGTTAGTCATTAAAGCTATAGGATTTTATAATCATTCAATTCATACTACAACTAAGATGAAACCAATTGATTTCATAAATTATTTAAATTTAGATTTTAAAAAAATTACAAAATAAATGAATGCTAAGAAAATTAAAGTAATTAATCAAAATTAATTCTACTCGAGAACCCATACCACATTATAAACCCGAAGGTTTATTCATAAAAAACCCAAAAGCTGATAGACATAAGACAGAAAAAAGATACCTCAAACTAAATCCTAATAAAACCAAGAAAATTGATATTATCCAAATTAAAAGGCCCTTGAAATATAACAACTGAATCAACACTTACTTACTCTTAAACTTAAATACCTAATTATTTTTCAGATTCTTATTATAACATTACTTCTTATGCTTTCAAATGTCCTAATGACAAAAGCATTCCATGAAATCACAAAAATAGAGACTAACGGAGGATATACTCTGATGGAAAATGAGCCTACACAAATAATTCAAAATCGAGAAGATACAGGATAATATCCTTATCTCAAAACATAATATAATGAGTAGATTTATATTGAGTACCGAAGAAATTGAACATTATAAAATCGATAGCCTTAAGTTACGACGTATTAAATGCTCACTTGGAAGTATAAGGGAAGATTATGTAATTTTTACAAACCTTGTACCCAATTTTTATACTACTTCACGACATACCAATTTTACCAAAAATAAAAAACATTGAAGAGATCAACGAATATATTTAAAAAAAAAACATTTCTATAATTCTATATACCCTGATGATAATCCTAATAATAGGATTTATCCTTTTCGTTTTTAACAAATACTCCAAATCGTTGTC
This sequence comes from Cheilosia grossa, assembly GCA_963082955.1. Taxonomy (NCBI): domain Eukaryota; kingdom Metazoa; phylum Arthropoda; class Insecta; order Diptera; family Syrphidae; genus Cheilosia; species Cheilosia grossa. Next base: position 49,798,133 of record OY720144.1, on the reverse strand, counting down.
TTTTTGTATTCGAAGAGACTCGAATTTAAAGGAAGGGCGAGTTATATCTCTGACAGAGATAACACCTCTTTCCTCACAACCCCCTTTAGTTTCACATTTTGAAACGTTTGCTCTTTAAAATATTTACAAAGATGCTTCATGGCATACTTTGTGTTCGATCTAAAACAAACGATCGTCTTCTGTTTATCTAGCATTTCTGCCCTTCACTGATTATTCATCCAAAGATGCTTCATGGCATACTTTGCACTTTTTTATTACTTCTTCCAAATATGCTTCATGGCATACTTTGTGTTTGAACGAAAACAAACGATCGTCTTTTGCTTATCTAGCATTTCTTTGTCCTCCATCGGTTATCTTTCTGAGATGATAAAAACAACATCTCCAAAACTATAAATATCGGGAGTCGAGTCAGGTTTATGTCAGTCTGTCAGTCTTTCTTCAACCCTTCTTAGTCTCGCTAAACTTTAAACACGAATCATTCTATAAAATAAAAAAAGAAGTTCATAAAAAATAAAGAAACGTATTTTTAATTATAAAACTAGTGCGCAATGGATATTTATTTATTTTGCAAGGATTATTTTACCCATACCTACTATAATTGCTGTGGGCCTAGTTATATGGATTGAATTTGCCTTTAAATGTCGTCATTTCTATTTTTATATGCTGTTTTTGTTATGGCGCCACAATGTGGTTTTTATTTTTTTGATTTTGATCCGTTTTTAGCATTTGCGTTAACAGTTTTCTAGGAACTTCTTAGAATAGAGATTTGTAATGCGATTTCTGGCTGAATAGCTTGAGTTACGAAGCTAGAAACTTCACACAGAAAAAACACATAAATCAGGCATCAGTATGGAATATTAATTTTTCTTAATTTTCGGTCGATTTGACTATGTGCTCTGCTAGCTTGACGTCAACTTGGCAGAGCACTTTTCAAGGTCGATTTTCTCCAAAACCGTTGGAGCACAAAAATCAAAAATTAGCACATAATTAGCACATAATTCAGGGCTATTCAAAATTGATTTTTGACATGGGTGCTCTGCCAAGTTGACGGAGGTCGAAAAAATGGGACTTTCCGACGATGACTCCTGTCGACTCTGCGGTGAAGATGAGGAGACAACGGAACATGTACTCTGCGAATGCCCTGCTGTGGCAAGGGGCAGAGATATCCACATGCGAGGGGCGTTTTTAAGTCCTGCAGATATAGGAAACATGGAACCAAGAAGGGTACTGAGGTTTATAAAAAGCTCCCTGGGTTAAACAATAGCGGCCAACAGCGTTGCCAAGTCATTCTGGCGATTGAGCACTGTTTTTAGAATTGTCAGCGTTAATTTTGACCTCATGGGCACCAAAACTGTAATTTTTTTAAGAACAGCCCCAAAGTAGATAAAATAATAAAGGCATAAAAATAACAACAACAAAAGTTTATCCAGTTGCACATAAATACAAATAGAAACTTCTATTAAAAAAATAATAGGTAATTTAATTCCTTTTTTAAATTGTCCCTGTGGTATATGCCTGCAAGTAGGCAAAAAAGGCGGAGTGCAGCGGCAGCGCTTAAGAAGCACTAAAATATTTCTTAAAGCACTAAAAAAACGCCCAAGCGCTAAATCTACTCTGTCGGCACTTAAATGAAATTTTGGGCAGTAAAATTAACGCTGAAAGCACTGACTTGGCAACGCTGGCGGCCAACACAATAGATCTCTTCTGGTCGCAGTGTACGGGGCCTAGTACTTACAATACAATACAATGCTTGGCGTTTTAGGGTAAAGTAAAGGGTTTTTCAACAGGGACGCTTAGAGCGACAGGGACAGCAAACGACGCCGAATTTCTTGCCGCTCTTTCGACACTTCTCTTCAGTAAGGTTTGCCATTTCATGATGGAAAGATATACGAGCCAACAACGAGTCGAAATTATTAAAATTTACTACCGAAATTCGGAGTCAGTAGCCTCAACGTTAAGAGCGCTACGTCCAATTTATGGTCGTCATAATCGTCCTAGCAGATCAACATTTTTACATATTTTTGTAATAGGGGCCAACACAATAGATATCTTCTGGTCGCAGTGTACGGGGCCTAGTACTTATAGTAAATATAAGTGGAAATTAGAAGTAAAGGCTAAGTATTTATTTTGAATGGGACTACATGACAACTGAATGTATTCAACTTGACTGTCACTAGTGCTCACTAGGGTCCACGTCAAACAAACCTTATGTTACCTGCAGACGAAAGAATGCCGAAGTAAAGTAGAGAAAAAGATAAATATAGAAAGAAAAACAAAGAAAAGAACTAAAAGAGGCTAGTAGAAGAAAGAAAGGAGCACGTTTAACAAATATGAAAAGAGGGGAAAGTATGACAAAAGGCAAAGCAACGAGAAAGGGTAGATATAGGTAATTTGGCACAGACAAGAAAAATCCGCGTGTGAATAAAATCGGTTCTTTTTTTCTTTTTTTTTTTTGGAAAAAGTCAATTATTCGTTTGTGCGTAAGTAACATTAATATACAAAAAAGAAAGGGGAATGTAGTGTAATATTTATGAATTTAAGAAAAGCAAACAAACTTACGAGGAACAACGAGTCTAGCAGCGATAACTTAAGCGCTTCAGCCATTTTGCTGCTGGGACTCAAATAAAATCGGCAATTCGATAATACCGAAATTACAAATTTTTTTTTTTTAACTAAGTGAGCTTTTTGAATCCTAGCTTTGATTTTTGAATTTTTGTGAATTAAATTATCGTGAGGTTAGGATTATTAGTTTAAGTAGATGTTTTTCCAATCTGCTTTTAGTGTTTAGTTTTTGCTCGCGGGTAAGGTCCATTGCCAATCAAAAAATCATCGTCGTGCTGGCGCCAGGACAATGGGGGATCGTCTTTGCAACCGTGAGTAATAGTAATAAGTTAATGGATTTGAATTTCATAATTAGGGTAGTTATTTTTTTTTTTTTTTTAAATATTAAGGGCAGAATTTTATAGTCTTTTATTAGTCTTTTTTCTTTTCCTATTTTTATTAAATGCTTGTTTCTAAATTTTAATCTTGTGGTGGTATATTCATTGAATATGTGGGCATAAAACTCGTCCGCGTTCGGTGTGTGGACTATGGACAGGCCGTCCTTCATTGGGTAGACGAAGACAGGACCTCTACTGACTTTGACGACAAAACATGACCTAGACCAACTTTTCTCTTGGGTACTTTACGAACCCCTGCTTTTGAGAGACGGTGGGAAGAGAAGTACGATTAGGGAAGAGTTAGTTGTAGGTTACTTTTAAGTAACAATAGGCCTAGATTAGGGGTTTCTTTTTGAATTTTAGGTTAGAGTAGATTTATATTAGACTAGCTAGAGTAAGCTTCGTGGTGCTTCCCGTTCTCTCTCATTAGCTTTGGCAGAAATACTTGAGCGCTTTATTTTCTTGTCCATTTTGATCCGTCCGCAGTCGAATTAACGTAGCTTTCTTCCTATTTCTGATTTGTTTTACTTTTGGCACGAAACCAAATGTGTGTTGAGTAGGTGGTGTATGGTGAGGGGGAAAGAACTAACCCGTCCGACGAGCTGAGCCGAGCAACCGCAAGCGTACCGCGCCCTCACCTGCATCGAAGTTGCCTCCGTGGACTACCCTAGCTCACAACAAACATTATAAAAATATGGATGGAACCATTAAAGAAATAATAACAAGAAAACATAATAATGAATTTTTTATTTTCTACTGTCATAAAAACAGAAGAGCTGTATGCATTTAATATTATTGATAGCCTTAACAAACCTTGTATTATCAATTATTTATACAATCATAATCACTGTAATAATTATTGTTATAATTTATGTAATAACGAAAATCATGAATTTTATAATCGAATACAGAAAACCAAAAACTAGAAATAAAATTCATTAAGCCTTATGAAGAAGAAATGACAAAAATTAAAATTAAAAAATTAGAAAATCGGGACGGTTTTTATTAAAGAAGGGGGGGAGTTAAGGATCCTTAACAAATGTTAGATGAGTCACACGAAAAAACGTGTACTTACCTAGATAAGGGTAGAAATACAATACATAAATACAAGAAACGAACATGTAGTCAAGTCAGTCGGGAAATTACATCAACTCATACCACAGTCCTGTTCTCATGTTCATATGTTTTGAATGTAAGCAGAATCAGAGATTAATTTAAGCAATAATATTTAACGGGATCATAAAATCCTAAGCAAATAATATTTATTTTAATTTCAAAATGTACGCAAGTATATTAATTCGCGCGGCTCACTGACACATTCAAATCCGATTCGGAACGTTCCCAAGCGACATTGCGAAAAAAAAAACGTACAAAATCAAGGCACTGACTTACAATGTTTCATAAATAGTGTGTAAGTAAAGATCACTTCATTTGTACACTCTGAGCGGTGCGTTTCTTCCCCTTTATTTAACCTTCTCTTTCCATATATCATTTCATCAGGTAATGGGCCCAGTCACCCTAATCTAAATATAATAATGGCGACAAATATTCTTGTATAAGAGTTAAAAGGAAGGGAGAACTATGATGTGTGGAAAATTGTCGTTAAGCCAAATCTGGTCATCGCTAGGGATCTTAAGGCAAAGTCCAAGCTTATTTTGTTTCTGGAGTCACCAAATTTTTCTTATGTAGCTGATGCAACGACAGAATGGGACATGAGAATAGACGATTAAATCGTTGCCTTCTTGATGATGGCTGGACATCCAGAGGAATACAAACCTCTTGTAATGCCAGTGGATAATTTCTCAGCGAAGCTTACACTAGACCCAGTTAAGACTTTATTATTGAAACATGTCCAGTATAACGAGAGCGGCAGAATATTGAAGGCAATGGTCAGTAAATCAAATAAACCGAGGTATATAATATTTGGATATGATAAAATTGTACAAGTATATTATTGTTTCACATTTTTAAAGCTATGTAACTCCTTATATCTACGTAATTTCTAATCTTGTTTAGGCTTGTATAATCATTTTAAGTTCACAGAAAATATACCAATACGAAAATCTACTTAAATTTAACTTAATTTAAATATGAGATATTTCGGCACATGCTCTTTTAGTTATTCGTACTCTTAATCCATTTTTGGGCCGCAAAATTAGTTCTCCTAAAAGTGTCAAGTCTTCACGTCGATCCACAGCTTCAATTTTATAATTGCGTAATACTTTTGAGAGCACTGCTTTCTCTTCTAAAATTGCGAATTTTTGTCCAATACAATTTCTTGGACCAGCACTGAAGGGGATATACGAAAACGGATGTCTGCCATAACAGTTTTCTGGGAGGAAGTTGTCAGGATTAAATTGCTCGGGTTTTGGAAAAACGTCTGGATTTCTGTGCAGCATATAGGTCATAATAAGTGCGGTTGTACCAGCAGGTACTGTGTAATTTCCTATAAATTTATACAAAAATAATTTTTGTTATTGCTGTTTCCCATAAATAGTGCGAAATGGTACATTGATTAAAGTTATATATATGTACTTAAATTGTAAACTTATTTTCATAAAATTTTCGATTCAAGTATTGTTTGCAAAACCAAAACTAACGAAAGTCTGAAGTAGATTTTCGCACTCCCATAAAATGTTGAATTAAGTATTGGCTCATCTCATTGAGACAAGCGAATTGACAAGTCTTTAGTTTTATAGATTATGGCATGTTGTGATAAATACCTCAATAGAATAAGATCCAGCAATGCATTGTCAAAATTTGTTACGAAAAATGGCACATGTAATTTAAGCTTTAACAGTGCTTGAATGCCACTTAAGTAGTTCATCCACTACTGCAGCATAAAAGGGCTTATGAGCCGCTATTCAAGCCCAATTGTTTTAGGCGATTGAATTTTCTTTGTGATGTCTAAATGATATTCAGTGTAATGTACGCTGATGTACAGCTGAAATGGAAACCAGCTCATATAAAATGCAAAGAATTAAAAAACATTATCGCAAACATATGAAGCATCAATATTGCGACAAAAAAAAACAGTTCAGTTACGAAAAACAGAAGCTGAGGTTCTTAAAATGCAAGAAAAATCAATTCCTCCTAAGTTTGCGTAGATTACTTAAAATATTGGCTGATAGAAATAAGTATCCTTTATCCTAATTCAGATATTCTGAATTTTTTAATTGATTTTCCTCTACCAACCTTACCTTTGACATCAGGTTTCCTTGAAAACTATGATGTTACCTAAAAAGAGAATCCGAAAACTTGAAAATGTATATGGAAACATTTCGTGTTTTAATAAAGGCTTCGAACGATGTGAATAATCAACTGTTCACAATTTAACATCCTTTAAAATATAAGAATAAGCAAAGAACCGCTTTCACTATCTTAAGCACAAAATATTGACTTAATTTCTTTTTTTGTAAATTGTGAGGAGATGAAATGCTGGATGTAATTTGTTTTTCAATATGTTTTGTATAAGCCAGGTCACTATAATGGTAGAATTTCTACCATTCGGCGAACTCTAGTTAAATTTAAAGATCTATTCTGGTGTGTTTGATAAAAGAAAAGAATACCCTTTTTTATTATGATTCTCAATTTTCTGCCAGTGGATTAAGATTGAAGCTAAATGTTGGTCCGAAAGACCTTTTGGCCATACCAGCATCCTACTTTCCTTTCCTGGCGGCATAAGGCGCATACCTACAGACTACATAGTACCCCAACTCGACTTCCCTAAAAACTTCTCTGTTAGATTCCCCTCTAGATCAGAATGGGAGGAGAATGCGGTCGTAAATGGTTTCGACATACCTATCTTCAAAGATGGTTCCACAATGAACTGTGGAGTAGGGGCGCGCATTTTCTCAACAGAGTTAGACATCTCTAAAACCCTTCGGCTTCCCAACGCGTTTTTCAAGCAGAAGTACTTGCAATTTAGGAGGCGTGTAGACTGCTCCTTAACATAGTGACACCCAGAAAAAAAAATAGGCATCTTCGTCGATAGTCAGGCCGCGATTAAAGCGGTTTATTCAACTAAGTCAACGTCCAAGCTTGTTGTGGAATGCAGGGAGACACTGACCAGGGCTTGTCTTCGGTTTGAAATCACTCTCGTCTGGGTTCCCGGCCATAGGAACATTGAGGGGAATGAGAAAGCCGATGAACTTGCCACACGTGGCTCTGCACTGTGCTTGTCTCATGCAGAGGAAGTCTTCCCTCCGCTGGGATACGTAAAGAGAGAAATCCTCCTGCACTTCACCTCAAGGGCTGAGACTAGATGGATGAACCTGACGAACTGTGTCATTTCAAGGAAGATCTGGCCTACCTACAATGATGCCAGAACAAACAACCTCTTAGCCAGAACGCGTGTAGATGTCGCCAGACTAACGGCAATTAGTACGGGCCATTGACCTTGAGGAACTCACGCAATCAAGCTTGGCATCCCCCATAACAGTGTTCCATCTTCTTTGTGAGTATCCGGCCCTAGCCAAAACCAGACTCAGTGCATTAGGTCATCGTTTTTATGATGACCTTTCGGCCATTCATAGCATCCATTTCAACCACATCATTAAATTTCTCAACTCCACAGGAGGGTTTTGAGCTCCTTTTATATCCTTCATCCCCCTTTATTTTCAGGTTCCGTTAGTTGTGGTCTCAAAACGTTGCTCAATGCGCTACTTGTTTTTTTCCTTCGTTATGCAAACGGAAATACAGCCACCAACCAACCAACCAACCCTTTGTTATTAAAAGAGCAAATCTGGAAATGTTCTGACTTCAAGGTAAATTTTTATCACAACAGAAAAGTCCGCGAAACGTATATTAGTAAAACGAATTAATCGCAATATGTTGAACTAAAAAAAAATAAGATTTATATTTAAGTATCACTAGCCAAGTGTTTGACAAGATAGGTTTTGAATGTGCTTGTGTTTGTGGTTCTCCTTAATGTAACGGGTAGTTATCGTGGCGAATGAAATTTGTTTACTAATATTCCTATTCATATTTCAACTCTAGGATTGCCTTCTCTGACTTCTCAACAGACCTATATAAATATTATGTACAGTGATATTATTACCTATTTGAACATCTTCAGATATTGATCTCGCCATCATTGGAACACTCGGGTAAAGTCTAAGCGCGTCTTTAATACAACACTCTAAATATTTCATATCCAAGAGATTAGCCATTGTTGCTGGACAATCTCTGTCATTGCTGAATATATCATCTAATTCTTGAACCACCCGATCTTGAATCTCAGGATGGCTCCCCAGTAAAAATAGCGTCCACGAAATGGCAGCGGATGTTGTATCATGACCCTCAAACATGAACGTGTCTACTTCTTCTCGTATGTCTTCATTTGTTAGTACAGCTCCATCCTTTGAAGCTTCGATTAACAAATCAAGGAAAGCCAAACGTCGCTTTTTGCCGATGTCATCTTGGAGGTAATTATTCTCCGCATTATTGTTGTTGTTATTATTGCGGATTTCGTCCTTTCGCTCTTTTATAACTTTATTTGAAAATCCATGTAGAATATCAATATACTTTTGATGGAGTTGATAGTTCATTGTCAATCTGAATATGAAATCCCATTGCAACCACAGTTTTGACTGTCTACTTTGAATTATTTCCCCAATTCTGTAAAGAGAAAGAAGTTAGTGGTAATAGCAATCTAAAATCATTATTGAATATAAAACCTCTGATTAAAAAAGAAAAATCTTTATAAATAAATGTACAATCTATTGCCTTCACTTCAGCCAATTAATCTAATCGCAACAATGATTATTTTCTAGAAATCATGAAGATATTAGAATATTAAGATGGTAGGGAGATTTATTAATCTTTAAATAATTACATAATTTTATTTATTAATTCTTGCTGGGGAACAATTTAATTGAATTGCATGAAGAGTTGCTAATCAACTAAAAATTTGAATTCCAGTTGAGATTGCAATAATTATTCTTGCAGATGAAAAATATGCTCTAGTATCAACATCTATACCGACACTAAATATGTGAATGTAAAAATTTTAATAAATTTTTGAAGAAATAATCTTTAAGGATTATTTTTTCTTTTTTTAAAAGAAAACTCTTTTACATCGGCCATTTTGAATTAATGTACCAATGTTTTATCTCTCACTCTAATTTGTGGAAACTTGAAGTGACCAAACTCAAACGAAACTAGTAATGAGTAACTAAAATCCTGTTGCAAATTAATAGTTTTACATTAACGCACACAACTTTTTGTTAGTATGTATGTAATATCAATTTTTAACTTAATTTGTTCTCATACGGTTGGATATTATTTGTGTTCAATATATATAGGTATCTGTAGGCGCAGTGGTTAGTCTTTCCCGTCTTTCCCTAGAGAGGGTTCTTTCTTGGACTTGGCGCTAGTTGACGAAAGACTGGAACTAACAAACTTCGATCTAAGCACGCGGAACTGTTTACGAACGGTTGAGTACGATAGTGATCACTACGGACTTGCCGCCGTAATACGGATCCCGAACGAGCAGACGCAGCTGGAGCAGTACGACCAAGTGCGTTCTTTCGATTACCGAAAAGCGCAGTGGTCGCGCTTCTCCAGAGTGTTAAAACGCGACTTACGCTCATGCGAGATCGACCCACCGACAAACAGGAACCTAACAAACGATGAAATCGACAATCATTTACGGCAGATGAATGTCGTCATCAAACAGACAATGGAGCGGACTATCCCTCGGGTAGGACGTTCCACGGACGAAGAACAAACTGAAAAGTATCGAAACCCGACAATCGATGCTCTGTACAGACATAAAAGTAGACTGCTCTCGAGGCTTAAACGGCTACACAGACAGTTTACTGACAGGAACGACCCAGAAATTAGGACACTGAAGTCGATGATCAAAAACTTGAAACAGTTGATCACAGAGAATTACAGAAAGTCTGTAAGTTTGTATTGGGGCAATAAAATTCGGGCTATAAAAACCAGTAGCCCGAATATGTTCCCACAAATAAATAAACTGTTCAGGCGGAAGGATCATAATGACATTTCATGTGTTCGAATACCTCGGACAAACGAGAACAGACAGACACTACTGACTGCTGGCATAAGTCCGGAAAGTGCCGACTCGAACGACGGTTTTTTCGTGGTCGAAGACCCGCAGGAGAGGGTGAATTTGATGGGAGCTTTCTTTGAGACTGTGTATACGGTGAACAACCCTGTTCGCTGTAATCGCGACCTCGAGGAGAGGGCCTTTCTTAACCACTTTTATCTGCGGACCGAAATTCAAGATTGGCGATCCGAGAACAACGGTTTCACCGGGTTCAATGACGACAACCGTGCAAATGGCACAATCGCCGATGCAAATGCTCATCTGTTCGTGAGTAGAGATGAACTTCGGTGCATCTTTGAATCACTTAAAAACAAAAAGTCGGCGGGAGTGGACGGTGTCCCAAACGTCGTATTAAGACACTTGCGCTAGAGGCGATAGATATTTTCAGCACGCTATTTAACAAAGCGCTGAATAATGCATATTATCCGGAGCAGTGGAAAATAGCGGTGGTACACCCTATCCCGAAAAAGGATAAAGATAGGACGAACCCTTCTAATCTCCGGTCAATTAGTTTGCTTCCGAATGCTAGCAAGGTATTCGAGAAAGTCGTCAATAGATCTCTTTTGAAATGGGTTGAGGAAAATAAGATCATTCCGGACAACCAGTTTGGCTTCAGAGCGGGGCATGACACTATTCATGCCGCGTCGAAACTGGTTTCCGACATTCAGTGGAATAAAAGTAAGAAGCAATGCACGGGTGCCTGTCTGGTCGACTTCGAGAAGGCCTTCGATACCGTATGGTTGGAGGTGCTCTTTTATAAGCTGACCAGATTGGGCATTCAAAAACCTTTGCTATTTATGATTTACGACATGCTTATGGGAAAGAAGTTCGTTGTCAAAGCTGGCAACGTGACTTCGAGCAGGGTTTTCGAAATTAAAAACGGCTTACAACAGGGAGCAGTGAATTCTCCGGTCCTGTTTAATATTTACACAAGTGATCTGGTGGGTTCCCTCAGACATGCTATAGCGTACGCGGACGATTTAGTGGCGTACAGATCAGGACCAAAAATCGAGGTCATTAACATCCTTCTGCAGCGTGACTTCGAGCAAATTAAGAGGTATTGCGATGATTGGAAGTTGAAAATCAATTTCCAAAAATCGGAAACAATCCTGTTCAGAACTCCATTGGCTGGGGCCTCTAGGGATACCAGAAAAAACTGGAGAAAATTAACAATTATTGGACAGCAGGGGCGGCCGTTGGCGGTGAAAAACGTGGTCCGGTATCTTGGCATCTGGCTCGACCAGTATCTGTATTTTGACAAACATATGGATGCGTGTCTTGCTGGGGCTAAAAGGGCCTACGCTCTGACAAGGAGACTGTTTCGCAGCAGTCAACTTGACTCTAGGGTGAAGGTCATTTGCTACGTGGCCCTTATAAGGCCTATCATCGCTTATGGCTGTCCCATGTGGTTCAATATAGCGCCGTTCTATATGGAAAAGATTCGGGTGTTTGAGAGACAATGTCTCAGGGCCTGTCTAGGGTTGTTTATAACTCCTGAATCTCAGTACATAAAATACTATCCCAACAGGACCCTATACAATGGGGCTCGACTGAATAGGATTGACAATTTCCTTATTAAGGTGATTCGGAGGCACGTCGCAAGGGCGATGGCCAGTGATAATAACCTGATCTCAGGGGCTTACTACCCCAATTTAATGTACCACGAGAGTACGCTTCGGTCTGGCTTTATTCCGCCTGAGGCATTTCTTCATGTAGACATGAAAGGGTTAGTCCAGAAAAAAGATGGTGTGCCGGTATTGTACCACAGCCACCGCGGCGCGAGGGATAAGCGGCTCATCCACGACGGGTACGCCGCCAATGCTCAGGAGCTCCTCCGTTTTAGCACCGCAATTGCGGATCGGGACAGGGTCGATACGTTAAAGCAGTTCACCGAATTTTGGTGGCTTGAAGAAGAGGTGAGGGTTGATACGCTCTCCCGGGCCGGTGCGCTACTAACGTAGCATCCTCCCTAGTTTTAAGGTAGTTATTAGTTTGTAGGTTTAGGCTTAGAGTAGGGGGTCTTTGGGAGGTGCCGGGCTAGCCAGCATGATAGTGCTACCGAGACTCGAGCGGCGCTTATAGCCTCGCTCGAGTCTCGGAGGCACTGATAAACCCTTGTGGGCGGCTGTCAGGCGCCCATGGACGCGATCAGGATGGTGACCAATCGATTTGATTGCTCACCACCCTGATTATAGGTAATTTAGGTTAAGTAGCTTAGGTAGTTTTAAGTAGTTTTAAATAAAATTAAAATAATAAAGAATTCAAGTTTTTCAAAGTTTCTTGAAGAATAAAAAACAAACAAAATTAAATATAGATAGATCTAAGGCCGAAAGGCAATAATTTTAAGTATATGGTTTAGTTTAGAGCGCTCGCTTGGAGCCAGTAAGCTAGATTAAGATAAATGTTAGTTTTAAATTAGATTTAATCGTTTTTGTCTAGTATATAAGTTTAGTTAAGAAGACAAATAAAAATGAATATAAAATGAAAAAATTAGTGTGTTGGACTACTAAGCGAGGGGTCCCAGGTTCGAATCCCGCAAAAAAAAAAAAAAAAAATCCAACTTAGGGTTTTTACCACTGCGCCACCTCTCGCGAACGTCTGACAAACATCCGAGTGTATAATCTGTCCTTAGAGCTTCTCAATTAGCCGTTTGGAATCGGCATAAAATTGTATATCCCTTCCATTCGTTCCAAAAATGAAACTCACACAAAACGATTGGTTGTGAGAAGCTAGGCCTTGGGTCCCTACGGACCTGTTGCGCCAACTATTATTATATGTAAGTAAAATACGTTTAAAATAGGTGTTCGATTTTATTTATTTGGAATGGCTGGTCCTAGTCGTGGAGTCACAGTTTTGAAGAAAGGCCTTATCGAACCCGAAATGGTTCTAGAAGTAGCACTGGCTAGTTGTTATCCAAATGGTAGTCTCTTATTTTAAAAAAAATGGTAAGTTTCCAAGGTTCTTTAACTTTGAGGAAATTCCATTTTATAAAGTTTGAGAATTTACAAATATGTTTTCATTCGTAGGTAAACAACAAATGCCCATTCCAAGAGAAAATAATATCCAACAAATACAAGCTTACTGAAATCAAAATTTATCTTTAAATACCATGTTGCAATTCATCCCTAAGATCGACCATGATTTCTTTACCAAGCTGATTAATAACCAGATTCCATAACCTTTTTTAACTGTAAAATGAAAATATTAGCATTTTTGTTAATTTATGTAGCTTATCCAAGACTACTCCCTGGAATTAGATTAAATAAATGCATAAAGATGATGTCAATTCTTAGGAAACAAAAGTTATATTAAAGTTATATAAGGCTTTTAGAATTCCACAGGCTGGATCTAAACTCTCCCATCCGACAATCTTAAACAACCAGGCCACTCCTACCTAGCCACCTATCCTACCCCATGCTATGCGGAACTGTATTTCTACGATGTCGATATTTCAGATTGCGCGCAGCCTCACATTTACGATGAGATTGCCAATAGATGCGCCAAATTAAAATGGAATTAGATTGCCTTAGGTAAATAATTCATTTAGGTATATGTTCTTTTACAATCGTTAACGATGTCGATGCATGTATATTAGTGTAACGATGTCAATGCTTATAAAAAGTGTACGTTTAGCTATTATAGGATGCAATGGTGCTGTTCAGACAAATGTAGTAGTGAAAACCCTTTTGAAAGAAATATTTTTGCTTTTAATAAAGTTAGTGCCCCCGTGGCGCTAACCACTATTTTTGGATTGTTGGTTTTGTTTGTAGTTACGTATTCAGTGATTGGATGTAATTACACAAAATCAAGCACATTGAAGATGTGCAAAACGAAATGTTTCAATTGTTGGTCTAGTCTCTAGTGTGTTGTGCGGTATCTAATCATGAAATGCATCCGAAGTTGTATACAAATATATTAAAAATGGCAGATGGTTTGAGGATCATGGATTCAGGGCATAAGTGGGGTATTAAACAAAAATGTTCTTCACCGAAGTATGGAAAGTGTTTCAAGGATATTCCTATAAAGATTTTTGTGAAAGAATGATTCTGTTAATGGTTATTCAGTTTATAGGAGACGAGACAAACCGGCAACAACTGTTGATGTTAGAGGTGAACTGTTGATGTTAGGGATGAAAACTGAATAACAGGTATGTTGCAAGACATCATTATTTTGTAAAATCTTAACACTAGCTGCTTCCATTAGTTCTGTTACGCTAATATTTGTGAATTGCTCATTAATTATTGACTTTAAGCCGTTGTCGTCAAGAATTGTCGGATTTATTACGTTAATTTTAGCAAGTGTGATAGACAACATTAAATTTTCTACCTCAGTGATCATAATTCTATTTCTGGCTAATAAGATTTCATAAAGGTGAGCAGTTTCAACATGCTTCTTTTTAGAACTTGAAAGGATACTATTTACGGTGTCTGTTAACTTATTGATTTGCTCTTGTGTACTTGTATTTATTAATATCTGCCTATTATTTGATTCTGTGAGTTGAGCCTGTGTGAATTTTATCTGTTCAAAATCGTCGAAATCAGGGGTTCCAGCTATTACCTTTAAAGCTGTGCCTAAAAAGTTTAAAGTTTAAATGGCATGACCATTTCATCCCTCATTTCAGAGTACGCAGTCAGGTTAGTCGTGTGTCTGAGGTAGCCATGGTCCTGCCAGATGACGACGTTTCCGTCTACGATTGGGATATAGTCTGAATGAGTGTAATCCGTTAGCCTCGCGGCTACTGTTGTCATGGTTAGAAGCAGTATAATAAGAACCCTGAAAAAGATGTCTCGTTTTTCTTATCAGAAGGATAAAACAAACCTTAAAGGTACAAAATGGCAAAGTTTTCTTACTCTATCATATTCTATTCTGTTCTATTCTACCTTAGGTTGTTCTTGTGGACCACCCTCCCTTTAATGAGAACTGTTGTTCCCAAATCTGCTTCAACTTTTTCTTCCACGTACAGTGGTGTGAGCTTATTACCTAACCTTCTATTGGTTTTACCAATACTTTTTCTCCGACTCGGAAAGTCCTGTTCTGCCTTGATTCATTGTGTCTCTGTAATAAAATTGTGCTTTTTGAATTTTATTCTTTATTTTTTCCATAAACTCGGCAGGGGTCGAGTGAATTATATCAAGTGGTTTTTGGTTAGTTACCGAATGGATTGTTTTGTTGTATTCTATGGTAGCTTGAAGTATTAGGTGGACCGTGTCTTCTACTTTTCTTTCGAGTTTGAGACATCTTGCAATTTCTAGTAGAGTGCTGTGCAGTCTCTCTACTTGGCCATTAGACGTGCTGAGTAAAGGTGGTGTGTTAACTATGTGGACGTTAAAATGGTTTAGAAGAATTGACCTTATAGTTTCGGAATTCAACGATGCCTCATTGTCGCAGAAAATTGTTTTTGTCTGAGGAAAAATGTTCATTAGCTGCAGGATCGGCGTTTTCACGTCCGCAATTGTACGGTACAGTATCGGTTGGACTACCGCAAATTTAGAAAACTTGTCGACGCATGTTAGGAAATATTTTTTGTCTGTAGAAAATATGTCAATTTGAAGTATTTTTCCTGCATATGATGGGATTGGCGTCTCGCCGATTAGTTGTTTCGTTGGGTGTCGGTCATACTTGGCCTTTGAGCAAATTTTGCAATTTGCAATAATCTCGTTTGCCAGCTTGGTCATTTTTGGGAAAAAATAGTCACGTAAAATCTGTTTCACTTTCTCCTGAGCAGCTCTGTGTGCCCGGTTATGTTCTGCAAATGCAATTTCCTTTTGTTCAACTTTGTCGAAAATATCCACCACGAATTCTTTAGAATACCAAAACTTTGTTGTTGGGAACAGCTCAACGAACCTGTGCTGAATGTGGGCCAAAACTGGTAGTTCACAATGAATTGCATTAACCACATCTGGTTTTACCATATCTTTCACTGTTTCTATAAGTGTGTCCCTATCTGAGAAATATATGAAGTGTCTGCTCTTCGCTCCAAAAATAATGAAAGAGCGGGTTGAGGCTAATGGTGCCTCCTCTATAATTATCTGATTTCTAAAACAGTTTATTGGTTTTTCTGTCGTCTCGATAGTGTAGGTCAGGGATTGTTCACTGTGAATTGTGGCCACGTCAGAGGCTGCTTCGTCCTCCAGAGCGTGAACTTTTTGTCGCGACAGTGCGTCAGCGACATGGTTTTCCTTTACTGGTTTGTAGAATGTGTGAGCATTGTGCTGTCCGCGAGTTCGATTTGGTGAAATCCTGACTTTAAGTCTAGGGTTGTAAAATACTTTGCCTGACCCAAATTTGATAAAATAACCATAACGTTAGGTATGGAATATTTATCGTCAATTGTTTTTTGGTTGAGTTTTCGAAAGTCCATTACTAGACGTTTCTTTTTATTGCCCAACTCGTCAGTACTTTTCTTATCAACAACCCAGATAGGATTATTGTAAGGGGATCTGGAAGGCCTGATGATGCCATTCCTTAAAAGATCCTTTATTTCGTTATTAACAAAATTGGCTACACCCATAGGGTATGGGTACAGTTTTGAGTAAATAAGGTCGTTACTTTCAGTTCGAATAGTAGCGACAATGTTTGTGTTAAACGGCAGCAACTCGTTAGAGTCTGCAAATACCTTAACTCGCTTCTTCATCATTTTTTGGAAGTCAAAAATATATATCATCTATTTTTACAAAATTAACATTTTCGCATTTGTAGAATTTAATTGCTTCTGATCCAGAATCAAAGCAAATTACGTTTTCTCTCAAACAAATTGTGGCATTGACCTGCGTTAGCAAATCAAGACCAATTATACCATCGAAGGTCGTAAGACTAGGACGTATAAAAAAGGGACTGCTAATACCAAACGTTTTTATTAAACATTTATACTTAATATTGTCAAAACCATGAATTGATTTTACTAGAAAAGGGGCGTTAACCGACAAGACAAGTTTTATGTAATTTTTCGACGCCCCAGTATCAATTAAAAATTCCATAGGTCTCCCTGCCATTGTTCGTTGTATGAACGGCAGCAGGGAGGTCCCCCTAAAAAATTAACGTAATCGGAATCGGTTGTTTCCGCTTCTACTCCGGCTGTTTCCGATTCAGCTAAGGTTTCATACCCTACCTGATTTTGTGGGAGATTTTCCTGGGAAATATGGTTAAACCTTTGCCGTCTCTCTCCAGACTGTCTTTCAGAGCTATTCGACCTCTTAAATCCATATCCCTGCCCTTGGTTATTGGTATTATTTCCAAAGTTATGCATTGGATAGTTGGTCGACTGGCGGAAGCGCGACGATGTGGGATCTACATCCATTCTTTCAACCGGTTCGGGCCTATGAAGGCCCTGGTTACCATAACTGTGTAGCCTACATTCCCTGAATGGCTGGGTTATTAGTTTGGTTGCTGTAATTATTACTATTGTTCCTATTATTTAAATTGGGTTTATTTTGCGATCGGTTTTGCGGTCGCTGACTCTCAGACCTTTGTGCTTTTTCTTCAGAATTCTTGGCATAGTTCGTTGCGAACATGTACCTTTCATGGTTTGACTCAACTTCTTGAGCCAATGCCAGAGCGGCGGGTAAATCGGACGGACGGGCTGAAAAAAGGACGTCGCTGAGTGATTTTTCCAAACCAGATATGAACACGCGAAGCGCATCCGTTCTGTATTTCTCGTTAGTAGAGCCAGCTAAAACGCTGTCGAATGTCATTATAGTTTTATTTGTCAGAAGTGTGAGTTTCCTCTCAACTTCATCGTAGTACTGTAAAATTGGAAGATTACCCTGTCTGAGAGTATTCAGTTCCTGTTCGATCAAGTATATTGGCCGTTTGTCGGCGTATGTAAAATCGAATCTAGCTATAATAGCTTTAAAATTTAAAACTGTATTGAACGAGAACAAAACGGCGTCGGTCGATCCCCTAATCTTATTTCTGATAATACCTATTGCTTGGTAGTGTCTTGAGCTGCCATTATATTTCTCAAAGACTTTATATGCGGAATGTGCTGCCTGTCGCCAGGACACATAATTTTCCTGCCTGCCATCAAACTCTGGTAAAGATTTGAATATGTCAAGAGTCTCATCGCACTCAACACCCTCTACTATTTCCGTATCCTTATACACTTCTGGTTTATTCAATTTTGTGTTTGAAAATTTATTTACTATCTCGTCTAGTTTTTCATTGAATTCCTCCCTCTGGGTCTCTAGTGCGCTGCGCACTGCGGATTCTATTACGACTTTCAAACTTTCGGCGTTCATATTTATTTCTTTTCCGTTATCTCTTTCGCTAATATGAAAACACCTAAGGTTTTCGAGCACTTGACTCAAATCAGAATCACTATCACTATCACTATCACTAACACTCATCAATTTTCTAAGCACTGAGTTAATAGACACAATTTTGGATCTAGTTTGGATAATAATAATTCTAATTCGAATTTACACCAATATTGTATAATATTTGTTCAAACAATTCTTGACTTCCTGACTTTAGATGTGTATTTATTTATTATTATTAGATATGATGAGCAAGTCACTAACATTTTCTCAAATTCCTTATTGGCCAATCCAACAACGACATGTTTTGACGCTCAAAAAAATGTTTTACCACTCTGGCGTTGTGAATGGGTGCGCTATTTTTTTCATCGGAGAAAACAACACGGTACCATTCCTTACTCCACGTCATGTTGGCACGGCAGAAACTGAGGCGTTGATCTTTACGGTATGGTTTAGGCGGTGGCTTTTTAAGGTTGCGTACCCAAAGGGAAGAAACGGAACTTTATTAATTTGCTTTTGTCCGTCAGTCCGTACCCACTAGACCAATTTTGTACCTAGGTCTATCGCAGAAACTGATTGTCTTAGAAGGCTGAAATTTGCACACAACGGTATTACATAGTTAAACGACAAATACAAATGGTAGAGATACATCGACTGCTTTAAGAGTAATTAGTAATTTGGTGAAAAAAAAAAACTATTTCATTCGCACAAAAAGCTATTTCTTTCTTGATTTACAAAAAAAAATTGATATTAACCTTTTTTGTAGATCATACTCGTAGCTATATATGTGCCGAAGAATGTTTTGCGGAAAAGTTAATATTTTAAAAGATATTTCCAAAAAATCTGTCAATCACTATAAAGTACGCTCCTTTTAACAATTTTTCATTTGTTATTGGAGTGTTTTCTTAATCTATTCCAATTGGAATTTTCAATAAATATTCAACTATTATCATTCTAATTCACAAACCAACACCATACTCCATCCAGATACCAGACCATAAACTAAGAATTAAATAGACCGTCAGCTCTTCCAACTTAAGAGAGTTTGCCTACAAGCTGTTTTCCGTGTTCCTATGTGCGAAAGTATGTGTGCCATGTTAAAGTCCATAAGACGCACGCATACATTTGCACATAGCAACTTGACAGATGACTGACAACTCATTCTGTGGTAACATTGGAAAAAATTCAAAAAATTCAAATAATTTGCCGTTATAGGGATGTGTCTAGAAAACGGTGTGTATGGTATGGTGAATTTAGTAAAAATTTCTATTTCATTAAAACGAATATTACAAGGACTTATTTTATTTTATCTAGATAATCCATACAGTACAGGATGTTTACATTGTGGTTGTAAACAATGGAAACCGATGAACTATAGGGATCATCGGCAAAAATAAAATAAAATCAGTATCTACAAATAATTATTTGGAATTTTACCGATAGTATACCTATACATTTTATTCCCGTATAAAGCAATTAAATTCGTTTTCGTTGATTGTATTTATAAGACATTTTTGTTATTAAAGTTCAATGAAAATTTAGAAAAAAAAAATAATTTTAAAAAGTTGAAAGAATTTTTTTTCGTCAGCCAGAGTCATTTTTTCGTCATGAGAATTTCTAAAAATTAGTTTGTCATGTCCTATGAAATTTGTATATCGTTTTGAATGTAACATTTCGAAAAGAAATCTGCACCAAAATAGTATGAAGACCAACAGCCCAATTGATAGGACAAAAAAGTTATTTTCTAAATAAACATTATTCACGGCTGTTCTCGGCTGACTCAAGTGTTTTCATTAATTATTACGCTAGTTTGAAATGCTTGAAATTGTTGAAATTTTGTAATAATTTTTTTGCCTTTTTGTTTTCTGAAAAATTCATGAAAAAATTTTAACTCAAAACTCAAAACTGTTACCCACTCAGAAATGTTCATGTCTCTGTCCTGAACCCCAACGAACTTTAAATTTGAATATTCCTAATCAATTCTTCCATTTGAATTCGTTGCCTTTTTCCTGTCGACATTCCCCGGCGAAATAATTTTTCGCCAAAAACAACAAACGAAAACAAAAGAATTACTGTAAGTACCAAAATGTATTATTTTATTCCTGCGAATGAATATTTCGCAGTTTATTTCTTTATTGATACGTTGATTACATTAGTTACTAACCATTTTGTAAGATAAATGTTTTCGTGGTGAAATAAAACAACAAATGTAAACTGTTGGAACGCATCCATCAGCTGATAGAAACTTACCAACTTCCCTACTGTCAGTCACTGTGCTTAGCACTGTCTCTTTATTTTTCCCACGTAGCGTGGGCATTTTTCCCTTTTCATCGAACTCAAATTCCCTCGATTTGTTTATGAAAAAATGTTTCTTCGAAGAGTAAAATTAGTATTATTCGGATAGAAATTCATATTAAATTAACCTTCAGTATAAAAATCGCAGTTTGTTAACATTATAATAATTATTTATTGGTACTAGAAATTTTTACTAAAAGTTAAATCCCTTTTTTATGGACATTTAGTGTGTTGCAATGTAGTTTGAAGGTTTCTTTATCAGATTCCTAATATTTCCACAATTTTGATGCTATATTTTAGTTTTGCACGGAAGGTTTTTCGGACGTCAACATTTCTACAAAAAGGTAGAAATACCACGATGTTGGATGACTGCTCGGTGTCATTATTTGTTTATACCCTCTCCATTCAGAATTCTTTTTTTTTTGCTGCTTCACATGTAGTCACGCATACGAAATTTAAGAGAGAATTTTCTTTTCAAATTTTCGAGGGGAATCGGGTAGGTGCACGGGAGCTGGCGGTCTATTTAGTACTTAGTTTATGTACGGAACCTTCGGTGCAAGAGTGACAATCGAACTTTGCCCTTTTCTTTAAATTAGATTTCAAGTACTTAAGCTCTGTTCAGATGATTGCCAGATCTGACAATATTGTCAGATCTACCAACCGTCTGCCAACCGTGTGAACTGGCAATTTTGTCTACCAATATTTGCATAAAAGTCATTGACAATGACAATGAAATTGTCAGGTTTCTGCCAATCGTCTGAACACCCAATTTTATCATTGTCAGACCATTGCCAGACGCTTATGACATTTGCAGACCCATTTGCTATTTGCAGGTGTGCTGTGGTTACGACATCTGTAAATTTCTCATTTGTAGACAAATATTTTTCATATTTGAACGAACAAAACGAACGGTGTTATTTTCGTTGCATTTGTCTGTAGATTGGTGCAAAATGTGTGAATTATATAATTTCAAATATGTACGAGGACGAAAAAGTCAATATAGCAACGAAGAGGATATATGAAAGTTTATAACCATTTCCTTTTTTATTGATACTTCTAAAAGGATCAAGAAATATTTATGATCCTTTCTTTTCACTTTTTGTGTTAGATATATTTTATATTTTCCGATTATGATGCTTGTAAAAGTATCTGGAAATGATTATGATCCTTCTTAATTACTTTTTGTTTTGTCATTTGTATTCTTCCTTTTAGGACCCTAGCAAAAGGATTTAGAAATATTTAGGTATGATCCATTCTCCAATGAAATTTGGAAATTGCCAAAGTTCGTAAATTTGGTAGCAACAGAATCCCAGGCCTCTGGTGTTCTCGGCGTCGAGAACTCAAATTGTGCTTTGTGGAAGTTAACGTAAAACATATCAAAAATCAGCGACACGCGCAGCAAGCCCAGCCATGCGCGAAGCAAGCAGATGCGACGTCAGCACATTATACCGAGTGTGGGATAGATACCTGGAATAGCGACACTGCACCGTGGGAACGATGCAGACGTCAGCAGATTAATTGGATTTAGAGTAAGTTAGGTTTTAAGTATTTCAATATTGTTAGTTCAGTTAATAAGTAGCTGCGAAGGCATCAGTTTTTAAGTAGCCGTGAAGGCATTCGGTAATAATAAAACAAATTTCATCGAATTGTTTGGAATACCTACATACTCAAACAATTGCGATACAATTGTGGCAATTCATCCTCGTTACTCTCAAATACGTACACGGCCAAAACAATCGCAATTGCATATTTTGTTCCATTTAAATTTTTTTTCTATTATTACGTGCTTCTCATTCACCACCAAATGAAAAAAAAAAAAACTTTTTTTATTTGTCTCACAATGCCTGCAAACGGAACTGGCAATTTTCTACCTGAAAACGTTGCCAGAAAAAATATTTGTAGGCATACCATCTGCAAATGAAATTGTCAGAGTTTGGGTTAAAACCTGGCAATTCAATTCAATTCAATTTTATTATTGTCTCAAAAAATTTACAGTTGTTTGTACTTTTACATCTGCAAAGCCGTATGGGCTTGCCTGCAGAAGATTATTTAAAAAGATTACTATTATTTTGAGTTCTAATACATATGATTTACAATTACAATTTTAGAAATGTATGTTTTTTAAAGTTGAAATTGTTCATGATTTTTATAAAATTGTTTAACTTTTTTTCAAAAAAATTGGCTTTTCTAAGCTGCGTAAATCTGCTGGTAGTTCATTGAATGCTGTAGGGATCGCTACATCATATTTTCGTCGTCCATACTCGTTCCAGTATCTCGGGATATCGTGTCGGTCTTGATGTCTTCGTCTGGTGTTATAAATTTGCTGTGTCGGGATCCTGTGGTTGATGTCGTCTTCAAATTGTGATATTATCTCTAGCTTGTGTAGGTTTTGTATGGTTAAAAGTCTCGTGCTGCTATCATTTTGACGCCAGTTGATGTTGTGTGTACGTAATTTTGATCGATATACCAATTTCTGTATCCTTGTTACCGTTGATTTTAAATTTAGTTGTTGTGGTGCATTTCCCCATGCTAAAATTCCATATCTCAGATGCGATTCGACAAGTCCGAAATAGCATTGTCTAAGAACATCAGGTGTACATAAGTAACTAAGGTGGAATAGCGCATATCCAGATTGCCGAAGTTTCATTGTAAGGGCCTGCAGGTATTGGCTCCATTTCAGGTTATAGTCCACTATTACTCCAAGGTATTTGTATGTTGATACATTCTCAATAATCATTTCGCAGTTATCCTCATTTTGTAGTAGTTGTGTCAAAACGGCAGCCGTATCTTGCACACTGTGGAATGTGGCAAGATAAGTGCCACGATATAAATAATCAACATCTGCACTCAGTTTTATACTTTTCATTTATACTTGTTAATCTTTTTTTATTTTTATTTTCTAAAAAAAAAATGTTTTTACTGTTTTGAGAAACTGATAGATTTAAAATCATTATTTCAATTTGTTCAAAAAGAAAAGAAGCGATTTTAAAACGAACGCAAAAACGAATAAAAATAAAAGAAATAATAATAACGACTGCATTTTTATGATGCCACCTCTTAGGAAACAAAAGGTTTGTTAAGCAGTAACATTATTACAGTTTATTTTCTTTACCAGCTGAGCTTTCGACATGGTCCTACCGAACCGAATGGAATTAGCTGATCTATGGGTGTTGCAGACTCACGTCTCAAAGAGTAAATGCTTTCAATCTATGGACTCTTTTCACTCTCAAGAGCTGAGCGTATTTTTTTTTATATATATAAAGCGTTTGATCTACTTTTGTCTGGTGATTTATTAATTTTAGATTTTTTAAAGGAACTCAAGCGACAATTGCTGAATGATGAATCCGATGCAGATCGATCGAAAACGAGCTCAATACGAGTTTTTCGCAAGCGGAAGCTGATTACAAATGCACTAGTTGCTGAAAAAGCAGGTACTTAAGTACAATTGCAGATGGTTTATGGGTCACATTATGCGTGGCCATAACCAAACGCAAAATGGATTATGGGTTACAATTGCGTAACCGTAACCAAAGAAAGTTGCTTATGGGTCACATTATGCGTGACCATAACCAAACGCAAAATGGATTATGGGTTACAATTGCGTAACCATAACCAAACAAAGTTGCTTATGGGTCACATTATGCGTGGCCATAACCAAACGCAGAATGGATTATGGGTTACAATTGCGTAATCATAACCAAACAAAGTTGCTTATGGGTCACATTATGCGTGGCCATAACCAAACGCAGAATGGATTATGGGTTACAATTGCGTAACCATAACCAAACAAAGTTGCTTATGGGTCACATTATGCGTGGCCATAACTAAACGCAAAATGGTTTACGGGTTGCAATGCGTGACCATAACCAAAGATAATGTTTTATGCGTCAGAATATGTGTGACTACTGTTAAGGCAGACTAATAAGAAGTATTCTTTTTTAGAAAAGAAAATTCAACAAAGCAGTTGTAAGCGCCTATCTGTTTCAGAATCGAAACTTGAATTGATAGAACGAGAGTATTCTGGACCATGGGCTCCATCATACAAACCCGAACAGAGCAGCAACGATTGTGTTACTAGTTTGACACCAGTTCAAAAGAAACGGCGTATCAAACAAATAACGATGCCAAGGTCAACTAATAATACAAATGAGTCAAGCACTTGGCGGGAAATGAAATTGGCTGCGCTCCATCGAATTTTGAATTTCACTCAGCAAATCGAATTTATTGATGCTGATCAGCATGAAATTCAAACAAAGCTGGAGATGCTAAACGCGTGCTGGAATGATTATGAGGACGCATGTCACCAATACTTCTTGATGGGTAACACAGCTGATCATACATTTCTGGAACAAGGCGAAGCCATTTATTTCACCGCCAAGGCAGCACTGCGATCGCGGCTGGCGGTATTGACACCGCAAGTACCAGAACAGACAACTCAATCTGATAACAATGTGTTGCAAATTGAGTGGAGTGATATTCCGAATCAAAATAGATTGCCAAAATTTGCTGGAGATTTTGCGAAGTGGGCACCATTTCGCGATGTGTTTATTGAAGAGGTACACAATAACCAGAAACTGACAAATTCACAGCGTTTACGAAAACTCTTGTCTGCTTTGGAAGGCCCTGCAAAACGTGCAGTTGGTGAATGGTCCGTAGCAAACGATGGTAATTATTTATTGGCATGGTCTTCATTGAGACAACAATATGATAACGACCATCAAACCATCCGAGCTCACATGCAAGAAATCAGTGCTTTGCTTCCAGTACGCCATCAATCATTTGAAGATTTGCGCGAAATTTTGGATACTGTGCGGGTGAACCGACGACATTTACTATCACTTTTATCAACAGAGCAGTTGGTCGATTTTCAGTTTCTGCACCAAATCGAACAAATGCTTGACACAGAGGGACGACGCGAATGGGAAATGCGCCGCCGTGTTAACGAACTACCCAATTTGACTGAAATGTTCGCATTTTTGGAGCAGCGTGCAAATTGTATCGCGAGTCTAGCGATTAGTAGCAGCATACCACGTCCATTGGCAGCTGATGATTCACGCAATGTTACAAGGTTTTTCCCCAGCAGAACGCAGCGTACATCGAGCCCTTTGCAATCAACATCAGTGAATTCCCAAGGCCAGCTCCCAATGGTACAGTTTAATAATCGTAAACGTCCAACGGACAATCGCAAGTGTTTCAAATGTAACTTGCCAGGCCATGCAATGTTTCATTGTGATAAGTTCAAGGCGATGCCAATGAACGGTAGACTGGAATTGGTGCAGAGGAAGCGACTGTGTGAATCATGCTTCAGTCCAAATCATTTGGCAAGAAATTGCCCCAGAGAACCTTGTCCTCGATGTCCGGGTCAAAGGCACAACAGCACAATCTGCCCGGGATATAACCAAACGAAATCCGAAGAAATGGTTGCTCAGACAAATGCCTCTGTCGAAGCACAATAGCAATCAGCTCAGTCTATTGGGCACTGTGACTTAGATATATCTAATTCTTGTGTTGTCAATTCACCGTTGCTGGAAGGTCAACAAGACAAACACCCAATGATAAGACTGGCTTTGCTTGCAACAGCACAAGTGCGGTTGAGAGTCGGTCCATTTACAACGCAGCCGATTAGAGCGATGTGTGACTCAGGTTCTCAAGTAAATCTCATCAGTAAAAAAATTATAAAAATGGACCTGCTTCCAACAAAACAGTGCAGTATACGAATTGTGGGAGTTAACAGTGTTTCACGACACCCAATTACAAGGAAGGTGTGCTGTCAATTGCTCTCCCGTTTCAATGAAAAGCCAATAACAGAGATTGAGTTGCTTGTAGTGCCCGAATTATCTATAAGCTTATTACCAAACACACTAACATCCGTCGATTTGGCTCCAAAAGATATTCAGCATGCATTGGCAGATCCAGTTTTTAACATACCGGGACCTGTTGATATGCTGCTTGGTGCTGGTATTTGGTCAACAATTGTGCAAAATATTAGCTCGACAAATGAATTCGGCATCATTGCACAAAGTACGAGACTAGGATGGTTGCTTTACGGTGGTGGTTTATGGCCATTAGAAGAAGCACAGGTGGGCTCTACATTAGGATATGCAGAAGATCTTGAACTTGTTACGCTACTGCATAGGTTTTGGGAAGTAGAAGAGATCCCTGCATGCCGAGTACGAACAACTAAACAGGAGGAGTGCGAACAATTCTTTATAAGCCACCATTATCGAACGTCAACTGGCAGGTATGTCGTGGGCATTCCATTCCGCAGTGATATAGATGAAATTGGATCGTCACGAGATATCGCGTTGCGGCGTTTATATTCTTTAGAGCGACGTTTTGAGCGTGATACAGCATTGCGTGAGAAATATGTTGCGAGTATCAACGAGATGGTGGAAGCGGGTCATTTGCTCGAAGTTGATCGTGAGCCAATTGGATGGTGCTACTATATTCCTCATCATGCGGTCACACGTAAATTTCGTGTCGTTTTTGATGCATCTTGTAAAACCAGCTACGGAATATCTCTCAATGAGGCACAAATGATTGGCGAAAAATTGCAAGACGATTTATTTGACCTCATCATGCGTTTTCGTACTCATCGAATCGGAATTACAACTGATGCTCAAAAGATGTATCTGCAGGTCGGAATTCTTGAGGAACAGTGGGATGTTCAGCGGATGCTTTGGCGGTCAGATCCAAAAACTAGGGTGAAAGAATACTGGTTAACTAGAGTAACATTTGGAATGACCTCGGCGCCTCACTGTGCAGTACGTGCAATGATCCAGTGTGCACGAGACCAACAAAATGAATTTCCAAGCGGAGCAAAAGCAATTGAGAAGGATTTTTATATGGACGATGGCATAACTGGTGCAGACAATGAAGATGAAGCGCACGCGTTGTGCATCGAAATGTCAACACTACTTGAAAATGGTGGGTTTCATTTGAAAAAATGGCACTCTAATGGCGTTAACGTCGTGCCAACCGAAAAAGCACAGTCAGTAGAAGCGGTAGAGTTGGGAGAATTCGATGACACGACAGTACTTGGTCTGCGATGGTTACCTAGCACTGATGAGCTATCTTTTAAATTCCAGCCTCAGCCGCCAGAAGAGACTCAGAAGATGACCATGCGTAATATATTCAGTCAGATTGCACAACTATTTGATCCAAATGGTTATTTAGGTCCAGCAATCGTCGGAGCAAAGATCATCATGCAACGAATATGGAAAGCGAAAATCGATTGGGACACACAAGTGCCGGAGAACATTGGTAATGATTGGATTAAATTCCAATTACAACTGCCGAAACTGACACGCATTCACACTTCACGGATTTGCTGATGCATCTGAGTCTGCTTATGGGGCCGTCATTTATGTCCGAGTTGAACATGCGAATGAAACAATATGCACATTACTCACATCTCGGTCTCGAGTGGCACCTTTTAAAACAATGACAATACCGCGCTTGGAATTATGTGCCGCGGTGCTGCTAAGTGAACTTGTCCAAGTCGTAAAGAAGGCATGTCAGTTTGAAAATGTTAATGCTGTATTGTGGACTGATTCGTCTATAGTATTACACTGGATGGAGAAGGAAGCAGAGCTTTTGAAACCATTCGTGCATAACCGAATCCAAACAATCCGTAAATTAACAGCTGACTGCAAATGGCGACATGTAGCGACCATTGACAACCCAGCCGATGCATTGAGTCGTGGGGTGGATCCAGCCGAGCTTCAGTCTCTGAAAATATGGTGGAATGGTCCAGCTTGGCTGGTAAGAAATGACATCGAATGGCCTGCATCTCGAGCAGACTTTTCCGTGCTGATCGATAAAGAGATACACGCTGAAATTAAGTCAAATTGGCTTGAAAAGGCAAACGATAAGAAACTGCGTCCGATTCAAAAAACATTCATCGGTGCTACTGTATTCGAGATGCGTGGAGAGGTTTCTTTGATGCACACCAAGTCGGATGTGCTCACTCGAACATCGTCATGGCGTCGCCTCATTCGACGTACGGCCTGGATGTGGCGATTTATAAGCAATCTCAAGTGTCATGGAGAGAACAAGTGTAAACGAGAATCTAGCGACGTTACCGAAGCAGAAGAGGAGATGGCTATAACTTCGTGGGTTAAACGAGAGCAATCAATTTATTACGGCCCAGAGCTGAACGCTTTACGGCATGGACAATTAATACCAGTAAAAAGTCAATTGCTACGACTCAGCCCAGTGATCGACGAGAAATTCATCATCCGAGTAGGCGGCCGATTAGAGAATGCCCTATTATCGTACGACCAGAGACACCCTATTATACTGCCCGATGTAAGCCACCTGTCTCAATTGCTCATACGGGACGCTCACAAGCAGACCCTACACAGTGGTTTTCAAATAATGGCGGCAGCTTTGAGACAACGCTTTTGGATTACAAATCTTCGACGTGCAGTACATACCCAAATTTCGAGATGCATTCCATGTGTACGACAAAGGCAGAAACTGTGCGAACAAATAATGGGAAATCTTCCAGCAGATCGAGTGCGACAAAGTCCGCCTTTTGCCCATACTGGCGTTGATTACGCCGGACCTTTCGAGGTTAAGGCGCGCGGCGGCAGGTGTAGAATCATCGAAAAGAAGTATGTCGCTGTATTTGTTTGCATGTCAACAAAGGCTGTTCATCTCGAATTGGTTGAAGATTTATCTACAAAGGCTTTCATTTCAGCCTTTCTACGATTCACTAGCATTCGAGGCAGTTGTACCCATTTATGGAGTGACAATGGAACGTGTTTCGTTGGAGCAGAAAAGGAATTGACACAAATGATAAACAGTTGGTCACAGATTGACTCGGACGCTTACCGGGAAATGCGAGAGTTAAGGGTTAAGTGGCATTTCATTACACCATCTGCGCCGCATCAAGGCGGTTTATGGGAATCCAAGGTGAAAGCCATGAAGCACCATTTGCGTCGGGTTGTCGGGAAACAGAAACTAACCAGCAGTGATTTTCAAACACTTCTAGCGCAAATAAGTGCTATTTTAAACTCACGGCCACTTACGGCGATAACAGATGACCAAGACGACTTTAATTTCTTGTCACCTGGGCACCTAATCAATGGAAGGCCACTCAAGCAGCTGTTCGGAGAGCGAATCGATGAAACACCCAAGAATGCATTACGACGGTATGCAGTTACGCAGCCTTTATCACAATCCTTTTGGAAGCAGTGGCATCAAACATATTTAAATGATTTGCAACAGCGTCCAAAATGGAAAATAGCGCAATATAATTTGAAGGTGGGTGATTTAGTGCTGATCAAGGATGAAAACGCAGCGCCAACTTTTTGGGCAACTGGTCGAGTGACACAAACATGTCCTGGAACTGACGGTCATGTAAGAAATGTTGAACTACGTGTAGCTGGCAAGAAACGACGAATCATGAGGCCAGTCCAAAAACTAGTGCTATTGCCGTTAGATCAAATTGATGTATCTTCCGATTCATCAAGGGGGGAATGTGTCAAAACGGCAGCCGTATCTTGCACACTGTGGAATGTGGCAAGATAAGTGCCACGATATAAATAATCAACATCTGCACTCAGTTTTATACTTTTCATTTATACTTGTTAATCTTTTTTTATTTTTATTTTCTAAAAAAAAAATGTTTTTACTGTTTTGAGAAACTGATAGATTTAAAATCATTATTTCAATTTGTTCAAAAAGAAAAGAAGCGATTTTAAAACGAACGCAAAAACGAATAAAAATAAAAGAAATAATAATAACGACTGCATTTTTATGATGCCACCTCTTAGGAAACAAAAGGTTTGTTAAGCAGTAACATTATTACAGTTTATTTTCTTTACCAGCTGAGCTTTCGACAGTAGTAGTTGGTTTCCTGCGGTATGTAGACATTCATCGCTGTGCATCTTAATTGTTAATTTATATTTTAATATATGTAGTGGACGGATGTGCATTACCTTTGTTTTCTGTGCATTTATGACAAGGCCATGGTCATGACACCATGCCAATATTGCATTGAAATCAATTTGCATAATTTTTTCCGCTGCTTCGATGTTTTTATGACTTACAATAATGGCTGTATCATCTGCATATGCAAAACCAGTGCTGTATTTTAAAGTTGATATCAATTCATTCACGTATATAATGAAAAGGAGAGGACCTAACTTTGATCCTTGTGGTACGCCATATTTCGCATTCTCCTCTTCGCTAAGGTGTTCACTGATTCGAACCTTAAATTTCCTTCCCTTTAGATATTTTTCAAAGCATATTAGGATTGATCCCCTTACTCCGACTTTTTCTAACTGCTTCAGAATGGTTTTATGACAAGAGTGCGATTACATTGTGATTTTTTTCAAGACTAAAATTGATTCTGTTTGCGAAATCTCCCAGTAGTCGATTAATACTTTTATTGTTTCTAAACCCAAATTGATTTTTTTCTAGGAGCTTATAATTTTCAACATACTCATACCACCTTTTAGTAACAACCTCTTCTAGTACCTTATCTATAGACGAAAGGATAGATATAGGCCTATAGTTCGAAATTTCATTTTTCTTTCCACTTTTATATATTGGCCGGACAATCGATGTTTTCAGCATTGTCGGTATTGTTGATTGCTCCAAGCTCATTTTAGTTATCTTTGATAGAATTGGGGCCATTGCTATCGAACATTTTTTCAGATCTCTAGGTATACTTCCATCTATTCCCGCCGACTTATTTTCATTTAATGAATTTAATATATTTTCTATTTCTCTGTCCGTGACTTCATCCATATACATTGAACGCTGAACACTATTTGATGGACCAATGTAACATTTATATTCAAATTTATGGATTGTGTTTTCTATTTCATGTGATATTTTTTTCGCAAATTGGTTTGCCCGATTTTCAAAGTTATTTTCGCTTGCAAAGTTTTTAGATAAAATATCGTCCAAGTTGATGGATTTTCTACCTAGTATTGTGTTGACTAGTTTCCATGTTTCTTTCGGATTGTTGGTCGATCTTTGAAATAGCTCTTTATAGTACATTGATTTTGTAGATTTAATTTTTTTGTTTAGGTCATTTCGAAATTTTTTAAACTCACTTTAATACAGTGAATTTCTTCTATTGCTTCTGTACTTCCTGTACAGCCTATCTCTTTCAAGGCATGCGAATTTGAGTTCATTTGTTATCCATTTAGACTCGTTTCCCCTCATTTTCCTTTGATTTTTAACGATAGTCGAAGATTTCATTATGTTTGTAAAGATATTTATGAAGTTTTCATAAAAAGCATTTACTTCAGTGAATTGATCAAGTTGCTCCCAATCATACTCGTTTAATTTTCTTACGAGATTGTGGCTAACGACAAATTTTTCATGTTCATTTTTTATAGTCCCTTTATTAGTGCTGCATAAAATGGCACAAAACAGGCCAAAGTGATCCGATACATTTATTTCAACTACCCCAGAAATTATTTCATTCGTTGATCGTACCATACAATGATCGATTAGAGTCTTACTGTTTCTACTCTTGTTACCGAGTGTATCGTATTTAACAGACCCCTTGATGATATCATGGAAAGGTAGTTACTCACTACGGGACCATGCAGATTGTTTATATTTATGTTTACATCTCCTATTAAAAGAAATGTTTTTTTCTTTTCGATTGCATCTATCTGGTCACTTAATTCAGCGATAAAGTGCGTTACGTTTTGTATTGGTGGTCTATATACTGCCAATAATGTGACTTCCATATGTTTTTTACGCACGTTCAAGATTATTGATTCAAACGATATAGGTAATACATCAATTTTTTCATATAATATATCATCTCTCACGAAAATTAATATCCCGCCTCCTCTTCTTTTGGATCTATTATACGATTCGTTGTTAAAACCATTTATTTTATAAAGATTATTTTCTTCTTTTTTTATGTTTATTTCTGACAATATGATTACATCAATTTCTTGCAAGAATTCACTTACATATATATATAACAATATCATTCCAGTTTGTTTTAATAGATTGTATATTTAAGAAAAAGACAGCCAATCCGTTTACTTTTTGTATATAATTTTTCATTTCCTCATATATTTCCTATTTTTTAAAGTTTATTTTTGAACCTTTATTTGTTTTATTTTCCATTATTATTATTATGTCAAATTTTGGTCACAAGTGTACATTTTGCAATAAATTTGTTGTACTACTTTATCGACATCCGCAGTTGTCTCTATTTCCACCACAATGTTTCCCTCGTTCTTTCTTGCAAGCACTTTGTTGTTTTTAAACCACACATATTTCCAACTTGCTTCTCTTACTTTTGACTTGGTTAACCATAACAATTTCTTCAAGTGAGGGGTTAGCTTACTGTTTATGTATATCTATTATTTGCTTTGAATGCGCTGAATTTTTCTCTCTGTTTACCCTTTCACAGATCTCTTCGTATGTTAATTTCGTTTTGTTTTTTGCTTTTTCGAGAAAAGCAATTTTTGTTTTTTTACGTGCGAAGCTCACTGAGAGATTTTTCAATTGTTTGTTAGTCCGGTCTGTGTATGCGTAGATTTCTTCGATGTCGTTTTCATTTATTTGCAATTCTGATGTCTCACCAATTGCACTAACTAATTCAAATGCGTTATCTGTTGCTTTCATGGGTACATTTTTTATTTCTATATTTTTCTCGATTTGCTTCTGTTCCAGTTTGTTTATGTTTGTTTGAAGACTTGCTATTTGCGTGTCTTTCATTTCTTTTTGTTTTTTATGTTCGTTTATTTCTATCATTACAACAGTGTGAACTAGCAATTTGGTGTTGTTAGGTAGTTTGCTATTGTCAGATTATTTGCAGCTCATTGCTATATCATTTGTAAACCTGAAAATATTGCAGATCTGGCAATCGTGTGAACATAGCTTTTGATTTCGAAATAGTCCGCTTTACCGCAGACACACTTGCTCAAAACCACTTTTTTCTCTTTGGTGAATATACAGGCCACACACGCTGTAAGCCTTGATTTTAGCTCTCTCATCCTCTGTCAATGATTTACCACGACCCATTTTAATTGAAACTATGTAGGTATCTTAAAATGACTAAAAGTTATTATACAGTATTTTTGCATAACTACCTGCTTTGGCTTTCACACGAAAATTGGTATTAGAGGAGGGGTGCAATTCAAGTGAACCAAAATGAAACTTTTTTTTTTCCCAGTAATTTGCAACAACATAACTGCAACTAAGCAACGGAACATTTCCAATGCATGAACTTGGTTTGAATTTGCATTAGAAGTTATAAACTGAATGTGCCGATGGACGTCTGTGGGGCTGCAAATGACGTGGGAGTGTCTGATTGTGTAACTCTCCGAGTGGTTGGAATTATTTCAAGGTCCATATTCAATTATGATTGAAAGAAAAAATCTCTGTTGAAAAGGTAAACTATCTTAAGTCGATTTAAGTAAATTTTTAACAGTTTAGCGTAAAAGATTTCCCTATTCAATACGCGTAGTTGTACCAAACCCTCGTCCTTGTATCTGAATTGTATCCCGAGTTATAGAAAATCAAAATCATCTTAAGTTGATAAAAATGCGTATTAACATATATTTACTTCTTGTAAGAAAAACGTCTTATTTCAATTAAGATATTTAGGTCAAAACATAATTAGGATTTCCTGAAAAGCCAAAACATCTTATGTCGATATAAGATTGTTTGCTCTGTGTAAGTTACTAAAAATTGTGTACCTAACTCGACTTAAGATAAAATGCATGTGAAATATATATCAAATGTGTGAAAAATTATACTAAGTCTACTTAGGATGATATTCAAATTTAAAAAAAAAAAAAAAATGATAGAAACAATAGACCATAAATTTCTTGTTCCAGGCCACACTCACATGGAATGTGAATGTGTCGTAGATCACTCCATCATAGAGCGTAAAAAGAAACGAACACATATCCAAATACACCATCCACGAGACTGGTATTTGTTTATATCTTCCGTGGGGTCGAAGCATGTTTTTGAAGTGGTAGAAATGGACCAAACTATGTTCTACAAATTTTCAGCTACCCTTAAAGACAAATTTTGTTGGAGAAAGGTAAATGGCGAAATATTCAAAAGGAGCAGTGTTAAGTGGCTCAGATATTCAAGACAGTTTGGACGATTATACTACAAGACC
The DNA here is from genome assembly GCA_963082955.1 of Cheilosia grossa. NCBI lineage: Eukaryota > Metazoa > Arthropoda > Insecta > Diptera > Syrphidae > Cheilosia > Cheilosia grossa. Next base: position 49,763,444 of record OY720144.1, on the reverse strand, counting down.
AGCTTGAATAATGACGAAGAGTTCAAAGCATTAAATGTTAAAAAAAAGGGACATTAACCAGGTAGCAATAAGCGACATGAAAACAGCTTATAGTGGACCTATTAACATAACTTCAGCAAAGAAGAAAGATCTCGTGGACATGTTAGATTTAATAAATAATAATTCCCATCATTTTTATTTAAACTTGCCAACCGCAGATGGACCAGATATCCACCCTGACTTAAACGAAGAAAGTGATGATGATTAGCTTCATTTGTTCTTAAATTCTTAAATCACATACAATATTGTATTGTAAGTTTTTATTAATGTTTGCTTAATCGAAACATTTTTTATTTTATGACCTAAGGTTTTAAATAAAAAAAAGTACAAAACATCTTATGTTATGCTAATATTTCATTAAACAAAGCACTGAAATGCGCACATCATCTAAAGTCGATTTAAAAACTAAAATCGATACTACACAAAATCTTCTAAAGTATCTTATATTCTTAATGGGCAAACACGCGAAAGGTAAATCATCTTAGATTGCATTTTGTCCTATATCTCGCTGATTTTTTAAAATATTGTTTTGAAACGTGGCTAGGAAAAAAGAAGATTAAATTTCCCTTCTAAAAAGCCCTTACCTTAGAGTTAAAATTTGGAGGCTTTTTTTAAATTAGGTTTTTTGATGTTTTTTTGCTCTCCTGAAAAACTATGAATATTGACTTAAGATAGTTTACATTTTTCTTAAAGTTCCTCTATCATCGTAATGTCAGAATTGATTAACATCTCGAGTTCGAAATTTTGTACGACTATAATATATTTCTCTTACTAGAGAAAGTTAAAAATACTATTAATGTTAATACAAAGTCAGAGGGTTTTGATTGATTTTCAAGATGAAATTTTCTTCGTAGTGATTACGGGCATGCAAATGAAAAAATAGGTGCAGTGATAAGACCATTTTAATTCAAGAAAGATGTCGTGGAGAGTGAAGTTCGTTATTACTACCTGTAATGTAACTGCAGCAAAACTTCCAGTTATTAACAATTTAAATTTCCAAATAAAAGTACTTAAGCACTGATATTAGATACTTACTGCATTTTAGGTAATGTTGAAAAAATCATAAATGTGCTTCTTTTGGGTAGGTATGTCATCTACCAAGCCAATTTTGCGTATTTCTTATACTTATTTTATAATATTTCTGTTTAAATATTATTGTTGATATCTAATAGGGTACCTATTATTAATTAAATAATTTCAATAACAAATTATAAAAGTCTAAATTTGACATAAATTTAAAACCCTAAAAATAGTGCGATTGCATACCTACCCAAACAAAAACATTAAAATTGAAATAAATTCCTCATGAGCAAAGAGATACTTTCTCAGCAGAACTATTTCAGTCTGTGGAAAACAGAGAAATATTTACATTTAACCGCTACAATAGGCGCTTTTCTTTTTTAGTTCAGAGCTGAGCACTAAACAGAGCTCGAGCATTATGAGCGCGCTCTGAACCGAGTGTGCTCACAGCATTCTTACATGTTGTTGTTTTTCCTGTTTTTTTCTGTCAGATGTGACTGGAAGTGTGCTTGCACATGTATAATCAGCTTTTTCCTCAGCTTGCTCAGTCAATTTATTCTGAGCTCATACAGCGCGTTCTGATAATGCTCTGAACGAAAAAAGAAACACAAATTTGAGCTCTGATGTATCTGAGCTAAAAAAGAAACACGAATTTTTTGTATAACAGTTCAGGTTCTGCTCTGAACTAAAAAAGAAAAATATGCTACCACTATTTTATATCACAGGTAGAAAAGGGTGAATAGAAAAGATATGCATAGTTTCATCGTTAGTAGTTCAACGGTTTTTGAATTATGGGGACCGGAAGTTAGAAGCCAAAATGTTGCTTAAGACCTCCTTAACAACGGCTGCAGCAGGTTCGCGAAGATGAACCATTCTTTTTAAAAACTGTAGGAGCTGTATTGAAGTCAGAGGAACACCCAATCGAGTATGCATCAAGGCTATTGAACAGCGCTGAACGTAACTACTCTACCATAGAAAGAGAATCATTAGCCATCGTCTGGGCTATCAACAAGTTCCGAGGTTCTATAGAGGGCGCAAAGGTCACCATATTGACTGACCATCCAACCATCCAATCTCCAACGGAAGACTAGCGAGATGGGCTCTGCAGCCGTATAATATTGATATCCAATATACCCCAGAAAACACCAGAAAACACGGGCAGCAATTTTACAATGTCACCACGATAACGCTACTGGCCGAAAATGAGGGCTGATATAATCAAGCATATCAGTAACTGTTTGGCATGTCAAAGATACAAAATCAGCAACCTAAATCCAGCAGGATTATTGCAAACCGGCGATTCGAGGTTATCGCCATCGACTTGTTTGGACCTTTACCAAAAACTCGGGACGGATATCAGTGGAGTATCATTATAGAAGAAATTGCAAGCAGGTGGACAGAGATATTTCCACTCAAAGAAGCAACTTCAGTAAATTGCGCCATCATCTTGCCAGATGAAATTTTTCTACGATACGGAATGTCGGACAATAGATAATGTCACATATAATCTACGAATGATAGGGGACAGCGACAACTTCATACCGCAAATTATCCCAAAACTAGCCGAGCTCTCTGTCGCTATTGAAAATGCAAAAGAAGCATCCGAAAGCACCCAAGATCGCAATAAAACGTACATAGACAAGAAGAGACGTCCGAAAGTCGAAATCAATGTCGGAGACGAGGTCCTGGTTACAACGCATAGTCTGAGTTAAGCATAAAAAAACATCACATCAAACTTTGTGCCACGGCGAGATGGCCCATACGTGGTCGTAGGCAAAGTCGGCGCTTCCTCATACCAAGTTGCCAATAAAGATGATGTAACGGTCCCAGTTGGCACCTTTCACGGCTCCGCGCTAACCAAACTGAACCGAGATCATGTAGCGACGTCCGAACCACTAAGGAGACTACGAAAAAGAGGACGACCTAAGAAGCTACTCTGAGTCCTGTCACTTCGTCGAGACGACTGAAGCTCCAGAGGGGGAGACTGTACTGCATCAGCAACGCATCATTTACCTATTTTATTATTCGAAAAAATCATAATAAAGAAAATCAAAAATAATATTACTCTGTAATTAAGCCCTTCTGGCAATACCCTAATCAATAAATATTTTAAATTCTGCAAGATCTGGCAATGCCATAAATAAAATAAATAAAGCTCTAAAAGCTCACTCACAGCCGATCGTAATGAGCAAACAAAACTCTGTAAGGAAAAATCTGAAATAAACGAGTTAGACTTGTGAAGTAACAGCATGGTAGAATATCTCAGCATCTGTTCCACCGCCAAGAACGACTTTTTGATTAATAAATAACCCAAGTTGTCAGCGTTTTATTTCTCCCAAACAGACTCTGCGTAACCCAGGATTCGTCACCTCGTTGGCCTATTTTCTGTTTCGCTCGTCATACACTTACGCCTGCAGTACGGTAGAGTGCCATAGCCTCTGGAACGTGTAAGTAGGGAAGCGGAGCGGCGCACATACTAAATTCCCTCTTTCGCTCGTCAAACGCCGAGACTCTTACAACATAAATTATTTTTGGTTTGGATAATTTCGACATTTTCGGTTTTATTTGACAGAGAATACATGCTTTCTAACAACCAACTAGTTTTTGTCGTTTGTAGTTGTCCAGCATTTGAAATATCTGCCCCCTTAAATCGGTCTGCGAGGACGATTTCAACCATTTCCTTAATTTTTCAATAAATCGTTATCTATTGATAAAAGGTCACATTTTTCTGTTCCGTTAGATACCTCTAAGGCGCAGTGGCTTAGTGGTTAGTGTGTTGGACTACTAAGCGAGGGGTCCCAGGTTCGAATCCCGCAAAAACCCAATTTCCAACTTAGGACTTTTTCTCGCGAACGTCTGACAAACATCCGAGAGCATAACTGTCGTTAGAGCTTCTCAATTAGCCGTTTGGAATCGGCATGAAATTGTAGATCCCTTCCATTCGTTCCAAAAATGAAACTCACACAAAACGAATGGTTGTGAGAAGCTAGGCCTTGTGTCCCCACGGACCTGTTGCGCTAACTATTATTTTAGATACCTCTAATAGAAAGTATTAGAAAAAAATTGATTTCATTACTTTGAGTTTCTTAATAACCCAAAATAAGACATTTCAGTGAAAAAACAAATTCACTACAAACGATTTTGAATGCAATTGTCTAGTTCTTATTTCAAAAACCCAAAAGTACGGCCTAAAATTTTGTTCTAATAGTTCTAACTTTCTAACAGTTGAACTACAAACGAAAAAAAAATTCACTACGAACAACTACAATCGAATCCCTATCGAACTGCAAACCAAGTTTCACGTAGGTCTCCACATAAGATATGTTCAGAAGTTTGTCAGATCTGACAATATTGTCAGGTCTACCAATGAAAAAACTGTCCGAAATGTCTACCAACCGTGTGAACAGACAATTTTGTCTACCAATATTTGCAGAAAAGTCATTGTCAGATAATTGCCAGAGCGCCATCTGACAATGAAACTGTCAGGTGTCTGCCAATCGTCTCAACACCTAATTTTAACACTGTCCGACCATTGCCAGACGTTAAGGACATTTGCAGACTCATTTGCTATTGGCAGTTGTGCTGTGGTTGCGACATCTGCAAATTTTTCATTTGTAGACAAATATTTTCTTTCCATTTATTTATAGATTGGTGCAAAATATGTGGAAGAATAAGTCGCTATAACAACGAAAAGGATCTAGGAAAGTTTATAACACTTTCCTTTTTAAATATACTTGTCAAAGGATCTAGAAATATTTATAATCCTTTCTATTCAGTTTTTGTTTTAGGTATATGTATATTTGTATTTTTCGTTTTTGATGCTTGTATCTGGAAATGTTTATGATCCTTTTTAATTGTTTTTTGTCTTATATTTATTTCCATACGCAAACAATTGCAAAACAATTCTGGCTCTTCAGCTCTCAATCCCACAAGCAATTTTGCGTAAAGTCCCTCCTGCTGTTGGTCCTTCGTCCAAACACGCCGGGGCTTATGTGGCAATTCATCCTCCTCGCTGCTCTCATATACGTACATCTAACGACCGTGTGAACTGGCAATTTTCTACCTGTCAACGTTGTTAGCCAAATTGTTTGCAGGAAAATCATCAACAAATGGAACTGTCAACGTTTGGAATAAAACCTGGCAACCGTGTGAACTGCCAACGTGGTATTGTATTGCAGTGGGAATTTTTGTAAATAAAGATATTGCATCAAACGAAACCAAAATGTCTTCTTCATCCAAACTTATATTTTTAACTTAATCTTTGAGTTGGAGGGAATTTTTTATGTTAATCTCCTGTGATATGATGGTTTTTAGAATCTTCCAAACATGTTTGAAAAAAGAAGTCTAATAACCACCCTGTTTTTAAAAAAAAAAAAAAAATAGTAAAAGTCAGAACCACACTGAATTCCAACTTCAATCATCGAGTCCTTTCGTCAACTACATGAACGGAAGCTTGACTTTTTTCGATGGTTAGCTACCATTTTGGACGAAAACCTCCTGCTTGTCTTTCTTTTATTTTTGAGGCCCCGAGGACAGTGGTTCGCTCGCACCAAATCGCAAAAAAAAAAAATAAATCAAAAATTTTATTTTTATAAACACGTTGGACCGGAGGTTGCCCGAATTGTGATGAAGGTTTACCTCCAGTCACAAAAAAAAATATCGATTATATCTACAAAATAAAAAAGGGGCCTGCGAATCAACTGCCCTGTCCCGCGTCCAGGTGCATCATCCTTGCTCTTCGAGCGCCTAGGCACAACGCAAATTTCGACCATACAAGCCTCCAACAACAGCCAATTTGAGTGCATGAAGTCGAGGCCATAAACCGTGCGAGCACATTTCATTATCCGAGTACGACCAAAGGCAAGACCAAGCCACTCATCCAGCCAGCAGTGTGATTAGAGTCATCCACGCTCCCGCTCTTCAGTGCCATTCACGTATAGCAGTGTACCCGCGTAAAGTCCACGAGCGTTAGCACTGAGCTGAGCTATCGACTCTGCAACCCATTGTCTGCTAATCGGAATATAAGTAGTGCAGTGAAAAACAAAAACAAAAGGAAAATAGTGAAGACCAACCAGCAGCAAGCATAGGCAAAACAAGTGTATCGGTGAGTCCAATTATTTTTCTTTTCTTTGAACGATCTATTGTAGTGCTAGTATATACACGCATATATTTAGTTGTCTAGATGTAAATAGATACTTGCTGATGACTTTCAACGCGAATTCAAATTGTATCGTAGATTGAGTGAGCCTAAAAGTAGGCAAATTAAAATCTAGTTTCGTAGGCAGAAATTTTTTTTAATTGTTGACAACGTAGCCACAACATAAAGAAGAATTTTGGTATTTCTTTTTATTACAAGCGCGTAAGCGAATGACATTTTGATATTATATCTCCTGCAGCATAATTAAAAGCATGATACTTCTATATTTGAGAGCCATTTTAAATAAAATTAAACAATATACTTAATTCGATACGATCGAATTCCTTTCATTAATTTTAAACATTTTATTAGACTGTCTGTTTCACAAGTTTTCAAACATTTTTCTTTATTTACTGATTATATATCGATGAAATAAATTATATAAGTATACGCAATAAACATTTTTCAATATTTTCTTTAAGTCTACTGGTGATGTAAGCATGATGCTTCTTGTGTGAATATCCTTAACTGTGCTATTGGGGAGTGAAAAGGGTAAGGATGAATACATCCGTAATTACTTGAGGGAATCTTTATGGTTTTCTTAAGTTCCTAATAGGGGCTACAGCCAGATTTAGCGACGCAATAGTCAAGGTTGATTCTACTCTTATCATTATGGAAGATCGTGGGTGGGTTAAGCAATGGAAACCAAGAACTCCTTAGGTTTCCCAACAATTCGTTTTTTCGAGTTTTTATACCAAAGAGGAGTTTTACCTGAACTTAGTTCTTCAAACATATCGTGAGATACCCATAGATTCGGTGATGTTCTTTTTTTTTATCTTCTTAACTCTTAGCCTTTTTTATGGAAATCGCTCGTGTGCTCCAATATTCAATTTAAAAATAATTTGGCATGAAGAAAAGTTAACGAACTTCCGGCAGTTAGTGAAAAGATCACACGCCTACGTCGATCTTCAGCTGCGCGTATGCGCGTACACTACAGTGCCAGGATAACCCATTAAGTTATGTAGGTTAATTAGTAAGGATTTTTATATTAAAAGGCTAAACGCCAACAAGCACATTATTATGTGCATTAGTATGGAGGAGCACAAAAAGTTGCGCACCGCTCTGGAGAAAGCGCAAGCTGAGTACTTCACGTACACTCCAAAAGGAGAAAAGCGACAAAAACTGTGCTGCTCAAGGGTATCGATCCCAATATAAAAATAGAGGAGCTCGAAAACGAGCTCAAGAATTGTGAGTGCGTCGACCTTAAGTTCGTTGGGGTCAAGCCGTTTTCTTCGCCTGCGGACAGGGGTGGTAGCCGCAAATTAACCCCCGACAGCAAAATAGATGGTCCGAAAAGGATCAGATTCCTGTACTATCATGCAGTACGATGGGAAAAATTAAAGAGGTCAGATCGTGTACTTCAATGTATACGCTGCCAGAGGTTCGGGCACGCCGCAGCTAACTGCCACATGCAGTTCAGGTGCGTTAAGTGCAACAAGGACCACAAACATGGGGAATGTGCTTTAGGTAGCGATAGGGTAGAAGATCGAAGCCAGCTCTCATGTGTACTCTGCACAGATCAGGGCATCCTGCTAATTTCAGGGGATGTCCCAAGTATCATCAGGTAAAACAGAATGTGCAGGCTCGAAAACAGAGGTCCGAAGAAGAGAAGGGTCGAAAGAGTCACTCATTCTCTAATTTTGTTGCACCCAATGTGTCCTTTGCCCAAATGGTAACTGGAACGGGTAGCACAATCACAAAAAGTGCGCCGAAGGTTCCTACACCGGAAGCGGATCTGGATTTGAAATCAATCCTTCTGTCACTGCACGGAAAGATCGACAATTTCCAGAAACAATTAAATGAGCATGCGGCTCGAATAGATATGATCTATTCGACGCTGTTTGCCGAGTCTGCCGCGCCATAAATATGATGGGTACGCTGGACGAGGTAAACTTAAAGATCCTTGCGGTGAATGTTAATTCACTAATTAGGATCGAGAGAAGGATCAATCTTTCCAATCTGTTGAAAGTCGAAAAGCCAGATGTACTTTTGGTTAGCGAAACTAAGCTAACGCCGAAGCGCCAATTAGGCTATAAAAATTATCATGTAGTTAGAAGAGACCGGTCCAACTCCACACAGGGAGGTGGTTTCGCTATCTTAGTACGTAAAGGCTTGCGCCATAAGGTTATATATAGCGGGGAAGTGCGCCGGTTCCAGGTGTTGGAAGCATGCATCGTATGCATTCCCCTCAATACCCAGAGGCGGGTGTGGTGTCGCTTTACTCACCTGAATCTCCTCAACGCATTGAATTTTTGAATGAGATCGGGACGCTTTTTCGTTGCTTGGAACTTTAATCGGAAGATAACTATTACTTTTTGGGCGGAGACCTCAATGCTAAACACGCAGCATGGGGAAATGATGTTCCGAACCCTAGAGGCAACCAGTTTCACGACTGGTGGCGTCATAATATGATTGAGTACAAACTCGAATTGTACGCGACGGATATCCCGTCTTTCCCTAGCGATGGTTCTTTCTTGGACTTGGCGCTAGTTGACGAAAGAGTGGAACTAACAAACATTGATCTAAGCACGCGGAACTGTTTACGAACGGTTGAGTACGATAGTGATCACTACGGACTTGCCGCCGTAATACGGATCCCGAACGAGCAGACGCAGCTGGAGCAGTACGACCAAGTGCGTTCTTTCGATTACCGAAAAGCGCATTTGTCGCGCTTCTCCAGAGTGTTAAAACGCGATATACGCTCATGCGAGATCGACCCACCGACAAAGAGGAACCTAACAAATGATGAGATCGACAATCATTTACGGCAAATGAATGTCGTCATCAAACAGACAATGGAGCGGACTATCCCTCGGGTAGGACGTTCCACGGACGAAGAACAAACTGAAAAGTATCGAAACCCGACAATCGAGGCTCTGTACAGACATAAGAGTAGAATGCTCTCAAGGCTTAAACGGCTACACAGACAGTTCACTGACAGGAATGATCCCGATTTAAGAACACTGAATTCGATGATCAAAAACTTGAAACAGTTGATCTCCGAAAATTACAGAAAATCTGTAAGTTTGTATTGGGGCAATAAAATTCGGGCTATAAAATCCAGTAGTCTGAAAATGTTCCCGCAAATAAATAAACTGTTCAGGCGGAAGGATCATAACGACATTTCATGTGTTCGAATACCTCGGACGAACGATAACAGACAGAAACTACTGACTGCTGGCATAAGTCCCGAAAGTGCTGACACGAACGACGGTTTTTTCGTGGTCGAGGACCCGCAGGAGAGGGTGAATTTGATGGGAGCTTTCTTTGAGACTGTGTATACGGCGAACAACCCTGTTTGCCGTAACCGCGACCTCGAGGAGAGGGCCTTTCTTAACCACTTTTATCTGCGGACCGAAATTCAAGATTGGCGATCCGAGAACAACGGTTTCACCGGGTTCAATGATGACAACCGAGCAAATGGCACAGTCGCCGATGAAAATACTCATCTGTTCGTGAGTAGAGATGAACTTCGGTGCATCTTTGAATCACTTAAAAACAAAAAGTCGGGGAGGGGACGGTATCCCAAACGTCGTACTAAGACACCTGCCGCTAGAGGCGATAGATATCTTCGCCACGCTATTTAACAATGCGCTGAATAAGGCATATTATCCGGCGCAATGGAAAATAGCGGTGGTACACCCTATCCCGAAAAAGGATAAAGACAGGACAAACCCTGCTAATCTCCGGTAAATTAGTTTGCTCCCGAATGTTAGCAACGTATTCGAGAAAGTCGTCAACAGATCTCTTTTGAAATGGGTTGAGGAAAATAAGATTATTTCGGACAACCAGTTTGGCTTCAGAGCGGGGCATGACACTATTCATGCCGCGTCGAAACTGGTTTCCGACATTCAGTGGAATAAAAGTAAGAATCAATGCACGGGTGCCTGTCTGGTCGACTTCGAGAAGGCCTTCGATACCGTATGGTTGGAGGTGCTCTTTTATAAGCTGACCAGATTGGGCATTCAAAAACCTTTGCTATTTATGATTTACGACATGCTTATGGGAAAGAAGTTCGTTGTCAAAGCTGGCAACGTGACTTCGAGCAGGGTTTTCGAAATTAAAAACGGCCTACAACAGGGATCAGTGAATTCTCCGATCCTGTTTAATATTTACACAAGTGATCTGGTGGGTTCCCTCAGACATGCTATAGAGTACGCAGACGATTTAGTGGCGTACAGGTCAGGACCAAAAATCGAGGTCATCGAGATCCTTCTGCAGCGTGACTTCGAGCAAATTAAGAGGTATTGCGATGATTGGAAGTTGAAAATCAATTTCCAAAAATCGGAAACAATCCTGTTCAGAACTCCATTGGCTGGGGCCTCTAGGGATACCAGAAAAAACTGGAGAAAATTAACAATTATTGGACAGCAGGGGCGGCCGTTGGCGGTGAAAAACGTGGTCCGGTATCTTGGCATCTGGCTCGACCAGTATCTGTATTTTGACAAACATATGGATGCGTGTCTTGCTGGGGCTAAAAGGGCCTACGCTCTGACAAGGAGACTGTTTCGCAGCAGTCAACTTGACTCTAGGGTGAAGGTCATTTGCTACGTGGCCCTTATAAGGCCTATCATCGCTTATGGCTGTCCCATGTGGTTCAATATAGCGCCGTCCTATATGGAAAAGATTCGGGTGTTTGAGAGACAATGTCTCAGGGCCTGTCTAGGGTTGTTTAAAACTCCGGAATCAGAGTACATAAAATATCATTCCAACAGGACCCTATACAATGGGGCTCGACTGAATAGGATTGACAATTACCTTATTAAGGTGATTCGGAGGCACGTCGCAAGGGCGATGGCCAGTGATAATAACCTGATCTCAGGGGCTTACTACCCCAATTTAATGTACCACGAGAGTACGCTTCGGTCTGGCTCTATCCCGCCCGAGGCATTTCTCCATGTGGATATGAAAGGGTTAGTCCAGAAAAAAGATGGTGTGCCGGTATTGTACCACAGCCACGGCGCGAGGGATAAGCGGCTCATCCACGACGGGTACGCCGCCAATGCTCAGGAGCTCCTCCGTTTTAGCACCACGGATCGGGACAGGGTCGATACGTTAAAGCAGTTCACCGAATTTTGGTGGTTTGAAGAAGAGGTTGATGCGCTCTCCCGGGCCGGTGCGCTACTAACGTAGCATACTCCCTAGTTTTAAGGTAGTTATTAGTTTGTAGGTTTAGGCTTAGAGTAGGGGGTTTTTGGGAGGGGCCGGGCTAGTCAGCATGAAAGTACCGCCGAGACTCGAACGAAGCGTATAGCCTCGCTCGAGTCTCGGTGACACTGATGAACCCTTGTGGGCGGCTGTCAGGCGCTCATGGACGCGATCAGGCTGGTGACCAATCGATGAGATTGCTCACCACCCTGATTATAGGTAATTCAGATTGAGTAGCTTAGGTAGTTTTAAGTAGTTTTAAAGAAAACAATAAAAATAGAGTATTCAAGTTTTGGAAGTTTCTTGAAAAGTAAAAAACAAACCAGCTAAATATCGATAGATTTAAGGCCGAAAGGCAATAATTTTAAGGATATAGTTAAGTTTAGAGTGCTCGCTAAGAGCCAGTAAGCTAGAATTAAGGCAAATGTTAGCTTTAATTTAGATTAAATCGTTTCTGTCTAGTTTTTAAGTATAAAGAATGATAAAATAAAAACTGAATTTAAAAAAAAATAAAAAAATAACCCACCTTATGCCCCACTTACTTCAAAGCGAGTTCCTGAATATCTTTAAAGAAGTGGGAATTGTGGAACATCGCAAATCCATAAGGTGGGACCATCATTCGTTACATGACATGGTTGAAAGCGATATGGGTCTGAGAGGGAGGTCTGGCTTATGAATTTTAGGTAGGCCATATAACCAGGGGGATAATGCTGTTCAGCAGTAAATTTTGTTTTTATGTCTAGCATCTATGTATTTTTGTTTACATAGATCGTTCACTATGCTTTTATTTTCATTTTGTAGGTTGTTTGTTGGGCCCGTTCTCGTTGTTTTGTAAATTGCTTTGTCTTCTAATATTGTTACTATTGTGACCACCGTTTTATTTTCTTTATCCGCATTCGTTATTATTAACTTATTTTTATGTTGTTTTATTATCTTTTGTGTTTTTTTCAATAGTTTTTAAGAGGAATTTCTCAATGGTATTATTATTGATCTTCCTTTAACAATTTTAAGTCTGGCAACGTATTTAGCTCTGTCTTCTGTATGCATTCTTCTACGCCCGCAATAATGTGAATAGGTAAGAAATTGTTGTTGGTCACTGGAATAGAAAACTTTTTTCCTAGAAAAAGAAGTCATTTGCATTCATCTGGGAAACTAATATCAGTCATGTTATGGAACCATTCTTCGTTGAAGGTGAGTCCCATGTTTCTGATGTGTGTGGCTTTAGGTTTGTCAAGTTTATTAGATTTTGTCAGTTTTGTTAGTATGTACTGCACATCGTGCTTAGTGAACAAAAAAACTGGAACAATTACAGCTTTTGTAAGTGACTGTCTAGTGTCTATTCCAACTTAAAAACAACAATTTTTAGAAGAAAAGGGCCTGCGACTGACCTTTGACATATTTCACGAGCCTGCTCAACTTCAGAAGTTGGTGAAGAAAATCTTGTGTACAAGTGGTACAAGATGTAAAAAAGTTTGGAAAGCCTTTTTTCCGAACACGTTGTTATTTTGCGTTTTCTCATTAATCCAAAGATTCAAACTTCCTTTGAAAAGGTCGTGATTTGAGTTTTCTCTGGTATAATTAGTAACTAAGGAGGATATTTTTTTTATGCAAAGTGACACTTTTGCGTTTTCGAACCTAATTTATTTAATTCTTATGTTGTAAAGTAGAAATTAGCTGACAGTAAACTGAAAACTGTCAATTATAATTGGGCGACAATATACCAAGTTTTTTTTTACACTGAATTTCTTTTAATTAGTGTGAACGAATTTAGGTTGACTATATTTTTGCGCGTTGTGTCGTCAATAAAATAAACTTGCAATTATTTTGAGATTGCTGTAGTGATATAGGAATCAGGTCGACGGACGCAGTTTTTATATTCTCCGATCGATATTTTTTTTAAGGAATACTTTTATTAGTTTTGTTAAGTAAAATATGAAATGAATATGTTTGACTAATTTAACTTGGCAACTCTGAGCACTATTCTGTATGGAAGTTCCAGGTGAGAATATTACTGAGTGCTTCAGAACTATTCAAGTATGTGAATGGGGAAAGTGTTCGGCCGGTGAAGATGGAAGCAGAGTCTCAGAGCGTTTATGATATTCGCTTAACAGTATGGCTGAAAGGCGATTGTAAGGCTTAACGCATTATTGCAATGAGCGTTGGCCCAACTTCGACATATTGTGAAATTCACCACTGCAAGGGAAATGTGGGCAAAGCTTCAATCGGTGTATAAACAATCATCAAAAGCAAAAGTACATATGCTGCTCCAGCAGTTTTATTCCTTTGCTATGGAACCAGAGGATGACGTTGGAGATATAGCTAGGCAACTGCGGGATATAGGGGATGAGGTTACGGAAAGCATGATAATCACCAAAATTTTAATGACACTTCCAGAGAGCTTTAAACATTTTTTTTCTGCGTGGGAATCTACCACGAAAGATCAGCAAACTTTAGAGAACTTAGCATGTCGCTTAGTTATGGAGGAAGCACGAATGCTTCAAGCTCATCGGGTCCAGGCACAAGTACTTCTGCTCTAATTGCTAAACGAAGAAATTACAAGCAACAAAAGAGCAAAACTCTTAAGCCTAGAAAGTGTTTCAGATGCAATGAAGTGGGACATTGGAAGAGAGAGTGTCCCAAAAAGCTTACTGATCTAGGTGGCAGCGGCGAGGAAATCATGTTCAGTAAATGACGATCGCGTATGGACTGGAAGTAAAGATGAGGTGGCAGCGGAAGTCGAATTTATTGAATGTTGATCATGTGAGGACTGGAAGTGGAGGTGAGGCTAAAGGGAGAGAACCAAGCGTTTGTAATGCACTGCTGGTCAAAGACAATGAAATAAGTGATAATAATTGGTACCAGCGATCAAATGACCTATCGAAAGGATTGGTTCTCAAATTATGAATCATTTCCTTCTCCAATTTATATTAGAGTTGGAAGCGGGCAAAAAATATTAGCTTTTGTCATTCAATGGTGTGAAAAACATTTGGCTAATGTTTTGTATGTACCCAAAATATCTGTTCATCTGTTTTCTCAAAGTCGCGCTTTGAATAAAGGTCTCAAATTTATTTCTGATAAAATTAGGTGTGAGTTTGTCAAAGAGGACGTAGCTGTCGTGGCAGTGGGAGAACGTGAAGGACAGCTTTTCAGAATGTGTTTTCGTGTGCAAGTTTCTAAAGGGCCGTCGGCCAATTTAGCAACTTCTAGACCACTACCATTGAAATTATGGCACGAAAGAATGGCTCGTCAGAATATAAAAAAGGCACGTTCTCATTTGAAGGAAAATAATATTGATTTCATAGGTGCCCAAGATTGTTCGTGCGAGTCGTGTTTATATGGAAAACTGCATCGAATGCCATTTCCAGACAGTTCTTTTAAGGCAAGTCAACCAGGTGAACTTGTGCATACTGACGTATGTGGTCCAATGAAAGAAGCATCACTAGGAAGGGCCAGGTATTTTCTCCTTTTCAACATCACAACGGATCTACATTGATCTAAGTGCGGCGGTGCAGGTTCCCCATGTCTCGCCAACCCGCTAACCTTCTTCTTTTCAAGGATCATTTCTCACGCTTTAGAGTCAAATTCTTGAAGAAAAAGTCAGATGTTTGCTTATGCATAGAAAGTTTCTTAGATATCGCTAGTTGTGAAAGTAGGCACCAAGTTAAAACTCTTCGCACTGACAATGGGTTGGAGTTTGTCAACGAGTCAGTTAAATTGCTCCTCAGGGAACGCTCTATTAGTCATGAAACAAGTGTTGCAAATACTCCAGTGCAAAATGGGAGCATTGAACGAGGAAACCGCCCGGTGGTTGAAGCGGCTCAAACGATGCTAAGTGCAAAGAATTTGGGTAAGAAATTTTGTGCTGAAGTTGTAAATACGGCTGTATATATCTTGAATCGCACTGCGGATGGCACTTTGGGAGGCAAAACCCCTTACGAGATGTGGTGTGGTGGTAAGGTAAGAACCGAGGAGTTATAAACTTTCGGCTGTGAAGCGTTTATTAACGTTCCTAAGCAGAAACGCAGAAAATGGGACGAAAAGGCTGAAAGAGGATTGTTTATGGGGTATTCCGACACATCCA
Source organism: Cheilosia grossa (assembly GCA_963082955.1). Classification (NCBI taxonomy): domain Eukaryota; kingdom Metazoa; phylum Arthropoda; class Insecta; order Diptera; family Syrphidae; genus Cheilosia; species Cheilosia grossa. The sequence continues at coordinate 49,747,959 of OY720144.1, read as the reverse complement.
AGGGCTATCGGATTTTGGATCCTAGCGACACAAAAGGTAGAAGTCGCCAGAGACGTTAACTTCAGGGAAGTGGAGCAGAAGAATCCACAAAATATGCCTCCAAACAGTGACCATGAGAAATCTCCAAACACAAGTGTTTTTCATACGATTGAAAACAACAACCTTTCGAGAAATAAGTCTTCGATAGAAATTTTACTGATGATGATGCAGAAGAGCAGGAGCAAGACGATGCTGATCAACATACAGGAGTAAGGATTGAAGATGATGATTATCTGTCCGCTGCGGAAGTAGAGGACGGAATAGAAGAGCCACTGAATGTTTCTATTCCTCTGAAGTATCGACTACGCAAAAGAAAGGAGGATGTGCCAGGGACTTGGAATTTTGTTGAAAAACATGCCTCTTTGGTGCAAGAGTTACAAAGAAGCAATTTCTTTGGAAGATAAAGCGCAATGGAAGGAGGCAATGGCAGAGGAGATAAGAAGTCTTCACAAAAATCACACATGGGATATTGTATCTCGTCCAAAGGATAGAAAAATTATTGGCTATAAAATAAATGACCTAGGTACTGGAAAGCAAAGGTGCAAGGCAAGATTGGTTGCGCAGGGTTACACGCAGGAATATGGAATCGATTATGGAGAAACATACGGTCCGGTGGCCAAATTTACTTCGATTCGTTCGATTCTTGCAATTGCAAACAACAAAGAACTTGTTTTGACCCAGTTCGATGTCAAAACTGCATTTTCACATGGCGATCTCACTGAAGAGATCTACATGCATCAACCGGAGGGTTTCGATAATGGTACAAAAACGCAGAATTATACTTGCTGTGTATATCGATGATGGGCTGATGGCTAAGAAAAATAAGGATGATGCAATTCAATTGATAAACTTCTTGCAAACGAAATTTGAAGTCACAGTCTTCAAAGCTGGTTACTTTCTTGGCATGGAAATCTCAATCAAACTAGGAGGAGGAATTCATGTGTTAAGGCGGTTTAACATGAATTATTGCAAGCCGGTATCAACTCCCGCGGAAACCCTTTCATTATCAAAATCGGTGTCTTCGGGTTTAGTGAAATTTCCCTACAGAGAAGCAGTCGGTTCTCTAATGTACTTGGCGGTAGCGACTCGCCCAGATATTTCATTTGCATTTGGAGTGGTCTCTCGATACCTCGAAGCACCAAATAATGGTCATGTCAATGCGGGACCAGACGAATGGGTATTTTTTTTTTTTTTTGAAAAAAACTCGATTTAATTCTTTATTTTGTTTCAGTGACGCTGACTATGCAGGCGATCCTGAAACCAGCCGCTCTACAACAGGTTTCCTTTTTTCACTTGGAAATGGGCCATTATCTTGGTCTTCACAGAGACAGAAGTGTTTTTCTCTGTCCACCACCGAGTCGGAGTACGTTGCTGCTTCTAAGGCAGTAAAAGACATGATATGGCTACAACAACTACTCTTTGAGAAGGTTCAAACTGGATTTGGCCTTTCGGTGTTGAACATGGATAACCAAGGACCAATTCGACTTGTCAAAAATCCAGAGTTACACAAACGAACGAAACATATAGACGTTCGTTATCACTTCATTCGTAAGCGATATGAAAGAGGCGAATTTTCAATTAATTTTGTTTTTTCTGAACAACAAAAAGCTGATATTTTCACTAAAGCTCTCAATAAAGACAAATTTCAAAAATTTAGATTGGTAATTGGAATTAAAAATAAATAGTATCTAATACATAATTAACGTAGTTAATGAATAGATGAATAAATGTTATGCTAAAGTTAAATTATGTAAAAGTGGGAGTGTTAAGTATAATATGAAATGATTATGTTTAACTAATTTAACTAGGCAACTCCCTCTCTTATTGGAATTTACAAACACTTTCTTATATATCGCTAAGACTATAATATTTCTGATTAAAAAGCTTGTTTTCACTATTACTTCAAAGAAGTCGGTCGGCTTTTTATTTTCAAAGTTTAACAAGTTTATTAGATTCTGTTTTTTGATTTTGCACCTTTAGAATTTTATTGGTCAAGTCGAGAATATGATATCGGCCAAATGGGCACCGTCACAATTGATTGCCATACGGGCACGTTTTATGGCATTTTTCATCACTTCGGCGAGAACTTCGGGCGATCTTGCGGGCCAGTGCAAATCGCCAAAACGAGAGATGAGGCGAATATCGGTTGTGGCTCGCGCAGTGTGTGGCGTAGCTCCGTCCAGTCCTAATTCGTCCAATTGAGGCAGAAAAAACTCGGTTCACATGGCCCTATAGCGTGCACCGTCCACTGTTGACGTTTGACCAGCGGCGTTCTCGAAAAAAGAATGGCCCGATGCCTCCTCAAGCGTGAACAGCGCACCATGCATTGCTCGTGGATTTTCGGTGCCCCAGAAGCGATAGTTTTGCTTGTTCACGTACCCGCAGAGGTGGAAATGAGCCTAATCGCTCATAATGATTTTGGTCGGAAAATCGTCCACTTCGTCCTCGAGATAGAGGATCTCCTGGGCGTAGGTTACACGCGTTTGGAGGCAGCAGCTGATGCCCAGACTGGACTTTGTACGAGACCATGCGCAAGTCTGACCATAATTCGCCGTAGGGACGACCGGCTGATGGCTAATTGCGAGGCACGGCGCCTGGTCGATGTTTCCGGCGACAGCTCGACATCCTCGTCGAAAGCGGCGATATTCTCGGTACAGCAGGCGCTCCGGGGCCGGCCAATCTTGGCAATGTCTCGTGTGGTGTCGTACGGCAGTGGAATCGGCGACAGAATTCGCGCTGCGCCAACACTACAGACGAATTTCTACGCAAAAATATAGACACGATTATTCCGCGTTCTTGGGGAGTGTATCGCTCCATATTCACTTGTATTCTACATCTGTCTAGTCAACAAATGTCAAAACAGATTTGACATTGGCGGCCATTTGCAAAAATAAGAGCATCTTCCAATAGGGTGATATCTTTTGGCCCACCTTGTATAAGAATCGCAGATAAATTGAAAACTTGCCTTTAAATTGTTGATCAAACTTGAACTGTCGCGTCGTAATGAGTGAGTGCATAAAGTATGCCTAAGGTGATATAATTGAGTGAAATTGACCTATAACCTGGGCTCTCCGATCTTCGTCGGAACGATTGAACAAAACGACGTCGTTTTTAGTTTGCTTCACATAACATCATCGTCACATCTTTCAATCGAATCGTTCATCGTTTTCTTTTTGAACAGTTTGAAAACGACTGTAAAAAAAACTCGGACGACTAAAAAATCAAAAAGTTGTATAGAACATTTTCTTTTTTCTTGAATTTATTTATTTTCCTTCGTTGATTTTGATTGAAACGGAGTTTAATGCCATTTAACGCAAAAATAGATAGATAGTATAATTTGTATTGCATGGTCGAGATGTAAAAACAAATCAATGAATGCAATTTTATGATTGCATTAAAAGTATATGCAATTATAAAACAAATATAAATGAAATTCATTCGATATTTGAAAAAAGTGCAATAAAAAAATTTATTTTTTCAAAGAATGCATTTTTTTACCACTCTGATAGGAAACAAATTAATGAAAAAAATATTGCTTTACACTTCTTTTATACCGAATTAATACTGGAAAATACACCAAAAACGATGAAACGATTTCAAAATAGCAATTGTGCAATCGTCTGCATTTGACAGTTCAATGCATTAGTAAATCGTTCAAAACGAGGTCGTCCGGTCGATTCAACCATTTTAGTGTTACACGAAGCAATACAGTCGTCGAAACTGTTCCGAGTCTGTTTAGAGATATCAAACCCACCTCACAATTATAAGGAGACCCGCAGAAGCATATCCTCTATCTTCTACATTACATTGGCGCAAATTTTATAGACATCGTGGTTTAGGGGAGATTAGTAGATACTAACTTACTCTAACTTCAAAGACGGTGCCTAACTTTTTAGTCCATTATAAACGCTTTGTAACTGATGGAGCACTCAGACACAACTACAAACAGACGCCTTATATTACTGTACTTAGCTTCAGTGATGAAGAGCTTAGATGTTCGGTTCTCACCACATCAACCCCAATGATCCTCCACCCGATGCGAGCAAAGGCAGGAGAGCTACAGAGGAAGTGTTCCGCTGTATCGTCGTCCTCTCCACAAGCAGGACAGATGGTGGAGTCGCTCAAGCCCAATACATTTAAGTGTTTGGCAAAAGCTTGGTGGCCCCAAAGGAGGCCTACAAGCAGTCTTCAGTCGATTCTCCTGAGAGACAGAAGGAAAGACGCAGTCGCTTGGTCTGTCTACACCCAGCACAGTCACGCCACCGACACTCGTTTTCACGAAAAGCCCAAGTATCAATGGCCCGCAGATGCAGGCAGACCCAACGCAGGTTCAGGTCCTGAGAAAGCTTCTTCTGAACCCAGCCTGGCAAGCTCATCAGCGATCTAATTTCTCTGGATACCAGTGCGACCTGGGACCCAAACAAGATTCACTGTGTTTAGCATTCCGACCAAGTTCAGAGAAAGCTTGAGTTCGAGCACTAACTTAGACGAGGTGAGAGGGTTAAGCAGCGCTTTTACTGCAGCTTGGCTTCACTGCAAATGCATATGCTTCTAGCCCTCCACCTATTTGTCAGAATATAGCGCATAGCCACAAGGATAGTGAAAATTTCCTCTTGGAAGACAGACGCATGGTAACCTAAGGTAGTGTAGTCTAATGTTCTCGCCTTCCACAAAGACTCCAGAACCAGAGCCCTGTTCGGGGGAGGTTCATCATAGCATCTAGAGCAGAGCCCGGAGTGTTAGGGGGGCCCTGTGCATCCAAGACAGACCGTTCTCTGAAGTTTGCCAATGCGACCGAAGAGCAACATTGCGCACGTGCAGCTCAACCAGTCTCTCTAAGATTTTCAGCAGGAAGGAGGACAGACTCATGGGTCTGAAACTTTTGGCGAGAGTGTAGTCAGTCTTACCTGTCTTTCGTGTAAATACGACTTTAACCATACGCCAAGGAGAAGGTATGTTAGCCAGGGTCAAGCAAGCGCTGAAAATTCTTTTCAGCGTCGGCATCAGCTGGCTAAAACCTCAAACGATGCAATTGCATATTTGATAGCGTCATCCGTCACCACTCTGGTTGCAATATACCAGCTACGCCGCGTGGTGTTTGTCAGTTCAGAAGTGGCCACCGTTACCGGTACCACTGAAGAACACGCAGTGACCTGATTTCCCGGGAAGTGAGTCTCCATCAAGATACTTAAAGTCTCCGTCTTTGTCTCAGTGTTGGTACCATACGATTTTTGGAGCGATTCCAGTTTACTTGGTCTGTCCCTACTGGTTGCACTTAGTGATACGACCTCCTCACAAAATTTCCTATAAGATTTGTTCTTCTCTCTAGCGAAGGTGAAACTTCACAGTAGATTTGAAATTCTATGTATCTGTGGTCTGACCGAGTTCTATCTGGCGATACCCTCCAATTCGTGATAGTCTTGGAATGCCTGTTGGACAGGGTAACATCGATTACCTGCTATCTCCTGGCTGTAACAAATGTAGGTTTTGGACTCGCAGTACCCTATGAGCTCAACAACAGCCTTTGGTCGTGGAGGAGTTTAAGAGTCGTAGTGAAAGTAAGCCGATGCAAGGACAAAGGATTCCCAATTAAAAAATAATATTAAAGTCGGGTTTATCCGACAATAAATTTACGCCAATGGCATTAGGAGAGATTAGTAGATACTAACTAGCACCACTCCAACTTCCAAGCCGGTGCCTAAATCCTACTATTACATACTACTAGTACCAACCTTAGAGCGGACGCGCCGCAAATTTTTGTCAAGCAGACCCAAAAATGTACAGTTTGAGAAACACAACACAGTTTGGGGAGTTCTATTTAGCAAATTTTAATGAAATGGCAGCAAAAGAGAAAAAAAAATGCATGAATGGAATGTACAGTTTTTGGTAATTGAATTGGTAGGGAGTAAGAATCTTTCTCATTCAAATTTTCAAAAGGATTTTCTGGGGTTTATTTTGCTTTTCTTGTACTTTATATTTAAACATTTCAAAAATATAAATACCTGATTTTAACGATAAAGTGGGTTTTATGTCAGGTTATTATCGCTGGCCATCGCCCTTGCGACGTGCCTCCGAATCACCTTAATAAGGAAATCCTGAGATCAGGGGCTTACTACCCCAATTTAATGTACCACGAGAGTACGCTTCGGTCTGGCCTTATCCCGCCTGAGGCATTTCTTCATGTAGACATGAAAGGGATAGTCCAGACAAAAGATGGTGTGCCGTTATTGTACCACAGCCACCGCGGCGCGAGGGATAAGCGGCTCATCCACGACGGGTACGCCGCCAATGCTCAGGAGCTCCTCCGTTCTAGTACCGCAATTGCGGAACGGGACAGGGTCGATACGGTCAAGCAGTTCACCGAATTTTGGTGGCTTGAGGAACAGGTGAGGGTGGATAGGCTCTCCCGGGCCGGTGCGCTATTTACGTAGCATCCTCCTTAGTTTTAAGCTAGATATTAAGTTTGTAGGTTTAGGTTTATAGTAGGGGGTCTTTGGGGGGGGCCGGGCTAACCAACATGAATAGTGCTGCCGAGACTCGAACGACGCTTACGGCCTCGCTCGGGTCTCGGTGGCACTGATGAACCCTTGTGGGCGGCTGTCAGGCGCCCATGGACGCGATCAGGATGGTGACTAATCGATGAGATTGCTCACCACCCTGATTATAGGTAATTTAGGTTAAGTAGCTTAGGTAGTTTTAAGTAGTTTTAAATAAAATTAAAAAAAATAAAGAATTCAAGTTTTTCAAAGTTTCTTGAAGAATAAAAAACAAACAAAATTAAATATAGATAGCTCTAAGGCCGAAAGGCAATAATTTTAAGTATATTGTTTAGTTTAGAGCGCTCGCTAAGAGCCAGTAAGCTAGATTAAGATAAATGTTAGTTTTAAATTAGATTTAATCGTTTTTGTCTAGTATGTAACTTAAAGAAGAAATTAATAAAAATGAATTTAAAATGTAAAAATGGGTTTTATGTCAACTTTAATCACAAAAATACTAATGCGGACATTGTCATATACTAAAATAATTTTAAAGTGGACTTTATTCGATTGTTATTTTGCGCCATTGACTTTAAGTTAGGAACTAGGTATTTTGGAGTCAATCATCAACATGACATTATTTGTCAAATAATCACAAGCGTTTTTACTTTTTCGAATTTCCACTTGCTTTATAACTCAAATCATAAAGATTCACATTAACGACAACATTGGTGAAACAAAAAAATTGACTTTTGTTAAATTTGTATAACATGAACGAATTTGGGTGGAACGAAGTTCGTCTAATCAGCTAGTAGCTAATTATTCTGTACTTAGAAGATCGTTTCTTTCAATTGGCGGTGAAAAAAGAAAGTTACTCACCCATATACAGCCTTAACATAATCGGATTCACTATTATTTTGAGCGTTTATGCATCTTCCCATTGCAGTTTCTATGGATCAAGATAGATATTTTAAGCTTTATGCCTCAATAATTAAATACTCACCACAAACAATATCTAATGTACACAGAGTTACATATGGAAAAATATTAAACGAGTCCGCATTAACTTCGGTTTCCAACTTTTTCGTCAGGACGGCACTTTGCTCATTAAAAACATCCAGAAAATCATCCAATATTTTAAAATGGAATGCAGGTGTCAGGATCTACGAAAAAAATATTCAAGCAATCGTTATATCAGCAGCATGTATTTGTATATCCATGTATTTACCTTCCGCCGCGAGTGCCATTTTCGGCCGAAACTTGTCAACAGTCCAGTTCCAAGCCAGGGTTGAAGGTAGTCATAGTCTTGGCTCTTGTCAATATATTTAGAAGTGCTTAGTATAGGCTTTGAAAACAAAAACGGAATAACATTAATTAAAAATAAAAACATTTAAAACAAGGATGCTACCAGTAACGTCTTTTATTTATTTGAGTTACCATTTTTAAATCAATTGAAACCCTTCACCACATAAAATGTTCTTTGAAAAAATAAATACCTCTACTGTCTCGGGATTAAAGAGAATAACGTAAGGGTTTAGTCCCTGCCAAGCCCTATTGATGCCGAGGCGGGTTCCCCACAATTTTTGAGATCCGGTCATTCGCATAAATAATTCTGTTGTGCATCCAAAAGTAAAGTTTAGTCAAAAAAACATTCATGTATACATGTTACCAAATTTTTACACTTTATGACGAGGCGTTAAAAAGTAGCTGTGAACCCATATGCGAACGGATGTGTGTGTGAACTTAATTCGAATGAATTTTGTGATAACATGAAATGATCGGCCTATAAAATGGTTATGTATCTCCGCAAAATTTCTTGTAATTTAATGATAATTCTCTTATTGACCAGTAAAGTCTTGTCAAAAAACGTAGCTACACAGATAGCGCTAGATTGTATTAAACTAAGTGTTTTTTTCTGCAATTTTTCCCGCTCTCATATCCTTATGTAGAATAAACTTTCGGCAAAAATTCAAGTTAAGTTAAAGTCGTTTAAATATGTGGACACATTTAGTACCACTATAGTCTAACATTTAGTGTTTAATTAGGGAGCATTTATTACATCTTCATGAAAGTCGACTAAAAAAAAATAAATATATATTAGTTTTAATTAGTTTTCCACGAATAAATCACTCAACTAATCCTAATGCAATTTAAAAAAGGGATAGTATGAGACCTGAAGAAGGACATAGGCATAGTTTCCTTAAACCTGGTCTCCTATAATATTTGATAATATTGTTTTTTTCCCCTTGTTGAGATTAACTATCAATTCAGTGAGTCAATGAGCAATAACAGTACAAATACCCCCATAATGCAATTAAATTACTGTCGAAAGACGGACCCGAGGACCGCCAGGGCCATACCCTACGCCAACCAGAATCCTAGCCGAGGACCGACCCGCTGACTGTTGTAGTGTAATCGTAGATTATAGACAAACCAAATATATTAATTGTAAAACTACTTGAATTGTTAAGATTAAATAATAAAGTTGTTTGGAATACATTTTGTAATAAAGGAAACTCCTCTAAGCCTGAAGTTGGTGTTTCTTTAGGAAGGACCTTGGCGTTCCGGCGAGCGAACCTCAGCCCTAGACAAAAAGCACATCACAAGGCTAACTCTGGAAAGAAGAGAAGAGAGTTTGAAGTCGGCTGGCTAGTCTTAAATGTACTTGGAAGGATCCTCCCAAGGCGAATTCCAGCATATAAAGAGAGGAGTGAATGGAAATTTTGAGAGGATTAGCGGGTTACGGCAGCGCATTGGTGTCGCACTTAAGTAACCGTTTAGCCCGCTAATATGTATGAATGTGGTGGTTAATGGCCGTGGGAGGCATTGCTAAATGCCAACTTAAAGATCCCACCGTTGGGGTCTAACACCAGCGAATGTATGAGAGGGTGTGTGTGAGGAAGCCGAGCGACTTCGAACTAAGCCAAAACCCTGGAACTCACTTCTTGGCTGACCAGCTTGAATACAAGTTAAGTTTAGAAGATTTTTTTGTGATAGCGAGTTTTTTTGATTTTACGTTGCGAGATAGGCAACGTTGTGTTTAAAGAGTAAACCGTGGAGGGATTTTTTTAATTAAACAGTAGAGCAGAGTAGTGGAGTGAGTTCCTGTAAGGAGGAAAAAAGGATCCTGGAGAGACGTGGTAAACGGACAGAGGATTTCGAAGAGGTGTCAGAAAGGGGCATCAGAGAAAAAAAAATTGTGAAGTTTAGGCTTAGTGTTTTCAGTGAAATTTGAGGTTTCGTAATTTAACCCAAAATTACGTGGCGCCCATTATTTTTTCTTCAATAGAAAACTTATCGCAGGTGATTTTGGAAACTCTGCGCTCAACGTCCCCCAACCCACCCATTTTTTCCTCCAGGCATTGTTTAGAAGTACCAACTTCCTTAAGTGGTTGCCGAAATTACCATGTTCTATAGTCAACACCAACACCCACATAGCATGTGTACATTGTTTCATAGTTGACCACCTATGCAGTGGTCCATTTGGAAATTAGCTGTTCTACCATTCCTATACCAATTGAAGAGGATGGTTCTGGTACCAGCAACTTTTCAGTTGACCCCTGTTTTGGAAGGGAGTCCACCTCTTCGTTGCCGTTGATCCCTATGTGTCCTCGTACCAAAGTCATTGTTACTTTATTTTGAGATGAACACGTATTGAGCTTGAGTACACATTCTAGTGCTAATGATGCTGTGATGTTTGTCTGTTCCATGCGTATGAGGTCTGATCACCGCCTGATCGTCCAGTGCTATAAGGAAATTTCTTCCTTCCACCTGACTCTCAAGCAAAAAGTCCAACGCATGAAGCAAAGCAATCATCTCATACTGAAGTGTATTTCACGAGGCTAATGTGACGGGATAGTTCCAGCTCTTCTGAATATCGACTGGTTGAAGTCTGACCAATTTAGATCAGCCGAATATGATATGACAAGTAGAGAGCTTTAACTTATAGGTATTGCTGTGAAATAAGGTTCGTGAGTGAAATCTCGGTACCTATCAACTTAGTACCACGAATTAATAAATTTTTTTTTTAAATTGCAAACAAAGTTTTTTAATTGAGGGGCTCAACCGGGATGCTCAAGTTTGTTTATAAGTTGAAAAAATAAAGTAAATTTAAACTCGCAGCATTACCAACAACTAACAGCCAAAGTACTCCGCAAGACTCCGAAGATTCATCAGATCCACAGGACAGTGTATCCAGATTTTAAAACCAGAACCAGAAGAAGTATTCACAAATAAGGAGAAAGTAATTGTAAGGAACATTTATAAAGAATTTGTAAAATTATATGAATGAGAAGTTAGCGTTTTATGGATAGGTTTTAAAAAATATATATATATAAAACATTCCTAAGATCAAACCCTATAGAATCAGATTCAGAATCTGAACACGAAATAAAATGGTTTTCGGTACTGCTCTAACTAAACAATTATTTGACGAAATTATAGCAAAAGGCTTTAGCACTCAATACAAAGGTCATTCTAAGAACAAGAGAATAAACTCCAAAATGAAATTAATAAATTACAGAAACATTAGACGTCATAAAATCCCTTCTCGAATTCAATGGTGAACAAAAAGCATACGCCAATTGGAACAAGAACAAGATCACAATGGATGCTAATGATAAACTCACTAATCATGGTACTGTCCTCAATTTCGAGGCACAAGAATTAGAGAGCAATAATGTCCACTCTGGGTTTGCTCTCCAGTTCACCTCTCATAGAAGGGATACTAAGACAAATCAGAATAATAATAATCTTAGATTACCTAAAAACAATAATGAATTTCACCAGCAAGTACCTCAGCAGAGACAGCAAGGTAATTACCGCCAACTGCCCCAAAGTTTCGAACCTATGGTTCTCGGTAGTTCAACCAATAGGCATCCGAATGGTCCGAATAATAACAAGAATAACAACAATCAGCCAAATATAATAATACTAGGTCTGGATACAAAAGAGAACGAGGGCGGAGTACTCAGCATACGGTACAGCCACCTCCGGCAAAGACCGAAAGTATCAACAACTTAAACGAAGATGATGTTTTTTTTTGTCGAAGAATGGGCCAACCTTACTTACGCCGACGAATAAACCATAAAAATATAAGAATACTCATCGATACCGGAGCTAGCAGCAACTACTGCAAACCTGGTATTCTCAGCGATGAGATGATTTTGCCCAAAACAAAGAGAATATGTACATTCAATGGTGAGACCATTATTGATTATTGTCATGAAGCTCTAATTCTAGGGGCAAAAACAAGATTTTATATTTTAAAGAATTGAAAGTTAATGAATTTAATATATTGGATCGGGTAAACGTTAAAATAGACTTAGAAAAAAGTATCCTTAAGGTAAGATTAGACGGTATGCTCTTATCGAAGAACATGCACCGAAAATGGTCTCTATAGCTAGTACTAAAGGGTGATTTTTTAAGAGGCTTAGAACTTTTTTTTAAAAAAAAACACAAAAAATTCGAAAAAATTAATGAAATATTTATTTGAATCGATAGTTTGAACCTTGCAATTTAATGTTTAAAGATAATTTCATGCAAATGTTGACCGCGGCTGCGTCTCAGGTAGCCCATCCGCTGAGTCCAATTTTGGCATACTCTTTCACACATATCGGCCGGTATCTCACGAATGAATGCATGGATGTTGGCTTCCAGTGCGTCAATCGAAGCGGGCTTGTCCCTATACACATTAGCCTTGGCATACCCCCACAAAAAATAATCTAATGGTGTCAAATCGCACGATCTAGGCGGCCAATTGACCGGCCCGAAACGTGAAATTAACTGTTCACCAAACTCGCCTCGCAATTGCGCCATTGTTTCGCGTGCTGTGTGGCATGTGGCACCGTCTTGTTGAAACCACATATCATGCAAGTCAAGAACTTCCATTTCGGGCAAAAAAAAGTTTGTTATCATCGCTCGGTAGCGTTCACCATTGACAGTAACGCTGCGATTCGCATCATCTTTGAAGAAATATGGCCCAATAATGCCGCCGGCCCATAAACCGCACCAAACAGTGGCTTTTTCGGGATGCATTGGTAGCTGTTGCAATGCTTCTGGCTGATCTTCACTCCAAATGCGGCAATTTTGCTTATTTACGTACCCATTCAACCAAAAATGAGCCTCATCGCTGAACACAATTTTTCGATAAAAAAGCGGATCCTCGGCCAGCTTTCCAAGAGCCCATTCACCAAAAATTCGGCGTTGTGGTAGGTCGGCTGGCTTTAGTTCTTGCACCAGCTGTATCTTAAAAGGCTTTACGCCCAAATCCTTCCGCAAAATTTTCCACGTAGTGCTGTAACAAAGGCCTAACTGCTGGGAACGGCGCCGAATCGACATTTCGCGGTCTTCTGTCACACTAGCTGATACGGCCGCAATATTTTCTTCACTACGCACAGTACGTAAATGTGTTGGTGGTTTAATGTCCAACAAAGTAAATTTGGTGCGAAATTTGGTCACAATCTTCCGAATAGACTGCTCAGAAGGTCGAGAATGCCGATCATAAAATGGAAGCAGCGCGCGATGAACATTTCGAACCGTGCACGAATTTTGATAGTAAAATTCAATAATTTGCAAGCGTTGTTCATTTGTAAGACGATCCATGGTTAAATTGCAAACCAAACTGAAGCTGTTTGACAGTGACACAAGGTACTAAACACACGTCAGCTGTCAAAACCAGTGTTGCCAAAACCAAACCAGCTAAAAAATCACCCTTTACAAACATAGTAGCCGACGCTCTATCCAGACAAATTTGAACATGATTTCGGACAGCTCTTCTGAAGCCACTCAGCACTCTGCCGAAAGTAGTGATGAGTATCAAATTGAATTGATTAATAGACCTCTTAACCAATTTAAGCATCAGATAATAATAGAGGAATAGAAACTATTCAAGAAAATCTTAAACCTTTCACATAATAAAACTTCCGACTTGATACCTATGCTCAAGAAATTGATAAAAGAGGGTTTAATAACTTTGTTTGCTACACCCGAAACAATCTATGAAATTAAAAATATTTTGAAAGAGCAGTCCAAGAATAAATTCATACAAGCAAAAAGTTTTGCCCATTATATTTCTAATAAAGATGATCAGGAATCAACAGTGGCACCAACGCCCACAGGAACTTTAGAGAAAACAAAAATTCCGTAAATAAATACGACAGACGCCCCATTAAACAACCAATTGGTGATGCACCAATTCCTGTAAAAGAGGAGAGTGCGATTGATTGATAATGTTTGCAGAAAAAATTAAGATTCTCGCATGCATCGACGCATATTCTAAATTCCTAATTATAAAAATTGATAGAGATCTTCCCATTAGTGCTATATAGGGAGCGGAAGTAAATTAAGGATCTTGGTTGCATACTAAGTTTTTGCAATCAGGAAATGCTTTTAGTAGTTCGAGAACTTTATATTGCATTTCCTGATTGATTGCCAATTTTGTCTGCTCGCTAATTGACGAAGGTTCTCGACCGTCTCAAACAGAAAGCAAACACAATTCGCTGCGCTTCCCGCCTACGCCTTTTCCTTTTTTTTTTCATTTTGCTCGCATTGCCTGTGTGCGTTACTGCAGTCCCACGGACCGTTATAATAAAATTTTATTTTTTAGTTAAAAAGCTAAAATTAATTTAAAAGACGAGAAGACCCTATAAATCTTTATATTTATATTATTTTAATTTTAAAGTGTAACGTGTGCCGACGAGTGAAGTGAGCTCGGCAGGAGCGGGGGGAAGTGTAGGCTATCGATTTCCTAACAGCAGCAGCAGCAGACGGCAAGGTAGAACGCGAGTTGGGGATTTCTCTACCACGGTTATGCTGTCCGAAGACTGCAGTAACTGTTGAATAGGCAAATCAACAACTTTATCCCGTTTAGAAAAAATAGTAAAACGCGCAGTAAAATATTTTAAAAAAATAATTACAAAAGATTTTTATTAATAGGAAATACAGTGGTCGTGGATTACGATCGCTCTTTTTGCTACCAATCTCTATGACGTTATGCGGTCCGTGGGACTGCAGTAACGCACACAGGCAATGCGAGCAAAATGAAAAAAAAAGGAAAAGGCGTAGGCGGGAAGCGCAGCGAATTGTGTTTGCTTTCTGTTTGAGACGGTCGAGAACCTTCGTCAATTAGCGAGCAGACAAAATTGGCAATCAATCAGGAAATGCAATATAAAGTTCTCGAACTACTAAAAGCATTTCCTGATTGCAAAAACTTAGTATGCAACCAAGATCCTTAATTTACTTCCGCTCCCTATATAGCACTAATGGGAAGATCTCTGTGTACTATAGACCAGATAATCTGAAATCTTAATTTCAGACAATAGACACAATCTAGCTAAGTTAAACATTTTAAGACTTTTACTATAAGTTGTCTGATCGATTTGTCTAAATTTTAGATCTTACAAAATAATGGAATAATTATAATTTACACTAAGTACCCCACCGTTCACAGACATTGTAAATCATATGAAAGTAGGGCTATAAGTAGCCTTACCATCCGTCCGGGTTTTCCCGGACATGTACTCTTTTTTGCTTCTGCGGGGAACGTCCGGTATAGTTTTAATAAAATGTCCGGGATTACTTTCACACATCTACTTAATTTAGAATTTAATCGAAAAATCGGTCGGAGATATCTTAAATCTAGTAAACGAACAGAACTAATAATTCAGAAAAGAAAATTCGAAGCGCACAGAGCTTTTGAGACGTCAAACTTCAAAACAATCTCTAAAAGCAAATGTTTTTATTGTGATAATAACAAATTTGGATTAAACATTTTTCATACGACTGAACGGAGTGAATTTTATAACCAGGTAATGCATACATGCACTAAATATATTTACACCATAAAGAGTTGTGTTTTAAAATGAATCATATGTTTGCAGTTGCGGCAACATTCCGAGAAGGAAGTGCACCTTCAACGAAGAGTTGAAGCAAAAGTATATTTCTTTCAAAAAGGAAAATACGACTGGGAGGTAAACTGCTGTGTTTGCAATTGTTCCATCCCAATTGCAAATAAAGGCAAAAGTGACATCGAAGAACACATTAAATCTGCAAAACATTGCACAAATTTGAGGGCGTCATCGTCAGCAGGCTTGGAATCATTTGTTGAAAGGAGATCGACAGCAGTGCATCAAAAGCATTTAAAAGCAGCAGAGGTAACAATAGCATACCACACTGTTTTCCACCATCAATCGTTTAACTCGCTTGATTGCACAATAAAATTAAATCAAAAATTGTAGTTTGATTCCAAAATCTGCAAACAGCTGTCGTGTGCACGGACCAAGCCTACAGCGATAATAACAAATGTCATTGCTCCGTTTTCTGTGTCACAGGTACTCTACCAATTGAAAACAAATTCCTACATAAGTTTTCAAACGGATGCAAGCAACCATTTAGCTCAAAAAATGTTCCCAGTTCTTATAAGGTACTATGATTATAAGAACGGTGGTACTAGATTCTGGATCTTGCTTTTAAAAACAATGAGACATCGGACACAATCACCACCCTAACTGTCGACACACTCTCAAAAAATAATTTACTACCAAAATTAACAGGGTTTTGCGCGGATAACTGCAACACTTCGGTGGTCGACAGAGGAAGGGGCCAAACAATGTATATTCGAAATTGAAATCTTTGGTCGACCAAAATATGATTGGTATATAGGATGTCTGCCACATGTACTCTATGCTATTTATTTTTAGTTCATTCTCTTATGTCAATATTCAATTTTAATATCAAACTACTTGAGAAACAAGATATATCTATTATTGAAACCGTGGA
This sequence comes from Cheilosia grossa, assembly GCA_963082955.1. Lineage (NCBI taxonomy): Eukaryota > Metazoa > Arthropoda > Insecta > Diptera > Syrphidae > Cheilosia > Cheilosia grossa. The sequence continues at coordinate 49,731,667 of OY720144.1, read as the reverse complement.
CGTTTTACAAAATATCGTAAACAATATACAAGAATGAATTAATAATAGAATTGTTTCAATCAAAATTAAATCCATTTTTAAGAAGCTTAATGAGTCTGGTTCACGAGAAAAAGTTAAACGATTCAAAATGAATATTGATAAACTTTATGATGTAACCGTTCAATATATTGAATCCTGGTTAACACCTTTTCAAGAATTTAAAGTTTTCTCATGGATGCAGCTCTACGATAAGAATGTAACGTGGGAATCAATTGAATATTCAAGAAAATATTGTGGATACTAAATTATTATTATTTTACCACAAGGGTACTTCTCGTCTCTTCACTTCTCTGGAGGGAGAGAGAGGTAACGGGCGTAACGACCCCGCGGACCCTAGTCATCTAAACCCAGAAGCGTCTGACCCATATTGGGCGGCTCCCTGGTCAGCGTCTGTTCTCCATGTTAGGAGCCGCTGTGCATCCAACAGTTTAAACTTTTCGCAAAAGTTATTATTAAATATGGATATGCAATGAACAAAACAAAAGATAGTAATACCCCAGGTGGTATGCCAGTTACACTGGTAAACCAACTCTCTTCGAAGGTCGGTTCCATGGATTCTGGGGGGGTGGGGGGGGACCATTTATTGCTTAGCAACGACCCGTTTGGGAGAAGTAAAAGGGTAGAGAGAACACCCCCATCTAAAAAAGAAGAAAGTAGTAAAATACTGAAGGCTTATTATTTAGAAGCCGGTGAAGAAAGAGATGGGTATGAGCAACTCAATGAGACACTGCTTAAGGAAATAAATAATCTTAGGCAAGAGTTTGCAATTGTTGAAAGAAGAATTCAACAACCCAGGAAAAGTGAATGTCCATTCTGCCGAGTTCTCAACAGATGACGAGGAACTTAAAAAAGAGACAGAAGGACAGCGTCACACGAGGAATATAAATAAAAAATGCAAGATGAGTACATCCCCAAAAATCTCATCCGCAAACGAAAGCAGCACAATCACAGTGTAAGCTTCAAATAAAGAAAACAAAATACTAAACACAACCAATCCTCCGACAATTATTGCACTGCAGGTTAATAAGTATGAAAGCCTTGCCAAAATCTAATTAACAAAAACGACATTAAAATTAATGTGGTTGAAGAAGAGGGATACAGAAACCCCACTAAAATACTGAACCAGAGAAAAATGCAATGGTATTCTTATGAGAATAAGCAAACCAGACCGATAAAGGTTGTAGTGAAAAAACTGCATTACTCATGCTCACCAGAAAACATAAAAAAAGAGTTAAAAGACAGAGATTTTAAAATATTGGATGTCATAAACATGCTTAAGTATAAAAGCAAAGTTCCGCTTCCAAGTTTTATACTCAGTTTTGAACATGACCAAGATAAAGACAAAATATATGGCACCAAGAACATACTTGGGATGAAAGTTCAAATTCACACCTTAAGGAATTTGAAATTAGTGCCCCAATGCAAAAAATGTCAAAGGTATGGGCATACGCATAAATACTGCAGCTCAGTGTAAGATGTGTAAAGTGTGCAGGAAGTCACCACACGAAAGAATGCATTAAGGAAAAAGTTGAGCACCCTAAATGTGCAAACTGCAATGAAAATCATCCTGCTAACTGTAGAGGATGTTCAGTTGCAAAAGAAATACAACTTGAAAAGAGAAAAAACTAAAGAAATATCTAAAAACGTCAGACGAATGAGCCCGCAAAAAAAAAAAAAAAAAAAAAAACAAAGGCCAAGAGATTATCAAAAAGGGCCCAAGACAAAAGCCAGAAGATCCCAAAATGACGTATGCTCAGGCAGCATCAAAATCAATAGAAATACCAGCAGAGAAAGCTGTAAAACAGAAAGCAGAGAAAAACACTGCAATGGAAATCCTCATGAAACAAATCCTAAACAGGTTCCATGGAAAAGTGCAATAAAACGATATTAGATAGAATATCATTACTAGAGAGACAGAACAGCAACAAAAAAGCTGTGCCAAAAAGACAAACATAATGAATAGAATACAAATTCTTGAATGGAATGCTAATGGTATCGAGAATCGAAAAGACGAGATACAAGTGACTCTCGATATAAACCGGATAGATATATGTCTCATTTCTGAAACACACTTAAAAATTTACTACTGACTTTAAACTGCAGGGATATGAATTATATCACTCCCCACATCCTCATAACTGTGCAAAAGGTGGGGCTGCAGTCTTAATAAAGAATACGATTGAACACCATATAAAGGCAAAATTCCAATCATGCGCCATCCAAGGAATTTCCATAAGTATAAAAACGAGCAGTGGACAAATATCTGTTGCAGCAGTATACTGCTCTCCTACCTATAGACTAAAGAAAAATGATTTTAAAAGTCTTTTCCGGATATTTCACAATAGATTAATCGCGGGAGGGGATTTTATTGCCAAGAATAAATATTGGGGATCTTGATTAACAAATACTAGAGGCAGAGAATTATATGGAACTATTAAAGAAGTCGGCCCCAAATATCCCACAATGGGTAAACCTACCTACTGGCCTACAGATAGGAATAAAACCCCAGATCTTGTCGACTTCTTTACATCCAAAAATATATCTTCAAATAAAATAAATATAGAAGAAGGCCCTGATCTTCAATCAGATCATTCCTCAATACCTCTTACACTTGGCGATAGAATAATAATAAAAGAACATAGCCCTAAACTAGTAAATAGATTGACTGATTGGAACCACTTCAGGCAGAAGTTGGAAGAATGTATTCAACTATCATCAGCTATTCAAACAGAAGATCAACTGGAAGAAGCAGTGCAAACATTTACACTGGATAAACAAAAAGCTGCATGGGCCGCAACTCCCAAAAGAACAAAAAAGATTAAACAAAACTCTTATCCTCGTGAAATATTTGTGATTATTACAGAAAAGAGGAAAGCTAGAAAACGTTGGCAACAGACAAGGGCGCCAAGCGACAAAACCACACTGAACAACTTAAATAATACGCTCAGAACATCCATAACAGAATTTACTAACGAGTCTTTAAAAACATATCTTACCAGTCTTACAAATGATGCTAGTACCGACTACTCGCTCTGGAAGGCAACAAAGAAAATGAACAGGCCAATAGCTCACATTCCGCCAGTAAAAACCAGAGAAGGTTACTGGGCAAAAAGCAGTCAAGAAAAAGAAATACTTTTGCAGAGTACCTTGAGAACGTCTTCAAAACTTATGAAGATAAAGATTATCAAGGAAACGAAGAAAGGTGCGAAGAAGACAGACCTATTCAGCCGGTGACAGCTAAAGAACTTGCCAAAGAAATCAAAGAAGGAATAAATATAAAAAAAGCCCCAGGGTTCGATTTAATCACAGGGGAAATTTTAAAACAATTTCCTCAAAAAGGTTTAAATAAACTAGCGCAGATTATAAATTCTGCATTTAAGTTGAGATATGTACCAAGCATGTGGAAGGTAATAATGATACCAAAACCAGGTAAACCACCTATCGAAGTAACCTCATATCGCCCAATATCGATACTACCAATGTTGTCCAAGCAATTCGAAAAAATGCTGGCAAAACGTCTGCAAAAAATAATTGATGAAAAATCGCTAGTTCCAATTCATCAATTTGGGTTTAGAAACAAGCACTCTACAATTGATCAGGTGCATAGAATCACAGATAAAATCGAAAAAGCATTCGAAAAGAAAAATGTGTGCTCTACAACATTTCTGGATATAGCACAAGCTTTCCATAAAGTCGGGCATAAGGGACTGATCCATAAATTACGAAGGCAACTGCCGAAGCAGTATTCGACAATTCTGGAGTCATATATAACAGATCGATTCTTCAGAATTAAACAAGAGACAGAGTACTCAACACTAAGAGCAATTAAAGCTGGTGTACCACAAGGTAGTGTGCTAGATCCAGTGCTTTACCTTCTGTTTACTAGTGATTTACCTGAAAGTGAAGAAACTACTATAGCAACTTTTGCAGATGACACTGCTGTGCTTGCAGCAACCGTCAAAATAGCAACAAAAAAACTACAAATGGCAATAAACGGTATTTCAGAATGGACTAAAAAGTGGCAGATTAGATTGTATGACCTAAAGTCAGTCCATATTAATTTTACGTATAAAAACGTACCACACATTCCAGTATACATTAATAACAATGTAGTGGAATACTCAAATACAACTAAATATTATGTAAAGAAAAAAAGAGATGAGCTGAACATGCGATACTGTAAAATGTATTATTGGGAGATACTCATCCCTGTCCAACTACAATAAATAACTGCTATACAAGCTAGTCTTGAAACCAATATGGACCTACGGGCTCCAATTGTGGGAATGCATATGCCAACAATATTAACGTGGTAGTTACAGAACTATTAAATACTGACAATGTAATCAGAAGATTGAGGCGGGTAAAACCCCATGATCTATAAGAGTTAGCCAAGAGATTAGGTAATATCTTCAAACAAAAAAGTTTCGAAATCCGACAACCGGCGGATTCTTCTTCTGAATTTTTCAAATAATTTAAAAATAAATTGCCGATTAGTCGAACGACTAGGTGCAATCCCATTCGGGATGACGACACTCAGTCCCTCCAGGGAGGTTTTTTAAAGGAGTGCCTCACTATTGCAGAAGCATCCCTCGCATACTTGCTCTGCAATGTCTTTCGATGGCTTTTCCTTCCAGCGAACCCCCAAACAAAACAAAAAAAAAATTATTCGACCAATTTTGGAATTTAAAGTGCTTTATGAATAAGCTCTCTCCTTGCAACGAACAAAATGTAAATGAAAAATGGACTGAATATTTTAAAAGTTGTACTTCCATAGAATTATACAGTGAATTAATCAAGATCGCGGTGTTTTATTTTGCAATACCGAGCCATAATGCTGATGTAGAAAGAGTTTGGTTTTTAATTAATTTCCGGCGTTCAAAAGAAATTAATAAATTGTTACCCGACACAGTGAAAGGAATAATTTTAGCCAAATTTAATTTTCAAGAACTAAGCTATGAATCGTTTTATGATTTCATTATTTCCAAAAATTATGTACTCGACAAAATAAGATCCAATGAAAAATACAATTAGCTTATTTTTATTAAAAAAAAATATTTTTATATTTTGTTAACAAACAAACATGTATGTTGTTCACGTATGAACCTATACCTATGCTATTTTTAAAATACACAACTAAGTTCCTTTAGTTTAGTAGTACTTAAATACATTATCTATTTTTTGTAATATTTTGTTTTAAGTTTATTCCAAACATATAGGTAAAATACGTACGTAGAAATGTGAAACTATTTATTTTATTTTAAGGAAGTTGATACCTAAGATTCTAAGTATCATAATAAAACATTTTTCTTAAAAAAAATTAGTTTTTTTTTCGTCCTCGTTTTGTACTCTTTTTCTGATCGTCATTTGTCCGGGAAAGTCCGGGACTTGGAGCCCCATGAACATCTGGCAACACTAGCCATAAGCAAAGAGGATGGGAAATTACTTTTAAGCAAAGAAAACGCTAAATGTAAATGAAAATTCTTTAAGATATTCAAAAACAAATAAATAAAACATGTCTATCATAACTATTAAACAGAATCAGAATTTATCAAACAGTACCAATGTGATAAAATTAAGGAGAATAAGACCTTGTAAATTTTGAAAATAATACTTCGATCGATGGAAGATTGTACGAGAATCCTATTACCTTAAGACCTTCACAATTGACGAATATGAAATTGGCCAAATCTGCAATCACTTGATGAGCAACTAAAGATTGACAACATAAATTTACTACAGGCCTTACAGATAGAAGAAACTCAAAGCCTTATTATATCTTCTCTTGGAACAGTCTCATTCACTATCCTCGTAACAACGTTTATAGTTATTCTTTACAGACGAAGAACTCCTAAGCTAAACTCAGAATAACTCCTCGAATAGATAATCGAAGAAATACAAATGCTTGTACGGCAATACGAAGCCGTGGACGCGCTTTTTAAAGGAAAGGGGGAGTTAATACTCTAGTTCCCCCGCTCAAAGTAACGACAAACCAAGGAATGCAGGGGGTTAAAACAAATTCCCACCAGAACCATCGTAAAATATCTGGAGAACGATCGAAAACCGATACAATAGCCTGCATCATCCAACCCCTACCAGATCACTCGAAACAACATTTGTAACGAGCGATCATGGGTACCATCGAATAACATCTGGCGAACGATCCCGGAGCAAGGCTTCTAAAAGGGGACATCGACGATAACCATGGTGCACAATGAACACCCTGAGGTCAACCTAGACAACGATACATACTACGAGTATGAATCCGAGAAGACAGCCACAATAAATGTAAAATAGATTTAAGAAAACAAACATTGTATACCGTTGGGCCCCTATTGTTGAGCCAATGCATTTAAATATTTATTATTCACCAGTCACCACCATTTGTTACGTAGCCTTAAGTCAAATTGTATATACCAAAAGTTTAATAAAAGCAAATGTACCAATGTACCAGGGTGCTCAGTGATCAGCGAGACCATAAACCATAAACTAAGTATTAAATAGACCGTCAGCTCCCGCGCACCTACCAGATTCCCCCCGCAAATTTTGAAATGAAAATTCTCTCTCTTGTGAAGCAGCAAAAAAAAAGAATTCTAAATGGAGGGGGTATAATAAAATAATGACACTTAGCAGTCATCCTAGATCGTGGTGTTTCTACCCTTTTGTAGAATTGTTGACGTCTGAAAAACCTTACGTGCAAAACAGAAATAAAGCATCAAAATTGTGGAAATACTAGGAATCTGACGAAAAAACCTTCGAACTACATTGCAACACACTAAATGTCAATAAAAAAGGGATTTAAGTTTTAGTAAAAATTTCTAGTACCAATAAATAAATTATTGTAATGTTAACAAACTGCGATTTTTATACTGAAGGTTAATTTAATATGAATTTCTAATAATACTAATTTTCCTTTTAGAAGAAACATTTTTTTACAAGAAAATCGAGGGAATTTGAGTTCGGTGAAAAGGGAAGAATGCCCACGCTTCGTGGGAAAAATATAGAGACAGTGCTAGACACAGTGACTGACAGTAGAGTATTTGGTAAGTTTCTATCAGCTGATGGATGCGTTCCAATGGTTTAAATTTATTGTTTTATTTCACCACGAAAACATTTATTTTACAAAATGGGTAATAACTAATGTAATCAACGGATAAACTGAGAAATATTCATTCGTAGGAATAAAATAATACATTTTTGTACCCACAGTAATTCTTTTGTTTTCGTTCGTTGTTTTTGGTGAAAAAAGGCAACGAATTCGTGATATGAACATTTCTGAGTGGGTAACAGTATTGAGTTTTGAGTTAAAATCTTTTCATGAATTTTCCAGAAAACAAAAAGGCAACAAACAAAAATTATTACAAAATTTCAACAATTTAATAAACAAACGAAATTCAAACTAGCGCAATTAATAAAACAATTGAGTCGGCCGAGAGCAGCCAAGAATAATGTTTATTTAGAAAATAACATTTTTGTCATATCCATTGAATTCAGCTTGTTGATTTTTATACTTTTCTGGTGCAGATTCATTTCGAAATGTTACCTTTCAAAACTATATACAACCTTCATAGCATTTAAAAATTAATGGGTCATAACAAACAAACAAATTTTTAGAAATTCTGATGACCAATCTATAACGAAAAAAAGTACTACGGCTGACAAAAAAAATTCTTTCAACTTTTTAAAATTCGTTTTTTTTCTAAATTTTCATTGCACTTTAATACCAAAATGTCTTAAAGATACAATCAACGAAAATTAATTTATTATCTTCAAACTGTACGAGTTAGAACTGAAACTAAAATATATAGATATAAGTAAAATTCCAAATAAATATTTGTAGATACTGAGTTTGTTTTATTTATACTATACTTCCAACTTAAGAGAGTTTGCCTACAAGTTTTTTTCCGTGTTCCTATGTGCGAAAGTATGTGTGCTATGTTAAAGTCCATAAGACGCACGCATACATTTGCACATAGCAACCTGACAGATGACTGACCCATTCTGTGGTGACATTGGAAAAAATTCAAATAATTCAAATAATTGGCCGTTATCGGGATGTGTCTAGAAAACGGTGTGTATGGTGTGGTGAATTTAATAACAATTTCTATTTCATTAAAACGAATATTACAAGAAGGACTTATTTATTCTATTTTATCTCGATAATCCATACAGTACAGGATGTATACATTGTGGTTGTAAACAATGGAAACCGATGAACTATAGGGATCCTCGGCAAAAATAAAATAAAATCAGTATCTACAAATAATTATTTGGAAATTTACCGATAGTATACCTATACATTTTATTTTGTATTTATGTATAAGACATTTTTTGTTATTAAAGTGCAATGAACATTTAGATAAAATAATTTTAAAAAGCTGAAAGGATATTTTTTTTGTCAGGCAAGGCTCTTTTTTCGTCTTGAGAATTTCTAAAAATTTGCTTGTCATGTCCTATGAAAGTTGTATATCGTTTTGAAGGTTACATTTCGAAAAGAAATCTGCACCAAAATAGTATGAAAACCAACAGCCCAATGGATAGGACAAAAAAGTTATTTTCTAAAAAAAACAATATTCATGGCTGTTCTCGGCTGACTCAAGTGTTTTCATTAATTACGCTAGTTTGAAATTCTTTTGTTTATTAAATTGTTGAAATTTTGTAATAATTTTTTTGCCTTTTTTTTCTGGAAAATTCATGAACAAATTTTAACTCAAAACTCAAAACTGTTACCCACTCAGAAATATTCATATCTCTGCCCTAAACACCAACGAACTTTAAATTTTAATATTCCTAATCAATTCTTCCAATTGAATTCGTTGCCTTTTTTCTGTCGACATTCGCCGGCGAAATAATTTTTCGCCAAAAACAACAAACGAAAGCAAAAGAATTACTGTAGGTTCAAAAATGTATTATTTTATTTCTGCGAATGAATATTTCTCAGTTTATTTCTATATTGATACGTTGATGACATTAGTTATTAACCATTTTGTAACATAAATGTTTTCGTGGTGAAATAAAACAACAAATTTAAACCATTGGAACGCATCCATCAGCTGAAACTTACCAACTGTCAGTCACTGTGCTTAACACTGTCTCTTTATTTTTCCCACGAAGCGTGGGCATTTTACCCTTTTCACCGAACTGAAATTCCCTCGATTTGTTTATGAAAAAGTGTTTCTTCTAAAAGTAAAATTAGTATTATTCGGATAGAAATTCACATTAAATTAACCTTCAGTATAAAAATCGCAGTTTGTTAACGATTATTTCTTGGTACTAGAAATTTTAACTAAAAGTTAAATCCCTTTTTTATGGACATTTAGTGTGTTGCAATGTAGTTCGAAGGTGTTTTCGTCAGATTCCTATTATTGCCACAATTTTGATGCTTTATATGTGTTTTGCACGGAAGGTTTTTCGGACATCAACATTTCTACAAAAAGGTAGAAATACCACGATGTTGGATGACTGCTCAGTGTCATTTTTTGATTATACCCCCTCCATTTGGAATTCTTTGTTTTTTTTGCTGCTTCACACGTATTCACGCATACGAAATTTAAGAGAGAATTTTCTTTTCAAAATTTGCGGTGGGAATCGGGTAGGTGCGCGGGAGCTGACGGTCTATTTAGTACTTAATTTATGGTTTATTTGTTGGGGTTCAGGGGAGACATAAACATTTCTGCGTGGGTACACTTTTTGAGTTATAATCTTTAAATGAATTTTACGTGTAATAACAGAAAACAAAAAGGCAAAATAAACTAATTAAATTTATAACAATTGCAAACAATTTAATATACAAAACAAACTAGCGTGATTAATGAAAATAATTGAAATTTTCACGCGCAGGTCGCTTTACATGAGATATGTTGCTTTCTTTGCGACACAAAAAAAACGAGTCTTACAACACCCCATCAGGCTAAAAAAAATTGTAGGTAAATCAATTAAATATTCCATCGACTACCGTCACTTTCGGCACGCTTTGTAAAACTTAGATGCATTTCCGATCCGAATCAGAGATGCGGATCGGGAATGAGATTTTAAATCGGGCTATTTTAACAGGGCTACGAAATATGGCTGATTTCAGATAGTCTCTTTCAGGTGAAACTTTAAGCTATGTACTAGGACGCTGAGACTGTAACTCTGATATAAGACTGTAACTCTGATGCTGAGACTGCAACTATTTCCATTTTTAAATGCCTACAATCGTTTACGCCAATTTGAGCATATTAACAACTCTAAAGTTGCAGTGGCATATTTACAATGAATTCATATATAAGATGCACGATAGTAATTACTGTGCTGAGTTACAAATTAATTTAAGGAGAAAAACAAAAAATAGCAATTCATAATACGAAGCAATTACGTAGAGTGAAATGTCATATTTATAACCCCTTCCCATACTCCCGGCCAACTGCAGTTAAATATCTAACGATATATTTCTCAATGACTTTAAATATTTGAATAGCCATTTGTTAATGCAGTAATGCTACTCTATCAATCTCATTACATCAGTAAAATAACAATCTAACAACAAAACCTTGTAACGGAAACGAAAAGAGTTTGAGGAAATTATGAGAAACTCTTACTGTTTACCGGTTTCAAGTATACAGTGTTGCTGATGAAGAAACCAAAAACCTTCCATACACAGCTAAATATCTTTAAAATCTCGCCCACAAACCAATGTGTTTCTTCTTTGTACAATTTTCCAGCAAATATTTCTTCACCATCATCTATGGACAGTGAGCGCAACAATGCGTCTTTTATTTACCTACTTGTTAATTACGTTTCGCTTGGGTTTCACAATTCTACAATTTTGGGGCGACTCAAGTGAAAAAGAAAGTTTACAAAGGCATTTGGGAGTTAAAGGTAGACGAAAAGTATGTGGAAAGAATAACACAAAAAATTATAAATAGATAATGGACAAATTTACATCGGATGTGTATATTTAATAATTACCTCAACTGTGTGATGGTTAGATAAGACGACCCATGGTCGCCCGAGCCATCCACTCACTATACCTTCTCCAGGATTGAAAATCTCACCAGCAGAAAGCAATCGTGAGAACAATTCTAGTAAAAAAGGAAATTAATGTTAATATTGACGATACTGATTAAAAAGCTTGAAGCACAAATGACAGTTACAGAAGAGTTTGGAAAACATAAAGAGAAGTTAAACAGGCAATCAGAAGAAATATCTCCTCCGAGGCATACAAACAAAATAGCGCACAATAATCAAAAAAATAAAAATAAATATATAGTTCTGGTTGGTGAGCTCGTGAACGGCTAGTAAACGGCTTTCAGAGCTAATCATTTTCAGCGTTTGATTTCATTTTAAATCAAACCAAAAGTCTCGAGACACACGACAAACATACCAGATTATAGCATTATAGTATTTTGGTTCAGCATTTCATTGTAGTTTGAGGTAGGTATCTACAATCTCAAACGTTAAGCCAATTTAATTTCTATTACTTTACTTTAATACGGCTGCTTGTTCTGTAGTTGAACTGTCATGGTCATTTCAAAGCTTCGAGCAATGAGTGTGATAAGTCAATTCACTCAACGACCTAGACGGTTTCTAACACTCTCTCAATATTTTCACCAATTAAGGCTTTCAATTTGTAAAAACTGGCAACGGATTCAGAGTCAACACAGAGATAAAAGTAAAGAGATAACCTACTTTATCTGTCGCAAGTCACAACCGTCACATGCGTTTCTTATAGTTCACCTCCCATAAGAAGGGTAGTATTCTATCCATCTGTATTGAATATATTATCAAAATGTATATCAAAATGAATAATAATCCCCCAGCCACCACTTCGTTGCTTCAACGGATACGTCGAGATTAACGTCTTATCAACAAACGGAACTGTCCAATAATATCCGTCATATACCCGTCCAGAAAATGTACTTTGCCAAATTAATTTACAGACAAACTCTTTTCGATTCAACAGCCGTCGCCATTTTAAACTCTCATTCTTAAAATATTTCCACCAATGAAGTTGTTTTATCTCAATTTGTGCAAACTGTCAGGAGACATTAATTCATGCGAAAATAAGTCTACGGAAATACAGCTCATTTCGCTTATACACAAATAGTATATTACTATAAATAATAGCAGTGAATAAAATACGGTAAGGTCTTAATGTATTAAAAGTTGTGCCTTGTACGGAAAATTCATAGCGATGCATGAAAATAACCTTGTTTGAATTTTCATCTATAATGAAAGTGAATTGAAATATTAGGTTCTAAATTTAGAAAACAATAATAAAACAAAGTTGTATACAAAACCCATTCTCACACAAGATACAACCAATTATATTAAACGCATATCCGAGCATGTCCCAGTGCATTTAGCATAGTATTGGACATTATATTACTGGCTAAACAAATCAATTAAAAATTGAATAGTTCAAAATACGGGAAGTAGTTTTACAATACCTTACACTAAGTGCCTTAAAAAATATGTACATATTACCCAATAACGGTGTAATAATTATACACAACTTACGATCACTATAAACATGTTTTTCCAGATTTCCTACTTTTTGTATCGCATGACTATCAGGTTATTTCTTTTGGCGTTAGCTCCGCTGTTTTAAGTGTAGTGATGCGATTATATGAGAACGTTCTCATTTAAGCCTCTCACCACCAACTCCTCGTAAGAAGTATTTGTATGAACATCACACAGTTTTCTAAATAGTACATAAATAGAAGACACAACTCACTATTTTCTAAGAAAGATTCATCAACTGTACCATATAGAGCGAAGAGGTTTTTCAACCCGGAATAAATCCCCCTTCTCTATAAAGCTGGCTGTAATATTACTCTAATGAAGAAGAATTAGCTGGCTGCAAAAATTTCTGTTTGCTGCTTCTGCTAGTGGAATGTCATTTGCATACACATCTAGTAACTTAAACAGAAAAGCGCCATTTTTTCAAAAAAAAAAGTTCGTTTCTATAGAAAGGAAAAATAACAATTTCTTTACTTAGTGACCCAAAAATAATAAAAAAAAAAACCCACAGGTATCTTCCATGTATCGTTCAATCCCACTGACACTTATATCGGGGGAGGTAATTCTGTTAGTGTTCTTCCTTTGCTATATACATAACATACAAATAGTATTTGATAGCCCAATTTGTACAATTACTATATAAAGAAAAACTGCAACATCCGTTCTTTAGTTCTTTAGATCTTTAGTTTAGCAGCTCTGTTTGCAATGATTTTAACCGCTATCGCTCGAAGTTACTTCAAATCTACGGTGGATGAAATTAGTGGCGTAGTCAATCGACGTATTTCTTTTTAACTCCATCCCACTTATTGAGCTTCCTTGTAGTCATTCTATTTATCATTAGATATGCGACTAGTTTCTATATTTCTTTCTAATGATGTAGTTTTAAGATTAAATACAATGCCTTTTTAGTGAGTCCAGTCGTCACTTCAATTTTGGAACAATAAGTCCGAACAACTAGCAATACAAAGATAATAGAGTAAATTAATAAATAAATATTTAGCGCAACAGATTCATGTAGGTACCCTAGGCCTATAGCTGCTTACAACCATTCGTTTTGTGTGATTTTATCTTTGTGACAAATGGAAGAGACGCATTATTATTTTATGCCGAGTCTGAATCTTAACCGCTTAATTGCGAAGCTCTTCCACCACAGTTATACTATCGGATGTTTGTCAGATGTTTTCGAGAGGCAGTCGAAAGAACCTGAAGATGTAATTTGTGTTTTTTCTCGTCCAACATATTATAACCACTAAGCAACTGCAACGCTACATAAAGATACAAATATCTAGGAGATAAATAAATATATCAAAAACACTAACTGATCCTATATTAAGTAGTTCTCACTCTCTCAAGGCCACAAGCAAATTTGCTTTCCATCTATGTGAAAATGCGTGATTTGTTTTATCTTGTCAACAAACAACAAAACTAATCACACGAAAAATGCAAAATCACCCAACGCAACTGGTATTTAACTTACCTATTTGGTAAGACCACCAACGCTTAACTTTTTTGTTCACATACATGCTGAAAAGGAACTACTCGAAAAAATATTTTCTCAGAAATGTCTTATTTCGGAGATATAACTCCGAATTTCCAACAGAGAGAAATTATTTGAAATAACTGCATTTAAAATTTTCACTCAAGCGTTACCTACTTAATGAAATGCAATTAAAGTCAAAAAATGCATTCCCCTAGAATTGCATCCATATATGGACTCCCAACAACAACAAAACAACGGCAAACACATTTTCGCAAACCATTCATCCCTGTCCATCGATACGAGTCACTTTTTGTCAATTGCAACAAAAACCAATCAATAAACCCCGATTTTATACAAGCAAATTTTCTACTCCTTTGAATAACATTAAAAACTGACAACTTTTAATCAACAACACCAAAAACATAATAATTATTGCAAAATCTGTCCTCCTGACTATCTAATACAATTCAAATTTTGTGGTTTATCACAAAGAAGAAGATTTAGATGCATGTTAAGCAAACACTACTTCGGCATATAAAGTCATGTCAAAATTTCTGTACAAATCTAAGTGATGAAATTTTCTATTTTTCATAGATTTCCACCTCATCAATCTAATAAAAAACAAATCATGTCCAAAAGCCTAACGGTTTTTGATTTATATGGAAAATAAGCGAAATTGCAGCTAAAATTTTTTTGTGAAGTTAGAATGCAACTTTTTCTATGATGAAAAACTTGGTATGCAATTCGATAGGCATTCGTTTGTAGTTGTCTGTCGTTTGAAGTTCAACCGTTAGAAAGTTAGAACCATTAGAAAAAAAATGTCGCAATCATTTAAAACCGTAGTAAGTGAAGTTATCAAATTTTCTATTTACGAAAGTGTTCGACATTACTAATCTAATAAAGTGCAAATTGCACCGATGGGCCTAACGGGTTATGATTTATATGAAATTTAAGCAAAATTTTGGCTTCTAACTTCCGGTCCCCATAACTATGAAGGGTGGAATATGTTTTTTTCTAATGCAACAACCCATCATCATCAAAAATCTTTTTCCACTACAATGCGATGTATATATATAAAGGGTTTTCCAATAAGGAGTGTTATTTTGGTATTCAAAGAAAAATTCCATTTCTTGAGATAAATGATCGGATGTTTATTTCATAATAAAGAGGAAGGTATGCCAATAATAATGAAAAACAACATCAGCCAAATGTCCACCACGAGCACGCATACAGGACCATATCCTTTTCATGAAATTTTCCATAACCAAATCGCAAAGTGGCTGTCCTATGTCCTCGATAGCCTCACGAATTTTATCATTGAGGTCTTGAATCGACGCTGGGCTGTTGGCGTAGACCTTATCTTTCACGTGGCCCCAAAGGAAGATATTACTGGCCTGGCATGAGGTCAGATGTGGCCAACCATGTAAAAGTCTGCCTCGAGTGTCAACGGTACAAAGCCTCAAACCTGAAACCAGCTGGACTAATGCAGTCAACCCCAAGTAGTCAAAGATTTGAAGTTGTTGCAGTTGACTTATTTGGACCCTTACCTATAAGCGCAAGTGGACACCAGTGGATTTTAATCGTCGAAGATTTGTGCAGCCGATGGGTAGAATTGTTTCCTTTAAAAGAAGGAACTGCTGAAAACTGTGCCCTAGTACTTCTGAACGAGATATTTTTACGATTTGGTGTTCCAAGAAGACTTCACAGCGACAATGGAACCCAGTTTATTTCTGCTTTAATGCAGAAGTTGACATTTTGTTTGGGAATTAAACAATCATTTACCCCTGTTTACCACCCGGAAGCAAATCCCGTCGAGAGAAAGAACCGAGACCTGAAAGCGCAATTATCCATTTTGGTTGGAAAACAACATACTTCATGGAATCTCAAACTCCCAACAATAAGATTCGCGATGAACACTACTAAATGTGAGAGTACAAGTTTTTCCGCAGCATACCTGACTTTTGGAAGAGAACTTCGAACTCCAGATGATATCTATCACGATTTAAAAGCTATCATCCGATCAGAGAACTTCATCCCTCAGATAACCCCACACCTGGTACGAATGGCTGATACCCGAGAAGGTACAAGATCGCAACAAAATCTACACTGACAAGAAGCGACGAGCACACGAAAAATACGAAGTCGGCGATAAAGTGCTCGTAAAAACTCATCCCATTAGTAGAGCCTCTAAAGGTTTTACAGCTAAATTTGCCCCAAAAAGAGATGGGCCCTACATAATATTTGCTAAAAAGGGTTCATCTAGTTTTTCCATTGCCAAGGAATACAATCCATCTGTTCCATTGGGAACATACCACGCATCCATGTTAACATCCTAAAAAAGAGATAAAAATGAAACAACAGAGCCTATAATACCTATCATGAAAAGGGGTAGACCGGCCAAATCCACTAAAGAACCAAAGACGTTAGAAACTCCTATCGCCACCAAAAGACGGACGACTTCACCAATTGCTGCCACATCACCGAGACGATCAATGAGGCAGAGGGGGGGAATGTAACAGCCATCAATCAACACACATACTTAATTGTATGAATTCATTATTATTTTCTTTCCTTATACTATTTGCCTTTACATTTACTTTAAAAACACATATTTTTTTCAACATTCATAATTCACGATCAGTCACTTTCAAACTCAAATAACATTGCTTACTTTTATTTATCTTGTAATGATTTAAAAAATACAACGTAAACAATTTTCATAATTTAACTCTGTCAAAATGTTTATAAGTAAAATTGTAACGTGTAGTTCTTTTATACGCAAAATAGCGCAAAAGCACATGAAATTAACCGCTACTATTTTGGGTACAAAAGGGCGACGCGAGTTTAGTCTAATTGCAGTCTGTTGAATAAAGCAAAAGTGAACACACAACATAGTTGGAGTCTCTTCTTATTCTTCAAATTGCTCCCGCATACAGTTTTTTCCTTCGGAACAGAAGACAGGCAGAACAAGAAATTGGTCGCCTGGCTCTGCTCGTTTTGGTCGCCGTTTATACGCCGCTTTTCAGGTCCACGTCAACAGGTCTACTCTACACACCCACACACACACCCCCCGCAAGCACCTTCACCCGCTTCAGTCTTTCAAAATTTGCATTATGTTGAACAGGCGTTCACAATTTTTGGGTTCAAATACATTACGACAAAAATAATTTTGATTTCTTGTTGTATTTCAAAGTGTGTCAGGTGCAATTTGTAGTGTGTGCAAATTTATTGCACACGCTATGAGTTTCGGCGGCGTACAATTTATACTATGTGACTGTTCTTCCCTAATGCAATGTACACATATTTATATATTCCCAAAGGAAAGCCTACATCTTAGTACGCTTAGTCTGTAAGAATTCAATACTATCTACTGCAAGATATTATTTATATAAAATTTGTTTTTGTCTATTATGTACTGTACGTACATGCAGCCCAGTTATGTTAAAGCGGCTCTCGGTCGTTAATCGGCCCATTGTACATACCACTGGGTGTTTAGGTGTTCTTTGCTGGTTACTCATGTGAACCATTTACTACCATTTATAAATCTAAGAATGTTACCAGAGCTGGTATAGCTTAGATCACTAAGATCATTGAGGAAGTAGTTTCCTAAGTACGCCATCCTTAGGTTGGATAGGTCAGGGCAGCTACAGAGGGTGACGGACACATCCACTTCCTCATCCCTACAGCTTCCGCAAAAGTCATTCTATGGTAGTCCAAGCCTCTGCTCCGAACATAATGGTCGGTAATGTGAATGGCTTTAGCAACTACCGAGATAATACGTTGAGTCGCAGAAGCTCCTTGAATCGTTTGGCATCCAGTGTCGGCCAAGTTAGCCTGGCAACATCGCAATAATCCTAGATGTTTACATCTATATGACTTGCTTTTCTTGTTGCGTCCGCATTAATGATTTGTTTAGCTTAGGGCACGGGTGCATGCACGTTGTGCAGACTGACACTATCAACTCCGGAGCAGCCTTATCGTGCAAGTTCGTCAGCTGCACAGTTCCCTGTAATGTCACAGTGTCCCGTAACCTAGCAAAGCGTTAGATTGTACTGGCCAGATATCTCGTAACGAGATACGCGCCAATCTTCCACCACTTCTTTCGCTTGATACTAGGGATCAAATGGCAGTCTGACTGTCGATGTATATTACAATAGTCCTGTGTGATATTGACAGTGCTCCTTCGTATCTTCGGGATCTGTCCGGTATTTCGTTTGTAAAGCATTTTTGAAGTCGATTTTCTAAGGCAGATAGTCAGTAATAGTAGGTAAGGAGCTGGTCTGTAGGAGGATGCTGGCATGTGCAGTTGGTTGTCCCCTCCAGTGCTTACCTTCTCTTAGACTGATTGCCGCGTTAGTGGCGTATACCTTGCTGACGATGTCGAAACGAAGAAGATTAAGCATTACTTGTAGAGCGGCGGTAGGAGATGCCTTCAGTGAACCTGTGGCGCTTATGCATGCCAAGCGTTAGGACTTCTCAATGGCCTTTAGATTGGAGTTCTTGTCCAAGGCCGGTCACCACACGACAGTGCCGTAAAGAAAAATCAGTCTAATAACCGCGGTGTAAAGCCAGTTCACTCGAGCCGACAGCCCTTCTACAGGAGAAGGGGGCTAGATATTTCCTAGCACGCTCGGCAATGTTCTGCCTCCATAAAAGCTTGCTGTCTAGTCCACGCCCCAAGTATTTGGCACTTTTGACAAACTTGAGTGGAGTGCCGTTGAGAATAACCCTTCTACTGAATAGAGCTAGCTCCGTTGTCTTCGGATTGACGCTTCGATCGCAGCTTTTTGTCCAGGCAACTAGCTTATATAGAGCAACTTGCAGGATATCGGAAACAGTCTGAGGATACTTTCCTAAAGTGAGAAAGGCGACGTCGTGCGCATAGGCCACATCCGGAAAGCTCCATCGAAATTTAGCTAGATTCAAATAAACAAAAGGGTGGGCCATCTAGTGGTTTCTTTTGAAATCATATGTAATTTTAACACTGACAGCTGTTTCCCACTCGCAATCTTGACAGAAAGTAAGTATCATACCTCCGCGGAACGAAATGAGTCAACGGTGGGTGTTACAGAGCCATGTTAACCGACTTTTTTTTACTGAAATTGAAGACATGGATTTGGACGACCTCTGGTTCATGCAGGATGGCGCGCCTTGCCACACAGCTTAGGCCACAATCGATATTCTGCGCAAAAAATTCACAAATCGTGCGTTATCAGCCGTCTTGGAGATGTCAATTGGCGGCCTCGGAGCTGCGATTTGACCCCTTTGGATTTTTTTTCTGGGGACTGCGAAACCACGAAGGACCGATGGAATGCCAACAATCCGGAAACGATTCAAGCACTTATGACCAATATCATCCAAAAAATCCGTGAATTACAGCCCGAATCCATCAACAAGGTCTTGGAAAACCTTCGCGCTATTGCGAATCCAGAGGAGGCCCTCTTGCACGAAGTTGTGTTCCAAAAATAATGGGAATGTTTGCTCTTACTATAACTAAGCCATAATACATACATTTAATTTGGTTTATTTCATGCAAAAATAAATTGTTTACAACATTTTTTAAACAAAAAAAAACTTGTATTTGGCCCACCCCGTATCTCTCTAAACGAGTTAGGTCGGAGGACAATACCCCACCGGCATCGGCCGCCAAGAAAGTTAAGAAAGTTCCTTTACCTGATGTTCCCACCTTTAGTCAGGTGGCGAATCTAGTCAGGTTAGGTATCGTTCCGACCGACTTGATAAACCAACCCCTCTCTTCTGAGCAAATGGCTCTGGTACAGGAGGCGGTCATTGACACCTCGATTGAGCTGACCAACAGTGGCGTGTGGCCAAAATTCTCTGGATCAGTTCCAAAGTCGGGGTGGGTAATGTTCATTTGCACAGATGGTGCTACCGCGGGATGGATGCGCTCAAATTTTGAGAGTATCAGAGCCAAATGTGGTCTGGATCTGATGTTGGTGGAAGAGAACTCTTTTCCAAAGCCCCACATCGTTCGAGGATTCTTCCCACATAGCCTGGAACTCTCAAATGAGAAAGTACTTGCCACCCTGACGGCTCAAAATGCCGCATTAATTGCTAAAACCTGTAGGGTCGTCAAGAGGGTTAAGGATGGTGCATTCCTTCACCTTGTGCTTGCAATTGACGACGCTTCCATGGCCAAACTCCTTGAACTGAAAGGGAAAGTCTCATACCGCTTTGGACAGATTAAGTTGATTCTTAAGAGCACCGATAAGAATCCTGTGTCCGACAGCGGTACCCCTAAAGCAGGAGTGGAAGCCAACTCGGCACCTTTCTCTGGGATCGTGCCCTCCCAACTGGTACCTGCAGTGCAGTGCAGTGCCAATTTACCGTCCAACCCCATAGACACCAATGGCGGAAAGGAGATGGCGTTGAAAGTTGTCGGGGACCGCATCCTAGAAACAAGCAGTGGTATTGCTACTGGGCAAGCCACTCCTAGTGGTTCAGGGTGCAGTTCTAGGGCAACGATCGGCGCTTTGACTAACCGCCATAAACAGCAACAAAAGGGCATTATGGCCCATAAAACTGGTGGTATGGCCAAATTTTTAAAAAGTAACGCAGCCTCAGGGCGCGTTACCCACATGAATGTACAAGATGAGTCTGACAGGTCCAAAAAAATAGGTCGTCCTGAACAGACTGCTTGCCGCAGAGGAAAGGGCCCCAAAAAGGTCCAACTACTCAGGCAGGCCGGTTCCTCCAAAGAGGACCAATGAGCACCATCAAGGTGTTACATGCGAACCTCCACCATGCTAAGGGCGCGTCCGCTACCCTTGCCAAAAGGTTCGCCGAGGAAAAGATAGCCCTTGGCCTCATCCAAGAACCATGGGTTATCAGCGGACACATAAAAGGTCTTGGAAATAAAGCAGGTGAGCTTATTTATAAACGAGACGAGCCAGTGCCACGAGCGGCCTGCTTAATCGACAAAAATATCAACTTTCTTCCCATTCCAGAATTCATCACAAAAGACTTGGCGACCATTCTAATAGAAGTACCAACCGAACGGGGCACACATAACATCATCTGTGCCTCAGCGTACTTCCCAGGCGACGACACCAACATTCCGCCCATCGAGGTCCAGAACCTTTTAAACCACTGCAAGAGGAATAACCTTCATTACATCATTGGTTGTGACGCAAATGCACACAACATGGCATGGGGCAGCAGTGACAATAATAAAAGAGGTGAGTGTCTTTTAGAATTTCTAGTTGGTAGTAACGTTGATATCTTAAACAAAGGCTCTAAACCAACCTTTATAAATGCGATACGCGAGGAGGTACTTGATCTCACTCTCGTCAGTCCATTTATGTCTAATTTCGTAATAAATTGGCATGTGTCTGACGAAGCCTCGTTATCAGACCACCAACATATAAGGTTTGATATACCTGGTCAATCTACACCTGCACAAAATAGATACAATCCTAAATCGACGGACTGGAATATGTATCGAGAACTTGTTCTCTCAAAAACAACCATGTTTGTCTCTCAAATTGAATCCATATGGGACATTGATGAGGCTGCTCACCAGCTCAGTAACGTGTTGATAACCTCCTACCATGAGAGTTGTGTCAGCAAAACCAGTTTGAGTAAACGTAAGGTTCCCTGGTGGAATGACCAACTAGCCAAACTCAGACGGAAGGTTAGAAAACTCTTTAATCGAGCCAAAGTAACCAAAATGTGGGACGAATACAGATCCGCTCTCACAGAATACAACTCAGAATTAAGACGATCTAAAAGGGCCTCCTGGAGGAAATGCTGTGAAGACATATTAGATATGCCAGTAGCAGCCCGTATCCACAAGGCTCTGAGAAAAGATCATTCCAACTGTGTAGGTCTACTTAAAAAAGCAGATGGAACCTACACGACGGACCGTTCGGAAACAATTAAAACTTTACTTCAGGTTCATTTTCCGGGTTCGACCATCCGTGAATCACACGAAAGCTCACACGACATTGATCCCAGGATCTCTGTTTCTGGGCGAGTAAATAGTCTATCTGTAAAAATTTTCAGTCCAGATAAGGTTAGATGGGCAGTTGGCTCCTTCAAACCTTTTAAAGCACCTGGTGGTGATGGTATATTCCCAGCCCTCTTTCAGAGGGTTATTGACGTCATACTACCAGCAATTACAACCCTATTTAGAGCTAGTTACAATTGGGGATACATTCCTTCCACCTGGAGACAGGTGAACGTAATTTTCATTCCCAAAAGTGGCAACAGGCCAAGCGAACTACCTAAATCATATAGACCTATCAGTCTAACATCCTTTGTTCTTAAAACTATGGAAAGACTAATTGATGTTCATATCAGAGGTCAGATATTAATATCTAACCCTCTCCACTCAAGTCAGTTTGCGTACAGAAAGGGCAAGTCCACTGAGGGTGCTCTTCACCACCTCGTCAAAAAGGTAGAAGACGCCCTTAACCACAAGGAAATTGCCCTAGGCGCATTCTTAGATGTTGAGGGAGCTTTCGATAATACTGGATACGACTCGATTACTAGAGCAATCAGTTGTAAAGGTATCGAAGACTCGACAAACCGTTGGATCCGTGCCATGCTGGAAAGTCGAGTAATAACGTCCTCGTCGGGAGAAGTGGCTGTGTCGGTGACAGCAGTCAAAGGCTGCCCCCAAGGAGGTGTGCTCTCCCCCTTGCTGTGGTCACTAGTCATAGACAGCCTACTAGTCAGTCTACATAATCTAGGTTATGACGCCATCGGTTATGCCGACGATTTAGCAATTGTCATTAGTGGAAAGCACTGCGCTACCATTAATAGTAGAATGAGGAGCGCTCTTCTACATGTTTTAGAATGTTGTACTACGGAAGGATTATCTATAAATCCCAGTAAAACTATTCTAGTTCCTTTCAACAGGAGGAGACTGGTCAACTTAGGGCCCCTTATCCTGAATGGAACTACATTAAACTACTCCAATGAAGTTAAATATCTCGGAGTCATCCTTGATAAGAAACTAAACTGGAACTCACACATCAAGTCCGCCACAGAGCGTGCCTCTAGAGCCATGTGGGCCTGTAGGTGTCTGTACGGCAGAACTTGGGGTCTTAATCCAAGAATGGTACACTGGTTGTATACCATGATGGTAAGACCCATTGTATCGTACGCGGCAATCTTCTGGTGGCCAAAAGTACTCGAACGAACCACGGCAAATAAGCTTCAGAAGCTTCAAAGAATTGCCTGTCTCGGTATCACAGGTGCAATGCGCACCTGCCCAACTACAGCACTTGAGGCCATTATTGGGCTCTCACCCCTGCAGTACTTTATCATGAAGACGGCAGCTAGATGCTCCATTAAACTGCAGCTAGATTATAGGTTTAAACCAGCTGATCTTGTGGGACATCTGAAAATACTCAACCTAATCCCTAACTTGGACATGTTCTGCTCAGTCCCAGACACTATGGTTAGGGAGTACAGTTTCGGAAAACTTTATGAGGTCGAAATACTTGAACGTGCAAGCTGGACCAATGGTATTCCGTCACTCAACCCAAAAAGCTTAGTATGGTACACCGACGGATCCAAAATGGGTTCCGGAGTTGGAGCTGGCGTCTTTGGGCCCAACACCAAAGTATCGGTACCCATGGGATTGTGTCCCACGGTCTTTCAAGCGGAAATCCATGCTATAGAAATTTGTGCCGACCTTATATCCCAAAAAGGAATGAAAGGCGCAACCATTCAAATATTTTCAGACAGTCAGGCAGCTTTACAAGCTTTGGCGTCCAATACAATTGACTCCAAAACAGTTAAGTGCTGTCACGATGCCTTGCAAGCCCTAGCCAAACACAACAAGGTAAGGCTCGGCTGGGTGCCGGGTCATCAGGGTATTGCAGGCAACGAATATGCAGACAAACTAGCTAGGACTGGCTCCGAATCCTTTCTCTGTGGACCAGAACCCTATTGCTCGGTCAATTGGACTACTGCACTAAGGCAAATTAACGATTGGGAAAAACAACTCCGTCTTGAACACTGGGAACATGTCCCGGGTCCAAGACAATCCAAACGATTAATTAAACCTTACTCCTATAAGGAAATACTTAAACTCAGTAAGGATAACATAAGTAAGCTAGCGGGCTTCCTCACAGGTCATTGCGGCCTTAAATATCACCTCAACAAAATGAATCTTTGTCCGGATACAGAATGCAGATTCTGTCTGGAGGAATCGAATCCTCTGAACACATTCTCTGTGACTGTCCGGCTCTTCATTGGTTAAGAAAACGGGTCTTCAATAGGGAGAATCGTACACCAACAGAGATAGCGTACTCTGCTACTAAAGATTTACTGACCTTCATTAGGGAGGTCGAACGTCTCTTAGTTTAACCTCTCTCCATTGACACAATAGATCTTTCAGGTCGCAGTGTCAGCCATTTGGGCATGGGATAAATTTAAAAAAAAAAAAAAAAAATCTCCTAATTTTTATAGCTTTGAATTTGAATTAGAAAGATTTAGATTTTGGCCCTCAATGCACTTAAAACAGACCAGAAAGGAGTAGTGGTAAGTGTGAAGACTAGTGTCGCGAGGGGTCCCAGGTTCGATTACCGAAAGAATCCAAATTGCCACTTAAGGTTTTTTTCCACTGCGTCACCTTTCACGAACGTCTGACAAACATCCGAGAGTATAACTGCCATGAAAGCGCTTTTCAATTACAGTAAAACCCAGATACTTTTATTGAAATTTACCTGAAAAAAAATTCTTTTAAGTACACATTTTTGAAATCAGCTGAAAAAATATAAAAGCTTTTTCTCCTTTAGTGCTTCCTTGTCTTTCATGCTTTAAAAATAAAAAATAAAAAAAAGGAAAAATCTTAATCTAAATACTACAATGGTGGAAACTGACTGGGTAGCTGTCACTTGCAAAATTTAAACTGTCAATGTAATTTTGTTTTGTTGCGAAGCTATGAAGACCAAGAAGAAGATGAGGAAGATGTTGACAATAATGAAGAAGAGGTAGAACCACCCAGCTTCACCGAAACTTTAAAAGCGCTAACGATCTTTAGAAGATTTATTGAGTATAATACATGTCGTCCGTCGGATCAGACATTCAGCAAAATGACTATGAATATGAATATGAACAAACAAAAAGTAGTGCTATATTTTATACACAACTATATTTATAATTTAAACTTTAATTTAATTTTTATGTCATTTAATGAGAAGAGGTTGTACAAAAAAGGAGTTTCTGTGTGGTACTAAATTCAGATTGCATATCTGAACCTTGGCTCTAAATATAATCTGTACATAAGAGACAGAAAGATCCCCGGAGAAAGTTTTTGTAAAAATTCCTCGAATTGGACGAAGAAGCACAATATAAGAAATGCTGATACTTTTTTCTTGAATGCTATCTATCACGTCACCAAATATTTCACTCGATTCCTCAACGAGACCTCGAGACCTCAAATTCTCAAATTGAAGTCTACGCCATGAGAAAGCGCAAGTTCATTCCATTCTTTGAAAGGAGAAGGCAGATTCTCCAATATCATTTCGTGCAAACTATTTAAAGTTGTTCGTATAACCCTAGTGATATAATCAGAGTAGGCTTATTATTTTGTATGAAAAGCGGAGCGCTTCCAAGACTCAACATGTATCGCGTAAGCTGGCGTATTATTAGGTAATCGGAACAAACGTTTGAAAAGGAATCGCTGCACTCCCTCGAATTCTTCAATGATAGCAAGTTTAAACTATTGCATCGAACACGCGGCAATTTGAAGCTACATCTATGTTCTGATTACAGAAAAATGTTGGCCACATCAGAAAAATCTTAGCTTCTGTACTTTGTTCCTTTGAATACATCGAGAAATTTAAATTAATTTTAAGCAGTACTCCCAAATATTTAAATTCTCTGACAAATTAGTAGAACTAAAAACGTAGGTTGTTTTTTTTTATGAACGAAAAAGTGACATGGGAAATACAGCCACTTAAACCAACCAACCAAAGCCCCTTTGAAAATAAGTTTAACTCATGAATTACATTTTAATATGTCACTATGAAAATTTAGAGCAACAAAGTATTGATATTGATAAATATATTACTTTCTTACTTTTATATATAGTTGGCGCAACAGGTCTGTAGAGACCCAAGGCCTAGCTTCTCACAACCATTCGTTTTGTGTGAGTTTCATTTTTGGAACGAATGGAAGGGATCTACAATTTTATGCCGATTCCAAACGGCTAATTGAGAAGCTCTTAAGACAGTTATACTCTCGGATGTTTGTCAGACGTTCGCGAGAGGCGGCGCAGTGGAAAAAAACCCTAAGTTGGAATTTGGGTTTTTGCGGGATTCGAACCTGAGACCCCTCGCTTAGTAGTCTAACACACTAACCACTAAGCCACTGCGCCTGCTTACTTTTAGGGGTAGCTAAATTGCATTCCTTCGAAAATGGGTTCTAATCTAACTATATGTAAAGTACGCCTTTTGTATGGGGAATTATTTACTTAATTTAACCTTGATTATTTTACGCCTTGATCAATATCACTATTATTTGTGAGCTCTTTTGGAGAAGAAAATTTTCAATTTTAAAATTCTGACATCCGTCTCCAGCTCTTTGTTTGACTGATCCTGATGGCGCTTTTGGCTGAAATTCTTGCATGTATAGGTCTAAAGGTAACATGTCGAGGATTGCCTCCATGCCAGCAGTAGGTGTTGTCCTTATTGCGCTGGTTGTACCCATACAAGCTAGTCTTTGTATTTCGGTCAGTAGTTTTAGATTCGACGCTTTGTTCGTGGCTTGCCACCAGACTAAGCATCCGTATAAGAGTATTGGACGCACAATAGCCTTATACATCCAAAGAATTATTTTGGGGTTTGGTCCCCAAAATTATTGGTTTCAATTCACTGAACATGTTTCAACTGAAGCCGATTTCTGCATAAATTTGTAAATGAATAAAAATATTTCCATACAAGCCGAGGAATGTGGTACCTATTGAAAGTATGCCTTGAGCTATTCTATAGAGTTTATAAACATAACCTCTGTCCAAACATTAAAATTGGTGTATTTTATAAAATTTTAAATGTTCAAAGTCGGCTATGGTACGATACTAATTATTAACGCTACCAATTTTTGAAATTGTGTCTTCTGAAATAACATGGTTGTAAAAATATTCTATAGAAATATTCTATAGAAATAATCACTTTTTCGTAACGAATTATTATTTGAAATTTTCCGGTGAACATTTTGCTCCACTTCGAACCGGATCTATTGAATCCATCGCGTAAATCATAAACAGTGCATAATCGCAAACAGAAAATTATTAAAGTGGCCGATTCTAACATTCTAGTCCTCCGTCATCAATTTTAGTGGTGCATTGGTAGTGTATTGTGTGTGCAAGCACGTGCGTACTCATTGGTTCACATAAAGCGCCGCATCCAATCATCAAATTGAATCGTCACCAATCCAATCACGTCTCCTCCAGGCTTAATCCACCGAAATTTGCTCAAATCAATTACATCACTGAGCGCAGTCCTAATCTCACCTGGTCGCATATCACCGGCACATTTTCATCATCCCTCCCAAGCTCGGATCAGCGAAACTTGTGTCAAAAAACACTTCAACGCATTCTCACACATTACTTCTCAACATTACCCATTCATCACAGTACTCAATTTTAATCGATTGAAAATTCTCGGTGCACATCTACACAGACGAAATTCATTCCTCGCCATTCTCCGTTCATCGTCTCTCATATGAACCAGAAATTAATTTGTCTGGAAATCTCATCGTTCTACAAAAGCCAAAGTGTACTCCTTTAAGGCATCTCGAACTCGTCTCTAGCTCACCTTTAACTCATCTCTAGCTCATTTCTATCTCATCTCTAACTCATCTTTAACTCATCGCTGACTCATCTCTATCTCATCTCTAACTCATCTCTATCTCATCTCTAACACATCTCTGACTCATCTCTAACTCGTCGTATCTCAAGCCAAGATCTTCAATTTAATCGATTATACAGTACATCATACTTCTTTGGAATTTCTAAGGTCTTAATTACTCATTGTGCAAATTAGTATAGTTATTGTAGTGCATAAAACCATAAGATACAGGCGGCAAAAACCGCTTCAAAATTAATTTTCGTGTACCTTTATCAGACAACCGGTGTCATATAGAAAACTATTACTTTGTTCACAAAAACGTGACGCCTTAACATAATTAAGTACATCCGCTATATATTCCGTTTTTCCGATTTCTAAGAAAAGACGCTTCTATAAACAAAAAGTTAATTAAAGCTATCTAACCTGGGTTTGTTTGAAATAAAATAATGAGTCTCGAAGATATAATTTTCGCGCTGCCTTTAGTGAAAAGGCAAGCACTCTCTTCACTATTTCCCTTTTAGAAGCGTTAATTGAGTTAAGTGCTCTATGGCTTAGTTAGAAAAGTATGTATGCGATTTTCGTTCACTCTAAGGACCCATCGCAGATTGATTCTATTAGTGCAGTGAAAGCTAAGTACCAGAGCTCCTCCAAAACCTACCTTACCTGCCTTAGTCAGATTCAAGACTTAACGAAATCGCTTCAACCTTACGTGAAGCAACCGGTCCCAAATACTGTTGAAACTGATTCTTTGTCATCCCCATCTTCTGCGCCACTTAACGATAGTGCGCATTCCGGGCAGTGCTCACAGCCTCACGCTCCCACGCGCTGAATAAAAGTTTTAATTACTCCGTATAAAAACTCAACTTTTTAATTTTTTTTTAATTTTTTGCTTTTAAAGTAACACGTTTGTTTTAAAGATGAAGTTTAATTTTTGAGCTCTAAAAATCGAAAGAGTCGATCTCAAAATCCAGTGCTTTAATTGTAAAGAATTTGTTCATGCAAAGTGCGCTAAATTGGAAAAGAGAGAAATTGAATTTTACGTCAAAAGTGACCAGGGTTATACCTACCTATATACCTAACTTTACATTTCAGGCAGCATGTAATAATTCTTATTCTGCTGGTGGTGTCGCAGTGTTTTATAGAAGCGACTTGGGGCCAAACATTGTGTTGAGCGTGTTAATCTTAATAGTTTTGATTCGATTAGTATATCTTGCGAGATTTCTGGTGCTCGATACTGCTTTGTCGGTATTTATAGATTTAATTATTGTTCAGTTAATGCCTTTCTGGACGTTTTTACTGGCTTTCTTAACAATGTGATGTGTAAAAATCTAATAATTCTGGGCGATTTTAACATTGATCTTATTGCTAGATCAACTGAAGTTGATAGTTTTTTAATGGTTATGTCTTCTTTTGGTGTCGAAAGTCTGATGAATCATCCTACGCGTGTGGTTCAAGATATCAGCACTTGCTTGGACCATATTTTTATCAGGCTGCATAGAAATAATTATTGTAACTATAGAACGGCTTTACATGACCTAAAAATAAGTGACCATAGCTTAACTAATATCCAACTTGACCTTAGGATCCCCAGAGTGAAACAATATGTGAATGAAAAATTCACAAAAATTGATTTTCCTTCTCTCAAGTCAGCTTTTATCTTTGAGTTTTGGGATGAAGTTTACAGAGCACAGGATCCATCTACTGCCTTTGATTTGTTTCTACAAAAACTGCAATTGCACTTTCTTCGCGCGAGTACACGAACGGAAAGGAGTAACAGTCTTAAACCCTTAAAGCAGTGGATGTCTGGTACTCTACTTAGTAAAATCAGACACAAACAACGATTGTATAAGCGTTTAAAAAAACATCCCAACAACTGCAGATTGAAAAGGTATTACGACAAGGTTTGTCAGGAGTTAAAAACTGAAATACCTCGCCAAAAAGATAGTTATTATCAGAACAGATTAGTGCTGAATATTGGTAATTCCAAAAAAGAATGGCAAGTTGTCAACGAAATTTTAAATAAATCCTTACCTAACGCGGATATCGTTCTTTCTTTAAATAATACGACTATATCTGAGCCCTTAGAAGTTGCCACTGTGTTTAATAACTATTTTTCCAGTGTAACAGAGACTATACGTGATACCCGAACAAGTAATTGCTCCGATTGTAGATGTGAAACCGTTCTTACTCATGACCCTTTGCAAAGACAAAGTTTTTTCCTTGAACTATTTTCACCTTATGAAGTACACTCAATCATACAATCTCTTATAGCATCCAATTCAACATCATGTGATCCGTTTTCTAGTAATATTTTGAAAAATATATATTTTCTTATTTCAGATGTTTTAAGTTATATTTTAAATTTTAGTATACAAAAGGGTATTTTTCCTAAATCATTGAAAACAGCTGTTGTAATACGCCTGCATAAAAGAGGTGACACCATGTCCTTAAACAATTACCGCCCAATATCCCTTCTATCCGTATTTTCAAAAGTCTTCGAGAAAGGTGTCAAATCACGTATGCTATCTTTTTTTATCAGTGATGCTCAGTTTGGCTTTCGTAGTGGCAAATCTACCGAAGATGCCTTATTAAAGTTGTGTTCTGAAATATACAGTAGTCTAAACGACTCTTATATTCCTGCTGCTCTTTTTATCGACATCACTAAAGCTTATGACATGGTTGATCATAATATTTTGCTAAATTAACTTTATAATGCTGGTTTTAGAGGATTTATTTACGAATGGTTTACTTCTTATTTACAAAATCGTAGTCAGAAGGTTAGGATTCGCAATTGTTTGAGTGCAAAGACTATTATAAACATAGGTGTTCCACAGGGCTCTATTCTGGGTCCTATTCTGTTTCTAATCTTTGTTAACTCGCTTTTCATCCAACGTTTCAAGGGAAAACTCGCAGCTTTTGCCGATGATACTCCTTTGTCATACTATGGTAAGTTAAAGGGACCAGATTTATTTGAAGTAAAAGCGGGACACATTTTTAAAACTTCGCAGGGAGTAGAAATTATGATTTTTTTTAGTAAAACATAAAAAAGTACGCAAAACAAACGACAAATAACACATTTATATAAAAAATAAAAATACAAAATCAGACTTCATAACAATACAGAGATCAGTTAAAATGTTTGAAATAATCTCCAAACATTTAAAAAAAAAAAACTTAAAAAAATCAGCCTCAATATTCTAAGCGTTTCCGATTTAAAATTGACAGATTAGCAGTAGACACTAGAAGCAAAACTGACAATTCATTAACAGGGAATATACATGGGCTCATTTTCTTTCTTTAACAGCTCTTACGTTTGTTTTATATGCGCCAATTTGTATGCACAGCTATGTAAAATAGTACATATATAGATAATTGCTTCATTTTGAGAATTGTAGAGACACACATTTGAACAAACGTAGGAAAAGCGGGACAGTTATGGCCGCGGGACAAAGACCTCAAAAACGGGACTGTCACTTTATGGTAAGTGCTATTTTAACTTACACTTAGATGTAAACTATGATCTAGATTTATTGCGGAGATGGTTTAAATTTCATAAACTAGTAATTAGTAATAAAACTAAGTTTATGATCTTTAACTTAATGGGTAGAATCTGTGATATGCCACTTCTATACCATTCGCCCAATTGCAATAGATTCCGTTTAGTTAATCCTTGTATACATAATCATAATTTACCCTCTTTTGATTCACTCACAAGTTGCATCTCCGACTGTTTTGAAATTGACCGTGTAGACAGCTTTAAGTATTTAGGTATTATCTTGGATCTTAAGCTCAGTTGGATGGAACATATACTTTGTCTTTAAAGAAGTATCTGAACTGTGTTGTTAGACAGATTTATCTTCTCAGTCTTTACTGCAGTTTGCCTGTTTTAAAACTAGCCTATAACGGTCTACTTAAATCCAAACTTCAGTATGGTATAGCTTGTTGGGGTGGTACACATTTTAATAAAATTGAGCCTTTGCTTACCAAACAAAAACATGCTGTTCGGATTATTAGTAGGGTTAACCGTCGAACTCCCAGCTTTGAGTTGTTTAAAAGCCTAGGATTTCTTCCTTTAAGGCATTTATACTTTTACAAGGTGTTACAAATATTTTTTAAAAATTCCGGGTATTTTCTTGCTTCTATATAGTGACTGCACCCCGTTTGTTTATAATAAATTGCCTGAAATCTTAAGATGTGAGCGAATCTAATCCGTTTTTCTTAAAGACGTTAAACATTGGCCCATAGTTTGATAGCTACATTTTATCTTTATTACCATCTTTTCTATTGAAAAAATAAGAATAATTGTATTTCGTGTTTTTATAATTGATATCTTTGAATTAATTTAATTTCTTAAATTTATCGCAACCCCCATCGACAAATTTTCTATTTTTTTGTTTAAAACGAATCGTACATTCGCCTCTTGTCAGTTTCTGACAACGGAATGTACGTAACTATTTCACTTTAAAGCTTAAGCCCTATTCTTTAAAATTTTTGAATTAAGTATGCCTTTATATTGTATTATATAGCTTTAAGATGAAATAAAGTTTATACCAATCAAAAAAAAAAAAAAAATAGCTTGGAATTGCCAGCGTTTAGGGATATGTACACGGCGGTGTACATTAATCATGCCAAACTCAGTCCCGTCCAAAAACCAAAGAAAGGCGACGCCTTTAACATAGTAAGCGAATTCTCGCTTACAGATGAGAATTTCGGTTACGCTTGGGTGGCTCTTCGAGAGCATTATGAAAACAAACGTATTTTAGTAAATTATCAAATCAAAGAGTTCTTCTAAACCAACAACCAATTTCCGTTGAATCTGCTAAAGCCTTAAAGCAATTACAAAGCAATATTAATGACGCTTTAATTGCTCTCACATCTCATGGTGTCGAGATCAAGTCATGGGATGCTATAATAACGTTCTTATGCTCAACCGGTCTTCCTGATAGGACCCTGTCACTGTGGGAAGAGTCTTTGACTGACCCTGTCGAAATTCCATCATGGAAAGAGATGAGTGCTTTCATAGCCAATCGATACCGTGTACTTGAAAGTGTTTCGGAGCTTCAACAAACCACAAAAGTCAATCGCTCAAACGTGGGGAAGGGTCAAACCGCAAATTGTTCTTATCTTAAATCTCATCTCAATAATATTACTCCGGTATGCAAGGTATGCAAGGGGCAACATCCGTTACGACTCTGACCTGCAGTTTTGGCCATGAACACCATTGAGAGCAAAAATACTACGAAAGCACAGGTATTGCTTCAATTGCCTAGCTGTGACACATAACGTCAGCGCCTGTCAAAGCTCTCACATATGCTTCAAATGTAAAGGGTAACATCATACTCTTTTGCATTCTGATTTGAGTTCGATAACACCAGATCAGAATCACAATCCGAACATGCAATCTCCTGAAGTTGAACATAATTCTAATTACCAGCCACACAACACACAATCTCATCAGCACCCATCTCAACCAAGCTCGAGGTCTTTCATACAATCCACTCCAGAAAGCACTCATAGGTCACACTTCACAAGGACTCAATGCAAAGCCTTGTTAGCTACTGCTATAGCTAAAGTTCACCACCATGGCTCGGATTTCAAAGTTCGTCCTCTACTTGATCCGGGTTCTGAAGTGTCGTTCATTTCAAATGATATCCAAAAGGCTTTGAACCTATCGGTTGAAGGCATCCAAGCTCAACTTACAGGCATGAGTTCTACAACTTCAGCGTTTTCATCCAAGCTTTGCTCATTAATCCTGGGGTCTAGACTTCAAAGAGACTTTAGCCTCCCAGCAAAAGCATTTGTTTTGAAAAAACTCACCGGAGATTTACCGTCTATTTCTCTGAATGTGGGAGACTTCCAAAGCGTCATTGACTTTCCACTCGCAGATCCATTGTTTAATCAAAGTTCTCGTATAGATATGCTGACTGGGGCAGCTCTAAAACCCCCTTATTATTCGTGATGGCATAAAACATAAGGTACTTGACACTCTGATGGCGCAAAATACCGTATTCGGTTGGGTGCTCCTAGGGCCGATCGATCAAAAAGATTCGGTAACATGAACAACGTTTGTCTCATTCTTCAATGAAGTGACCCTCGATAAGCAGATCCAGAAATTTTGGAAAGTAGAAGAAGTGCCAAAAATACCATCACTCACATCGGGAGAGCAATTCTGTGAGACCCTGTATGAAAAATCCACCTATTGGGATATGACAGGAGATATTACGTAGTCAAGCTGCCGTTCAAGATTTCCCTTCCAAAATCAGTCTTGACTAATCCCGGGAGAGGGCGCTAAACTTCTTTTTTCGAAACGAAAATCGTCTATTATCGCAACTGCAACTCAAGGAAGAGAACGATAAGGTGATCTCTGAGTACCTTACCTTGGGTCATATGAATGCAACCGAGTCTTGTGAGTATTCACGCAATAGTCAAGTTAGCTCCTACTACCTTCCTCACCACGCTGTACTAAAACCCGAAAGTGTCACCACGAAGCTAAGGATTGAATTCAATGCTTCTCAGGTGTCATCAAATGGGTTAAGTTTAAATTATGTTTTGTATCCCGGTCCAGCCCTGCAAGTAGATATAACTCTTCTCACTCTTAAATGGCGTTCAAGTTGTGTAAGCGAGTTCACCCTGATCATACAGCTTTTCGAGAATTCTCTATTTGGCCATTCGAACATTGCGGCAGTTATCTAAAGAGGTCAAATCCTCGCACCCACTTGCATCGCGAATAATCGAACAAGAATTCTACGTAGATGATCTTCTTTCAGGCGCGCACGACTTGGGTACAGCTGAAACTGCCCAACCTAGAATTAATAGAAGTTCTTAGTTCTGCTGGCTTCAACATCAGAAAATGGACTTCGAATGAACCACACTCTTAAAAATAGATCCAGACAGTGCAATTAAGACCCTTGGCATCTGGTGGAATGCTACTTCGGATTCATTTTCCTTCTCCGTCTATGTAATTAATACTGCAACCAAGGTTACGAAGCGCTACGTAATCTCCATAATTGCTCGACTGTACGATCCAGCTGGGTGGCCCGCCCCGGTCATTGTATCAGCTAAGATGTTGATGCAACAAATTTGGAAAGACGGCACTGGCTGGGATGACACTCTGCTCCCCGCTACTGAATATAAGTGGCACATATTCCGCTCCACGTGTCAGGAGATAGGGGCTATTATTATCGCTGGGTTGAGTATAGTCCTTGAACTTGCATTCAGCTACACGGGTTTTGCAACTCGTCAGAAAAGGCTTATGCAGCGACTATGTACCTCCGGGTCCAGCATAGTGCGTCGTCATTTTCATCGCATCTTTTATGGGCAAAATCAAAAGTAGCACCGGTTAACCCTATTTCTCTACCACGACTTGAGTTGCAAGGATGGCTCGCTTAACGATCGACACTCTTTCATTTCTCAATATCGAGGCTGTGGACAGATTCCACTTTTGTACTGGCGTGGCTCGACAAACACCCTAGTAATTGGAAAACATTTGTCGCTAATCGAACTTCAGAAATATTGAGCAACGTCCCTGCCATAATATGGGCCCACGTTTCGTCGAATGATAACCCTGCCGACCTGGCTACCCGCGGCGTCTCCCCTATAATATTACGAACAGGAAGATTATGGTGGCAAGGGCCTTATTGGTTAAATCAACTAGAAGTCACTTGGCCGTCATCGGTACCATCCCCCCTTGATGAATCACTATAAGTAAAGAAATCAGTAAACTCTAAAACGTTTTTCTTCGTGGCATAAAGCGGTGCGAATCTTTAGTTACATGTTTCGCTTTATTAATGCCATTCGCAAAACATCTAGATACCCTACCATTTCACTTCTACAAGAAGTCAAAGCTCAAAAGGCATATTTTCCGTTGGAATAAAAAACTTTATCTCGCAGTAACCTGGTTAAAGCTAAAATCAGTCTATTAACTCTCAATCCATTCCTCGACACTTACGGCATCATCAGGTCACATAGTAGGCTAGACGCCTCTACTCTTTCCTATCACGAACGGTTTCCGATCTTGCTATCTTTACATGGGGAAATACAGTTAATGCTACGAATTATACGCTGCGAATTTTGGGTACCTCGATAAAAATATGTAATAAAAAAATGCATTCGTAACTGCAAATCATGTATTGTTAACAAAAAGAAATTACTGCAGCAAATAATGGGTCCTTACCTGCCGAAAGGACGACCTATAGTCTGCCGTTTACAAATACTGGTATGGACTTCGCGGGTCCCTTCCTTATTAAGACTTAGAGTAAGATCGGGTAGTGTGGACACCTGCATTTCTCATTTTCCTGAGAGAATAAGAGTTTTGCTGTTATTACTATGTGTTAGTTTCCGTAATAAGCGAGCCAACTCTTTTATTACCACGTGTTCACGAGCTATAGACTTTGCGCAGTTTGATGATTCTTGTTTTGGTGGTAGGTCGATGTTAATTTTTGCTCTGATTAAAAAGTTTATATTTTTAAAACTAAAGGCTCAATTGATATAAGTGTTTCCAAATCGCGTTCCATATTGTGTGTTTTATATATATAAAGGGTGATTTTTTAGCTGGTTTGGTTTTGGCAACACTGGTTTTGACAGCTGACGTGTGTTTAGTACCTTGTGTCACTGTCAAACAGCTTCAGTTTGGTTTGCAATTTAACCATGGATCGTCTTACAAATGAACAACGCTTGCAAATTATTGAATTTTACTATCAAAATTCGTGCTCGGTTCGAAATGTTCATCGCGCGCTGCTTCCATTTTATAATCGGCATTCTCGACCTTCTGAGCAGTCTATTCGGAAGATTGTGACCAAATTTCGCACCAAATTTACTTTGTTGGACATTAAACCACCATGCGAATCGCAGCGTTACTGTCAATGGTGAACGTTACCGAGCGATGATAACAAACATTTTTTTGCCCGAAATGGAAGTTCTTGACTTGCATGATATGTGGTTTCAACAAGACGGTGCCACATGCCACACAGCACGCGAAACAATGGCGCAATTGCGAGGCGAGTTTGGTTAACAGTTAATTTCACGTTTCGGGCCGGTCAATTGGCCGCCTAGATCGTGCGATTTGACACCATTAGATTATTTTTTGTGGGGGTATGCCAAGGCTAATGCGTATAGGGACAAGCCCGCTTCGATTGACGCACTGGAAGCCAACATCCATGCATTCATTCGTGAGATACCGGCCGACATGTGTGAAAGAGTATGCCAAAATTGGACTCAGCGGATGGGCTACCTGAGACGCAGCCGCGGTCAACATTTGCATGAAATTATCTTTAAACATTAAATTGCAAGGTTCAAACTATCGATTCAAATAAATATTTCATTCATTTTTTCGAATTTTTTGTGTTTTTTTTTTAAAAAAGTTCTAAACCTCTTAAAAAATCACCCTTTATTAAAACGCAAAAGGGGATTATAATCGCGACCGATTGTGAAGCTTTGCGTATTACTTCCACAATGAAAATAATTGGTCTGTATAATTGTATACCTTTAATTATTAAATATCTTCCTAAGAAGTTGAAATTTGCACACTGACTAACTGAAATATGCTTCTTATTTTTCATTATATAACGTAAACCTATTTGTTAATAATGTATAAGATATATATATCCTTGCTTTAAATTATTTTATATGAAAAATGAATTCTCAAATCGATCGTATTGTATTTAAATATTACAGCTAATTCTGCAAGGCGGGCGGTAATGTTAAGTTACCAATCTTATTTCTTGCCCTTACATACTGTACGTGTATAATCTTACATAGCGATGGCGCTCTGACAGTCGCCAAGTGTCATATCGTTAACTTTTTTTTCCTCTTGTAATTTCCGCTAATAAAGATCGGCCTCTTGGATTTCGACCAGCCTCCGAAGAAGACGTGTTTTAATAATATATTTGCATTTGTGGTTCCCACCCGAACACCCACTGTCAGCAATTTGGAAATCTCAATAAATATCTACATAGAAATGTACTGCATTGACGTTGCGTGAATTTTACATTCAGAAATTGCTTAAATCGATTCCCTTTTTGGATCCGTCAAGCCGTTATTTGACAATTGCATATCTACACTAAAAACAGGTAATATTAGTATAATAAAGCACGTATTGCTATTTCAAACAAATGAGTTATAGGGAAACTAGCCGATGAAGGAACCTTGTTTCGTTTTTTTTTAGCCTTATTTGAATATTATACTTATTTTGCAAATGCAAATTATTGCTCTTTTTATGATATCATTTATCTCCGATTCGAATATTAAATTTAACAAATTGAATATAATGTAACTATTTCTATACAGAAGTTAAAATAAATGATTAATCTTAATGACAACACTGTTAAGAAGAGTGTAAATCTGTAGCAAGAGTGTCGAAAGCTGCTATATGATGAAATACTAAAGGGTCCGCCATCTAACTTTTTTTTTCAACTAGTGCTTATTTCGCGAATGGTAACACTTAGCTCATGTCTGATTTGACAGATAATAAGTTTTATCCTTCCGCTGAACGAATATGGTTGTGTACCTATACGCTTGAACAACGCTGGGAAATATTGCGACATTACTTTGAAAATCATGGTAATGTTGCAGAATGTGTGCGATGCCGATTTTGCCAAAAAAAAATCATCTTTTCAGATGAAGCTCATTTTCATCTTGGCGTTCATGTAAACAAGCAAAATTGTCGCATTTGGGGCACAGAAAACCCACACGCATACATTGAAAAGCCGATATACCCAAAACGAGTCACGGTCTGGTCCGGAATTTGGTCCAGAGGCATAATTGGCCCATTTTTCTTCGAAAATGAGCAAGGACTGGCCGTTACAGTCAATGGCGATCGTTATCGGGCTATGTTGAACGAATTTTTGTTCACAAAAATTGAAGAGGAGGATATTGGCAACATTGGTTTCAACAGGACGGCGCTACGTGCCACACAGCCGAAGCTACACTCTCGATGTTTTGCGCCCTGTTTTTGAAGATCGCATTATCAGCCGCAGAGCTGATGTCGTTTGGCCACCTCGGAGCTGCGATTTGACACCGTTGGACTATTATTTGTGGGGTGCCGTAAAAGATAAGTGTTACGCCGACAATCCAGAGACAATAATTGACGCTTTAAAGGACAATATTCGTGGAGCCATTGGTGAAATACAGGTGCACACAATCGATAATGTGCTTAAAAATTGGACCGATCGTGTAGGCTACTGCATGGCCAGCCGAGGCAGCCATTTGAATGAAATTATTTTCCATTATTAACCGGAAGAATTGAACTTTCAAATAAAAAAAGAAATTTGAGAAAATATTCAGTAGTTTTTTTTATAGCATTTTCAAAAAAAAAGAAGTTATTTGGCGGACCTTGTATATGGATATGATACAAAAAAACTACCTTGTCTCATTTTCGGGCTAAAGAGGTATTTAAATAAGTGCTAAACGGGCTGATGATAAAATCGAAGGCTAACTTGAAGGCTAACACTGTCTTTTTAATGGTCAGTGAACTTTGAGACCTAAACAACTAAAGTAAAATATTGTTAGGTACCTACATCTAAACGAAATAGTTTAGAAATAATCCAATCAAACTCTATACTCTGTGGCAACGAAGGTACTTTAGTAAGTAGAAATCTATCGTGAATTTTTCAAAAAGTAGTGTTGAAAAATAATTAAGGCAAACTTTTTAAATCCATAGATTTAGATTAAGTTTGATTCGGTAAAGTCGTTTGTATACCTATACCTAATTTACAATGCATCGCAGGTTTGTTGTATTGTATTGTAAGAATCGAAATGCGCAAGTCACTAACAGTAAGCCTAGTCCCCAGAATTAATTAAAGTTATGCGAACACGTAAATAAATAGTAACCTGTTTCTTTTACACGTGAATCTACTTCATGTTCAAAACCCATGTAGTCAATCACGTAGATATAGCACCGCTAAAAACAAAAACAAAAAAAACAGAAGCAAAAAATAAAACTATTAAAGTCGGATTTTCTTGCAATCACCGTGAGTTGTTATCAATGTTCATGGCAATGGCGACTATTATCTGAATGCCCGATCACACGGGCTTGTGTTAATTGAAAAATCCACCCTAAAAATGAGAAGCGAATGTATAATGCTTTCAGTCAACAGTTGTAGATTGTAGTATTTATTTAACAAGCTGCAGTTTTTTTCTTAATATAGTAGATGTCCATTATAACGAATATACGATATAGTGAATTTGCAATATAGTGTCTCTGTATAGAAAATGTTGCCTAGGATTTGCTATCCGATACAAGGAACGTATATTATAGTTGGTTTTAAAACCCTGAAAGTTTTTAAATGGCAGGACCATCATCTATTCAATTTTAAATCAAATAAAACCTTTTAAATAAACATATTTTTCAATGACTTCCTTTTTTAAAAGTAGTATAAAAAGTCTATCGATGAATGACATCTACACTGGGTATGAGGACTTTCATAAAACACAATGCAGTAGGTAGACACCGTAATACATAGAACCATCGCGATTCCTGGAAAACATTTAAATATAAAAGTCAAAAGAAAATAACCTCAACACTTTTCTTCGAAAGCACTTAATTTCATTCCAAAATCAAATTAGTTTTTCTAAGTGATCCACAAAGAAATTCTTAAGGAATTTTGTTCTGTTTTATATATATTTAGTTACTTGGGTTGTTGAAACATACATTTTGAAATATACACAAATTCAGCAGAACAGCGGACCGAACAAATGTCACAACTCCCAACTTAATATCATTTTCCGCACTTAATTGATGATCTAATATTATTTGTAAATGTAAATTAATTTTATTTGTAAATTAAGTCGAAATTTGCTACCCAAATAATTTGCACAGAAATTTCA
This sequence comes from Cheilosia grossa, assembly GCA_963082955.1. NCBI lineage: Eukaryota > Metazoa > Arthropoda > Insecta > Diptera > Syrphidae > Cheilosia > Cheilosia grossa. The sequence continues at coordinate 49,690,996 of OY720144.1, read as the reverse complement.
TGACTATAGTGCCTCACAGCTGATTCAAATGTCAAACGGAAACTAGTTGGTCTTCGGATAACTAACATTACTTGCATTGCCTGTTGACGGATTGGATTTACATAGTCGAATGAAAATACCTACAATTGCGAAATATCTTTTTTGCATTCTTTCGATTTACTTTGCTACAGTTATTTACAATTATACATACAGGCATACGAGTACGAGATGAAGATGAACTTTCGTTGACTATCGTAAGAGATATAACTAGTTTTAAGTTTGATAAAAATATAAAATAATAATAATCAGTGCAGCATTATTTCCATTGATAAAAATAAATAGTTGGCGCAATAGGACCGTAGGGAGGGTGGGTTCCCTCAGACATGCTATAGCGTACGCGGACGATTTAGTGGCGTACAGGTCAGGACCAAAAATCGAGGTCATTAACATCCTTCTGCAACGTGACTTCGAGCAAATTAAGAGGTATTGCGATGATTGGAAGTTGAAAATCAATTTCCAAAAATCGGAAACAATACTGTTCAGAACAACATTGGCTGGGGCCTCTGGGGATACCAGAAAAAACTGGAGAAAATTAACAATTGTTGGACAGCAGGGGCAGCCGTTGGCGGTGAAAAACGTGGTCCGGTATCTTGGCATCTGGCTCGACCAGTATCTGTATTTTGACAAACATATAGCTGCTTGTCTGGCTGGGGCTAAGAGGGCCTACGCTCTGACAAGGAGACTGTTTCGCAGCAGTCAACTTGACTCTAGGGTGAAGCTCATTTGCTACGTGGCCCTTATAAGGCCTATCATCGCTTATGGCTGTCCTATGTGGTTCAATATAGCGCCGTTCTATATGGAAAAGATTCGGGTGTTTGAGAGACAATGTCTCAGGGCCTGTCTAGGGTTGTTTAGAACTCCTGAATCGCAGTACATAAAATACTATCCCAACAGGACCCTATACAATGGGGCTCGACTGAATAGGATTGACAATTTCCTTATTAAGGTGACTCGGAGGCACGTCGCAAGGGCGATGGCCAGCGATAATAACCTGATCTCAGGGGCTTACTACCCCAATTTAATGTACCACGAGAGTACGCTTCGGTCTGGCTTTATCCCGCCTGAGGCATTTCTTCATGTTGACATGAAAGGGTTAGTCCAGACAAAAGATGGTGTGCCGGTATTGTACCACAGCCACCGCGGCGCGAGGGATAAGCGGCTCATCCACGACGGGTATGCCGCCAATGCTCAGGAGCTCCTCCGTTTTAGCACCGCAATTGCGGATCGGGACAGGGTCGATACGGTAAAGCAGTTCACCGAATTCTGGTGGCTTAAAGAAGAGGTGAGGGTTGATACGCTCTCCCGGGCCGGTGCGCTACTATCGTAGCATCCTCCCTAGTTTTAAGCTAGATTAAGTTTGTAGGTTAAGGCTTAGAGTAGGGGGTCCTTGAGAGGTGCCGGGCTAGCCAGCATGATAGTGCCACCGAGACTCGAACGAAGCGTATAGCCTCGCTCGAGTCTCGGTGGTAATGATGAACCCTTGTGGGCGGCTGTCAGGCGACCATGGACGCGATCGGGATGGTGACCAATCGATGAGATTGCTCACCACCCTGATTATAGGTAAATTAGCTTAAGTAGCTTAGGTAGTTTTAAGTAGTTGTAAGTAAAAAAATAATAAAAGAATTCAAGTTTTACAAAGTTTCTTGGAAATAAAAAACAAACAAAAATAAATATTGATAGATTTAAGGCCGAAAGGCAATAATTTTAAGGATATAGTTAAGTTTAGAGTGCTCGCTAAGAGCCAGTAAGCTAAAATTAAGACAAATGTTAGCTTTAATTTAGATTTAATCGTTTTTGTCTAGGATGTAAGTTTAATGAAAGTAAAAATAAAAATGAATTTAAAATGTAAAAAAAGGACCGTAGGGACACAAGGCCTGGCTTCTCACAACCATTTTTTTTGTGTGAGTTGCATTTTTGGAAAGAATGGAAGGGATCTAAAATGTTATGCCGATTCCAAACGGCTAATTGAGAAGCTCTTTAAAGACAGTTATACTATCGGATGTTTGTCAGACGTTCGCGAGAGGTGGCGCAGTGGAAAAACCCTAAGTTGGAATTTGGGTTTTTGCGGGATTCGAACCTGGGACCCCTCGCTTAGTAGTCCAACACACTAAGCCACTGCTTCCATTGAACTGCACGACAAAACCTAAGTCTATTGTGGACCAAGCGGAGTGGTGCAGTAGATTTGTTACATTTTCCAAAAAGCTTCGGCAAGAGTAGGTATACCCTGCTAATCGTACAATAAGAGCCTGTTCACTTGCGTTTTTATTGTTTTATTTTCTGGTAGTACTGAGATGACATGTTTATGGCATTGTAAATAGATCCTGCAATTCTGTTGTTTAACGGAATTAATGGAATTTTCAGCCAATATTTTTTTATCTCAATTTGATTAATCAAAATTTAAGTACACCTTTCAGCCTGAATTCACTGGTAAGTATATACTGTTTTAGCCAAATGGGTCAGATAAACAATTTTCTACCACGTTACAAGGACGCCGTGTATATTTCCATAGAGAAACACAAGCGGCTGAATTCAAGTTTACTGCATAACCAAAGATTTTGCCAAAGCATTAATTCGAAATAAAACTGAAGGCTATACTGTAAGACAACTGTCTGTTCATAGCTATAGAGCTCTTTCTAAAGAATACAATCAAACACAAACAAAATTCTTAGACACGAATCCGCTTAAAGTTCTCATTCCCAAACATCTTTATTTCAAGGCAAACCAGCTAACAAGATATACGTTCTCAATGTGGTTAGCCTTCTCTTGCACCTCAGTAACATTTGAATTTTGCTCACTCATGGACAGATGGTTTTGGCAGCTATCTAAAACAATAAAAGGTCAACACGGGTAAGTAAATCCACGTAACGTATCTTACATAATACCTTAAATCGCCTAAATTTCCTACTGCACATGAACAACTCTACACACCAACCGAATTAATTTTGCATCAAAAATTATACTGAAATTATACTATGGTCATGAAATTGCAATCTATCTACTAAACTTTTCACTTCCTCTTTTAAAATATCTCTGACCTCGCTTGAATTAGCATTTCGAAAATTAGATAATGTTGCCATTGTTTGAGTATGTCTAGTTGGAAACAGGTTTTCGTTGAAAGTAAAATATGTGGTTAAATAATAAAGCAGATACTTTGTGGAATATCAACACAAAAAGAGAGGTCAATGAATTTCATTAACAGATCGGATATGGAAGTATCTACAAATTCAAGATTAAGGTCAAGTTAGTATAATTTTGTTTAACATAGCCATATAAAATATTCGGCTACAAAAATGAATTCAGGCTGAAAGGTGTACTTAATTAGGAAATCATAAATTAAAATGTATATTTGCAAGCATAGGTCAGGAAGAAAATGAAGATGTTAATATGAAAATGGTTTTAGTAACAATCAGCAAGTGAAAATATGTGAACAAACTTACCATCATGATCCACATTCATCTCAATGGCATTTCCAAGAATCGGCAATGATGCTGGGCCTGGGATTTTCTCAATTAATTTCACCATTCTTCCTCTTCCTTTTTTGTAAATCAAAACGAACACAATTGCAATTACACTGATCACTATTGTTGACGGCGAGAACATTTTCAAATATTTGGACATGTTCGTTAACAAAACACTCGCGCTTAATATATTTGACATGTTAACGTAAAAATGACAAAAAGTACACAAAAATATCAACCGAAGGAACACAATTCAAATCAAAAAAGAAGCGACACAGCTGAACAATTCGCGAGACGAGTGGCAAAAGTCGACTAATAGCAACTCCACAACCGCTCAAAGATTTAAAAGAAATGCTACAAAGTTTGATTTAGTCGGAGAAAAATGTGCTGACGGTCACCGAATTAAATAAATCGCGTCGTTGGCATTTGTGGGTTCACTCAAGTTCTATCTATTTGCTTCGCTTCGCACACGGCGAGATCTTGAAGGCAAATGTATGGTATGGGCATTATTTGGGACAAATAAAAGCTTTATGAAGCCAGTCCATAGAGTGAATGCATATCATGCATACAGCCCCGTATTAAATGTTTGGTGGCCAGACTCAACTCGGCATATACATTCGTATGCGTGTATTTGTTTATAAGTTTTATTGTGGGCTGCATGGTAGTAGACAAATAAATAAATTTAATTTTAAAAATGATAAATGATATTCATTTAATAATTGTGAATATAATATTATATTTTCTTCAAGTCACATTTGTTATGGATTTTATTATAGATACGTTTATGCACATACAGATAAGTATTGAAAGCGACGAATGGAATCGATCGAATATTTTATGCCGCATGTGAGCACCTAAAAGTTAGTGCTTTTCCATTTATCCCGCGGAATGCTTTTCGTGGATAGCAATGGCAATCGAAGAAAACGCAACAACAGCATGCACGGGGGTGCGTGAACTTGGCACCCCAATGTTAATTTTTTTTTTCTTCTAGAGTTCTTCTAGAGTTCTTGCTAAGAATTTTGAAAAGTTGAAAAGTTCTGTTCGTTTATTTTTTTTTTTTTAATTTTAATTCACGCTAGAAACGACATAGTTCTAGAGTTCCTCATAGTTTTTTTTCCAAAAAAAATCCAAATAACACAAAAAAAAATATTTTTCGATTCTATGACAGCACCCCATTTTCAAAATTTCGGAATATAAACAAAAAAGTTGTAGAACTTTGAAAATTGATAAAATTTCAAAAAAGATATTTTTTGTTTGCATGAGTTCTGATAAAAGTTCTGGATAGTGCTCGAGAAACGCAACAAAAAATCCTTATCAATTTATTTCTAGACCCAAAAGTTGGAACAAATAGAAAATTTAAAAATCTTATTTTCGGAGTTCCGAAGAGTGCTGATTAGAGTTCTGGATAGTGCTCGAGAAACGCAACAAAAAATCCTCAAAGAATTTATTTCAAAACCCAAACACAAAAAAGATAGAACAAATAGAAAAATTACAAATCTTTTTTTCGGAGTTCCGAAGAGTTCCATAAAGTGCGCAAGGACTTTTTTTTTTTTCACTTTTTATAGTTTTTTTTTTTTTTTGTTTTCACATTTTTATTTTTTTGCGTTTTCACATTTTATAGTTTTTTTTGTTGTTAATTTTTTTAAGAGTGAATAAATAAAAGTAAATTCAGGTACTTCAAGCATTTACTATTTATTGCCGTTGGTAAATGAAAGTAATTATATCAATCAACGATGTAAATAATAGCGTGTGGATTAATGTGATCATCTGCTTTGAGCACAAGGTGATGCCTAAGTAAGTCAGCGTATTTGTACCACTTCAGTCCAGAGCAAATCAACGCTGTATAATGACCAACGGTATTGTTATCGTATGAGTCGTTTGTATAGCTAACTAATTCCGCTAATTTGTATGTTTGTCTCTGAATTTCTACAGATTTTTTAATGGAGGACAGTTGTCTTTTGGCTGCAGTATTTTGGGACTCCAAATAAGGAGGATCAGTAAGAGCACATGTATCTATTATAAGATGCAGTCCGTATTTTGAATATTCAGTAGTTACACCGTTGACACATTGTTGGCATTTGTTGTGAAATTTGTTGAAGTCTTTCACACAGTCATCTATTGCCTGCTGCGTAAAACCAAGACCGTTATTATGTAGGATACCGACATTGACATTACAGGTCACCATCTCGATCGACGTGGTGTTTTGACAATTTTGACAAGCCTTAGTCCTTACAACACTTGGAATACCACGGAACAAATATTCAATTAATTGCATTGCATTGCAGGATGCATCAAAGGACGACACTCCTCGTGTATATGATTTTTGAGCGAAAAAAGGTATATTAAGAAGAATTTTACCTCTTTCAGCATAGTCCTTGAGCAGTATTTTCCCACGAGCAATTCGTTTACAAAATGTAATTATTTGGTTGTCTGTTTCCTGGAAATGCTGTCCGTAGTTTTCATAAATAGCGAGACTGTTCATGATAATTTGAGAAACCGAATCGAAGGCACATGTATTGGAAACGAAAACATTATTTTTAAAGATAGTCTTACCACAAACGTTTCCAATTCTTAAAATGGGAATTCCAAATCCTATGGCAGATTTAAAAAAGTCCCAATCAGGACAATCGTCAAGATAGTTAGGTCCCGCTTTACGTTTCTTCGCAGGAACCTTACTATTTCATCCTTATTTATTTTTTCTTTCCAATTTTCTTTTTTAGTCCAAGGATTTTCGGTTAAAGGCTTTTTTTGCTGATAGCTTTAATTCCTTCTTAAGAACTTGCGATCCATAAGCACCAAACTCGCGAAGTTTGCCATCAATTGCATCAATGTGTCGAAAAAATAATTTATCCACCCTCATTTGATACTGGTTCTTGAACAAACGGTTTTTTAAATCATTGAAACTGGATTCGACGGCCGATGATGTTGCTATTTTTTCTCCAATTTTGAAAAACCGAACCATAACTTCAGTCCACAATCGTAAATAAACCATACGTTTCTTTAAGCGTTTAGCAAAACCGGGATTGTAAGACACATTTGATGTTCCATCATCCGAGCGATCTACTGTATTTTCAGCATCGCAATAAATATTTTGAGTCTACTCTAACCAAAAGATCCCCCTTTCATGAGCGTCAAACTTTCCGAGTTTTAGGGGCTGAGTAAGGATAAAGATTCTCGTGTTTCCTCCAGATGAGTCCCGAAACCAAAGGGCGCTGAACTCCGCCTGGTTACATGAGTAACTTGCCAAGTCAGATAAAGGAGAGGGGAGGGGAGTAAACCTCTTTGAATAAATCCCTAATCCAAGTCGGAACAGCAAACGACGAGGGATGCATGGCTAAGAGGGTGCGTAGTCGATAGTTTACGAACTTCGGATACCAGGTGACCTCCGAACCTAGCCTTCCTCTGGTTACACGGGTAGACAACGGGCGACCTTTATATCCCGACTACTCGTGGGAACAAAAGACCAACTAACTTTTAAAAACAAACTAGAGAATGATGCCTCTATAATTGCACGATCAACTAGGGATGTTTTAGAACACCCTGTCGTAACAGACTTGACACCTGCCACAAGGTGATGAGAAACCTAGAAGAGAACTCGTCACTTCTAAGCGACACTCCATCTCAGAATCCAGCACAGTATACAAGATCAGTCTACTATCGTGAACTGCATCGTGAAAACATAGGCGTGTCTGAGACTTCTAGCAAACCGGCACAAAATGAGTCCAAACGCGTCAGATTTACGCCATCTGAGCAACGCCGTTTTAAACGAGCACTGAAGCAGGGAAGCTCTACTGAGCAAACCAGTATTTATGCAAAGAGAACAGATGACACGAAAGGGTCCGATATGACCCGTATGAGATCCGAGGACAACACTCCACCTCAGTCCGATGCGAAACGAGCTCGAACAGGGAATTCAACAGTCGACAAAGTCTCCTACAGAGATATGACGAGCTCTGTCAGGTTGGGTATAGTACCTGTAGATCTGGATCGTAACCCTCTCAGTAACGAACAAATGGTTCAGTTACAGGAGAAAATAATGGATATAACGATCGAATTAAGCGACGAAAACACTAAGCCAGCGTTCCGTGGCTCAACTTTCAAAGCTGGATGGCTTATGATCGTGTGCTCGGACAACACTAATGCAGAGTGGATGAAAGCTAACTTCAAAAAGCTAAAAGAGAAATCTGGGCTAGATGTGATGCTTGTTGTCGAGGAAAACTTTCTAAAGCCACATGTCATGAGAGGCTTCTTCCCACAGAGTACCGGAGTAGCCAATGAAATGATACTGGCAATTTTAGACGGCCAGAACAAAGAACTGAGAGTTCTGGAAAGATCGGACAATAAAGATATCGCACACATGGTCTTTGCTATAAATAAAAACATCATGAGGCGGCTTGTAGAGCTTAAGGGTTTGGTGTCGTTCCGTTTTGGACAGATTAAACTAATATTAAAAAGTGCAGGGTGCATTGGACACCTATAGCCAAAGATGCGCCGAAAGGAACATCGCTCTTGGAATAATCCAGGAACCATGGGCAACTACAGGTAAAGTTTTTGGACTAAATAGTGGATCAAGAGAACTTATCTTTGCCAAAGGGAATTTTAGACCAAGGGCAGCTCTCTCTGTCGCGAAAGATATAAAATTCTCTCTCATTCCAGGTTTTAAGACTAGAGACTTGGTGGCAGTTCTAATTGAAAGCCACAACGGCCGAAACATACACAAATTTGTATGCGTATCGGCTTACTTCGCTGGGGACATTGAATAAGTTACACCCACACCAATACAGGAGCTAGTACAATACTGCCAAAATCAGAGAGTACATCTTCTGATCGGATATGACGCCAACGCGCCAACGCAGCCGCGATACTAACAAGCGAGGTGAGTCACTTTTAGATTTTTTATACAGTAAAAACCTAGTTTAGTGGGCAATAAACCCACCTTTAGAAATAGCATAAGAGAAGACGTTTTAGACCTTACTCTCTCATCTCCTTTTATACAAAATATTGTAGAAGACTGGCACGTGTCAGATGAACCAACCCTATTGGATCACATGAATATCATGTGCAAGGTGAGGTGCAACAGTGAGCACATACCGGTCAGATGCAATAATAAATTAACTAACTGGAGAACTTATAATAAAAATCTAACAATCAAATCGGATCTGCACCTCCTCCGCCACAAATTCCGAGTGATGCTGAGGCTGTACAATGTCAGCTAAATGGCATAATTATCTCCTCTTTTAAAAATAGCTGTAAAAATAAACGTTTAGTGAACAAAAGGTGCGTTCCATGGTGGAATGAAAACCTAGAAACTATCCGGAAAAGGGTGAGAAAGCTTTTCAACAAAGCAAAACGCACCCGTGTATGGGATCAATACGGCCCTTATACAAAAAGGACAAGACTTCCTCCTACCCACCATGATTGACTTATTTAGGTTCAGTTTCAACTGGTACGTAACCACAAACTTGGAGGGAGGTAAACGTGGTATTTATCCCCAAACCAGGCGACAAACCTAGCGAATTGCCTAAATCGTACCATCCCATAAGCTTGACATCGTTTTTCCTTAAAACAATGGAAAGAATAATTGACGTTCATATTAGAGAATGCTTAACCAATAGCATGCCTCTACACCCCTGTCAATATGCGTACCAGAAGGACAAATCTACGGAAGGTGCTTTGTTCAATTTAACAACGCAGATTAATTACGCCTACCGTTGCAAAGAAATTGCACTGTGCGCTTTTCTGGACATTAAGGGTGCTTTTGACAACACTGGATATGACTCCATATCAAATGCTCTATACCATAGGAACATTGACGAACCTACTATCAAATGGGTCAGAGCGATGCTAGAAGGTCGCAAAATAACTGCTTCGTCAGGACTGACCTCAGTATCAGTATCAGCAATAAAAGGCTGCCCACAAGGAGGAGTTCTGTCACCCATTTTGCTGTCACTGGTCATTGACGACCTGCTTTACAAACTAAGCAATCAAGGCTTTAGCACAATAGGTTACGCCGATGACTTGGTCATCATCATTACGGGCAAAGAGGTAAACAAAATCACAAGATGCATGCGAAGTGCTTTTAAGACAGTACTAGACTGGTGTACCAAAGAAGGTCTGTCGATAAACCCCAGTAAGGCTGTCCTAGTTCCCTTTACCAAAAAAAGAGAGATAAACTTAGATCAAATTTCAATAAATGAGACGATCGTTGAGTATTCCAACGAATCTAAGTATCTGGGAGTAATCCTCGACAAAACACTAAGTTGGAACTCCCACATAAATAACAAAGTAACAAAAGCAATAAACGCTACATGAGCATGCCGTCGCATGTATGGCAAAACTTGGGGAATCTCTCCAAAGATAACCCAATGGATCTATACAATGATGATCAGGTCCATCATTACATACGCTTTTTTAGTATGGTGGACTAAAACAAAACAAAAGACCGCCATTGCTAAGCTTAAAAGGGTACAACGACTTGCATGTCTCGGTTCATCCGGAGCTATAGAAGCCTTAATAGGACTAACACCTCTCCACATTCACATAAACGAAGTGGCAGTCCGCAGTTCAGCAAGTTTGATCCAACTGAAAGAGACATGTCTCAGTGAACATCCCGAGTTAAATGTTTTGTTCTCTGAAATTCCAGAACTTTATCTGCGCGGTAACAGACCGCCTCCCAAAGAAGTTATGTTTCGAAAAGCGGTTCTCTACGGAGATCCCTAGCAGAGAAGCATGGGCGAGCAATAGCCCACCTACTTGTCAAAATGTCCTAAAGTGGTATACGGATGGTTCCAAAATGGAAACAGGAGTGGGAGCTGGTTTCCATACGGACCTAACCATAATGTATCAATACCAATAAGGGCTGGCCCAAGCGTGTGCAGTGTAACATTCAAAAGTAAACATAAACATTCATTGACACATGAGAACATAAGTTCACAGCCCAATTTCATTTCTTGCTTTCAACATAATGCATCGACACCACGTCGATGAAGGTGCATTACAATAATACACTTTAATTAGATTAATTGATACCTGATTACACTACACCCGATTGATTCATAGAGCTGCCCCACATTATGTGTATAAATAATCATAAGGTTTTGATAATAAATTAAGTCTTGCACACACTTGACTCTGATGAACAACTGCGGCATTCTTGCCATATTATTTCCGCGAGCTGCGCTTCGTACAGCAATATAGGGTGCTACGCTCACGCCATCCAAGAATATTCACATCCATATATTCACGGACCATCAAGCAGCTGTAAACGACCTAAGCTCGACTATCATTGACTCCAAATCGGTACTTAGCTCTTTCAACACCCTTCAAACGCTTGGCTTCAGGAATAAAATCAAACTTTGGTGGATTCCGGGCCATGAGGGTTTTGAGGGGAACGAGAAATCCGACGAAATGGCCAGAATGGGCTCTGAAATTCCTTTTACAGGACCTGAACCCTTCTGCTACACTCCTAAATCGTCTATAAATTTATCCATTAAAAGATGGGAACATACAAAATGTATTTCACATTGGGTATCCCAGGTCTAAGACAGGCCAAGCGCGCTATACAGCCGTTCAATAAAAATGCCGACAGAATTTTAAAGGCTTCCTAACACCACCACCTAACGATATCATTCAAATAAATTAAATTTAATCGACTCCTCACTCTGTCAGAGGACGAAACAGCTGAACACATAATATGTGAATGTCCAGCCCTATGTGGAATCAGAAGAACTATCTTCTACAGGGAGCATCTGAGCCCTGAAGAGATGAAGAAGTGATCTGCTAGCAGCTTTATTAACTTTATTAGGAAAGTGGAGAACCTGCTAGCCTAACAATATTCTGGCCCTATGGCACAAAAGATCTTTTAGGTCGAAGTGCCCTTTATCGCTTAGGCGTAGTCGGAAGTTTAAAAAAAAAAAAAAAAAGTTAAGAAGAAGATCATGGTTTTCCTCATCCATACCCTAATTTTCTTTTAAGTCGTTAACATCTACTTGCTCTTTTACGTTCGCAGACCCCTTTATAATATTGTTTATATATTTAAATGTTTTTCGGACTCAGTAAACGTCAAATCTTCATTTTGTCGGCATTCCCTACTAAGAGCCACAATTAAAATTGAGCGCAAAAGATTTCTGATTTCTAACAGAGACTGTAACTGGTATATCTTTGCCAAGGTTCGGATGAAAATTTGCTTAACTTTAGGTAGTTTGCCCTTTAAGAAATCCCATCTGCAAACCTTAGATATGATATGACTTACAACAAGTCTTAAAAAAGAAGCTGGTAGATTTTCAACTTTATCCAGCACAAAACTTCAAAACATTTTTGAAGGTAGACCTTTAAGTCTGAGCAATTCGCAAGAGCAGAGCCATATTTATTAAAATAACTAACCCAAAGTCTGATACTACCATCCGAGGCCTAGGAAAGTCATTTTTTAGCACATCTAGCAAAAAGAATGTTAAGAAGGCAGCATCATGCATACTACTAACCATTTGAAAAGCCGGAAAGCTTCCTCTTTTCCAAATACAAATTCCTTGATAGAGCAGAAGATATTTTGAATTTTTGCCGTATTCATGTTTAATCCTTATCCCTGCTCCACCTGTAGCATCAAAGGCGAAAAACGTTGTATAAGATCTTTTGTGCCATAGGGCCATTAGCTGTGAGCAACAGGACCAATAAAAACAGAAAAATGGATTTTGGCCTATTTTTTGTAAGGATAGTGAATGGGTTGAGCATTTAGCCACATCCTAGTTTTTAATTGGGTCGGTACTAAATAAGTTAAGGTTTTTATCCAATTATTGGAGGATTATCATCACCGTACACAATTAGATCTCGTGCTTTTTGAGACCGCCACTCAGATGCATCTCTTTTTCCGTCTAGAAGTTCAGTAACCAAATGTTCCCTAAGGTATCCTTTAAGGGTTCGAGATTTTGCATGCGCACGTTCCAAAAGCCCCCCTTTTAATGTACATTGAAAGATAACATCTGCCTTATTCTCAGGCTTTGTTAAAATCGACCCTTTTAAATTAGCATTACACTCGGTGCATGTGCCTTTGAAACGGCAAAAAACTTTAGGACACGAAATTTTGTTCTGGAACCAAATTTTTTCCGATAACAAATCTGTCCATTTTCTTTGTTCCAAAATAACATAGTTCCAATCTCCGTAACTTTTATTAGCTGGCTTAATCCCAGCCCATTTTTCGCTGGTAATAATAAGGAGGAACTCTTTTTTTATTATTTTGTTACTGTCGTTGGCGTCCTTAGAACTGTTATCGTCGAAATTATTTTCAAATATGTTTGGAGCTTCAACATTTTTAATACCAAAACTAGCATAAACATGGTCAAGTATTCCATTTCTATTAGTTTTTCAAATTTGGTATACGTGCTTGCTTGAGATACTTGAACCTTGAGCTTTCATTTTTTGTGCAATTATTGCATAAATAGGGTTTGATGTTACAAATACTCGTCCTTCATCGTCGATAGCTTTAAACTCATCGTCTATCAACACCCTTGTCCTACATCCTGACGTCTTATCGCATTAACTAAGTAGGTGCGTCCATGCACCTACCCGATTCTCCCCGCAAATTTTGAAAAGAAAATTCTCTCTTAAATTTCGTATGCGTGAATACGTGTGAAACACCAAAAACAAAAAGAATTCTTAATGGAGGGGGTACAATGATATAATGACACGGACCAGTCTTCCCACATCGTGGTATTTCTACCTTTTTGTAGAAATGTTGATGTCCGAAAAACCTTCCGTGCAAAACAGAAATAAAGCATCAAAATTGTGGATATATTAGGAATCTGACGAAAAAACCTTCGAACTACATTGCAATACACTAAATGTCAATAAAAAAGGGATTTGACTTTTAGTAAAAATGTCTAGTACCAAGAAAATCATTATAATGTTAACAAACTGCGATTTTTATACTGAAGGTTAATTTAATCCGAATTTCTATTCGAATAATACTAATTTTACCTTTAGAAGAAATATTTTTTCATAAACAAATCGACGGAAAAATAAAGAGACAGTGCTAAGCACAGTGACTGACAGTAGGGTATTTGGTAAGTTTCTATCAGCTGAAGGGTACGTTCCAACAGTTTGAATTTGTTGTTTTATTTCACCATGAAAACATTTATTTTACAAAATGGTCAATAACTAACGTTATCAACGTTTAAATAAAGAAATAAACTGAGAAATATTCATTCGTATGAATTAAATAATTCATTTTTGTACCTACAATTATTGTTTTTGTTTTCGTTTGATAAGGAATATTAAAATTTAAAGTTCGTTGGGTTTCAGGGCAGAGATATGAACTTTTCTGAGTGGGTACCAGTTTTGAGTTAAAATCTTTTCATGACTTTTCCAGAAAACAACAAGACAACAAAATTATTTCAACAATTTATTAAACAAAAGAATTTCAAACTAGCGAACAATTGAGTCAGGCGAGAACAGCCATGAATAATGTTTATTTAGAAAATAACTTTTTTGTCATATCCATTGAATTCAGGTTGTTGGTTTTTATACTATTTTGGTGCAGATTTCATTTCGAAATGTTACCTTTCCAAACTATATACCTACAACCTCAATAGCACTTGATAATTAATGGGTCATGACAAACAAATTTTTAGAAATTCTGATCACCAATCTATAACGAAAAAAGTGCTACGGCTGACAAAAAAAAATTCTTTCAACTTTTTAAAATAATTTTTTTTTTCTAAATTTTCATTGCACTTTAATACAATCAACGAAAATTAATTTATTCTCTTTAAACTGTACGAGAAAGAACTGAAACTAAAATAAAGGGTTTTTGAACAGGGACGCTACAAAAGTAGAGCGACAGGGACAGCAAACAACGCCGAATTTCTTGTCGCTCTTTTGACATTTCTCTTCAGTAAGGTTTGCCATTTCAGTGAGACAGAGAAAAGCCCGTAGTGTCGAGAATATTGCTGCCACTGAGGCTTCAGTTGAAGAAAGCCCAAATGTGTCCCTCACACGTCGTTCTCAAGCGTTGGGCATCTCTGTGACATCGTTGTGGCGAATTTTGCGAAAAGATCTTGGCCTGCATCCTTATAAGATTAAATTGACGCAATGGTCGAAATGGTCCAGTCGCTTGGCCGCCTCTGTCGTGCGATTTGACGCCGTTAGACTATTTCCTGTGGGGCTACGTCAAGTCTATGGTCTATGCCAACAAGCCAGCGACCATTGATGAACTTCGTACGAATATCGAACGTGAAATTGCAGCAGAATCGGCCGTTTTAATGAAATATAAATTGTTACTAAATTCACCACACCATACCCACCGTTTTCTAGACATGTCCCGATAACGGCCAATTATTTGAATTATTTGAATTTTTTCCAATGTCACCACAGAATAAGTTGTCAGTCATCTGTCTATTTTCTAAATAAACATTATTCATGGCTGTTCTCGGCTGCCTCAATTGTTTGCATTAATTACGCTAGTCTGAAATTTTTTTGTTTATTAAATTGTTGAAATTTTGTAATAATTTTTTTTTTTTTTGCCTTTCTGTTTTCTGGAAAATTCATGAAAAGATTTTAACTCAGAAATGTTCATATCCCTGCCCTGAGCCCCAACGAACTTTTAATTTTAATATTCCTTATCTATTCTTCTATTTGAATTCGTTGCCCTTTTTCTGTCGAATGACAGAATACGTTGATTACATTAGTTATTAACCATTTTGTAAAATAAATGTTTTCGTGGTAAAATAAAACAACAAAATTTAAACCATTGGAACGCATCCATCAGCTGATAGAAACTTACCAAATACTCTACTGTCAGTCACTGTGCTTAACACTGTCTCTTGATTTTTCCCACGAAGCGTGGGCATTTTTCCCTTTTCACCGAACTCAAATCCCCTCGATTTGTTTATGAAAAAATGTGCATTGAAAACATATTCTCCGGCTGATAATTGCCAAAAGCACTTTGTGCTGATGCACATTGTGTGTTGTTGTGGTTGCTGCGATGGTGATGCGAACATGAAGCCGATATCCAATGCAGCTGTTGTTGGCGTAGAGTAGAATACGATGATTATGACGGTGACAATGAAAGCTCTCTTGATGCTGTTGTGGTCGATCGTCTGAGTTTCGGTGGTACGTGAATTAAATCGTGGTTAATTATTACGTTTTAGAATGAATTAGAAGGAAACAAGGTTTAAACGTGTGTTTTGGTGTGTGTTCCAGTATATTCCAGGTGAGTTAAATTAAAATTTTGAATTCAGTGTTGGTTTATTTCATTCTTTCGGTAGCGTCCATGTGTGTGTGTTGGGTGAGTGTGATGCATTGGCGATGGAGTTTTGAAAGTGTGATTTGTGAGTGTGATTCCATTGAGTATTGATTTGGGTTGCATGAATGCGTAAGAGCGAGTGAGTGGAATGTATTTAATTTGTGTTGCAGTAGTTTGATAAATGTTTTTGAGTGATTGAAGATTTAGATTTGAGTAAGTTGGAATGGTTTTGTGTGATGACAGTGGTGCGAAAAAGTTTCGTGTGTTGAGTTTAGTTTTTTATGATATAGGTGTGTATTATATTTCTCAGTGTAATATTATTTATGTCGTGTGTGGTTGTGCTATTGAGAGAAGCATTTGGGTAATTAATTATTATTATTGATATTGTTATTTATTTTTGATGAATATTTTAATATTTGTTTGGATTTGTTTGTGCAGTAGTTGTTTTGCGTTGATTTTTTGTTTGTTCCTGGTTATCGTTTTCTGTTGTCTGAGGTTCGTTTATCGGTAGTGGACAAAGTTTTGCTATTGGTCGTTTCAGAATGCAATGTTGTGTTTTTATTGTTACGAAGCGGGTAAGGTTGTCTGATCCTGTGTGAGTTTGTATGTCGCGGCTTGGACTCCATTTAGCCGGGGGAAGTCGTTCACCTTTCAACAAGACTAGGTCTCCTATTTTAAGTTGAGGTTGTACCTTCAACCATTTTGGACGTTGCTGGAGGCGAGTTAAGTATTCTGCTTCCCATTGCTTCCAGAACGTTTGTAGATGGGCTTGTACTGCCTTCCATATGTCGATGTGTCCTTGTTTGCCTGGCGAGTTCCTCAGAGGTGAGTGTACGTTTCCGACGATTCGTTTTAAGTGGTGTTTTACGCTCTTCACCCCTGCGATCCATAATCCGCCAAAGTGGGGAGAAGCAGGGGGAATGAAATTCCACTTAGTCCCTTCTCTTGCTATTATGTCTGCAACTTCCTTCCAGTCGTGAATCGCGCTTTTCATAAGGCGACGCAGTTCTGCATCGGCTCCGGCGAAGTTCGTGCCACGTAGATCTGACCGCAAACTCCCCGTCGTGTAGTAAATCTTTTAAATGCCGCTAGAAACGCTTGCGTTGTTAGGTCACTTGCCGCTTCTAAGTGGATAGCTTTGGTGACTAAACAAATAAAAACAGCGATGTTCCCTTTGTGAAATTTGGACCCACGACCCTTCCAGGCTCGAATATTGATAGGTCCTGCATAAACGATACCTTCGTGGGAAGAGGGTCTTTATAGTGTCACTCTGGGTACAGGTAGTTCTCCCATTAGCTGCTGCGCTGTTTGACATCGAAATGTGGTACATGTGGTACAACTGTTGAGATATTTCTTTACAGCAACTATATTCTGGGTGTAAGTGATCCGAAGTGACGGTTGGTGAGATTTGCTTTTGCGTTGTTAACAAAGCGCAAGCACCAGGCTGCCATTCGGATAAGTCGTGTTGGATTTGATGTCCTGTGAATTAATTGGGTAAGTACATTTTCTACTAGTCCTGTAAAGTGAACCTGAATCTTCCTTTTGCCTTCCTGTGTAGCGAGATTTGTTGGTGGCGTAAGCAACTTGAAGTTCCAAGACCATAGCAGAAAATCCGGGCTGTTCCAACAAAGTGTCTCGCGAGCTAGTGCCGATGGTACATGGTAGTAAACCGAAAGCAGAAGTGATCACCTTTGAGAAGCCAGTGGATGCCCAGCGTCTTAATTCGGTCTGATCCTTCCGATGGAACTGCCAAAGATGTTTCTTGATATGAATAGATGATGAATCGATATGTTCTTAAAAAGCTTTTCTGCGTTTGACATCCACTTTCGTAAGTTGAAACCTGCCTTTTCTAAGACAGACTTAACCTCGTTCTTCTTACTTTCAGCTTCTTGAATGGTATCTGCACCAGAAAAAAGATCGTCGATATACATTTCCGTACGGATCATCTTGGCAGCTCTTGGAGTTTGACCTTCAGCCGCTTGCGCTGATTCCATCAGTGCCCGTACCGATAGTCAACCTTTTAAGGCGAAACACCTTCAATGAGTCCGCTAAACGATTCCGCCAAAAAATAAGTTGGTGGTTTGAGTCTAATTCGTTGACCCATATAGATAGATAGATAAAATTTATTTCAAATCATAAGTATATACATTATTTCAATTCTGATTTTAGAAACATTTTTTGGTGAGATAAAAAAGTATAAAAAATAGTGTCAAATGCCACTTCAATGGTATAACAATAGTTTAATTGTGGGGTGAAAATTAAATGGTAAAATACATATTTGAAATGTGAAAGGTAATACAACCATTAAGGTACAACTCAAGTTACCTACATATAAAGCTTAATTGTATAGAAAGATAAAAGAAAATACTTTATTTACACCAGAATGTCAGAGAAAATTGATTCAATATAACTGCAATCAAATTGAAAAAGCCATTGTTTAACACATTTGTGAAACCTACCAGGAACGGTTATTGATCTGATTGATATGGGTAGTTTATTAAAAATGCGACACGATGAAACCAAATAAAAGTTACGAAAGGCAGTGGTACGGGAAAACGGAACGTTTACAGTGTTCGAAAAATTATTGCGTAAGTTATAATCAGAAATTAATCTAAAATTCCGATTTCCCGATCTGATACAAAAAGTTTTCAATACCTTGAAACAATACAAAAGACGGACAGGAAGAATTTTCATAGCATTGAACAACGGAAAAGTGTTTTCGGCAAATCTTTCTTAAAAAATTTTTTTGTAGGACTAAAAGGGGCTGCATTTTATTTCGATATGCCCCTCCCCAGCATTTAATACCGTATTGAAGCTTGGAGTGAAAAATTCCATAATAAATAATTTTTAATAGTTTGTCCGAACAAACATTTTTAAGATAAAAGAAATTTCGGAGCGTGCAACGAAAATATTTTTTTAATGACTGTATATGGTTCGCAAAGGTCATGTTAGAGTCGATGTTGAGCCCTAAGTATTTAAACAATTTTACATCCTCAACTAAAAAGCACTCATCGCTGCAATGAAGTGTGTTACTTAAAGTGGGAAAAGATGGAGTAGATATACAATGACAGTCAAGCAGCATGAATTTTTGGCAATCCGTAGAATGAAAGTAAAACTCAGCATTACCGTCGGAAGCAGTGGTTTGGCGAACCAGATTCTCAAAAAGTTTAGATTCCAGTTGATATCAGAAACCAAGTCCAAAGCACTACCTGAACCGTAGCCAATATCATCTGCGAAGGCAGTAAGGGTACCCTTAAAATCCAGCTCAAAGAGTGAGTTTATGTATATAAGGAACAAAATAGGTCCCAATACAGAGCCTTGAGGCACTCCCAAATTCAAAAATTGAACATCACTCCTTATTTCACCGATCTTAACTCTTTGGGACTTCCGTCAACTTGGCAGAGCACCTATGTCAAAAATCAATTTTGAATAGCCCTGAATTATGTGCTAATTTTGTGTTAAGTTTTTGATTTTTGTGCTCCAACGGTTTCGGAGAAAATCGACCTTGAAAATGTGCTCTGCCAAGTTGACGTCAAGCCAGCTGAGCACCTAGTCAAATCGGCCGAAAATTAAAAAAATTAATATTCCATACTGATGCCTGATTTATGTGCTTTTTTTGTGTGAAGTTTCTAGCTTCGTAGCTCAAGCCATTCAACCAGAAATCGCATTACAAATTTCTATTCTAAGAAATTCATAGAAAACTGTTAACGCAAATCCTAAAAACAGATCAAAATCAAAAAAATAAAAACCACATACATATCTCTGATTTATGTGCTTTTGAATTGCTTAGTCATTAACTTTTGTGCTGTCCTAATTTAGCCTCTAATCGAAGTTTTAAGTTTCGCTCTGTTAGTAAAAGTCCTTTCAGTTGCAAGAAAACAAAATCACAATGTAGAACGTCGACATTGTGGCGCCATAACAAAAACGGCATTTAAAAATAAAAATGACGATATCTTAAGGCAAATACAATATAACCAGGCCCACAGCAATTGTAGTAGGTATCGGTAAAATAATCCTTGCAAAATAAATAAATATCCATTGCGCACTGGTGTTGAGGCTTTTTAGTATGCGTGAATCAACACATGAACCCAGCCAAATTTTGTTACGGCTACCTGAGTGGGTAGCCATGCATGAATGAAAAGGGAAACAAATTGACGTGGGTAAATCTGGGCCCGCCACATTCGAATTTCGCCAAACAAAGTACATGGGAATTAGTTGCTATTTAGTTGCTATTTAATTGCTCTATTCCTGATTTAGTTGCTCTTCGGGAAGTGGGAGATTTTGTAGCGGTCCTAGCTTACCGGTAAAGCTGGGGAAATGTAATTCTTTTTTTAATCGGACAAGCCGTTCGCACACAATTTCAAATTTAAGTTTTTTGTAACGGTCAGTTCGCTATAAAACTCTTTTGATTTTCAAGGAAAATCAACAAAATTATGAAAAAATTCATAAAAAATAAACCCATACGAATTTTACTGCGCCACATAAGAAGTGTACATTTGTGGGCTACTAATGGATTCAATCAAATATTTTTTCACTCTTCTCTTAATTGAGACAAAAGATGAGATAGACATACCAAAGACAAAAACTTTGAAAAATTAAAAAAAAAAAATAGTTTACGTTCAAATTCAACCAAGCAATATATATCAAAATAAGCGCCTATTTATTAGCTATCAACACAAAGAATAAAATACCTCGTATCTCTTCTGTAAATGTGTCATTTTCCGACCAAAAAAGTAAGCTAATAATACCAAAATATAAATTTGGAAAAACTTTAAAGTCATATATCCCATTTCAATCCTACTATGTCACATACATCAAAAGAAGCGTGAACTTATTAGCTATCAACCCCTTAACTCAAATAATTAGTTGCTCTTCGATAAATGTGTCAAAAAGCAAAAAATTCATTTTGACAGAAAAAACCAAAGATACTCCTAGTACAAAAAAAAAATTCGGAAATTTGAAATAACTCATATATATCGAATCCTACTCTGCCACATAGCTCATTAGAAGCGTGGATTGAATAGCTATCAACTCCTATACTCAAATAATTAGTTGCTCTTCGCTAAATATGAAAAAAGTCAACAAATTCATTTTGCCAAAAAAGGCAAAGGCACTCCTAGAACAAAAAAAAGATTCGGAAATTTGAAAAAACCCATATAACCCGTTTGAATCCTACTATGCCACATAGCTCATTAGAAGCGCGGATTCATTAGCTATCAACTCCTATACTCAAATAATTAGTTGCTCTTCGATAAATATGTCAAAAGCTAAAAATATTAACAAATATCATTTCTTTGCAAATCCAGTTCGCGCATCCAACTCTTTTGTTTTCCTATGGAAAATTTGAGAAAACTCATATATCTCGATAGAATACTACTATGCCACATAGCTCATTAGAGGCGTGGATTCAATAGCTATCAATCTTTAAACTCAAATAATTAGTTGCCCTTCGCTAAATATGACAAAAGTCAAAAAAATCATTTTGCCAAAAAAGGCAAAGGTACTCCTAGAACAAAAAAAAAGATTCGGAAATTTGAAAATAACCATATAACCCGTTTGAATCCTACTATGCCACATAGCTCATTAGAAGCGCGGATTCATTAGCTATCAACTCCTTTACTCAAATAATTAGTTACTCTTCGATAAATATGTCAAAAGCTAAAAATATTAACAAATATCATTTCTTTGCAAATCCAGTTCGCGCATCCAACTCTTTTGTTTTCCTATGGAAAATTTGAGAAAACTCATATATCTCGATAGAATACTACTATGCCACATAGCTCATTAGAGGCGTGGATTCAATAGCTATCAATCTTTAAACTCAAAAAATTAGTTGCCCTTCGCTAAATATGACAAAAGTCAAAAAAATCATTTTGCCAAAAAAGGCAAAGGTACTCCTAGAACAAAAAAAAGATTCGGAAATTTGAAAATAACCATATAACCCGTTTGAATCCTACTATGCCACATAGCTCATTAGAAGCGCGGATTCATTAGCTATCAACTCCTTTACTCAAATAATTAGTTGCTCTTCGATAAATATGTCAAAAGCTAAAAATATTAACAAATATCATTTCTTTGCAAATCCAGTTCGCGCATCCAACTCTTTTGTTTTCCTATGGAAAATTTGAGAAAACTCATATATCTCGATAGAATACTACTATGCCACATAGCTCATTAGAAGCGTGGATTCAATAGCTATCAATCTTTAAACTCAAATAATTAGTTGCTCTTCGCTAAATATGACAAAAGTCAAAAAAAATCATTTTGCCAAAAAAGGCAAAGGCACTCCTAGAACAAAAAAAAAAGATTCGGAAATTGAAAAAAAACCCCAAAAAACCCGTTTGAATCCTACTATGCCACATAGCTCATTAGAAGCGCGGATTCATTAGCTATCAACTCCTATATTCAAATATTTAGTTGCTCTTCGATAAATGTGTCAAAAAGCAAAAAGTGCGTTTTGCCAAAAAACGGCAAAGATACTCCTAGTAAAAACAGAAAATGCGGAAATTTGAAAAAACTCATATAACGCGATCGAATCCTACTATGCCACATAGCTCATTAGAAGCGTGGATTCAATAGCTATCAATCTTTAAACTCAAATAACTAGTTGCTTTTCGCTAAATATGACAAAAGTCAAAAAAATCATTTTGCCAAAAAAGGCAAAGGACAAAAAAAAAAGATTCGGAAATTTGAAAAAAAAAAAAACCATATAACCCGTTTGAATCCTACTATGCCACATAGCTCATTAGAAGCGCGGATTCATTAGCTATCAACTCCTATACTCAAATAATTAGTTGCTCTTCGATAAATGTGTCAAAAAGTAAAATATTAATTTTGTCAAAATAAGGCAAAGATACAAAAATACAGATAAAAAAAGTTTAAATCCAACAATTTTATTTTTTATGGAAAACTTCAAGAAACGAATTAACTCTCAATCGCTCTGCATTAGATCATAATATCAATTGTATTAATTAGTCGTTTGTGTCAAAATGGCACAAAAATTCTTGAAAAAAAAGTTGCAACCCACAAAGTATGCATCACATTTGGAATGTTGTAAATCGTTACCTGCCAATTTTCGTAAATCCTGAAAGTCTGCAATACCTCTACTACCAAATTTCGCTAACTGAACATTATTTTCAAACTTAATTCGTTTGAAAATTTCTGATTGTTATGCAAATAGTTGTTGCTACCCATTTCATAATACACAACAACAAGTTGTTGCCAGCCCTTTCGTAACACACTTTTTGTCTCTTTAACAAACAGAAATTCTCAAACGAATTAAGTTTGAAAATAATGTTGAAATGTCAAAAAAAAAAATGCCTGCAGCTGAAAAATGTAGCTTGATCCATTTTCAATAAACTGGCAGCCCCAGTCAAATTTCAAACCTAGCGGCATCTATATCACAAATCTACAACTGAACCTTACTTTCTCACACTTATCGTTTGGGTTGTAGTCTATGGCATTTAATGTGGGAAATAAGTGCTTCCATTTATTATAAGTCAATGTGTGTTCGAAGTTGTGGTGGCTAATTGCTTTTGGAAACCATTTTGTCAATTCGCGGGAAAATTGCTGTGATTGTAAATTTAGCTACTTAAATCAATAGAGATGGAGGTTTTTTTTTTAAATAGATGTTAGATTAATTAAATATAATGCTGTTATGGTAGAACAAATACCAATTTTCAATTCATAAATACAGTTAAATTTATTTTTACGTAATTCGCCTTTTCGCAGTTCGCGCTCATGTCAATAGTCCTTTATATTCACTTACGAATACGAACACATATGGACGGATGAATATTCTTGCGAATTTTTATCCTTTATTTTTTTGAATTCTCTAACGTTAAAAATCCGCGCCAGTTTTTTACTTTTATTTTCTCAAATTCTCTGAAGCTAAAAGTCAATTTATTTATATTCAAACCTATTTGTTTTAGTTTCAGATTTAAATAAATTAAATATTTATAGTCTTGAAGTCTTGTAACTCCATTCAGCTAGGTACAACAACATCTTCAACCCAGTATTACATAAAATTGGTACCTACGTCCGCTCGCTATTTTTTTCATAGGTATATTTAAAAAAAAATATCAAAAAAAAACAGTATAAATCGATTCCAGAAAAACAGTATTTTGCGAAGAACACCGAACCACCGAACAATTCATTTCCATCATAATGAATCCTCTTCGTTTTTCTTTCCTTTATCTCCTCCTGTGATTGTTGTTTTGTATTTTATCCTATAAAGAAATTTGACGAAGCAATTCCGGCTTTGTTTTGAGGTATTCAAAGAAATCAGTGCATGAATATCTAAAGTTACATTACGCAGTATTTTGAGAAAACAATCGCTATGCAGTATTGGAAACCTTAAAACAGTATAATGCTGCGAAAAACTGAATCCTTTTATGCTTTAGAGAAACTTTAACACTCAACATAATACACATTTCCTGGTAACACTGTCACTAAAGGTGACGGATCTGATTATTGGCTGTCAGTTGCGAAGTACAAAAATAAATGGCGGGTGAGAAATTTGGCTGGGGGTAGTTGTCCGGGGTTGAGTTGTACCCGAACCATTTTTACTCAGCCGGTACATGTATGAATATTTCAAAGCTAAAATCAATGCATACGTTCAGTTAGCGGAATTTGGTAGTAGGTGTATTGCAGACTTTCAGGATTTATGAAAATTGGCAGGCAACGATTTACAAACATTCCAAATGTGATGCATATTTTGTGGGTTGCAAAATTTTTTTTCAAGAATTTTTGTGCCATTTTGACATAAACGTCTAATTAATTCAATTAATAAATATTTATTGATCGATCTATTGCAGAGCGATTGAGGGTTAATTCGTTTCTTGAAGTTTTCCATAAAAAATAAAATTGTTGGATTTAAACTTTTTTTATCTGTATTTTTGTATCTTTGCCTTATTTTGACAAAATTAATATTTTACTTTTTGACACATTTATCGAAGAGCAACTAATTATTTGAGTATAGGAGTTGATAGCTAATGAATCCGCGCTTCTAATGAGCTATGTGGCATAGTAGGACTCAAACGGGTTATATGGGTTTTTTTTTTTTTTTTTCAAATTTCCGAATCTTTTTTTTTTGTTCTAGGAGTACCTTTGCCTTTTTTGGCAAAATTAAGTTTTTGACTTTTGTCATATTTAGCGAAGAGCAACTAATTATTTGAGTTTAAAGATTGATAGCTATTGAATCCACGCTTCTAATGAGCTATGTGGCATAGTAGGATTCGATCGAGATATATGAGTTTTCTCAAATTTTCCATAGGAAAACAAAAGAGTTGGATGCGCAAACTGGATTTGCAAAGAAATGATATTTGTTAATATTTTTAGCTTTTGACATATTTATCGAAGAGCAACTTATTATTTGAGTGTAGGAGTTGATAGCTAATGAATCCGCGCTTCTAATGAGCTATGTGGCATAGTAGGATTCAAACGGGTTACATGGGTCTTTTAAAATTTCCGAATGTTTTTTTGTTCTAGGAGTGCCTTTGCCTTTTTTGGCAAAATGAATTTGTTGACTTTCTTCATATTTAGCGAAGAGCAACTAATTATTTGAGTATAGGAGTTGATAGCTGTTCAATCCACGCTTCTAATGAGCTATGTGGCAGAGTAGGATTCGATCGAAATATATGAGTTTTTTCAAATTTCCGAATCTTTCTTTTTTGTACTAGGAGTATCTTTGGTTTTTTTTTTGTCAAAATGAACTTTTTGCTTTTTGACACATTTATCGAAGAGCAACTAATTATTTGAGTTAAGGGTTTGATGTATGTGGCATAGTAAGATTGAAATGGGATATATGACTTTAAAGTTTTTCCAAATTTATATTTTGGTATTATTAGCTTACTTTTTTGGTCGGAAAATGAACTTTTTACTTTTTGACACATTTACAGAAGAGAGACGAGGTATTTTATTCTTTGTGTTGATAGCTAATAAATAGGCGCTTATTTTGATATATATTGCTTGGTTGAATTTGAACGTAAACTATTTTTTTTAATTTTTCAAAGTTTTTGTCTTTGGTATGTCTATCTCACCTTTTGTCTCAATTAAGAGAAGAGTGAAAAAATATTTGATTGAATCCGTTAGTAGCCCACAAATGTACACTTCTTTTAAGATATGTGGCGCAGTAAAATTCGTATGGGTTTTTTTTTATGAATTTTTTCATAATTTTGTTGCTTTTCCTTAAAAATCAAAAGATTGACACAATTTGAAATTGTGTGCGAACGGCTTGTCCGATTAAAAAAAGAATTACATTTCCCCAGAGCAATTAAATCGGTGATAGGTATGGGCAAAAAAAAATCCTTCAAAAGTCAATGTGGCGGTCCCAGCTTTACCGGTAAGCTAGGACCGCCACAAAATCTCCCACTTCCCGAAGAGCAACTAAATCAGGAATAGAGCAATTAAATAGCAACTAATTCCCATGTACTTTGTTTGGCGAAATTCGAATGTGGCGGGCCCAGCTTTACCCACGTAACAAATTGTGTGAATCTGTGAGGGTGGGAATGTTCCTTGAAAATTAAGTTACTGTAGGTTGTAAGTATTATGTTTGCCTGGTGTAAAAAGATTGATACCATATGAATAAGGATCGACATTATGGCGTTTTAAAAAAATATTGGGCATATTAATAAATAAAAACGTAGTTCGTGTAGAGGAAGGGGTAGAAAAGGAAAGGAATCCACAAAAATAAAACATCATGTCGAATTTCTGGTGGATTTGCGCCAGTGTAAGTAAATCAAAAATGCGAATGCATAAGTGTAAACAAAAAGTAGCTGGACTGGCGGCAACTGAATTTTTAACACTTTTAATTTTTAACAGCTATGGCAATGCCATGTTAAGCGGTTTAAGGGAAATCCATATTAAAATTATTTATGTGCTCCAAGAATTTAAGCACATGTCAACATGGTATTTGTTTTGATTCTTCTTGCAGGAAGAATGAAAATGTATGTGGTTGTGTAATGTCGATCGTAGGTACCAGACAAACAGCTTAAGGACACCTATATAGAATTAGCTGCTGAAGCACCGTCACGGGTAGATATTCTTCTTGCAGGAAGAATGAAAATGTATGTGGTTGTGTAATGTCGATCGTAGGTACCAGGCAAACAGCTTAAGGACACCTATATAGAATTAGCTGCTGAAGCACCGTCACGGGTAGATATTTGGGGGTGTGAAAACGTTAATTAGGCATCCTTCTCCAACAGAATACTTCATTGACCGACATTTTTTAAAATTATTCTTAAGGAGAGAGAACAAGACGGGGCATTTAGCGAAGCACTAAGCAATACGATTCCTGTGGTTCTAAGTAAAAAACAGAGGGCAGTGGTTTAAAAATGGTGGCCGGATGTGTAGTGTAGTTAGTTCCTATGTTCTTTTGATCGTTGCTGCTATTCGTTAAGCACAAAAATCGAAGGTGCCTAATGGGTGGAGTGTAGATAATATATACCTACGACGCGAATCGAAGCTACTACGCTGTAGGTAGGTATATAGGGCATGTGTCGCCATTGTCAAGTATGTTCTATCATATTCATCTTCATTGCTTACATTAGCCCTTTTTTATTATCAGCAATGAGACAGTAAAAAGTATTTCATAAACGTTTAATTAATACTTAATCGGCGTATACACCGACAAAAACAGAAATGTTTGACAAATGTTTATGAAATGTTTCTGAAGCAAATCGAGAGCATTTAATAAATGTTTAAAAAAATCATTCGCTCGCATAAATACACCGAAAACCGAAATACAGTAGCAAAATATTGTTTATTTGTTTCATTTTTGAACATAGAATTTTAAATTACTTTTTTTTAAAAACAATATCCAAAAATAAAAATTATTAATTTCATTCATATGGTAACACCCCCGACAAGCAAATGAAATCTCATGTCAATTGACATCATATTGTGACGTCACGTTGTACAGAATGTTTGCAATATGGCTGGTGGCAGTATGAAGTTTGTAGCAGGTTTGTAGTGCTAATACATTACCCCTTGTGTTTTGAAAGCAACTGTTGCCACAACTCGAAAATAAAATTTTTCTATGATCCGTATTGTTTTATTTTCATGATCTGATTCGGATCAGATCACGCTGATAATAAAATAGGCTAATACTCAAGTTTAAAAAGTAACTAAGTGACGTGGCAATTTTCTAATGTCTGTATTTCAATGCTGCGATTAAATTGCACATCCATATGGTGAATGTTTGTCTATTGGAACCTTCTGAAGGCATTTGA
This sequence comes from Cheilosia grossa, assembly GCA_963082955.1. Lineage (NCBI taxonomy): Eukaryota > Metazoa > Arthropoda > Insecta > Diptera > Syrphidae > Cheilosia > Cheilosia grossa. Next base: position 49,663,034 of record OY720144.1, on the reverse strand, counting down.
GTAAAAGTAATGTATATTACATCAGGTGGTGTGGTGTAATAAAGTATTCGATGTTAATGGAAAATTCGATGTTTTTGAATTTTACATGGGTGTCTTGTAAGGCTTGTAGTTTTATAAATCGCTAATTTTTGAACTGTAAATTGAATATCTCAACTGCATTGAGAGTTACACAGTGGTTGTGTAGGTTCCAATAATACCTACACCAGCACGCGATATCTCGAGATCGGGAAGTGTAATAAAATTCGGACTAACTGTAATAAATTGTAATAAATGTGTAAAAAATTATGTAAAATGTTTCGTTGCGGTGGGCTGATTTGGCTGGTGCAGGTTCAAGGCACTCAGTAATGCATGTGACCGCATCGCAAGGCAACTCGAGGAAATGAGCAGTTTTTCAACGAGGTTCAAAAGGAGAACGTCGTAGCAGATGCGTACTCGCGCATTGAAACATTCAACATGCCTATCACAATTAGCACCACAGACTTGTCCGAGATACAACGAGATGACGACGAACTAAAGTTTCTTCATGAAAACCCAGGTAAAAATTCACTTCAACCACGACGATTACGAACAGATGATACCTACACCAGTGTATTGCGATGTTAGAGGCAAGGACATTCGTCCATGTATCAATATTCAATAAACCTTCGCAAACAAGTTTTCGATAGCGTATGTAAGCTATCAGATCCCAGTGGAAGAGCGACCAAACAACAAGTACGCACCAAGTATATGTGGCCAAACATGTCAAAGGACATTCTTTCGTGGGCCAGATCATGCATACAATGCCAACGTAGTAAGATAGGTCGTCACGTCAAGAATACACCCATACACATTGACATGCCAAGTAGTAGATTCGAGCATGTGCATATCGACATCGTCATAATGCTGCTTCCAACGGAATGATCGAGCGCTGGCACAGATCATTGAAATCGTCGATGAAATGCCAGGAGGTAACAGATTGGGTGAATGTTCTTTCTACAGTTTTATTAGGCCTGCGCACGAGCTTCATACGATGGACCATACGAAGTGCTGGAGAATATATCTGACTACGTGTTCAAAGTCAACATCGAGGGAACACCGACAACAATATCCACAGAACGTCTCAAGCCAACATTTTGTGAAAACTTCGCCCACGAAACAGACACTCCAAGATGCAGCTATGCCCCAATGACCACCAGTCCAGCTGCAGCATGACCAACGCCCACATGGACAAATCTTTTGGACGTGTTTAAAACATATCCTGCAAAGAAAAAGCAAACACAAATAAGATTTGCAAATTAAAAAAAAAAAAACATTCGTCGCTGTCACTTGGGGAGTAGTGCTGTGGCGACTTCAGCAAAACATTGTTGTAAATGACTTGAGGACACAGATGTCGCACTCAACGATAAAGAGAGTTTGTTTCTTAACGGACTCGATTCAACAACGTGAAGTAGAAAAAAAATCTTATTAAGTGGTATTCGATTGGGCTTCTTCAGATTTGCTCTCAAATTTCAGATTTTGTGTGCCTAATCGAACATAAAAACGCTCTGGCTTTTTTTTGTGTTGATATTCGTGCAACTTGAATATGTGTAGTCTTTGACACTTTTCAAAGCGCTTTCCATTCACTCGTTAAATTTTATATTAAAACATTCGAAATTTCCGTCCCAAATGATTTCTTTATATTTGTGCATAAATAATTTACAAAAATAGATCCACCTGATGCAATGCCTGTCTTTGCTGTAGAAAATCAGAAAATCATGAAAATGTTAACATACTCCACGAGTTGTTTTACTCAAATGCAATTGGTAAATCTGAAGGCAATCTAAGAAAATATCTAGATTCGCAAAAGTGCTATGAAATCTGAAAAAGATTGCATTTTTTTGTACCAAACGAACATAAAAATTGCTCTGAGAGCAAAAAAAGTGCTCTGAGAGCACCAAATCGAATACCACATTAGTTTTTACTTGTGTTATAACTTTTTGGATTGCGTAATAAAAATAATGTTTGATAAAGGATATTATAGATCGTTTTTTTATTCGTAAAAACTTTGAGACCGTCAATTGTGTTGCGGGGACCCAGTGCCTAAAAAACAGAGCAGCTGGAGCCATCTAGTTACATTAAGAAAAAGAACTAAACTTCATGTGTACCATATTCTTCATCTGTATATTTCTCTTGTCTGGATTCGTAAGTTTTAAAAATGACAGATGAAGTGATTTAGGTAGGAAATCGGGGACATCTAGATGTCATTTCCTTTTTTTTTCCACGTCGTTCGTATTCAGTAAGTTCAAAAAACAAAACTCTTTGCCGATGAGTGCGACATCTGTGTCCTCAAGTCATTTACAACCATGTCTTGCTGAAGTCGCCACAGCACTCCTCCCCAAGTGACAGCGATGAATGTTTTAATTTTTAATTTGGAATTTTTATTTGTATTTGCTTTTTCTTTGCAGGATATGTTTTAAATACGCCCAAAAGATTTGTCGATGTGGGCGATGGTCTTGCTGCAGCTGGACTGGTGGTCATTGGGGCATAGCTGCATTTTGGAGTGTCTGTTTCGAGGGCGAAGTTTTCATAAAATGTTGGCTTGAGACGTTCTGTGGATATTGTCGGTGTTCCCTCGATTCCCTCGATGTTGACTTTGAACACGTAGTCAGAGATACGTTCCAGCACTTTGTATGGCCCATCGTATGACTGCTCACATGGTTTAACCGCATCAACTCTCACAAAAACATGAGAGCAAGTGTAGCGTGTTTTGTGTGCGAATGGTTTTGTTCGGCAGTGATGAGCTGATGGAGTTGACTTAACCTGTCGCATCTACTCTCGGAATTTTTCAACGAAGATTTCAGGTTCAAGTGAGACTTCCTCGTGCATGAAGAATTCCCCTGGTAATCTGAGGGTTGTTCCAAGAACAAGTTCTGCAGCAGTCGATTTTAAGTCTTCTTTGAAGCTCGTGCGCAGTCCTAATAAAACTGTAGGAAGAACACTCACCCAATCTGCTACTTCCTGCCACTTCATCGACGATTTCAATGATCTGTGCCAGCGCTCGATCATTCCGTTGGAAGCTGGATGGTAGGCCGTCGTCCTGATGCGAGTGCTTCCGATGAGTTTCGTGAGTGCTTCGAATAAAGCAGATTCGAATTGTGTCCCCCTGTCAGTCGTTATTGTTTTAGGTGCACCAAATCTGCATACGCAATGATTGAAGAATGACCTGACAATAGTTTCCGCTGTGATGTCTTTGAGTGGTACTGCTTCCGGCCATCATGTAAAGCGGTCTATCATGGTTAATAGATATCGAAATTCGTTTACCAGCAGCACTATGACGAGTCGATATGCACTTGCTCGAATCTACTACTTGGCATGTCAATGTGTATGGGTGTATTCTTGACGTGACGACCTATCTTACTACGTTGGCATTGTATGCATGATCTGGCCCACGAAAGAATGTCCTTTGACATGTTTGGCCACATATACTTGGTGCGTACTTGTTGTTTGGTCGCTCTTCCACTGGGATCTGATAGCTTACATACGCTATCGAAAACTTGTTTGCGAAGGTTTATTGAATATTGATATATGGACGAATGTCCTTGCCTCTAACATCGCAATACACTGGTGTAGGTATCATATGTTCGTAGTCGTCGTAGTTGAAGTGAATTTTTTCCTGGGTTTTCATGAAGAAACTTTAGTTCATCGTCATCTCGTTGCATCTCGGACAAGTCTGTGGTAGTGTGGTGCTAATTGTGATAGGCATGTTGAATGTTTCAATGCGCGAGTACGCATCCGCTACGATGTTCTCCTTTCCAGAAACAAATTCGATCCTCGTTGAAAAACGGCTAATTTCCTCGAGTTGTCTTGCGATGCGGTCACATGCATGATTGGATTTCTGATTGAAAGCGTATATCAACGGCTTGTTGTCGGTGAGGATGATAAGTTCTCGGCCTTCTATGAGGTGCTGAAAGTGTTTTATGGCTCTGTAGATGGCTAGGAGTTCTTGGTCATATATTTTGTACTTCGCTTCTCTAGGGTTCAGTTTTCTTGAAAAGAAGCCGAGGGGTTGTAGTTGTTCGTTGATGCGCTGGTCGAGTGCGACGTCTGAGGCGTCACATCTTAGGACCAAAGGTACGTCTGAACGTGTATGGGCTAGTTGCACTGCGTCCCTCAACTTGGCTTTGCATTCATCGAATGCTCTGTCTGTTTCGGGAGTCCACGGGATGAGTCTCTTGTCGTTTACCTTAGCTCAGATGGTTAAATTAACGAGCGGAGCTTTAGATTGTGATGCAGCAGGTATACAGCTTCGATAAAAGTTCCATGAACCTAAGAATTTTCGTAGTTGATCCATCGTCGTTGGTTTTGGATAACTTGTGAGTGCTTCGACACGGTCCGACGGAGGTTTTATACCTGATTTGTCTACGGTGTATCCTAGGTATCTTACTTCTGACTGTCCAAAGAAACACTTTGATACATTGATAACTAGGCCGAACCGTTGGAGGTTTTCAAAAACTGTGCGCAAATGTTGTCTATGCAATTCTTCATTAGTAGACGCGATGAGGATGTCGTCGATGTAGCAAAAGCAGAATTCGAGTCCTCTTAGTGTTGAGTCCATGAAACGATGCATTGTTTGGGCGGCATTGCATAAACCAAATGTCATTGCGTTGAACTCAAAGAGGCCAAAAGGTGTTATGACAGCTGTCTTTGGCCGATCTTCTGGAGCGAGTGGGATCTGATGATATGCACTTTTTAGGTCGAGGGTTGTGGAAATGGTGCACCCGTTGAGTTGATGACTGAAATCTCGGAAGTGTGGTATTGGATACCGGTCTAGTACGGTTATGTTATTGAGAAGTCGGTAGTCACCGCACGGCCTCCAACCTCCGGATTTCTTTTGGACCATTTGAAGCGGAGATGCCCACCCACTCTAAGATGGTTTGCAGATTCCTTGAAGCATCATGTTCTTGAACTCTTCCTTGGCTGGTTTGAGCTTCTCGCCGGCAAGCCGACGAACTCGTTCCGCAACTGGATGTCCTTTGGTTATGATGTGATGCTGGCCGAAATGATCTTGAACGCAGCTCTGTTTGTCATGTGTGATGTCGATAAAATCCTTTAGAATGTTGTGAAAACGGTTGTTCTCGTCTATGGTTCTAAGTGTTGGTTGTGAACTATTGATGATACGGCCTTGTACGGTGAGATCTACCTTGTTGTCGCTGATCATCTTTTGACTTAATCGGATAGTTAGATCGAAGTGATGAATGAAGTCTGCACCGATGATAGGTTGTCTTACGTCGGCAATTGTGAATAGCCAACGAAATTCGCGTCGAAGACCAAGGTCGAGTATCATAGTTTTAGTACCGTAGGTCGATATTGTGGTACCATTAGCACTATAAAGTTGAGACGAGGCTGGTGAGTCACTATTCGAATATTTCCTTGGCAAAACGGAAATGTCAGCTCCAGTGTCGATTAAGAATGACATTCCGTTGGTTTTGTCGGTGATTTGTAGACGGTGAAAATCTTTGTTGCCGTGAGTGACCGCCTGTACACCCGACGGCAGTTTTAGTTTTCCGTCCAGTTACGACAGCCAGCTTTACATTTTCGTACCTCGCTGCTAAACCTTTGGTGAATCTTCACCTTTTACGGCTCGTGGTCTGCTTTGAGATCTGTTGCGTGACGAAGATCTGCTGTTGGGTTTTTTGTTCGTCTTTAGGATCTGAATTTCTTTGCGCAAAAACTCGATCGATTTTTTGATGTCATCCAACGCTGTCGTATCTACACTCGAAAAAGCTTGTATGTTTCCCGTTGATGCTGCTGCTGTCACAGGATTAGAGACGGTGCACAAGTGATGCGCGGTAGTCATGGCAAATATTTTGTCTGGAGCTTCGGCTAGCTTGTCTATGTCATCTTGTCCGGTTGCTAGTAGAACTGTAGCTATATTTTCAGGAAGTCGATCAAAGAAGAGTGTGCGCATTATTGACGGTTCGCAGCGACCATCAGAGAGATGTCTCATGTGTGCTAGGATAGCTGATGGTTTTTTCCCGCTCATGTCTTCACCTCGTAGCATTCTTCGTAGTTGTGATTCTGCAGTGGGGGCAAAATGGTTCACCAATCGTTTGTTGTTGCCCGGTGGATTGCTTGCCAGATCACCAACTGCCCTTAAGGCATCGCCTTCAAGACTAACCATCAAATTGGCGTACCGTTCATCGTCGTTGTTGACGTCAGCGAGTTGAAACGACATTTCCACTTGCGTGAACCAGAGTTGTGGATATTGCGGATTGAACTTTGGCAGACTAACGCGTTGAACAAATGGCTGGTGATGTCTGGCTCGACTTGGAAACATTGGTAGCAAGTTGCTTTGCATGTTTTGCGGTTGCGCTGCAAAAGTTTCGAGAGGAATCGTTCCCTGTGAAGTAGTGGCACCATTTTGGGCAATATTTGTTTTTCTGAGTTGCTCCATGGCTTCGTTTGCTTCACGGAGCTCCTCGCGAAGCTTGCTGATGAGCTCCACGGTCGAATCGTCTGCAGGATTGGTCATTGTCATGTGGGGACTGTCTCGCTGGATATGAAGAGCTTTTTCTTCGTAGGACGACAATTTTGGACTTGAGAAATTGAGTCTACGCCCTTTTAATCTGCGAAGATTATATCGCATAAAGGACTGGGAAAATGACGTACATGCCTTGGTGTGAAAACTTGTCTGTATCACGTCGGGGTCACCACTTTTAGGCACTGGGTTCCCGCAACTCGGTTGTCGGTCTCAAAATTTTATTATTTAAAAAAAACGATCAAATATATTCTTTATTAGTGTGGCGTGGAATGAATCGTGGTGAAATGAAAACAAACTAAAATGGTGAAATGCAAACAACCCCATTTATTCACCAAACAAGTTCCACTTCCAATTGGAGATTAAGCTAAGTTAACTGGGAATTTATCAATTGCTGAATAGGGGAAAAGTATGTGAGCCAATTGTAGAACCAATTGGAGTTAGCTAGAAAGTTCTCGAAGAGATGGCAGAGCAGATATAAAAGGAAAGGTTGTAGAACAGGGGACAGTTGATTTTTATCAGTGATTGGTTAAAGTTCGAGATAGTAATCGGTTGTAATGATAAATAAGTGCAGAGTAATAAAGTGAAATAAGTGATTGGTTTGAATCGTTGAGGAATTGTTTAAGTAATATTGTTCTAGTACTTAATTAGTGGATAATCCGTAAAAGTGTAATAAAAGTGATTTTGACTAGAAAATTTTAACAGAATAGTGTTTTATCTTTTCGAATCCCAGCCCAAATGTAACATTGGTGTCAGAAGTGGGATAAAACTTATTCTGTGTTAAAGCGTGTGTGATAAAGAAACATTTAAAAAAAAAAAAAAAAATTAAAGTGAATTTGTGAATTTCGAAATTACAAGAGACAAAAAAAAAAATGGGTCATGTATTGCTACAACTAAGCATACCCCAATTAAAAAGTGAATTAGAAAAGAGGAATATCTCTACAGCTGGAGGGAAAAGTGACCTCATACTTCGTCTGCAGGAGGCTGTCGAAAATGAGGGAGAAAATCCAAAGACCATGCTTTTCGACGTGGCAGAAGAACAAGTAAGTACAGGCGTTGATATTAGCGCTATGATGGAATTACTTCTTGCCAAGATGGAAGAACAGAAGAATTCTATGGAATCGAAGTTCGCAGATCAAAAGAATTCTCTTGTCGCCGCACAAAAAGATGCCGTGGAAGAATTTAGGAATGTTCTAAATGTAAAAATCGACGCAATTGATGACAAATTAAACGAGCATGAAACAAAATTTGAGGAAATTAATGAGACGTTTCATAAACACGAGAACATTACTAAAGAGCTCGGCACGAACATCGAGAACATAGCTAAAGAGCTCGAAAAAGTCAAGAAACAGAAAGCTCGGGAATATTCTACTGACTGCCCAAGAAGGAAGGAGATGCAACCACCCGTTTTTGATGGTCAAACATCATGGCCGATCTATAAGAGACAGTTCGAAGCAGCTGCAATGACCAATGGATGGGACGACGAGGAAAAGTAGATTGCATTAACGCTCGCATTACGAGGTACAGCTGCAGAATTGCTTCAAACTATCTCAGAAGAAAAACAGCGCGACTATGATGCTTTGGTTAAGGCTATTGAGATGCGGTTTGGTGACGACCATATGCAGCAAGTATATAGAGTGCCACTGCGCAGTAGATTCCAGAAGAGGGGAGAAACACTCCAGCAGCTGCAAGCGGATATAGAACGACTAGCGCACTTGTCATATCCCAATGCCGGCGAAGATGCCATCAACGAAATGGCTATTGAGGCATTTACACAAGCCATAGATGACAGATTACTTCAGATGGCTCTACGAATGGCTGGAAAGAGAACTCTTCCTGAGGCACTGGCATTTGCCTTAACTATGAAAGCTGCGGACCAAGCATCTCAAGGATTCCACCGCGTGAGAGAAATAACATCCGTCGAATGCTCATGCCAGAGAACAGATGTAGAAGACCGGAACAGTGCTCGCAGGGGACCGATCCATTGTTGGAACTGCAACAAAATTGGACATCTTCAACGACAGTGCAGAGCTGAACGTAGACAGGACAGTTGTCCACATTGCAGAACTAGGAGTCGTATCGAGGAGGCATTTGAACAATCGGCGGACGGAACCTCACAAAGCCATCAGTTAAGAACCAACTTCACGGGGCGGAAGCTGGTTTCTGGAATCGACGCCCCCAGGACCACAATTCAGGTCTCCCAGACCAAACGATGTAATAGGAGCTTGACAGTGGAAGCTCATATCGGCCAGAAAAAGTGTGTGGCCACAGTCGATACAGGTGCCACCGCTTCCATAATCAGAAGGGACATCGTTCGCCAATCATGGCTGCACAACACCGGCAGCTACTGTCTGAAAACAGCAACTGGAGCAACGGCAAAGGTGTATGGTGAGGTACTCTTGACGATAAATCTAGCAGGAATAGTCTTCTCCCATGCATTCTTAGTGGCCGATATATGTGACGAATGCATCATTGGAATCGACTTTATGAAGACGCATGATGTAGTACTCGACATCGGTTTGCAAGTTCTAAAGTACAGAAACGTCGAGATTCCAATGGTTTACGGGAACGAAAACGTCGCAGATCTAAGAACAGTTGTAAGTGAGGACGAAATTTTACCACCTTCGTCAGAGACACTTATTTGGACAAAGCTGGAAGGTGATCCTGGGAGCCACCGATTCTTCCTAATAGAGCCAGATACAGAAAACTATTACCAGAGCTTTATCGTCGGAAAGATGCTTGTTGAACCTAAAAACAACTTGGTTCCCGTTCGAGTCCTCAATGTGGAACACAGAAACGTAAAGCTGAAGCAAGGGGAAGTGATCGGAAAGTGCGTACCAATTACTGCGGTCACAAAGTTGTCAAATGAAAGTCCTGCGAAACCGGTTAGACCTACGGAAATATCGGAAATGAAAAAGAATATACTCGGAGAGTGCGAGCTGGATCAGGAGCAGCGGGCCATGGCAGGGAGTCTAATCGACGAGTTCGCTGATATATTTGCTTCGCAGAGTAGCGAGTATGGCCGAACACATCTCGTACAGCACCGAATTGACACCGGGGATGCAACACCAATTCGTCAGCCTCCCAGACGACTACCATTGGCCAAGCAGACGGAGGTTGCAGAAATGGTGTCGACGATGGAAAAAGAGGGACTGATTGAGAGCTCAAAAAGTCCGTGGGCATCACCCGTCGTCTTGGTCAAAAAGAAAGACGGAAGTACGAGATTCTGCGTGGACTATCGCCAACTAAACAACGTCACTAAGAAGGATAGCTACCCCCTGCCAAGAATTGACGATACCCTGGACACACTATCCGGAGCCAAATGGTTTTCGACTCTTGATCTGAAGAGTGGCTACTGGCAAGTACAGATCCATCCAGAAGACCGCGAGAAAACAGCATTCACAGCAGGAAACGGACTTTGGCAATTTACAGTAATGCCATTTGGACTCCAGCAACTTTTGAGCGTCTAATGGAGCGTGTTTTGCTGGGACTGACGTGGAAAACCTGTTTGGTCTACCTGGACGATGTCATCGTGGTTGGTAAAACGTTCAACGAACATCGAAATAACCTTAGGGAGGTGTTCCAAAGGCTACGAAGTGCACAGTTAAAACTGAACCCGAAGAAGTGTTCTCTATTCCGACCAGAAGTGAAGTATCTCGGGCACATCATCTCTTCCAAGGGAGTCAAGACTGATCCGGAGAAGATCGATGCAGTAAAAAACTGGCCGGTTCCCAAAGACAAACATCAGCTGAGAAGCTTCCTGGGACTTGCGACCTATTACAGACGATTTGTAAAGGACTTTGCCAGGATCGCAAAGAGCTTGCATCAACTGACAGAAAAAGGCAAACAATTCAAATGGTCAGGTGAGTGCGAAAACAGTTTCAAAGAACTTAAGCAACAGTTGGGCGACGCCCCCATATTAGCGTACCCCACCCCTGGAAAAACATTTATTGTGGATGCAGACGCTAATAATGTGGGAATTGGAGCCGTGCTTTCCCAGGTACACGAGGGCCAAGAGAAGGTAGTTTCGTTCTTCAGCAAAGTTTTCTCAAAGCCAGAGAGGAACTACTGTGTTACCAGGCGCGAACTCTTTGCTTTGGTACTGGCAACGAAACATTTCCATAAGTACCTCTATGGGCAGAAATTCATCCTTCGCACAGACCATGCATCTTTAAAGTGGCTACTACACTTTAAGAATCCTGAAGGACAAGTCGCAAGGTGGATCGAACAGCTGCAAGTGTACGAGTACGAAATACAACATCGAAAGGGAAGTCTTCACTCAAATGCAGACGCTCTCTCCCGTCGACCGTGCAAAGCAGATTGTAAACATTGCTTACGACACGAGGAAAAAGATGTCGTGTCCGTTCAAAGGGTGAGAGCTATGCCCATTGGTGGCTGGAGTGCACGGGAAATCCGAGAGGCTCAAAAGGAAGATCCGGATATCGAACCCATCCTCGCCTGGAAGGAGCATGAGGGAAAACCAGACTGGCAGGAGATATCCAACGGGAGTCCCGTGCTGAAGGCATACTGGGCGCAGTGGGAATTCCTTCATGTCCAAGACGGCATTCTAAAAAGAAAATGGGAAAGCCCGGATGGAAAGTCGTACGTAATGCAGCTTGTTGTTCCCAGGACAAAAGTTATCGAAGTGCTGAGGGAATTGCATGATGGAGTGTCTGGAGGCCACTTGGGAATAAACAAAACACTCGGAAAAGTACGAGAACGCTTTTACTGGGTCCATTCAAGGGAGGATGTTGAGAATTGGTGCAGGAAATGCGTAATATGTGCGGCCAGCAAAGGCCCGAGAGTGAAAGTCCGAGGCCAGATGCATCAATATAATGTGGGAGCCCCTTTCGAAAGGATAGCCGTTGATATTGCGGGACCGTTTCCTGAAACGAACAATGGAAATCGTTACATCCTTGTTGTTATGGACTACTTCAGTAAGTGGCCTGAAGCATTCGCTATCCCAAATCAAGAAGCTAAGACTGTGGTGGAGCAAATCGTCTTCAACTGGGTAAGCAGATTTGGTGTGCCTATGGAACTGCATTCGGACCAAGGACGAAACTTCGAGTCCAGGATTTTCCAAGGAGTGTGCCAGTTACTCGGGATTAAGAAGACAAGAACAACACCGCTTCATCCACAATCAGATGGGATGGTGGAGCGCTTCAATAGAACGCTGAATGAACACCTCTCTAAGGTCGTTGGCGATGACCAGAGAGATTGGGACAAACACATTCCCATGTTTTTATTGGCCTATCGAAGTGCAGTGCACAACACCACAGGACATACTCCATCTGAAGTCCTATTTGGTCGAAGAGTCCGCCTACCTAGCGAGTTAATGTTTGGATCTCCGTGGAATGGATCGTGGTGAAATGAAAACAAACTAAAATGGTGAAATGCAAACAACCCCATTTATTCACCAAACAAGTTCCACTTCCAATTGGAGATTGGATTCTGTCAATTCCCCACTAAGCTAAGTTAACTGGGAATTTATCAATTGCTGAATAGGGGAAAAGTATGTGAGCCAATTGTAGAACCAATTGGAGTTAGCTAGAAAGTTCTCGAAGAGATGGCAGAGCAGATATAAAAGGAAAGGTTGTAGAACAGGGGGACAGTTGATTTTTATCAGTGATTGGTTAAAGTTCGAGATAGTAATCGGTTGTAAAGATAAATAAGTGCAGAGTAATAAAGTGAAATAAGTGATTGGTTTGAATCGTTGAGGAATTGTTTAAGTAATATTGTTCTAGTACTTAATTAGTGGATAATCCGTAAAAGTGTAATAAAAGTGATTTTGACTAGAAAAGTTTAACAGAATAGTGTTTTATCTTTTCGAATCCCAGCCCAAATGTAACATTAGATATTACTTTAATCGCACAATCCAAAAATTGTACACGAGTCAAAACAAAAAAAAACGTCGTTCGTATTCAGTAAATTCAAAAAACAAAACTCTTTGCCGATGAGTGCGACATCTGTGTCCTCAAGTCATTTACAACCATGTCTTGCTGAAGTCGCCACACGCCTGTAGCTTTTCTTAGTGCACTACTACACAAAAATGCGAAACGTCAATGGAACAATAAATGGAATATTATCAACACAAACTATTTTATTCAAAAATGAACATTTAACAATTAGAAAGAAAATTCAAAAAGGTAGACAAAAAGTTGAACACGTCTGTTCAGGAAAAAGTTGAAAAAGGTAGGTACACCTAGTACAGTTCCTAGCGCGATTGTCGGAAAAATACAAAATCTCTTTAGCGAGTCCCGCACCCCTTGGTGTCAGTAGCAGTAGTAGTTAAACTGCTCGCCACAGCTACTCTCCCCCCAGTGACTTTCGAATTTGATGGGAACTTTACAGTCTTGGAAGTCTTGGAATATGTAGCCTGTGGTCGTTGTGGTGGGTCAGAATCATCTTTAACAAAATAAGCTGGTTTCAGTCTGCTTACTGAAACGACTTTCACATCTCCTTCAATCTTAATTTTGAAAATGTTTTCGTTGATTCGTTCTAGAACTTCGTGCGGCCCAGAATACGGTGGATCAAGAGGTTTTCTGACAGCATCGATTCTGAGGAAAACATGGGAACAAGAAAATGGTTTTAAGAACAAACATACGTGATTTCATGTGGTGTGCTGTTGCAATTGGTCTTAGTTTTCTGATGTGCTCGCGAAATTTTTCTAGAAAAATTTGAGGATCAGCTGGTATGTCCTCAGAGATGAAGAATTCACCAGGTACGCGTAAACCTGTACCAAACACAAGTTCAGCAGGCGAGGCTTTCAAATCCTCCTTGAAGCATGTGCGGAGTCCAAGTAATACCGTAGGCAGTGCTTGTGGCCAAGGAATTTGGGAATTACACATAAGAGCTGCTTTTAGTGTGCGGTGCCATCGTTCAATAATCCCATTAGCCTGTGGGTGGTATGTTCGAGTGTGATTTGCGCCAATCATTCGTGTCAAAGCCTTGAAGAGTACACTCTCAAATTGAGCTCCTTGGTCTGTGGTTATGGTGAGCGGTGTGCCAAACTGAGCTCTCCAATTAGCGTAGAAGGCATCGCAAACTGTGTCGGCTATCATGTCCCTTAAAAGGAACTGCTACTGGCCACCTGGAGAACCTGTCAATTATTGTTAGACAGTACCTTAGGTTCCTCACAGTGGGTAGTTCGATGAGGTCCATATGTATGTGATTAAACCGATTGTTGGGCACATCAATTTTATTTTGAGTGAGTTGATTGTGCCGTTGAATTTTGCAACGTTGACAGGCTATGCAAATGCGAGACCATTCGAGTGCGTCCTTTTTGATCCCAGGCCAAATATACTTCTGCCTTAGTTGACGGCATGTACTTCGACCACTTGGGTGGGATAGCCCATGGATTGTGTCGAATGCTTGTCGTCGAAGGGTGGAAGGGATGTATGGACGGACGAGTCAAGAAGAAATGTCGCAATGTATTATGTTGCGTCCATCTATGGATAAGCGCTGGAGCTTAAGAGAATTGTTGTTGCTAGTAAGTAGTTGTTTCAGGTCGTCATCTTGTTGTTGTTGCTCCTGTATATTCTCAGCAGTCAGCAGTGTTGGCATGTTGATTGCGCAAATGCGGGATAATGCATCAGCAACGATGTTATCTGCTCCCTTGGTATATATTATTTCTGTTGAGAACTGCGAGATGAAATCAAGTTGTCTCAGCTGTCTTGGTGAGGCCTTTTATTTTGTGCGAACGCATATGAAATCGGCTTGTGGTCAGTTTTTATGACGAACTGTCGACCATCGAGGATGTGACGGAAAAACTTGACTGCGGCAAAAGTTGCTAAAAGTTCTCTGTCATAAGTGCTGTAGTTGGCTTCAGTGGGGCTGAGTTTTCTTGAGAAAAATCCAACTGGCCTCCAGGTGTCACCATCCAGCTGTTCCAGTGTCGCGCCAATTTCAGAAGCGGAAGCATCCGTCGAGAGTGTCAGCGACACTTTGTTTGCAGTCTGATAAGGCTTTTTCGCTTTCAGGTGTCCAATTGACGTTACGCTAGTCATTCTTTTTGGCGTCCTTAAGGTACATGTTGAGTGGAGCCTGCAAATGGGCGGCGTTCGGAATGCACTTGCGGTAATAATTTATAATTCCCAAGAAACGTCGTAGATCAGTAATGGTCTCAGGCTTAGGGTAGGAGAGAATTGTCTCAATCCTTTCGGATGGTGGTTGGTATCCGTCCTTATTGATGCTGTAGCCCAGATAGTTCAGTTGCTCCTTGCCGAATTCGCATTTGCTGACATTGATGGCCAGTTTATGTTTGCGAAGAATGACGAAAACTTGTCGCAAATGCGAAATGTTTTCATCAAAAGTGTCAAAAGTGGTGTTGTGATGGCAGTTTTTGAGAACCAAGTCAATGGTTGAGAATATTTTTTTTCTATATAGCCGCTGGAATAGGTCTTCGATGAAGCGTCTGTAATCGCCAGTTGTTCGCCAGCCACCAAGCTTTTTGGGTACCATATGGATCGGACTGGAATATTGGCTACTGGATGGTCGGATGACATTGTGATGCAGTAGGAAGTCGATATCATCTTTGGCAATTTTAAGTTTTTCGCCGGCTATTCGACGCACGCGATCGACAACGGGGGGTCCAGTGGTCACAATGTGATGGGAAACAGCAGTGCTAGTGTCAGCTGTTGGTGTTGACGGGGGCATGCTGATGTCAATAAAATCCTGTAGTAGCTTCGCCATTTGTGCGTGTAAGTTGGCAAGTGATTGCTGATCAACAGTGGATATATTATATTCCACAGTTGCAGCAACGCTTCCGTTTGTAGACAGGGAAGTGAGTGGGTCTATTAGGCGATGTTTTCTTAGGTCGATGAGTAGTCCGAAATGAGCAATGAAGTCGGCTCCTATTATTGCAGATTTAACATCAGCAATGATGAATGACCATTTAAAAGCACGTCGAAGGCCAAAGTTGACACTAAACACTTGATGTCCGTATGTGAGGATTGTTGACGAGTTTAACGCATACAGCTTGAAAGTTGTAGGTTTTTGGGCCCGCTTGATTGAAGTTCGTGGTACCACAGAGACAATGGAGCCGGAGTCGATAAGAAACCTAAGATGAGTATCCTTATCGTATAGATGTAGGCGGAATTCCTTATCCGAATTAATGCTGTTGAGATGAGTGCTGTCACCAACCGCCTCTACAGGCGACAGCCCGAATAGTTTTCCGATTTCTTGGAGTCTGGCTTGTAGTTGCAAGGTTGCAAACAATGCTGAGCTTTGTCTCCAAATCGTTGATGGTAATGACAAACTGGATTGGAGTCTTGCGTTCGAAATCGTGAACGAGGCTGCGTTCGCTTGCCGTCACGTAGTTTGCTTGACAGCTCTCGAACTTGAATTGAAAGTTCAGCGATGGATCTTTCGTTCTTCCAGGGGATTAGGGTCGCTGCATCCGAAAGGCTTATATTTATCATTGGAAGCTGCTGATGTGGACATAACGAACGAATTGCTTGAATTGTTTTCCATGAGACTGTTTGCGACGTCAGCGAGTTGAGGATTTTGCACACCGTTTCAGGAAGAAGTCCAAACCATTTTGGGCGAAGAAGATCTTCGGTAGCCCTATTACCGCCAAGAGTTTTCATCGTTCTAAGGAGTTGAGAAGGTTTCTTGTCTCCTAGTTCCAATTCAGTAAGTAGCTTATGCAGCTGGCGTTCAACGGAATCAGAAAATCGTTTAATGAGGTTTTATTTCAAATTGGTGAATTTGTCCTTGTCTGGTTGTGTTCGAATGATGTCGGAAACTTCCTGAAGAACGTCTTCGTCAAGGGCTGCAACTACTGCGTAGTACTTACTGCTGTCGGACCTAATGTTTCGTGTTCTGAATTGCGCGTCAATTTGAATTAACAAGAGTTCTGGATCTGTTTTCCAAAAGGGAGGAAGTTTGAAGTTGGTGAGTGCCACAATGTCGTCCTCGTTGTTAGCGTTTGCTAGGGGCATTGGAACGATTGCTGGTTGTTCACCAAGAATTCTTTGTGGAGGCGAATTTGGAAGCGACATGTTTCGGATATTTGCAATTACTTTGCTCCAGACGGATCACGTCGGGGTCACCAATTGTAGCTTTTCTTAGTGCACTACTACACAAAAATGCGAAACGTCAATGGAACAATAAATGGAATATTATCAACACAAACTATTTTATTCAAAAATGAACATTATTTCTAGACAAAAAGTTGAACACGTCTGTTCAGGAAAAAGTTGAAAAAGGTAAACCTGGTACAATTCCTGGCGCGATTGTCGGAAAAATACAAAATCTCTTTAGCGAGTCCCGCACCCCTTGGTGTCAGTAGCAGTAGTATTTAAACCGCTCGCCACACGCCTTTCTCTTATTCTTATCTTATATTCCGCCATCTACCTACAGATAGATAGATAGTATAAGATTGGTCGAACCTTTATTGGTTCTGAAATATGACATATCAAATACAACAACCTGTTATACATTTAGTTGGCATAAATACTGCTTAATCAGACTGGCTGATTGATTCCAATGTTCGATATTGCGGCTAGACATTCCCTTGTTGTATCTAGCAGGCGTTTTACTGCTCCAGCGGTCTCGTTGGTTATAGAACTCTGCTGACACTGGTTGTTTAATACCGATGTGACGATCAACCTTTTGTTCTCGTATCGGTCCACTAGCATCTCCCAGGCTGCTTGGTAATTATGATCCGTTGTAGCAAAGTGTTGCAGGAGCTTGCTAGGTTCTCCATGTAGATTAGCCTTTAAGTAATGAAGCTTCTGCGCCCCGTTCATAGCCCGTTTGTGTATTAATTCAGTGAAAAGATCCTTGAACTCTGTCCACTTGGTGTATTGTCCATCAAAGGTTGGTAGGGTAATTCTTGGTAGCTTTACCTCTCCTGCTCCTTCATTGACGCTGCCCTTGAGCTGGTCCATTCCATCTTGGAGGCGGATGGAAGCCTTTAGATAATCGTCCTCAGCGCTGAAGTATTCCTCCTCTTGATACTCGCTAGTGGGCTCTTGCGACATGATCTCCTGATGACTTTGAGCGATGCTGGTCCAATACCTGTCTAAGGCCTCTAGCTGCTTGACGTAGAACGCCTTCGTTTGACGTTCTGCTAATGCCGCTTGTTCGGCAAGACTTTTCATCGCCTTGATTGATGCCCGTTGGTGCCTGATCAATTCTGAGCCTCCTGTTGGCTCAGGCGTGTCTTCTGCTGCCTGTATGGATGACAAGGCAGTTAGCATCTTCTCCGAATACTTAGAGTATAATGCCGCTATTTTCTCAAAATAGTCTGTCTTGAAATATTCGTTCTTCTTTAACTGGAGCTGACTGTGTCGATTCGTGAACTGGTTCCATTCCGTCTGAAGGGTGCTCATCCTCTGCACCAGATACATCGGGGTACATCGCCGTGGGCCGTCCTTGGAGAAGTTGGAACAGATGCATTCGATCTGTTTCCCGGTTTTGCTCTGCTCGTCCAAAAGCGCGTCCATATTTGTGTCTTGAAAAACTCTTCAAGCTTCAGGTCTCCTTGCAAGGATCGCCAATGTTTAATCAGACTGGCTGATTGATTCCAATTGCTTTATTATTGATTTATCGCTACCTTTAATACTACCCACTTGTTTACCTTGCACTTTGGTAGCCAGCTTGTGCCCGTTGTTACCGCTTGGTTTGCAATATGTGCGTTAACCTACTTCCGCAGTTATAGTAAACAATTCGCTTAACCTACATTACTTATGCCTATCTTAACACTACTTGTGGTGACGACCTATTGTTACCATTTATTCATTACATAATGCTCTACCTTACATAATAACAATGGTTCTTTGTTTTGTCGTTTCGGCAAATACCATTCTGAGTGAAAGAAAGAGTGAAAATTCTTGAAATTAAATAGTCAATAAGCCAATAGATGAAGCAACAGTCGATTAATGTATAGCGTTTCAAATAGTGAATTTAATTAACTTCAAAAAAAGCTATTTATTAATAAATATAAGTAAAGATAAATTATTACAAATAATTATTTTTTTTACGCAAAGAATAATTTCTCGATTCCTTCTTTTTCTTAACCCGCTCGTTTTCGTTGTTTTTGGAATCCCTCGGGTAGTTTGTGCTTTCTTCTTTCTTTTTTCTTTTTTAGTTCAGAGCAGAACCTGAACTGTTATACAAAAAGTTCGTGTTTCTTTTTTAGCTCAGATACATCAGAGCTCAAATTTGTGTTGTTTTTTTTCGTTCAGAGCATGATCAGAGCGCGCTCTATGAGCTCAGAATAAATTGACTGAGCAAGCTGAGGAAAAAACTTATTACACATGTACAAGCACACTTCCAGTCACATTTCACAGAAAAAAAAAAAACAGGAAAAACAAAAAAACATCAGGATGCTCTGATCACGCTCAGTTCAGAGCGCGCTCATAATGCTCGAGCATTTGGATGTTTTGGATGCAAATGCTTTTCGCTTCGTGTGGTGTGCAGAAGGTGTAGCACGTATTTTTCTCATCTGATCTCTGAATTTCTCGACGAAAACTTGCGGTTCCGGAGAAACTTCTTCGTCCAAGAAAAATTCTCCTGGTAATCTAAATACAGTACCATATACCAGTTCAGTTGCTCCAATGTCTTCTCTAAAACTAGTTCGCAAACCTAGAATTGGATTACCTATCGTCGGTAGTGTTGTGGACACAATGATGTTTGACTCGGGGATTGACGACTGGGCTAAACGTCGTGGTTCGGCTAACGTTTCTGTGCTCTCGAAGAATGCTGGCTTTGACCTCTCCGTTGACATCGTTGTTTGTACACCTTTCACATCAATTTTGAAAACGAAATCCGATATTCGTTCCAGCACTTTAAATGGTCCATCAAAAGGTCTCTCGCATGGCTTTTGTACACTGTCTACTCTTACAAAGACGTGCGTGCACGTAAATAATGTTTTGGATGCAAATGCTTTTCGCTTCGTGTGGTGTGCAGAAGGTGTAGCACGTATTTTTCTCATCTGATCTCTGAATTTCTCGACGAAAACTTGCGGTTCCGGAGAAACTTGTTCGTCCAAGAAAAATTCTCCTGGTAATCTAAATACAGTGCCATATACCAGTTCAGTTGCTCCAATGTCTTCTCTAAAACTAGTTCGCAAACCTAGAAGTATAGTAGGTAGAAGACTTATCCAGTCTTAATGATCCTGGCACTTGACAGCAGCTTTGAAAGATACTTCCAATTAGCTTTGCCAGTGCGTTGAATAAAACTGACTCAAACTGCGAACCTCTGTCAGATGTGACTGTCGCTGGTGCACCAAATCGAGATACCCAATGGCTATAAAATTCTTGAACGACGGTGTCGGCGGTGATATCCTTTAATGGCGCAGCTTCTGGCCATCGAGTGAATCGATCGATCATTGTGAGAAGGTATCGTTAGCCTTTTGTTAACGGCATCACAACAATATCGATGTGTACATGTCGAAATCGATCACTGGGCATAGCTATATGCTGCGGCATATTCTTGATATGACGACTGATTACGTTGTTGACATGGGAGGCAGGATCGCGCCCAATTTAGGATTTCCTTGTTCATGCCTGGCCAGACGAAATTTCTGCTTATTAATTTCTTCGTTGAACGTCCACTTGGATGGGCTAAGTTGTGTGTCACATCAAAAACCCATCGTCGTAGATCAATTGGAATATACGGACGTAAATTGCTCCCCCCAATGTCGCAGTAGATGAGAGTGTCTGCTTCATCAACACGTAGAGCGCGAAGCTGAAGTTATGATCCCCGTGGAGACTCTTTTAGCTGCTGAAGTTTGGCGTTATTCGCTTGCATTTCTGCCAGCTCCTGGGTACTGACGATTACAGGCATACCAATCAAATGAATGCAAGACATAGCATCTGCTACGACATTCTCTTCTCCTGCAACGTGTACAATTTTTGTCGAGTGCAGACCAAACTCCTCCAACTGGCGAGCAACTCGATCACTAGCATGGTTCGTCTTCTTTTGGAAAACATTAGTTAGTGGCTTATGGTCGGTGACGATAATTAGCTCCCTTCCTTGAAGTGTATGACTGCTCTGAATATAGCCAGTAGTTCGCGATTGTAGACCTTGTATTTCGCTTCTGTTTCGTTCAGTTTCTTCGAGAAGAACCTTAACGGTTGCAGTTCGTCACAATTACGCTGATCCAGTACCGCTCCGATTGCTGTGTCAGATGCGTCACATCGCAGAACCAAAGGAAGATCGGAACGAGGGTGAGCTAGTTGGACGGCGTTCTTCAACTTTTGTTTACATTCCTCGAACGCTAGGTCAGCTGCCGGTGTCCATTGTATTGGTCGTTTGTCTCGCTTTTTGGCTCCGATTGTGAGTTGGATAAGAGGAGCTTGGGTCTCAGCTGCGCCGGGTATACAATTGCGATAGAAGTTCCAAGACCCTACGAACCGTCGTAGTTTATCTATTGTATTTGGCTTGGGATAACTTACTATAGCTTCAGTTCTGTTCTCAGGGGCTTGATTCCCTTCTTACTAACTTTGAATCCCAGGTATCTGACTTCTGACTGTCCAAAACAGCACTTGGAAACATTAATCGTTAAACCAAATTTTTGAAGCTTCTCAAGAACGTGCCGTAGATGATGTCTATGTATGTTCAGTTTCGTTTTTTGAAGCTGTTATGATGTCATCAATGTAGCACTAGGTGAAATCGAATCCTCGTAGTACTGCATCCATAAAGCGCTGCATTGTCTGCGCAGTATTACGTAGTCCGAAGGTCATAACGACAAACTCGAAGAGACCGAAAGGTGTAATAACTGCAGTTTTTGGTGGGTCCTCAGGTGTTACAGGGATCTGATGGTAAGCCCTTGTTAGATCTAGCGTACTAAAAATCGTGCATCCTTCCAAACGATGATTTAAATCCTGCAGGTGAAGCATAGGGTATTTATCAGGCACCGTGATGTTGTTTAGTGGGCGGTAGTCTCCGCACATTCTCCAACCACCGCATTTCTTTAGGATCATATGCAGTGGGGAGGCCCATTCACTTTTTGACGGCTGACAAATTCCCTCTAGCATCATCTTGGCGGATACTTGGAGGCGAAATCGTAACTTGTCGTAGTTGTTGCTGTTGCCGATTGCGCTCGCCAACATACGGATCGGCAATTCTAGTTTTCCGTCTGGTGGTTTTGCCAGCGTGAGCACCATGGACGACAATTGCAGGCGTCGTAACCAAACTTCTTATGGAAATGACATAGTTTGGTGTTGATGGCGTCGTGCTCTCTCTGCGGTTTGCTGTTGGATCGGTTTCGTGACTGCGATCTTCCTCTAGCTACGATATTCATCCTAATGTCTCTGAATTCATTTCTAAGAACTTCGATGCTTTTCGACAATTCAGCCATGCTCAAGGTATCGTCATTGGCGATCGATTGTATGGTTTCTGCTGTCGTTGTAGCGGTAATTGCGTACAGATGGGAATTTTTCATATCAAAAATTTTGTCACCAACTTCAGCTAATTTATCAAGGTCGTCTTCTCCCGTCCCAATCAACACTGTGCGCATGTTTTCGGGTAATCTGTCAATGAAAAGCGTGCGCATTATAGTTGGGTCGCAGCGTCCTGCAGACAAATGTTTCATGTGGGCAAGTATAGCCGTAGGTTTTTTTCCTTCGGTGTCTTCCCCACGAAGCATACGTCGTAGTTGTGATTCGGGGGTTGGTGCGATGTTATATAGCAAGCGCTCCTTGAGGGCCGCAAATTTGTTGTTTAGTAGTGGACTAATTGCTAGATCCCCAACTGCGCGCAAAGCTTCTCCTTCGAGCTTCACTAGAACATGTGCGAAGCGTTCCGCGTCATTAGTAATACCCCCAAGTTGAAAAGCCACCTCGACTTGTGTCAAACACAATTGGGGATATAATGCATCAAACTTTGGCAGTTGAATGCGATGAGCTGGTTTTCTTGCGGCTGTAGGAATAGTGAAAGTTGGTGGCGAAGCGAGAGCTTCTGTCGGAGCAAGAGCTGGGGTTGATGATAGATCAATGAGCTTAGAATCTGGCTCGGCAGAATGAGTAGGGTACATGAGCGATGTATCTGAGCGGGACGAGTGAGCCTGTTGTGTTAACGAATTATTGCCATGTGCTGCTTTGAGAGCTTGTCTCAACTCTTCCCTTAGCCGTGATCGCATCGCTTTCCGTAGCGTAGTTTGGGGTGAGGTTCCTGGTTTTCCGAGGTGTACGTGGAAGTGGCATAAAACGAGATTGTATTTTTTCCTTGTTTAGCTGACTCAGTTTTGTTTGTCGTTTTTGTTTTTCAACCGATCACGTCGGGGTCACCAATTATAGCGTTTCAAATAGTGAATTTAATTAACTTCACAAAAAGCTATTTATTAATATAAGTAAAGATAAATTATTACAAATAATTTTTTTTTTTTACGCAAAGAATAATTTCTCGATTCCTTCTTTTTCTTAACCCGCTCATTCTCGTAGTTTTTTATAATCCCTCGGGTAGTTTGTGCTACTGCTTGTGGAACTCATCGGGTAGTTTGTAACGGGTGATTTTTTAAGAGGTTTTTTAAAAAAAAAACACAAAAAATTCGAAAAAATGAATGAAATATTTATTTGAATCGATAGTTTGAACCTTGCAATTTAATGTTTAAAGATAATTTCATGCAAATGTTGACCGCGGCTGCGTCTCAGGTAGCCCATCCGCTGAGTCCAATTTTGGCATACTTTTTCACACACATCGGCCGGTATCTCACGAATGAATGCATGGATGTTGGCTTCCAGTGCGTCAATCGAAGCGGGCTTGTCCCTATACACATTAGCCTTGGCATACCCCCACAAAAAATAATCTAATGGTGTCAAATCGCACGATCTAGGCGGCCAATTGACCGGCCCGAAACGTGAAATTAACTGTTCACCAAACTCACCTCGCAATTGCGCCATTGTTTCGCGTGCTGTGTGGCATGTGGCACCGTCTTGTTGAAACCACATATCATGCAAGTCAAGAACTTCCATTTCGGGCAAAAAAAAAGTTTGTTATCATCGCTCGGTAGCGTTCACCATTGACAGTAACGCTGCGATTGGCATCATCTTTGAAGAAATATGGCCCAATAATGCCGCCGGCCCATAAACCGCACCAAACAGTGGCTTTTTCGGGATGCATTGGTAGCTGTTGCAATGCTTCTGGCTGATCTTCACTCCAAATGCGGCAATTTTGCTTATTTACGTACCCATTCAACCAAAAATGAGCCTCATCGCTGAACACAATTTTTCGATAAAAAAGCGGATCCTCGGCCAGCTTTCCAAGAGCCCATTCACCAAAAATTCGGCGTTGTGGTAGGTCGGCTGGCTTTAGTTCTTGCACCAGCTGTATCTTAAAAGGCTTTACGCCCAAATCCTTCCGCAAAATTTTCCACGTAGTGCTGTAACAAATGCCTAACTGCTGGGAACGGCGCCGAATCGACATTTCGCGGTCTTCTGTCACACTAGCTGATACGGCCGCAATATTTTCTTCACTACGCACAGTACGTAAACGTGTTGGTGGTTTAATGTCCAACAAAGTAAATTTGGTGCGAAATTTGGTCACAATCTTCCGAATAGACTGCTCAGAAGGCCGATCATAAAATGGAAGCAGCGCGCGATGAACATTTCGAACCGAGCACGAATTTTGATAGTAAAATTCAATAATTTGCAAGCGTTGTTCATTTGTAAGACGATCCATGGTTAAATTGCAAACCAAACTGAAGCTGTTTGACAGTGACACAAGGTACTAAACACACGTCAGCTGTCAAAACCAGTGTTGCCAAAACCAAACCAGCTAAAAAATCACCCGTTACTTCTGTTTGTGGAACTCATCGGGTAGTTTGTTCTTCTGTATTTTGACGTTTATGAACGAATTCGTTTCTGAACGCCTTAAATGTGTGGGTTATTCGCTTCCCACAAAAAAGATTGAGATCCTTCTTGGATACAAAGAATATTTATTTTTGGATGTTCGTTGTTGAACGGTAGTGTCAGAACAGTTGGACCCTGAGAGTTATTAGCAAACTGTATAAAATATAGACCGCAGTTAAACCACTTTTCCTTGAAACGTTATAAAAACGAAGAAGCACTTTTATTGGGATTTGGTTCTTTATATACAATAATTCATTTGACGTTTTGTATATTTACAATAATTTCCCTTGTGGGATATTTGTTGTGGGTGGGTGCATTCCATGGATTGTGACGTCGTTGTTCGCCGTCAACGTCGTCGTTAAACGTCACGTCAACATTCTCCCCCACCGATGAACTATGTTCTTAGCTTGTGTCCATCCTTCTTCTTCTGCTTTCCTGTCATCACACAGCTGCCTTCATTGTTGCCTCTGGCTTAAATCGGTTGTATAACATGCGCTTAGGTACATGAAATTAAACAATAATTTATTGCAAATGATTATGTATAGACATTGACACAAAAACAATAACAATCTACGAGAGAGCATCTGACTGCAATTGCTCGAACTCATACAAAATCACACATGATCCCGTTGCTGTATATGCGACGGTGATAGTTGCTTGCCGCTTGCATTTGTTGTTGTTACTACTCATCATACTCTTGTGTTGTGTTGTTGATTGACTGGAAGATAACGTTGAGTTCGTAGTTCGAATAGTCAAATACTAAGCAGCTTATTGATTGCTTATGGACTGGAAATTAGATAAAGCGTGATGACGAAGAGATGTCCGATTTGTTATGGACTGGAAGTTGAAGTGAAGTGCAGAAACGAAGAAATGGCTTGGTTGCTGATGGACTGGAACTCCAAGTGAAGTCGAAGGGGGGTATCGATGCATCACTTATCTTATCAGCATTGTGATGCTTTCATTTGGAAATGTATTAAGTTTGAGAAAGTTGTGGTTTTTGTAGTGCATGGATATCGAAATTTGTTGTTGATCGATGATACATACATAATAGGTATCAAATCTGATAATGCAGGTGATTGAATTGCGAGAGTTTAAAGTGTTGTGTGGTTGAATTTATAGTATGTGTCGGGGAAACATTTTTTTTTTTTTTTTGTATTTTGTGAATGAACTGTTTATTGTTGAGAAAATCCTCGTTTAAGCGTGTAGGTATGTGTTTGTGTTTAATTTGATCAATTACTACTTGTAATAATATAATACTGTTGTTGGGTTTTTAGTATTTGGTTTCAATTATTTGTGAGTTTGCTAGTGGTGGATGATTGGACTGTAGTGTGCATAGGTACGTTTTGATTAATTACGATCGTTGCATGTAGGTATAATGAATCTATTTGGGTTTATATGGTTTATCGCTGGTTATGCTTAAAGCGTGGGGTTTATTATATATTTTGGCAAACGCGTGTGTTCGTAGAAAGGTAAAATGTGTTGACTGGTAACGGACAGAGTTTGGTTATAGGTCTTTTGAACTCGCCGGCTTGGGTTTTGATCTTCACAACCCTCGTTATTTTGTCTGCTCCGGGATAGGTCTCTTCTATCCGGCCCAGACTCCATCTTGACGGCGGAAGTCTTTCGTCCTTAAGAAGGACTAAATTGCCGATTTTTAAAGGTGGTTGTTGCTTAAGCCACTTGGGTCTTTGTTGCAGCCGTGACAGGTATTCTTGTTGCCATTGCTTCCAAAAGGTCTGCATCCGAAGTTGAACCATTTTCCATCGGTCGCTCAGGTTTAGTTTTGAAGACAGTAAATCCGGTTCTGGTACAGTGAGGACCTCTTGACCGATTAAAAAGTGGCCTGGAGTTAGGGCGCGGAAGTCATCCGGGTCTTCTGATAGGGGACACAACGGTCTAGAGTTAAGACACGCTTCAATTTGTGTCAGAAGCGTAGTTAACTCTTCATAGGTGAGTGTCCCATTCCCGACAACTCTTTTCATGTGGTGCTTTACACTCTTTACGCCCGCTTCCCATAATCCTCCGAAATGAGGGGAAGCTGGCGGAATGAACTTCCACAAAGTTCCTTGGTTGCCCAGAACTTCAGCTATCTCCTTCCAATCTTGTTTCGCGTTGCGCATTAACCGGATTAATTCCCCTTCTGCTCCGACGAAATTTGTGCCGCAGTCACTATGTACCTCACGGCATAGTCCTCTTCGCGCAGTAAACCTCCTAAAGGCTGCCAAAAAGGCTTGGGTTGTGAGGTCTGTTACAGCCTCTAAATGTATCGCTTTGGTTGTCAGGCAGACGAATATAGCCAGATAGCCCTTATAACTCCTGTTTCCTCGGCCTCTCCACGTTTTAATTTCAATAGGACCCGCATAATCAATACCAGTATGTGTGAAGGGTTTTGCGATCCTTACCCTGGGTGCGGGGAGATCACCCATTAGTTGGTGAGCCGGTTTGCTGCGATATCTATAGCAAGTTATACAGCCATGTACATATTTTTTAACAGCTCTTTTTAGTTGGAAAATCCAAAATTTGTTTCGAAGGAAACCCATCATCATTTGGATGCCGCCATGTAGAGTCCTCCTGTGTGCCTCGCCTATAATCATTTTTGTGAGGTGATGATTTGGTTCCAGGATTATTGGGTGTTGTTGATCGAAGGAGAGATCGGCATTTTTAAGCCTTCCGCCGACTCTAAGGATACCGTTCTTGTCTGTGAACGGATTCAAGGAACTCATTCCTCTAGTCCTATTTATCCCTGGCAGAAACATTTCAAGCTGAGCCACACGTGCCAGGACATTCGTTGCTTCATGGAGTTCCAAAGGATTCAATGGTCCAAGCGTTCGTTCTGAGCTGCTCTTTCGAGAATTGTCCACGAATCTCCTGCAGTAGGCAGTTACCCTGACGAGTCGGTTCAGCATAGAGGATCGATGTATCAACTGACTAATCCTTCTGTCTTGGTCGTTGATGTTGGCGTGAAAAACATTGGCGGACCTTTTCCCCTCCTCTGTGTTGCAGTTAGCTGGTTGTTCTGGAAAGTCAAAGTTCCAAGTTTTTCTCAAAAATGTGGGCCCATTCCACCATAAAGTCGCTTGGACCAACGCAGATGGCATTATTCCTCGGGAGACCAAATCTGCAGGATTGTGCTGGGTAGGAACATGGTTCCACATATTGACTTTAGTCAATCGCTGGATCTCCCCGACTCTGTTTCGGACAAAAGTTTCCCACTTCACAGGCTCTGCACGTATCCAGCCCAGTGCGACCATGGAGTCTGTCCATGCAAAGGTGGGAATGCTTCTCCCCTCAAGGGTCTCTGTAATGCTGTGTATGAGCTTAGCGAGTGTGACAGCTCCGCATAACTCCAATCGTGGAAGAGTGACCGGACTTAGAGGTGCGACCTTCGACTTGGACATGAGCAGGTGCATTTGAATATTGCCGTCCTCATCTTCTACTCTTAGGTACACCGCTGCTCCATATGCCCTTTCCGAAGAATCGCAGAAGCCGTGTAATTGTATGCGGTTAGTTTCGCCAATAGTGCCTAACCATCGAGGAATACGTAGGGTGTTAATGGCCTGCAAATCATTGTGAAACGCTGTCCACTCTTTCGAGATATCAGGGTCAACAGGATCGTCCCAGGATTGTTTTCGGATCCAAAGAAGCTGAAGTAGGAGTTTCGCCTTGACAATGGAAGGTGAGATCCATCCGATAATATGGATCGTTTAGTTGGCTGCTGAAATTCCGAAGGAATATAATTGAAGGAGAACACGTCATGAAGAGGCAGCCACTGTATACCTAAAGTCTTCACTCTATCCGGATCTCCAGTCGGTAACGAGAAGGAGGCTTCATGCTCCTGAATGGGTACATTATCCAAAAGCTCCTTATGGTTTGCGGTCCATTTTCTTAAATGAAACCCAGCTCCATTTAGTATCTCCTTCACTTCGTTCATTTTAGCTTTGGCTTCTTGTAGTGTTTCAGCCCCCGAAATCATATCATCAACGTACATTTCATCCCGGATCATCTCAGCAGCTGCTGGATGCAGTTCTTCGATTGTATCTGCTAATGCCTGCAGTGTGCGAATCGCCAGATATGGAGCTGGTGCTGTGCCAAAGGTCACAGTCCTGAGACGATATGTTTTCAAAATATCGGTTGGTTTCTTGCGCCAAAGTATGAGTTGGTAATTTGCATCACGCTCCGATACCCATATTTGCCGATACATCTTTTCAATATCTCCCGTAAAGGTATACCGATAGAACCTCCATCTGAGAATGATGTCCGTGATGTTGTGTTGAAGTGCCGGGCCTACCATCAGTTGATCATTCAATGACACACTATCAGCTGTTTTGAACGAAGCGTCAAATACCACTCGAAGCTTCGTAGTCGAGCTACCTTCTTTAAGTACAGCGTGATGTGGCATGAAGTAGTGATGCCGATCTGGAATAGAGCATTCATCAACTTCTTCCATATGGCCAAGATTTAGGTAATCTTCCATGCACTCTGTGTAGCGTTGCCTTAAACTTAGGTCTCTTTCCAACCTTCTTTCCAGACTCTTGAAACGATTAAGAGCACCTTCTCTGGACCTTCCTAGTATCGGACAGACATCGCCCTTGAATGGTAGGGCCACTTGGAAGCGACCATCGCCCAGGCGTCGAACGTTTTTAACAAAGTGCGCTTCGCACTCACTGTCTTCCAGCCTTTCGTATGGTTGATAAGATATCTCTTCTAACTCCCAAAATCTACGAAGTTCAGTTTCCAGATAACAAGACTGATGAAAGTTGTGGATTCGATGATGCATTATGGGAGCTCGGCCAAATAGGATCCATCCCAATTTGGTTTTTTGAGCGACAGGTAAGTTGATGTCATATGGTTTGACCATTTCCGGCAGCAAAATATCAGCCAGGACATCGCTGCCCAGTAGTAAATCGACCTTGGCTGATCGGTTGAAATTGGGATCAGCTAGAATCAAGCCATTCAGGTGTTCCCAACCAGTAGTTGCCAAAGTTTGGGTTGGAAGATGCCCAGACAGCGACTTGAGGACAAGAGCTTGAGTGGATACTCTAAATGCTGAGTGGTGAGAAGCTAAGGAGATATCTACCACCTTTGAGCATATCCCGCTGCTGACCAAACCCAACCCAGAAACTTTGACGGAAGTTGACCTTGGGGGAAGACAAAGCAGCTGAACAGCTGATGTTGTGATGAAACTTGCCTCTGATCCTGAATCTAATAAAGCTCGTAATGAAAGAGATTCGCCGTTCACCGAGTTTACTTTAACTAGGGCAGTTGCAAGTAAGACTTGTGTTCCAGGGTTTGTTGAGTAGAATGCGTTGATGTTTGGTCTAACCTCAGGATTTTCTCTTTCAGATGGTTGGAAAGTAGGTGCACCAGCATTCATCGAGGAGGTGGTTGGCCCAGTCGTATATCCTTGGACGGTGAAAGCGTTTGCTTGCCCCACCATCGGATTGTTATTGACATGAGGAGGCGGTTGGTGTTCAAAAGTCGCTGCCCCAGCGTTCATCGAAGAAGTGGTTGGTCCATTAGTGTGTCCTTGTGTAGTGAAAGCGTTTGTTTGCCCCTCATTCGCGTTAATGTTAACATGTAGAAGCGAATTATGGGATTGTTGGCAGTAATAACAGCGTCGACTACTTGGGCACTGTTCCGAAGTATGGCTATATGCTAAGCAATTTCGACAAATCCCTATTCTGTTAACTTGTTTACAACGATCTACAATACTCAGTTTCAAAAACTTACTGCATTTCCTAATAGCATGCTGGCCCTTGCTGCAAATTTGGCAAGAGTATTTTACATTAATGGGTTTTGCATTGTTGGTAGTTGTATGCAGAACGTTTCGATGGGATACAAGTCTTGTGGGATTCGATGTCATCCTAACTTGTTGGTGGTTGACTGCCTCCAAGGTCCGGAACCTAGTTTCCAAAAATTGGGTAAATTCAGCGAATGTTGGCAATGCTTTGCTGTCTTCTTTGGATCCTAGCTTCTCCTCCCATAGGTGTTGTGTTTTTGCAGGCAGTTTCTGCAGCAGTACAAAAACAAGTATTACATCCCAATGTGCAACGGCAACCTTTAAGTTAGCCAAACTATGAACCACTTCGGTCGAGGTGTCCAATAGTTCCTTGATGGCATCGGCGCGTTCTTGGGAAATAGACGGCTGGTTGAACAAACACTTTAACTGCGTGTTCACAAGGAAACGATGATGGTCATACCTATCCTTCAGGATTGCCCATGCCTTGGAATAATTGCCTATATCCATACCCAGGTGAGTCAAAAGTTTATCAGCTTCACCAGACACACTCGATTTTAAATAATGCATCTTTTGGGTTTCAGAAAGTGACGTATTATGATGAATTAGTGAGACAAAAATATCATGAAAAGCCCGCCAAGTTTCGTAGCTACCTGAGAAAACCGGCAAGTTAATTTTAGGAAGCCTTATCTCCGCCGACCTGTATGTAGCTGACGCAATTTCTGTGGTGTTTACCGATTTGTCACTGGATGTCTCCTTTAATGCTTCTGCTTTGTCCATAGCATCGAGAAGATCGCTGCGATATTCGAAATAATGATCTCTAATGTTTTCGAAGAGGTCATCTATCGCAGCTTCCATTTTCACATCTTCATCCCCCAACGTAGATAGTTTCATTTTATATTCAACTTCAGCTGACTCCATTGTCTTTTCAAGTGCAGACAATCGGCCTGTTAAATAATTTATTGTTCGCCTGGCTAGACCTGTCTTACCGAAGTTAGAAATATCCTTCTCTAGTTGTTTTAAAATTTTTCCTAACATGCACTTTTCCATATTGCAAATTTATGTGTATGCTTTATATTATATATAATGTAATACGTAATAAATATATGCACTAAGTAAGTAAGACAATAAAATTGTACTTACTTTGAAATTCTGCTTTCATCCAATTCCCTTTCAGATTCTTTTTTTTTTTTTTTTGTTTTCTTGGTGAAATTCCGGTGTGTTGCTACAATCCAGCGATGAGTTAAGCAGCTTTCTTGTTGAAAATCTCCGTCGGTAGAATGCAACTAATGTTGAATAACCAGTGGTGCTGCTGTAAAGCAGTTCTAATCCCGCGATGAATTTTCCAGAAGTTGGTAATAATTTCAATTGAATATGTGAGTGCGTTGCCGATATATAAAAATCTCCGGGCCAAATTCAAAAGTTTTGAAATGTGTATTTAACAAAGGCGTAGATGGACCAAAATGTTCGTTGTTGAACGGTAGTGTCAGAACAGTTGGACCCTGAGAGTTATTAGCAAACTGTATAAAATATAGACCGCAGTTAAACCACTTTTCCTTGAAACGTTATAAAAACGAAGAAGCACTTTTATTGGGATTTGGTTCTTTATATACAATAATTCATTTGACGTTTTGTATATTTACAATAAT
Organism: Cheilosia grossa; assembly: GCA_963082955.1. Taxonomy (NCBI): domain Eukaryota; kingdom Metazoa; phylum Arthropoda; class Insecta; order Diptera; family Syrphidae; genus Cheilosia; species Cheilosia grossa. Next base: position 49,631,354 of record OY720144.1, on the reverse strand, counting down.
TTCCCTTGTGGGATATTTGTTGTGGGTGGGTCCATTCCATGGATTGTGACGTCGTTGTTCGCCGTCAACGTCGTCGTTAAACGTCACGTCAACATGGAAAATGTTATTTTATCTGCAAAGAAATCTTAGTTCAATAGAAACTAAACTTTTAGAAGGCGTGTGGCTGAATGAAAAAAAGAAGAGATGACGGACAGCCGATGTCAGTCAACTTTTTTACATTCGTACTTGGCGCTACTGTACTGATTGGGGTTTGTGCTGTGATAAAGCTGCCACATCCACACCCGCTGGCTCGACGAGGAGGGAAACGATATTGACTTTCTTGAGTAGGTTTTGAGCGGCCTTTCCATCGTTGCTGATGTGTTTTACTTAGGAGAATGCGGCAGTACTGTGGTTGATTGATCGTTTTGCAAAATTGGGTATGTTTTGGCGATGAATGCTGGCTTTAGTATGATGCGCCTCCGGTGTGGGTTGTATCTTCCTAATATGCTCACGAAACTTCTCTAAAAATATGTAAGGATTAGCTTGAAAAGTTGAGTAATGTTGGTAAAGTTGGTAATGCATGTAATGAAGTAAGTCTGCGGTTGTGCCTTTGAACCTTGGACTGCTGACACGAAAGGCTTTCTAGTGTCCATCGAAAAGAGTCGTTCCTAACTTCAGTCCAGATGAACTTCTGCTTGAGCTGGCGGGCAGTGACACGACCACTGATGAGAGACCGTGTATCGAAAGCGCGGTTGCGGAGAGACTGCGTGATGCTTGGACAAATCCAGCCGGTGGAGATATCACAGTAGATCGGACGTCCGTCGATGACGAGTTTTCTGGAGCTTAAGTGAGGTGTGCTCCTTAATATTGTTACATTTGGGCTGGGATTCGAAAAGATAAAACACTATTCTGTTTAACTTTTCTAGTAAAATCACTTTTATTACACTTTTATGGATTATTCCCTTATTAAGTACCAAAACAATTTTACCTAAACAATTCTTCCACGATTGAAACCAATCACTTAATTCACTCTATTACTTTGCACTTGCAAGCGGATATAGAACGGCTAGCGCACTTATCATATCCAAATGCTGACGAAGATGTCATCAACGAAATGGCTATTGAGACATTTACACAAGCCATTGGTGACAGGCAATTGCAGATGGCTCTACGAATGGCTGGCAAGAGAACTCTTCCTGAGGGACTGGCATTTGCCTTAACTATGAGAGCTGCTGACCAAGCATGGATTCCATCGCGTGAGAGAAATAACATCTGTCGAATGCTCATGCCAGAGAACAGAAGTAGTAGACCGGAACAATGCTCGCATGAGACCGATCCGTTGCTGGAACTGCAACTCTAAGAACAGTTGTAAGTGAGGACGAAATATTACCACCTTCGTCAGAGACACTTATTTGGACAAAGCTGGAAGGTGACCCTGGTAGCCACCGATTCTACCTAATAGAGCCAAATCCAGAAAACTATTATCAGAGCTACATCGTCGGAAAGATGCTTGTTGAACCTAAAACCAACTTGGTTCCCGTGTAACGAACCCCGGACATCCGCCACGTGTAGAAGAGATGATTTTTCTGAGCGATAGCTCAATTGGAATCGACAAGCTCTACTCCGGCATTATCACCCGTGATGTTCGATGTTCGAAAATCCTACCACTACAGCATGAGTCCGGGAACGACCCTCCCTCTACCACTACCTCCACCCTTATGACCCAAACTAACAGGACCTTTAGGTCAGTCCAGGCAAACTAGAAGGAGGGGTGTCCAGGCCACTTGCGGCGCAGGCATAATCTTCCACCCGGTAGCTCAACGAAGGGTATGGGATCTTGCCACAAGTCCTGGACGGGGGTTACATTATTTATATGCCTGAAAACTTGCGAAAAGAAGGACTAGAACAAACGCAACCGTAACCAAAAAAAACCGAAAGATTGCGAGGCCGAAATTCTGCCTAACTTGCCTTCAGTTAGGTGCCTCCATAGCGAAAATGAGGCGGAGAGTTAGATGGTAGATCTCTCCTTGAGCTGGCCCAACCCTAGCTAAATGTAATATTTAACAACCTTGGCTATCGCGGCGCTCTATTACGATAACCCCTAAGACGACTATGTAAACTCCCATTTACAACATTACACCATTATCTCGCTTTAGCTTACCGTTCAATACCGAACTTAAAAAAAACAAGAGCTCGGTAAAACAGGTGACTGTCATGCGCAACGTACATCCTCGCGGTATATCTTCCGCCTGGTCACACACATCCCACTTCTAAAATCCTAACACTTCATTTCAAAATTTAACACTCAGAAATAAGACTTGCGGCATCAACGACCGCTTTCAAAAACATGATAACGAACGAGCGGAACCGGAACCTTCAATGCGAAAATGTTTCTTTTCACGAACAAATATAAATGGTTTTTTATTGCACAGTAACTAACTACCTTATCCACTATCCTACTATATGAAATCAATAAATATAATCTTAATATTCTTAATAAATTAGGTATGTATCCACTTAACAATGCAATTCATTCACCTTCACTTAGGTTAGGTTAGGTTTGTGGGCTGGCGGGAACTTTTCCGCGCCACACTCAGGTCAAAATTGACCCATTGTGATACCCTTCGGGGGAAAGAGATTGTCCCTTACCCGTAGTAACCTATTCAGTGCGTTGTGTCATTGCATTCAAACCATTTTGAGGATTTGATGAAGTTCATGATTTTGTCCGTTGGCGTGCTAGATAGCTCGTTCAAGTCGTGGAAGAAGAATTTTCCAAGGAACTTGTGCCTGGAGTGCTGGAGACCTGGACAGTGACATAGGAAGTGGGTTGTATCCTCTATGACTCCCTCGTCACCACAGCCTCTGCAAAGCTCCTCTTCGGTCAGTCGCATTTTCCTCATGTGGTATCGCAGGGTGTTGTGTACCTTCACTTAATATGTTTTTATTTTCCTGACGTAAGCAAAAAAATAATAAATATAAATTCCAAAAGTAAAATTGATATAAAATTGTGGCATACTTGTAGGCAAAATGAACTAGTTCACGAGCTAGACCAAAATTTCTTCTGTGTGCACGCAACATCTCGCAATTAATGTATCTTTACGTTAAAACATTACTTTAATACATTAAACAAGTCACTCATTACGGCGCTCGTTCTATTAAACGTTAATATACAGATCTTTACAGCTCAAAAAAACTATAAACAGAAGTAAGAAAATCAAACTAAGTATGCAATCTTAATGGAGTTCGTTCAAAATAGAAATATGGTTACTCACTTACCCGGTTCTGATCTTTGATCAAGTTGAATTTACAGCATGTTTCTGCGAAGTCCTTCAGATGGTGTGCACAGCATCAAGGGGAATCAGCTTTCGACGAATATTATTTTATTCTATATATTTATTTTTTATATCAAATTATTAATCAAACGCGGAATTTGAACGAACTTTTACAAAGAGAACCAAAATGATAACTGAAAAGGAATTGAATAAAAAGGAAACTACTTAGCTTTTTGTTGCAACTTGCAAACCTGAATGATACACTGGTAACTGTTGGATTTAAAACGGAATGAATTGCGGATGGATGATCGTGGATGCTGGGACCAGATAGTCTGCGACAAAAGTGAATGATGTGGATGGCTATTGGATGTTGATCGCCAACATCAGCCTAATATGCGCTCACGCCCCCACAGAAGATAAAGACGATGCTACCAAAGAATGGTTCTACGAGCTCCTCGACAAAACATATAAGCAATGTCCTAAACATGACGTTAAAATCGTCTTGGGTGATTTTAACGCCAAAATAGGAAAGGAGGACATCTTTGGTAGCACAATCGGAAAACACAGCCTACACGACACCATGTCAGGAAACGGATTTAGGCTGATTGATTTTGCGGCGGGACGTAATGTTAACATAGCTAGCTCACGGTTTCCTCACCTCAATATACACAAAGGAACATGGCGATCACCTGATCATCAAACCGTCAACCAAATTGACCACGTTGCGATCGACGCAAGGCACTCCTCCAGTATTCTAGATGTCCGAACTTTCCGAGCGGCCAACATAGACTCGGATCAATACCTTGTTGTAGCCAAGGTACGAATGCGGATATCCCAGACGCCACAACAACGAGAAAATACTGTGAGGAGATTTAACGTTGGACAACTACAAACGCAACAAACCGCCAGAACCTTTGCCGATCGCGTATCCCTCAACCTCTCGAGAAGTCCTATGCTGCCGGCATCAAGTGCCGAAGACCAGTGGCGCCGATGCCAAGAAGCCATCAAAATTGCCGCAACTGATGTGCTCGGTTTCACCAGCCCACCCCCCCGAAACCCCTTGGTTTGACGAAGAGTGCCGGCAAGCACATGCAGCAAAACAAAGTGCCTACGAAGCGTCGCTGCATAGAAGGACGAGAGCAGCTCGTCAGCTCTACGAGCAAAAAAGGAGGGAAGAATATCGGCTTCTCCGGAGAAAAAAGAGAGAGCATGAGAAGCGCGCGATCGAGGATATAGAGAGGTGTTACTGCAGGAACAATGTTCGGAAGTTTTACCAAAAGGTAAAAAGAACGTGTCATGCCAACAAGACCCGAACGGAGACCTGTAGAGACGAACAAGGAAACCTGGTAGTAGAGTCATAGTCGGTGCTGAGGACATGGAAAAAACATTTCTGCAGACTGCTAAACGGCGAAGATGACACAAATTCCGCTGTCAGGCAGAACGAACTATTCAACCTGGACGATGAAAGCCAAGATTACCGTCCACCTGACCAAAATGAAGTGAGGATAGCAATATCTAAGCTTAAATTCAATAAGGCTGTTGTACCGGACGGCTTAACTGCCGAGCTGTTTAAGGCAGCGGGAGATGACCTGGTAGAGAGCATACACCAACTCGTCTCCAAGATCTGGTCAGAGGAAAGTATGCCTGATGAATGGAACCTCAGCATCGTTTGCCCGATCCACAAGAAAGGAGATTCTCTAAACTGCGCCAACTATAGAGGCATCAGTCTTCTGAACACTGCGTATAAGATCATGTCTGCTGTACTGTGTGAACGCCTGAAACCACTCGTCAACGATCTGATAGGTCCCTATCAGTGCGGTTTTAGGCCCGGCAAGTCCACGACCGACCAAATATTCACACTACGGCAGATCCTGGAGAAAACCCAAGAAGTCCAGATCGATACTCACCATCTTTTTATCGATTTTAAGGCCGCATATGACAGCATTTATAGAGACGAGCTATACAGAGCCATGTCTAGTTTTGGCATCCCTGCCAAACTTGTCAGATTGTGCAGAATGACGATGGAGAACGCTCGCTGCTCCGTAAAGGTCGGAAACAATCTCACCGAGACCTTTGATGTCAAAAAAGGATTTAGACAAGGTGACGCGCTGTCATGTGACTTCTTCAACATCATTCTTGAGAAAATTGTGCGAAACTCACAAGCCAACACCAGAGGCACAATTTTCCAAAAGTCTGTGCAACTGCTTGCATACGCTGATGACATTGACATTGTTGGCAGAACACAGCGAGCTGTCACTGGTGCGTTTGCAAGTATTAGTACAGAAGCGACAAAAATGGGTTTAGTGGTGAATGAGGGTAAAACAAAATATATGCTGTCAACAAGAAGGGACACACAACACCGACGAATCGGACAGAACGTCACGATAGACAGCTATAAATTTGAGGTAGTTAGGGACTTTGTCTACCTCGGCTCCGCTATAAACTCTGACAATGATATCACATCAGAAATCAAGCGAAGAATCACACTTGCCAACCGCTGTTTCTTTGGCCTTAGACGGCAATTGATTAGTAAGGCCTTGTCAAGAAGCACTAAGGAGATTCTATATAAGACCCTCATCATCCCTGTCCTGCTCTATGGCGCAGAACTATAGACCCTAGCAAAGACGGATGAGGATCTTCTTAGTCGCTTCGAACGCAAAATTCTTCGAGTGATTTTTGGTCCCGTTTGCGTTGACGGACTCTGGAGGAGAAGATTTAACAGCGAACTCTACGAGCTGTACAGCGACATCGACCTGGTCAGAAAAGTACGCATTAGTCGTCTAAGATGGTTAGGACATGTAGAGCGAATGGACACCAACGCTCCGGCCCGAAGAGTCTTCGATTCAAACCCGGAGGGACAACGCAGTAGAGGAAGACCTCGCCTTAGGTGGCGCGCGCAAGTGGAAGGGGACCTCAACCTACTTGGAGTGCGCAACTGGAGGCAGTTAGCCAAAGATCGCGCTAACTGGAGAGGCGTATTGGTTGAGGCCCAGGTCCACCCCGGACTGTAGCGCCACCTTAAGTAAGTAAGGGACGCACTTTTTCCTCACACAGCCACAGCCAGATTGCACGATGGTGGCATACCTATTTCCGTATCTTAGCTGAATAGCTTATCTTTGTTCAGAAAATTATTATTTATATTTTAAAATTAAATTAGAATTTATCGGAAATAGGTGTGACCAAGGATAAATTATTTGAATTAGGTTTTATTAATTACCTACAAGCAACAGGAAATCGTCCATGCTGGCTCGCCATTGGTAATTGTAGTAGTGGATGTGTTTATTACGCATGTTTGTTTACATTTGTTTTTCATAATAATTATCCGTTGACATATAAGACTTTAGACAGACGATCGGCATACTACGATTCGACGTAGTGGTCCGTGATCTTTTAACATTTTTTTTCTTTTTCGATGCCGAAAACGTGGGTTCGGAACGGCACCACGACGTTTCTTTATTTTGTTTTTACGATGCCCCTAGACCCTTACAAGTCCGAAACTGAAATTCGGTAATTTTCGTCGGTATGAATAAATTCACCACGCAGCATCCAATAACAGCACCAGAGTATGTATACCAACCATTATCGACAGATCTCATCGTGACCCATCATCCCCAATTCATTTCGCCGTCACCTAATAAAAGCTTTAAGAACCAGATGAAACCACTTAATACCGTAGGCTCTTAAATTAATAATTAACGAAAATTTGAATTTCGAATATTTTTTTAACAATAAAACTAACTTACAACTGAATCGTTTCCTACAAAACTTTTTCGTTTTGAAGTATTACCGCCCAAAACGAAAATGGAAAGAAACGGTCATAATCCTCGTGATCCGCTCGTCCCACCCCTGAGAAAATTGTAAGAGGCGCTTGGTCAGACTGAGCTCGGGCGAACCAGTACCAATTGACAATATATTCTTAGATCTGTGACTCTTTTATACACTACCCTATCGATGAATATCTTTTGTATGGCTGACGCCTAGGTTGTTTCCAGATCTATCAACTAGTTCGTAGAGGTTGTTACCTATAACTTTGCTAATCCTAGCTTTAATGAATTTTTGACAAAGTTTCGAATTCCTGGCCTTTGAGGCATCACTCAAAACAAAATTGCGTCTGTACACTTCGTCTCCTACTTTGTATTTAACGTCGGCACTACGAGTATTATATACCTTGTCATATACATTATGGGCTTTCTCAAGAGAACTCTTGATGTATGAGTGAAGAATATTTATTTTGATGCTTTTGGTAAGACATCAAGTTCGGAGTTATTAAAGCGCCCTAGGTCCTTCAACAGCTTGTACGCGCTGCAATGGCCAAAAACGGCCTCGTAAGGAGACATCCCAGTTGCCGAGTGAACTGTCGACCTGAGTGCACAGCCTATTTGTGGTAGTTTTGAGTCCCAATTTGTTTGATCTGCAACAATGTAGGAACGAATCGCTGCTAATATTAAGCGGTTTACCCGCTCACTCGCGTTAGCTTGCGGCGAATAAGGAGCTGTTCTTACATGATGTATCCCAAACGACTTCATGAGATTGTGGAACTCTTTTCAGGCACCCCGAATTTGAGGAAGATATCATCGCGAAGAAATTTCAGCGCTAGTTCGGCTGTGGCTATTCGCAGTGGCTTTATAAGCACAAATTTAGTGAGCTGGTCTAATGCTACAATTATGTTTGAATTGCCTGCTTTGGAACGAGGATAAGGTCGTAAAAAGTCGACATATTTAGATATGTTGAAACGGTCTATCGACCGTGAAAGCCTTACCCATGGGAGCTCGTAATACGGTATTGGGTGCTTTGGTTGTTTTGCACATCTCACATTTAGTAATGAACTGTTTTACCTGCGTACTCATGTAAGGCCAATAGAATTGCTGTCTCAGTCTATACAATGTTTTGGCAATTCCGCCATGCGCAGCTCTAAGTGGACAATGAGCAAGAAAAACCAGGCTATCGGTTAGCGCTGTCGGAACCCACAATTTCCAGGTCAGCTCGTCTTGAACCGGATTTCCAGAACTTTGCTGAACCCTCTTGTAGATAAAACCATCTGAGACCTGAAGGTCCGGAAGTTGATCTTTGTTTAGTTTGACTTTTTCTTTTACTTTACTATCAGGGTGTATTGTTCTGACTGAAATGTTGGATCTGCTAGGTCTATATATAAGACGTCTCGGATTCCTTCGAATTCGGAACACCAGTTTTTAACGCCTCAACTTCAAATGCGCGCGATAAGACGTCCGGCACGACATTTAAGCTACCCTTGCGGTGCTCAATTCGAAGGTATGTCCCTGTAATTCAAGGCTAACGCGCTAATCTTCCCTTAAGGTCTTTTAAGGTCATAAGCCACTTCAAACTTACATGATCCCATGACAGCAGCTAAACATTCCCTCTCTGTTACAGTATAGTTCTTTTGTGCGTTGTTCAATTTATGGGAATAGTAGACGATTGGCCGTTCTACACCAGTATCGACCTCCTGGCATAATACTGCTCCGATACCAGTTGAAGAGGCATCGCAAAGTATTATGAATGGTTTTTCGAAGTTTGGATTGACTAACACTGGTGCACACCTTAGCATTTTTTTAATGGAGTTGAATGATTTTATCGCCTCCTCACCGAAACTGAACTTAACGCCTTTTCTCAAAGTGTCGGAGAGATGCGAGGCAAGGGAAGAAAAATTGGGAACGAACCTTCGATACCAACCGGTCATTCCTAAGAATCGTCTAACTTGGCGGGCGTTCTTTGGAAATCTTCAATGGCTGCTACCTTGTTATGATCTACTTTTAGTGTACCATTACCCACTATGAACCCAAGATATTTTAGTTCCCTATAGCAAAATTTGAATTTCTCCACATTAATGGTTAAGCCTGCCTTCTTTAATTTGTCTGCAAAAAGATTGAGAAGTTTGTTATGTTCTTCAAAAGTCCGTGAGAAAATCAGCAAGTCGTCCAGTTAGACGAAAACTTGCTGCCTAAATTCATGCGGGATAACCTTGTCCATCAGTCTGCAAAGACGCTGAGGCGCGTTGCAGAGGCCAAAGGGCATCACCTTTAGTTGATACAATGGTCTCCCGGGGACGGTAAAAGCTGTCTTCTCCCTCGATCTTTGCTCCAGCGGTATCTGCCAAAAGGCGTCTTTCAGATCCACAGTTGAAATGAAGTATGTATCCGAAAGGCGTCCTAGCAGTCCCTCTATGTGCGGCAGGGGATATGCGTCCTTTTTAGTGACCCGGTTAAGTTTCCGAACGTCCAAGCACAAACGGTTCTTCTCAGCTTTCCTAACAAGGACAACGGGGGAGCTCCACGAACTTGAACTTTCCTCGATCACATCCAAGGCAAGCATACGGTTCACCTGCGCATAAAGAAGGGTTTGTACCGCCGGAGATACGGCTGACCTTGACATTGACCATGCCGACAATGCTTTGTTCTTTACCATCAGCTGTGGTGACCATAGATGAAAATGATTTATAGGGCATATTATTATTGCGCAAGAATTCTACACCACCAGCTCCCAAACAACTAATACAGGCTCCGCTATCCAAAAGTCCGAGCCAATCTTTACCGAAAATATTTACGTTGGCATAAGGGCGTGGATCGTCTTGGGAAGATTGTAATGTAGTTGCAGCAATTGCTTGGTACAAATTCTTTTTCCCCTCGAAACGATTCTTTAGCTTTTGTATTTTTACCGGCAACGGTGGACTGCGGAAGATTCTGACTCTTGCTCTGTAATATTCGTTTAGTCGCTGATGTAGGGACTTCCGTGGACGACTAGGGACTTGTGAACTATCTTCAAATTTGACTGGGGCAGATGACTCTAGATGACGTTTGAGTATCGTAACGGGTTGTGATTTGATTGCTTTTTCATTAATTCACTCAGCTGGCCGTTTCCCGTGCAAACTGGACAATGCGGGGTGGTTGTGTTATCACGACCACATTTGTAGCAAAAGAGCGCCCGCTGAGGGGTAGGACAACCAAAAAAGGTGTGTCCCTGTTCCTTACAATTCCAGCACCTTATGGCGCTGGACGTTCTTTGCCGAAAATTAATGGCCTCGACTTGAGACGGCGAAGAGTAAAGTGATACTTCAACGGGATCCGAAATCTCGTTGACATTCCGACGCGGATGAGGTGCTTGCGACAGACATGGACCATTTCAGGAATACTATGCATATTGAATGTAATGACATTACATTTAGCTTAATAATCTCGATGATTCCGCGATTCGTTTTCGGGACACGTAATCTTGAATTCAACTGTATTAAATCCCCAAAGAATTGGTCAAAAGATTCATGCGGCCCTTGCCGTCGATCGGACATCTTTCGCGAAAGCTCAACATCTGATTCTTTGCTTCGGTATTGCTCTATGAGAGCAAGACGCAGATTGGGCCAGTTGACTGATGTATTACTTCTTAGATACACCCAGAACCATGTTTCGACTTGCCCAGAAACGAAATGATGAAAGTTGTTGACAACATCAACCCACGTGACTTGATATGATTCATTCAGTCTTTCTAAACGAAATAGGAAATCGTCGACTGTCATTTTGATCTTGTCAAACTTGATTCCCCATTTGTTATAGTTATGGAATCTATCGAATGAGTTCGAGGGCGAAGCCGCGGGTATCGTTTCGGGACGTTGCATATGATCGCTGACATGCGTATTGCTAAATTGTCTCAATAAATTGTCTACAGTGCTACCCTGAGCCATCTGCATGGGATGAGTTATGGGGTTGACCATAGGAGTGATGTTTGGCTGCGAAGCCGCAGGTCTGGGAACAACCCCAGGCTATCTGTTGACATCATAGTAACTCAATGGGTTTATCGATGTTGGGGGAATAGGGGGATTTTCTCTATTGTCGGGGGATGGCACGGAAGGATGGTTGCAATATTCCCTAGCGCTGCCCTAATTAATGCCGTCACGTCCTGTTGCATAGCTACACGGTTCCTTTCTAGTTCTTCTCGTATGCAGCGAAGCTCGTCCGTACGACTTATGCCAACAGTTGCGGTTACAACGTCTTGAACATATTGTCCGAACTGCGCGGGTTCGTTTGCCTCGTCAGACTTTACAGGAGTAGGCGGGCTGGTGTTATTCGCCGTTTGTACCACGGGAGGTTGAGGAGGACTAGCCGCTTGACGTGTAACAGCACTATCTTGAGGGTTCTCCATTCCCAGGCCTTCCGACATATTGCCTAAATGATGGCACCTTTCCTCTCCTCTACTATTTTTCCTTCTAGTTCTATTGCGAAGTGGGTATCTTTCTGATAAATTACTTGGGCGACTAGGGCCTGGTTCAGACATGGCAAATAAAACTCAAGAGGCTCAAAGCTAATAATTGAACGAAAAAGGGAAAATATAAAAAAATGTAACACAGGGTCCGCGAAATAACTTTTTTTTTTTGAAAATGCTATAAAAAAACTACTGAATATTTTCTCAAATTTCTTCTTTTATTTGAAAGTACAATCCTTCCGGTTAGTAATGGAAAATAATTTCATTCAAATGGCTCCCTCGGCTGGCCATGCAGTAGCCTACACGATCGGTCCAATTTTTAAGCACATTATCGATTGTGTACAGCTGTATTTCACCAATGGCTTCACGAATATTATCCTTTAAAGCGTCAATTGTCTCTGGCTTGTCGGCGTAACACTTATCTTTTACGGCACCCCCCAAATGCGACAATTTTGCTTGTTTACACACCCGCCAAGATGAAAATGAGCTTCATCTGAAAAGATGATTTTTTTTTGGCAAAATCGGCATCTTCTCTAAGTCGATCGCAGGCCCACTTAGCGAAGCGAAAACGCATTGGATGGTCATTTGACTTCAACTCCTGAACCAATTGGACTTTGTATGGCGTCATAAGAAAGGTCTTTATGCAAAATTCGTCTCAATGTTCAATTGTTGAGAACGACGGTGAATTGATGTTGATGGCGCTTCACGCACACTTTCTGCCACAGCAGCAATTTTCTCGGGTGTACGCACTGTTTTTGGCTTTTCACGCTTTGGTTTATCGATGAGGATGCCAGTTACTTTCGCTTTTTTCACAAGATAACGAGCATACGGAGCTGACGGTGCTTCTTTTCCTCCAAATTCCGTACGCAATTTTCGCACACATTCTGCAACATTATATAATAAATTATTATTATTGTTATATATTTATACTGTATGGGGGATGTGTGAAACCAGAATAGAATGGACGCTATACCAAAGGAAATAATCTAAAATCTCATATTCCGCTATGAATTCTTTAAATAATTCTGCTATTATATACTATACCAATGTTCAATAAGATGAAGCTTGAACTGTGTGTTTGTTGCTATTCCATCTGTATCATATTTTAAGCTAGGTACATAGAGAGTCATGAAGCAACGTAAGTGGGGACTCAGTTCAACCCACTCACCGGACTTAACATAACAACTTTCTCAACTTTATCCTTATGAAAGAACCCTAGCTATGAAACCATGCAACGGACGTAAACGAAGATCAGATTTCATCCATTTACCGGACAACAGTTCCATACACTAAGGTTAACATGAAAGCAAGCTCGTAGACTTCTGAGCGCCTGCAACGGACGTAGATGAGGACCAATGTCAACTCAACTACCGGACATAGTTAATCGAATTTTGATTTCCAATACTGCAACGCTGACGGTGAGGAACAGACTCCGACTCACTGACCGGACATATTAGAAAGCAAAAATATCGAACATGTATGGGAAAAGGAAACTTACAGAATGTAAGCGCAATCGCATCTTTACTAGAATGCTAACCGAAGAAGTTACTATGACAAAATTTCGGGCCCCACGTTGGGCGCCACCTGCAACGAACCCCGGACATCCGCCATGTGTAGAAGAGATGATTTTTCTGAGCGATAGCTCAATTGGATGACCGTTGATGTTCGAAAATCCTACCACTACAGCATGACCCAAACTAACAGGACCTTTAGGTCAGTCTAGGCAAACTAGAAGGAGGGGTGTCCAGGCCACTTGCGGCGCAGGCATAATCTTCCACCCGGTAGCTCAACGAAGGGTATGGGATCTTGCCACAAGTCCTGGACAGGGGTTACATTATTTATATGCCTGAAAACTTGCGAAAAAAAGGACTAGAACAAACGCAACCGTAACCAAAAAAAAACCGAAAGATTGCGAGGCCGGAATTCAGCCTAACTTGCCTTCAGTTAGGTGCCTCCATAGCGAAAATGAGGCGGAGAGTTAGATGGTAGATCTCTCCTTGAGCTGGCCCAACCCTAACTAAATGTAATATTTAACAACCTTGGCTATCGCGGCGCTCTATTACGATAACCCCTAAGACGACTATGTAAACTCCCATTTACAACATTACACCATTATCTCGCTTTAGCTTACCGTTCAATACCGAACTTAAAAAAAACAAGAGCTCGGTAAAACAGGTGACTGTCATGCGCAACGTACATCCTCGCGGTATATCTTCCGCCTGGTCACAGACATCCCACTTCTAAAATCCTAACACTTCATTTCAAAATTTAACACTCAGAAATAAGACTTGCGGCATCAACGACCGCTTTCAAAAACATGATAACGAACGAGCGGAACCGGAACCTTCAATGCGAAAATGTTTCTTTTCACGAACAAATATAAATGGTATTTTATTGCACAGTAACTAACTACCTTATCCACTATTCTACTATATGAAATCAATAAATATAATCTTAATATTCTTAATAAATTAGGTATGTATCCACTTAACAATGCAATTCATTCACCTTCACTTAGGTTAGGTTAGGTTTGTGGGCTGGCGGGAACTTTTCCGCGCCACACTCAGGTCAAAATTGACCCATTGTGATACCCTTCGGGGGAAAGAGATTGTCCCTTACCCGTAGTAACCTATTCAGTGCGTTGTGTCATTGCATTCAAACCATTTTGAGGATTTGATGAAGTTCATGACTTTGTCCGTTGGCGTGCTAGATAGCTCGTTCAAGTCGTGGAAGAAGAATTTTCCAAGGAACTTGTGCCTGGAGTGCTGGAGACCTGGACAGTGACATAGGAAGTGGGTTGTATCCTCTATGACTCCCTCGTCACCACAGCCTCTGCAAAGCTCCTCTTCGGTCAGTCGCATTTTCCTCATGTGGTATCGCAGGGTGTTGTGTACCTTCACTTAATATGTTTTTATTTTCCTGACGTAAGCAAAAAAAATAATAAATATTTATAAATTCCAAAAGAAAAATTGATATAAAATTGTGGCATACTTGTAGGCAAAATGAACTAGTTCACGAGCTAGACCAAAATTTCTTCTGTGTGCACGCAACATCTCGCAATTAATGTATCTTTACGTTAAAACATTACTTTAATACATTAAACAAGTCACTCATTACGGCGCTCGTTCTATTAAACGTTAATACACAGATCTTTACAGCTCAAAAAAAACTATAAACAGAAGTAAGAAAATCAAACTAAGTATGCAATCTTAATGGAGTTCGTTCAAAATAGAAAATATGGTTACTCACTTACCCGGTTCTGATCTTTGATCAAGTTGAATTTACAGCATGTTTCTGCGAAGTCCTTCCGATAGTGTGCATAGCATCAAGGGGAATCAGCTTTCGACGAATATTATTTTATTCTATATACATATTTATTTTTTATATCAAATTATTAATCAAACGCGGAATTTGAACGAACTTTTACAAAGAGAACCAAAATGATAGCTGAAAAGGAATTGAATAAAAAGGAAACTACTTAGCTTTTTGTTGCAACTTGCAAACCTGAATGATACACTGGTAACTGTTGGATTTAAAACGGAATGAATTGCGGATGGATGATCGTGGATGCTGGGACCAGATAGTCTGCGACAAAAGTGAATGATGTGGATGGCTATTGGATGTTGATTGCTGCGCTCATGATTTGATGAATTTCAGGTGGGTTGGCAGCTGTCCATACAGGGTGTTCGATATATTTTTTTTTTCTCTTACGGCGTCGTTTGAAGATTTTGTTCTCGATCGCTTTGCGTCTTTCACATGGGTTTTTGTGATTTTTTTTCTGATTGACGGTTGCTTCTTGATATGCACGTGGGTGTGGGGTGCTTATGTGACGAATCTCATGGGGTAAGGTTGGATTCGATTGTTTTTTTTTTACTTTTTTTGCGAGCGTGTGTGGCGAAAAGGTGTAAGGGGCTTTGATGTTTTCAGGGATTTTTTGGACTCTGTTCCGACAGTTCAGAAACGTGTTTGTGGATTTATTTGAAAGGGACGGAAGAAAAAACGCCAAAGGGAGGGGATAAAGGGAAGTAGAGCGGATTAATTTAATCGTTTGCTTTTCACTATGCGCCTCTGGTAGGGGTTAAGTACACTTTGCACATGTGTTGGTAATTTGAAGATGTAGCCACATGGATTTGGAGCCACTTAATTATTTTTTTTCCACTTTTATTTCACTCGATCTTGATTGAGCTTAGATCGTCCACATTTTATTTATTATTTTATTTTTCTTCGCGTTTTGTTTTTTTTCTTTATTTTTTTCTCACATTTAGTTAAAACACTACTTTTTATTTTTTTATTTCCACAAAACTTAGTTATTTTTTTCCGACTTGGCCCTTCGCCATACAAACAACCCGATTTAAAAGCGTGTCGACACGTTTACCGGACTTGAAACTTTCCTTTCACGCAATACCAAACAAAAGAGACCGAAATTAGCGTGGCAGTGCTTTTTATAGGCTCGATTTGGGGACGCCTTTTTCCTGACACAGCCACAGCCAGATCGCACGATGGTGGCACACCTATTTCCGTATCTTAGCTGAATAGCCTATCTTTGATCAGAAAATTATTATTTTTATTTTAAAATTCAAATTAGAATTTATCGGAAATAGGTGTGACCAAGGATAAATTATTTGAATTAGGTTTTATTAATTACAAGCAACAGGAAATCGTCCATGCTGGCTCGCCATTGGTAATTGTAGCAGTGGATGTGTAATATCCAGTCGCACTTCAGCATCCGTGGTGATCAGACGACTTAGTTAGTGAGGCAGTGTGAGCAAAATTAAAGTGTGTTAAGTAGTGTTTTCAAGTGAAAATCTAGTGTAAGCCATTTGACGCAAAGAGCAAGTCTTCAAGTTTTCTAAAGTTTCTTGAAAATTAAAAAACCAAACAAATCATAGAAATAGATAAATTTAAGGCCGAAAGGCAATAATTTTAAGGATATTGATAAGTTTAGAGCGCTCGCTTGGAGCCAGTAAGCTAGAATAAGATAAATGTTAGTTTTAAATTAGATTTAATCGTTTTTGTCTAGTGTGAAAGCTTAAAGAAAGAAAAATAAAAAAATAATTTTTAAAGTTAAGAAAAAGCAAGTCTTCGGCTTTGACTCAATCGAAGCCGAGTTCGAGTCCCAGTGGGGGAAAAGTTTTTTTTTAATTTAAATAGTGCATAAAAACACAATAAAAAGTGGAAGTGCCGCAAGGCAAACGCGCGATGGACACGGGCCAGCCAAATGTCCCGCAAAGTGATGCCCCGTTGCCGAGTCTCACGACAAGGCAAGTCCAGCAACAGCAAGCGGGAACAACAACAACAACAGCAGCAGTATCAGCATCAACAAGTGCTGCAGTAGTAGCAGCACCCAAAATATACGGAGTGGTGGTACAGTCGCAGGAACCGACAAAAGTCGAAAAGAGGCGACGAAAGCTGAAGCCCACACCAAATTTATCAGCTAAGAGGAAGCCAAAGCAAGGCGAAACGGCGATGACGTCAAAGGCAAACATGACAGAGGCCGATTCAAACGAGGATGACGTACGCAGCTACTCGTACGAATCTGAAGGAAGCGAAGGTCGGTACGTGGGAGAAGGTAACTCATTCCAAGAGCTACTGGACGCCGTAGACGACTCGGAGCAACAACAACAACAACAACACGAAGTAGAAGACGAGGAAGCCCAGCTTGATCGTCTGATCACGGAGCTCCTCGAGAAAAGAGAAAAGTTGCGCCAGCAAAAGCAACTCCAAGCTGAGCAGCATCAACAAAAACAAATTAAGCAGCAGCAACAACAACAAGCACTGCTTAAGCAGCAGCAACAACAGCAACAGAAGAAGCAGCTGGCAAAAAAACAGCCACTGCAGCAACAACAACAGCAACAACAAAAACATACATAGAAGCAGCAGCTGCTGTAACAGCAGCAGAGACAACAACCGCAGCAACAGCAGCAGCAGAGACAACAACAACAGCAGCAGAATCAGCAGCAGCAGCAGCAGCAGCCGCAGCAACAACAACAACAGATAAAAAAGCAGAAAATACCAACTATAAATAATGTAAGTCATCTAGAAATAAGCGATAGCATTAAGATATGTAGATTAATTAGTAAAAATTTTTTATATTAAAAGGCTAAACGCCAGTAAGCACATTATTATGTGCAGTAGTATGGAGGAGCACAAAAAGTTGCGCACCGCTCTGGAGAAAGCGTAAGCTGAGTACTTCACGTACACTCCAAAAGGAGAAAAGCGACAAACTGTGCTGCTTAAGGGTATCGATCCCAATATAAAAATAGAGGAGCTCGAAAACGAGCTCAAGAATTATGAGTGCGACGACCTTAAGTTCGTGGGGGTCAAGCCGTTTTCTTCGCCTGCGGACAGGGGTGGTAGCCGCAAATTATCATTCTTTTTGGTACAATTAGCTCCCGACAGCAAAATAGATAGTCTGAAAAGGATCAGATTCCTGTACTATCATGCAGTACGTTGGGAAAAATTAAAGAGGTCAGATCGTGCGGGCACGCCGCAGCTAACTGCCACACGCAGTTCAGGTGCGTTAAGTGCAACAAGGACGACAAACATGGTGAATGTGCTTTAGGTAGCGATAGGGTAGAAGATCGAGGCCAGCTCTCGTGTGTACTCTGCAACAGCTCAGGACATCCTGCTAATTTCAGGGGATGTCCCAAGTATCAGCAGGTAAAACAGAATGTGCAGGCTCGAAAACAGAGGTCCGAAGAAGAGAAGGGTCGAAAGAGTCGCTCGTTCTCTAATTTTGTTGCACCCAATGTGTCCTTTGCCCAAATGGTATCTGGACCGGGTAGCACAATCACAAAAAGCGCGCCGAAGGTTCCTACACCGGAAGCGGATCTGGATTTGAAATCGATCGTTCTGTCACTGCACGGAAAGATTGACAATTTCCAGAATCAATTAAATGAGCATGCGGTTCGAATAGCCATGATCTATTCGACGCTGTTTACCGAGTCTGACGCGCCATAAATATGATGGGTACGCTGGACGAGGTTAACTTAAAGATCCTTGCGGTGAATGTTAATTCACAAATCCGGATCGAGAGAAGGATCAATCTTTCCAATTTGTTGAAAGCCGAAAAGCCAGATGTGTGTCTGGTTAGCGAAACTAAGCTAACCCCACAAATTGGGCTATAGAAATTATTATGTAGTTAGAAGAGACCGGCCCAACTCCACACAGGGAGGTGGTGTCGCTATCTTAGTACGTAAAGGCTTGCGCCATAAGATTATGTATAGCGGGGAAGTGCGCCGGTTCCAGGTGTTGGAAGCATGTATCGTATGCATTCCCCTCAATACCCAGAGGCGGGTGTATGTGGTGTCGCTTTACGCACCGGAATCTCCTCGACGCATTGAATTTTTAAATGAGATCGAGACGCTTTTTCGTTGCTTAGAGCTTCAATCGGAAGATAATTATTACTTTTTGGGCGGAGACCTCAATGCTAAACATGCGGCATGGGGAAATGATATTCCGAACCCTAGAGGCAACCAGTTTCACGACTGGTGGCGTCATAATATGATTGAGTACAAACTCGAGTTGTACGCGCCGGATATCCCGTCTTTCCCTAGAGATGGTTCTTTTTTGGACTTGGCGCTAGTTGACGAAAGACTGGAACTAACAAACACGCGGAACTGTTTACGAACGGTGGAGTACGATAGTGATCACTACGGACTTGCCGCTGTAATACGGATGCCAAACGAGCAGACGCAGCTGGAGCAGTACGACCAAGTGCGGTCTTTCGATTACCGAAGTGCGCAGTGGTCGCGCTTCTCCAGAGTGTTAAAACGCGACATACGCTCATGCGAGATCGACCCACCGACAAACAGGAACTTAACGAACGATGAGATCGACAGTCATTTACGGCAAATGAATGACGTCATCAAACAGACAATGGAGCGGACTATCCCCCGGGTAGGACGTTCCACAGACGAAGAACAAACTGAAAAGTATCGAAACGCAACAATCGATGCTCTGTACAGACATAAAAGTAGACTGCTCTCGAGGCTTAAACGGCTACACAGACAGTTCACTGACAGGAACGATCCCGAGGTAAGAACACTGAACTCGATGATCAAAAACTTGAAACAGTTGATCTCCGAAAATTACAGAAAATCTGTAAGTTTGTTTGGGGCAACAAAGTTCGGGCTATAAAATCCAGTAGCCCGAAAATGTTCCCGCAAATAAATAAACTGTTCAGGCGGAAGGATCATAACGATATTTCATGTGTTCGAATACCTCGGACGAACGAGAACAGGCAGACATTACTGACTGCTGGCATAAGTCCGGAAAGTGCTGACTCGAACGACGGTTTTTTCGTGGTCGAAGACCCGCAGGAGAGGGTGGATTTGATGGGAGCTTTCTTTGAACTGTGTGAACAACCCTGTTCGCCGTAACCGCGACCTCGAGGAGAGGGCCTTTCTTAACCACTTTTATCTGCGGACCGAAATTCAAGATTGGCGATCCGAGAACAACGGTTTCACCGTGTTCAATGACGACAACCGTGCCAATGGCAGAATCACCGATGCAAATACTCATCTGTTCGTGAGTAGAGATGAACTTCGGTGCATCTTTGAATCACTTAAAAACAAAAAGTAGGCGGTAGTTGACGGTGTCCCAAACGTCGTATTAAGACACTTGCGCTAGAGGCGATAGATATTTTCAGCACGCTATTTAACAAAGCGCTGAATAATGCATATTATCCGGAGCAGTGGAAAATAGCGGTGGTACACCCTATCCCGAAAAAGGATAAAGATAGGACGAACCCTTCTAATCTCCGGTCAATTAGTTTGCTTCCGAATGTTAGCAAGGCATTCGAGAAAGTCGTCAATAGATCTCTTTTGAAATGGGTTGAGGAAAATAAGATCATTCCAGACAACCAGTTTGGCTTCAGAGCGGGGCATGACACTATTCATGCCGCGTCGAAACTGGTTTCCGACATTCAGTGGAATAAGAGTAAGAAACAATGCACGGGTGCCTGCCTGGTCGACTTTGAGTAGGCCTTCGATACCGTATGGTTGGAGGGGCTCTTCTATAAGCTGACCAGATTGGGCATACAAAAACCTTTGCTATATATGATTTATGACATGATTATGGGAAAGAAGTTCGTTGTCAAAGCTGGCAACGTGACTTCGAGCAGGGTTTTCGAAATTAAAAACGGCTTACAACAGGGAGCAGTGAATTCTCCGGTCCTGTTTAATATTTACACAAGTGATCTGGTGGGTTCCCTCAGACATGCTATAGCGTACGCGGACGATTTAGTGGCGTACAGGTCAGGACCAAAAATCGAGGTCATTTACATCCTTCTACAACGTGACTTCGAGCAAATTAAGAGGTATTGCGATGATTGGAAGTTGAAAATCAATTTCCAAAAATCGGAAACAATCCTGTTCAGAACTACATTGGCTGGGGCCTCTGCGGATACCAGAAAAAACTGGAGAAAATTAACAATTGTTGGACAGCAGGGGCGGCCGTTGGCGGTGAAAAACGTGGTCCGGTATCTTGGCATCTGGCTCGACCAGTATCTGTATTTTGACAAACATATAGCTGCTTGTCTTGCTGGGGCTAAGAGGGCCTACGCTCTGACAAGGAGACTGTTTCGCAGCAGTCAACTTGACTCTAGGGTGAGGGTCATTTGCTACGTGGCCCTTATAAGGCCTATCATCGCTTATGGCTGTCCTATGTGGTTCAATATAGCGCCGTCCTATATGGAAAAGATTCTGGTGTTTGAGAGACAATATCTCAGGGCCTGTTTAGGGTTGTTTAGAACTCCTGAATCGCAGTACATAAAATACTATCCCAACAGGACCCTATACAATGGGGCTCTACTGAATAGGATTGACAATTTCTTTATTAAGGTGATTCGGAGGCACGTCGCAAGGGCGATGGCCAGTGATAATAACCTGATCTCAGGGGCTTACTACCCCAATATGATTTATGACATGATTATGGGAAAGAAGTTCGTTGTCAAAGCTGGCAACGTGACTTCGAGCAGGGTTTTCGAAATTAAAAACGGCTTACAACAGGGAGCAGTGAATTCTCCGGTCCTGTTTAATATTTACACAAGTGATCTGGTGGGTTCCCTCAGACATGCTATAGCGTACGCGGACGATTTAGTGGCGTACAGGTCAGGACCAAAAATCGAGGTCATTTACATCCTTCTACAACGTGACTTCGAGCAAATTAAGAGGTATTGCGATGATTGGAAGTTGAAAATCAATTTCCAAAAATCGGAAACAATCCTGTTCAGAACTACATTGGCTGGGGCCTCTGCGGATACCAGAAAAAACTGGAGAAAATTAACAATTGTTGGACAGCAGGGGCGGCCGTTGGCGGTGAAAAACGTGGTCCGGTATCTTGGCATCTGGCTCGACCAGTATCTGTATTTTGACAAACATATAGCTGCTTGTCTTGCTGGGGCTAAGAGGGCCTACGCTCTGACAAGGAGACTGTTTCGCAGCAGTCAACTTGACTCTAGGGTGAGGGTCATTTGCTACGTGGCCCTTATAAGGCCTATCATCGCTTATGGCTGTCCTATGTGGTTCAATATAGCGCCGTCCTATATGGAAAAGATTCTGGTGTTTGAGAGACAATATCTCAGGGCCTGTTTAGGGTTGTTTAGAACTCCTGAATCGCAGTACATAAAATACTATCCCAACAGGACCCTATACAATGGGGCTCTACTGAATAGGATTGACAATTTCTTTATTAAGGTGATTCGGAGGCACGTCGCAAGGGCGATGGCCAGTGATAATAACCTGATCTCAGGGGCTTACTACCCCAATTTAATGTACCACGAGAGTACGCTTTGGTCTGGCTTTATTCCGCCTGAGGCATTTCTTCATGTAGACATGAAAGGGTTAGTCCAGACAAAAGATGGTGTGCCGGTATTGTACCATAGCCACCGCGGCGCGAGGGATAAGCGGCTCATCCACGACGGGTACGCCGCCAATGTTCAAGAGCTCCTCCGTTTTAGCACCGCAATTGCGGAACGGGACAGGGTCGATACGGTCAAGCAGTACACCGAATTTTGGTGGCTTGAGGAACAGGTGAGGGTGGATACGCTCTCCCGGGCCGGTGCGCTACTTACGTAGCATCCCCCCTAGTTTTAAGCTAGATATTAAGTTGGTAGGTTAAGGTTTAGAGTAGGGGGTCTTAGGGAGGGGCCGGGCTAGCCAGCATGAATAGTGCTGCCGAGACTCGAGCGAGGCTATGATGAACCCTTGTGGGCGGCTGTCAGGCGCCCATGGGCGCGATCAGGACGGTGACCAATCGACGAGAGTGCTCACCACCCTGATTATAGGTAATTTAGGTTAAGTAGCTTAGGTAATTTTAAGTAGCTTTAAATAAAATTAAAATAATAAAGAATTCAAGTTTTTCAAAGTTTCTTGAAGAATAAAAAACAAACAAAATTAAATATAGATAGATCTAAGGCCGAAAGGCAATAATTTTAAGTATATGGTTTAGTTTAGAGTGCTCGCTAAGAGCCATAAAGCTAGATTAAGATAAATGTTAGTTTTAAATTAGATTTAATCGTTTTTGTCTAGTATATAAATTTAATTAAGAATACAAATAAAAATGAATTTAAAATGAAAAAATGAAAAAAAAATGTTGTTGTACCGACCTGAATGGAGTTACAAGACTTCAAGACTATAAATATTTAATTTAATTAATTCTGAAACTAAAACAAATAGGTTTGAATATAAATAAATTGACTTTTAGCTTCAGAGAATTTGAGAAAATAAAAGTAAAAAACTGGCGCGGATTCTTAACTTTAGAGAATTCAAAAAAATACAGGATAAAAATTCGCAAGAATATTCATCCGTCCATATGTGTTCGTATTCGTAAGTGAATATAAAGGACTATTGACATGAGCGCGAACTGCGAAAAGGCGAATTACGTACAAATAAATTTAACTGAATTTATGAATTGAAAATTGCTATTTGTTCTACCATAAAAGCATTATATTTAATTAATCTAACATCTATTTAAAAAAAAACCTCCATCTATATTGATTTAAGTAGGTAAATTTACAATCACAGCAATTTTCCAAAAACCCACATTGGTGGTAAAACCCATTCTTTCATTTCGTTGTCGCTTTCGCTCATTGTCGCTGTTCGAAAATTCACTTCCAACTTTGTAACAAAGAAAATTCGCAACCAGAATCTCCCTATTACGAATTCTCAAAATAAAGATTCTCGGTTGGCGGTTGGAAAACGCTCCAATCGTACATTTTGGCGGCCAACGTGTAAGGGAAAATCCGTGCAAATCCTAACTTCCCATCATTTATAAGAAGTGATTAAGAAAGTGGTAATAAACAGACTAAAAACTCTTACAAACTTAAAAAAAATTTATGAAAATACCATACGCGAAAGAACATTTGACAAATACAAAATTGAAATTCAATCGGGTCGCGCTTTCGGTTTCGGTATTCGCGAGTGCATAAGTGCAAAGCTGCAGCGTGAATTCGACGAGGAAAGAAGAACGGATAGAGAGGATTTGAGGTCATTCAAAGACAAAGACATCATCCAAAATTGACCTTGAGAACACCGTGGACTATTTGGGTAGATAAGTATCACATCACCCAACCCAGGTACGTTACAAAGGTCCATTCAATCGCGCTAAAAAACCAAAGCAATTGCATTAAATCAACAGCTTGTAACGCAAACTACACTTCATCGTCTACAAGCGCACCTTCGACGGAATCAAGATATGCATGCATTTACAAAAAGTATATAGTTGAAAATTCAAAATTATGTTAAAAATCAAATACTTATATACATTCAACATATTGCTGCAATTTGGATTGGGTTATTCGCTCCGTTCATGTTAGCACTATAAAAATCAAATAACAATCCACAAATAAAGCTTACACGATCCACTTTTCGCTTCTTTTCGTAAAACATCTGCCATTGCACATGCACTAGTTGTCGGTCGCCTCGTGCGTTCGTTCGTAAAAATTAAACTTTCACAATACGCTGCATGGCCATGGAACATAATCTCTTGTTCTTTTCATATCATTTTCGTAGAGGTCAACAGCAAGATCACCCGTCACCAAGACAGTTTCTTTCATGCATCGATCTTCATTTCGCCTACATCTCCATTAAACGCTATTTCTCGCTATTTTCGTCGTCGCCGGAGAGGGAGCTGCATTGATCGCACACACTTAAAGATAGCTTTCTTGTTCGCCGCCATCGAAAATCTACATTTCATTAAACTTTAAAAAGGAATTTAAATCAAATCTTAACACTTCGTATTGAATATTACATTGCAAATTATTAAGGCAGTTATATTTGTACACACAATATTTGCCAATCGAATTGCGTATATATAATCAAATCATCAATTCTCATCGTACCTTTTCATCGTGGAAATTACTTCAGGTTCCAGAATAATTGTCTGATAGAAGAGTTGAAATAGATTTTGCATACCACTTGGGGTTAAGAGAGTTGTTGTTGTTGCTGTTGGTACAATCGTTGCAATTAAGGTTCAATTAAAAAAACCAATACAACAAATAGTTTAAGTTGATTTATCTAAATAAAATGACTGACGAAGATAATACAACGTCGATTGATGAGTTGAAGCAGCTACGCTCCTCAACTAAGGGCAATATTAGTAGGATAAAGAACATAGTCGAAACAAAGGGGAATGCTCTTTCATCAACCGAACTCGAATGTCGTCTAGGCATAGTGGAGTCGTATTTTAAACAACTTCTGGTGTACCAAACTCAAATTGGAGCGGTTGGTTCCAGGGGAAACATACCGAGGAGACTTGGAAAACCTATACATATCAACGAAAACTAAGATTCTTTCACTTTTGGGAACAACTAGGCGCGTTAGTGCGGCGGAAACAACATTTTCTGTTCCTAATTCAATCAACTTTATCAATTCGTTTACTACACTGGTTGATAGGGATCCATCGCTAACTCGAATAGAGAAATTCAACCATTTGCTAACATGCTTAAGCGAGCAAGCATTGGGAACGGTGAAAGCCTTTCAAGTAACTGAAGAAAACTATCCCAAACCAATTGCCAGGCTCAAGGAACGATACGACAACGATTGCCTAATCTTCCTTGAATACATTTCAGAGTTATTTGAATTACCTAAGGTCCCAAAATCATCTGCTAGCTCGTTGCGAAGTTTAGTGGAAAATATTTCAGCGCTATACAATTCGTTGCAATCAATAGGTTCCTTTGAAGAGATCCTCAATGCAATCGTGATTTATATTGCTATACCTCAACTGGATCCAGAAAGACAATCAAAGTGGGATGAGTATTTAGATTATACAACTCTACCCAAGTGGAAGGAATGTGCAGCTCTGCTTAGTAAGCGATGCCAGTACCTAGAGGCAAGGGACAGCAAGATCCTTCGATCGGATTCAGCTCAAAAGTGGTCTTCCAATAAGCCCAGTCACAGTCAACGGTCTCAAACATCACTGTCAGTTACACAAAGGTGTTGTGGATTTTGCCGAGATAGTAGACACTCTCTTCCCAGTTGTTCTAGCTTCAATGCACTCTCAGTAAAGGATCGTTTTACCAATGTAAAGAGGTTAGGATTGTGTCTGAATTGTTTGGGAAAGGGTCACAGCGTTGCAAAATGCCCATCAACATATAGGTGTAAAATTTGCAGACAACCCCACCACAGCCTTTTGCATCGGTTCCAACCAAGTGAAACCAATGGTAAAG
This sequence comes from Cheilosia grossa, assembly GCA_963082955.1. Classification (NCBI taxonomy): domain Eukaryota; kingdom Metazoa; phylum Arthropoda; class Insecta; order Diptera; family Syrphidae; genus Cheilosia; species Cheilosia grossa. Next base: position 49,605,230 of record OY720144.1, on the reverse strand, counting down.
GTGGTGGATCGTCATCGGACATTGCGAGCAGAAATGAAGAGCCTTCAACCTCAGCGGCCGTTAACGCAGCTTTAGATAGGGAGAGAGGTCCTACAACCCAAGTTATTTTGGCTACTGCATTAGTTCTGGTCAAGGATTCATCGGGGAGTTTTCAGATCGGTAGGGTTCTTCTTGACTCAGGGTCCCAAGTTAACCTTATTAATGAAAGGTTCGCAAACATTCTTCACCTTAAAAAAGAAAAGAAAAACATAGACATCGTTGGAATAGGGAGCACGGAGACGAAGATACACTCCCAAACTCAGACAACTATTCGCTCAAGATATAATAACTTCGAGTTGTCTCTTGAATTGTTAGTCACTGCAACAATCACTGGATATCAACCGGAAGCATCATTAAGTGTAACAGATTGGAATATCCCCCCGAACCTGGAGCTTGCTGATGAACACTTCAACCAGCCTTCTCAAATAGATTTGCTCTTAGGTGCTGAAGCATTTTTCGACTTGATGCAAGTAGGGCAAGTGAAACTTGGTAAGGGACTTCCAACACTGCAGAAAACGTCGCTAGGCTGGATTGTAACTGGGAGATACAAAACAGTAACTAAAAAGGACAAACAAGTTTGCTTCATGAGTTCGATGGAAGACAATTTACAACAATATGTTGGGAAGTTTTGGCAACTAGAGGAGGTACAAGGTCTCAAATCTACGTGGACAGAGGAACAAACAAACTGCGAGGCTCTTTTTAAGCAAAATGTAGAGCATCTTCCAAGTGGGCGACTTATGGTCCAGCTTCCATTCAAAAGGGATCCCGATTGCTTAGGGGTCTCTTACGATATTGCCTTTCGCAGGTTTTTATCTCTTGAACGTCGGTTGGCAAAGAATCAAGAGCTTAAATCTCAGTACATCGTTTCTAGAAGAATACCAGTTATTGGGTCACATGACTCTAGTTAAAGAACCAAATCTTGATCAACCACATTACTATATGCCGCATCAATGTGTTGTTAGGCCGGAAAGCACGTCGACTAAGCTAAGAGTGGTGTTTGACGCGTCTTGCCGCACCTCATCGCAAATTTCTTTGAATGGAATTCTAATGGTCGGTCCAACAATACAAGACAATCTCTTTGACATCCTTGTCCGCTTTCGCTTACATCGGTATGTGCAGACATTGTAAAGATGTACAGACAAATTCTTATTCACCCTTCCCACCGTCGATTTCAATTTATCTTGTGGAGAGAGGACGAAACGAAACCGGTGCAAACTTACCAACTCAATACAGTGACCTACGGTACGTTTGCAGCACCATTTTTGGCCATCCGTAGTCTGCTTTACTTAAGCGAACAAAACAGAAATAGATTTGAGTTGGGTTCTCGAGTGCTCAAATCTGATTTTTACGTTGACGATATGCTTACTGGGGACGATGATCTCAACAGGGCTATGCAGATACAATGGGAAATTTCTGCAATTTTGAAGGCAGCAGTAATGGAGCTATCCAAATGGCATAGCAAAGAAATTTCGATAAACGAGGGAAGTCTCACCAGCACGTTAGGAATTGCATGGAATTCGGTCTGTGATGAATTTAATTTTTCATACAAGCCAAGTCGAATGTACTCGAAGTACACTAAGAGAACGATTCTCTCACTTTCTTCGTCGCTTTGCGACCCGATGGGATTGCTTATTCCAGTAATCATTAGAGCAAAGATTATCCTCATTCATGGATGACTTGCATTCATTGCAAAATGTGACTGTGCCTAGACATGTATTAGCCATAAATACACAATCGTACGAAGTGCACGGATATGCGGATGCATCGATGCAGGCATATGGTTGCTGTCTGTACCTCAGAGCAACAGATTCATCAGGAGTCGTTCAAAAAAAACTTCTTGTGGCTAAGTCTAAAGTAGCACCAACAAGAAAACGGCAGCTACCACGCTTAGAGCTGTGCGCTGCTCACTTATTGTCGAAACTTTGGGCAAAGATGAGAAATATCTTCGGCAGCGCTCTGTCAAAGGTATATTTTTGGACAGATTCAGCAATAGTGTTGCATTGGATCTCAACTCACTCTTCAAAACTTTGCACATTCGTCGGAAACAGGGTTGCAGAAATTCAGGAGGAGATACAGGGAGTCATCTGGAGGCACGTTCCAACTCACGATAATCCAGCCGACATCGTATCCAGAGGCTGCACTGTAGACGAGCTAAAGCGTTCAATGTGGTTCCAAGGTCCTGAATACTTGCTGCAACAGGTAGAAAATTGGCCGACCACAATCGAGATACCGCTTTCTCCAGAGGAGCGCGCGTTGGAAAAACGGAAAATCGTTCTTACGTGTGCAAAATCAGAAACTAATATTTTGTTGAAAATAATAGAGGGTTGTAGCTCCTATACCAAAGGTATCCGTACGGTGGCATATGTCCTTAGGTTTTGTAACCGGGTCAAGAAGCAAGCCTCATACTCCGATACCATTTTGACACCAGCGGAGCTTGACGGTGCTCTGTTTAATATCGTTTATTTCATACAAATTAGCTCGTTTTCAGGAGAAATTGAAGCTATACGAAGCCATCGAAATCTTAAGGGCTCTATAAAGTGGTTGAATCCCTTTATTCCGGAAACTAATGGTCGTCCTCTGCTAAGAGTAGGTGGGCGTTTAAAAAATGCTAACATTCCTGAAGAATGCAAGTATCCATTACTGATTCCAAGGAATCATCACTTCACCACACTCTTTGTCAGGCATCTGCATTATACGAACTACCACGCCGGTGCAAAGGCTCTTGTGGCATTGGTAATAAAACGGTTTTGGGTAATCAATGTCAGAGAAATCGCAAGACAGGTGGTTCGGAATTGTATTCATTGCGTGAGATACCGACCCAAATTGCTGGAGCAAGTTATGGGAAACCTGCCTCAGGAGAGGCTGACATCGTCCCGTCCGTTTTTAGTGTGTAGACTTCTGTGGCCCAATCAGCACATATCTGAAAATTCGTGGAAAAATACCCTATAAAACTTACGTGGCTGTATTTGTTTGCTTCTCCTCAAAGGCAGTTCACTTGGAAGTCGTGTCGGATCTTTCAGCTGAAGCGTTTGTAGCCGCCCTTAAACGAATGATAGGTCGCAGAGGTCTTCCCAGTGACATCCATTGCGATAACGCAACAAATTTCGTAGGGGCTCAATCCAAATTATTAGAGTTGCGCAATATGTTGATGAGTAAGTCTTCTAAAGAAGTAGTTTCAAACTTTTGCACTAACACAAACATAAACTTTCATTTCATACCCCCCAGGGCACCCCACTTCGGTGGCATTTGGGAGGCTGCAGTCAAGGTGGCAAAGGGCCATTTATATCGAAGCCTGAGCGGAGCGAAACTTACGTTCGAGGAGTTGTCAACGGCAGTTGTGGAGATCGAGGCTGTTATGAATTCGAGGCCAATAACACCGATGTCATCAGACCCCAATGATTTCGAAGCCTTGACACCAGCACACCTGCTAATTGGGTCATCTCTAAAAGCCATTCCAGAGCCAGCAGTCGAAGCTGCCGATATCAGCTTTGTTCAGCGGTGGCGGCGAACTAATGCTGGCAACGATGGTCAGCGGAGTATGTCCACGAACTACAAGGAAGATCCAAATGGTTAACATCCAGTCCAAATATCAAACCCGGAAGTTTAGTTATTATTCACGACGACAACCTTCCACCTCAAAGATGGCAGATGGAAAGAATCACAAACGTTATCCAAGGCCAAGATGGAAAAGTTCGAGTTGCCGACGTGAAGACATCGAGAGGATGCATCAGACGCCCTATTCGAAAATTGGCAGCCCTGCCTTGTTGAAAGGAGTCCTTTCAAAGGGGCGGAATGTTGGAGCAAACTCACCACCAACTTCAACGCTCATCACTAAGGCAAATGTTCACCACGAATTCAAATCTCGCGCCTTACTTTACACTAGTTGCCATATTTTTTGAAGTACCGATTTTGTTAACAAAGCTTTAAAAAGTACAACAAAAATAATGTATTGTTAGTCTTAAGCTACATAGTGTATAAAAACCCCCAAGAAATAAAAGCTTAAATTAGTCGCCAAAAACCCACATTGGTGGTCAAACCCATTCTTTCATTTCGTTGTCGCTTTCGCTCATTGTCGCTGTTCGAAAATTCACTTCCAATTTTTCTATGAACAAAAGTGGAAAAAAATCGGGTCCAACAATAATAAAAAAAAAATTCACTTCAGTCGTCTCAAGTGTAATGGATGTTCTACTCATAATTGTACATAGGTAAAACAAATATAAACACAAGTTCCGGTCGCCAACATTTCTGTAATTACTCGGAAACATTTCTATTTCTGATTTAAAACATGTGAAATGAGAGCAGTAACTGGTTTCAGTAAATTGAACCAACACTTCCCAACCAATGAAAGAAAGAAATAATTGTCCGTTAGTTACTTCTGGAAGCCATATTGTTTTATAGGAAAGCGAAATTTCGAAAGCCATCGCTATAAGATTATCAACACGCATAGCTTTCCCATAATTCCTACCACGTAGACAATATTATGGCAGACCCAAATACTTTTCGTGCCTTTCAGTAACATTGAGCATTCTTTTAATCTGCCGTGTTAGGAATGTTTGATCGTGTAAATGCAGCATTAACGTAATAATATTCACCTGTAAGCACATGATTTTTTTTTTGGTGAATCGGGTCTTTCAAAAAGAGCAGCCCAGTTGAAGAGCTACTTTGAACTAGTGCAACAGTTGGTTCTGTGATTGACTATTCAGTACTAAAAGAAATTTCAGAAATCAGCGACATCTGCGGTTTCAACCGAATTAATCTGCACGGTTGCTGTATTGGTTTGACATTCGTTTCGAGCAACTTGTACAACTCTATAATTATGGCGGATAAAAAATTTAGTGTTATCATAGACACATTATTACTAGATGGTGCATTTCATATAAAGGAAATGGTTATTCCGAAACACCCCAATATCTAGATGGCGCCACCGTGAAAATATACCTCAAACTCGGATACATGCTGCAAATCACTTTATTTGAGGTGTTCTGTTGAGAAACATTTCCGATCAACGTGAACCGTGGACCTCGTTGGCTTCGCAGTGAGGTTTATACCTGATTCTTCTTTATTTTCCTTTTTCGCAAAACAAACAAAATGTTCCTTGGTTCTTACGGCATCATGTATGAGACTTTTGATATTGCGTTGAGGAAATGTGCTTAAAGAAAACCAAAGAAACAAAACAAAAAATAGTTACTCGTGTGCCTCTTTTCTTTCTTCATTCATTCTCGCCATCCCCAACCGTCGGTATAAAAAGTCTTTCTGATATGACAAACCAGGGTAGGAACTGGTTTTGGTTTGGTTTTTCTTATAGAAGAGGAGGAAAAAGGAAAGGAGATGCAATATTATGATTAAGTATCAATCAATAGCATGGTGAGGGAGGATGGTGCAAGGGATGATGCCTTCACACAGAGCTTTGGAGTACCTATTCCCGCCAAATTGTATATGAATGGGAATGCACCTGGATACATTTCCTCAGATTTCATTTCTTGATTCTTTCGATATTGACAACATAGTGAAAATATTATATTTAACTTTTGCTTTTAATTAAAACAATATTGTATAACAATATGAGAAAAAAAGTTAAATGTGTTGTGTGCAGAGAAAAATCAAGAGATTTTCCCGAGAGGCATTTTTTTCCATCCCGAAAAAGGAAGGGAAGTATGGAAGCTGTCAGCTAAAAAATTGCTCAGTTGTTTGAAGAAAGAAGACCAAATAGCGAAAGTTTTGCCTTCTGAAACTAAAAAAAATTGTAACAAAAATCTTAAATTCGGTTCGTTGCATGTTCCCGTAGATTATGTGTATGAAACTTCCCTTATGTGGTTTTCAGAATTTCAAAATCTTTTTATTTTAAATTGCCATCAAAACGAAATTTTAAAGGTTTTAATGACAAGCTGCGTTTTAAAGAAGTCACAAGATAAACAACAACAAGTCCATGATATCGTTATTTGTGTTTTTGCTGTTTACCTAGTAAATGCATGTGACTACGTATTTATTTTGTTGAAATTACACAACTTGAAAACTACATTCTACTGTTCTATATATGTATATGTATAAGTAATAAAAACTTCAATTATTTTCGTATTTTTATAGAACTAGTAAACATATATGTAATATAATATGTAACTACCTACCTGTATATGCGTTTTCTTTTGTGTATGATAATTTAAATGAATTCGTGTGTTTAAAACTATACATAGTTAACTGAATTATAATTATAATAGATTCCGAGAAATGTACATTACACTCGTAAATACATATGATAATTGACATTTTAATTTCGACTTTCAAGCGAACTACATATGTAGGTACCTACCTATAAATTATTATTCCCTATGCTATTATTTTGCTATTCATGCAATCAATGTTTCAAAGACACCAATATGAAACCTGAAAATGTATCTCAATAAAAGTTCGAACATAAACGCAATATTTTTCTAGTGGCAATGCTATAAGTGGAATTTAAAAAAAGTGCTGTGTCAGTCAATCATTCAGTTGGTATCTTTAATTTTCTTCCATTCACTTCCCAGCATCAGCAATCAAGGAAGTGTATACCTGTCTACTTTAAATAATTTATCATAATCCTTAATCATGCCAATAAAATCCCCATCCCCATCGTTATCAGTATTGTCACGCTAAAAGTACGTTAGCCCTACCACACGCACCATACAACTAGCTGTATGCTACATATATCAGGCAAAAAGAACTCGATCTCTGCAACATGTTTGTGTATCTTGCAAACACCAATCGACACAAAAAAGGTTTATAAGTTGACCAACTGGGACGCCATCTATTAGGAGTAAAAGTGTGAGGCATACGCTGTTCGTGTTTGGGGTATGAAATGCACCATCTAGTAATAATGTGTCTATGGTATTAAATATATATACCGTCAAGACTGCGGCTTTTGTTCATAATTTTTAGTTCAAACCACATAATATCACAACCCAGTGATTTTTGTGGGTTTAAAATCAGAGATATATTGGATCGCACTGGAGACAATTATTTATACCTGATGGCTACGAAGAATATCAACCAGAATCGATACTATTCAATGAATTTGTTTCACAATACATATTTTTTTATTATTCTATCTTCAAGGTTTGTTAAAGACTGCTGGCAAAGTCATTGTACTGGATTCGAAGCAATGCTCACTGATTGGGACAAAGTTTTGACTGCTGCTGGTCTGCCAAGGGAGCAACTGGTGCTGTTTTTCGGTACATTGAGGCTCGTATTGGAAAGTCAACTCTTGTTGGTGAAACCTTTCGTAACGCTCTGACAGACGCGTTACAGAATTCGCTGCAATGCAATACCTCAAACGAAGGAAATCTAAACCCACCGAAGCTCTCCAAGTAAGTGATTGTTATTTCTTTTTACAGATTTACAGTTTTTTCTAACTGAATACTTATCCACAGGGCGTTCTTTTGAATCCCAAATTAGAAGAACGTCTGCGAGATATTGCCATTGCAACGAAAAACATCCGTCAAAATCGCGGTCTATACCGCAACATCCTGATGCATGGCCTACCCGGTACTGGTAAGACAATGTTCGCCAAGAAAATGGATTACTGGAGGTGATGTAGCAACAATGGCAAAGGAGTCACAGCTTTTCACAAAGTCCTCGATTGGGCCAACACCAGTAAAAAAAAATGTTATTATGTGTATTGGATATATAAAATAACTTCAATGTAAAACTATCAGTACGTGTTTTCAATATGTAAGAAGGAACTGCTGCATTCGCGCCGATCCAAACGTACGCTATTCGTCTTCTGTTTCTGAAGTTGAGACATTTCAAGTTGGACAGTTGTACAGGCAATCTGGTAACTGGTACCTAGCAGCGAATTTTGCGACAAATTCAGTTCGGATAAGTTAGGCAGGTTGTCAGTGTCAGCTTTCAACCGTGGTGAGCTGTGACAGTGTTCAGAAGTAAAATTTTTTTTAAAAGAAGTTCAACTCAACTTTGGTGAATAAAAAAGAATAAGAAAATGTACTGAGATAATATACTGCAGAAGTATACTAAGCGACGTATGTTATAAGCACATTCTACTCGACTTATATTAACTGCCTTACGAAAGTTTGTTAAGAAATGCTTCTTTTTTTGTTTACAATTCTTCAGAATTTAAAATTTTCAAATTTAACGGATAATATTCATGTATCAATACTAGCGCAAAAAATCGTTACTATATTTTTATGGGGCTGTGAAGTTTTTTTGCGCTAGGCCGGAGTTGGGGGTCTCAGTATTGTCTCTGGTTAAAAATTAAAACACTTTCTACAATTTGTTGAAAGTGTATGAAGGGAGGCCAATTGTGATAAAAGTGATAAAATTATTTCGAATTCTTGTTTCAGTGTGAAATATTTTTCGGTCATTTCTGATCATATAACTCCTTGTTTTAAGACGGAATCCAATCAACTTAAGATTTAACAAGCATACACAATATTGTGTATTTTATACCTAATAGCTGCTGTGAGCACCACTGATAATGGGCATCCTTTTTTGAGCATCTTTCTCAGCAAAACGAAGAAAAGTAGAACCTTTGGGCACGCAATTACGACAACTACACCCTGCTTGACTTTTCCGAGATTTTATCCAAAGTTGAAGGGACCTGACAGCAGCACCTTATGTAGAACCTTTCGGGTGACTGGACTGATTTCCCGCTTTCGTCTGTTCTACTTTACTTTTTTGCTTTGCTGATTTAAGTGTAAGAAAAACATGCCTTATAGGTTGTAAAGGGTTTTTCAATAAGAGCGCTACAAAAGTTATTTTAAATGAAACAAAAACGGTTTTGGATATCAATGAAATTCTTTATTCCTGTGAAAGTACGTTCGATGCCATTATGTATGGTACTCGATTTCTTTTGAATGGCCACCACGGGCACGCTTGCGGAAGTCCAGACGCTGAACCCAATTTTCGACGGTTTTCAAGCCTAAATCAGCCGATACTGCTGCAATTTCACGTTCGATATTCGTACGAAGTTCATCAATCGTCGCTGTCTTGTTGGCATAGACCATAGACTTGACGTAGCCCCACAGGAAATAGTCTAACGGCGTCAAATCGCACGACCGATGCGGCCAAGCGACTGGACCATTTCGTGAGATAACACGTTCTCCAAACTTGGTTTCCAATAAATTGATTGTGACATTCGCTGTGTGGCTTGTGGCGCCTTACTGTTGGAACCACATGTCCTCCAAGTCCATATCATCCAATTGGGGCCAAAAATATTCGGTTATCATTGAACGGTAGTGATTCCCATTCACAGTAAGGTGCCGTTCTTGATCAGTACGACCCAATGACGCCGCCGGCCCATAAACCACACCAAACCGTAATTTTTTCGGGATGCAATGATGACTCATGCAGTACGTGTGGATTGCTGCCTGACCAATACCGCATATTTTGTTTATTGACGAAGCCATTCAGCCAGAAATGAGCTTCATCGCTGAAGATGATTTTTCGATGAAAATCCGAATCATTTTCAAGTTGTTGCTCAGCCCAATTCACCAACATACAACGCTTCTGGTGGTCAAGCGGCTTCAGTTCTTGCGTCAATTTAATCTTGTAAGGATGTAGGCCAAGATTTTTTCGCAAAATTCGCCACAACGACGTCACAGAGATGCCCAACGCTTGAGAACGACGTGTGAGGGACACATTTGGGCTTTCTTCAACTGAAGCCTCAGCGGCAGCAATATTCTCGACACAACGGGCACTTCTTTGTCTCACTGGCACGGGAAGATTTTGTACATTTTCCCACTTGACGCTCAATTGTTGATCTACTAGGAGGATTATGACGACCATAAATTGGACGCAGCGCTCTTAACGTTGAGGCCACTGACTCCGAATTTCGGTAGTAAATTTGAATAATTTCAACTCGTTCTTGGCTCGTATATCTTTCCATCATGAAATGGCAAACCTTACTGAAGAGAAATGTCAAAAGAATGGCAAGAAATTCGTCGTTTTCTGTCCCCGTCGCTCTACTTTTGTAGCGTCCCTGTTGAACAACCCTTTAGATAGTACACTTTTGAAATCTTACATGCACTTTGTAGTCGACCAATGTCAGTGAAGTATTTCGACGGCTGGATGCTATCTTGTTCTACAGACCATATTTTACGAAATTGAGGTAGGTATGCAGTCTTCATAATTTTGGGACGCTCGTTTCGTTTGGCCCGAACCAGAAAAACAACATTCCAACATTTTTAAAAATGGGCACTGAACATTGAACAAGATATCATTCAGCCGACGATTTGTGTGATTTTAATTAATTGCATTATAAACACTTTTGTTAAATGGTATTTTTTATTAAATAAATATTGCTAAACTAAAAAACTTATCTTAGAACTCAAATATAAAGCCTAGTACGCACCCGTTCCGGAACGAAATTTTCCGGTGGTCTCCAAATAGACAGCGAAACTTCTACAAAAAAGTAGCGGAAAATGATTTGTGGAGAGTTCCATCAGCTGCTACACAAGAAGTAGTTTTTCAAGCACTGGCTATCTATTCATTTTTTGGAAATTATCCTTATTTTGGGTTATTTACTTTAAAGCTTGGCGAGTTTTAGGCTCCTTAGGTATTTATAAAGAAAAAGGTACTAAAGTTCTATACAGTTAATTGTAAATGAGCCAATCAATGATCAGGCTTTAACATCAGCAGTAAAAGCATCTCACAAAATATGCATGAATATGAAAACACACTGTCCAAGTATGCAAAGATGGTGTGCCGGTATTGTACCACAGCCACCGCGGCGCGAGGGATAAGCGACTCATCCACGACGGGTACGCCGCCAATGCTCAGGAGCTCCTCCGTTTTAGCACCGCAATTGCGGAACGGGACAAGATCGATACGTTAAAGCAGTTCACCGAATTTTGGTGGCTTAATGAAGAGGTGAGGGTGGATACGCTCTCCCGGGCCGGTGCGCTACTTATGTAGCATCCTCCTTAGAACTAAGCTATATACTTCGTTTGTAGGTTTAGGCTTAGAGTAGGGGATCTTTGGGAGGGGCCGGGCTAGCCAACATGAATAGTGCTGCTGAGAATCGAACGGCGCTTATAGCATCGTTCGAGTCTCGGTGGCACTTGTGAACCCTTGTAGGCGGCTGTCAGGCGCCCATGGACGTGATCAGGATGGTGACCAATCGAGATTGCTCACCACCCTGATTATAGGTAATTTAGGTTAAGTAGCTTAGACAGTTTCAAGTAGTTTTAAATAAAAAAATGAAGACAGAGAATTCAAGTTTTAGAAGTTTCTTGAAGATTAAAAAACAAACCATTTAAATATAGATAGATTTAAGGCAAAAAGGCAATAATTTTAAGGATATAGTTAAGTTAAGAGAGCTCGCTAAGAGCCAGTAAGCTAGAATAAGATAAATGTTAGCTTTAAATTAGATTTAATCGGTTTTGTCTAGCATATATGTTTAATGAATGATAATAATAAAAAAATAAAAAAAAATGTCCAAGTATGCAGGTATGTATGCCCAATTCCAGCAAATTTTTTTTTTTTGTTAACATTGGAAAATGGAAACCAGAAAAGTCCCTGAATTACGAGTTTGTGTTGTTTATTTCTTAACTTAATATTGTCGTCTTTAATAACAATTTTATCAGAATGAGAGTACACATGAATCACAAAAAAATTCCCATTGTTGATCTTTATATTTGAGTTTTGGTATATTTAGCTCCAAAATTTTTCAATTAGGTGCCATACATCTTATATAAGAACTGGAAACAGTGCAGTACCTACAAGCAATTAATGGAGACGTTCAAGTATCTAGTAAAGTAAGTCTGACAGCCGTCTGACTAGATGTATCTCGATTTTGATTGGCTAAAATCGGTCATATGAGCAGCTGTTTCAGCTGACGTTTATGGAGGGGTAGCCGACGAATTTAGTCAAGACATTTTTGACTGAGTACTAAGTTGAAAGTAAGGATATGTGGATGACGTAATGACGTTCCCAACCAATCTAATTTTGTTGCATACAGGTTACAACTTATCCAGACTAATCTAGTCGACTTAAGATAACTAGATTCTTGAATGTGCCCAATGTCTCGGACAATAAACGTGTTCGAAAAGAAAGTGGAGACTGAAAAGTTCGAGTATCCAAAATCAGAGGCAAATAGCCAGTGCTGGTATCACTGCTACTTGTGTAGCAGCTGATGGAACTCTCCACAATTTTTTTCCGCTGCCTTTTCGCATACGTTTCACTGTCCATTTGCAGACCACCGGAAAATTTTGTTCCGGAAAAGCTCTATACTACGTCTAAATTAAAACAAACGCGAGTGTTCATTTTTGTCCTGTGCTCTTGTCATTCTCTAAATTTGGTTTAGTTTCTGTTATTTGCATAACGTCAGCGATAAAATGTTGATACATAATTTTTTCATCAAAAAAATCATTGTCAACACCATTGAAAAATAAAACTTACAACTTTAACAAAATCTTACCACTGTTTTTGGAACTAATGCATAACGGAATTTTTTGAAAACTTAAATGAGATTCATGTTTTCTTTTTTTCAGCGGTGAAAATGGACATCGTCAGCCTTATTTATAAACGTATTATATTTAGTGACTGTATAAAGTTATGCACTCTTTAAAATGCCTTCAGACGCAAAAACCTTATTTATAAAAAAAGTATCGATGTGTCATTATGACTTCGCATTATTGAGCAAAAAAGCTTTAATTTTTAGCTATTATCGAACGACGTTTTTATATTTAATAATAATGATTTTATCTTCGATAATATGTTTAAATATTGTGTTTTAATTTGCATCACATTATGCATGTAGGTACTGTATCATATCGTTTCACGCTATGAGTCTTTTGATGCGGAAACATTTTTTTTTTAAAATGCTATAAAAAAAACTACTGAATATTTTCTCAAATTTCTTTTTTTATTTGAAAGTACAATCCTTCCGGTTAATAATGCAAAATAATTTCATTCAAATGGCTGCCTCGGCTGGCCATGCAGTAGCCTACACGATCGGTCCAATTTTTAAATACATTATCGATTGTGTGCAGCTGTTTTTCACCAATGGCTCCGAGGTGGCTAAACGACATCAGCTCTGCGGCTGATAATGCGATCTTCAAAAACAGGGCGCAAAACATCAAGTGTAGCCCACTTAGCGAAGCGAAAACGCATTGGATGGGTATTATGAGGTGTTTTTGTGTATTATTGTAATGATATGATATTTACCCTATATTATATTATATTGCTATCGCAGTCATAGTGAGAAAAAGACAACTACAGTACTCGAAGCACGAAAGCATTACTGATTTCTCACGTGCGAGCCAGTGAAAGAATACAGTCCACTAGGGAAAGACCTAGAGTGTACTCGTGGTACTCGTTACTCGTTTTAGAGTAAATTAATAAATTTTGGGTTTTTTAGGCATAATGCTTTTTCCCAACAGAAGCAAAGGTTTCTTGTTTTTTGTTTTATTTCTGAAGTGGAAAGTGGTCGCCGCGCTCCAACGGAGACGCAACAGGTACAATTTGAATACCTTTTCATAGGAGTTCCAATTCTGCGAGAGTTATCTTTTTACTTTTTTTCGTTTCGAAATTGAATTCCATTTCATTTTGAATTGAATTTGCATTTTTCACAAGCTGCTTAGTTGTTTTTTTATCTTTTTGGACCGTTAAATGTAAATAGACTTCTCCTTTTTATTACTTTTCCTGACACAAAAGTAACAAAATAATTAAACAATATGGTCGCATACCCATTTGCTAGGTTTGAACTCTGCTTTAACACATACTAATATTTTTCTAAGATTCGTTAATATCTAAACACCTATTTTAAACAAAAAACATAAGCTTTAGATTATGAAATTATAAAAAAATTATTGACAACAAAAAAATCAAGAGAATTCATATTATTTCATTAAATTAATTTCGTAAGAAACTGACACAAGCCCTGTATAACTCATATGCCTGGGAAAATGTTTTATAAATAAGAATTTTTAGGAGCGTGTATAAAGGATGTATAAATATTTATACACTGCATGTTTAGGGGCATTTAAGCAAATTCTAATAAACATAATTTCTACTGTTTTCTGTATTTTTTAAAATAATGAGCTTATAAATCAGGAGTAAGAAACCTATTGTTTTATATTATGTTATTTCACTTTACCGGAACAAATATAAAACTAAGGGACAAAATACGTATGTTTTAAATGTAGATAACTATGATACAAACATTTCAAACCTTTACTTCTCAGAGCTAAAGTTGTAAAATTAAGATTATTAATGCGGGATTCAGTACGAAAAATAATGCACGGGCAAGCCGGGCGAGTACAGCGTAACACGTATGAAAATATATATATATTTTAAATAACGGTTCGACGATGGGAAAAGAGTCGTCATACGAGCAGTTGACACTGCGACCGAGTAGAACCACACGGCAAACGACGAGCAAACCGATCATATTTAGCACTGATGGCTTAATTGTACAAAATTAGTGAATGCTTACTGTAACAAAATAATTAAACAATATGGTCGCATGCCCATTTGCCAGATTTGAACTCTGCTTTAACACATACTAATATTTTTCTAAGATTCGTTAATATCTAAACACCTATTTTAAACAAAAAACATAAGCTTTAGATTATGAAATTATAAAAAAATTATTGAACACAAAAAAATCAAAGGAATTCATATTATTTCAATAAATTAATTTCGTAAGAAACTGTTTTTGGTAATCAATTATTTCTTTAACTAAAGATAAACCAAGAAAAAGAAATTGAGAATACAGCTTATGTAAGTATCAAGACAATTTGCACAAAATAGGGCTTCATGTTAAACAAAATTATTTATTTCATTTAATTGTTTTTTTTTTTTTTTTTTTTTTATTTCACATAATGGGTTTGTTTGTACATGTAAATGTACATAACATAAGATACCTATAATCTTTTGTAGTGTAATGACTTCAGGAAAATCTTTTTATTCATTTATATATGTGGAATGGGAACAAATAAATTGTTTTACTTTATTGACTCGTTTTTTTTTTCTAGAAAAAACCTAAGATTGAGTTACATACATAAAAGATGCTGTCTATATCTACATACTTGTGCAGAATTATTTTCAAGGCGTCGGACTTTATCAAATCCTATGTACTGGTAGTGTCAGATATTTTAGTCTTTGATGGGTTGAATTGCAAACATGATATTAACATAGAATACTATACAATCCAATTGATATTGTAAATATTTGCTTGTTCTAATCTAACACTGTAACGAGCAAAAATCAATTTCCATCTCTCAGTTCCAAGTCCCAATTTCTCCGTCGCATAACCTTAGTTCATTTCGTTTTGTACAGCGAAATTTAATATTCGTAATTAGATATCAATTTTCTGCATTATTACGCTTATTTACTTTTAACACTCTTTTAAACAACACAAAAAGAGCAACACAAGTTCCAAAAACAAGACGGAAGAATATATATTTTTTTTTATTAAGGCCACGTGTTTGCCGGGATAAAGTATTTGATCACGCCTCAGTATGCACGTGCATTGATGCCCACCCATGTGCAAATATTTTCATTTCGTTAGTTCCACACCAAGTGAAATTGGATTTGGGTGAAGGCATCGGCACCGTTTCATGTCACTGAAAAAGGTTAAATAGAAGCGAATTTGACGTTTGATTTGCTCCTTTGTAATTCTGTTTGGAGTCACGTGCCGGACACATTACTTGGTACATAGCACTCGTCTTTTCACAAACCACTTCCTAAAATACTTGCTCATCTTTGTTTCTTAATTTTATTCGATGGTTAGTAAATACGCTGAGGTTACCCATATCAGGGGGAGGTAAATGACACATAAACTTCACTGAATCTCTAGCCAAGGGTGTTTCTACTGCCGTCTCTGCTCGTGCTCATGCTCATGCTGGAAATACACCAGTCGTTAGGGGTGTGAGGCTAAATGTTGAAAAGGTTAACTATTGTAATCGTAATCAGATTTGGTATTTTCTGCAAAGGGGGATCATCATCTGTTTTTATTTCGTGATTACTTGTGTTTATATTAGGTATGTGATCGCATAATTATTTGTATATATCCTTTGTTGACTATTCTGATTAAAAAAGAAAACAATACGTGTTGTGTTCAGATGTTCAGATGTTCTGCTCGATAAATATTCTTGGTTACTTTAAATGGAAAAGTAAGTAGCTGCGATGGTTTAAAAATGTGTTCTTTTTTTCGGAATGTAGTTGAATGTACGCTTTTGATGCAATCCGCAATCCAATTCGCATTGGGAGTTGAAGCAGTTAGTTATAAGCAGCAGAATTAAAAAAATTATTGATTGATTAAAAATTAGTCTATTTCACTTAAACAATGAATAAGTTTCTCTTTCCCTTTGTTGCCCGAATTACTATTTTTTTTCTTATTTTTGAAAACAAACAATAAAAATAGATTCATTCAACCTTGTTTATTTTGTATTAACCAAGGAATAAATTTCTGTTATTATATTTTGTACTATTATAAACATTTTGTCGGTGGATTCTCTGAACAACAGCTGCACGCACTGAAATTTTTCCGAAAAAAATTAAACAAAGAAATTGTTAAATAGAAGTATTCATATAACTAACATATATATTTCGTGTGATATTTGGCAAAACAATTTTTCTCCGCTGACAAGCGTAATGCTACTTTCTTATAACTCCTTCAAAAACTTTGCACAGTTGATGACTTGTTCCGATGACCCTCACTCATACCAAAATGCAAACATGTTGCACTTGAAAGAATTTCCCGTCGCTCTACGAATGAACAGGAACAAACGTGTGGTTTCCCATTGAAACCACTAGAAAAGCAGGAAAAAATTATTGATTCGGTGGTTTCATGATAAAACCACCAGGGAAGAAGGAAAAAAATATTTTGCTTCTATTAAATATAGCTATTCAAGTTTCAATGAGTCCCGCATAAAACTTCCAATAAACATTAATAGAAATTTTATGGAAGACTTGTTTTTGGCTTCTATAATTACACTAGCGAAGTCTTATAAATGATATATTAAAAGAAGAAGAGTTCCAGAAGCTATTGATTTAGTTTAAAGTGTTCAGTCTTTACATTTTGGTGCGAGTGACAAGTTGACAAAATGATAACTTCATGGAAAAAAGTAAAAAAATCGGGAAATTATTGTAAAAAAACTAATTAAAGAGCTACAAAGAGCCCGAGAGGTTGATGTTGTTTTTAAAAAAAAAGCAGAGGCAGAGCAGCGTTTTGGTTTGTCCTCAAATACTACTGAAAATTTAACAAGTGGCGATCTAAATGTTTCACCAGAACCAGGGACATCGTCTAACGACATTTCTGGGTGCATATGCATACATTCATCTAAAGAGTCGGGTGAGTTGTTATTTATGTCAAACAAATATATTTTGACAAAGCAAACACAATAAATCATTTCGTTCATTAGGTACCAGAGAAAAAAATGTTGATGCTTCGGAAAATCAGGAAAATGTTGTTTCTTTTGCTGTAGATGAATCCAGCGAAGATGATGATGACGTTGACAAAAATCAGAACTTTCGCTCGGATTTAAGGAAATGGGCAATGCAGTACAGCATTAACCACTCGGCACTTAAAAACTTACTTAAAATTGTAAACACCCGTTTTAAGAGAGGTACCAAGATTTTGCCAGAAGATCCACGAACATTTTTGCAAACACCACAAACAGTAAACATTATGGCGCTTAGCGATGGGGAATATTGGCATCATGGAATAAAAAATTGCCTCGAAAAACTATTCAGGGATCTGGCTGAATCACTGATAATTTCCGTGAACATAAATATGGATGGCTTGCCACTATTTAAAAGCTCAAAAATTGAATTTTGGCCAATCCTGTTTAACATCACGGAATATCCAGAAGTGCCAGCAATGGTTATTGGTATTGTTGCCGACACTTACCATAATTGGTTACATATTTTAGTTATTATTTTGTGTTTGTAAACTTTACGAACGTCACCCTTGCTTAAGCGGCTGAACGCGAACGAATCGTAAGTACTTCATCGTCAAGTTCTGAACTCAGTTCATTTCCGGCCTCTTCGTTTTACTCCGGCCATTTTTAAAACACATTTCAACGAGATCTGACGTGGCGCTTAAGCAAGGAGGACGTACAAAAGTGTAAGTACCTATTATCAAATTTATGTTCATATTAATAATAGTTAGTTGTACAGGAAATAAAATTTTGAGAAACAAATCCAATATTCTGTTTCGATTCGTCCCCGCGCCTACAAGTGGCCATCACAACTTTTATTTCACTTTTCACTTGAACGTGAAGTGATCATTGGAAAGGGCAGCCGAGCATCGACAACCAAAGAGACCATCAACGCACCGAATGCACCGCGCATAACATCCAGAAAAACAGCCTGCGGCAAAGAAGATAATTTGTGGGGTGAGTACACTTGATTGAAATTGATTTGGGGCGGGTGAATCGGTGTGTGATAGAGTTACGAGCGATGATAAACGCTAAGGTTGCATATAGAATAAATAAATAGTTATACATATATAGTGCAAATAATGCCAGGTACTAGATCGCAAACTGCTGCTTTAGCACTGTCGAATGTGCAGGACGACGAGAGCGATGATCACGATGAGCAGAACGTCACGGTTCGGGCTGAAACATCTTCAATCGAATCCAAGCTGCAGGATATAATGAAGCAGTTAAATTTTCTACAAGCTGAAGTTGCCAGGAAAAGTACACCAACAACGGTGGAGAATAGTAACGTTGCGAGCGGTAGTTCTGCGAGCGGTAGTTCTGCGAGCGGTAGTTCTGCGAGTGGTAGTTTTGTGAACGGTATTTCGGCAAACGGTAATGGTGATGCAGTGAGTAGCGGTACAGTGGGGAACGGTAGTGACTCTGGAATATTAGCAGCTGCCTTGAGTGACCTGAGTCGCACGTTGTCCAATACCAGACCGGAGCAAGGCAGAAAATTATACGATCTCCCCGCGTTTGATGGTCGCCCTGAGGACTGGCCCATGTTTCTCGAATCGTTCGATATCACAACGGAGCAGTACAGCTATAGTAATCAACAGAACCTCATGAGACTCCAAAAAGCACTAAAGGATAAGGCAAAGGAAGCAGTTGAGTGTTTGCTTATACATAGCAGCAATGTGCAACGCATAATGGAGACATTGCGCACTCAATTTGGTAGACCTGAGCTGCTGGTGAAAAGCCAAATCGTCAAGCTGAGAAGTATTCCACCTATACAGGAGAATCGTCTAGTGCAGATATTACCGTTCGCTACCAAGGTGCAGAACCTGTCATCATTTCTGAAAGCTGCGAAGTGTGAACATCATCTATCTAATCCGATGCTGATGGACGAGTTGCTGCTTAAGTTACCAGTCGAAAGAAGATTAGAGTGGGCGCGATACGCTCGTAATATTCGCGAGGTACCGACGGTGGGACATTTTAGTGAATGGCTACAGGAGCTGGCCAACGAGGTAAGAGTAGCTTGCACTGACTTAAGTGAGCCACCGGTTCAAAGTATAGCAAAGCGGGATAGGTCAACGCGGTTCTTCGTAGCAAACGAGGTTAATGACTCAACAAAAAATGGTCAATGTAACGCTTGTTCTGGTAGGCATGAGATTTCTATCTGCGAACGTTTCTTGGAAATGAACTACGGTCAACGATGGCAATTAGCTCGGCGATGTAAACTCTGCTTCAATTGTCTAGAGCAAGGTCATCAGACAAATACGTGCACAAGGCAACATGAATGTAGATTAGTTAATTGTACGAGAAAACTTCACGAGCTTTTGCATGGGTCTCAAAATAGGGAGCAGGGTCAGCATTTCTCTTCGCAACAGGAACTATCGTTTTCGGGTACGGCTCGTCATTTTCAAGGCAAAAGGTTGCTTTTTAAAATTCTTCCAGTGAAACTATATGGAAACGGAAGGGTCATTAGAAGCTTCGCATTCATCGATGAGGGTTCATCAATATCGTTAGTCAATCAAAGTTTAGCTGACCGCCTTGGATTGAAAGGACCTAAAGAGAATCTGACCATGCAATGGTTCTCAAACAACACCATTACAGAACCGTCGAGAAGGGTACATATGAAGATCTCTGGAGTAGGTCCTGGTAGTAAGGCCTTTGAGATGAGGAACGTCAGAACAGCAACGGATCTTCGGCTGCCTACCCAAACACTAGATGTTGCGGAACTGCGCAAGAGGTACCACTTCCCGAAAAGGCTTCCGATAGACGCATACACAGCCGCCACTCCAGAGATACTTATTGGGCTCGATAATATACACTTAGGAGTTTCGCGAAAAATCATCGCCGATGGATGGAAAGGACCAGCAGTGGTGTCAACGAAACTTGGCTGGGTTGTCTATGGCAGTGGAGAAAAGCACCCGAGCCTCAGAAACCCAATGTACTTCGCACAGACCGGTGGTCAAGAGGAATTGGAGGAACAAGTTAGAAGTTACATTGCAGATGACAATTTTGGGACAAGATTTGTTGGAGAAATTGTTGACTCGGTTGACATGTCCAGATCAAAAGAAATCCTCGAAAAAACTACAAAAAGGATAGGAACGCAATTTGAAACGGGTCTGTTGTGGAAAACCGAAGATGTTAGTCTTCCGTCCAGCAAAGGGATGGCTGAGAAAAGATTCTTCGCATTGGAAAGGAAGTTTCAGCGGAACGAGGAGTTCCATCGTCAATATGTTCGACTTATGGCAGAATACGAGATGAAAGGCTACTCAAGAAAGTTAACACCTACCGAAGCTGGGAGTAAAGGTGAGCGCACCTGGTACTTACCACATTTTGGAGTTGTTAACCCAAACAAGCCTGGGAAGTTGCGATTAGTTTTCGACGCCGCGGCAGAAACGAATAGTATTTCCCTGAACTCAATGTTGCTCAGCGGTCCAGATGGTTGTCAACCGTTAACATCAGTTTTGATGAAGTTCAGGCAAAGGCGAATAGGAGTGTGTGCTGACATTGTTGAAATGTTTCACCAGGTTAAAATTCGTAAGGGTGATCAGATGGCACAGCGGTTTTTATGGCGGCCTCATTCCCAGGAGCCATTGCAAGAGTATGTCATGACATCGATGACCTTCGGTGCGACTTGTTCACCGTCCTCAGCGCAATTCGTAAAGAACAAGAACGCAGAAGAATTTCGAGACGGATTCCCAGCTGCAACGGATGCAATCATAAATAACCACTATGTAGACGATTTTGTACATTGTTTTTCATCGGAACCCGAAGCCACTCGTGTTACTAAGGAAATAGTTTGGATCCAGAAGCAAGGGGGCTTCGAGTTGAAACGATTCGTATCGAATTCGAAGGTCGTGGCACAGGAGCTGGGTGAACCGGAATTGATGACTCCAATCTTGAGCCTCGACAAAGGAGATGCGGAACAATATGGGAAGGTCTTAGGCTTGCATTGGGATACCAACCGAGACACCTTTAAATTTGTTTTGGCCTTCGCGAAGATCGATCCAGTACTGCTAGAAGGTAATAGAAGACCGACGAAACGCGAAATGTTAGCAATATCAATGTCCGTTTTCGACCCATTCGGTTTAGCCGCTGAGTACTCCTTGATCGCTAAATTGGCGCTTCAGTCCGTCTGGCGTGAACAAGTGGACTGGGATGAAAAGATTCCAAACGAAGCCAACGTAATTTGGTCAATGTGGATACGTAGGCTAAAAGAAGTTCAAGAGATAAGAGTTCCTCGCTGTTATAGCAGTGCGTTTACCAAGAAACCTGTTGAACTACATGTCTTTGCTGACGCAAGCGAACTAGCTTACGCCGCAGTTGCATACTGGAGAATTATTGAAGAACCTGGAAAAGCAAGAGTGGCGTTTGTAGCAGGAAAAACCAAATGCGCGCCGCTGAGGGCAACATCAATACCCCGGCTTGAACTTCAATCCGCAGTGCTAGCAACACGATTGAGGGAAATGGTCTTGCAGTGCCACGACGTTACGCCAACGCGGATGGTGATGTGGAGCGATGCCAGTACCGTTCTATCATGGATACGTTCTGACCATCGACGGTATAAACCATACGTAGCGCATCGTGTAAGTGAGATTTTGGGCAGTAGCAGAATCGAGGAATGGAGATGGCTTCCAAGCGCTCTGAACCCAGCGGATTTCGGTACTCGACTAAAGGACGGAAAACGCGAATCCTTTTGGCTAAGCGGACCTGAATTCTTGAAGAGCGAGGAGTCGAAATGGCCTAAAGCAGATCAATTACCAATAACACAGATGGAACTTCGAAGCAGAGCAACACTTCTTTTCATAAACAATGACGACGTTTTTAGTAATTTTTCATGTTTCCGGAGATTGAGAAGAGTCATAGGATGGATAATACGCTTTAAAGAGAACTGCACTAAGAATACTAGCTTGAGGACACGCGATGGTCTGAAATCATACGAATTAAAGAAAGCGGAACAAGTGATATGCAGAAGCGTCCAGATGGCAGTATATCCGGATGATCGCGAACAACTGTCAGCGGGTAAAGCAGTGGATCGCAGCAGCAGCTTACGTAAACTTAGCCCATATTTGGATGAAAATGGAGTAATTCGAATGGATGGCCGAATAAAATCAGCTTTCTCAGTCCCAGCTTGTACTCGCAACCCTATAATAATGCCGCAGAAACATCATGTCACCGATTTAATCGTTGCTTATTATCATATCACGTGGAAACATCAAAACGAGGCAACCATAATCAGCGAGATAAGGCGACACTATTGGATACCGCATGTACGAACAGTAGTACGGCGTGTGTCAAAAGAGTGTCTGGTTTGCCAAAAGGAACGAGCCAAGCCAAATACCCCGCTAATGGGACAGCTTCCGGAGGACAGATTGACACCATTCGTGAAGCCCTTCTCGTATGTCGGGATAGACTACATGGGACCATTCCTTGTTGTTACGGGTCGACGCACTGAAAAGCGATGGATCGCGTTATTCACGTGCTTAACAATTCGAGCTGTGCATTTGGAAATAGTTAGGGATCTTACTACTGATGCCTGTTTGATGAGTATCCGCAATTTTATTAACCGACGTGGGACCCCGGTGCGCATACGCTCAGACAATGCCACAACCTTCGTAGGGGCAGACAGAGAACTCAAACGGCAGCTTTACCAATGGGACCATGGCCTTATTTCGGACACTCTTGCAAACTCGAATATCGAATGGATCTTTAATTGTCCGCTGAATCCCCATGCAGGAGGATGCTGGGAACGCTTAGTTCGTAGTGTGAAACGAGCTATGGGACATGCCTTGTACAGCGAAAACCTCCAAGAACATAGCCTTTATAGTTTAATGTGCGAGGCCGAAAATATAGTTAACTCTCGACCTCTAACCCACATTCCGCTAGACACACCCGCCGATGAACCCTTAACCCCAAATCATTTCATTCTAGGTGTACCCAATTCACAGCAAACCCCCCATCCTCGTGGCGAGGACTTGAGCCCGACGAGAAAGCAGTGGCGCAAGGTGCAGCAGGCGCAGCACCGCTTCTGGAACAAATGGTTGTCGGAATACCTACCCGATCTGTGTCGACGTACGAAGTGGTACCAGCCAGTTGAGCCTCTAGCAGTAAACGATGTCGTTCTCATATGCGACGGCGGCATACACCGATCGAAGTGGCCATTGGGAAGGATTATCCAAGTATTTCCGGGCAAAGACTTGCAAGTGAGGGTTGCGGAAGTCCTAACAAAAGCTGGCGTGCTGAAGCGACCGGCATGTATGCTGGCGAAACTGGATATTGGTGAATCACGAGGTCGATGATTCACGGGGTCCGGGATGTTGCCGACACTTACCATAATTGGTTACATATTTTAGTTATTATTTTGTGTTTGTAAACTTTACGAACGTCACCCTTGCTTAAGCGGCTGAACGCGAACGAATCGTAAGTACTTCATCGTCAAGTTCTGAACTCAGTTCATTTCCGGCCTCTTCGTTTTACTCCGGCCATTTTTAAAACACATTTCAACGAGATCTGACGTGGCGCTTAAGCAAGGAGGACGTACAAAAGTGTAAGTACCTATTATCAAATTTATGTTCATATTAATAATAGTTAGTTGTACAGGAAATAAAATTTTGAGAAACAAATCCAATATTCTGTTTCGATTCGTCCCCGCGCCTACAAGTGGCCATCACAGGTATATATTGCGGTAAATCAAAATGTCATGATTTGGAGTCGTTTCTTTTGCCATTTGTTGACGAAATGGATGAAATAATGGTCAATGGCGTATATATCAATTCACACAAAATCACAGTGCTCATCCGTTGTTTTGTATGTGATTCACCAGCTAGAGCATTTGTAAAAGGTAAGAAAATATATTAATGTTAAATGAATTTGTATCTTTAAAACTGTCTTATAGGTGTGGCTAATTTTAACGCTCAACGCTTGGCATAATGAAACGCCTTCTATTTGGCTGGAGAGATGGAACATTTCGAAACTCCGAGACCAAGTGGCGTGCGGATATAACTAACGAAGCGTCGGAATACTTAAATCGATGTAACATGCCAGCAGAACTTCATCGTGTAGTTAGAGGTTAAGAGTGCTTAACGCATTGGAAAGGAACAGAGTATCGAACATTTTTACACTACGTGGGAATCGTTGCATTAAAAGACATTTTAACACCTGATCTGTATAACCATTTTATGCTTTTATGTATTCTGCTCAGTAACGATATGTAGTTCAAAACAATACTTTTCTATGTTACCATTGGCTAATGCGATGCTTCTTCATTACATTGAGGTATTTGCAGAAATTTATGGAGAGCAATACATCACCAGTAATGTGCATAACTTGGTGCATTTGGTCGACGAGGTAATGCGTTTTGGTGAACTTGATTCTTTTAGCGCATATCCATTTGAAAACATTCTCGGAAAAATTAAGCGTATGCTGCGGAATGGCAATCGTCCACTAGCTCAAGTCGCCAAGCGAATAATTGAAGATAGTAATTGTACAACATTTTCAAAATATGAAGACACCGAAAAACCGAATCAAGGTCACCAACCTACTCTGAGTCAACCCAACGCAGGAGAGAACTTACCGGAATGTTTAAGGACGGGGCTGAATAGCGCAGTCTTTTCTTTTAATGTTAAACTTAAGCACTTTAGCCTTAGCACAGATTCCAAAAATTGCTGGTTCCTAACAAAAGAAACCGAGATTGCTTGTGTGACTAACATAATGGTTACGAACAAAGACGGTATTCAACTTTGTTGTGTTGAATGGAAGGAAAAGCTAAATTTTTTTGAACTCCCAATAGAGTCTAGTCATTTAAATATATTTTATGTTCTTCATGAAAACCAACTGAAAAGCAGGTCGATCAAATTCATTAAATTATGTAAAATTAAGTGTAAGCTGGTAAGATTAACTTAACTTATCATTCAAACTTTGTTTTTATTCCACTATATATATAGTTGGCGCAACAGGTTCGTAGGGACCCAAGGCCTAGCTTCTCACAACCATTCGTTTTGTGTGAGTTTTATTTTTGGAACGAATGGAAGGGATCTACAATTTTATGCCGATTCCAAACGGCTAATTGAGAAGCTCTAAAGACAGTTATACTCTCGGATGTTTGTCAGACGTTCGCGAGAGGTGGCGCAGTGGAAAAAACCCTAAGTTGGAATTTGGGTTTTTGCGGGATTCGAACCTGGGACCCCTCGCTTATTAGTCCAACACACTAACCACAAATCCACTGCGCCCACTATTGCATACAAATCAATGAAAATTCATTAACAGAAATTATTATTAAACAAAAATTAAATTTCTTCTTATTTGAAAGCGTTTTTATTTGGAACAACTAGGTAATATTTCTTCATCCGTTTGGTTACATGTGAGATCGATCTAAAGGGGAAAAACGTAGGTTACAAAAATAGCAAAAGTCGTAACATGAACATACTTACATTCAGATCATTATCTACCTCTTCATTCTCATCACTAAACGATTCTAATCGTTCAAAGCTGGACTTCCGCTTTTTGGCTGAAGTAAAAGTTCGAAGTTTTATTCGAGAAATTCGGCTGTTGATAACCCCGCTTTGAGTTTGAAATCAGTTTTTGGAAAAAATCTTTAAGCATTTTAATGGTGTACTTATCGTCAATTTTTTTCACAGAATCGAGAAAAAACTGAAAAATTCTTTAAAATTTTTGAAAACAATCCTTTTATTCAGTGCCTCTTGAAATTCCAGTCCACGTTACCAAAGTAAAAAACCGGCGGGTAAAAATAAAGTCGGCGAAAGAGTAAGCCACGTTGTCGCCATAAAGTCCACAGTTAGCACCACACACAGTGTCTATTTTTTTCATCTGCAACAAGAAAGAGCAGTTTAATATCTATAAAAACTAGTTAGAAGTAAATACATATGAGGCACTTACCATATCTAAAGTAAAGTCTTCTTTTCTTAGGTTGTCTTCAAACTCATGGCAATCTTCAATGCTATCAATCCTTTTGAACGGTGCTTCAATTTGACTTAGTGTTCCAGAAGTAGGTACAGAATGCGCAGACAGTTTTTGTAAAATTACTTCTTGTGTTTTGACCACTTGCTCTAACATAGTGAAAAGCATACTCTGAACTGATGGCTCTTCATTTAAAGAAATTATTTGAGGATTATCTTCAGACAAAATTTCATTTTTGCCAACGAATCTGTTGTTTCAAAAATGTATGACTGTCCATCGGAAATATACTCGAGTGGTTGCTCCTGCAGTAATGTATTATGGGAAACGTTAAGTAGCGTTTGGCTACTGGTACATGTTGGGGACAATAACGTTGAACGACCCGAATTATAAATTGGCACGGACGCCGTTTCGATCGAACAGATTTTTGTCGGGTTAATCGGTGACTTTTTCAACGATTCTCCTTGCTCTGTGTGCAGTCGCTGATGTTGAAAAAACTAAATTGGTCCTTTATAATAACAAAACCGCAAAAAAGGTTGGTACTTACTTCGTTAAAACTAACTCTGTCACTATCTGGGTTAAACGTTTTTCTTGCAGCAGCTGACCGCCTACTACGAACCGTTGTCGCGTTTCTTGCCGTCTCCATGTCACTAGTGTCACTTTTGTTTGACATCGCTTGGGTTTCCCTTAGAGCTTCGCTATATGTCCCAATGTTAGACCGCTTTACCTTGCACGGGTACTCTGTCCACCTATCTGCCAATGTTCCTGGCGCATTGCTAAAAGTTTTGAGACTTCTATGGCGTATTTTTTCAGGTGGTGGCCACATCAATTTTCCAGCATTTTCCCATGTCGACGGCACAGCAGAAACTATTTTCTCTCCATTTTCATTGGTCTGAATAATTTTATAATTATTTTGACTACTTAAAGTCAAGCGATCCATTTGATTTTAAGGCTAGAACAACGTAATTAAAGTATCTACTTAAGAATATTGAAAAACATCAAACTTACCTAAATTATGTCCTTAATTTTATTTAGATATTTCAGATGCTGAATGAAATAGGTAACTCACGCGATTTACTACAGGTTCTACAGGTTTTTAGTTTTAACGAAGTTATGGGCTGCACGGAAAAATAAAAAAATAACGCAATCGTAAGAGAACCCAACGAAAAACATTGAAAGAGAAAGATGAGAGTTCGTGTCTCCTGTAAATGTTATGGAAAACTCTAACGAAGGTTTTAGCGAAGCTTGTTTTTGATATAGAGACAAGTCTGAACTTGTTTAGTTTTAACTTCATAGCGGGTATGTCACAGATAGCGCAGATGATAGAGTGTCCGACACAAGTGATCTGGTGGGTTCCCTCAGACATGCTATAGCGTACGCGGACGATTTAGTGGCGTACAGGTCAGGACCAAAAATCGAGGTCATTAACATCCTTCTGCAGCGTGACTTCGAACAAATAAAGACGTATTGCGATGATTGGAAGTTGAAAATCAATTTCCAAAAATCGGAAACAATCCTGTTCAGAACTACATTGGCTGGGGCCTCTGGGGATACCAGAAAAAACTGGAGAAAATTAACAATTGTTGGACAGCAGGGCAGCCGTTGGCGGTGAAAAACGTGGTCCGGTATCTTGGCATCTGGCTCGACCAGTATCTGTATTTTGACAAACATATAGCTGCTGTCTGGCTGGAGCTAAGAGGGCCTACGCCCTGACAAAGAGACTGTTTCGCAGCAGTCAACTTGACTCTAGGGTGAAGGTCATTTGCTACGTAGCCCTTATAAGGCCTATCATCGCTTATGGCTGTCCTATGTGGTTCAATATAGCGCCGTTCTATATGGAAAAGATTCGGGTGTTTGAGAGACAATGTCTCAGGGCCTGTCTAGGGTTGTTTAGAACTCCTGAATCGCAGTACATAAAATACTATCAACAGGACCCTATACAATGGGGCTCGACTGAATAGGATTGACAATTTCCTTATTAAGGTGATTCGGAGGTCGGCACCAAAAATGAGACCTTCCAGTCATCCAGGAATGTAGGCGCAGTGGCTTAGTGGTTAGTGTGTTGGACTACTAAGCAAGGGGTCCCAGGTTCGAATCCCGCAAAAACCCAAATTCCAACTTGGGGTTTTTTCCACTGCGCCACCTCTCGCGAACGTCTGACAAACATCCGAGAGTATAACTGTCTTTAGAGCTTCTCAATTAGCCGTTTGGAATCGGCATAAAATTGTAGATCCCTTCCATTCGTTCCAAAAATAAAACTCACACAAAACGAATGGTTGCGAGAAGCTAGGCCTTGGGTCCCTACGGACCTGTTGCGCCAACCATACATACATATAGTCATCCAGGAATAAACCCGATGCTAGTGATAGATTAAATATCATAAGTAAAGGTTTGCAAATAGAGCTGCAACATTTTTTTAAAATTATTGCAGGAATGCCATCAGCGCCAGGCTTAGGATTAGGTTTTAGGCTACAGACAGCAGACTCAATATCCTGAATCTCTAGAGCTAGTTGGCCAAAATCAATTTTAGGATATGAATATGATTCCGGCAAATTAGGTATAAAAGATTTCGAAAAAACTGATTTAAAGAATTGTGCAAATAGCTCGACAGAATCCTTAGCGTCATTGGACACATTTCTTTTATAAAACATTTCTTTAGGCAAACATTTCGAGCGCCTTTTTTGATTTATAAAAGACCAAAACGACTTCGAATCTCGTTTCAAATTGTTTTCAACATTAATAATGAAAATGTTATGCAGAAATGTATTTAAGCAAGTAAAATCCTTCCTTAGTTTGATAAAAATCACTTTATCCGTACTGTTTCCCGATTTTTTAGATTGCTTGTAAGCTTTGTTTTTTAAGTTTCTTAAGTGCAAGAGTTGTCTGTTATACCAAGGGGGGTTGGATCTACATTTCCTCACAAAGCATGGAACAAACATGGAAAAGCCGGCCCTAAGTAGAGAAATAAAGTTGTTATATATATCAAGTAGACATAGATTTTCAAATTTCGTATCCCAGTTGAAAGAGTTGAGATACTCATTAAGACCAACAAAGTTACATTTAGAAAAATTAAGAGAGCTTACTGAACTCGGTTTAGCTTTTACATATGAATACAAATCAATGTCTAACATAATTTGTTTATGATAAACTGAGTTATTTAGAAGTGGAAATGGCGCTTCAGAAACATTAGCTTTAACTTCATTGACATAGGTCAATTGAAAACATACAATCAATCAATGCTAATTCGTAATCTTTTTTAACATTATATGGAATAAACATATTATCCTCTTCAGACCAAGACCAATTTACATCACCAATATTAAAATCACCAAGAGCACACAATATATCAGCTTCATAACAATAATAGCTTACAAATTCAAAATTCTCAATACATTTTTCATAAGTCTCTATTCTACTCCCCGAAGGAATATAAGTTACAACATAAATAAATCGTATGCTTAAAACAAAAGCTGAAAAGCAAATTTGATCAGCATCTAAATTCGGCAATGGAATTTGTTTACCGGAGACCGTTAATTGAACGGCAGCAAGTACTCCACCACCACGCTCCTCAACAGATTTACAACGATCACTACGGAAAACATCATAAATTGATTCGTCGAAAATTTCCGATGACCAAATATCCTTATAGAGCCATGTTTCCGTAATTATAATTATGTCGTAATCCATGTGACAAGACGCAATAAACAAATCTGAAGTCTTCGTTCTGCATCCACTCGCATTATGGTAATATACTCTCAAACGTTGTTTAAGGATTTCACCACCATCAGCAGTAGCAGGGCTTAGTTTTTTGTTGGATTGTGAGTAAAAGGACGAATCTTTACCCCATTCGGCCAGAAATTCCCATCATAAATAATATTTGCGTATTGCATTGGTACTCCAATTTTAAAGTTCACAAATTTAAGTGGAAGCTGATTGTCTTTAAGCTTACTCAATTTGAAACAAGATATACATTGGGATGCAACTTCGAGTTTGGACGAAACATGCGAAATAATTGCATCTGCATTGGTGTCGGGATGAAAACTTGAGATGTGAAACCATTTTAATTTACGAACCACATGAAGATTACTGTTTTGCACATTTGTTCCTAAAATAACCTCGGGACGTTTGTTCTTATTTATCTTTGCATTGTTATTGTTAATAACAACAAAAGGTTCAGTAACACGATCAACAGAGCCATCGTCATACAATTCATCACTACTGGCAGCGGTAGCCAAATTATTGCAAGCAACAGCATCGCCATCACCAACAGCAGCAGCAGTATCAACACAATGCACATTAGTAATATCAGCGGCAGCAACCAATGATTCATTGTCGTTTATCGTAACAGAAGGCGAATCGATATTTACATCAGCAACAGCAGCACTAACAGTAGCAATCGGGAGAGCGGGTGAACTCAGATCACCGTTGACAGTAATCGCGTCTGCCGAAGGCGACATCAAAGCAGTTGTAGAGGCTAACGTATCACACATAACAACAGAAATATTTGGAGAAGAAATTGGCTTTAATTTCTCTTTTTTATTTTTCTTCAATGCACTAGTAAATAGTAGCAATATCACGAGAATTAGTTGGAGTGCATTTGCTCGCTTTTGAGGAAAGGCGAGTTGTTGTGTATTCAGCGTACCTGTAGGCTTCCAAAATGAAACAGAGCAATTATATTTCAGAGATTTATTCAATAACTTTAAGAGATATATATAAAGGAGAAAAAGAATCCGAGGTTACTCCCTGGGTTGGCTGCCAGCGCAAGAAGAGGTTAAAAAGGGACCATGTGTCAATTTGACATCTAGACGGAAGTGGAGATATGTCGATCAGTATTCCCGTACCGGTGCGCTGATATCGCTTAATGTTATCGTTCAGGAATACACAACAATCCTCCCCTCTAAATCTGCGAATACCCTAGGCGTTCTACTGGCTTCCTAATGCGAGTGCTCCTCCGTACTGTTGGTGCGGTTATGGTATCTACGTCACTGCTGCTCTCTTGTTTGCTAACCGTCGTCTCTGCTACTGCGCCTTCCATTGTCTCCGAGACCTGGGACTCCTGCGGTGACAGTGGAGCCATGGGTTTTTTTGTTGAACCTTGGCTGACATCTGTTGGTTCTTCTGTCAGGATTTGTGGTGTGATCTCCAGCTCGTGGTCCTTGCTTACGTCCTCTAGGTCGACGCTGCACCTTAAAATCTGCTCAGCATGCCTTCGCCAGAGTTGTCCATTAACATTGATGTAGTAATGTAGTTGTCCATCCCTCCTTACTATTTTCCCGAATTCCCATTTCTTATCCTTGTTGGTATAGTTCCTCACCTGAACCGTGTCTCCCGGATGGTACGTTGTTCCGATTGGGTATGCCCCGCTCAACTTCCCCCCCACGTCGTCTACGACATTCGATCGAACTAAGTCCAGAACTATGCGAATATCCCGCTGAAGGAATAAAACACAGGGTGCTACTCCCGTAGTTGCATTTGGCGTTTTTCTGTATCGCATCAGATAATTTGAAAGTTTGTGTCTTATGCTGCCCGGGTCGTTCATCATTTTGCGAAGTCCCACCTTCATGTTCTGCACGAACCGTTCAGCTAGTCCATTCGTGGAGGGGTGATATGGAGCGGTGAACTTGTGGTGGATTCCATTTGCTTTGATGAACTTCTTAAACTCCTCAGATGTAAAAGTGGATCCATTGTCGCTCACTAATATCTGAGGTAACCCATAGCGAGCGAAAATGTCGCGCAAGACTTCAATTGTCTTAATGGTCGTCATGGAATTCATCGGCACTATCTCCGGCCATTTTGAGTGAGCGTCGACAACTATAAGAAAATATTTATTAAGAAACGGGCCTGCGAAGTCAATATGAATTCTTTGCCATGGGGCAGATGGATACTCCCATGGATGATGGATTTTGTTTGCAGATTGCTTTGCAACACTCCTACATGCATAGCATTCGCGGGCCAAGCCTTCAATGTCCGCGTCAATATTTGGCCACCAAACGTAGCTTCTTGCCAACGCCTTCATTTTAACAATGCCTATGTGTGCTGCATGCAATTCGGCTAACACAACCTTACGCAGGCTCTCGGGAATCACCACACGATTATACCTAAGAATTGTTCCATTTGACAAAGAAAATTGCACATCTTTACCTTCGTAGCCCGGTTCAGTAAGCCTTTCCCCCCGCGATAAACAGTCATAAACCTTCCTTAGAATGGGGTCCTTGCTGGTGTCGATTGAAATTTGTTTTCCTGTAACTGGACCCGTGTTGATCTGCTGCATTTGGTAGTATGTAACGTCATCATCCTCTTTCATCTGTGTTGAATGTAGAGGTAGTCGGGATAGTGCGTCTGCATTCCCATGATCATCTGTTGCTCGATAAATTATTTCATAATTAAAACATTGCAGGAACTGGGCGTAATGCAGCATACGAGTTGCAACCATGGGGGGCAATTTTTTATCGGGGCTGAAAATAGCAACCAAAGGTTTGTGGTCAGTAATTAAGGTGAACTTATGTCCATAACAGTGTCTGAAAAATCGTTTCAGCGCCCAGAAAATAGCCGTAGCCTCCTTGTCGATTTGGCTGTAGTTCCTCTCTGAAGCTGATAAGGAACGCGAAGCATAAGCGATCGGCCGCTCTTTCCCTCCCGGAAACGTATGGGACAAAACAGCTCCCAGACCATAAGGACTCGCATCAGTGGCCAGTGACAGTGGTAGTTTTGGATCATAGGGGCAAAGCACTAAATCCGATGTTATTTCCCTTTTTATAACGTTGAACGCACTTTCACATCCCTTATTCCAGTCAAAAACGGCGTCCTTCTGTAGTAATTTGTAGAGCGGGTGCAATTTGGCCGACAGATTTTTGAAAAACCTTCCATAGTAGTTCACCAACCCTAACCAACTCCTCACCTCCGAAACATTTTGCGGCGTGGGTGCGTCCACAATTGCCTTAATTTTGTCCTGCGTCTTTTCCAGCCCTCTTTCCGAAATGACGTGCCCTAAATAAGTAATTGATGTTTCGAAAAATTTGCATTTTTTTAAGTTTATACGAAGTCCAACGTTGTTCAGTCGCCTGAGCACTTCCTGGAGCCGTAACAGATGCTCTTTGAATGTTGGACCTTGGATTTTTATGTCGTCGAAGAAAACGCATACTCCAGGAATATCCCTCAATGTATTTGAGATATACCTCTGCCAAATAGTTGGCGCTACTTTTGTGCCGAACATGAGTCGATTAACTTGGTAGTCCCCCATTATTGTTGAGATGGCCTGCATTTTCGCGCTTACTTCATCCATTGGCATGTGTAAATATGCCTCACTCACGTCCAGAGTCGAAAATAACTTCCCTCCTAGCATGGTCGTCGCAAAGATGTCTTCACAATCAGGAATTGGATAGTGATCGTCTTTTAGCACCTTATTTAGAGTCACTTTGTAGTCCGCACATAGTCGTATCGATCCATCTTTCTTTACAATCGGCACCACCGGTGTACCCCACTCACTGTATTGCATTTTTGTGATTATACCAGCCCTTTCCAACCGTTCAAGCTCGTTCGTCATCTTCTCTATCAAGGCATAAGGCACTCTTCTAGCGGCCACGTATATTGGTTTGACATTCTCCTCAACAAACAACTTTGCCTCGTAGTTTTTAATTTTCCCCACGCCCGGTTGGAATACTTCGCTGAACTGCATCTTTAGGTCACGTAATATCTCTTCCTTTTGGATGTGGGAATTGTTTCCACACAATTGATGTAAATTAGGTAATTTAACCTCAAACACTTCAAACCATTCTCTGCCGAAAATTGCATCCACTTTTCCTGGCATAATGTAAATATTGGCCCTTGCTTCCTTCCCACCGTAATTGACATGCATTGTACTGTACCCTACTGGATGAATCACCTCCCCTGTGTACGTCTGAAATGAAACATTTGATTTAAACCACTTTTTCTCTGGCCACGAATTAATAAATTCTTGCTGCGAAATGGATGACACTGCTGCGCCTGTGTCTAGTTCCAGCTGTTTTGTAACCCCGTCTATTATCAGCTCTAGCATAAGTTTCTTAGGTTTTCTCCTCTCCTCCGGCAGCACGCATTCGCTAATATTGTTGATATAGTACATCTCCCCGTTTCCTTCCGCAGGTAATGTGATAGGCTGCAGCTGATTTTGATTATTTGTCTTCCTAATGTTTTGCTTGCTGGTCGAACCTGCCTGTGACCGCAAATTTCCCATGCATACGCGGGCCAGATGTCCACTCTTCCGACACTTCGAGCACACGGTTCTAATGTGCTTGCATGCATTTGCTAGGTGATCCTTATCACCGCAGCGAAAACAAAAACTGGTTTTGTTATCTGGCCTACGAGTCACTTGTTGTGTTGACGGATGAGAGGTTCGTTTAGATTTATGTGGGTGTGACCTCGATAGCTGAATTTGATGGTTTGCTGCAAAAGTTGTTTGCAAGTTTTGAATCTCTTTGGAATCTTTTTGCGCTGATTCCATTGCCAGAGTACTCTTCACGCAATCTGTGAACGTGTTTTTTGGCTCTTTCAGTTGAATTAATTTCTCCAACCAGTGGCCATTTCTGAGGCCGCTTATAAATTGTTGTCTCAGGTGTGCATCTGCTGTCGATGCTTGGCAGGCCGCACATTTGAACTCACAGTTTTTGCACATTTTCTTGAGATCTGCGACAAAATTTGAAATGCTTTCCCCCTCATGCTGAATACGTTTAGTTCTGCTCTGCAATTATGCTAGGGGATGGGTGCAAATGATCTTTCACCAGTTTAACAAGTTCATCATACGGTTTGGTTTTGGGGTCATCTGGACTTGTTAGATTGCAAAGAAGTTGCAAGGTCTTCGGCCCTATTGCATGAATTAACCAATCCCTTTTACTAGCTTTATCTTCGTTGCTGGTCCCAGTAATTTTCTTTAAGCTAAAGAAATTCTCCAGTCTTTTGATGAAAATGTCCCAGCTTTCGTTGTCCTCGTTGAAGCTTTCTAGTTGGATTACTTCCTTTTGTGGTTGACCGGCACTGTTGCCCTGAATCGCACTTGTAACCGCTGCTAACAGAGCTTGTAATTGATTTGCGTCCATTAGATTTCAGTTTTTCTTTATAATTCTCCCGAAATTTATGTAAAATCCCATCCTCGTCGCCACTGTTGTGTATTCAGCGTACCTGTAGGCTTCCAAAATGAAACAGAGCAATTATATTTCAGAGATTTATTCAATAACTTTAAGAGATATATATAAAGGAGAAAAAGAATCCGAGGTTACTCCCTGGGTTGGCTGCCAGCGCAAGAAGAGGTTAAAAAGGGACCATGTGTCAATTTGACATCTAGACGGAAGTGGAGATATGTCGATCAGTATTCCCGTACCGGTGCGCTGATATCGCTTAATGTTATCGTTCAGGAATACACAACACGAGTAAGAGGAGAAGCAGAATTAGCAGCGCGACGATCCATGGGTAGTTGTTTTGTAGGTTCAACGAACTTTGCGTTTCTTTGAGCGCGAGTTGAATCACGAATGTCTCGACTGATATTCAAGGGCGTTGCATTAGAATTAGAATTTATTAATGTGCTTTTAGGTTTAACAGATTCTAATGATGATAAACCAATCTTTTTAATTTCATTAATGTTATTTTGAAGGAAAATAGAAAGATCACTCATTTTTTGTATGCATAATAGCAGTGGGGTATTTATACAATTTTCACACTTAAAGAAAATGTTAGCATTTGTTTTTATAACTTTAACTTCATTTTTATGTATTAAATATGCATTGAGTGCAATTATGTATTTTTTCATAATAAAAAAAATACTCTTTAGGGTAACTTTTTCCTGGCGATTGTATTTTTTAATTTTTCAAAGTTCATTGTAACTTAAAAGTTACGATCATAAAACGTTTTTCAACCCTGGCTTGGATACTGCAGGGCGGAAAGCTGAAAGCTTGAGAAGTTTGATTATTAGTATTGCGGGATGATTTTTCTGTTGTACCCACACTTTTCTATGGTGATGAATTATGAATTGGAATTAAATAAAAGTATACAATCGGGTATACTACTACTGAAATAAATTTGTTTCGCTCCAGTAATGAGGTCATGGTCACACAGATTAAACGCTAGGTTACGTTTTTATCATCAAGTCGAACTGCTGGACATGCTATGGAATTCTAGCCATTACCTATTCTGTGCCAAAGTAGGCCTAGTTCGACGTAATTTTGTTTTTGTGTCTAAATGGAATGGAAGCTCGAGTTAAGAATGTTGACTTTAGCCCCTTCTTATTTTCACTTCTCCCCTAAACCGTTAATAAAATGTGTGTCACAATTATTAATTAGAAAGCAAATTCCGCAAAATTCGTAAAGTTTTAGCTGGAAAGAACGTTTATTATTTCTTAAAAAGCATGTTATATATTTAGGAGAAAGTTATGAATTTCGAATTCATGGTCGAATACTAAATATTTAAGTCAAGGTTAATCAATTAGGTTATACAATTTTTTTTTCATTGTTCTCCCAAATTGAGATTATTTTTTGTTCGTACTAACTACCATAGGTACCTAGTCAAACAAAATCTGACTTTGAAGTCTTCGTAAAGATTGAGTATTATACAGTCACATACTGCATAAGCATACATAACACACGTGGTCTGATACTGTGTGTTCCCAACAATCAACACAATGTGAATGGAAATCAAAACACTGAACACGAAGATGTGGAGGAATGCGTATTATGTGCGTTGGACTAGTTGCATGAATATGCATTTTAAGGGCGTAAATCTTGGCCTAAATAATATTCACAGCAATTAGCTGCAAGGGAAATTTTTTGCAAAAAACACAAAAACTAACTAATAGAGGAAAGATTGTAAATATATAACCAACTGAAAATAATTGTAAGGGTCACTGACCCAATGTACACAACAGCTGGTTTCTAATATATAGAGCACCGAGATTACTGCAGTTCTCGGTAAAGAAAATTAGATCACTCGCTATTAGATCGCCAAGCAATGCGGAAATAAAGTTAATAACGTTCACCAAACGAGTTTTCTTGTATTTCCCATTGCCAACCGCCTCTTGTGCAACAAAGAATCGATGTCAATGAACATCCCCTTGCAGCAATTCGTTTAGCTAAGGCAAAACCCTAAAACAAGCAAATCGTATCAGTTAAGACTAAATGCCACTCAAATTAACATAATTAGTTTTTACATAATAATAACAGTTGGCGTTGGTCCGTAGGGACCCAAGGCCTTGCTTCCCACAACCATTCGTTTTGTGTGAGTTTCATTTTTGGAACGAATGGAAGGGATCTACAATTTTATGCCGATTCCAAACGGCTAATTGAGAAGCTCTAAAGACAGGTGTACTCTCGGATGTTTGTCAGACGTTCGCGAGAGCTGGCGCAATGGAAAAAACCCTAAGTTGGAATTTGGGTTTTTGCAGGATTCGACTCTGGGAACCCTCGTTTAGTAGTCCAACACACTACATTTACATTTACATTTTAAATTCATTTTTATTAATTTCTTTCTTTAAACTTACATGCTACACAAAAACGATTAAATCTTATTTAAAACTAACATTTATCTTATTCTAGCTTACTGGCTGTCAGCGAGCACTCTAAACTTATCAATATCCTTAAAATTATTGCCTTTCGGCCTTAAATCTATCTATATCTATGATTTGTTTTGTTTTTTTAAATTTAAAGAAACTTTAGAAAACTTGAATTCTTTATTATTGTTTTATTTTGTTTAAAACTACTTCCAACACACTAACCACTAAGCCACTGCGCCTAGTTTTTACATAAATGTCTTAAAAAACAATCGAATAAAATTATTCCTTTCACTTGGTGGACAAGTTTTGCAAGTGCCGTTTGATTTGTTGGTTTAAACGTATTTGGAATGCATGTTGCGGACTCCAATTAATCATTCGTAATTTATATGAAATCGAAGGAATGTTACCAGCGGTTTCATTTGAAAAGTTTACTTAAAAAAAGAGAAAAATGCGGAATTTTCGAGTTGCATTCCGGTCTGCCGCAGCTTGTTTATTTTGGACTGTTTTTTTTACAATACCACTCAATAGTTTTATTCACACTATAGAAAATCTATATTTATCAAAAGTTTCCAAATACTCGCCGAGAGATATTTTAACAAAAAGTCCTCAACGGATTATCTTGAAATAATAGAGAGAAAAAAAGTGTTTGTTTGTTATAGAAGCATTTTGGAATCTCACAAAGTTAAAATATATTCGAAGTATATAGGTATTCTAAATAGTCGATCATTTTGTTCTATATTAAAAAACTGTCAGCTACATAGATGGAATTAACGGGAGTAAGGTGATGTCGTCAACTGTTCAACCGCATAAATTACAAATTTGACCTGCATGTATTACAAAAATGTCTTTATTGTTGCTTGGATGTACATATATGTATAAACATGTACATGAGTGATTTGTTGCAACTTTCTTCAAATTGGTTTGGAATTACTGCCACACTGTTCTGAAATCACATAGATAGGTACCATTGTAAAAATATGTTTTACTTCTTTATATGATGGTCTAACTAAATAAATTCCTCTTCACCGCACGCGTTCTAATATTTTTCATTTGTTTATTTGTTTACCACTTCTCTAGGGATAAAAAATAAATTAAACGGTACAACAGCGCCACGAGATGCTTGCAGATAGGTTTCTTTTATGTTAGTATGTTTGTTTCGCGGGTGTTAAGTGTACTGATAGGCAGGGCCGTCGAGAGAAAACTCGGGCCCAAACGAGTTTTATTTCCTAAAATGTTTATATACTCGCATTCAAATGAATCAGAGTGTTATTTCAAGTGACCTGTATGGAATAGGAATCACATTTTTGTTGTTACAAATTTTTCTTTATTTTATTAAATAAAAATATAATTTCGTAGCAAGTCCTGAAACAGGATCTTGTGAAGATCACGAGCGATTAAAATTGTCTATACTTGCAAGGACGCTGAAGGAATTTTCAGCACTGGTTACAAAACAGGTATGGTGGAAAATACACGCAGAGCAACACAAACATTTGGAAAAGTCGTATCCCAGCTCTGCGAAAAAAACTGTATTCAGGAAAGTCAAAATTAAGAGGTTGACTTCGTATGTATATGTTCCAATTGGATAAACTCTTCTTTCAATTCTTCAGATACATGTCTCAGTTTCCTCTATTGTTAAATATTCCAACAAAAAGGAAAAAATATACATTTTGTATTGCATCAAACCGACTAGAAATTGCACAGTATTCGAATTGGAGATAAAACTCTGTAGATTTTGAATTTCAACGTTAGTAGTTACTTCTTAGCTTCTCATATACTCATTTCATTTGCATATTAAGAACAAAAAAAAAAAATGGTCGCACACTGCAGATGGTTTTTGATTTCGAATTTCCGGGCCCCTCATAAAAGTCGCGCCCGTGGTTGTGGGTGGCCTCCCCTCTCGACGACCCTGGTGATAACGTAACATGGGGTTACTTTGCTCCGTGTTTTGCACTATTTTTAGAAACCTCTTAAAAATGGTAAGCATATAATTTTGACCCATTTTTTTTTCATCCTGTTTCATTAATAAGATGTGAGATAATGGTTTTATGCTATAAAAACTGTTTAAATAATAATTAAAAAGGTTTTTTTTTTTTGGTGTTGAAAAATGGGGGAAAGTTGTCCAAGGGACGGGGTTACTTTGCTCCATCCTGAAACTCTTAACTGTTAACTGTATTTCCTTTATATAAAGAACAGGAGAAAAGTTAGTATTGTGTTTCAATACCACTGATATCTTTATCTGATATCTATCAAAAATAGAAAAAAAAATAGAGCCTTTTTATAATCCAATTAGATGCATAAATTAAAGATTCAAAATAAAAAACTACATTAATTGTACTTGAACAGGTTTAATAAAAAACTTCATTAATTCTACTTGAATAAGTTAAAAAAAACATAAATAACAAATTTTTAGAAAACAATAATAATTCACTTTTAAAAACAACAAAAACACAGTAATATAGAAAATTACTAGGTTTCTGCTCTGGAGCAAAGTATTTACCTAACCCCAAAATCAAAAAAAAAAAATATGCATTTTCATATGGTCAAAAAAAAACATTATTATTTAGGTATTTACTAAACAAACAAACGCCATGCGTAAAATATTATCAAAATATTAAAGATAGAAAATCTGTACTTATGTACTTTGTTTAAGATCACACAATTGTTCGTACATACGAAATTTTGCATACATTTACTACGTGAAATACACGTTTCAATTGCTGCTTACCAACAGCCGGTAGACGGTCCGTTGCAACATGTGGCAGATTTTATGTTTGTGTGTGTACATTACGGTAGATTCGGTTTGTAGAATGTTAACTATCTGAGCGTAAATCAACAAACCAACTCTTTTTGTCTATATGCCACTTCCAGAAGGTACATGCGTTCTATGGGCCCATTTTAATCAGTGGTAAATTCGATTCATTTCTCTATGTTGTGATTTTTCAATTTCATTTTAAATTCATTTTTATAACAATCATTCATTAAACTTATATGCTAGACAAAAACGATTAAATCTTATTTAAAGCTAACATTTATCTTAATCTAGCTTACTGGCTCCAACCGAGCTCTCTAAGCTTAACTTTATTCTTAAAATTATTGCCTTTCGGCCTTAAATCTATCTATATTTAATTTTGTTTGTTTTTTATTTTTCAAGAAACTTTGAAAAACTTGAATTCTTTATTTTTGTTATTTTATTTATTTAAAACTACTTAAAACTACCTAAGCTACTTAACCTAAATTACCTATAATCAGGGTGGTGAGCAATCACATCGATTGGTCACCATCCTTAATCGTGTCCATAGGCGCCTGATAGCCGCCCACAAGGGTTCATCAGTGCCACCGAGACTCGAGCGAGGCTATAAGCGGTGGGCCGGTCTCTTCTAACTACACAATAATTTCTATAGCCCAATTTGTGCTTCGGGGATAGCTTAGTTTCGCTAACCAGAAGCACATCTTTTCGGCTTTCAACAAATTGGAAAGATTGATCCTTCTCTCGATCCGGATTAGTGAATTAACATTCACCGCAAATATCTTTAAGTTTACCTCGTCCAGCGTACCCATCATATTTATGGCGCGGCAGACTCCGCAAACAGCGTCGAATAGATAACGTCTATTCGAGCCGCTTGCTCGTTTAACTGTTTCTGGAAATTATCGATCTTTCCGTGCAATGACAGAAGGATCGATTTCAAGTCCACATCCGCTTCCGGTGTAGGAGCCTTCGGCGCGCTTTTTGTCATTGTGCTACCCTGTCCAGTTACCATTTGGGCAAAGGACACATTGTGTGCAACAAAATTAGAGAACGAGCGACTCTTTCGACCCTACTCTTCTTCGGACCTCTGTTTTCGAGCCTGCACATTCTGTTTGACCTGCTGATACTTGTGACATCCCTTGTAACTAGCAGGATGCCCTGAGCTCTTGCAGAGTACACACGAGAGCTGGCCCCGATCTTCTACCCTTTCGCCTAAAGCACATTCGCCATGTTTGTGGTTCTTGTTGCACTTGACGCATCTGAACTGCATGTGGTAGTTAGCTGCAACGTGCCCGAACCTCTGGCAGCGCATACATCGTACATGATCTGACCTCTTTAATTTTTCCCAACAAACTGCATGATAGTACAGGAATCTGATCCTTTTCAGACTATCAATTTTGCTGTCGGGTGTTAGTTGTACCAGAAAGAATGGTAATTTGCGGCTACCACCCCTGTCCGCAGGCGAGGAAAACGGCTTTACCCCCACGAACTCGAGGTCAGCGCACTCATAATTTGTAAGCTCCTTTTCGAGCTCCTCTATTTTTATGTTAGGGTCGATCCCCTTAAGCAGCACAGTTTGCCTTTTTTTCTCCTTTTGGAGTGTACGTGAAGTACTCAGTTTCCACTTTCTCCAGAGCGGTGCGTACTTTTTTGTGCTCCTCCATATTTGTGCACATGATAATAATGTTTTGTGGCGTTTAGCCTTTTAATATAAAAATCCTTAGTGACTAGCCTACATAACCTAATACTATCACTAATATCCAAATAACTTACATTTATTTTCCCCCACTGGGACTCGAACTCGGCTCCTCTGCGTCAGAGCCGAAGACTCATTTTTTTTTACATTTTAAATTCATTTTTATTTTTACTTTCATTAAACTTACATCCTAGACAAAAACGATTAAATCTAAATTAAAGCTAACATTTGTCTTAATTCTAGCTTACTGGCTCTTAGCGAGCACTCTAAACTTAACTATATCCTTAAAATTATTGCCTTTCGGCCTTAAATCTATCAATATTTATTTTTGTTTGTTTTTTATTTCCAAGAAACTTTGTAAAACTTGAATTCTTTTATTATTTTTTTACTTACAACTACTTAAAACTACCTAAGCTACTTAAGCTAAATTACCTATAATCAGGGTGGTGAGCAATCTCATCGATTGGTCACCATCCTGACCGCGTCCATGGTCGCCTGACAGCCGCCCACAAGGGTTCATCATTACCACCGAGACTCGAGCGAGGCTATACGCTTCGTTCGAGTCTCGGTGGCACTATCATGCTGGCTAGCCCGGCA
Source organism: Cheilosia grossa (assembly GCA_963082955.1). Classification (NCBI taxonomy): domain Eukaryota; kingdom Metazoa; phylum Arthropoda; class Insecta; order Diptera; family Syrphidae; genus Cheilosia; species Cheilosia grossa. The sequence goes on along the minus strand of OY720144.1, from coordinate 49,562,358 downwards.
CCTCTCAAGGACCCCCTACTCTAAGCCTTAACCTACAAACTTAATCTAGCTTAAAACTAGGGAGGATGCTACGATAGTAGCGCACCGGCCCGGGAGAGCGTATCAACCCTCACCTCTTCTTTAAGCCACCAAAATTCGGTGAACTGCTTTACCGTATCGACCCTGTCCCGATCCGCAATTGCGGTGCTAAAACGGAGGAGCTCCTGAGCATTGGCGGCATACCCGTCGTGGATGAGCCGCTTATCCCTCGCGCCGCGGTGGCTGTGGTACAATACCGGCACACCATCTTTTGTCTGGACTAACCCTTTCATGTCAACATGAAGAAATGCCTCAGGCGGGATAAAGCCAGACCGAAGCGTACTCTCGTGGTACATTAAATTGGGGTAGTAAGCCCCTGAGATCAGGTTATTATCGCTGGCCATCGCCCTTGCGACGTGCCTCCGAATCACCTTAATAAGGAAATTGTCAATCCTATTCAGTCGAGCCCCATTGTATAGGGTCCTGTTGGGATAGTATTTTATGTACTGCGATTCAGGAGTTCTAAACAACCCTAGACAGGCCCTGAGACATTGTCTCTCAAACACCCGAATCTTTTCCATATAGAACGGCGCTATATTGAACCACATAGGACAGCCATAAGCGATGATAGGCCTTATAAGGGCCACGTAGCAAATGACCTTCACCCTAGAGTCAAGTTGACTGCTGCGAAACAGTCTCCTTGTCAGAGCGTAGGCCCTCTTAGCCCCAGCCAGACAAGCAGCTATATGTTTGTCAAAATACAGATACTGGTCGAGCCAGATGCCAAGATACCGGACCACGTTTTTCACCGCCAACGGCTGCCCCTGCTGTCCAACAATTGTTAATTTTCTCCAGTTTTTTCTGGTATCCCCAGAGGCCCCAGCCAATGTTGTTCTGAACAGTATTGTTTCCGATTTTTGGAAATTGATTTTCAACTTCCAATCATCGCAATACCTCTTAATTTGGTCGAAGTCACGCTGCAGAAGGATATTTATGACCTCGATTTTTGGTCCTGACCTGTACGCCACTAAATCGTCCGCGTACGCTATAGCATGTCTGAGGGAACCCACCAGATCACTTGTGTAAATATTAAACAGGACCGGAGAATTCACTGCTCCCTGTTGTAAGCCGTTTTTAATTTCGAAAACCCTGCTTGAAGTCACGTTGCCAGCTTTGACAACGAACTTCTTTCCCATAAGCATGTCGTAAATCATATATAGCAAAGGTTTTTGAATGCCCAATCTGGTCAGCTTATAGAAGAGCCCCTCCAACCATACGGTATCGAAGGCCTTCTCAAAGTCGACCAGGCAGGCACCCGTGCATTGTTTCTTACTCTTATTCCACTGAATGTCGGAAACCAGTTTCGACGCGGCATGAATAGTGTCATGCCCCGCTCTGAAACCAAACTGGTTGTCCGGAATGATCTTATTTTCCTCAACCCATTTCAAAAGAGATCTATTGACGACTTTCTCGAATACCTTGCTAACATTCGGAAGCAAACTAATTGACCGGAGATTAGCAGGGTTCGTCCTATCTTTATCCTTTTTCGGGATAGGGTGTACCACCGCTATTTTCCACTGCTCCGGATAATATGCATTATTCAGCGCATTGTTAAATAGTGTGGCGAAGATATCTATCGCCTCTAACGGCAGGTGTCTTAATACGACGTTTGGGATACCGTCCACTCCCGCCGACTTTTTGTTTTTAAGTGATTCAAAGATGCACCGAAGTTCATCCCTACTCACGAACAGATGAGTATTTTCATCGGCGACTGTGCCGTTTGCACGGTTGTCGTCATTGAACCCGGTGAAACCGTTGTTCTCGGACCGCCAATCTTGAATTTCGGTCCGCAGATAAAAGTGGTTAAGAAAGGCCCTCTCCTCGAGGTCGCGGTTACGGCAAACAGGGTTGTTCACCGTATACACAGTCTCAAAGAAAGCTCCCATCAAATTCACCCTCTCCTGCGGGTCTTCGACCACGAAAAAACCGTCGTTCGAGTCAGCACTTTCCGGGCTTATGCCAGCAGTCAGTAGTGTCTGTCTGTTCTCGTTCGTCCGAGGTATTCGAACACATGAAATGTCGTTATGATCCTTCCGCCTGAACAGTTTATTTATTTGCGGGAACATTTTCGGACTACTGGATTTTATAGCCCGAATTTTATTGCCCCAATACAAACTTACAGATTTTCTGTAATTTTCGGAGATCAACTGTTTCAAGTTTTTGATCATCGAATTCAGTGTTCTTAACTCGGGATCGTTCCTGTCAGTGAACTGTCTGTGTAGCCGTTTAAGCCTCGAGAGCAGTCTACTTTTATGTCTGTACAGAGCATCGATTGTTGCGTTTCGATACTTTTCAGTTTGTTCTTCGTCCGTGGAACGTCCTACCCGAGGGATAGTCCGCTCCATTGTCTGTTTGATGACGACATTCATTTGCCGTAAATGATTGTCGATTTCATCGTTTGTTAGGTTCCTGTTTGTCGGTGGGTCGATCTCGCATGAGCGTATGTCGCGTTTTAACACTCTGGAGAAGCGCGACCACTGCGCTTTTCGGTAATCGAAAGAACGCACTTGGTCGTACTGCTCCAGCTGCGTCTGCTCGTTCGGGATCCGTATTACGGCGGCAAGTCCGTAGTGATCACTATCGTACTCAACCGTTCGTAAACAGTTCCGCGTGCTTAGATCAATGTTTGTTAGTTCCAGTCTTTCGTCAACTAGCGCCAAGTCCAAGAAAGAACCATCTCTAGGGAAAGACGGGATATCCGTCGCGTACAACTCGAGTTTGTACTCAATCATATTATGACGCCACCAGTCGTGAAACTGGTTGCCTCTAGGGTTCGGAATATCATTTCCCCATGCCGCATGTTTAGCATTGAGGTCTCCGCCCAAAAAGTAATAATTATCTTCCGATTGAAGCTCTAAGCAACGAAAAAGCGTCTCGATCTCATTTAAAAATTCAATGCGTCGAGGAGATTCCGGTGCGTAAAGCGACACCACATACACCCGCCTCTGGGTATTGAGGGGAATGCATACGATGCATGCTTCCAACACCTGGAACCGGCGCACTTCCCCGCTATATATAACCTTATGGCGCAAGCCTTTACGTACTAAGATAGCGACACCACCTCCCTGTGTGGAGTTGGGCCGGTCTCTTCTAACTACACAATAATTTCTATAGCCCAATTTGTGCTTCGGGGATAGCTTAGTTTCGCTAACCAGAAGCACATCTGGCTTTTCGGCTTTCAACAAATTGGAAAGATTGATCCTTCTCTCGATCCGGATTAGTGAATTAACATTCACCGCAAGGATCTTTAAGTTTACCTCGTCCAGCGTACCCATCATATTTATGGCGCGGCAGACTCGGCAAACAGCGTCGAATAGATCATGTCTATTCGAGCCGCATGCTCATTTAATTGTTTCTGGAAATTGTCGATCTTTCCGTGCAGTGACAGAAGGATCGATTTCAAATCCAGATCCGCTTCCGGTGTAGGAACCTTCGGCGCGCTTTTTGTGATTGAGCTACCCGGTCCAGATACCATTTGGGCAAAGGACACATTGGGCGCAACAAAATTAGAGAACGAGCGACTCTTTCGACCCTTCTCTTCTTCGGACCTCTGTTTTCGAGCCTGCACATTCTGTTTTACCTGCTGATACTTGGGACATCCCCTGAAATTAGCAGGATGTCCTGAGCTGTTGCAGAGTACACACGAGAGCTGGCCTCGATCTTCTACCCTATCGCTACCTAAAGCACATTCCCCATGTTTGTGGTCCTTGTTGCACTTAACGCACCTGAACTGCATGTGGCAGTTAGCTGCGGCGTGCCCGAACCTCTGGCAGCGCATACATTGAAGTACACGATCTGACCTCTTTAATTTTTCCCAACGTACTGCATGATAGTACAGGAATCTGATCCTTTTCAGACTATCTATTTTGCTGTCGGGGGTTAATTGTACCAAAAAGAATGGTAATTTGCGGCTACCACCCCTATCCGCAGGCGAAGAAAACGGCTTGACCCCCACGAACTTAAGGTCGTCGCACTCATAACTCTTGAGCTCGTTTTCGAGCTCCTCTATTTTTATATTGGGATCGATACCCTTAAGCAGCACAGTTTGTCGCTTTTCTCCTTTTGGAGTGTACGTGAAGTACTCAGCTTGCGCTTTCTCCAGAGCGGTGCGCAACTTTTTGTGCTCCTCCATGTTACTGCACATAATAATGTGCTTGTCGGCGTTAAGCCTTTTAATATAGAAATCCTTACAAATAAACCTACATAACTTAATGCTATCGCTTATTTCTAGATGACTTACGTTAATGGGTGGTATTTTCTGTTTTTTTATCTGTTGTTGTTGTTGTTGTTGTTGCTGCGGCTGCTGCTGCTGCTGCTGATTCTGCTGCTGTTGTTGTCTCTGCTGCTGCTGTTGCTGCGGCTGTTGTCTCTGCTGCTGTTGCAGCGGCTGCTGCTTCTGTATCTGTTTTTGTTGTTGTTGTTGTTGTTGCTGCAGTGGCTGTTTTTTTGCCAGCTGCTTCTTCTGTTGCTGTTGTTGCTGCTGCTTAAGCAGTGCTTGTTGGTGTTGCTGCTGCTTAGCTTGTTGTTGTTGCTCAGCTTGGAGTTGCTTTCGCTGGCGTAATATCTCTCTTTTTGCGAGGAGCTCCTCGATCAGACGATCAAGCTGGGCTTCCTCGTCTTCTACTTCTTCATGTTGTTGTTGTTGTTGTTGCTCCGCGTCGTCTACGGCGTCCAGTAACTCTTTGTATGAGTTACCTTCGCCCTTATATCTTCCCTCGCCACCCTCGGACTCGTACGAGTAGCTGAGAGAGTCGTCGTCTGTCTCCCGTGCTGACGAGGTTGCACGTGACGTCGTCATCTCCTCTGCCTTCGACTTCCTCTTGAATTGAAGGTTTGGTGTCGGCTTCAGTTTTCTTCGTCTTTTTGTCGCTTCTGTTGACTGTACCTTTGTCAATGCTTCGGTACTTGTGGATGGTGCGTCCATGGTTGTTGTTAGTGCTGGTGCTGCTGACGCACTTATTGTGATTGTTGATGCTGCTGCTGTAGTTGTTGTTGTTGTTGTTGCTGCTTCGACTTGCTGCAGACTTACTTTGACCTGCTTGGTCACGCGAGTTTCGTGGTGGAGGAATTAAAAAGACAAATCGAGACAATTTTTGTATTCAAACTTTATTCTCTCCCGGTCGGAGCTCAACTGCTTTATTCTACCTTAATCTAATTTACTACCTCTCTTCGTATCATCGGCATTCAACGGAAATGATGTGAATGACCGAGTTGCATTCGTAGCTGCAAATCACCAAGCAAGCGGTTTTGCTTTTGCTTGAATTGCATATGCAGTTGGTAGGTCATTCACAACGGCATCAGCATTTCCGTTCATTCTGCTTAGGTATGTAACTCCTCCTCGCTTTAAGTCAGAAGTCTCCGGCTTCATGTTATTAATTATGCTTATCTTTTGATTTTTTGTTTTCCAAGATACATAAAGGAACATACCTACAGCCATAACGATTATTATTATTATTATGCTTACATTGGTACCATACATTACATTTTTGTGGTATTGCAGTTCCTTAATTTGTTTTAGATTTTCTACATTATTCATTACAATTTCATCAAATTTAATTGGTTTGACAAACATTTCCTTAACATTATTTTTTGGATAATAATACTTATCAGTTACAGTGATTCTCCTATTATAAAACTTATTTTGTTTTATTTCTAAAGTACAATTATTGAAATTGATTAAATAGTTTCCTGTTACATTTATAATTCTGTTATCACAATTTTGCGATATAATTTCATTGTTGATATTTATTAACAAAATAGATTCGTCATCTAATTCTTCGATGCTCGTTACATTATTATAAACTAATGAGCATACTTCATGAAAAATACAATTTTTGCTGTGTTTTAAATGCTTAAAATGAACTTGTTCTTTATATTCGTTCTTATTAATTCTTCTGATTCATTAATTTGAAAACCATTGGAATTTGGTATCGGCTTGATTAATTGTAACTCCGTTACTATGTAATTTACTGGTATTTTTATTGCAAATATCAAACAATCATTTTTGTATTCCATTACTCCAGCTTTTAACAGTTTTAATTTATGAAAATCTACATTATAATAGTCTAATTCCTCTATTGTTAACATACTGGGATGAATTAGATTGTTTTTAGTTGCCATGATGTTGTCAAGTAATTGATTTACTTTATTTTCTAAATATCTTAATTTGGTTTCTTGATCCAGAAATAAAATTTTGTAATTTAATTCTTTAACTATGTCGTTTGTAATGTTATATGATTCTAAGATTTTTTTTCTATCGTTTTCTATTAGTATTTTCAAATCAAGTAATGTTTTGTTGAAATGGTCGTTTATTTTAATTTGCTTATTAAGACCTTCAATAGCTTTATGGTTATTACTGTCTGTTACCTGTAAATGGTCTGCTATGTCTTGTCGATCAGCGTCATCCATTGTTCCGTATAACCAGTTTTGAGCTCTGCCTACTATATTTAATAAACCCCTTTTTTGTCTATTTGATTTAGTTATTGTTCTTAGTTTAGTTTTTACTAACTGAATTTCTGAGTACAGTGCAATCGAATCTTCTAATTTTAAGTGTGCTAAGTTTAATGATAATTGATCTAAAACTTTCATCATTTCAGATGGGTTTATTATATGTAAGATTGTATCAGTATTATTCGCTATCTCTACTTGTTTGATTCTTATCTTAACATACCCGCTCTCTTCTTGTATTGGATGTACCTGCAGTAACCCTTGCACTGCAACTATCTTCATCATTAGGACTATTAATATTACCTGTAAATTTATAAGCTCTTTTAATATTAGATAGATGTACATTTTGTAATGGATATTTTCTGAAATACGGTTCATTCTTATGCCTAACTCTCTTATAATTTTTAATATATCCTTCATTTCTGTTTTCTACATAATTTTCTCTTTTCCTATTTATTCTTTGACAGGTTTTTATTTTTTTTCGTTTTAGTTTTTCTACTAATGGGGTTACATCTGTCATTGAACTGGCTCTTCTTGGAGTCATTTCAATAGCTGAATGGTATCTATCGTTATAATTTCCTATAGATTTTTGTATTTTTTGTTCTACTGACATATCCTCTCCTATGGCTTGAATCTTTTCTATTAATGTGGAATGAAGTCTTTCTATATCCGCATTTCCAGTATGACTATTGGGTTTGGTCCAATGAATTTCTATTCCTTTGCCTTGTAAATACTTTATAACTTGTTCTGATTTAAATTCATTATCCATAATTATTTTTTTTGGTTTATCAAACGTTGCTAGATATCCTTCTAGTATAGCAATTTTCTTAACCCAGTTCCTTTCATTAATTAAATAAGCAACGGCAAATTTTGTTAATTTGTCGATAATGGTAACAAAAGTTTGCTTTTTATAATGAAAAATGTCTAAGTGTATTATTTCATTTTTATCGATTGGTGTTTCGGTTATGTTTAACATAGGTTTTATGGGATTTCTGTCATATTTTATTTCTTGGCATTTGCTGCAATTGTTTATCACAAGCTGTATATGTTCATGCAATTTAGGATAAAAGATTTTGTCTTTTAATGTCTTATAAGTTTCATTTATGCCACTATGTAATGACTCTTTTGTATGATACAAAGATATTTGTTTATGACATTCTTCTTCGTTTTCCATCTCTTGTGCTTTTTTTGTTGCTTTCCTAAATTTTATTCTATGATTGTCGGAGAATAGTTCTATAATAAGCTGCTGTATTTTGTTATAATCACTATCATACACTTCTGAATATATTCCGATATGTCCTGGTTTTACATGTCTTTTTAATATTTCTTTAATTGAAACTTCTTCAATTTGGGGATTGATTTGTATAATTCTTCTTCCATGTGAAATCTGAATTTCCATACTTGGACTATAAGTAAGAATAATCTGAGTCTTATACTTATTTATTATTTCTTCTCTTATACCTATGTGGTCTTGTAACTGTTCATCTACTGAATGCATTGTATCAGAATCAGACAGGTTTATATTGGATTCACTGCTATTCTGATCCTTTATCTGGGGGCTATTTTCTAACCTACTTAAGTAATCTGCCACCTTATTTTCTTTACCCTTGAGATATTCGATCTCATAATTATACTCCTGCAGTTGTAGAATCCATCTCTGGTTTCGTTGGGAAAACTCTTTTCCTTTATACCTAGAATTTAAATATTTTATTGGTGCATGGTCTGTAATTATCTTAAATTTTCTGCCATACAAATACGGTCTGAAATAATTCACCGACTGAACTATGGCCAAAAATTCTTTATCGGTTATGCTGTAATTTCTTTCGTGATTATTAAGTGTCCTTGAGAAAAAACATATTGGATGACCTTCTTGTGATAGAACAGCGCCAATAGCATAATCACTAGAATCCGTTGTGACCACAAATTCTTTATCGTAATTGGGAAATTTTAAAATAGGATGTGAAGATATCAACAGTTTCAACGTCTCAAATGCTTCGATGTACTGGGGATCGTTAGCGTTAATTTTTACATCCTTTTTTAAGTATTTTATTAAAGGATATGCTACTTTTGAATAATCTTTGATAAACTTCCTATAAAACCCAGTCATACCCAAAAAGCCTTTGAGTTGTTTCTCCGTTTTCGGAACTGCGATTCGAATGATATCCTCTATTTTATTGGGATTTGGCTTTAAGCCATCCTTCGTTAGAATATGCCCTAAAAAGGAAGTCTCTTTCTGCATAAAACTACATTTATCAGCCTGAATCTTTAAGTTATGAGCTGTTAGTATTTTGAATATTCTTTCCAGTGACTCCAGGTGTTCTTCCAGAGTGGTGGAGAATATGAGTATATCATCGAGATATACTACACATATTTTATTTATGCATTCCCGCAATATTTCATTTATTAAGCGTTGAAAGGTTGCGGGAGCATTTTTTAAGCCAAAAGGCATCCTTACATATTCGTAGAGGCCGTTAGGTGTTACAAATGCCGTCTTTTCAATGTCTTTTTCAGCTACTAAAATCTGATGATATCCTTTAGCTAGATCTAGTGAGCTAAAATATTGTGATTTTCCCAACTTGTCCAATATACTATCAATATTGGGCAGTGGATATTTATCATCAACTGTAACTTGGTTAAGCCTTCGATAGTCTACCACTATCCTGAATTTATTAACTCCTGAATTATCTTTTTTCTTTGGTATTACTATAATAGGAGAGCTATATCTACTTTTGCTTTTCCTTATTATACCCTGTAATTCCATTTCTTGCATTTGTTTTCTTACTTCTTCTTCATGTTGTGGTGGATATCGGTATATCTTTGAGTTTATCTGCTCATTTGTAGTAGTCCTAATTTCATGTACTATACTTGAAGTATTTGTTAGCCTGTCTCCTTCTTTATAGAATAACTTCTTGTATTTCCCCAATAACGAAAGTGTTCCATGTTTTTCTTGTTCATTTAAATGATCTAATTTTATATTTACCAAATCACTTTTCTCTAACATATTAACTTCATTTTCAATTCGTTTACTTAGAAATGGTATTCGTACATCATTGTTTAATAAGATTTCCTGATTTTCTATGTCTATTAGTCTAACATTCTTACTAACCCAATCCATTCCAATCAAAAAGTCGTATACTTTTAATATAATTAATATAATTATAATTAATCTTTACCCATCTCATTCTAGCATTCTCTGGTTGCTTAAATTCATCTGGGCATTTAGTTTTTACATATTCGGTGTTTTTCTTAACCTGTCCTTCTATAGTGCTAATATGGATTTGTCCCCCTAACTTTTCGTATATTCGATTTCCTACTTTGTTGGAGTTTAATAAACTGATTGTAGATCCTGTATCTACTAAACAAACATACTCTTCTTTATTGATTGTAAGAATGATATAAATTTTATTTTGATCCGAGGCTAGTTGATAAAAAAACTCTTTATCTGCTAATTGATTAATTTCATCAGTGTTAGTTATGGTATCAACATCCATAGGTTGTAACGAATTATTATTGTAATGTCTACGGTTTAAATTTCTGGACTGCTGATATGCAGAATTATTGTTTAAATGACCTCTTCTCTGTCCCGACCTATTGTTGTAATTATTATCGTTCAAACTACCCCTATTCTGTTCTACGGAATTACTGTTATTGAAGTTTCTTTGAGTTTGCCTTGAGTTACTGTGTTGATTAGTGTGATAATAATTATTATTATGTAGTGGAAGGTTACTGTGAATTGGTTTACATATAGATTGTTTATTTGATTTTTGTTCTATTAAGAGTTGTCCGAATATCTTCCAATGAAAATTTATCATGTAATTCGGCTGCTAAGGCCCCTGCTGTGATTTCTTTTATTTGCAATACTAGGAAGCTACTTAAATTATTTGCAACATTTGTTTGAAAATCACTAAAAATTGCACATTCTGCAATGTCACTAACAATAATTCTTATTTTATCACATAATTCTAAAATGGAACTTACTTTTAACAAACTGATCTCTTTCATAATCTGCCCTTGGTCCTTTGTCGCTTTAAAGTGAAGTTTCAATTTGTTCTTGCAGCTTTCCCAGGTCAATGGAGGCGATGTTGAGAGATAGTTTTTCGCTGATCCGCTGATCTTCTCGTTGTAGATGACGGTGTACACATCATGCCTCTGGTTCTCTGCATGTTCCAATAATGCTCTGTCTACTGAGGAAATAAATGTTGGCAGAGTTCCAGCACTTCCATCGAAGACAGGAAGATAGCGAAGTTCCTTTTCGAGTCTGCTCCTTAGTGTTACCGGTTGATTTTGACGGCTTAAAATCTCCGTTAGCATGGCTAAGCATTGCTCCGTTATATTTTGCGCCATTCCTCTGTTGATATCGAGAATTTTGTTTCTCAATATTTTTCTCTCCAGATTTTTTTTTTTTCTCTGTTGTGTTTTTATTGAAATGTAGTGTTCGTTTCTTCGTAATCTACTAAATTGTAGTTTAGATTACTGTGTTTCGCACTTTTTTTTTCACTTTCACACTTTAATAAGGTTCGTATCACTGGATTCTAATTCTACTGAACAGAATCCTACCGACTGCGCCAGTTTCGTGGTGGAGGAATTAAAAAGACAAATCGAGACAATTTTTGTATTCAAACTTTATTCTCTCCCGGTCGGAGCTCAACTGCTTTATTCTACCTTAATCTAATTTACTACCTCTCTTCGTATCATCGGCATTCAACGGAAATGATGTGAATGACCGAGTTGCATTCGTAGCTGCAAATCACCAAGCAAGCGGTTTTGCTTTTGCTTGAATTGCATATGCAGTTGGTAGGTCATTCACAACGGCATCAGCATTTCCGTTCATTCTGCTTAGGTATGTAACTCGCGTTTTGGCAACGGTGTATCGCCTTGCGGGACCTTGGACTGGTCAGCGTCCATCGCCTGATCGCCTTGCGGCACTTCCTCAATTGTCTGTGGTTTTATTTATTAATTTGACTAATAAAAATTAATCCCCCAATGGGAAGCGAACCTCGCCCTCTTAACACAAGAGCCGAAGACTTGCCTCTTAAGCCAAATGGCTTACACTTTCCTATCACTTCAAAACACTACTTAACACTTTACTTTCGCACAAGCTGCCTCACTAACTTAGTCGTCTGTCCACCACGGATGCTGAAGAGCGACTCTATGTTGTGAGTTGTGCATCCTGTGCTGCAACGACGAAGTTGTCATCAACATTGCAGCACTTGTATAAATACCGCAAACTACACTTGACAACATAATGAATCCGGAATTTTCCAACTCTACAAAATCATTCCCAAATATGGACACAAAAACAGCACCCAAATAGTAATCTGGCTTTACAGATTTCACCGATACCGCTTAAGTCATGTACTGATTGCTCTCCAGCTTCTAAGTTGTTGTTGGTACAATTTATTACACAACTGTTTGTATTCTGTTTCCTTCTTTTCTCATACGTTTTTCTTTTACTGTTGTAAGTTTCTTTAGGAAAAATTAAAATTTAAGAGTTCAGTCAAAGTTCGATCTTTATTAATTAAAGACATATTAAATAAAACATAAAAGAAGAGTGTTTTATTTTTATTCGGCCACGAACACATTACTGGCGAAGTCGGGAAACAAAAAATATATACGTATATTAAAGAAAAACGTGAACAATTAGCGATTTATGTAAATAGTTTCAAACTGAAAAAAAGAAGAAAATTTATAAAACAAAACGAACAAATTTATAAGAAAAAATCATATTAAAGTATGTTTTAAAGTGAAAAAAAACAAAACTAGCAATCCGGCAAATGTAGATCTGGAGCACCACATCAGCAAGAACAAAGAAGAAGAAAAAAAGGTATTTCAACATGGATTTATTTAATTAACCGACATACAAGTTTTCACGGGATTACCCGAAGAACTTTACTTATTTATAAAACATGTAGTACCTACATGTGGTCAAATTAGATGAGTTGCCAAAAAGTTTATTTGAATTAAGAAACTGCAAACATTATAAATATTATCTGCCTGTAGTGCCTGCTCTCATTTCACCTTTCCATTTTTTTTAGGACAAATTAAAGCAAATTTAGAATTCCTTGACGAACAAATTTTATTGGGAAATTTTTAGCCACCTATGGTTTTGTTTTATAGGTTTAAATAATTTTTAAGAAAATTTAATAACGTATAATAGGTATGTCTTGGAGAGTGAAGTGCATAATAACTGCCTGCAATGCAAGTGCCACGAAGTACCTATCCAGAGATAAAATTATTTATATTTCCTGATAAAGGAACTACAAAATATCAAATAAACATAAAATGAAAAAAAAAACATGATTTTCTTTTATTTTTTAGGTAGGTACACATAAATATAAAGTACAGGGTCCGCCAGATAACTTTTTCTTTTTTGAAAATGCTATAAAAAAAAACTACTGAATATTTTCTCAAATTTCTTTTTTTATTTGAAAGTACAATCCTTCCGGTTAGTAATTCAAATGGCTGCCTCGGCTGGCCATGCAGTAGCCTACACGATCGGTCCAATTTGTAAGCACATTATCGATTGTGTGCAGCTGTATTTCACCAATGGCTTCACGAATATTGTCCTTTAAAGCGTCAATTGTCTCTGGCTTGTCGGCGTGGCACTTATCTTTTACGGCACCCTACAAATAATAGTCCAACGGTGTCAAATCGCATCTCCGAGGTGTTCAAACAACATCAGCTCTGCGGCTGATAATGCGATCTTCAAAAACAGGGCGCAAAACATCGAGTGTAGCTTCGGCTGTGTGGCACGTAGCGCCGTCCTGTTGAAACCAAATGTTGCCAATATCCTCCTCTTCAATTGTTGTGAACAAAAATTCGTTCAACATGGCCCGATAACGATCGCCATTGACTGTAACGGCCACTCCTTGCTCATTTTCGAAGAAAAATGGCCCAATTATGCCTCTGGACCAAATTCCGCACCAAACAGTGACTCGTTTTGGGTATATCGGCTTTTCAATGTATGCGTGTGGGTTTTCTGTGCCCCAAATACGACAATTTTGCTTGTTTACATACACGCCAAGATGAAAATGAGCTTCATCTGAAAAGATCGGCATCTTCTCTGAGTCGATTTTCAAAGTAATGTCGCAATATTTTCCGGCGTTGTTCAAGCGTATACACAACCATATTCGTTCAGCGGAAGGATAAAACTTATTATATGTCGAATCAGACATGAGCTCATTCGCGAAATAAGCACTAGTTGGAAAAAAAAAGTTAGATGGCGGACTCTTTATGTATATTACGCAAAAAGAAAAAAATACAAAAACAAAAAAAAAAATATGAAATAAACATTTTTTGTTTATCACTTATTTAGTCCAATCTAAATAATTTTTATATTTTTATTTCAACAAGTAATTACCTATAGGTACACTTTCCTCCAATAAATACCTCTATTCTACTCTATATTTAGTCTTCCCATATTTATCCTTATTATTTTTGTATTACCTAAGTCTTAAACTATTAAAACTAAACGATATGCTACCTTCTTAATAAATCAATTTGAAACTTAATTGAGTGTAAACCCTATATAACGTATCAGAAAAGTATTTGGCCCTTTTTCTTTCTTAGCGAGTGTAATGTGAGATAAATCAACAATGGTCGATTTTTGTTCTTTCAATTGCGATTTTTTTTTTGCCTCAGGACATTTGCTTCATAATCACAAGCAAAATACAAATTTCTGTTTGTTGGGAATGGGAAAAGGGAATTGGGAACGAGAAGCATAGCATAAAAAGAAAGCAAGAAATTTCGTCACACAGAATATATTATTTGTGCACACACGCAAACGATTACAATATGCTTAATTGGCACTCAGGAAAAAGCTTTTATTTTGTGGGATAATCGTTGTTGGACGAAGAGAAGAGCTTTTTGTTGGACAATCGTTGTTGGACGATCGCAAGAAATGCGGACATCAGCTAACATGGGACTGCGACATCTGTATATTATATTATCTGTGGCTATAGGTAGGTATGTTGGGCTTGTGTCGCCATTGTCAAGTATGTTCTATCATATACATCTTCATTGCTTACATTGGTGTTATGTGCGTGTGATTTTTTCATAGCTCTGACTTGCCGATGGGTATTAATCTCAAGTCTCCAACTTAAATATGTTTAAATCCTTTTTTTTGTCGGCAGGCAACGGCAAAATCGATGCTGCTTAAAACAATGGCAACAAAAACTAACTCATACACAATAATAACCTTTGTAAATAGATACATAAGTCTGGCCACAGTAAGGTATGGAAATGGATAGTTACCTACCCACTACCTAATTTTAAAGAGCCATGTGCTGTATTTTGCTAAATGCTCCGTTCAATTCTGTCTTCTTCTAAAGGATTAACAAACAAAAATGTCGGTCAATGAAGTAGGTATTCTTTTAAGTAACGATGCGCATACGATCATGTGTAATGTGAGATAAATCAACAATGGTCGCATTCAATAAGGTGAGGTGTCAGGTCATACCTCATAGGATCTGTGCAATGATGTCGGAAAGAAAGGCAAAGCCTTTGATTGTGAAACACATCATTGAAATTATCTTCTCCTACTTTTTATTAAGTATACCTAGACAATCACAGCGCGCATTACGTTTAGTTATCACATTAACATTCAGTTATCGGGTTACTAGGTACATTGCAAAAATATATGAAGAATGATGTCCTAGCATAGCTTCTATTTGATCCCATGCAATATGTATCTTTATATAATTATAAATGAGCAAGAACTTGATTGCATCGTCTGGTTACCTAGTTTCTTAGTTTTAGAAATATGAGGCCGTCTAAATCAGTTTTCCATTCGAAATAGGTATATTCATACTTACTACTTATTTAGCTTAGATTGTGATCTACCTAATGATTCTGCCTATGTCAAAATAATAAAGTTACACATCTACGCATACCAAATTGGAATACAATCATCCCCAAAAGCTTATAATAAAGGCTCATGCCCCGCCCTACCTACCCATCTGAAATATTTGAATGGGTAATATCATCTGCCAACTAGATTGAATAATAATATCATTGTATTTGATTGGCCTAAACTATTGGTTGTTTAATATCATACAAGCATGTTCAACCGTCATCCATAGGTAAATTCTAAATAGATAGTATCCTTTAGCTGTTTGTGGCGCGTTCAATGACAAAATAAGCATTTACAAGTGATATGTAGACATTTAGCCAAACCCAATATTAGCAGGCCAACAGAAATTATAAAAGGTATGGGTAGAACTATCCTTTGAAAATAAGAAGAAGCTACCTACACTACACATCCAGCCACCATTTTTTAACCAATGGCCTCTGGTTTTTACTTACAACTACATGAATCGTATTGTTAATGCTTCGCTAAATGCCCCGTCTTGTTCTCTCTCCTTTAGAATAATTTAAAAAGAAATGTCGGTCAATGAAGTATTCTGTTGGAGAAGGATGCCTAATTAACGTACTCACACCCCCAAATATCTACACGAGACGGTGCTTCAGCAGCTATTTCTATATAGGTGTCCTTAAGCTGTTTGCCTGGTACCTACGATCGACTTTACACACCCACATACATTTTCAATCTTCCTGCAAAAACAAAATCAAAACAAATACCATGTTGACATGTGCTTAAATTCTTAGAGCACATAAATAATTTTAATATGGATTTCCCTTGAACCGCCTTACATAGCATGCATACCTGTTAAGAGTTAAAAGTGTTAAAAATTCAGTTGCCGCCAGTCCAGCTACTTTTTGTTTACACTTATGCATTCGCATTTTTGATTTACTTACACAGGCGCAAATCGACCAGAAATTCGCCATGATATTTTATTTTTCTGGATTCCTTTCCTTTTCTACCCCTTCCACGACACGAACTACGTTTTTATTTATTGTGATATGCCCAATATTTTTTTAAGGCGCCATAATGTCGATCCTCATTCATATGGTATCAATCTGATTACACCAGGCAAACATAATACTTACAACCTACCGTAACTTAATTTTCAAGGAACATTTCCACCCTCGCAGATTCACACAATTTGTTTTCCTTTTCCTTCATGCATGGCTACCCACGCAGGTAGCCGTAACAAAATTTGGCTAGGTTCATGTGTTGATTCACGCATATTAAAAAGCCTAAACACCAGTGCGCAATGGATATTTATTTATTTTGCAAGGATTATTTTACCCACACCTACTATAATTGCTGTGTGCCTGGTTATATGGATTGTATTTGCCTGAAAATGTCGTCATTTCTATTTTTAAATGCCGTTTTTGTTATGGCGCCACAATGTCGAAGTTCTGCATTGTGATTTCGTTTTCTTGCAACAGAAATATTTTAGCAGAGCTGTAAAAGGTCTTTTGCTAACAGAGCGAAACTTAAGACTTGGATTAGAGGCTAAATTAGGACAACACAAAAATTAATGACCAAGCAAATCAAAAGCACATAAATCAGAGATACGTATGTGGTTTTTATTTTTTTGATCCGTTTTTAGGACTTGCGTTAACAGTTTTCTATGAACTCATTAGAATAGAGATTTGTAATGCGATTTCTAGCTAAATGGCTTGAGCTACGAAGCTGGAAACTTTACACAAAAAGAGCGCATAAATCAGGCATCAGTATGGAATCTATTTTTTTTTAATTTCCGGCTGATTTGACTATGTGTTCTGCTGGCTTAACGTTAACTAGGCAGAGCACTTTTCAAGATCAAAAACATAGCACAAAATTAGCACATAATTCAGGGCTATTCAAAATTGATTTTTGACATAGGTGCTCTGCCTATGACAGAGGTCCGGAGAGCATCTAAATCAGGAATAGAGCAATTAAATTGCAACTAAATAGAAACTAATTCCCATGTACTTTGTTTGGCGAAATGTGGTGGTCCCAGCTTTACCCACGTAAATTATTGTATGTTGCAGGAAAATTTGATATTTTTGAATTATTAGTGCAATTTTCTAGGGCTTGTAGCTCAAGGCAGGGATCAAAGTGCACATCCTCCAGATGAAGGCTAGTCTGAAGGGACGTTATGAAGGCATCTAATGCGAAATAACATTTATTACAGCAGGCGGTGGGGTGCGTGAACTTGGCACCCCAATGTTAAATTTTTTTGTTTATTTTTAGAGTTCCGGGTGACTGAGCAAGAGTTCTAGAGTTCTCGCTAAGAATTTTGAAAAGTTCTGTTCGTTTACTATTTTTTTTTAATTTTTTTATTTGTGGGTTGCTAAATTCACGGAGCACCCCATTTGTGAAAATATTAAATTTTTATTTTTTCACCGCATAGAAACAACATAGTTCTAAAGTTCCTCATAGTTTTTTTTCCAAAAAAAATCCCAAATTACACCAAAAAATGTATTTTTCGATTCTATGACAGCGCCCCATTTTCAAAGAAAATCTTTTTTTTTATCAAAATAATGCACTACACCAAGAGTTCTGGAGTTCTCTAAACAAGAAAAAAATTTCGAAATATAAACAAAAAAGTTGTAGGAAAGTTGAAAATTGATAAAATTTCAAAAAAGATATTTTTTGTTTGCATGAGTTATGATTAAAGTTCTGGATAGTACTCGAGAAACGCAACAAAAAATCCTTAACCAGTTTATTTCTAAGCCCAAACACAAAAAAGTTAGAACAAATAGAAAAATTAGAAATTTTTTTTTCGGAGTTCCGAAGAGTTCTGATTAGAGTTCTGGATAGTGCTCGAGAAACGCAACAAAAAATCCTTAATCAGTTCATTTCTAAGCCCAAACACAAAAAAGTTAGAACAAATAGAAAAATTAGAAATCTTTTTTTCGGAGTTCCGAAGAGTTCTGATTAGAGTTCTGGATAGTGCTCGAGAAACGCAACAAAAAATCCTTAATCAGTTCATTTCTAAGCCCAAATACAAAATAGTTAGAACAAATAGAAAAATTAGAAATCTTTTTTTCGGAGTTCCGAAGAGTTCTGATTAGAGTTCTGGATAGTGCTCGAGAAACGCAACAAAAAATCCTTAATCAGTTTATTTCTAAGCCCAAACACAAAAAAGTTAGAACAAATAGAAAAATTAGAAATCTTTTTTTCGGAGTTCTGAAGAGTTCTGGATAGTGCTCGAGAAACGCAACAAAAAATCCTTAATCAGTTTATTTCTAAGCCCAAACACAAACAAGTTAGAACAAATAGAAAAATTAGAAATTAAAATGTGAAAACAAAAAAAAAAATTATAAAATGTGAAAAAAAAAAAATTTAAAATGTGAAAACAAAAAAAAAATATAAAAAGTGAAAACAAAAAAAAAAAATGTAAAATGTGAAAACTATTTGTTCTAACTTTTTTGTGTTTGGGCTTAGAAATAAACTGATTAAGGATTTTTTGTTGCGTTTCTCGAGCACTATCCAGAACTCTAATCAGAACTCTTCGGAACTCCGAAAAAAAGATTTCTAATTTTTCTATTTGTTCTAACTTTTTTGTGTTTGGGCTTAGAAATAAACTGGTTAAGGATTTTTTGTTGCGTTTCTCGAGTACTATCCAGAACTTTAATCAGAACTCATGCAAACAAAAAATATCTTTTTTGAAATTTTATCAATTTTCAAAGTCCTACAACTTTTTTGTTTATATTTCGAAATTTTTTTCTTGTTTAGAGAACTCCAGAACTCTTGGTGTAGTGCATTATTTTGATAAAAAAAAAAGATTTTCTTTGAAAATGGGGTGCTGTCATAGAATTGAAAAATACTTTTTTTTGGTGTAATTTGGGATTTTTTTTGGAAAAAAAACTATGAGGAACTCTAGAACTATGTTGTTTCTATGCGGTGAAAAAATAAAAATTTAATATTTTCACAAATGGGGTGCTCCGTGAATTTAGCAACCCACAAATAAAAAAATTAAAAAAAAAATAGTAAACGAACAGAACTTTTCAAAATTCTTAGCGAGAACTCTAGAACTCTTGCTCAGTCACCCGGAACTCTAAAAATAAACAAAAAAATTTAACATTGGGGTGCCAAGTTCACGCCCCCCAGGCGGTGTGGTGTAATAAATTATATTATGTTGCAGGAAAATTTGATTTTTTGAATTTTTAGTGCAATTTTCTAAGGCTTGTAGCTCAAGGCAGGGATCAAAGTGCACATCCTCCAGGTGAAGGCTAGTCTGTAGGGACCTTATGAAGGCATCTAATTCGAAATAGAATCTATTACAGCAGGCGGTGTGGTGTAATAAATTATATTATGTTCCAGGAAAATTTAATTTTTTGAATTTTTAGTGCAATTTTCTAAGGCTTGTAGCTCAAGGCAGGGATCAAAGTGCACATCCTCCAGGTGAAGGCTAGTCTGCAGGGACCTTATGAAGGCATCTAATTCGAAATAGAATTTATTACAGCAGGCGGTGTGGTGTAATAAATTATTCTATGTTTCAGGAAAATTTGATATTTTTGAATTTTTAGTGCAATTTTCTAAGGCTTGTAGCTCAAGGCAGGCATCAAAGTGCACATCCTCCAGGTGAAGGCTAGTCTGTAGGGACGTTATGAAGGCATCTAATTTGAAATAGAATTTATTACAGCAGGCGGTGTGGTGTAATAAATTATATTATGTTGCAGGAAAATATGATTTTTTGAATTTTTAGTGCAATTTTCTAAGGCTTGTAGTTCAACGTGGGAGTAAAAATGCAGTTTCCTTCAGTGAAGGAATGCCTATAGCTACCTTTTAGAGGCGTTTTAACATCCTATTTTGTCTTAAGGAGGTGTGGAATAATACTGAAGTTAAAATAAGTAACTAAGTGACGTGGCAATTTTCTAATGTTTGTATTTCAATGCTGCGATTAAATTGCACATCCATATGGTGAATGTTTGGCTATTGGAACCTTCTGAAGGCATTTGAGTAAAAGAAATGTATATTACATCAGGTGGTGTGGTGTAATAAAGTATTCGATGTTAATGGAAAATTCGATGTTTTTGAATCTTACATGGGTATCTTCTAAGGCTTGTAGTTTTGTAAATCGCTAATTTTTGAACTGTAAATTGAATTGGTGCAGCTGTAATAAATTTGTAATAAATTTTGGTTTAAGTTTGAACCAAATATCTCAACTGCCTTGAGAGTTACAGAGTGGTGGTGTAGGTTCAAATAAAACCTACACCAGCACGCGATATCTCGAGATCGGGAAGTGTAATAAAATTCGGACTAACTGTAATAAATTGTAATAAAAATGTAAAAAATTATGTAAAATGTTTCGTTGTGGTGGGCTGATTTGGCTGGTGCAGGTTCAAGGCACTACTTTTTTGCCCTCAGAGCAATTTTTATGTTCGTTTGGTACAAAAAAACAATCTTTTTCAGATTTCAGAGCACTTTTGCGAATCTAGATATTTTCTCAGATTTACCAATACAAGTGCATTTGAGTTTGGCATCTGGTGGAGTTTGTTTACATTTGCGTGAATTTTTTCTACAGCAAAGAAAGGCATTGCATCGGGTGAATCTATTTTCGTAAATTATTTGTGTGCAAATATTTAGAAATCAATCAAGACTGAAATTTCGAATGTTTTAATATAAAATTCAACCAGTGAATGGAAAGTACATAGAAAAGTGTCGAAGACTACACAATTCAAGTCGCACGAATATCAACACAAAAAAGAGCAAGAGCGTTTTTATGTTCGATTAGGCACACGAAATCTGAAATCAGAGGGCAAATCTGAAGAAGCCCAAACGAATACCACATAAGTGTTCAGTGCGTTATCATCTAAATAAAAAAAGAATGTTTTTTCTCGGTAGGCAGCAATAGAACGCAAGTTTCTATTTCAAGGCAGCACTTGTGCATCGCAAAGGGCTGTCCGAAAAACTAGTAGGAACCCCGAAATGTGTTCTATCGGAAATTAACAAGATAAGCCGCCATTATACCATCAATAAAGAAAACCGTCATTGAAACTACCAGCTAAAGGCAAAGTAGTACTTGGATGCCCTTTAGTACTCCAAGTCGCAACGCTAACTTTGGCCGCGTAAGCTAAGGCGCCAAATAATAAAAGAATTCAAGTTTTATAAAGTTTCTTGGAAATTAAAAAACAAAGCAATTTAAACGTAGATAGATTTAAGTCCGAAAGGCAATAATTTTAAGGATATTGATAAGTTTACAGCGCTCGCTGAGAGCCAGTAAGCTAGAATAAGATAAATGTTAGTTTTAAATTAGATTTAATCGTTTTCGTCTAGGATGTCAGTTAAATGAAAGTTACCAATAAAAATGAATTTAAAATGTTAAAATAAAAAATGCTAAGGCGCCAGCTCAGTGGAACTTCTGACAGCACCTCGGGTTCGAATCTCAGCGGGAACCAGTCACAACAACGCAGAGGAGTCGCAGATCAATATTCATTTTTTTTTTATATGATTGATTAGTTTCATAAATTTAACTTGGCCATACATTTTAGGATAAAGGTAATAGGTATGATATATGCATTGCAAGTACGAAAAATATATTCGTAAAGGTAAGAGAAAGTGCTATAAATATATATATATACATAATATAACTAATTGGGACTCTTTGCGAGCAAATTATATAGGTACAAGGTACACCAACGGATGCCGTGGTCATTGGATCGTCGGTTGCAGAATACCAACAAAGGTACAAAGTTCAAGGAAAAACTACGGTGAGTCAAAAAGTCACTGTTATTATCTATATATATATATATATATATAAGTATAGCACCAAAACTTTTGAAATACAGTTCCCAGAATTCATTAATATATATATAAATGCTTACGCATATGTATACGCGGTAATTTGTATATTCAAATAGTGCATATACAGGGTCCGCCAAATAACTACTGAATATTTTCTCAAATTTCTTTTTTTATTTGAAAGCACAATCTTTCCGGTTAGTAATGGAAAATAATTAAATTCAAAGGGCTGCCTCGGCTGGCCATGCAGTAGCCTACACGATCGGTCCAATTTTTATGCGCATTATCGATTGTGTGCAGCTGTATTTCACCAATGGCTTCACGAATATTGTCCTTTAAAGCGTCACTTGTCTCTGGCTTGTCGGCGTAGCACTTATCTTTTACGGCACCCCACAAATAATAGTCCAACGGTGTCAAATCGTAGCTCCGAGGTGGCCAAACGACATCAGCTCTGCGGCTGATAATGCGATCTTCAAAAACAGGGCGCAAAACATCGAGTGTAGCTTCGGCTGTGTGGCACGTAGCGCCGTCCTGTTGAAACCAAATGTTGCCAATATCCTCCTCTTCAATTTTGGTATGGCGTCATACCAAGGTCTTTATGCAAAATTCGTCTCAATGATGTCTCCGAAATGTTCAATTGTTGAGAACGACGGTGAATTGATGTTGATGGCGCTTCACGCACACTTTCTGCCACAGCAGCAATTTTCTCGGGTGTACGCACTGTTTTTGGCTTTTCACGCTTTGGTTTATCGATGAGGATGCCAGTTTCTTTCACTTTTTTCACAAGATAACGAACATACGGAGCTGACGGTGCTTCTCTTCTTCCAAATTCCGTACGCAATTTTCGCACACTATCTGCAACATTACCATGATTTTCAAAGTAATGTCGCAATATTTCCCAGCGTTGTTCAAGCGTATACACAACCATATTCGTTCAGCGGAAGGATAAAATTAATTAACTGTCAAATCAGACATGAGCTAAGTGTTGCCATTCGCGAAATAAGCACTAGTTGAAAAAAAAGTTAGATGGCGGACCCTGTAGTTGTTTGTAGTGAAATTGTTTTTTTCGCAGAAATATCTTACTTCGGAGATATAAGGACATTTATGTTTGCACCTATAACTCTGAACTCCCAACAGAGAGAAATTATTTGAAATCACTGGTGCATAATGGATATCCTAACTTAAATAACTGTATTTAAAATTTCGCGTTAAATGGCCTAAATTTTCCCATTTTTAAGCGATCCGATGTTTCCAATGAGAGATGGTATTGTGAATGACCCGCTATTTCGGTGGAACGATTCACGCTTCAACAACGTCGTGTCTTTGCTGATTGGGTCCTTGAAGTGCATGAAAATGATCCGGATTTCTATCGAAAAATCATCTTGACTGATGAGGTCCATTTCCACCTTGGTGGCTACGTCAACAAGCAAAATTGTCACATCTGGGGTTCGGAAAACCCAAGATTTATTGTTGAGAAGCCTCTCCATCCTCAACGTGTGACTGTTTGGTGCGGTTTATGGTCCGGCGGTGTCATTGGACCTTACTTTTTCGAAAATGAGGTTGGATCAATAGTAACGGTGAATGGATTGCGCTCAAGAGATGATTAATGATTTTTTATGGTCGGAGTTGGATGATTTTGATTGATCTGGACAACGTTTACTTTCAACTAGACGGCGCTACGTGCCACACAAGCAACGAAAGCATTGATCTTTTACGGGAAAAGTTTCCGGACCGTGTTATCTCTCGAAGAGGTGATCACAATTGGCCACCGAGATCTTGGGATTTAACACCTTGCGTCTTCCTTTGGGGCCACGTGAAAGATAAGATTTACGCCAACAGCCCAGCGTCGATTCAAGACCTCAAAGATAAAATTCGTGAGGCTATCGAGGACATAGGGCAGCCACTTTACGATTTGGTTATGGAAAATTCCATGAAAAGGATATGGTCCTGCATGCGTGCTCGTGGTGGCCATTTGGCTGATGTTGTTTTTCATTATTAACGGCATACCTTCCTCTTTATTATGAAATAAACATCCGATCATTTATCTCATGGGCATTTTTCTTTGAATACCAAAATAACACCTCTTATTGGAAAACCCTTTATTTACAATTAAGGAAACTGAAAGTTTTATTCCTAAATTTGAAAGGAAAATCGGGTTTGTGCCCCGCTGCAGGCTGTCCACTCTATGTAGGTGCGTTGTGCTGGTGGAAGAAAACTTTTTTCCTCACCAAATGCTGTCGATTGCTAATTCAACTTCACAGAAGAACCTACTATTTTTTAGTTATTCCATTGGCGTAGTATACTGCTTTCTCTGCCGTACTTCGTATGTCATAATATAAGTGTCAATTGTTTAGTTTTTGATTAACAAAATAAAACTACCCACAGATTATACTGCATATGTGTAAAAAGAGGTGTCATATCGAAAGTTGGTCATACGATAAGATATTCGGCAATTTTGAATGAAAAATGTGCTGTCACCGGTATCATAGAGCGTTAAAAATCAAATAAAAATTATTGATATATTAATCCCAAATAATCTACCATAAACAACCGAAATCTAACCTACACATTAGCGGCGAGCTTTTATCTTCAAAAATTGATGGATTACTTTAGTTTACATTGCGGCACCCTAAGTTTATTGTAGGTAAGTGGACGCCAACAGTTTTGATTTATTTAATGTTCTACAAAATCAATTAATGCAGAATATACATGAAAAGAATCTGATTTTCATACCGTTCTAATATTATGCCAACGTAATATGGCATGGGCATATCATGTCGGCGTTTGAGTTAAACTCACTGTCAAAACAGGGTATTTTTTTATTTATTCGTTTTTGTAGGTTTTTTTATTTCTGTGAACAATGTGAGTCAGGAGACTCAATTTGAGTGGAAGAAATCACAAGATGTCCACATCGCTATAAATATCGTTGTAAATACAGCCGCCTCCAAGATAATAAACCGATTAATTTATTACTTCGATTGCTTTGATTATTATACATATACAGCCAAATGAGTAAGGTATCTTATCAAAATTGGCACTTGATGTTTTACAATGACAACACATTTCAATAATATCTGACATCGAGCTGAGTTTTGAAATGATTTAAATATCTATCTGATAGCCGGAAGTGAAATATGGGACGGATAAATATACTTACTCAAATGAAATTGACAATTCGTAGAATCAAATGGTTAACTCGGCCTCTCGTCCAAGGAGTATAAAATGGAACTGGCCCTCCAGGTTGGGGGTTGTGCGTCGGGGTAACATCTCTACCACGGAAAAAATAAGTAGTTCAGAAACAACTACAAGCCTCGGAAAAGGACGGATCTACTGTTGACAACCCTGCAAAACGAAATAAGGACAACGATATTCGGATCTGTACGTGGAATGTTCGTACATTGAACAGACCGCGTGCAGCCGAACAATTAGCAGAGGCCCTTGACTGCTATAAAGCAGACATAACCGCCATCCAGGAAGTGCGATGGGATGGGCCGGGCAAAAGAAGGATGAAAAACTGTGACATCTATTACGGTGCTTGCTATACGGAGCAGAAGCAGCGCTTATTTGGATGTGGCTTTGTCATACGCGGCTGACTTAGGCAAGAAGTCTTGAGCTTTCGGCATGTGAGTGAACGTCTTATGACAATCCGCATCAAGGCAAAATTCGCCAACATAAGCCTTATATGCGCTCATGCCCTCACAGAGGAAAAGGACGACGCTACCAAAGATAGTTTTTACGAGCTCCTCGACCAGACATACGAGCAATGTCCTAAATATGACGTTAAAATTGTGTTGGGCGATTTTAACGCCAAAGTAGGAAAGGAGGACATCTATGGTAGGACAGTAGGCAAACACAGCCTACACGACGCCACGTCTGGTAACGGACTGAGGCTGATTGACTTTGCTGCGGGGCGAAATGTCACTATAGCAAGCACACGGTTTCCTCATCTCAATATTCATAAAGGGACATGGTGGTCTCCGGATCAACAAACCGTCAACCAAATTGACCACATTGCGATTGACGCAAGGCACGCCTCCAGTATTGCGGATGTCCGAACCTTCCGAGCGGCCAACATTGACTCGGACCACTACCTTGTTGTAGCCAAGGTACGAATGCGGATATCCAATACGCCTCAACAACGGAATACTGTGAGAAAGTACAATGTCGAAAGGCTACAATCGCAAGAGACCGATAGAATCTTCGCCGATCGCGTATCCCGATGTCTCACGACGAGTCCTCCCGCAACAACAGCTAGCGCAGAAGACCAGTGGCAGCACTGCCAGAAAGCCATCGTTAATGCCGCGACTGATGTGCTGGGTTTCACACGACCGCCACTACGAAACCCCTGGTTTGAGGAACAATGTCGACTAGCAAACGCAGCAAAACAAAAGGCATATAAAGCGGCGCTGCAAAGGAGGACTAGAGCTGCTCGCGCGCTCTACGAGCAAAATAGACGGGAAGAACATCGGCTTCTCAGGAAGAAAAAGAAAGAGCACGAGAAGCGCGAGATCGAAGAAATTGAGAGATGCTACTCCAGGAATAATGTACGGAAGTTTTACCAAAAGGTAAAGAGAACGTGCCAGAGCAACAAATCCCGTACAGATACCTGTAGATATAACGAAGGAAACCTCGTAGTAGAATCACAGTCGGTGCTGAGAATATGGAAAAACTACTTCTGCAGACTGTATAACGGCGACGAAGACCAAAATCCCGCTGTCAGGCAGAACGAACCATTCAACTTAGACGATGATAGCCAAAACTTCTGTCCACCTGATCAAAATGAAGTGAAGATAGCAATTTCCAAGCTTAAAACCAACAAGGCTGCTGGGCCTGACGGTCTACCCGCCGAGCTTTTTAAAACAGCTGGAGATGACTTGGTAGAGAGCATGCACCAACTCATTTCTAGGATTTGGTCAGATGAATGTATGCCTGATGAATGGAATCTCAGCATCGTTTGCCCGATCCACAAGAAAGGATACCGCCTCAACTGCAACAACTACAGAGGAATCAGTCTCCTTAACATCGCGTACAAGATCTTATCTGCAATATTGTGTGAACGCCTAAAACCCTTCATCAACAACCGGATTGGCCCCTATCAGTGTGGTTTTAGGCCAGGAAAGTCCACCGTCGATCAATATTTCACACTTAGGCAGATCCTGGAAAAAACCCAAGAAATCCAAATCGATACTCACCATCTTTTCATCGATTTCACAGCCGCCTATGACAGTATCTATAGAGACGAGCTATACAGAGCCATGTCTAGTTTTGGCATACCTACCAAACTCGTCCGTCTATGTAGGATGACGATGGAGAAATCTCGCTGCTGCATCAAGGTCGGTAATGACCTAACCGAAGACCTTTGATGTCAAAAAAGGATTTAGACAAGGCGACGTGCTGTCATGTGACTTCTTTAACATCATACTTGAACGAATTGTGCGAAACTCACAAGCCAACATACGAGGTACGATCTTTCAAAAGTCTGTACAATTACTTGCATACGCTGACGATATTGACATAATTGGAAGAACACAGCGAGCTGCCACTGGCGCGTTTGCAAGTATAGACACAGAAGCGGCTAAAATGGGCTTAGCGGTGAACGAGGGCAAAACCAAGCATATGCTGTCAGGGGCGGCAGTTGGCGGTGAAAAACGTGGTCTGGTATCTTGGCATCGGGCTCGACCAGTATCTGTATTTTGACAAACATAAAGCTGCTTGTCTGGCTGGGGCTAAGAGGGCCTACGCTCTAACAAGGAGACTGTTTCGCAGCAGTCAACTTGACTCTAGGGTGACGGTCATCTGCTACGTGGCCCTTATAAGGCCTATCATCGCTTATGGCTGTCCTATGTGGTTCAATATAGCGCCGTCCTATATGGAAAAGATTCAGGTGTTTGAGAGACAATGTCTCAGGGCCTGTCTAGGGTTGTTTAGAACTCCTGAATCTCAGTATATAAAATACTATCCCAACAGAACCCTATACAATGGGGCTCGACTGAATAGGATTGACAATTTCCTTATTGAGGTGATTCGAAGGCACGTCGCAAGGGCGATGGCCAGCGATAATACCCTGATCTCAGGGGCTTACTACCCCAATTTAATGTACCACGAGAGTACGCTTCGGTCTGGCTTTATTCCGCCTGAGGCATTTCTTCATGTAGACATGAAAGGGTTAGTCCAGACAAAAGATGGTGTGCCGGTATTGTACCACAGCCACCGCGGCGCGAGGGATAAGCGGCTCATCCACGACGGGTCCGCCGCCAATGCTCAAGAGCTCCTCCGTTTTAGCACCGCAATTGCGGAACGGGACAGGGTCGATACGGTCAAGCAGTACACCGAATTTTGGTGGCTTGAAGAACAGGTGAGGGTGGATACGCTCTTCCGGGCCGGTGCGCTACTTACGTAGCATCCTCCTTAGTTTTAAGCTAGATATTAAGTTTGTAGGTTTAGGCTTAGAGTAGGGGGTCTTTGGGAGGTGCCGGGCTAGCCAACATGATAGTGCTACCGAGACTCGAACGACGCTTATAGCCTCGCTCGAGTCTCGGTGACACTGATGAACCCTTGTGAGCGGCTGTCAGGCGCCCATGGACGCGATCAGGATGGCGACCAATCGATTTGATTGCTCACCACCCTGATTATAGATAATTTAGGTTAAGTAGCTTAGGTAATTTTAAGTAGTTTTAAATAAAATTAAAATAATAAAGAATTCAAGTTTTTCAAAGTTTCTTGAAGAATAAAAAACAAACAAAATTAAATATAGATAGATCTAAGGCCGAAAGGCAATATTTTTAAGTATATGATTTAGTGCGCAGTGGCTTAGTGGTTAGTGTGTTGGACTACTAAGCGAGGGGCTCAGGTTCGAATCCCGCAAAAACCCAAATTCCAACTTAGGGTTTTTCCACTGCGCCGCCTCTCGCGAACGTCTGACAAACATCCGAGAGTATAACTGTCTTAAGAGCTTCTCAATTAGCCGTTTGGAATCGGCATAAAATTGTAGATCCCTTCCATTCGTTCCAAAAAATTAAAAACTCATACAAAACGAATGGTTGTGAGAAGCTAGGCCTTGGGTCTCTACAGACCTGTTGCGCCAACTATATATATATATATTTAGTGTAGAGCGCTCACTAAGAGCCAGTAAGCTAGATTAAGATAAATGTTAGTTTTAAATTAGATTTAATCGTTTTTGTCTAGTATATAAGTTTAATTAAGAATACAAATAAAAATGAATTTAAAAAAAAAAAAAAAAAAGCATATGCTATCAACAAGAAGGGACACCCAACATCGACGAATCGGACAGAACGTCACAATAGACAGCTATAACTTTGAGGTAGTAAGGGACTTTGTCTACCTTGGCTTTGCTATAACATCTGAAAATGACATCTCATCAGAAATCAAACTTACCTTCGTGTCGCGTAAATCCTTTCATCGCATGAAAAGGGCATTTTGGTTTTGCGTCTTCTTTTACTTATACCACTAATGTTTTGTGCGGTTTGCTCCAAAAAATCTATATATTGACTACACGCAGCTTGGGAAATAAAAATAAATAAATAGTTTCAGATAATAAATTCACCCGGCAGCAACAACACAACACAAACTTTTTCTTCTGTCAGAATTTATCTTCGATTTAATGTACCGGACATTTATTTCGCGAGCTAAATGAGTGGAGACTTGTGATCGGCCCATCTATATGAAGTTAAGAATTTAGCGAGCGAACAGGATACTGAAAAGAAAAGGTAACTATTGATATGGTAGGCTTGTGTTATGTGTTTGTGTAGGAAAATATGACTTGTAAATAGGTATGTTTGTTATTTAGTATGTGATTGATTATTGCAATTAATAATCTTCATAATTACTTTAACCTTAACGTTTGTATTTCAAAGAATTTTTCTTGGTTTAGCGCCGCTAAACTAGCTAACTAAGAGAAATCGCCCCTGCTGTATAAGACCCTCATCATCCCAGTCCTGCTGTATGGATCTGAAGCATGGACTATTCCCAAAGCGGATGAAGATATCCTTGGTCGATTCGAGAGAAAAATTCTTCGTAAGATATTCGGTCCCGTTTGCGTTGATGGGTTTTGGAGGAGACGATTCAACGACGAACTATACGAGCTGTATAGCGACATCGACCTAGTCAAAAAACTGCGCATTGGACGTTTGAGATGGCTAGGACATGTAGAGCGAATGGACATCAACGCTCTGGCCCGCAGAGTTTTCGATTCCAACCCAGAGGGTCGCCTTAGGTGCCGCGCACAAGTAGAAAAGGACCTCAACCAACTTGGAGGTTGGCTAAGGACCGGGCCAACTGGAGAGGCTTGTTGGTTGAGGCCCTGGTTCACCCCGAACTGTAGCGCCACCTAAGTAAGTAAGTAAATGGTTTTTATAAGGCCAATAATTGGAACATGGTTTTGTTGTAGTTACTTGAAGTTTCATGAAAAAAAAAAAAAAAAAAAAAAAAAAAACAGTTTGTTAATTATTTACTTCTATTATAGCTTCAATAAAGGTGGCTTCCAAACTGCTTCCCTCTCCGGCAGATATTCAAATTCCAGCATTAAGAAATTTGATCGCCGAATAGATTTCATTTATCTTTGGACTATTTCCTTCGATCCATGTTCTGAATTGACCAGTCATTGTTGCTTCATCTGCAGAAGATGTCACACTAATTTAGAAGTTTAGCGACCCGCCTCTTTCAATGATATTAAATTTAATATGGTCAATGGCTTGACTGAACAACTTATATTCAGATCTGTATGTCGCGGTTTAAATTTTTTAGAAGGATAGTTCTTCATGTGAATTCACACTTTCAAGGGATTTTATCTCTCTGATGACATCTACAAACTAGAACATCGGGACTTTAAACCCTACTATAACATGTTCTGTCAGAAGTTGAGAGGCAATGACAGTTGTAAAAGTTCGAATTTAATTAATGCTTTGAGATTCCCGGCCGTTCAAATGCCGTTACTCATTTCTATGTAACGTCTTTGGTGTACGCTTTGACAGGACAGGTCAACTTGCATAATACCATGTGATGAACAGTTTATTTTGTTATCCTTTCAGTACACAATCTTATCTGCTATTTTAGAGAAGCGCGGTTTTAGCCAGGCGAAATTCACCACCGGTCGATTTTGTTTTAAACTTTATCAGATCCGACATAGAATAACCACATCAATATTTAACATCTTCCTTATTTTGACATAGCTGCTAATCTTGTCTAACTGTATTCTGATAGTATATTTGCACGTCAATATGCTTAATCAGAAGGCTATAGTACAGAAAAAGCTAATAGACTCTACTCTAAAAAATAAATAGCTTTCGAAACAGCTCCATATAAATACTTCCCTTGAAATGGCTCCTCGCAACTATACATTTGTGTGAGTTTCTATTATTAGGTCGAATGGAAAGGGACAGAAAATTGGATGCCGAGTTCGAATGTATGCATTGAGAGGCTTTATGATGATTTTCATAAAGCCAATTTCCGAAAAATAAATGAACACCTCAGCAAAGTCTCATTTGAGTTTGCCAATCTCCCTGTAAATGATGCCATCTCCTTGTTTTACAGAGAATTATTTGCTTCTATCTCCCTTTTTGTCCCTATTTCTCGGCCAAAACCCTTCTCTACATCCCCTCCATGGTACAATCGAAGACTCCGATCATTACGCAACAAGAGAAACAAATTATGGTCAGTTTTCCTTCGAAACAAGTCTTTTTCTGACTATTCCAACTATCTCGGCTCATACCTTCAATTCACTCAGGCCTATAGCTCCCTCTATCAACGATATGTTGACAATGCGCAAGTCAACCTTATAAGCGACCCTAAATCTTTTTTCCGCTTCGTTAACTACAAGAAAAAATCTGACGGTTACCCTCCATCCCTCTCTTACGAAAATATATCTTCAAGTGATCCACACACCATTGCTAATTTTTTTGCCACCTTTTTTAAACAATCTTTTGCCGACAACTCCTTTGTTCCAGATCCCTTTTATTTCAACTACCTACCTGACTACTCCATTGGTCCCTTTCTCTCCCAAACTTTCGAACCTACTGTAATTGAAAATAAATTACAAAAACTTAATGATGAATACTCACCAGGCCCAGATGGTATACCCGCTATTTTTCTTAAGAAGTGCTCCCTCGTGCTCTCCTACCCCCTTTCGCACCTCTTTAAGCTCTCGCTATCACAAGGCGACTTTCCTCATATATGGAAGTCCTCCTTCATAACGCCAATTCATAAAAAGGGATTAAAGAGCGAAGTTACTAATTATCGCCCGATAGCCAAACTTTCACATATACCCAAACTCCTGGAAAGTATTTTGTACGAATCCTTAAGCTTTCAATGCAAGTCTTTAATTTCTCAAAACCAACATGGCTTTCTAAAAGGTAGATCAACCACCACAAACCTCGTTGAATTCACGTCCTCTGCGCTATCGGCCTTAGAAAGTGGTAAAGAAGTCGATGTTGTTGCAACCGATTTTAGTAAAGCTTTCGATAAGATATCCCACAAATTAATCCTTTTCAAATTGTCTGCCCTTGGTTTTGAACCAATACTGCTGAAATGGATATCCTCTTATCTGGAAAACCGTTTCTATAGCGTTCGCTTCAGGTCCGTCCTATCTGCCCCATTTCTGGCCACCTCTGGTGTACCACAAGGCAGTCATCTAGGTCCCCTTCTCTTCATCTTAACTATAAACGATTTGGAAAGGGTTATTAAACACTCCTCTATCTCTCTCTATGCCGACGACACCAAATTTTATAAACACATATCTTCATCACAGGACCCCTGCTTGCTACAACAAGATCTAGATTCCTTTTCTATTTGGTGTCTCAAAAACTGCCTAGAGCTAAATGTTGCGAAATGCCAATCCATCACCTTATCACGTAAGTACAACAAGTCGCCTCCCCGTCTTTACCTTCTTAATGATCAACCTATACGCATCGTACAGTCTCTTCGTGACCTTGGCATATTGTACGACCGGGAACTTAATTTCCGTTCGCATATTGACGAGATAATTCGTAAAGCCAATTCATCCCTTGGGTTTATTAAACGGTGGTCAAAGGAATTCTCTGATCCCTACGTAACCAGGTCTCTCTTCATCACTTTCGTCCGCCCCCTCCTCGAATACGCCAGCCAAGCATGGTCACCCTTTCAGCAAGTTCATGTAGCCAGAATCGAAAGCATACAACGACGTTTTCTTCGATTTGCCCTCCGCGGTCTTTCTTGGAACGATCCCCTAATTCTGCCTCCCTATCATGACCGCCTCAAACTCATTAACCTGAATAGCCTTGAGGACCGGAGAGATGCTGCAGACATTCTCTTCATTCATCGCCTCCTCTCAGGCTCTATCGATTGCCCGTCTCTTTACAACTCCATCTTCTTAAATACTAACCCTCGTAATTTAAGACACCCCCGTCTCTTCTATCTGCCAACCCACCGCACGTCCTACGGCTCCAACGAACCAATTTCCCGTATGCTACGGAAAGTAAACTCAAACATTTCCATTTTTGACTTCAACCGTAGCTCTTCCTCCATTAAACTTAGCCTCCTTCTCCATAAACCCTAGCTTTAACTCTTAGTTATAAGTCTTAGTTTTTAGTTCTAGTATTGTAAGTATTGTATTGTTTTTTTTTCTAGCTTGTATTAAGCCAAATAAATGGGACATTTTTTTTTGCCCCACCAAAATTAAAATTAAAAATTAAAATTAAAAATTAAAATTAAAATTAAAAAATTTACGAGAACAGTTATAGTTTCGGATGTTTGGCAGTCTTTCGCGAGAGGTGACGCAATTAAAAAATAAAGTGCTCGACTGGGTGGAACGAAACTTTCCCTTTCATCAAAAGTTTGGTTCTTTGTTTTCTTATTTAACTACGAAGGTAAAGGTATGTAAATATCTCAGAACCGATGAATAGTGTTAAATAAAATCTACTTTTGGGTAATTCATATGATACGGCAGTATACCTATATCAAATAACAATGTGCAGTACGATGAGTTTTACAAGAATATACGAGGACAGATCGGGAGTTGGGTAATCATTTCTGAGAAAAAATTAAAAATCGTATTTAGAATACTCATTTAATATTTAATATGTATTTTAATCAAAATCGTTACAGCGGTTCTTGTAAAATTTGGCCACAAAACAGTAACAAATATAGCAATGTTTAGTTTGAAAAATACTATTAACTATTTATCTGAAACTTGTTTTTTTAAGTACCATCGAAATCGAAAATGGATTATTCGAGAGATGAGCATTTTTTTAATTAAGCGTTTTCGGTGATTCGAATTGAAAATTAAGGACTCAATTATTTTGAAAAAAAAAAAAAAAAATTTACTAAAGAAAGCCAATTTTTTAAAAAAAAATGCCTTTTCAAAAACCGATTGCACGATAAACTGAGTTTGCTATTTTGTTAGAAATTTTCATATTATCTTCGAAATGAGTTTATGTAACAATCGTATGGACCGTTTTCAAAACATGCTAAAATTTTAAAAGTATCGTTATTCGATTTTCCAGCCAAAAACTGCTCAAATATCATTTTTGTTGAAATCGTTAGAGCCGTTCACAAACAAATCAAACTGGTACGAAAATTATATATGGGGAGAACCTACCATTAATATTGAGGTTACATTGCAAAAAACGAACGGCCCCGAACTGTAAGCCCCCCAAACTCCAAATTCGAAGTTTGAACGAAATCCGGGCAGCTGTTTAGGTTGTAGGGGTAAGGAGGACAGACAGACAGACGGACAGAATTTTGCGTCCCACATTTCAGAATTGATTAACATCTCAAAATTTTGTATGAAAACAAAATTAGTTCTTCGCGGGCACCACAAACTAATTATATATAATAAGTAAATAAGGATCGGTTACCTTATCAACTAGCTTTGTTTGATGGCAATATAAATATATCAATATTAAAAACTATACATGGGAATTTATTTATTTTTAAACAGCCAAAACTAAAAGAGAGGTTGTTATTCTATACATTTTTTAAAAAAAAGCTTATATACAAGTTTCATGGCCAACAGAACCAAAAGTGAAGGTGCTCAGTTTGGTTGGGTCGTCTTTCATCTATGATCCGGACAAATTTATCAGACTCTCTTCTGTTGAAAGGTAAAATGTTGCCATGCAAATAGAAGCAAATAGAATTTTCGGCTCCCAAATTGAAGAAATGGTTACACAGATAGCTCTCATCTCAAATTTATAATAGAAAGATGCGGCAAAGTGCACATAAAATTATGCACCTGGTGGAGATAACTTAAAACAGCCAGTCAAAGAAACCGAAGCATGAAGTCGACAAGCAGAAGTGGTTCGAGAGCGATTGGATTTCGAGGATTTCGAAAATTTTTTCTCGTTTTCCTTTGGAACAGAAATTACGTGCAGTTTTTCTGCTCTAGAAATTTTCTAGTCAATTTTCATGTTGGCCCAAAAAAAAAAATGTTTTTTATGAGTCAGACCAATTTTCCGAATTTCGATTTCTTAGCAAGATTTACACCAAAATATTTGACATTAGTCTACTATTGAAGTAAGTAATTATTTACGGTTTAAGACGACGAGTCTGTGAAAAATAGAGACAAATTTGTTATTTGGGAGCAGCAATTTATATCAACATAAAAGAATGGATTTTTGCAAACACAAATTAGAATTTAAGAACAGCTGACTTTTAAATCACGGACTAACACAAATGCAAAAACTAGAGTGATCTCATTTCATGTTGGGCACGAAAAATTTGAAATCAGAAAAAGGAAAACAACATTAAATAAATTACTGCGGACAACAAACTGTTATACTTTATAAATTCTATCTGCAGCCGCAAATAAAAAATTCAAGCGACTCCTTTATCATCTAAATCTCAAATCGCAATTTGAACTGTCTACCACTTCTTTCTTTTAAATAACACTTTTCTCTTGAAGCTTGCAGTAGTTTTCTCTCCCTCAGCTTGTGTTTCACTTACTGCTGTTACATAAGTAACTTTAGAATATCTAAGCAGCGCAATAGCATTATAACTCAATTTTAATTTTATAAATCAAACCAGTTTATTTAAGTATCAATTTTGAATAGGATGACAAAGTATTTATATTAAACAAGCTGACCAAATTCGTTAATGTAACAGAAATAAATCGGTAATTCGGTGAATTAAAATTCTTTATTTAAAACGTATACTTATATAATAGAAATAACTGATGTTGATGTGTTTCAATAAAGCCGCAATGATTGAGGTGTCGGCCAACCTTCCGCTTTTTCACTAAAGTGCTTTATGGTACGCGTCGTACAAAGTGGAAGGTTTGCACTTACGTGAGCACACCACATACAATCGACCTGTGAGTAACATGGGAATTTAAGATTGTTGCCACATATTTCCAGCGATTGTTCTTCCGACCTATTAATTGTCATAGCGAAGCGAGACGCACGGGAAATGAGAATGTTTGCCTTTGAATTTTCTGATTTGAGATTATTCAAAACAAATGAATTGAGGTTGCGCAAGAAACTTATAACCGAGCCGACTTTCAATTTCAAATTGTGTAGCGGTAACAACCAAGACATCCAAAGAACTAAAAGATTAAAAATTTTAGATAATTTTGGTTATGACACTACTCGTTCTACTATAAAGTCTACTCTTTTTAATTACTATCCTGTCTTTTAAGCGGGACCTATCCTTTACTTCGTCGACAAAATTTCATTGAAATCGTTTGAGCGGTTTCGGAGGTCGAATTCACCCCGAATATCTACTAAAATTAAAAAAAATTTTGTATTTGAAGTGTCACTCCTTCTTTTTCTATTCAGTTAATTTTTTCAAAGCGCATTTCCCCTTACAAACTTTCATAACCTCCTTTATTCCCTCAAAGTTTTGTTTTCGAGAAAACAAGTAGCCCTTGTCCTTCTCATTGTTTTTCTGAATAGTTTAAAAGAAAAACCGAGTAAATTTGTTGAAAATTACGTGAGTTATTCGTTTACACACAAAATATCAAGTAAATTTTATAAACATAGAAGATAGATAGATGACAAAGCTCTAGGATAGGGGTAATTTTTTAAGTAACTGGAACTACTTGAAACATATCAAAATGCGACATGTGGTCGGACCGCTTTCAGATTTTCACAACGATGATTTCAAATATTTCTTATCGGTAGAGGAACTATATTGCACATAGGTAAATCAACTAAGGTTACCAAATGCTTGGCTTGTTAATGCAATCTGCCCCAGCTTTAAAAAGCAGCAGGGGTTGACTAAGAGACGACTTATTCTCATGACAATTGTCAAAATAAATGTCGCTCACGAAAGAACTGGCACTACCATCCTAAATCGTAAGATTTGTATTGAACCTATCTATAATTATTGCGTTTGAAAGTGCTTTAATTGCCGTATCTCAATTAAGATGGGTTACCCTTTATCCCTAATGGTATTGTTGTTACTGTTTGAAAACTGCTACCGATACGGAGAATTTTTTCGTTAAAAATTAATACCGGAGTTCGGTCTTTATTCACTCTTCTGTGCAAGGTGTGCCCATTACCATGGCGTGTCGTGCATCAATAAAAATTACTCTGTGCGTATTATCGCCAAACAAACCTTCTGTCTTTCAATGTGTGAATGTATACTGAATAATTCTTATCAATTAGTTTCCGATACATTATCAATCAATTTATATTATTTTCGTTGTCATTTGCGGCTTCGTCTAGACAGAAACTTTGAATAGTTCCGACATAAGTGGTGCCTTTGTCGGCTTAAATTGTAAAATCCTTTATAATGACTGTTACATAATGCCAATGACATAATAAATTGTCCCTAATATTGGTTAGTCTCGGTGAGAGTACTAGTGGGAAACATAGTCAACTTTTCAAAACGAAAACTTTAAATAATAAGTTGCTTTTATGTATAAATCCTATACACAGATAGAATGTAAATACATGTAGGTACACTCGCTTCGAATGACTTATTCAAATACCGTTGACGGATAGAAAAAATCGATTGAGTGAATTTTCGTAAAAACAACTGCCCAAGTTATTAGTGATAACTGCATTTGTATGATCACAAAGAACTTTTCAGTGCAATAGTTTTGTCTTTTGTTGCCAAACAGTGGAAGTCGATCTCACTACCGAGATACAACATAAACTTTTGATTCGAGAATGCTGTGCTGGTGCGCTCTCAGATGAGAAATGACTGCAGTCCTCATATCAAGCATATATCCTATTATAAAGAGTTTTTCAATAAGAGCGCTACAAAAGTTTTTTTAAATAAAACAAAAACGGTTTTGGATATCAATGAAATTCTTTATTCCTGTGAAAGTACGTTCGATGCCGTTATGTATGGAACTCGATTTCTTTTGCATGGCCCCCACGGGCACGATTGCAAAAGTCCAGACGCTGAACCCAATTTTCGACGGTTTTCAAGCATAAATCGGCCGATACTGCTGCAATTTCACGTTAGATATTCGTACGAAGTTCATCAATCGTCGCTGGCTTGTTGGCATAGACCATAGACTTGACGTAGCCCCACAGGAAATAGTCTAACGGCGTCAAATCGCACGACCGAGGCGGCCAAGCGACTGGAACATTTCGTGAGATAACGTACGTTCTCCAAACTTGGTTTCCAATAAATTGATTGTGGCATTCGCTGTGTGGCTTGTGGCGCCGTCCTGTTGGGACCACATGTCCTCCAAATCCATATCATCCAATTGAGGCCAAAAATATTCGGTTATCATTGAACGGTAGCGATTCTCATTCACAGTAACGTGCCGGTCTTGATCATCACGGAAGAAGTACGCCCCAATGACGCCGCCGGCCCATAAACCACACCAAACCGTAATTTTTTCGGGATGCAATGATGACTCATGGAGTACGTGTGGATTTCTGCCTGACCAATACTGCATATTTTGTTTATTGACGAAGCCATTCATGAAGCAGTGGCGATTCCTGTTCTTAAGCATTGAGCTAGCTACGGAAAGTTTAAAACCCAAAAAAAAATTTATGATCGGCATAACATTATTTTTAGCGCTTTTGCATTACTTTCATATCACTTCTCACAAATAAAAAAAAAAAAAAAAGAGCAAAACAAGAGTGTACTCTCATATTCCAAAGCACCAGAAATATATTATTTACTTACATTAATAATCCACGCAAACATTAAATAGGTAATATAAAAAAATTCACACTGAACTGTTGGTCAATAACACTGTTTACTCAATAAAATAACGATAGAACGACAATTTCTTACTTTTCTTACTACAATTTCCCTAGAAAGAGAAACATACGAAAGTACAAAAAAAGAGAACGCACAAAATTTATATCTGCTTACAGTTACAATGCACCCTCAAGTTTTATCGCATTTGTTCGCGCTAACCCTTCCGCTTATTTAACTGGGCTTTGCTTCGATGGTAGACAAACATTCTCATATAAATTGTATGAAATTTGGTAGCGCAAATTTTCACGTTAAAATGCTACAAGTGGGAGACTTTTTTATGAGAGTTTTGGATCGTGTGTGTGGTGTGCAGGCAGGGAATTTGGTATCGCAAATTTTAACGCTGAAGAATATTTCAAGGGAAACTTTTTGTATGGGAGGATTGTCACATGCTATTTACATGCTACAAGCGGGAGACTTTTCTTATGAGAGTTTTGGATCGTGTGTGTGGTGTACAGGCAGGGAATTCGATATCGCAAATTTTAACGCTTAAGAAAAAGGAAACTATTTGTATGGTAGGATTATGTTATTTGTTTGTGTAGGAAAATATGACTTGTAAATAGGTAGTTTTGTTATTTAGTATATGATTATTGCAATTAATAAATAATACAAACGAGTTTTTCTTGGTTTAGCGCCGCTAAACTAGCTAACTGAGAGGAATCGCCCCTGTCATGAAGGAAGCTCGAGATATTATCAGGCTGTGGCTACCATACGCAATAAAATAGTGGACACTGCCGACTCAGTGCTCTGTTCCTTTAAAACCGTGCTAAACTTCAAAGCTATCATTGTTAGATTAGAGTTCACCTATGCTGACAAAACACCAGTGTACCTCATTGAGCAGCAAATGTCAATACTTAGCAGGGGAGGATGTCCATCGGTGAATTCTATGACGAAGTTGAACGGAAATTGGCGTTAATTGACAACAAAACTATAATGACACACGAGGGTAACATTCAACTACTCGCTTCACTGAGTCACTTAAGACTTTTATTTCAGGTCTGAGAAGGCCAATGAGTGACGTATTATTTTGCTCAAGACCTGTAGGTATGCCCAGTGCACTTTCACTCGCTCAGGAGTTGGAGGCAAAGCAAATGTGCTAATGTTTGCAAACTCTTTTTCCAATCACAATGAGAGGTATAACTATCCAATGTACCAACCACACTACGATCCATATAATTATCATCACTACAAGCGCACTCCTCAAAACCCTTTACCAAGACCAATACCAATGGAATTAGATCCTTCGACGTCCTGTTACAGGTCCCATAACAAAAATCCAGTAATGTGTCCTAATAATTCGAATGAACGACAAGCGCACTCCTCAAAACCCTTTACCAAGACCAATACCAATGGAATTAGATCCTTCGATGTCCTGTTACAGACCCCCTAACAAAAATCCAGTAATGTGTCCCAATAATTCCAATGAACGACAGAATAACAATGTCGATGAAAACAATCGTCAAAATAGTAGTCCACACGTGGCCATGCCCATGCCCGCCAACAAACCACGTGAACGACCAAATTATCTTAACTATCAAAACAGACCTGCAAAGAGACCAATGGTGCAGCGGATAAATAATTTAGTTCAACGTCGACCATTAGAACAAAATGTCTCCCATTATCAAGAGCAGTACGACCCCGAAACATACGTTCGCGAAGAGTATAATGGTATAATGGTGAATAGGAATACCCAGAAGAACACGACGATATTAATTTTTTAGAGGCAGATCCCTCCTCCCGAATGTCAGCAGGATATTAGCGGGAAGGAAATAAAATTATTAGTAGATACTGGAGCAGGAATGAACCAAGTTAAGTCCAAATGAATGATCAAGATTTTTGATAAAAATGCACCCTTTTTCATATTCTTCCCCACCTCGATAAATTCGACGGTATTATTGAATGTGACTTTCTTCAGGATATAAGAGCCCAACTCGATCTTACAAGAGGAATCCTGAAGTACGTTGGTGGAGAAGAAAAGGTTTTTTTTTTTTGCAAAGATGTTAATCACATATCTATTGATAATGCAATGGTGCCGTTAGAGGTACGTGAGAAATTTTCATGTGTTATAAGAAAACAATTTAAAGTGCTTATTGATCCAAACGCGTCCTTGCTATTCAATACCAATACAGTCGCAACTATATCAGAACGACTGACAGTAAGCCGGTCTATTCGAAAGCATACACTGCACATATCCAAGAACAGAATTTATCATAGGACCTTCGCGATCGGCCTACAATAATCCAATTTGAGTAGTTGATAAGAAAGGGGTTGATGAAGATGGAAAGCGGAAGATGCGAATGGTAATCGACTTCCAAAAACTTAATGAGAAAACAGTTAATGATAAATATCCCATCCCAGAAACATCGGTAATTCTCGCTAATCTAGTAAAATCGTGTTTTTTTTCCACTTTAGATCAAAATCTGGATTTCATCAGATCAATCCGGCTAAGTGTCATCGGGAAAAACAGCTTTCTATGTCAACAATGGCAAATATGAATTCTGTCGGCTTCCCTTTGGGATGAAAACTGCCCCCATTGTTTTTCAAAGGGCCATTGATGATATCCTCAGAGAGGAAATCGGCAAGCGTTGTCACGTCTATATTGATGACGTAATTGTTTTTTCAAGAACAAAGGAGCAGCACATCAGAGACATAAGTACGATTTTAATGAAGCTTTACGAGGCTAATTTGCGTATCTCTGCAGAAAAGTCTAAATTCTTTAGGAAAGAGGTTGAGTTCTTGGGTTTTATAGCATCTGCCAAGGGAATCAAAACATGTGCAGATAAAGTAAAGGATATCGTAGCATATGAAACTCCAAAGACACTTCGGGGTCTAAGATCCTTTCTTGGACTCTCCGGATAGTATTCATTAAAGACTACGCTCAAATCGGCAAGCCTCTGACAAGATACTTACGCGGTGACTATGGTAACGTAAGTTCCAGGCAGTCAAAAAACATTTCCGTGGAATTAGATGACGAGGCCTTACAAATAAAAAACATTTTAGTTCTCCTTCTGTACCCAGATTTTGAAAAACCCTTTGATTTAACGACCGATGCATCTTCTCATGCATTCGGCGCTGTTTTATCACATGGTGGTAGGCCTATAACAATGATTTCGAGAACGTTATCAGCAGCCGCAGAGAACTACGCAACCAACGAACTTGAACTCTTAGCAATAGTTTGGTCTTTGCGTAATTATTTATATGGTGTTAAGCAACTAAATATTTACACAAACTACCAACCCTTAACATTCGCAATTTCAAATTAAAACCCCAATGCGAAAATAAAATGGTGGACAGCTTTTTCCCCAAAACAT
Source organism: Cheilosia grossa (assembly GCA_963082955.1). Classification (NCBI taxonomy): domain Eukaryota; kingdom Metazoa; phylum Arthropoda; class Insecta; order Diptera; family Syrphidae; genus Cheilosia; species Cheilosia grossa. Next base: position 49,519,791 of record OY720144.1, on the reverse strand, counting down.
CGTTGCCTTATCTCGACAACACATAAATGCCTTACAACAGTTAAATGACTTTGAATCTGAAACAGCACATAGTGAAGAGTCATTAACGCAAAATACGCGCACAGTGGAAAATCCTATTAATTGCTTCAGAAAACAGATCATACTTAATAAGGGCTCCGAACCAGGGAATTCAGCAAAAATCATGTTTAAAACAAAACTAAGACACACACTAACATTTAGAAATGTAAGTGAACTTCCACACTCTGACCCAAATTCAGAACGAATTATTAAAATTATTCTCATCTGTCAAATTTTTCCACTCAGAGAAATTTGTAGTAGATGTTCTTAACAAAAATGACCAGGAGGAAATTCTCGCTCTAGAACACAATCGAGCACATCGATCCCTTCGCGAGAACATGCAACAGGTCCTGCGAGACTACTTCTTCCCTGAAATTCGGAAGAATTTGAAGGCAATTATATCTAGCTGCGAGGTGTGCCATGAAGCTAAATACCAGAGGCATCCTCCTGAAGCCGAATAGGCAACACTCCACTACCTTCTTATTCGGGTGAAATATTGCATGTCGACATTTTTTACTCAACCGACAAATTGCACTTTCTCATATGCAATTCTCCAAATTTGCTGCGGTGTTTCCAATAAAATTACGTGCAATAGTTGACATCAAGGAACCCTTGATGGAGAACTTGAATTTTTTCAAAAACACGAACAAATTGGTCTATGAAAACGAAAAGTCACTAAACTTGCAAACCATAAAATCCTTGCTAAGAGATCATTTCATAGTACAACGAATGGGCAAGTGGAAAGATTTCACAGCACTTTATCCGAGGTAGCTAGGTGTATTAAACTGGATAAAGGCATCACTGACACTTCTGAACTCATTTTACTAGCAACATCTAAATACAATCCGACTATTCATTCAGTTACAAATCACAGACCAATAGATATCAGTCATTCGATACCGTCCCTATTACAGGAAGAAATACGAGATAGACTCATGCAGACACAGCGTAGCAACTTAAGGTACCATAATAAAAACAAGAAAACACAGACATATAGACATGGTAACAAAGTATTCGTAAGAACTAACAAGGTCGAAGGTTTTTATTGAGAAAGTTATACAACAAGATAGAGGAACAACGGTTCTAATCGACAATAAACAAACACATAAAAACAACCTCAGGTAGTTATGCTATTTAGGTTGCCAAGAAAGAATACCTCTAATTTCACTTGCTTTACCGATTTTTTTTTTTTTTGAATATGAATACAATTATTTAATCTAAACTATATTATTATGCTCGGTTGCATAGGAATTCATTTACGTTTTGTTTTAATACATATATTTTCGAACACGCATATAAAAATCAAAATTATTAGACAAAAAAAATCCAAAAATGTAAACAAAAATCTAGGAATTTTTTATGTTAACAAATTTATTATAAGTAAATTAAAATATTTACGTTCATATGTATATTAATAATGTATAAGTTGATTTTTGTAAATAAATTTTTAGTGAATTTGAACATAATTACTTTATTGAGAGACACACTCCACAGGTATAGTAACAAATGATTTAAAGATATAATAAGTCAATACGTAATTCAAAATATAAAATATGTATTAACAAAAAATATGAACATAAAATATAAAAATGCCACGTACCTATGTACAGTTACACAAAGAAACTTCAAAGAAATTTTCGAGCTAAGTTTCAATTGGTTTGTGGAAAAACGCAGCAAATCCTCCATTGTGGTGTTAAATGTGGGAAGCGGAAGCCATCACTTACAAAGCAACAACAAATTAGAGCTGATGAAATTCTGAAAACAGCCGAGGGCAGCTTGAATTATAGCGGGGAGCAGCTAACACATAGCAGAACACGAACTTTTTTGCTAACCTATAACGCACCGCTATTGCCGACCAACAAAACTGCAGCATCAAACTCGTTGAAGAAGATTGCGATCAGCACCTAACATTGTCACCACTGCAGCTTATTTTTAGTCTTAGGAGAGTAGCCATTAAGTCAGGTCCTCATAGAGGATAGATTAAGAAATAAAAATTGTGCTGTAGTGAAAAAAGGAATAAAGAATTAAATTAAATTAAAGAACAGTTGCACTAATTTATCAATCTTTTTATAAGTTAAGACCGGCCAAGTGCGAGTGTCACTCACGCACCGAAGGTTTCGCACTTCTTTAGAGTTGGAAATCGCCAACAAACCAAAGGTAATGGAATACAGGGATATAAAACTTTCCAGTGGAAAGGCGGCTGCCTACAAGTTGTTTTCCAGAAAAATTCATGAAGGCTTATTTCTATTCTAGTATATGTGAGTTCATGAATTGGACTTTAATGCAAAAATTCGGTATGCCCAGACCAGCGAAATATTAATATTACATAATATTATTAATTATTAATTTGATTCATATGGTAACACCCCCGACAAGCAAATGAAATCTCATGTCAATTGACATTATATTGTGACGTCACTTTGTACAGAATGTTTGCAATATGGCTGGTGGCAATATGAAGTTTGACATTTTCATACATTATCCGTCGTGTTTTGAAATCAACTGTTGCCACAATTCCAAAATGAAATTTTTGTATGATCCGTATTGTTTTATTTTCGTGATCTGATTCGGATCAGATCACGCTGATAATAAAATACGGCTAATATGTGTGGCTAAGTATCCATTGGAAAAGTTCCAATGAGAATGAGTAGATTCCAATTGGAATCAATTAAGAGAACACACCAATAACGAATGAAAAATAGTTAAAGGAGCGCACTTTATATAGTGATCGACAGCTTTTGTAAATATCTTTATGTTAATTTATGTAAATACATTTTATGTTAATTTTTCTACAAAATTGTCCTCGGAACATTAGCTACGAGCATGATCTACAAAACAGGTTACATAAATTTTTCTGTAAATCAAGAAATGAACAGCTTTTTGTGCGAATGAAAATATTTTTTCCCCAAATCACTTATTCTTCTAAAACAAGTCGATGTATCGCTACATTGGTATATGTCGTTCAACTAGAGGTTATACCGGATGTTGTGTGCAAATTTCAGTCTCTACGTCAATTAGTTTCTGAGATAGACCTAGGTACAAAATTGGTCTACTGGTCGGACAGACTGACAAAAGCGAAAATAATAAGGTTCCGTGTTTTCCCTCTGGGTACGATTCCATTTGCGTTGATCTGTTGTAACGGAAAAACCCAGTCGAACAATTGCACCTTAGTTGTCTAAGTTAGACCTCAACCAACTTGGAGTGGATAATTGAAGAGAGTTGGCCAAAGATCAAGCTAGCTGAAGAGGTTCATTGGTTGGGGACCAGATCCACCAAGATCTGTAGTGTAACTATAAGTAAGTATGCTAACGCATACTTTTTGCGATCGTCCAACAAAGATTGTCCAACCAATGAAAGGTTAAGACCAAAACCCACCACACCTCAATCGAGAAGGGTTAATTTTCTGTTTCAATGAGTGCTACTTTCTGTTTAATTATGACCTTTGTCCTATGATTGTACCCCGGCGGGGGTGTGTGCCTTGAGGAGGACTTCGATTAGGTAATGTATGATAGTTTTTGGTAGGAAGACACGCCGATTTGGTTTTGGATTTGCTGATCAAAAGGAATCATGAAACAAAATCAGAGCGTTTAAATTGGTTTTCAAGGGTGAGCATGAGCAATGCGATTTTTAAGTAAAACTTCATACGTGGCAGTGAAATCTCAACGCCATGTAACGTTTTGAAGAGTTTCAGTCAACTAGATAGAAGAAAATTTGTAACGTAGTGAGCAGGAGCAGGAAAGCTATAAAAATATTATACAGCATGTATAGTAATACCATTGTATAGAAACGTGTTTGACGTGGTGGTGGTGTGGGGTTAGAATTCTTTTAGCATGATGAGTTTCTTTATTTTGAATTTTCTTCATACTTCATTCAACTTATTATCTAACTCTTTATAGCCAATACTTCCCCGAGTATTTTGAACTAAAATCAGATCGCAGTTGATCAAATTGCTAAATCGAAAATTTTCCATTTTTGCTGTGCTTTGGGGTGGTAAGAGTGATTTGGGGATTTCTTTCGGTTAGTCGTTACAACATAATTATGTTCTCTATACTAGATAGGTACAAAAGGAAACCAAGCTTTAATTGCATTATTAAATACAAGGGACCGAATGTTGAATCAGGACCACTTACAATATATCATAGTCAAGATGATACTGTCAATATTGTTACACCGAACGTAGAAATCACTGCTAGACAGATTCAATCATGTACATCTTCAATGACATCAATTGGTGATATTTACAATTCGGAGTGTCGAACCCTAAATGGGAAAAAAACGTTACTGCGGCCATCTATATATCACCCAACCAGAGTCTCGACGATATAATATATTTCATACACCGTTCCTTACTGATTTAACACCATTCAGGCGCAAATGCCCTTAGTAGAGGCGACGGTAAGATGATTCTCGGGGGAGACTTTAACGTGAATTTTGGATCCAATGATTCTTTACCCATAACTGACTTTCTTCGCCAAAGATTTGGTTTCTACATAAATAACTGTACCAACGAATCTACATCAAAATCAGGAACTAAAGTAGATGCAATTTTTTCACGTTATCTTGATTACATCGAATCGCGGACTTATATATCATATTTTAGTTATCATCATAAACCATTAATATCAGTAGTGACGGATCACAAACTACATTCTAGATAGATATTAAATAAACAGATGTTTTTAATACAAATTTTGTATTTGTCGAATATCGACCATATGTATACTAAATACAACAACACAATACTTTGAGCCGCTCCATCGAAAATAGGTTCTAACTTAAAATGATTTTTATTTGAATATTATAGTAATAGTGCGGCAAGAAACTGAATGCCACCAAAATGATTTCAATTAACTGATAAGCGTTTTTTATGGGAAATTTTTAACTTAATTTTACCTTAATCTTTATGGCGACTTATGTCCATGGTTGCTTAAAATCTTCATACGTTAATCTTCATGAAAAAATTATTATTTATTTATTTTTCAAACCGGCAGTGGTTCTGCCTCGATACAAACTGAAGTACATTTCCTAAAAACTAAAGCTTAAATACTAACTTAATGCTGCGATTGCAAAATCTAACGGCGACGTGTTCCCACAGACATATCACACCGTACATGATGGAATGCAGGTCGCTGTCGTCGACTCATGTTGCAATCATATTCCAGCATGTGTTCCCAACGATTTCAGCAAATTCCTTAGCCAGACACATGGGAACCGATGTTGAACTTTATTCGTATTAACTAGTATAAATGGTGTACCAACATCATATTACATCTTATTAACAATCTGGACTCCACATTGAAGTAAACGATGAACGAAATTCGTCAATATGATGATACCATTCATCAATATGATGAATGTTGCTAAGTAATTAAGTATTAACCCATTTGGAAGAAGTAGAAGGGTAGAGAGAACACCCCCATCTACAAAAGAAGAAATAAATGAAAGACTGAAGGCTAAATATTTAAAAGCCTGTGATGAAAGAGATGAGTTTAAGCAACTGAATGGGACACTGCCAGGTCGACAACCCAAAAAAAGTGAATGTCCAACCTGCCGAGTTCTCAACAGGCGAAGAAGAACTAAAAAAAGAGTCAGAAGGACATCGTCACAAGGGGAATAAAAATAGAAAAATGCAAAAAGAGTGCATCCGCAAAAGTCTGACTAACAAAAGAAAGCTGCACAGTCATTGTGTATGCTTCAAACAAAGGAAATAAAACAGAAAATCCACACAAGCCCCCACCAATTATCGCGCTGCAAGTAAATAGGTATGAAATTTTGTTAGGCCAAAGTATTGGAGGAAAATAAAATTAAAGCTAATAAACAAAAATGACATCAAAATCATAGTGGTTGAAGAAGAGGGATGCAGAAGCCTCACTAAAGTACTAAATCAGCAAAAGATTCAATGGTATTCTTATGAAAATAGACAAACCAGACCAATGAAGGTTTTAGTGAAAAGACTGTGATTTGAGCTGAGTTGCTGCCCAAAGCGAATAACGTCGGTGCTTTGTTGAAACAACGGACAAGAAAAAAAGGTTGCCCGTTTTACAAACGTTATAAAAGGTATTTTATTTTAGTTGCTCTAAATGTGAGCTTACAAGAAAAAAAAGTGATCTAGGCTGGTTAGAGGGGGTTTATAGACGAGTAGCGAATATATCCAGATTGGTTTGCACCCTTCCAAGAAATCTATGTTTCCATTTCGTTTCGCGCAGCTGTGCGCACCGTCCGGGGTCAATGAACCATCTCGACACACACTCCTAGAGAGGATTGCATTTTTCCTATTGCGGCTGTTGGTTGGAGTGTGATGCACTCATGTCTCCGAAAGCTTGCGATTTCAACTTGCTGATTCGGCCATAGTTAATTACCTACCGATTTTCGAAACACCGAGTAAGCTGCTTGCAACATTTGTGTGTTAGAGGGAGATAGCATACTTCACAACGTTCTTGCACGTTGCCCATCTGACGTTTAGTTTCTCGTGTTTTTTGTCCTGTTCGGTAGTCGTTGGTTTTCGTGTCGTGTTAGTTCTTTATGTTTCCTCGGATTTTTTCATTGCCTTTTTTCGTGGCTAATTGGTGTGCTAATAATGAAGTGCACATTGGGCTAGACTTTGATTATGTGCGAGCAGTGATTGCAGCTGAAACAGGATGCATATCAATGTCTATTCCAATGCACAACTTTTATGGCGCTGGCTACCAATTGCAGGATCGTGGTGTCATTTGTTCGGAACCAACAGACTGCATTATTCATGCTCACCCAAAAGCATAAAAAAAGAGGCTTTACAATCTTGGAAGTTGTAAATATGCTTAAGTTTATGCTTAAGTACCGCTACCAATCCTTACACTCAGTTTTGAGCATGACGAAGATAAGAAAAAAGTATATGAAAAACATACTTGGGATGCAAGTTAAGATTCATACCCTACGTAAATCGAAACAAGTGCCCCAACGCAAAAATAGTCAAAGATATGGGCATACAGATAGATACTGCAGCTCAAATGCAAGATATGTAAAATGTGAAGGATGTCACCACACTAAAAATGTAGGAAGAAATAAGATGAACATCCTTAATATGTAAACTGCAATGAAAACCAACCTGCTAGCTACAGCAAACCAAAAAAAAGCTCAAATATGGAAGAACAAAAAGAAAAAAAGGACTTACAAAAGAGCCCACAGAAAGAAAACCCTAAAGACGAAACGATAATCAAAAATGGCCCAAGACAAAACACAGCGGGTCCACAAATGGCATAATGCTCAGGTAGCATCAATAAACAAACAAATACCAGCAGATAAAACGGTAAAACGCACAGTAGATCCAAAAACTGGAATGGAAAACCTCAAGAAACAAATCCTAAACAGGATTGGTTCCATGAAAAATCAAATAAAACGATATTAGATAGACTATCGTTGTTAGAGAGACAGAACAGCAACGAAAGAGCTGTTACCAATAGACAGACATGATGAATAAAAAAAAAATTCTTTAATTGAATGCTAATGGTATCGAGAGTCGCAAGGACGAGATGCGAGTGACTCTTGACATACACCAGATAGATATATGTCTCATTTCAGAGACGCACTTTAAATTGATTACTAACTTTAAACTGCAAGGATATGAACTATATCACTCCCCACATCCTCATAACTGTGCAAAAGATGGGGCTGCAGTGTTAATAAAGAATAAAATAAAACACCAAATAGAAGAAAGATTTCAATCATGTACCATTCAACGAATTTCCATAAGTGTAGAAACGAGCAGTGGGCAAATATCTGTTGCAGCAGAATACTGCTCTCCTAACTATAGACCAAAGAAAAATGATTAAAAAAGTCTTTTCCGCATATTTCACAATGGATTAATGGCGGGAGGGGATTTTGACGCCAAAAATAAATATTGGGGATCTAGATTAACTAATACTAGAGGCATATAACTATATAAAGCAATTAAAGAAGATGACGCCAAATATCATTCAACGGGAAAACCTACCTATTGGCCAACAGATAGGAATAAAACCCCAGATCTTGTCGACTTCTTTCTATCCAAAAATATATCTTCAAATAAAATAAGCAATAATAATAAAAGACCAAAGCCCAAAACTAGTTAATAGACTTACTGATTGGAATTACTTCCGACAGAAGTTGGAAGAAATTATCCAACTATCATCAGCTATTCAAACAGAAGATCAACTAGAAGAAGCAGTCCAAATATTGACGCTCAGAATGCGAAAAGCTGCGTGTGCTGAAACTCCTAAAACAACAAAAAAGATCAAACAAAACTCTTATCCTCGCGAAATATGTGAAATTATTACAGAAAAGAGGAAAGCTAGAAGACGCTGGCAACAGACAAGGGCGACAAGACCACACTTAACAACTTAAATTATAAGCTCAGAACATTTTTGAGAGATTTCAATAATTAGTTTTTGAAAACTTACCTCACAAGTCTAGTACCGACAACTCGCTCTGGAAGTCAACAAAGAAAATGAACAGGTCAATAGGTCACATTCCGCCAGTAAAAACCATATAAGTTATCTGGGCGAAAAGCAGCCAAGAGAAAGCAAACACATTTGCTGAGTACCTTGAAGGCGTATTCAAACCTTGTGAAGATAAAGGTTATCAAGGACTCGAAGTAGATAGACCTATGAGGTCGGTAACAGGTAAAAAACTTGCCAATGAAATTAATGAAAGCATAACATAATAGCTTTCGATAAAGTCTGGCATAAGGGACTGATCCATAAATTACAAAGGCAACTGCCGAAGCAGTATTCGTCCATTCTGGAGTTTTATACAGATCGATTCTTCAGAATTAAGCAAGATGCAGAGTACTCAACATTAAAAGAGATTGAAGCTGGCGTACCGCAAGGCAGTGTGCTAGGTCCAGTTCTTTACCTACTTTTCACTGGCGATCTGCCTGAAAGTGGAGAAATCACAGAAATGTTATGATGAAATTATGAAATCATAATAATCAATTATTGTCAAAAAGTTTTCATGAATATCAATATCAATAAATATCATATCATGTTGATGAACGGCATTCGTCCATATGACGACGTCTTTTTTTTCAGTGTACCTATAACAGTTTTCAGTTTAAATAATATTAAATGTGTTTTTTGAGCTTCGATCTCAGCAGAGCAAAGTAAAGTAGGATTTTCAGCATAAATTAGTTGAAGTGAACATTGTCGTATAACAGGAGAGTAAGTTTCAACATAGTCAATGCCAAATTTCTAACTATAACCTTTGGCGTAGAGCCTCGCTTTTCGTCGCTCAATTGTTCCATCTTGCTTGTATTTTGACTTGAAAATCCACCGCGATCCTATAGCTTTTCGGTTTTATGGAAGCTCGCACAAAGTCAGCGAGGCAGCGATACTCTTCCTTAATGGCCATGGTCCACTCACTGGCGTCAGGCAAGTTCATGGGTTCTCTGAAAGTTGTTGGGTCCTCGAGAAACTACGTTTTTGGATTTGTTAGATGGCCGTTACTTCATCCTTATGTTATCCTCCTCGGCTTCATATTTTTCTAGATTTTTGTCCACACCTGTTTCTTGTGCATTATCATCTAGATCGTCGGTTCTTTCATATTCTTCTTTATCCTCATCATCCTTGTCCTCTTTTTCGATTTTCTGATACCAGGAGCGTCTGCCTTTCCGACTATGTTTCCTTTGCTAACTTAAAACTCATAGAAATTGTTAGTATCATTTTCAGTTTGATTGGCATCAATGTTTTCTATAAACCGAACGTCCCTACTTTTGATGACATTCCGTGATCCTCTTTTCCACAAGCGATATGCTTTGGACTCATCACAATACCCAACAAGAACATATTCGTCATGTCCTGGATACAGCTTGGATCAGAGTATATCCATCAATGAGTAGGGACACTCTCCACGTGTTTCTTATCAGTTTACAATTTGCAGTACACATACACGAGAAATAGACGGCACTAAAAGTGCTCTAGTAAAAGAGGGATGGAAGAGTAGTCGAACTATTTCAAAATGTGGTACAGGGGTTATTGAACTGTTTTAGAATAAAGTAAACCCGTACTCGGACGTAAAATTTGATAAGAAATTCCTTATTTTGATTTTTGCAACAATTGTAATGAAATTCATTTTTCAAAAAGTTAAAAATATTCCCCTCAAAATTATTTAGGTAGTACATATTTGGAAAACAAGAAATAAATTTTTGTTCAAGATTCTCTAACGAGTCTAAAAATTCTTGATTGGGCCGTGTCAATTTCGCATCTTCATATTCTTTAAAATCTGTAAAAATTGAGGAAACGTTAAGTTGCGGACTCAATTTTAACTCACACTTGTGGTTTAGGCGGTATTTTTTAAAAATATAACCTGCGAAATAGTAGAATGCATTATCAATACCAAAGTCCACAGTTTTATAATCAGGTTCAGTTTTGACAGCGTAAACCAAACTGTCCTTATTTTGTTTTTGTGGTTCCATCTGCACTTCAATGTCTGGAAGTTCCATGTTAGCTTCGCTTTTCTAAAAAAAAAAAATAAGAAATACAACACAGATTTATATTCATTCTTGCCCGATCTATAACTTATATTGCTTACCTCTCACTATTTACCGGTATTTTGAAATATTTAACTCCAACATTTTCTTTCTGCTCTCGCCCACACGCCAAACATTTAACATAATGTTTTCCCATTATTTTATTTAGAGTTCTTAAACCATGCAAACTTGCACTTCATCTTTCAATTTTCACTATTTTTAATTGTTTGCCACACGCACTGACACTGAAGACCCTTTACTTCGTCAATTGATGGTAATGAACGACTGATAACAATCCAACTCCAGGTCGCCTTTAAAAATACGTGCGAAAAAAATGTAAACAATCCCCTCTACAACCAACCTAAGTAATAAGTGTGACCATCTACTGTGAAATATTCTACCTAAAAAGTGCTGGCAATAAAACTTAAAGTCGTAAAATATGGAAATTAACGAAGTCGTAGCAAAGCAAAAGGGTTGAATTTCGTGATATAGAATAAAACATTTCTTTTTCATGTCCATAACAAAGACCATTTAATCAATAACCAATGGCAAAAACTAAAAAAATTGTTTTTTATACCAATTCTACGAAAGCAAAGCTGGTTACCCTGATCAACCTGTATGGTTGAGAGAGAATACTAATATACTGACTTTCACTCCAGGTCGCCTTTAAAAATGCTTTATGAAAAAACCAGAGTATAAACCACAATCGTTTGTCGTACGCAGCAAGCCGCATGTAGTGGTACAGACAAAATGTGTTGTGTACCCTTTTTTTCTCAAGCAGTCGTTGTATACAGGTAAAAAGTATTCTTTCGACCTGTTTCCACTTATTCTACGATTTTTTCTGCGTTTTGCTATGTGGTGGTAGCAAATACATATGTAAAAGAGTGTTCCTACTCATTGATGGATATACTCTGGCTTGGATCTTCCTAGAGCTTTGTTAAGGGCAAACGCACGACAACCAATTCGACGAAAGTGACTAACAATGGGTATCCTATCTGTCCAAATTTGTTTAGGTGTTTTTTGTTTGTTCAGCACTGTAGTGCATCGAATGCGTATATATGCCGCAGTGTGTATCAATTCAGTCCACAAGAATTTCGGAATATTTGCTCCGATCATGAAGCAACGAGCCATTTCAACCAACGTACGGTTCATGCGCTCAAAGACACTCAACACTCAATTGACGCTTGATAACATTTTCACTCAAAAAATTAGAAAACTCTTCGCTCCGAAGCGCTTTAATCTTAAAGTTTGTCTCGTTCTCAACCAGCTGCCTCAAAAAATAAACAAACACCTTACGAGAAAAATCATCAATAAATGTAGCGAAATAAAGGCTCTTGCTTATTGATTCGATATTTCGAGGACCACACAGATCCGTGTGTATAAACAAATTGTGATAGTTTGCGATAATGGTATGGGGTGTGCAACCAAAAGATAAGGATAATAATCATGAATAAAAAAAATTGTATTTCGCCTCCGAAATCACCGTTCCGTTTGGCCAAAAATACTTTTTCAGCAAAACAAATCCAAAACCAAATAGGCGTCTCTTCCCGACAAAAACTGTCATCCCATTACCCAACCGAAGTCCTCCTCAAGGCACTGCAACGAAATGTCTTTCGCCACAATCTCACCCATACCCACGCGCCACGATTCAACTAAGACGCCCATTCACAGCCAGAAGAACAACTCACCACGCTCCATTACCACCGCCGATCAACACACCATTGCCGAGACACACACACACATCTCAGCCACGTAACTCACCATGCTCAGCAATTCACCCTACGGCCCCACCGCGGCACAGCACCAACCCAAGGTACCTATATAGAATATATAGGTATGGTATGATATTGCGCATGTGGTTATCCTATCTCAATCACAAATGACAATCCTTGTGCCATTTTACTAGGTAGTTTGTTGATTTTGCGCGCGGAATAAAATAGTTAACAACTAATGAAGATGGTACAATGTGCAATTTTCGGTTGCAAGCGTAATAAGAATAAAAAGCCTAAGAGAAATCAAAGTGAAAATTGTGAAAATTTAAAGTTCTTTAAATTTCCGAAAGACAAAGCAATCGAAAAAATATGGATAAATAAATATGGTCACAAGGACAAAATATGGTCGCAAGGACAAAATATGGTCGCAAGGACAAAATAAATGCGAAATATGCTGCAGTTTGTTCAAAACATTTTTCTGACGAGTGTTATTATCGAAATCTCATGCACGAGTAACCAAACTGTCCACCTAAAAGTAGTAAAAAGCTTAAAAAAGAAGCCATACCAACAGAAAACCTGTCATTTCCAGGAAAACAATCCAAACGGCGCGAAGAAAGACAAAAAAAAAACGGGAATCTAAAAAAGTTCTGCGTGAATTATTGTAAGTTATTGAACTGCATATAAAGAAAAAAAATAAAATACTTACTTCTTTCGGGAAAATAAAATTTCCGGCGAAATTGTTCCTGATAACCCCAAGAGTCCTGAGACGTGTATTGTCCCAACACCACTGACAATTGATAAATCAACAAATACAGAAGATCATTATGAAAGGTTATGTTTACTCCGTTGATCTTTTCAATTTCGTGTACCTAATATCTAAAATATATTTAGCCTTCTGAAGACACAAGCAGTTACGTGTGTGGAGCAGAAGCGCTCTGGTGGTAACCATCGGACTCGGTAGTAAGAGTGGGCAGTGGGGACACAGGGTGCGCAGTCTATTGCGGCCCAGGTACCCGCCCCTCGATTGCTGTAGCATGCCCCACAGCCAAAAGAAGTCAACACGCAACATAACAACAACAACAGCAGTAGCAGAAACAACGACAACAGGAGCAGCGACAACCACAGCCGCAGTAGCAGAGGAAACAACAACGACAGCAGAGATCACTATAAAAGGCAGAGCCGCCTTAGATCAGGGGTCAGTCAGTCGTCAGAGCACCGTCTAGCTAAGAAATTTATACGAGTAATATAATTATTATAAAGAAGCAAATTGAATTGAAATTTAAAACCCCGCACTTAGATTTCAGGACCCGGACATTCCCGCTGACCTAGCCCGGCTGGAAACCCTCGTTATAAATGGCGCCCGAGCAGGGACTTCTCTTCATTAAAGTAAAGTAAAGAAACGATACCAAGGATAGTGCGAATGGGGAAATCGTGGATATACAACCTGAACAAGGAAGAAATCCAATCGGTTTTACAAGAATTGCAGGAGAACTCAACGGGAAAGGTGGAGGAGCTGAGGAAGCGACTTTCGGCGTACATCGACAGTGCCCGGGAAGGGGAAGAAAAGCTTCAGGAACTGGAGGGCCGTTTCAGCACACTCAGGAGAGTAAACAGTGGATCGCAGTACCGAAGGGGAAACTACCGTTCGACCTCCCAATTCACCACACCTAACGGAGCAGTACGTCACCGGTAGCACGCTAGCTTGGGAAGCGATCGCAAAAGAAAACTCCAGTACCATTGGTGTATAAATACATCGGTCAACCAAATCAGCAGAGATAGCAGTCGACTACCTTGCTGCACAACGATGCCAGGCGATAGCAGAGAAGACACCAACAACCATGGACGAGACATACGGAGACAGCAACGAAAATCCAACGGGAAAAGTGAATGAAGAAACTCTGACAAGGAAGACAAACGAAAATGGGGAATCCGTTACGACGGAGGAAGGGATCCACTTGGGTTCTTAGCACGGATCGAAGAACTGGCCACCTGCTACTGCCTTCCTTTCGATCGGATAACCCGAACACTACCCGAACTACTGAAAGACAAAGCTCTCTCTTGGTACCGCAATAACCAAAGCGATTGGACGAATTGGGACGAGTTTAAACAAGACTTCTACTTTTATTTCTTACCACCACGATATTTTGAGCGACTGGAAGATGACATCCGCCGTCCAAAACCCTAGGGAAAAATTCACAGAGTACGTCACAGCAATCCAGACCCTTATGCGGTTGGCCACGGGCATGGACAAGAAGCAAAAACTGGAGAGGATCTACACTATTTGCCGGCCCGAATACAAGCTATATGTCAGACGAAAAGATTTCACCAAGCTACGGGAACTCATACTCCTCGCCGAAGAATATGAGTGTATCCGCGCCGACGAACGCCCAAGCCGAGTACCCACCATACAAGAACCCGCCAGAGGACAAAGCACGGAGGTGCCCCCAAATCAACATTGGTCTGATCCAGAACGTCATCGTGAGGGACCTGCACAACAGAGGAGACACGAGTTACGCAACTGTTGCTGTTGATATCTCGTCTATGGTTGGAATATGCTGACTATTGACGGCGTTGCAGATGTCTGGGAGACTGTTGAGCAAGCTGGGAATACATGTATCGTTTCTAATGTTGACAATGTCTTTTGAATTACAAATTGATAAAGAGTTATAACTTTTACATTTTTAACAGTTCCGTACATCTCTTGATTATTCCTAAGAATTACTTCAAATAAAATTTCTGTTACAATATTACTTTTCTATACTGGTTTAATTACAAGACTTTCATAGGTTTCATTTGTTGTTAGCGGAATGTTTAAAATATAGAGTATTGTTGAGCTATTGCTTATGACTTTTACTTCTGAGAAATCTAAAGCTTCTTCTTTTGTATTATATGGTAATTGTTGTTTATTCTATTCTTTTTTTGATAAATTAACATTTTCTATTTCTTCTTTTACAAGTTTAATTTTGTATTGTACATTTGCTATAATTACCTCTAAGCTTACTTTATTGTTTTCTTTTAATAATTTCTGTAATTCGTTTTGTACCTTAGTGATATTATTCATTCTCTCATTGTATAATTGATTTATGACAACCTGCTTGTTATTATTTTTAAGTACTTCTGTGACTTTTTCTTTGATGGTGAACAAATCATCATGGTCTGGATTGCCAGCAATCCATTTCCATGTGCTACCGATAAAATTTAGAGAACGTTTTGTTATTCGCGGTTTCAAGTTATGCAAAAGATTTTTAATTTGTTGCAGCTCGTGTGCTAGCAAAGGGAATATTGTAAGGTTTTGGGTTGATTCAAGTTTAAGGATAGGAGTTATTGCAGATATGAATTGGTCGTATTGATCTATTAGATCTATTAGATGTATTAGTTTAAAATTTACTTCTTGTAAATTTGTCTGTCCAACGTGAAAGGTTACTATTTGTGCGTTTGAGAAGTCCAATATTTGCATGGTTGCCTGGCAAGTGCAAAACGCACATCTTTAAAAATAAAATTTAATTTCTGATGTTACTTTTATGTACTACTTTGCCGGATTCTAAGTTTTTCAATATTAGTCAACTGTGTCTTTTCAAATTGTTCGGGATTTAGTCTGGGAATTCGTCCGTAAAATAGTTCTATTGGTTTCTTACCTGTCGTTGAATGGATGGTGAAGTTGTATTCGTTCACGGCTCGTTCTAAGAGTTCTTCAAAAGACCGTGCAGGTCCGTCTGATTTCAGACACCTCATGATTTCTGACAATGTGGAATGGAAGCGTTCAACTTGACCGTTCACTTCACTTTTATATGGAGGTGTTTTAAAAATCTTTACTTGAAGGTCGTCCTCCAGCATTGAAGTTATTGAGGCTGAATTTAGCGCCTTCTCGTTATCTATTACGACAACTTCAGGGACGCAAAAGAAGAATATAATATCTCGTAGTGGTCGTTTAATATCTTCGATTGAGCGTGATGGGATAATTCTAGTTTGAGCGAATTTTGTAAATTTATCGACGGCTGTTAGGACAAGTTGTTTTTCGGTGGAAAATATATCGATGTGAATGGTGTGTCCGGGATAATTAGGGATGGGTGTAGGTTTCAGATGAGGCTTATTAGGGTGCCTGTCGTATTTACTTTGTTTACAGGTTATGCAACGGTTTACCATGTTTTTAATTTTTGATGACATTTTGGGGAAATAGAAGTTCTCTAGCAATTGGACTCGGTTTTCTTCGGCGTTGCGATGGGCTCTGCGATGTATCTTTAGAATTTTTTCTTCCTGCTCTATTTCGTTGGGTACGTTTTCAACAATTTTCTGGGTGAATCGGATACGATAGTCTCTGAAGTGTAAAGGGTAAATTTCTTGTACTCGACCCATCGTCATTTCGTCTGTCAGAAGACCGTTAATATTATTTGGATTGAGATATCTTTTGAAAATGTCAATGATGTCGTTGTCTGAATAGTCTTGTCGTATCAAAATATGTCTTGTGTAGTTGTCGAAGGGATTTTGAATCTGATAACTATTTTCATCTCCTATTTTGAGTAAAAGTTGGTTTCGGAAAACGTCTCTACGGATGGTATGAGGTTTTGCGATGAGCTATCGGCACTATGTTCGGTTGGTGTCATTGAATGAATTCCGGTTATTTGGGGAGGCCTTGAAAGAGAGTCGGCAACCACATTTTCCTTGCCTGGTTTGTATTTAAGTTCATAGTTATACTCCTCCAATATGGCTTTCCACCGTTTCATTTTGGAGTTTGTATTTTTGTTGCTTAAGGCATAGGTAAGGGGTTGGTGGTCTGTATAAATATTCACTTTCCGGGATCCGTAAAGCAAATTCCTTAAAGAATTGAGGGACCAAATAATCGCCAGCATTTCTTTTTCGTTTGTGGCGTAACCTTCTTCTGTTTTGCTTAAGGTTCTGGAAAGAAATGTAATTGGCTTATCATTTTGAGAAAGAACTGCGCCAATGGCGTAGTCAGAAGCGTCGGTTGTAAGTTGAAAGCTTTTGTCAAAGTCTGGATATTGAAGAATTACTTCTTCAGAAATAAGGGAGTTTTTTAATTTATTGAATGCTTCGATGGCTTCTTGATCTAACTGAATTAGTTTTTTCTTTGACATATTTTTGGACACGTGTCCGTCTTCCCCTCTTAGAAGGGATGTCAGAGGTTTCGCCAATTTGGAATAATCCCTTATAAAGCGGCGATAATATCCTGACATTCCGAGAAAAGATCGAAGTTCCTTTAGGTTTTCGGGGATAGGTCGATCAACTATAGCCTGTACTTTTTTCGGGTTAGTTTTTATTCCAGATCTGCCAATAATAAATCCTAAAAATTCAACTTCTTTTTGAAAGAATTCGCATTTGTCTAGTTGAATTTTCATATTTGCGTTTTCTAATGTGTGAAACACTTTTTCCAGATTCAAAAAATGTTCGGTTTCGTCCTTCCCGAAGATGACAATGTCATCGATGTAGACGTAGCAACATTTTCCAATAAGATCTCTTAGGATGTCATCCAGGGCTCTCTGGAAAATGGAAGGAGCGTTCTTAAGCCCGAATGGCAGGCGAGTAAACTCGAACTTGCCGTTGTTTACCGAGAAGGCAGTTTTTTCTATATCAGATTCTTTAAGTGGGATCTGATGAAAGCCACTTCTTAGGTCCACTATGGAAAACCATTGATTCTTACTAAGATTTGCCAGGATTTGGGATATTTCAGGAATTGGATACTTGTCGGCAATAGTAACAGCGTTCAGCTTGCGGTAGTCAATTACCATTCGGGATTTTTTTTCTCCTGAAGCATCCATTTTTTTGGGGACAACCCAAACAGGAGAATTATAAGGAGATCTTGATGGTCTTATGATACCATCTTCTAATAATTTTCGTATTTCCTTTTCAACTTCATTTTTAAGTGCCACGGGATAAGGATATGATTTCGAATACACGGGGTCTCGGGTTGTAGTTCGAATTTCTCCTTTAACTATAGTGGTATATGTGAGTTTTTCATTTGGTTCCGAAAAGAGATTGGGGCATTGATGAATAATTTTAATAAGTTTAGAATGTTGATCTTTAGTCATGTGGTCAGTTCTAATGTTTATGTTGTTGACAGATTGTGACTGATGTTGTTTGAGTGGGATTGAAATTCTTGGATGGGTGAAACCGGGGTGGATAGACATGTGATTTTTGCTCGTATGGATGATTGCGTTTAATTGTTTCAGGGTGTCATGTCCTATGATCCCATCAGAGGAAATAAGACTAGGGAGAATAAAAAATTTCATTTTGTCTGTTTGAGGACCGAAAAGTTGGATAAGTGCATGGTGTGTTATTTTGATGCTTCCTCCAACGGAATGAGCGTAGAAGGGTTTATCATTCAATGAGGGTTTCTTAATATGACGTGGTTGGACGTAATTCTTGTTTGACCCGGTGTCGATAAGGAATTTTAAGGTCTCTCCACTTCTAGAAATATGTTCGAAATAGGGAAGTGAAGAGGATGCTAATCTAAAAAACAAATGTCGTCCAGTTCTTCAGGTTGATCAAAGTAAAGGTGATCTTGTGAGTCAATGTAATTCGTTAATGTCTGGTCATAGTTTTGGTCTTCTTGTTCTATCTCGTTTTCGTATTTCTCCGATGTCCTCTCGTCCGGATCGGGTCCTTCAGTGTGGAAAAATCTCTGAATTTTGTGTGGATGATGGGCCTGTTGTGAATATTGGCGTTTCTGTGGAACTAACTGTTGGTTACGGGGTCTGTTCTGGTAATTCACATTTTGGGATCTGACGGAATGGTCGACATCTATTGGCTTCGGAGGAAGCGTTGATTTGCTGGTGGTCTTTGCTGTAGATACTGAGGTTCCCTATAAAACTGTGGTGGTTGAGCATTACGTGGAGTAGCTGGGGATGAAATTCACGTCTGGGTGCGGCAATTGGTGGTGGTCCTGAATGTACAAAATTGTTTTTTCTAGGGGGAGCTGGAGGCGGTGTTTGTTGCAATGTTTTTCGGGTGCTAGCTTGCGTATTGTTTGCATGCTGGGCTCGAAAATCAACGTGACTGGGGGAGGTCAGCAGGCTCACGGATGCTGAGTAACCTAGGCAAGTCGCCTCTCAACCCTCTGACGAAGGTATCGAGAGCTTTGTCCCGGTAACACTGAGTCATTTTGTTCATGGACTCCTGACTCATATCCATTGATACTAACTTATTTAAGATAAGCGACAAGTGGTGGTAGACGGCCTGATAGAACTCGGGAATCGTACTACTACCTTGTACCAAGGTTGTCATTTGGTACTCGAGGGTTCCCAAGTCCCTCTTATCTGCGTAGTGGAGGGTAAGACATTTTGATATCTTATCCCAGTTTAATGGGGTGTTGTAGGGTTCTAGGGCTACGTATGCGTAGGATCCCGTTATACTTGGGGGTACCTTTCAGATGTTCATAGATTTTGAGTATCCTATCGACACTCTTTTTCCATGAGTTAAATTCATGTGCTTCGCCAGAGAATTCTCTTAAGCTTTTCACTACGTCGGCTATTTTGTCCATTTCGGACAAATTCCTATCGTTGGCTAGATTTATTGGCTGATCTATATCATTATTTATGTCGGACGCAGGGTTCATGATAGAAGGGTTTGAGTTACTAGTTGTGAGATTATCTGAATCATGTCATCGTTAATTGCATTAGGAGCAGGGGGAGGAATGGGAGCCTGAAGTTGAGGAGCTGCAACATTATCTGCAGGAACTTCCAGACGAGCTGGTGGTATTAGGTTGTTAGGATTTTAAATCTTTCGAAATATTTTTATTATTAGGTAAATGAGAGAATCAATTATATCGTTCGTTAAAGTAATGATAAGGGATGTTTTAATCAACGTGCTTTCTTTCAGAGCAATTATTGAGAAAGGAATAGTTAAATTTGTAGGCGCAGTGGCTTAGTGGTTAGTGTGTTGGACTAATAAGCGAGGGGTCCCAGGTTCAAATCCCGCAAAAACCCAAATTCCAACTTTTTTTTTCTTAAGCTATTTACTATTGACGCTTTTTGTTTTGAGGGTTCTGGGCTGCTTCCTGCTGGTTAGGGCGGCTGTCAGTGTTTACTGACTCCTTTTTGTTCCTTTTGGTTAGTAGAACTACTCGGGGGCCTTCGCTTTCCCTATCACTACACTGTTATGTTGGTGGTTTGGTTGTCCACTCTTTTGGTTACTTCACTGGGCGGCTTGGTTGTCCACACTTTATTGTTTCACCGTTATGATGGTGGCTTGGTTGTCCACTCTTTATTTATTTCACTGTTAGATGGTGGCTTGGTTGTCCACTCTTTATTTACTTCACTTTCACTGGTTCTAGGCTTGGTTATTGCCTGAGTTCACTCGAGATTTTTATGCTAACAGGAAAATTTATACCGTGTTACAGGACGCAGCCCCACGTTGGGCGCCAGTTAAAAAAGATTTACTCCAAAATTAAAAAAAAAAAAATATATATTGAGAGCAGGTTGCCCTCACCTTTATTTGTTAAAGAATCAATTACGACTTACTTGTGACAATATTTTCTTCATTATCGAAAGCTTGCATTTACATTCCAAATTGCTTAAAATATTCTTTTCCCATAGCTTGCATTTCCGTTCGTCAATTGAATTTCCATGGAAATTCATTTTATTGACCCAGCGACGCTTGGTCAGCATGTGCACTCGGTTTGACGGTGTTAAGTTAAACATTGAGTAGTAGTTTTTATCACATAATTTATGTATACACTTCAATGCTAACGTTAACGTCTTGGCTACATCAAGAATTATTGTTATAGCTTTCCTTTCATGTTAGTACACCATCTTAGCCTTGCACGACTTCAAATGTCTACAGAAATATAATATTATAGTGGGATATTGTATATCGTAGAACAAGAAGGCCCTTTTAATGAGACTTGAAAAGATTGTTTATAAATACATCGATTTTTTTGTTTTGATCGATCGATTTCTTCGAAAATTTGTTGTTGTTGGTTGCGTGATTTGGGGTGCGATGATTAAAAATTCGCACGATTTTTTCTCTCTTCCTTATTTTCCGATCCAAAGCAAATTCAGCGAACAAATAGTATTGTCTGGGGTCATTAACTTTGATCTTGTAAGTTGAAGTCTGCGAAAGGCCGACATCTTGTGCACGGGCATAGGGTTCTTCAATACTTTATTGTTTACTGAACAGGGTGATTCGAATTAAGCTACCAAATGTTGCAGAGTCGACTTGGAAGGAGCACCGCGCGTATTGTAAAATGGGCCCCTGTATATACAATTTATTTTCATCCTCCACATCCATCCTGTACATTAAACCTTTGTTTTGTTCTAATAGATTCAAGGACGGTTGGCTGATCATTTAACTCAGAGCAGTACCTGCGATAAAGATAATGGTTAATCATCCTACAAGCTTATATGCGAAAATGTATTGAACAACAAATTATTGTTATGAAATGTTTGAGTCTAATTTGTATGTCCAAGTGAACTTAGTGCTCATAGAATTTGAAGACTTTTGATCCAGCCTTCCGAGCTACAAAATATATGCATTCCTAATCCTCTTTATGCCTTTGAGTTATAGTATACATATAATGGAGAAAAATTGAGCTGCCAGCTTAACTTAGTGTTATATCGCAGCTTCCCATAAAGTACGATATTAAAGAATATATTATCTGGCGCAAAATGTTCCTACTAATACATAGGTATATTCTGGAGCCAGTACAGCGCACCAGGTATTTCTGTGATGCTTATTTTCGTTATGTTAGCGCATCAGTTTGATCGACTTTGCAATAATGAACACTTGAAGTTGAAAGTGATTCCATCATGAGCATCATGATGCCTGTGACGCGTTACTGAATCTACACATCATTTCCCTTCTTCGTTAAGTAAAAACTGCGATTGAGTTCGTAGCCCTGATATCCATAGAAAATGTATGCAGGCCAGAGAGACGCTCAACCTTAATACGGCACTGCGTAAGCCTTTGGATAAATTGAAATGTCAATTAATTCGAACAGTTGCTGGTCAAATTAACTCTCAGTTGTACCAGTACATATCTGCACATGTTCTTTTCTTATCTTCCGTACCATATAAGTTAATAACAATTAATTATACTACTCCCTTTATTAAGCATAATGCTCAATGTCACTTTACCAATTACCTACTAACTTATTATTATGCCATATTCCCTCT
This sequence comes from Cheilosia grossa, assembly GCA_963082955.1. Taxonomy (NCBI): domain Eukaryota; kingdom Metazoa; phylum Arthropoda; class Insecta; order Diptera; family Syrphidae; genus Cheilosia; species Cheilosia grossa. The sequence goes on along the minus strand of OY720144.1, from coordinate 49,497,415 downwards.
AACTATTATTTTTCTAATCGACAGTAACAACCCCTTTGGTTTATTCTTATAATTTGTTCTCACAACATGCATCAGCTTTCATTAGGGTTACGGAATTTTCTACGAATATCATTGCTACTCTTCCGACGGCATTTTGAGCTTTGCTGTACTTAACCTTACGGTATGGTGGATTCTTGTACTCGTACTAAAATCCATGTGCTGGTGTTATTAGCTGACCTTCTTTATCTCATAGATTTCGTTATATGTACATAAATACATGCTAAGGGGTTCTTCTATTTATTAAATCTATGGCGGCTTGCATGTCATTTTGTTGGGGCGCTCTTCATGTGCTCTGTAATCCATATACATGTACCTCCGAGTACGAGTGTGTATCCATGTTTACATTATTCTTGTTGACTTCTTTGTTTGCCCCTCAGACGTCTAACGCCTTTTTATAGTATCGTTGTTTCAGATTATCGTTATATTACTTCAACACAGGGCCAGGACCATGAGTTTACTTTTGAGCTCTCTGTTTTATTCAATTTCCATTAACTTTTGATCAAAGGCCTTTCCTTCTTGGTTGCTAGTTCCTAAACAAAACATACTATTTGCCCTTTTTGTGGTTATATTGCTTTGCCTACTGAAATTCGTTTTCCCTTCCAGTCCATTTTCCCTCGTTAATGTCATTTGAATCTGTGTTACAGATTCTTGCTGTGTATGTTTGTGCGATGATAGTCTTTATCATTGCGGCGGATGGCCTCAATATCACGCATCTGATGTATTATACAACTAGTGTACTCGTATCACTGCTCCTTTCTATTTTGGAATGTGTAACATTTGTCAATATGTCCCGTTATTAGACCATATGGAGACTCGAATTATTCGTGTGGATGGTTTTGTGGTGAAAAGGGGTTTTCCATTGAATTTCATATTGCACGCAGTGTTCTGCAGTACCTACTCAAATGCTACGTGTAGGGTGGTTTTTCCATTCGAAAACTGCTGGTCTTGTGAACTATTTTATACTGCCGATTTCACTATGCCATTTTAATCTTGCATTAGTGTGTCGATGATTTATGAGGTGAAATTTGTGGTGGATTGTGACCAATGATGCGGGAAAGGACAACAAAAAAAAGCAGGCCATTAAAATTAAAGTGAATGCCTTACTTAATTCGTAGTTTGTTAGGAAATTTACAACAGTAGCAGAAAAAAATACGTATACCTACAGCAATTTTTGCTAAGACAGCTTACGCTGAGAATGGCAGTTCCTTTCCGGTGAGCCGGTCTTCAGACGCCAACGAACAATGATTGAAATTCAAATATCCTTCACAGCTTAATTTGAACTCACGGTGATTTTCTCCCTGTTTCTAGCTAGGTCTATTGTCATTACATAAGATGTTACTAGCTAGATCTATTATGATTAGGTTCGTTCGTGTACCTTCAGCATTGAAAAATTAAGAATGTCTAATCTCAAAAATCGAGAGAGAAATCTCTTTAAATAAGTTGGAATGTAATTTTTTATAAGCTGAATACCTATTAAACTTACTATTTTGAATGCGCTAATAATGTTCTCGGATAAAATTCAAAACTTCTTCCTCCATGTCATATATTTTTGAGCTGTCACTTAGTTATCAGTTTTCATTTTATATTTTTCAGTAGTTGAAATTCGGGGAGTAGAAAATTACGAAAAAATTCAAAGATGGAAAACATTTCTCTTCCTTTTTCTACCAATTTTCTCAGTATTCGTAGTCGCATTCGCGCGGTTTCTTAGCAAATTTTTAATTATTTTACGTTTGCATAAGAGTTGGACATTCTTTAAAAATAAATTGCATTTCATACCACTTTATGGATAGAATAGCAACAAAGCTTGGCTGCAATGGAACCCGTCAGCAGTTTGAATGCGTGCAGTCAGAAAGCAAATTTGAGTGTAGGTAGATAGTGAAAAGAGTAGGTAATAGGGCCAGTACTGCAACATGTCTCTATTTCTAAATTTACTGTAAAATTCAAGCATACCACAATACAAAAGAAAATAAATTGCAATTTCAAGTTCATTGGGCATCATCGGCTTTTGACATTTGTTGATCGTGTTTGTTTTTGTTTTGGTTGTAAACACACAGTCTGCGAATGATCATAGCCATATTATATTAGACGATGCAATATCAAAGAATTTTCTGCACATCTGTTTTACTGGCAGCACTGCATTATGTGCTGTGTCCAGAATTTCTGCACATGCGTGTTTGGGCATTATATATAGTTACATCTGAAAGGGAAGCAGACGCCCGCCCTAAACGTCCACAGAGCTTGTGCGACAATTCGATATCGAAGACGCAACTGCGAGCAGACAGCGCGTACATAGTGCTGAACTGTTCGTTCCATCGAATACGGTTACATTGACGGATCCGTCGACGCAGTGGAAGCAACAGATTCTATGGGCTGGGTCATTTAGGCATATTCATTTTAAAACCAAGTGACCCGTATTAAGGAAGACCCTGACCAGCAAAGTATGATGAGAATCGCCCAGATAAACCTTAACCACTGTGCTTCCGAACAAGGCGGACTATACTTCTTATAACTGCTGGGAGAAATGTCATTCATTTTTTAAATATGATGGTTTGGCTGACAATTTAAGAAATAAACACATACCCAATACAAGTGTATAACTATTAATCCCTCCATAGGTGCCTACAATTCTTCTTTTTTTGCATCACACTGTTTACTATCATTTTTGACTATATCTACCAAAAGTAGGTGACCTTATAAATGCACGATGACAAACCAGTTAGCCATCACAAAAAACAGTGCTTAAGAGCGTAATCACCCAGGGGGAGAACTTGGATTCGTTTATGTATATGCTGTGCATCTAAGCGTCCCATCAAAAGACACTCGAAACAAGCGACCAACGGTGTCGAGTTGCAAATGCGGTTAAGCTATGTTCACTAAATGTGTGCTGACACTCCTCAACAAGGTATCATTGTGCGGCGAATTTGTATCTATCTAACGTACCTACCATTTTTATTTTGTTTGTAGATGCAATTTGCATTCTATCTGTTTCAATCAGGTATTCTGAACTATATATAAGTCCAACCGAATCCATATAGGTACTTGTACCAGCCTTTCGGTTTCGGGTATGTATATACCTATTGAGATAGGTGGCTGCGAATAAATTTACTTTTGATTAGCACAAACTTAACTCCAAAGGGATTAGAGTTACCGTGCAAGCGCTCAAAGTGAAATTCTGTATACAAAACACCTACCTCTATAATTATTATAATAGATATGTATGTACCTATATGGAGTTAGAGAAGAGATCGATAAAGATACTAGCTGTTGGAGTATTTAGAACTTATAAATTGAAGTATTTCGGCATTACTCAGTGGGTGGCGCATGCAAGTCTTATTTTAAGGACACAGAGAAAAATAAAGTATAGGTAAGCACAGTTGAAAAAATGGTTGATCTGGTTATTAATTGACCATAAATCTTTAGAATTAAGAGTCGAACTACTACATACCTTCATAGTCGTATTTTTTGCAGGTGTTTCGTTGTAAATTTGAATTGTCTGCCAAATGTGCTCAGCTTTTCTATGATTTCACTTTACTTGAGTATTTTTTCGATATATACCTTTTCATATATTTACCTGCCTTCATGAAACTGTATTTTGCAATGCTTGTCATATAAAATTAAGTAAAAGTTCTACCTTGATATCTTCAACTTCAATTATGGATTATGGTTGTTTTCCATTTGAATGGGTTTTAAAAATATTTGCGGTGGTTGTGGAGAGGTATTTTAAAACGGTTCGTTGTAAAACTGGTATTTGAAAAATGAATCATCTCTTGATGATCCAACGGTAGCACCCGCACCCACTCACTCGCCAATATTTACAATAAACAGATGACGCATCAGGTCCCAAAGGATCCTAGGCCTAGCTTTTCACAACCATTCGTTTTGTGCGAGTTTTTGGGATGATTGGAAGGGATCGAAAATGGCTAATAGAGCAGCTCTTTTGTGCTAGTTATACTCTCGTCAGACGTCCGGAGAGGTGGGGCAGTGGAAATACCTTAAAATTATAATTGGTGTTTTTCCGGTGACCGCAAAATGTTTCCATGATATTATATTGCCGACTTGGAAAAACGAAACAGGCGATGATTCCGATTGGCTGCAAGACATTTCGTCGTCTTATGGAGTTGATTTCTGGGAAATAGAAATGATATTATTAATCAGCGATAATTGAATTCGCTCAACTTCTGAGGGCGAAGTTTTTTTTTTTTTTAAGTAAAATTTCTTAGGTGGCAGCTAAATTTCAAGGCCATGTACCGTTTTGAAGAATTTCAGGCAACTAGAGAGAAGAAAATTTGTTAGTGAGAAGTGAGAAGGAGCAGGAAAGCTATATATTATACTGCATGTATAGTAATACCATTGTATATAAACGTGGTTGACGTGGTGGTGTGGGGTTAGAATTCTTTTAGCATGATGAGTTTCTTTATTTTGAATTTTCTTCATACTTCATTCAACTTATTATGTAACTCTTTATAGCCAATACTTCCCCGAGTATTTTAAGCTAAAATCAGATCACAGTTGATCAAATTGCTAAATCGAATATTTTCCATTTTTGCTGTGCTTTGGGGTGGTACGAGTGATTTGGGTATTTCTTTCGGTTAGTCGTTACAACATAATTATATTCTATATACTAGATAGGTACAAAAGAAAACCAAGCTTTAATTGCATTATTAAATACAAGCGACCGATTGTTGAATCAGGACCAGTTACAATATATTATAGTCAAGATGATACTGTCAATATTGTTACACCTAACGTAGAAATCACTGCTAGACAGATTCAATCATGTACATCTTCAATGACATCAATTGGTGATATTTACATTTCGGAGTGTCGAACCCTAAATGGGAAAAAAAACGTTACTGTGGCCATCTATATATCACCCAACCAGAGTCTCGACGATAAAATATATTTCATACACCGTTCCTTACTGATCGCGCAAATGCCCTTTGTAGAGGCGAAGATAAGATCCCTATGATTCTCGGGGGAGACTTTGACGTGAATTTTGGATCCAGCCGGACTGATCGACGTTGAGCACCCAACTTCGGCCGATTTCCGGTTGTTTTGCCTACAAGCTATATTTTTACGGAAGTGCCTTGATTTAGTGCGCTAGTATTGATACATAGAAATTCGCATTGAAAAATGTCACGAAACTTCAAAAATTCCGGCTCACCCCCACACTCTCAAAAAATATGAGCAACTTCCGCTGTCGGCAAAGTTTTATAAGTTAAACTTGAAGTTATTCGTTACTTGTGGATAGTATTTTTTTAGGAATAAGTGTACTTTTGCTTCAAATATTTATGAAAAATGAAGAATGTAGATTGGTTAAGGGCAAATTCAAACATTATGAGCAATTTTTCTTCAGTTATTTAAAAAAAATGTACGCATGAAATCGAAGTTAAGGATATGCAAAAGCGGCAAATACACAACCATGTTTGTCGTAATATGTTTCTAGTGTATAAAACATCTCATTTAGATAGTTTTAACTGTTAACCGAACAAATTATATTATTCGCCTTTTAGAATAAAATATAGTAACTATTTACCAATAACATTCAGTAATGCCAAAATATTGTATTCCCGCGAAGTCTATCACATTCACCACGGCTCTTAACTTTTTTAACTTTAAAATTCATTTTTATTCCTTTCTTTCTTTAAGCTTATATACTAGACAAAAACGATTAAATCTAATTTAAAATTAACATTTATCTTATTCTAGCTTACTGGCTCTAAGCGAGCGCTCTAAACTTATCAATATCCTTAAAATTATTGCCTTTCGGCCTTAAATCTATCTATTTCTATAATCTGTTTTTTTTTTTTTTTTTTTAATTTTCAAGAAACTTTAGAAAACTTGAACTCTTTATTATTTGTTTTACTTAGGTTAGGTTAGGTTGAAGTGGCTGTCGGCTAGCCGACACACTTAGACCATAGTAAGTTCCCTTGTGATACCACATGAATCTAAAATACAATTATTCCTACTCGTTTAACCAATTGGAGCTTGTGATGATGCGTAGGAGATTCCGAATGTCTGTGTTTTTTAGATCGTTCAGATCATTATAGTAGAACGCTCCCAGGTGGAGTTATCGTCCTATTGAGAGGGCCGGACAGGTACAGAGGAGATGGAGAATAGTTTCTTCTTCCTCCTCGTCAAGACAGCTTCTGCAAAAATCGTTTGCAAATACGCCAAGCCTTGTTGCATGCCTGCCTATGAGACAGTGTCCTGTGATGATACCTATTGTAGCACTGATATGCTTCCTATCCAAGGATATCAAGTATCTAGAACGTTTTAGATCCAGCTTTGACCAAATCCGTTTTGTCGCTAGACATGTCGAGCCGGTTGTCCATCTAAGATTTGATATTGATAGAATCCTGCTTTATTATGAGCTTACAAGTAGCGATTGGAATACCTAACGAATCCTTAACTGGAAGTATGGGTAGTGTGGTTCCGTGTTTGGCGAGTTCATCAGCCTTGCAGTTACCTGGGATGTCCCTATGCCCCGGCACCCAACAGAGGTGAATATTGAACTGCTCCACCATCTCTATGAGAGACGAACGACAGTCTTGGGCTGTTACAGAATTTGTAGAGACTGATTCCAGGCACTTGATAGCAGCTTGACTATCCGAGAATATACGGATATCTTTAGCAGATATCACGTTTTCTTTCAGCCAAGATAAGACTTCTTTTATCGCCATAATTTCCGCCTGAAAAACGCTACAGTGATCAGGAAGACGGGAGGAGAGACTAAGAGTTAGTCTGTCGGAGAAGACACCACCACTAACACCATCCTCAGTTTTCGAACCATCCGTGAAGAAGTGGATCGATTCATCACCCAGGAATGGTGGGAATGGAGACCTGGAAGTTTTTATCGAACTTAAGTTCTGATGTGGTGTAGTCGATGTTTCCTGGAAGGTTCTGAAGATCTTTCAGGATAGCAGCATGGCCAGTTGTTTTGCTGGTCCATTGTGAAGTGGCTTTAAGGTGTACGGCTGCGGAAGCTGCCGTTTGCCTACTGAAGATGTCAATGGGTGCCAGATGAAACAGGATGTCAAGTCCAGCAGAGGTGATAATGCGAAGAGCCCCGCCGATGCACAAGCAATCTGTTCTTTGGACTTTGCTTAGCTTATCACGGTTGATCGCTTTGTCCAAAGCAGTCCACCAAACAACCACGCCATGCGTGAGTATCGTTCATATGACAGAGACGTACAGCCAGTGAGTGATACGAGGCTGTAAGCCCCATTTGTTCCCTATGACATTTTTGCAAGAGAAAAGTTCCACAGTGGCTTTTTTAACTCTTTCTTGGATGTTAGGCTTCCAGGTTAACTTTCTATCAAAAATGAGTCCCAAGTATTTAGCTTCATTTGAGAATGTCAGTCTAGTGCCATTTATATATGAAGGGTCAATGTGTGGAATCTTGTATTTCCTAGAAAAGAGGACAAGTTCAGTTTTGTAGGGGTTTACCCCCAACCCACATTTGTTCGCCCAAGTTATTAGCCCATTGAGAGCGTGTTGTAGGAGTTCTTTTAAAGTATTAAGGTACTTTCCTGACGACACAGCAATAGCAACATCGTCCGCATAGGCAATCACATTGTGACCTCCCGCTTCCAGGCATATCAGCAGTTAATTCACCTCCAAATTCCAGAGAAGGGGAGATAGGACGCCACCTTGTGGGGTTTCTCTACTGACAGATCTTCTGGTAGATATCTCACCCAGGCTTGAGTTGATAATTCGCCTATTGAGCATCAAATTAATCAGCTCGCCAAGTGATGCATCCACGTTCAGAGCTGCCAGTGCACCAGCAATCGCAGATGAGTCGACGTTGTTGAAAGCGCCTTCTATGTCTAGGAATGCAATCACTGTATACTTCTTATGACGGAGGGAATCCTCAATAGAGCGCGTTAGCGTGTGTAGAGCCGTTTCTACAGATATTCCCTTAGAGTAGGCATGTTGCGTCGTTGACAGGAGTTTTTTGTCAATGCTTTGTCGTAAATGAATTTCAATCAGTCGTTCTAAAGTTTTTAGGAGAAATGATGAAAGACTTATCGGTCTGAGATCTTTCGGACTTACATGAGATCATTTACCTGCTTTGGGTATGAAAACCACTTTAACTTCTCTCCATAGCAATGGGATATACACCAGATCCAAACAGCTTCTTAGGATTATCATTAGAACTGGCAAGATGATATTCGAAGCGTTTTGTAGCTCGGCTGGTATTATGCCGTCTGGTCACGAGGATGTAGCGCCCAAAGCACTTTGTCTCTAGTAATCAGACCTTGTAGGTTGATAGATTGCGAATTTGATCTGTTTGGGCAATACTCTTTGAGCTGCCTGGGAAGTGGGTATCGAGCAGCAGATTAAGCGATTCTTCGCTAGAAGTCGTCCAAGCGCCATCTGTCTTTTTCAGACAACTTGGCATTGTTGGGTTTGTCGAGAGTATCTTTCTCAGCCTTGATGCCTCGGAGGATTCCTCTATCTTACCACAGAAGAGTCTCCATGATACTCGCTTGGCTTTTCTTAAATCTTTCTTATATATTTTCAGGGCTATCTTGTACGAATTCCAGTCGGTCACTTTTCTTGTGTTTTTGGCACGATAGAAAAGTTTTCTGCGTTTTGTCTTACTCAGAGACCTCTTTGCTCTTCCAGCTTTATAACCTTCCAGTTGTATGTCGGGAGTGACGGATTGCTCAGTCTGATTATTTCGAGGATCTCTTCGCTGGAGGAGGGTTCGGCTGGGAACCAGGTACGAGTTCTAGGTCAGCTTGGAATATCCTCCCTCGCAACGACGGCGAGTTTCGCATTCGGCCAAACTACTCCCAGTCTGTTTATAGCGAACTTGTAGAGATATTATCACGCTGATAATAAAATATGGCTAATAGGAAGCTACCATTTTTGGCCTCTGAACGAGACTGGTTTCTCAAAGTAAGTGCGTGCATATACAATACAGCGAGGCTCATACCTGTTTTGAGTATTGCCTAGAATTGCACATGAACCCATAATTCTGGGGCCGAATTACCGCATCTGTGATCGAGTAACTGCATGTTTCATTGTTTGGATTGAAAAATCCACTAAATTCAGAGACGTATGGCTCGCACACGGATGCGGTAATTCGGCCGCTGGTCTTAAGAACCCTCTAGGGTTGCTTTTCAAAGCGTTTACGTGAAATAAAAAGTAACACACTTATTGTAAATAATTCCTCACATTCCGACTTTCGAGAATTCAGTTATTCTGCTCTTAATATTAGGAATCAGGGCTGTGAAAGGACAAACCTTGCCAGTTCCTGTTCAATTTCTTCAGAGAGGCATCTTGGAATTTTATTTCAAAAATAGTAGGTACATAAGTATTTGTTCCATGGTATGTCATCAGAGTGAAATTTCAGAAAATGTGTGTGTATTAATTTTAAAATTATAGTAAAGCTAATGATATCTAGGTATCTAGGATAATAATATGATCTTCAATAGAAATCGCCACTTTTTTGGGAAGATAGAGCTTCTAATTAAAAACATACATTTTTTTGAATAATTTTAGCTAGGTAAATAGATAGGAACTTGCTTTCTGGGTACTACTAACAACAATTCAAATATGTAGGTACCCAATTGACAACTTTCTATAGTCATCTTGGAGTGTCAGGGTTATAAGTTTGGCTTTCCCATAAATGTAGGTAGCGAAGTACTAACCTACCTTTATTTAAAAAAAAAAAAAACTGAAAGTCTACCTTAAATTTATGCATCCATTGTCCATTGTCAATAAGCATAACATCTATAATACAATATTGAGTGCCTACAACCATAACAAAAGTGCGGTATCTATACCCACCTTCCTATAAGCAATAAATCCTTTGGCTAATAACAACATCTTAAGTATAAAGTCCTGTATGACAGCATCATTGTTTCTTTCCTCAAAAGGAATTTTTATTTTATTTCTAGTTGGGACTGCGGCAAGCGGAACCTAAATAAAGCAGATGGAACAGCGTAAATATTTCCTAAAATCGTATATACTGTAGGTGTATACATAATATACGACAGAGTATGTAAAAGTACATGAATTTATATGTAATAAGGAGATATACCTATCTACAAAGAAATCGTGGACTCCTACATATCCACAATTAGGTGCAATTCTTAAAATAAAATATTGTATGTAAATTAGGGCAAATGACCGTGTACCTACGAGTTGATACAACAACATGTGGTAGGTATTCAGTATGCTCCTTGCACACGCATTAATGCCAATGTAACAGCAGTCATACAAATTAAGAGGCATCGAACATAGGTTATGGTACCTATGGAACAAATTTGGTTGATTGTTCTATGTAAGTCTAAAAATACGATTTCATTTAATTATTCCCACTAATCGACGCCGTCAAATGCTTTGGGAGCTTATATTATACAATCTTGAATATCGATTTAATTCAACGGAAGACAGAGCGAAATAGCAAATGTAGATGCAGAGAGAGATAGGGATACAAACAAAATAAGACGGAGAAAATAAAACAAACCATTAATATACCTACCATTTACCAACAAATTTAATTCTCTTTATAAGTTTGCTTTACCAGAACCGAGCCCGACAGCTTCATTCAAATGCATACGATTTATGCAAATATCATCATGAGTTCGACCGAGCTATGCAATGTGAATATTTGTCCGTAGTTACCGTATCCATACGTACGATCGAATCTCTCTCTCACACAATAGCTCTATAATATTTTAATATATTTCATGAACGTATTTTCATTTTCAGATTTCAATTCTCTCAACTCGAGGGGTTGTTTTAAACTACTGCCTACAAATACAGAAATCGTATCTATGGTAACCCAAGAAAACAAACAGGGAATATGGTACCAAAATAAAATAAAACCAAGTTCATGCGCATTGTGTTCCGATTGTGGCTACGCCCATGTTGCTTATCAGCAAATCCCATTCAATGGGTTGGCTTAGTTCAGGTTACCTATGTATGGGAGTGAAATTCACGTTTTCATTTTAATTTTCTGACGGAATATATAGGCGGCACCCGGTTGCCAGGCAATGGCCTGTTGGATCAACCAATCAGTGGCCATCTATTCTTGAGGGTGTTTTTGGAATATTTGCCTTTTTGACATCATTGCCTTGAAATTAATTTAAATCGATATTTTCAGTATTTATTAATTAATTTCTTCAACATGATTCAAAATGCGTCGTAAATCATCACTCCACAAGATACATAGGGACGAGTAGGCATAGGTATTTGAAATATATTTTCGATACCAACATTTTTTGGTTGAAAAGGGCTACCTAGCTACCCACCAATACCTAGGTACATACTTACATTTTATTTGTAAATTAAAATTTTTTTTGTTACTTTATTGACTGCAGGATAGCGAGGTTGGTACCTACGTGATGTTTCTAGGTAGGTATAAGCGGGGTAGAGTGGAAATATAAATCATATGCCATCGAGGTGAAACTGAGGTAAATACCTATACAGGTACCTATATCCAGTTCTTTTAACTGTAGCATACTTATGATAGATTGATAAAAAAATTACACATTTCAATTAGAATAGGTAGGTTGAAATCTACCTAACTTAGGAATGGAGTGTGTTTAGTTGCACCCAACCTATCGCGGTACTTACCTATCTAGGTACCAATACAATTCAAAACAATGCGTGGAGTAGCTTCGAAATGCATTTCATCAAGTAATAAGCAACTACCTAGGTCCACCTAAGTATCTCCTTTTAACTGCGTTAATGTTTCCGTTTTAATTTCTTGAAAGTTGAATCTATTATATCTACTATAACTAAATACGATTGGCAAATAGCTCAGGATAACATAAAAGTATGCCCCTGAAATTTCTTGTAAGATCTTCGAAACTTCCGATCACTAATTTGATCAGTGTAAAATTAAATAAAAATTGACAAATTCTATTGTCCACCTACGATAGATAACTCAAAATCCATTCTAAGCATTTCATAAGAAACTATCCACATTTAACAATAGTCCATTCTCCAATATGAATCAATTTAAACTGATTGAAAGATGGTATGTTGAAAACAATGGTAAAATGTAAGACGCGCGAGTCGTCAGTAATCGAAAACTTACCAAGAACTTACGATAGGAATGCCTATATACTCTGTATTTATTCTGTACAAAACATCTAGATCGGTTCAAAACAATATACCTATCTATACAAAATAAAATAAATTTAAGTGGATATAAGATACATACATATACCTATACACAATGCGCCGTACTAATAACAAATTATGGAGTCGAACTTAAATCTACGGAAGCTCACAATTGCGAAATTTGTATGGAAAATATAGTCACTGTGAACTACTAAAATTTAGAGTCGAAACTAAAAATGTTTATTAGTAAGGCCCAATTAAACCAAATTGCGTAACTTGGACTACTAGCCCAGTTTAACTAGGCTGTAGCTAGAATCGTTTAGACAGCAACAGCGTTGGAAACGCTTATAAGGAGACTGCCAACTATAATAACATTCAAACGAACCATATGGATTGATGGATTTTGAAAAGTTTATTTGCATTGCAATTGTCGAAATACGCAAAATGTCACCTTTATTAAATAAAAAATAGTGAAAGGGTTGCTAATCAAATCATTTTTAACATTCACCTTAAATGTTTTGTAGGTCACAGTAGGAAATTTGATTGGCCAAAAGTTTTTGAAATGAACATATTATATTCAAAAAACTTACATATTTTGAAGTTTTTTCGTCGACAGTATAGTTACATGACGTGATCCACATAAATAAAGTGAACTTACCCACCCACGGTACGGGACAGAGAGATCCGTTTGACCGTAGTCAATGGTAATAAAAGCGTATGAATGAGATCACAAATCAGACGCCTAAAGTTTCATGGATGATGGATGTTCTACCCATTTAATTATAGATACATAAAACGGAAATAAACCGACATTCATTTCTGTTTCTGAATTAAAACATGTGAAATGAGGGTGGTAATTAGTGTCAGTAAATTAAACCAACAATTCATCAATCGGCTATACGAAATATATAAATAATTGTCTGGTCATCGAGACCTACGAGACGTCATATTGGGCCTTACCCATATGCAAATTTCGCTATTGTGAGTTTTCGTAAATGTAAAGTCGAGGCTAAAATTTGTTATTAGTAGGGCGCATTGTAACAATAAGCGTTTTGTATTTTACCGACATGATTTATACAGATTGTTGATATTCACGGTTTACAGTAAAAGTACGCGGTCCAACTGTTGTTGTAAACCATGAAAACCAATGATCTATATAGGTCATGAGAGCATAATAAAAATGGCCTAACATTAACCATGGTATTACTTTGGTTGAAGTATATTTATACCCTGGCTTGAGTTTTTTTAATGCAATTTGTACTGTGCTATTTCTATAAACTCTTATCGAGTATAGCTGCCTAAGCTTGGGCCAATATTCATAGTATTGAATCAGGGCTGTTCGAGGATAAAGATAAGCTCTAATGGTTGCAAAAACAACTGATTTGTCAATTTTAAAGTAAGGGACTTGCCATTGGTCATTGAAAGCTACGGACACGTATTAGGCGCAAAAAACTCTTTCGTGGATTTCCTATGGCTACCTGAAGGCTTATAGAACTCAACAACCGAATATATTTTAAAATTCCTGTGATTATGATGAATGACAATGACGACGTTGAATCGATAATTTGTAAAGGGTCCGCCATCTAACTTTTTTTTTGCAACTAGTGCTTATTTCGCAAATGGTAACGCTTAGCTCATGTCTTATTTGACAGATAATTAGTTTTATCCTTCCGCTGAACGAATATGGTTGTGTATACGCTTGAACAACGCTGGGAAATATTGCGAAATTACTTTGAAAATCATGGTAATGTTGCAGAATGTGTGCGAAAATTGCGTACGGAATTTGGAAGAAGAGAAGCACCGTCAGCTCCGTATGTTCGTTATATTGTGAAAAAAGTGAAAGAAGCTGGCATCCTCATCGATAGACCAAAGCGTGAAAAGCCAAAAACGTACACCCGAGAAAATTGCTGCTTTGGTCCAGAGGCATAATTGGGCCATTTTTCTTCGAAAATGAGCAAGGAGTGGCCGTTGCAGTCAATGGCGATCGTTATCGGGCCATGTTGAACGAATTTTTGTTCACAAAAATTGAAGAGGAGGATATTGGCAACATTTGGTTTCAACAGGACGGCGCTACGTGCCACACAGCCGAAGTTTTGCGCCCTGTTTTTGAAGATCGCATTATCAGCCGCAGAGCTGATGTCGTTTGGCCACCTCGGAGCTGCGATTTGACACCGTTGGACTATTATTTGTGGGGTGCCGTAAAAGATTAGTGTAACGGCGACAAGCCAGAGACAATTGACGCTTTAAAGGACAATATTGGTGAAGCCATTGGTGAAATACAGCTGCACACAATCGATAATGTGCTTAAAAATTGGACCGATCGTGTAGGCTACTGCATGGCCAGCCGAGGCAGCCATTTGAATGAAATTATTTACCATTATTAACCGGAAGGATTGTACTTTCAAATAATAAATGAAATTTGGGGAAATATTCAGTAGTTTGTTTTTTATATCATTTTCAAAAAAAAAAAAAAGAAGTTATTTGGCGGACCCTGTATCTTCCTCAAAACTGTACTGAGTGGATGTAATATTCTCTCCAGTGCACACTCTTCTGTGTATCAGTGTCACTGCAACTGCAACAAATTCGATGAAAAAAGTCTCAGATGGTCGATTACGTCGTGTGTAATATGATGGAAGTGCTCTTAAAGTTTGACGCACAGAGCAAATTGTTTGGAACAAGATTTCTGAAACTTATTAACGTTTTAAAAGCGTCTATGTGAAAATATTGTACAGATATCTGAATGAAAATTACACTAAAGCTACTATCAGACGCAAAAATTTCTGAATAAATTTATGTATAATGTGCACAAACCGTCTGAACCACAAATTATATAAATCGAATTTTCATATAAACACAGTATAGAATAAGTGTACGGGATACCCAATTGAAATTTGTGTATACCTACAAACCGTTTGATAGCAGCTTAACAGTTTCCAATCTGACATTTGGTACTGGCTGAAAAACACACTTAATTCTATAATATGTAATTCGTAAAATTTTAGAAGCATTCGATTTTGTGAAAAGTGTTAAATAGCTTGCATTGCAAGATATGCATACTGCTATTACAATCGTAAATACCTACATTCATATTATCTACTATACGTAGGGATGTAACTGATTATACTGTGTCAATTTGGTTCGCAGTCGTAAAAAATCAAAACAACATATATCCCAAACAGCCCTTCAGGACACGGGACACCCACCGTCAGCAGCAGCACCAACCTTTTCTATACCGACAGCTTTAACACTAGGCATACAAGTAGCTGGCAAAAGAATGGGGATAACGTTACAACGAAATTGCTGATTGTTGATTGCTCTACAGCAGTCATAATACCAGATGGTGGTTGCAAGAATGTACGTTGCATTTGCCATTTTTACCCTCTGCAAGAGCATCGACAACGCATCAATAACACCTTAATGAGAAAGAATTAGCAAATATTGAAAAATGTTGATACATTCGCGGCGGCAATGCGCCCCTTCGGATTGAAGGGTTATGCAAACGTTAAGCGCACTCGGTGTTTTTACGCTCCAGCTCTGCCCCATGCATTACACGAATGACAGGAAAGTCGTTAACTGTTCGCGTCAACCAAAATCACATCGACAAAGTTGTAAGAGATCACACACATTGCATCCTTGAAATAATAATCTATTTTAAGCAGCATCCCGGTGTGATAGATAGAACAAATTACTGTTGTTATCGGTGGGTGTCCTGTTGGCAGTGCATTGGATTGTGCAAAGTACTCGCACCTATATTAACCCGGAATTGTGTTTTTTCTCAGCGAGTGTCGAAGTGTAGTATAGGTACTCCATGTCGATAGTAAACAACTTATGGTGGAACAAAGTTGCTGAAAAAATCTAAAGGGTACCTATGTTAATGCTCACAAGGGAGGGGTACTTTGTACTTAGTTAACCAAGAGAACAAGGACTATTCCATTTAAATTCTAGCAGGGTGGACTAGGTCAAAAAATTCTCATATAGCTTCAAATTATGTCTTTTAACTGGTTGACCAAAATCTCAGACGGCTGTTTTGAAATAAAATAAGAATGGTACCATTTTTACTTTTTATTGAAAGAAATTAAAGTTTTCACCTTAAAACTATAGGAAAACCTTCAATAATATTTTCGGTCCAAGGTACAATACTCCGAGTTGTGTCAGCTTAATAAAGTTATGTTTTCAAAGGAACGGTAAACAATATCCTTTCGGTAGTTTCGCCATATCATAGATAAGTTTCAGATAATAACAAAAAAAAAGATCTATTAAAAAAACGACACATAAAATATTTGCAAAAAACCTGAAACGGGACGTGGTACAATACCTACCCCTATAATAAAGTGAACATATTTACTTATAGGTATGCTACGGAGATATAGGCAGGTAACGTAATAAATATAATGTTTGTAGTACATTTGGGAAATTTTGTGTGCCAAAATAAACTAGAGTAATAAGTCCTTGTAGGTTTATGATATTTCTGGCATTATTTCAATTACATATTCATGTAAAATTCTATTTATTAAAATGCACTTTTTTGCAATTGAATCTGCAGCAGTTTAAGTACAAAATCAAAAAATATTGAAACGGTGGAGAGCAGCGCAGCGCACATAGTAAAAGTACAATTAAGACTTAATTCGATTTTGCACTACAACGGCAAACAATTTTCAGTAGGTTCGTTTAAATTCACAATGTTTTTTTTTTATGTCATACTATTTTCCCTTTTACGCTTGGTGCGCAGAGTCATATAATTCTTCATGCGGCATACGTCTACATTACATCAAGAAGCATGTTGCGTGCGTGAGTAAAAATGCTGTACATACTTCGTTTGTGTACACCTACAGCAGACATTATATTTAGTTTGTAGCATGTGTGAAGATTGTTCGGAAAAAAAGTGCCCAAATATTATGGTCACAATTCAGACTATGCGCAGTCAGTTCGCGTAGCTGTTAAGGGGTAGCATAAAATACCAACCTCACAGCTTTGTGTATTTTGAAATGTTACTCTAAAGGATATTTGTAGCTTTGAGATACGTAATGGTGAAAAAAATTTCAAATAGTTAAAATCTTATTGGAATGCCTTTATCGACACAAAATTGAGTCAAATATACCGTGTAGTGACTATAATTTAAAGTAAATTTGTATAATAGTCACAAATTGTATATAACAATGTTTGTCAGACACACGCGAAAAGTAAAGCAGTGGAAAATCCCTTGCAGTATAGTTTTAGCTTTTCCGAGAATTAAACTTGAGTCCCTCCATCAGTACTAAGTAGTTCAGATCACCTACACTAACACTACGATATACCTGTAGGTAAGCGACTAAAAATCTTTTTTAACCAGAAGTCCTACTCTATAGCACAGGAGCTGGCTCCGTTTGTGTCGACAAACTTTGTAGAAGGAAACTCAACCACGAACTCTATGAACTAACAGCGGTAAGGGCACCTAGAGAACGCCTGCCTAAATGATAATAAGTAATTATGCTAAACAATAAAACAACAAACTTAAATCCTAGTATCACAGTCAATTTATTGCTACAGTGTCGCACTTTGACAGCAAATTCAGTTCCCACGATAAGAAAAGAGTAGTCCACTATATGCTATTTGTCCAGGTTGAGCTTCATTCTAGTTTTAAAACAGAATACTACAAAGCTGAAGTTCAATCTAGGTGGGCCCAAGGAAGTCAAATTGAAAATCAAATGACTTATATTTTTTTTTTTTCAAGTACCGAGCGCAAGCACCCACGACGATTGACTCGAAGTCCAATACCCTTGCTGCAAGGAATTGATTTATTACCGCTGTCCGAAGACAGTTTGTAAATGTATTAAATGGCTCTCACGAAAAAACCGTAAACTTCACACTTTTGCATACACCCGAGAGTTGACCTACATGGACTCGGCCTGAACTAAGATTCCACTGCTTACCTCCCAACCCTGACCACAGCTCTGCACAACTTTTGCAACACCTTTGCAAAGACTCCTATATAACGAATTTCATTCCTTTGACTTTGTTTTTTTGCAAAGGAGCATCATTTACACAGTTAACAAGATGTTTCGTTGTATTTTCACTTTAATGACACACGAGAGACAAGAGCAGCCTATTCTGAGTTATGCAACTGAAGCTAAGATTACACGACAACACGTGTCATTTTTTGATGATCATCTCATCGCAATGAAAGGTGCCTACTACCTTTGGATCTGGATTTTTCAATAATAAAACACGTGGCTGGCAGATCTCTGAAGACGCTCTAACTTTTTGGTGAAATCTGTCTTAACAGTCAGTTTGGAGGTTTCGAGATCATCCCAATGATCAATTTATGTAACACTAGGTGATGTTAAGTTGCAAGTTTTATAAGCAACTCCTGCTGAAGACTTCGACGGTATCTTTATACTATATCTCTACTTCTGAATATCCTTTTTTAGAAAGAAGGTGCACAGAGCAAAGAACTGCAAAAGTCCAACATTTCCACCCCTTCTACACACACAATTAAAGTCAACCATTTGTATATAAGAAGCTGCGTAGGGTAAGCTGTCCCACAATGGCTCACGTCCCACAGTGAAACGTTTAAATTTACAGAATCTTAACTTAAAATAGAAAAACGAAATTTACCAACGAGCTATCAGCATTTAACTTTCGTTACTATTATTTTTCGTTAGCTATAAGTTTTGTGATACAACTGATATTGAAAGTTCATTTTTTAAATGTTTTGTTATTTTTTGTTGTTGTTATTTCTTTTTGTTTTTGTTTACTATTTTTAATGGTAATGTTAAATAAAAATAATTTTTTTTCAATTATGTACTTGTCTTTCTTCTTTATTTTTCTTATGAAATTATAAATAAACACTATAGGTTCACTCAGAACTACCTGGTTTACCGCGTCCACCCCCTAGTACACAAGGAACCAATTGAACTCAAAATTTTCAAGTAACACGTAGTATTTAAAACCTTCACTAAAGCTAGGGCTGAGATCTCAGGCTTTATTTCGCCGTATGCCTACGTTACGCTCGTATTTTAAGTTTAAGATTTAAAATGGCAACTCTCCCTCCTTTAAATGTATCCTATACTATCCTTTCGTATCCAATATACTGTGCCTTCAACCTGGAACTTTTGAGTATCCCCACTCTCATATGAATATAGACATTGAAGGTGCTTCTCCTGTCATGAAGATTTTTCATAACCATTCGTGTGGGCTTTACGAAATTTACACAATGTTTTTGCTTTGTTTTGATTATGACCTTTGAACGAAAAAAGAAATATAAATTCCGTGTCTGAGCTTAAACAGAAACACAAACTGTTTTTGACAATTCAGCCTCTGTTGGAAAAAAAATTAAATTGCTTTATTTATGACTTTGTGTAACTATTCCAGCGACTGAATATTTAATACTTCGTAAAATACCCCCAATAATTCACAAAACCAGAACCACCCCTTACAATACCAACAAAAATAACTTTCTTTGATAGAGTCACTGAATTGACCTCAACAAACTATTTGCTTTTTATTGTTTAAATGTCCTTTTGTATGGTTATGATATATTGGTGTCTATTGAACCACAGGGTGTGTATTGAAATTGTTGCAATTTATAATGTCGAACAATAAAACAGCATCAGAATCACCCCTCTGTGTAGCCATTACGAACAAGAGATAAACAAGGAAAAACAAACCAAGGGTGTTTCCTGATCAGTTTCCATACAATTTTAAAATAGGAGCATAACTATCCATAACGTACATATGCTTGCCCGGCTATATTCAGAACAAATCGTTTTCCCACTGAGTAGCAATAAATATATAGTTTTGATTTGCATTCGGAAAACTATTGCGCGATTCTAATTCAAATTATCATTATTTAGTGCCTAGGCTCTATTTTTCGACCTCTGAATTTCATGTAAGATTTCAACTACCTATATGGTCGGACGCGCGATGACTGAAATATGCGCCGAAGCCCGTTTTTCATTCTAAAAGTGGTATATATGTATTATTTCCCTCTTAAACCCTTCAAACTTCAATCTTTGATTAAAAGTAAGCAACAAGCGAACGAAAACAACGCGACATACAATTACCGCCTTTGCCATCAGTTCATATGTGCATAGATTTTCCAATGAATGACACCTGTAATCTGACTTTGCTTGGAATCATTTTTTTGTCACGTCGACACTCTCAATAGTATTAAGTTTTCACACCAAATTCTCAAATGTGCAAAAATTTAAATACAAAAATTTTAAATTTACCTTTTTTTAATCATTTTTTTAAATGAAAATTGTAACTGCCAGGGCCGCCTTATTTATATCATCTCCCTTCGCCTACATGTTATTTATTCGTGAATCGTGATTTTAATGCCGAAGACAAACTTCGGTGGAAAAGAACAAAGAATTTAACCATTACTTAGCCTGTGAAATCTTTACCTATAATAAATTTAAGAACAACTAACAAATAAATACCTAAAATGCCTTAAAAATATATTATTGAAACAAAGGCAGCACTTATAATTAAGTACTTTACCATTTTTTTTAATCCAGGAATCTGTTCTTTAAAATTATTTTCAAACTTGAAATTAAGGAATCCTAGTAATTTTCAATGGAACACTGGGAGCCATATTGATTTTTGTATTCTACTTTTTAAGAAAATTTTAAACACACCACGAACCAACAGTTAGCCCAGGCAGGGGTGTTGCAGGGGGCAGCATGCATTCTTTCATTTTAAGTATTTTTTTTTAAATTACATTTTCCGCCCAAACGGAGCGAGATAGACATTAAAACGCGTTATAGTGATTCTAATTTCTATAGTTTCGATTCTTTTACTGATTATCGTATAAAAACTAGCTGACCCCGCGAACTTTGTTCTACCCAAATTCGTCAATTAAAATAATAATTCCGAACTTTACGTAATTCGGTCAATTAAAGTTCTTTATACAAAAGTTCAACTAAAGAATAATTATGTCACGACATTCCGCTTTTTCATTGAAGAGGTTAGTTCGCGAAAACATCAACTTGTAAGAAAACAAAACAGATTTTATATAGCTGTGAAAGGATGGACTTTGCGAAACACTCCATACAAAACGGGATGTTTGCAGACAAATGAGCAAACCACATACGATTCACAATGGGAATACAAGATTCAAGACGCACGGAAAATTTAAGACGCTTAGATACAAATGTCAAATCATACGGAATAAGCAAAATCCGTGAAACAAGAACGTTCGTTTACTTTTATGTTTTACGAACATTTACTCAATGCCGTTCCTTTATTCGAAAAATTCTTAAAAGAGAGCGTCATAGAGAGAGCAAGATGTTACTCCTCCACTAAAAATCTTACTCAACAAATTTCTTGGTGTAAAAATTATAAAACTGTCAGTCACCCGACGATAACACTCAAGATTTAAAATTTGTCATCCTTATATACGCGTGTATATCCTGATTCCTTTTCCATTCTTATTATAAAAGAAAAGGAACAAAGCTAACATCTTCGCCTTTGAATTTTCCGTTTGCAGATGAAACTGCTTTGCTTGCTGTTGGAGCAACCTTCGAAATAGCAACAAAAAAACTCCAAAAATTTAGAATGGACTAAAAAGTGGCGGGTTAGATTGAATGACTTAAAGTCAGTTCATATTAATTTTACATATAAAAACGTGCCACACATTCCAGTATAAAGTAGCGGAATACTCAAAACAGCTTAATATCTAGGCATGACCCTAGACGCTAAACTGCGTTGGAAAGCGCATGTAAAGAAAAAAGAGATGAACATGCGATACAGTAAAATGTATTGGCTTATTGAGAGATACTCATCCCTGTCCAACTACAATAATTTACTGCTATACAAGCAAGCCTTGAAACCAATATGGTTCCACGGGCTCCAATTGTGGGCATGCATATAAATAAAAATAATAGTTGGCGCAACAGGTCCGTAGGGGCCCAAGGCCTAGCTTCTCACAACCAATCGTTTTGTGTAGGTTTCATTTTTGGAACGAATGGAAGGGATCTACCGAGATCACGGGATGCCGAGTCCAAACGGCCAATTGAGAAGCTTTATAGACAGTTATACTCTCGGATGTTTGTCAGACATTCGCGAGAGGTGGCGCAGTGGAAAAACCCTAAGTTGGAATTTGTTTTTTTTTTTTTTGCGGGATTCGAATCTGGGACCCCTCGCTTAGTAGTGCAACACACTAACCCCTAAGCCACTGCGCCAAACAAATTTACGAAAAATTCAAGTCTTCCAAAATAAAGTACTAAGGAACATAGTTAATGCACCTTGGTACATACGCAACGCTAATCTACATAAAGATCTAAATATTGAGATGGTTGAAGATAAAGCTAAAAAAGTTGCCCGAAGGCACAGAAGTAGGCTTCTCAACCATGTTAACGTAGAACTTACAGAACTATTAAATAAATACTGACAATGTAATCAGAAGATTTAGGCGGGTAAAACCCCTGGATCTATAAGAGTTAGCCAAGGCCAAGAGATTAGGTAATATCTTCAAACAAAAAAGTTTCGAAATCCGACAACCGGCGGATTCTTCTTCTGAATTTTTCAAATAATTTAAAAATAAATTTCCGATTAGTCGAACGACTAGGTGCAATACGATTCGGGATGACGACAGTCATCGACTCCCTCACTATTGCAGAAGCATCCTTCGCGTACTGCTCTGCAATGTCTTTCGATGATTTTTCCTTCCAGCGAACAAAACAAAAAAAAAATTCCTTTACAAAGTTCCGGTGGATTGAGGTTGCTCAACAAAATTATAACCGAGCCGACTTTCAATTTCAAAACCAATTTTACCCAAACAAAATCAAATGCAGTTGGTTAACCGCACTCTTCACAATGTAATTTCGATAGATATCTGACCACACACAATAACAATTCCGTCCAATTCAATTGGAATGAGGAAACGAAAAGAACACCTGTCATTTTGCGCAATGAAAAGTGGGTTAAACATACCTCGTGCATTACGACTGCAACGTGAAAGGTTTGACCTTTTCACTAGCGGCACACGACTTCGAAGCACCGAAATCAATCAATAATATTATTTAAAAAAAAATTTAATAATTGTTGTATTTGAAGTCACGCTACTCGTTTTTCTATCCAGTTTATTTTTTTCAAAGTGTTTTTCCCCATACAAACTTTCATCCCCTTAAAGTTTCGTTTATGCAACAAAAAGCAGCCTATGTCCCTCGTTGGGCCAAATCGAAACCATCAAGCCTAAAATCGTGAAACTAGAACGATCCGTTCTCAAGTTATGCCTATATAATTAATAATTCCTACTATTATAACACTAAGTCATTGCTTCCTTTGCTTCTGTTATAGCAGCTTAACCGATATTAATGTTTCCCTTTCTATCAGAGTGGGTTTGTATAGCGCTAATTATTTGGTTTTAAATTTGAGAAGTGGAGCTAGGGCGAAACAAGGCGAGCACGGCTCAGCTAGTAATAATAATAATAATAATACAGAAAGGCTTTAAAGACTAATTAAAATGAAAAATTAAAGCAAAAATTGTAATAAAGAGCTATCCGTATACGTTTGGCCGAAGCATTTTTAAAACTCCTGCGAATATAAATTATCAAAATCTTTAAGTGGAAATACTCCATGGTTTGTTCATTTGTATTCTAAATCTGTCTAGTCCACAAATGTCAAAACAGATTTGACGTTGGCGGCCATTTGCGAAAATAAGAGCATCTTCCAAAAGGGTGATCTCTTTTGGCCCACCCTGTAGAAAGAGGAGATTGGGGAAGTAGTATATCTGTAGTATCCAGAAATCTACACCTAAGGCGCTACTTAAGTAATTCAAAAACTCTATTTGTGCTGAGAAATCTCTAAAGTAATACTTTGAAACTAGATTAAGATTTATAGGCAGCACTTTTATCCAGGGGAACGAATTCGGCCAAAGCTTGAGAGGATCAGAACCTCCCCATTAGTTACCAAGGCGCAGATTTTCTGGGTAAAGACAAGCAAGGCAAACTAATATCTGTATCAAATATGTAGATTCTCTTTTATCTGTTTGTAAGAACGTCAACCTTGTCAGAGTGTGTTGGGTACCTGGGCACTGGCCGACATTCTGGGCAAGGAGGGAGAGGAGCTTCCACTTAGCACAACGATTGAGGGTATAAGACCTAACATGGTCAACGATAGAAGGATTGTTTTTTTTTAAAAAAAGCCTTCAATAAAGCAGCTACATAGTCACAACATGTATTAACTACTACTTCTACTAAATGCTTCCAATTAATGAAATCTATTTATTTATTTCTCCGACAGAAAAGGAAACTTGATTAAAAGGAGATTCAAGAACAGAGTACATTTCAAAATACAGCTAAATGTCTCTGACAATCTTCACCTGAAACTTTCAGTTCGCACGTATATAGCTGCCATTGATAAATGAATAACGTTGATTTTAAAAGCTTCGAGCGTTCTTAACGTTTTTGTTTTTTTGCGAAGAAAATACATTTCATTTTTTAACATCGGTTCATCAAGTTGTTGGATATCTACAGCGACAGGCGTAAATGTTTTTGTATCCTGTGTAAGTAGTTCTGCTAAAGTAAAAAAAAAATGGTCATACTCGTAACTTATAGTTGGAAAACATTTCAGAACGACACGAATTTCCGAGAATTGAAAGACTCAGAGCTTAAATATTACGCGATATTGATGGATACATTTTTCACTCATATGGTACTTTCATATATAGATATACAGGTTAGGTATATGCATAAAGACCACCGACCACTCATCGGGGTTGACACTGGTACTATGGATGGCACAATGAAATCATGAGGGAGGAAAAATTATCTGTGTGGGTATACGTACGAGTATACTGTTTCGGTGTTGACGCTAAAAGATACCGAATATTGATTTATAGCCCCCGTCGCCGTAGGAAGCAGGCATTCCATCGATTTTTTCGTTGGCAACCCTTAAATCCGAGATGATCACAATATCAGAATCAACGCTTAATACCCCATATGAGTTGTCTTCTTTACAAATGAATGATTGATACTACGTACCTATATAATGATTTGGCCATTTGTGGAACATGTTTGTCAGTGTCTTATGTCTTTTAAAGTGTATTCGCCTGTAGAACTTTGCTTTCAATTTTGCAGTTTCATTGAGCTAGGTATATTTAGATAAGAATTTTGAGAAAGCTGACGCAGATGGGAACTCTCTTTTTCAACAGATTTTATATTTATTTATGAATGTACTGAATATTCAACACAAATGGTTCGGGTGGATATAGCGACACATAACTATAACTTAACAAGCTTTGGCGGCCAATACAATGGACTCTAAGACAGTTAAGTGCTGTCACGATGCTCTGCAAGCCCTAGCCAAACACAAAAAGGTAAGGTTTGGCTCGGTGCCGGGTCATCAGGGTATTGCAGTCAACGAATATGCAGACAAACTAGCTAGGGCGGGTTCCGAATCTTTTCTCTGTGGACCAAAACCCTACTGCACGGTCAATTGGACTACTGCGCTAAGGCAAATTAACGATTGGGAAAAACAACTTCGTCTTGAATACTGGGAATATGTCCCTGGACAATCCAAACGATTAATTAAGCCCTACTCCTATAAAGAAAACCTTAGACTCAGTAAGTAAATATAATATAAGAAAGGTAGCGGGCTTCCTCACAGGTCATTGTGGCCTTAGATATCACCTCAACAAAATGAACCTCTGTCCAGAAACAGAATGCAGGTTTTGTCTGGAGGATGTCGAATCCTCTGAACACATCTTTTGTGAATGCCCGGCTTTTCATTGGTTAAGAAAACGTGTCTTTAATAGAGAGACTCGTACACCAGCAGACATAGCTCACTCTGCTACTAAGGACATATTGACCTTCATTAGGGAATTCGCACGTCTCTTAGATTAACCTCTCCCCATTGATACAATAGATCTTTCAGGTCGCAGTGTCAGCAAACTGGGCACGGGATAATTTAAAAAAAATATATATAATGAAAACAATATGATAAAAATGATCAATAATGCTAGTCGTCCGTCCATGGATGGTAGAGGAGCAGGGTATGTGCTATACGGTATGGGCACATGGCCTGCGGCTTCACTGGCAAGTCGCATTCGTTGAAATCTGAAGAACTATAGGAGAAAAGCCTTTAACGAAACACATACGATATTGTTAAGAAAATACACGCAGAAAAATCGCTTATTTAAAATCAACCAACTTTCGGTTGAAAACTCCCAAGTGATACTGTTAATATAGCCCCTACAGAGTTAGTGGATCAAAAATAACCGAGTCAACTTGCTTAACGAAACTCGGTTAAAAATAACCTTTTATCAATTTTTCTCGGTTGTGAATAACACACTAACTCTGTTGAATTTAACCACCTGGTTGATTTTTATCTAGAAACTTGGTTCTTAACAACTGATAAAGTGTTTTATATTTAACAGTATGCATTTAACCTATTTATGTTGGTAGAATTTAATAACGAATACTTGTTTTTTTTTTTTCAACAGAGAGTTGGTTAATTTTAACCCTTTTTCTTAACCGAGCGAGATTTCTTTATAAAAGTATTATTAAAAATAATTTATGTGTAAGATCGTAGGTAATATAAATGTAAATAGTTTGGTCAAAATTACTGTAATATAATTTGTGCACGTCTTATATCCGTGAACTACTTTCGGAGTCAAAAGTTCTATGCAGTGTGTAGTGATAATAGTGCTCCCCTTACACATGAAATCAAAAAGTTTGTAGGCGCTATCTTTAGGTACTTACATTACAAAAAAGTAAAGGTTTTTGTGTACTATGCGAGGGGTCCCAGGTTCGATTCCCAAACAAAGCATATCCCAAATTCCATCTTAAGGTTTTTTTCTACTACGCCACCTGTCACGAAAGTCTGACAAAGATCCGAGAGTATGGCTGCCACGAAAGAACTTTTCAATTAGCCGTTTGGAATTGGCATAAGATTGTAGATCCCTTCCATTCGTTCCAAAAATAATTGGCTTAGGTTGTTGCGCCAACTATTTATTTATTACATCTTAATTTAAAGATACATTCTGCTATCTTTAAAGTCGTTTCAATGTAGAAAATACAAGATGGATGGCAATTATATGACCTTGACAAACGAGCTCTAATACTAAGATTGCACATACATACAAAATCAAAATAGGTACCAACCTGAACTTGTTTGCAACCTCAATTCGAACCCCATCCAGTGGCCAAATAAATTTCGACCACCTCAATTTTTGATTTGCTTAGAGATCCTTTAATAAGGTAAGCATAAACATTCCACACTCAGTATTCTGTCACGCGCATTATAGAAACACAAACTTTTTGAAACAACTTTATCTGGTTTAAAGACGGATAATTTTCACCCTTACTCCGAGTGGCGTTTTACTTTCACGACGTTTGTCGTTTTTTGAGGCGTTCCATTTAAGAAGACTTGTTCCCCAACTTCCACGCCAGGGTGAAACGTCGTCGATAAGTAGTTCACATTCCACATAAGATATTGGAAGTTGTATCCAAAAAATGAAGAGTGTACCAATGTTTTGGAGTAGTGATAACAACGATGTCATGAGAAAACCTGAGCTCATTCGCATACGGAGACAGATAAGGACAAAATCCAATCCATTGGATCTACCGGATACAAAGTTAGCACAAGAAAAAAAATTCATTTAAAAAAAATAAATTTAATCAAGTGTTTTCAGATTCAATTCAGTTCCTGGTTGGTTATGTTTACCCTAGAAAATAATCTAATTTCTATTCTATTCTATTCTTTTTACATTTTCAGCCGTCGTTCACTACTTGGCGTTCAGTCTCTTGTAAACGACAAATACCGTCGTTTTTCTTGTCGTTTTGTGTCGTTCAACGCCTTACAGAATGGCAGTGAAATTTCTCACATGACGTTCGTCATGTAGGTTCCACATGACGTTCAGTGACAAATTGCGTTCGAAGACTCAAAAACGGCTCCCGTAATTCCAAATTCAAATTGGCGTTTCTTAAATCGTCGTAAAAGCCACTCGGAATAATGGTGATTATTTTTCTCTTACACACCGCTGTATTTTCAAGATGTTGCTCATTATTTTAAGTCTGCTACTGCCATTTTTTCGACTTACGTAGTTGACACGGTAACGGTTGTGTTACCAGAAAATATTCTAAACAAAAACATTTTAGATACCTGCTACGTATTTTTTTCCATTTAAAAATATTCCCATCTTAGAATTTAATGTCTTATTCAAAAATACGTTAATGTTACAAGCTTGTTTCTACAATGAAAATTTTTGTCTGAGGGTTTGGAATGTGGAGATCTAATTTCTATTAGTTGTTGATCCAAACATTCGCCCAGGAATTGTTATATAATATAAATCCGGGCAACTTACATGTAGTTCACGTATATATCAGTGATATATTATCGGTTGCAGCATCTTGTACCTACATCGAACAAAATTAAGTTGGGTCATGAGAATATCATCTAGGTACCATTTAAAGTAACTATATATGTAGGTTCTACCTTTTGTCAAAAAGTAAAAAAAGAACAAAATCCATATGAATGAGCACCCTTGGGAATAACGCAGAAAATATTTTAGTACCTTTAGCATAGAGCATTGCACCTACCACATATTGCATAATTTGAGGTAAATTATGTTTTATGATTAATATATTTATTTTTCGACAGTAGCAACTGTTTCTGAAAAGCCAATTATCTTAAACCAAAAAATCTCCAGTGCTGCAATGCTTAGTGAAACAAGCGATAATTTGTTAAGTGAAAGTCATGAATTGCTGATTTTGCAATTACAGGTGCAATCTGATGTTTCCGTCCTATTATCACACGACTTTAAATCTATATCAACTCGAAATTTATCTAGTACTAGACTCGTTCAGTAAGTTTGTCAATAAAGCACACTATAATTAGGTAACCCAATTATCTTCAACAGCTGAATAATATTTGTACCTAGTCCGATTTGTTCCCTGTTCAAAAATATCTGAAGGACATGCGTTCATCAATAGAACAATACCGATACAACCAATATTGTCCAAGCTATTTGAAAAAATGCTGGCAAAACGTCTGCAAAAAATAATTGATGAAAAATCGCTAGTTCCAATTCATCAATTTGGGTTTAGGAACAAGCACTCTACAATTGATCAGGTGCATAGAATCACAGACAAAATCGAAAAAGCATTCGAAGAGAAAAATGTGTGCTCTACAATATTTCTTGATATAGCACAAGCTTTCGATAAAGTCTGGCATAAGGGACTGATCCATAAATTACAAAGGCAACTGCCGAAGCAGTATTCGACAATTCTGGAGTCATATATAACAGATCGATTCTTCAGAATTAAACAAGAGACAGAGTACTCAACACTAAGAGCAATTAAAGCTGGTGTACCACAAGGTAGTGTCCTAGGTCCAGTGCTATACCTTCTGTTTACTAGCGATTTACCTGAAAGTCAAGAAACTACTATAGAAACTTTTGCAGATGACACTGCTGTAGATACTTGCTGTTGGAGCAATCGTCGAAATAGCAACAAAAAAACTTCAAATGGAAATAAACGGTATTTCAAATTGGACTAAAAAGTGGCAGATTAGATTGAATGACCAAAAGTCAGTCCATATTAATTTTACATATAAAAACGTACCTACCACACATTCCAGTATACATTAATAACAATGTAGTGGAATACCCAAACACAGCTTAATATCTGGGCATGACCCTAGACGCTAAACTGCGTTTGAAAGCGCATGTAAAAAAAAAAAGAGATGAGCTGAAAATGCGATACAGTAAAATGTATTGGCTTATTGGGAGATACTCATCCCGGTCCAACTACAATAAATTACTGCTATACAAGCAAGTCTTGAAACCAATATGGACCTACGGGCTCCAATTGTGGGCATGCACATGCACATGCCAAACAAATTTGCATAAAATTCAAGTCTTCCAAAATAAAGTACTAAGGAACGTAGTTAATGCACCTTGGTACATACGCAACGCTGATCTACATAGAGATCTAAATATTGAAATGGTTGAAGATGAAGTTAAAAAAGTGGCCCAAAGGCACAGAGTAGGCTTCTCAACCATGTTAACGTAGAACTTACAGAACTATTAAATATAAATGTAATCAGAAGATTGAGGCGGGTAAGACCTCTAGATCTATAAGAGTTGGCCAAGGCCAAGAGATTAGGTAATGTCTTCAAACGAAAATGTTTCGAAATCCGACAACCGGCGGATTCTGCTTCTGAATTTTTCAAATACTTTAAAAATAAATTGCCGATTGGATGACGACAGTCATTACCTCCCGGGAGGTTTTTAAGAGGTTGTTCGAGTCCCTCACTATTCCTCGCGTACTTGCTCTGCAATGTCTTTCGATGATTTTTCCTTCCAGCAAACCCCCAAACAAAACGACGACACTTCCTATAAACATTAAAGAAACTGTTACTTCGTTGTTTAGAAGTTTTTAAATAAGAACACCAATTAACACCAATTGTCTCCATGTCTAAGGTCACTATTCAAAGGCTGCCTCCACTGGATTGTCGTACTTCCCAAGGCTTCTTCCGATTTGATACTTGGTTTCAAGTTTATATGGGTGCCAAGATATAGGAATGTATTGACTGTGTCCAAATATCACGCACTTTCGAGAAACACATTGTAAAAAGCGCATCCCTTGAGAAAGTTTAACTAGTTAATGTAGGGGGGCTAATTAGTAATTTTATCACTTTTCCGAAATCACTTTAAGTAGGTATTTTTTTTTTTTTTTTGGAATAAAAATTATAAAAACCAGGATTTTTGTAAGATTTTGGACACAGATAGAAGAAATGTCATCATTTTTGCTTGGAAAAAAGACCAAAGAATTTTCTATTGCGCTGAATACTTTGTATTTCAGAGGCTGACTACTGGCGGTGGTGGTTGAGCTTCACGCCACGGAAGATGACCCACTTAGGTAACCATAAATTATTCTTATGACATATTAATAAAATCAATAAATTATTAGTTTGTCAACATGCAATCTAGGCATGGGTCCTCTTATAAGATTCTCCAGCATCATAGTAAGTATTTACTACATAGCGGGAATAAAATATCTTTAAGGCTTATCTCCCTATCCACTCCGGTTTTATTAAAAAGTCATTTTTTTAACACATTTGACAAATAGGTATTAGAACGCATTTCTGGATTCACTTCTTATTTATTGCAATGGATGGAAGGTATACCTAATGCCCACTGCCCATGTAAATACATAAATGCCTATACATGATGGACGAATGCCCTTTTGGGTAGGCCAGGCATATTATTAAACATCCATTGTTCTTTATCACAATCATTACATTCACTCAACATAGCTCTATGCGCCATTGCTCATTGCTGGTTGAGCCTAATCACAAGCAATGATTCTAGAAGGGTTCTGACGCGGTCGATGCCTTATAAAACAACAGCCCTGCAAACATATGCTACGCATGTATCTATCAACCTATATAGGAAGTTTTCTTGCCATTTTCAGCTTTCAAAATGCCCAAAAATATGAACTCCCTCAAGTACTCCAAGTCTCCATACGAGATTTCGTTCAGATTCCAAAATAAGTGATGTTTCGTTTCGTTTTCTCTCTATATATCTTTGTAGGATAGGTAGGTACCTATACCTACACGTATTCTCGTGGTGAAAGTTTCTTTATACACATTTAAGGAACAATTCTGGGTGATCTATTTAAATATACTCCATTAGAAATGGTGAGACATTACCAGGGAGAACATAAATAACTGTGTTTGCGCTTTTATGTATATTAACTTATCTATATCAAATGAAATAAGAAGCATTTGAATGTTTTGCTTGTGACGAAGCACAAAAGCAATATGATTTTACATTAGAGTCTCTACAAGTATAAAATAAAGAAGAGAAAACGAAACAAAACAACGTACCTATAGAAGAAATAAAAACAACAACAACACCAACAACATAAAATCACTACGAAAATAAACTCACATATCTAGCCCACCGAAAATGTTCACCCACACGAACGCAGCGGCCGCTTACTATATCACTCGGCTTATATAAATAACAAAGTAGAAAAAGAAACCACGTGCAATAGAACCACTTCTGCCCTACGTAGCAAGTACGCAACGTACAGCACCATACAACAGCTCTTCAGCCAGCTCACCATCATACCCTTCGAATACATCTCTCTGTCTTTCTCTTCCATTTTCTGTTTCTATCTTAATCGCACTTCATTATCATTGAACGAAACGCAACCCCCAATATCAATGAATACTAGAGCGCATCGTGTATAGGGGTGTGACTTATTAGGTTTTTCCCCCGTTGCCTTTTGTTTCTTACATACAAAAAAAAAAACAAGTAAAAAAAAAGCAACACACATTGCTTCTTCTGATAAAGAACGCAGGCGGCAAATGTGTTGTCCGATTATTCCCTGTTAATATCGTAAAATTCATTCAGTACGGTTGATGTTGCTGCTTTCGAAGACGGCGGTTATTTTCGTCGAAACCTTGGGTGAAAAAATTCGTTTTTTTTCGAACACACAGCACAACAACTGAGCTATTTTTGAGTGAGTTAGTAGCGCATACCCTGCTGGATAATTACAGTGGATTAAAATATCGAAACGTAAAGCCGTCGGATTAACCACAAAAGCTAATAAACTTGACAACAGGAAGTCAATTTGGCAAATTCGTTTATATATTTGCGAAATACATGGTCTTAAATCAAAATATACTGCACTGATTTTCAGATTCTATAGAAAATGTGGAGTATATTTTAATTCGAAATTTATTGAATATTTATTCGAAATTAAAGAGCAATCAATGCCAATAAATAATAAGAAATGTGTAATAAATAGTGAAACGACGGTAGTGATGCGTGTAAATAATATTTTTTTCTATTCAGTAGTGCTTGTAATAAATACGTATACATATTCAAAATTATATCCAAGTATTTAAAGTGATTTAACCGAAATAAGTTTCAAATTGTTTGGAAACAAAAAGTTAATAGTGTCTGCCTTTGCATATGTTTGAATTGTGAGTAATCAGCAGTTGCACAAACGGTAAGATAAGTTGTTTTTTAGAAATTTGATTATGAAATAATGTACCTATGTTTCGGTTCTGTTTTGTTGAAAAGTGTAATTTTTTTGAGGAGCCTTCTCTATTTTTCACAGACTTGTCTTCTAAAAACGTAATTAATAATATACTTTAAAGTATGACAAAGGAAAAACGTTTTGACGTTAGTGTAAGTAGGTGTGCTCAGATATCGAGATTCGCAAAATTGGTCTGACTCTCAATGGAACATGAAATCTGACAGCCAGCTGATTTCGAGAGCAGAAAAACTGCTTTGAATCTGAAAAATGGAAACGACGAAAGATGTACCTTTTCTCGCTGCGGGTAACGAGGAAAAGTCAATTTATAAAGTGTGGATTTATATCGGCGTTTACCTTTATGTATTTGGTGTTTCAAATTTGTATAAAATGTGTCCTACTTGTACAATAAAGTTACAGTTTCTTGCATATTGCAGGCTACAGTTTTTTGTGTATTGCAATGGCAACTGCACAGAATCACAATATTTCGTAACGACTGCAGTTCGATTTGCAACCGTTTATGTCCCAACACCCTTACTAATTAGCTTGTTCGATTTCAAAGGAGATTAGGTAGGACGTAGGATGAAAAATAAATATTGTTTCTCAACCACATCAATCTATATGATATTGAAAGACGGAAGTAGAGTAAATTTCTTCTTTTTAAGCGGCGCCACAAATGCACGGATACTAAGCCCCGATCCAATGACAATATTACTTTTACCCAAACCAGCGCTAAGTGAAAAAAATGGTTTGGTTTTTGTAATAGGGTGGTTTGAAAAAATATAATTTCACGGGGCGAGTCCGGAGTTTGAGTTTTGTAATGTTCGCATTCTTTGGCATTGCGGTACTATTACGAATCGTAATAAACCTGACGAGACCTCAACACTTTACAGCAGTACACAGAACAGGGCCTTCGTGGTAGCACATCCCAACCTTTTGCCTGTGCGTTTTATTCAAGAACGGAAGGCCCTTCAACCCACTCTGTTATGCCAGAATGGAAAAATGGATAAGCATTGGTTTCGCAGCGGGATTAAGTTTGTATAACAAAAAATACAGTATATATATGTAGCATTGGTGCCAAAGTAGTAAGGCACTGCACCACAAACATGCGTACCTACCTTTCTATATGATAAATGAAGGAATGAGAACCAAAATAAACTCCAGCAATCGAAATTGAACCCTATTTTGACTTCATTTAAATTGTTTCTGGCCTTACATTTGCAGTAAATGAAAAATTATGACATAAATTGGATTCATATACCTATTTACAAGCTCTTGGGAAAAGAGAGACAGTCACCTATTTAAAGTGGTTGACCCCTTTCAGAGCTTCGACCTTTGAAACTCTCACGCCGCAGTTTAAAGGTATATACAGACGTGATTCAGCGAGACTTCAAAACTAAAACTTTTTCATAGCCCAGCGAGGTAATTGGAATTTGGAACACTTTAGCATTGACTATCTAATCGTACATCACATCTGTAGGTGTTTTGATAACTCTTTGGTTGGGAACATATTGAATGAGGTTCCGATAGTTTAAGTTCCCTTAACCAAAAGCTGAGAATATCTTTCTAGATGTGTTTGTACATTTAGTTATGTAGGTAATTTCGAGGTAGTGCTAATTCTTCGTGTGAAATCTTGTAGGTACATAGAAGGTAAACACCTATTTGAGGTTTATGGAGATGGTGGTATAGGGACTCCTTTGCTAGATGTAAGGCGATGCATTTCATTACCGCTTCGGACTTAGAAATTCGCTGCCCGTGTTTCTTTTTTTGAAAATGTTACAGAGTGCTATTCACTGTTTTGCTGCTATGTGCGTATTGTATTCTTCTTTGACCAGTAGTTTTGCTTATCGGAGGAGTGAAGTAATCACAAAATTACGTCTCCGTAATTTTCGGCGCTTTTCATTTAATTTTCGTTTTTCCAGCTACAATCACATAATGAGTTATAAGGACTGGACCCGTAAGCCGTAAGTACTGAGCGGACGCGCTGTTGTTAAGGTTTATCTGGACAACCTTCATCGTATTTTACCTACTGACCAGGCCAGAGTCTTCTTGAAACTAGAGCATATTACATTCCATCCATATGTGCCAGCATTTCTGTCTTTAAACCAGTTCGGCTCGTAAATAAACGCGATAAATCCTTGTATTTACCAGTTGTGCATTCTGGCAACCTAATGAGAGATCCCTTGCAATTGTTTGAAATGGAAAACTCTTCGGCGGAAATGTTGGTGCCTTCATCATCTGTACTGTACAAATAGGTCGAGGTCGATTTCTATGTATACCTAGTAGATCTTATAGAATTTCCTGTCCAAAGTCCTTCATTCAGGATCATTCGAATAGACCAGGGATATCTTTCGCTGTTTGCGCCAACATCCAAACTTCTGCGCCAGAAAACAAGACTGAGGTGAAGAAAATTTTACCGTAGTGTATATTAATAAGACCTAATTGCTCAATTTTATCTTCAGGTGAGGAAAACAGCGATTTTTCTTAAGTGATGTTATTTTCAGAGTTTAGCGAAGTCAAGATAGATAAAAAATTTTGGTGATTATCATGTTCACTCAAATTCTTCAATATTGTATACCTCACAGACTATATATCTGCCTCCGAGTACATACCCGATTTGGTCCGGAAATTTTGAAAGGATATCCTCTCAACGCACGCTCTCCACTTTCATATCTGCTATTACATAGAAATAGTGACCGAATAAAAAAATTAAACTGTTCTTTTGGGAACTTACCAGTGGTATATTCTTGCTGTGTGCGGTGGGCAATGGTCTTCTTATAGATTTATACTTTTAAAAACCTATGCAGACCAGACAGCTTGAGGGCGCGAATTTTCCGTCTTTGCTCTCAGGTCTCAGCCGACAATCTATAGGTATACCTATCATAAGGCAGTAACACGTAGGTATGCGTTCAATCTAATATCCCACGGTTAACTGAACGTACAGTTATTACAATATTTGCGATGGCAAATAGTTAAGAAACACTTACGATGACTTCAACACAACATATTCGCTTGATTATCTTATTTTGTTAGAGATGCAATGCTGTGTGTAATTTGTTTTACAATATGTTGTGTACCTATAGCCGTGTCACTGAAATGGTAGAATTTCTCTCTAGTTATATTTAAAATGCTGTGGGAAGCAAGCAATTGTAAGTAGGTGCCAATAACTGCGAATTGCTATTTCGGTTAGGTGTGCTCCATTCCGCTGGACCGCATATTTTAAAATCACTAACAGAACTAGCAGAATTAAAAAGTGATCTATCATCGTCCGGTCATGTGACATAATCCGTCCAGTAAGTTATCGGTATGCTAAGGTGAACCGATAGCAGTATATGGAGTATGGACCATAATTATGAGAACAGAAGATCTGACGGGATTTAATTTCTGCCGTGGCATATCCCAAAAGTCTCAGGATGGAGACCATATCGGTCCACATTGACGGCGTTGCACAATTCATTTAAATATAATATTTTTATAAATGTAGCTCCCAGTTTTATGAAAAATGAAAAAAAAACGGTAATGATGACTGAAGAAGTTGGCACAATTTTTATTTTTTGATGAAACCTATTGACCGATAAGTTTATAAGATAATTAGGTTCATCTTATAAAGGTAGATACTTATGTTTTATTTTAATGACTCAATCGTGCTGAGTTTAAGAACCGCATTCTAATAATTAAATTTGGACACGCACACGACGTCCCAAAGATATAGGAACACCGCGATTTTTCGAACTCACAAAATTTTCCATAACAAATTGCTTAACTTAAAAATATTTAGCGTGAAGTTGATTAAATGAATGCGCACAGTCAATTAAATGAATGCCCTCCATATTTAAACGTCTCTTACAGTCTTCGCGTTGAAACAATAACATCCCTTTCCTCCTTCCTTTGGCGTGCTGATCGAAAACGTAAGTTATTAAAGTAACTGAAGTAGTCAATTTATTCTACATTCCCAACATTTTACTGCTCATAAAGTTCCGTTTATTAACGTCATAAAAAAGCTCGTAATATGGGTAGAAATTCTGTTTAATACTACACACTGACTTCCTCGTATAGTTTGACCAAAGTTCCAATGGCTTGAGAATTTAAAAACTTTTTCTCGGTATATGGTTTGTTCTTATGGTTTGTATATTTATGATTTAGTAAACAGTAGTTAAGAAAGCGCCTTTATACTGTGTTGATCTGTATGTTGGTCTTAAATAAAAGGATCAATAAATGTTATATTTTTTCTAAAAGCAGACGGCTTACAATAACAATGATTTCTAATTTCGCTCAGTAGTTCAGTAGCGATCATGCTGAACGCAAGGCATGTAGGGGTCAACAGAGATTGGTACCGTACCATATATATATTTAGGGCACAAAAGAAGGGCCCCACAATAGAGACTTCGAAAAAAAATCTTCCAAATTCCAACGAGTAAACACTAAACATTAGAAAACAACTTTGCCTTTGATATTTACTCCGCTAACTTGATTTCAATGAAATCATCAACGATTTTTAGTCTAAAAAGCTCGGAAGGTTCCGTTTAATTTCGCATAATTCTTGTTTTTGATTACATTTATATGTGTTTGATAAAAAAGTGCTTTCAAGAAATGATTTCAATTCCGAATTGAATTGATACTGTTGAACATTTTCCTGTAGAGACCGAAATCTATTTTATTAAATAAAATTAATTAATATTGACCTTATTATTAGACTTTAGTTATTATTTTTCACAATTTAGGCCTTAAAAAAAGCCCCCATAAATTAAGAACCCATCTATGATAGATGTGTTTCTATACTTTAATAGAGCTGCCGAAACTAAGTCCGCGTATAGCTTAAATCAAATTGAATTATGAAAGGAAAATATCAGATAATTAAAATAAATGATGATTCAGATCGGTTGAAGCGTAATTGAATTTTCATGTTTCGGTTTTAAGAGTTTTATTTACATGAACCTACATTGATATGATTTTTTAAGAGTTTTGTACGTATGGTATACATTTTTTTATTCATTTGTTTGTTGAGACTTTATTTTGATCTATCCTGCTTGAGTATAAAAACAGTGGGACAAGCAAATGCAGGCATAGCACTTATACTGTTACCAGTCTAACAGTATAGATGAGTACCTATATATAGTCAAAGAAGGATTAAAATGTGTTGAAAGAGACAATGGATCTTAAATGGACACTGGACACTAAATATGATTACTAATATAGCGCAATGTGGTGACTGCGATGGGTATCCAACCTTTTTTTAAGAAATCCATACAAATTTTGACTTTCAGGACCGAGGACGCCAAACTTTTATAACAGCTTATTCCATAAGAGGAAAAGTGAATGCAATTTCAATTTATTCAAGCTAAATTTAAAAAAAAATGTATTCTTTATCTAGTTCGATATGTCGAGCTGAATACTTATAGGTGTTTCTAATATAAATTGGTACCCAACTCGTATAAAAATGTTTCAGAATTATAACACAAGAAATTGTTGTGATTATGCAAACCATAACTAAACCCGCCTTTTCGACTATAGAGTATTTAGAATAGAGAAGCTCAAAAACATAAAACTTTGAATGAAGGCAATAATTTTGAATGTTGTGCACCCATTTTAAAGCCTTGCCTTTGTAATGTGGTACATATCTATACCAAACTTATTTTAAAATAAGATTGGTAAACATTAAAATATTGAAATTCATATTCCTTAGCAATGTGAACGACATTGCCGTACAGTTCATTTTTGTATTAAAACAGTGATATAAAAATGCAACTTGCATGTGATTGAAGTTTAGGGACATACTACAGAATTGCAGCAGGGACAGGGAGCATACCGTAAGAAGACCTAGGTGTCAGCCTCGTCAGCCGTCTGTGAATTGCTGTAAAAAAAACTCTAGTCAATAAACAGTAACCGTAGAGAAGCAATCAGTAACCTGATACCTGCGACTATAATAATGTTTATCTATCGCCAAACACTTAATGTTCCATTCGACAATTGGTGCAGTTGCATTGTTTTTCATTACGTTCCTACGCGCTGCTATCAAACATCATAATATATAAAGCTACAAATTTTTTTTATTATATCAAACATCATAATAAAGCTACAAATTTTTTTATTATGTTTTGAAATGGGTTCCCTTTAAAATGAACCATAAATAAAGGAAAAATTGATGGCTATGTGGGTCAAACCACTTAAACACAAGTTAGATTTATCCTGGATCATCTATATGTCAACATTCAAATATCCGCAACAAGATACACACATACATCGCCTGTGTACATAAAATATCGGGTAGGTATCCATATCCATAGGTATCCTCCAGTTTATTCGCCTATCCTTCTACCTTCCCGTAGAAATTGTTTTTAATGGTTGTCCAGTCACCACACCAACAAAAAAAAGTGCTCTTACTAACACGCCCATTTCAACAAGGGAATACTATTTTGAGCTAACGCATGGGTTCCTTGGTGAATTTTTATCTACATCAATTTCAGTGCCCTTTTGGATCATATGACATTTTGCAAAGCCCGAGCGCATTCGTACTCGAGTTCAGTTTCTAACTTTGTTTGTATCTTCTGTTTGCTGTGGCTCCTCCTCAACGTTTTATAATTTACCAAAAGCACTATAAGGTTCATTAGTATGTACCTAGTACTTGTAAATGTTCAATTATTATAAGCGCAGTCGTGTGCTTTTGTTACAAAGTTGTGTTGTTAAGCTGTGACTTGCAGAGAAAACGAAAGTAAATAGTTCGACGTGAAATTTCAACTCGAATCTGGATATTATCACCCTTATTCCGAGTTGCGTTTTACATCGATTTAAGAAATGCAAATTTGAATGTGGAATTACGAGAGTTGTTTTTGAGTCGTTGAACGCTATTTTCCACTGAACGTCATGTGGAACCTATTGGCGTACGACGAACGTCATGTGAGAAACTTCACACTGTCGTTCTGTAAGGCGTTGAACGCCACAAAACGACAAGAAAAACGATGGTATTTGTCGTTTACAAGAGACTGAACGACGGCTGAAAATGTAAATATTCTTAAATTGGTAATTTATTCAAATGACTAGACTAAATTAGATTATTTGCTGGTAAACATAACAAACCAGGAACTGAATTGAATCTGAAAGCTTTTTTTGATTTTATAAATGAATTATTTTTTTTTTGGGCTAACTTTGTATCCGGTAGATCCAATGGATTGGATTTTGTCCTTATCTGTTTCTGTATGCGAATGAGCTCAGGTTTTGTCATGTCATCGTTGTCATCACTACTCCAAAACATTGATACACTCTTCATTTTTTGGATACAACTTGCAACAATTTCTTTCGAAAATGTAAATACCATATAAACTGATACCGCCATTTATCTGTCATTGGCGCATATTAGCTGGTGTGGATCGTATGTGGAATGTGAACTACTTACTGACGACGTTTTATTCTGTCGTGGAAGTTAGGGAATAAATCTTCTTAAATGAAACGCCTCAAAAACGACAAATGTCGTGAAAGTAAAATGCCACTCGGAGTATGGGTGTATATTTCCCAATAAACCAGGTTACCTAAAGATGTTCCATAATAATTTTAGCTTTATTTATTTTCTTTTACATATATTAGTACTTTCCTATCTATGCACATAAATATTTATGGATTTTGAAGTTCAGTCGGAGTTGCATCGGAAGCAAGAGGAAGCATTATTGGTATCGCTTTTCTATTCTCTCGGGATATTGCTTCTTCTGGTACTGGCAGCAACTGAACAGATGCTAAGTGTGTCAAATATGATTTTTTACATCTGTTTTGACTGTAATAGGTTCTGCAGGAAATTTCTTCACATCTAATTTGAGTTTTAGGTAGGTAAAAAGTCCAACACGTTATATCTTATATTATATTGCTATACCTAGTAACGTATTCAAATAAATATCATCTTAGACTAGAACCTATTTTCGAAGGAATCCTGCCCCTAAAATTAAGCAACTTTTTAATTCATCAGGTCTGCGATTATTGATAGTTGGTTTTCAATAATGTTACTATGGCAACAAGCATTTTTCGACATACATTTTTGCTCTAAGTTTTCATAGTGAAGTATTAAATGTAAATCATGAGTAAAACTTTCTTTCAAAGAGGCAAATGTTTTCGATATCTAGATGTCGATTATTGTGGTACATTTTTTTGTATATTACATTTATAAAAGGTAGGGTCGATTTTCGACCAAAACCAAGGTCTAGTATAAATAAATAGGCGAAGCAAAATAGTTAAGAACCAAGATCACAACATATTCGCTTGATTTTGCTTTTGAAGATTGTATAAGATGCAATGCTATTGTTTTTGTTTTCCAATATGTTGTGTAGAATTTCTACCACTAGGCGAACTGTTCTATAGCTGGAAATGTTTTAATGGCAACACAGTATGTGAAGCTTTTTATGTAGTTGTATCTACAGAACAAATATTAATAATTAAAAAAAAAATGCTCTTAGCTGTCAATGAAAAAAAAAAAACATGCTTAAATAAATGTCATTCAAATTTAGTAATATACTCGTTAAAAGAAATAAAAAGAATAAGATTGAGGTTTTTGAATAACTTTCGCAGAAACATAACGGTTTCATAACATTTCGTAATTTACAAGTTTTTTTGACGTTAAGCCCAAAAGGTCTATCTGTGAAAGGATAGGATTCGCGAAACAGTCTATAGTTATTTTCACCCGACTGAACACAGTCGTAACGCCCTGTAGTCTAAACGGTTTGACGTATTTTGAAGAGTGAGGTGTCATTAGATTAGTATTCTTTCCCGGAGTGTCATAGTCTAAAAAGATAACACTGACTGACTAAAAAAAAAACCTATGTTCCCTGAAAAGGTAATTTTCATAGTTCTTTAAATTGAGAATAGGAAGAGCCAAAACGAACTGTCAATACAATTCCATTAAAAGCAAATAAATTTATAAAACCAATCAAATTGAAAATGGAGTTCGTCAATTTCAGTATAATATAAAGTGAATCAAATATTCACTAATTATAAATGGACTGCTGTAGCCAACTTCACGCATGTTCAAAAAATACTAACGTGCTTGACGCGCTACTGTTTTACAGCGGAAAACAAAGTAAACTTCAAACGACCATGTTTACTTTCATTACAAATTTGTATGTGGTATATGCTTTGAGAGAGTGAGAACTAATAAAGGATTTGTTAGTTTTTTTGATTTATTTATTTACCTATGAAAACAATACAAGTGAACAGGGAATGAAATTACAAAAACAAAAATGTAAGCATATGGGTTTAGGGGGGATTGACGTACGAAAGATATCCATCTTCTTAAATTCATTTATCTCTGTCCTAGAGTCTAACTGTCCTGGAAGAGCTTCGAAAGCAATTCAGCCGTTTGGACTAAAATAATTAATATGCATAAAATTATTATAGGTCCCTTCCATTCGTCACAAAAATAAAAACAAACAAAAAATGGCTGTAAGGAGCCAGGCTTATGGTTATACATGAATCTGTTGCGTTAAATATTCATTTATTTACTTATTTATTTAATATCTTTGTAAAGCTAGTTCTTCACACTTTTTTATTCAAATAAAAAAACGTTTATCATGCTGCATGATGGTACTCCAAAACTGAAGTGACGGCTGAATTCACTAAAAAATCATTGGATGTAGGCATTAGATCTTAAAACTAGGTATACATCATAAGAAAGAAAAAATAAAAACTAGTCGCATATCTCATGAAGAATAAAATAGCTATAAGAAAACAGAAAACAGAAATACGTCGGTACGACTGACTACGGCACTAATTAAATGTCCACTCCCGCGATAAAAGTATTAGTTTGATTGGATGATACATGGAAGATACATGTAGGCATTTTTGTTTTTTAATTTATGGGTCAGTAAGTATCAATTGTTATTTTCGTTTTATTTTACAAAATAATAAGCACTCCCAATTGATTTGAAATCACTCTTTGTAGCTTTGCATTTTTGAATAGATGACGCTCTTTTCTTTCCACGATACTTTGGAAATGAAACTCTTCGGACACTATGTCACTCTTTTGTTTACATGTTTTTACGAATACGAACTTTTTTTACGTTACTATGCAAATTTAAACTTGACGGCGGCACGCGCTTCTTTGCTAATCCGCTGTAAAACAGTAGCGCCTGTGTTGTTTTAGAACATATTTTTTCGCAGAAGTACCTATATGAAAATTACATTTCACTAGCAGTCCATATTTAATATGTCTATGGTCTCATAGGTTTAAATTATATATTTCCCAGAGTAGGCTAAACGTTTAATTTTTGAGTGCCGAAGCAATTGTCGAAATTATCAATGATAATGACATAAATGAATATGAATAGTGCCGGTCAAAGAAAAAACAAAATCTATTAGATTCGTTCAATTCAACGATACGAATAAATAAAAATCCAGCAGATATTTCTACCCTTTGGATCCATCCTTTGTTAATAGGTCGTGGCGCAGAATTCGTTAGATTTTGATCAAATATAGTTCCACTAAACATATCTACACTTTTATCAATTTTCACAATTATTTGACAGATTTTCACAAATTTATAGTTTCTTAAAACAACTAAGTTATACCTAGTGTCAATAAAAAAGTTAATTTAAAAAAACCAAAAAACCCTACTGACTGTACAAAAAGATTTAAAAAATCAAAACAAGACACTTTCAAGAATAAATAATTGACAATTTAAATGAATTAATTCATGACTACGCAGACACTCCACAAGACCGCTATTGTGAATACATCAGAAAGTAACTCATTTCACATTTCAGTGCATATCTTGACATTTGTGTGACAATTGTTTTTTTTTTTTTTTTAAATTATGTTTTTATATTTATTTGTTTAGCCTATGGATATTCCGGGAAAGAATACCAATCTTCAAAATCGGTCAAGCCGTTTGGGCTACAGGGCGTCACGTAAGAACGTACATAGGATACGCGCAAAACACATAACCATCCCTGTGTCCAGTCGGGTAAAAAGGTAATCCACATTGCATTTTTTAAGTATGTACCGAAAAAATACGTAATTTGGTTGACCGCGAAACAAGTTCAGCTATAATGGGCGCAATGTCTAAATGAACAAATACCAACATAAATCTCTTGTTCACGAAACAGAAGAAAAGAAATAAAAACAATCAAGCCTCAAATGATGGCTTTCACCAAGCAAAAGTATATGAAGCACAAACCTACAAATCAATCGAATTCTTAAACTCACTAAAGTCGACCGCACGAAGAACGGGGTGTGGACAAATTTGATACAGAAACAATAATAGCACGGTGTGCGGCCGATAAACTCGTGTACATCCAACAAATCCCAATGATACCCACAGATTATCCATTCGAGTTCAAACGACTGCATATCTCTGTGGACCTTTGCTTCGCTCTATGACTATGACTATTAATAAATCACAGGCGCAAACGCTGAAAATTGCTGGCATAGATTAAGAACGTGGATGCTTCTATTATGGTCAGTAGTGTTGTGCGGCATGTTCTCGGATGTGTTCAGAAAATTACGGATGCGTTTATG
Organism: Cheilosia grossa; assembly: GCA_963082955.1. Lineage (NCBI taxonomy): Eukaryota > Metazoa > Arthropoda > Insecta > Diptera > Syrphidae > Cheilosia > Cheilosia grossa. Next base: position 49,452,824 of record OY720144.1, on the reverse strand, counting down.
AGCATAATGAAAACTTTCAAACGTATATGAATAAGCGTTGCGATAATTAAATAAGTAGGTACATATACGTGTTAGGTACTTAATATTTTTAGATTTATGGGCTATTGACTTCTTGTATAACATTTCAACTTGTATATAAGTATTTATCCTTTTATGAGTTGGCGGATAAGTAAGAAACTGTTGTGATTTAATTAATTGAGGACTTTTGACTGTTTTTTTTACGAGTCTTAAATAAAATATTGTTGACCAGAACCGTGTCTATTGGCAATTTAAGTTTTTCTGTAAAAAAATAAATTTATTAAATTGGGTGTGAAGTCTGTGTAATATAATGACATCAGCTACATAGTTTCTTAAAACAAACTTGCCTAATTTACACGTAAGGCAAACATCAATTATTTGTTTATCAAAAACACCCAGCTACAGAGTTCTCTGTAGAACACCTATACCGCTAAGATATGTGGCGGCAAATTCCTTTGTGTTATACCACCTAGGTAAATGTGCTTAGATACAACAATTAGGCAGATATAGATACCCCCATTAATATGATGTGTGGGAAATATCATAATATCCACCTACTCATAAGCCGTTGTTGGGTCCGTAAAAGTGTCAACTTGAAATAAATGTTATAGATTAAAATGTCATACAGGAATGGATAACTTTTATAATGCAAAAGATATGATTCATTGTTTGCAGACAAAATTTGGCTTAGAGCTTTGAATGAATGAACTCTTGATTGGTAATACTGTACATTTTTTTTTTATATTTGAAGCTGCCAATCTTCATCTGCAACACACGAGATTCAATCGAAAATGTATAAAACCATATGCCATTTATAGGTAGATAGATAGATTTGAGAAACAAATACCTAGGGTATATGTACAGAAATTACCAATAGACCGGGGGGTTTTCGAGTTCGAGTTCGAGTTTATTTATTTAATACTTATTTCGCCTTATAAGTTTACAATCTTATTTTAGACTACTTCTAATACATTGCAAAGAGAAATGTATGATTAATTTGTTTTAGTTTGACTACTAACCATCTATTAGTTAAATAAATCTTAAATTACATTGTATTCTACTCATATTGCAATCAATTGAGTTGCTGTATAAATTGTAATTGACACAAGCTTAAGTAATAGGATCTAAACGACCATAGTTTGTTCTGTGCTGGGATACATAAACAAAATACTGTTCCGAAGAAGTGCATACTAAACATTGATAATAAAAGCGAACAATTAATATTAGCGGTAATTACATCATGCACAAAAAGTACTGAGTAATAAGTTCTTCTTTCAACAAGAGCTTTCAAGTTCATAAGCGCACATCTTGCTTCATAAGGAGGGAAATTATTATGAAAGTTTATTTTTCTGAGGGCGTAACACGTGAACGGTTTTTGAACGAATTAATGAAATATAAATCGAACTAAGAGTGTAGGGATCCTTACAGTCCTTAAAATTTCGACAAAGAAAATCGAACATGCAATTAGCCTCGTGAATGATACAATCAATATGAAGTCCAAAAGTTAATTTCGGGTTAAAGATAACGCCTAAATCTTTTTGGTCGATTACTCCAAATCAAAATACGTGGCTTGGTCAATTTACTACGTTCACATGGGCGAAAGCTGAAAAATGTTTTTGGTGGGATTTCCATAGTTTGTTCTACGCTTTTCTTTTTGTAAGTTGCTTGTGAAAACATTATTTTTGCACACCAGAGGCGCCTTTTGTTATAGACCACGCTATATCAATTTTCAAACCTCTTGCTCAATCAGTTTTCAGAACTCCAGCGTCAAAATTGCGTCTCATACAAACTTCTAGCTTAATGGGTTTGGGGGGTAAAAGTTGCAAGTTTTATTTTTTTTTGTTGTTTGTGTACTTATACTAGCTACCAAATCTCAACTTTCTATGAATTTTGGTGGTCATCAGTGAGTCAGTGACGAAATCGGGGTCTTAGATATCAATTAAACCTAAAGTATAAAAGCTATGCAATTAAAACGGTATATGTTTAATAAGGCCGCTATGGACAACATATCCCGAGAATTTTGTTTGTTGCTTTAAAAAACGAAGAAGCGCTTCGAGTAAAGGTAGGTGGTGCCCTTGCGTTCGCTTGGCTGGTTTAAGCGGGGGCACTGCCGCGCCTCAAAGAACACCAGTATGAACTGGGTTAAGATCAGTTTGCAATTGGACTGCATCAGAAAGAGAATTTTCGGATCTAAATATTTTGAAATCATCTGCATTATAAAATTTAAAATATTACAGTGGAAACCAAACATTTTAAGTTTCGTAAAATGTCTCTAAAGTTAATTGCCATAAAAAATATGTTAGTAATGTTTAATGAAAGACCCTTTATTTTAACTCGCTGCTACTCGGTTCCGCCCGGCAATGTAATGCACCTACTGCAGATGTGCAACACACATGCACCAAATTAAGTTAATCACCTTTCATCACCAAAACTGATCGTTTGAAACATCTCTCATTTTAACGTAGAGTATTATAAATTAAAATCGCTTGAAATTAAATCGCATATCCTTTCAATGGCACTTGGTCAAACTTCGTTGCCGTACGCAAAAGTTGGGTGGAAGTGAACGAAGTTTGACTAATGTATTCGATTGTATATTTTTTTTTAAAATTTCGATCGCATATACAGTTAGATTTTTTTTTGTCAAAAATTCTACATGAAACAATTTTGTTAAGCACAGGCAAAGCCGGGCGGGAACAGCTAGTTTGTTATAATATTTATATTTTCGTTTGCAAAACAAGTCTTTCGAGAACGAGTCAATGACTTATTTAAGAGCCAAAATCATTTGTTAATTTTATAAGCCATAAATTTATCAAAGTTGCGTAGTGGCTGTGCAAATTCTTACACAATGGTTTCAAAAAGCCAACATGAGTTGACATTTTCATCGAGTGTATTTATTTGCCGCAAACTCTTGCATTCGGGAGACTGAACCTTATATTTTTGCTTTCAAATTCAAAGTTCGTGCTTTTAAGTCTTATATAAAACATGTTTAACAAATAATGACTAAAAGTTCGCGATATTCTGTCTTGTTTTGGTTCTGTTCTGTCGCCAGGCGGGACCTTTCTGTCGCTAAATTCTGTTGCTATTGTTTCAGTTGCGAATTCTGTTCCTGTTTTTGTTATTTTGCACTAGGCGCTTACAGTTTTTTTGGGTTTTGTTTCTGTTTCGGTTTTTTTCACGAGTTGGATTTATATCACATATAATTTTAATCCTTTGGTTGGCTGGCAAAGGTTTGTCCTAGGTGTGGTCAGATCAACACAGGTCTATTGTTCTGCCACTGTGAAGAACGGAGACTCACTATAAAAACTATAATAATAATGCATCTGCTAATAACGTTTTTCGAATCACAACCAAATATAATAGAGATAATAAATTGATGAAAACACCGGACATGAGACATGGCTTAAATGAATTGTTTTCTTTTTAATGGTTAAATGCTCGTACCTGTGATAAAATCACATGCTCTGTTGTAGAGTATAAAGCTTAATCTTATCTGTTACTAGTCCCTACCATAAAATTGAACAGTAGCAACAACGTTTCAATTGAAAATATTTTTCAACTGCAATAAAATTGCATTGAAAAGTGTTATTCGAGACGTTATAAAATAACAATCTCGATAGTATAATTGCATAACAATTTCTACAGTTAAGAAAATAAAAAAAAAAAGTTGCATTTTGTTGTATTCCTGTGAAGTTTTAATTTTAAATAAAGAAAATTTGAAATTGTTAACAGTTATACTATTGTGGGAGCGTGTCGACGAATTAAAAGCGTCAAATTTAACTAACGAAATGTTCTTTATTTATTTAATCAAACTAACTTTGAAAGCCAAAACAAAAAATGAAATTTTGATTGGCAAAAAAAAAGAATGAATTGACTTCAAGGTCAAAACGCGAAACCTATGACTGCGAAAATATGAAAAATGGTAGGTTGGTTTTAGTATCTCACTCTTGTGGTCGATACAGGAAGTTTATGTTTTTTATTTGAGATTTAATATTTGATATTAAAATAACGATCGGTTGAATGTAGACTCCTACAGACTCATTACTTTTCAGTTCGTTAGGCTTAAATTTTATTTTCATGTGGGTAATTGGTTAGTTTTGTTTCGAATTTTACTGTGAAAATAGATAAACCTAAAAACAATAATATTTTCAAAATGACTACGTATAATATAAATGTTACATACGAATTTAGCTTAATAATCTCAACTGATTCCGATGCAGTTTTATGACTTATTTGATTAAATTCTACGTTGCTCTGGTGTGCGAAGAATTAAAAAAAAGACGAAATTACAGTTTTGTTTCAATTTGCTTCACATAAACATGCGAAAACATAACCGTCTCTATTCAAATAATAAAGCACATAGTAATACTTGGCACACATAAACCCTTGTCGAAACGTCGAATGGAAAACCAAATGAACACACTTTTTTTACTTGTTAAGAAAGGGATATTATTGTGACATAAAAATCAAAACATACTTCGGTCATTGAAATAAGGAGTAATAAAGTAATTTAAATTAAGAAAATCGCTCGTTACGATAAATTTTCGCGGTTTTATATAAATACGAGCTAATTTCAATAGAGTAATAATAATTATTCATATTAATAATCAAGTTCTATATAAATGTAGGTACTAATTTGTGAACCCATTATAATTACCTTCTGCAACAACCAGAAATATGCCCAAACAATTTCGCCTGTTTTGTTCAAGTCTACTGAAATCTACCAGGGCGTTTAACTATCCTGATTGTGTTTTCTGATGATACCTGAACAAGGGCCTCTTAAGGTCTCTAAAAATTAAAGCTTGGGCGTTCACAGAGCTATGAGTTAGTCTTAGTTTCTTCTTGATACCTATAGTCATATGGCTATTGTACTTGTATCTGCCATCAACTATTTGAAGAGTCTTATCACCAGACGACAGTTTTCTGGTGATTCACGAAAAATAAATATATTATCATCCAATAAAGCGTGCCCCAAAAAGGCCAAAATCGTGAAATTTTAGGAAAAAATATTTGCTGAACGACAGTAAAAAAGATTTTATGTAACTCACATTTTGGCAAAATTTTGTTACCTACCAAAAAGAATCATATAGTATAATGTTAACAAACTGCAATCTTTATATGCCGCAGTAGAAAATATGGTCGGAAGATTGATTGAACTTCGTCAACTGTGAAGAGAGTACCTATTTGACTGTAATTGGTGCCACCCACTTTTCTTTGGCTAAATTGAATAATATTGATGTGGAAGACATGTGATTCGAACAAGTCGGTGCGGCATTCCATGCATAACCCCATCATATCTACTTAAAGTTAAAAGGAAAATACAATTGAAAGAAATTTTGGAATTCAGTTTCGAAAGAATTTTTTCGTAAATCCTACAATTCGCGATTACAATATTAGGAACATGGCAAATAAGTATCACCGGAGTCAGTTACCTTCTCCAATGCAATGAGATGTAGCCAAACAAGCAGCTTCGTTCGTGTCCGCATATAAGTTCAGAGAAACTTAGAGACCTACATCTAATAAGTTATAATCCTCTGTCACGAGCAAGGCGACCCACCCACTCCAAAAATGATGAAGGAAAAAAGGTTGTAGCTTTTTGTTTTGTACTACCGAAATAAGTAAATTTGCTTTTCGTAAGTACATATCGGCAGACTCACAAATCCAAGCTTTCACAGGGATGTTTGTTAAATTAAAAGTCCTCCTCTATCAATTAAAAAACTTATCGAAGTGCTTCTCCTTTTTTTGGTCGCTATAAAAATACTCTTTCAAGGCGATTCAAAAGTTTTTCACTAACACACTATGAACTAAATAGAAACATAGGGCAAAACAAATTTATTTCAATTTTTTAGCTATATCGAATCATTCCTATTTATTTTCTTTGACTGGAGTCAAACTCACCTATTAACTTGAAACTCCAAATGTCAAGTTACAAGCAGAAACCTTGCCGACGGCAATTACACTTTTTGTTTGCATTTTAATTTCTTTTTATTGTGCCTAATATAAAATTATTCAGGCAACCGCATGCACATTTTCACATTATATGACTTTAGACATACAGAATGGTCCTAATCCAATAGCGGGTGCTGTAAAGCATCCAGATAAGAAATGAACGGAGAAAAAAATCAAATATTTTACAATGGAGTTGTTGGAGATAAATAAGTTTACTTTTCACTGATAGGCAGTTTTACATGTTACCTACAGTCTGTGACCGTTTTATTGTTACAATGTTGTTCAAAGATTAACCCCTGTTTATTAAAAAACACATTTTGCTTTGTATGTCAGAGTTATTGTCCTTCATAATTTTTATTTTTGTGTTAAACAATTAATATTTTATTGAAATGTGTCTGACTAGACAATAAATAAAAGTAAATATTTATATACATGCTTTTGGTATGTTGTGATGTAAATAGTAAAATACCCCGATATGACCTACTTTTATCGGTAGCAGCTAAGCTGATTAAAATTGCATGTGCAGCTATCAGACTCGTAAAGCGAGGTTGTGCAACGAATCATAATCACACTTTCACCTGTGGCTTACACAGAAAAGTACACACATTTAGATTCGGGTGTCCTTATTCGGTGCGAAAGCAAAACAAAAAGCCGCATTCCATTGGAGCAGTTGACATGTTCATCAAACTATTCTATTTCGAAACAGGAAATGTTTTTTTCCGAACGTACACATAACATTTCCCGACTTTATGTACATGGAACTGGTGCAATGGATTTATCCATAAGCCCACTTGTACAAAGCAGATGGGTATACAATTATAATGGTATTGGTTTTGTGAAGATTCAATCCACAATCAAATTGGTTTCCGTGATTCCCCCTTTCAATATTCCCCAAGATGTTCGACATTGAATGCGGGGATGATTACACCCGAAAACCTCCCATATACTTTTCCCATGACTTATAATCGATAATAAAAAACTCATCGGACTCTACAATGTATACAGGAATACAAGCGATACAATTTGTTGGATGTACCCATTACTTTTCACTGATAGGCCTTTATATATTTATTTGTGAGTTGTATGTGAATTTCATCATATAATTGTGTTGTTAAAAGTCAATTACATAAGAAAATTTAGTTTTCTTGTATATGGCGTCTTGAATCAAGCGTATATAACTATTTTTATTATTATTTAAATTAATGATAATTAACGGATCGTATTTCGATTTACATAATTATTTTCGAGTAAAACACTGTAATTATAATTAACAACAAATTAATCTTCGTTTGAAGACTATTGTAGATGGATCTGTTATACCCGTAAATCCTTCTGCTGTAAACTTTGAACAAAGATTCGTAAAGGCTTAGTGCAAAATCACAGGTCTCGGTTGACATCCAGCACAAGGAGCACCTAAAACAGTGAAGAGATGAAGTTGCGTCTGAGTACTAAGTATTCACCACATCGGAGTGGAATACATTTTGGAGAGAAGGCCACTTACATTTCAAACATTTGATGACTTAACTCCACTTAAAATCGTTTCTTGATTGTTTAATATTTTTGTAGCTAAGCAAAGTAGAATTGTGCTCAAGATGACATACTTTTTCTTGAAAGTGAAAAATAATAATATTTACAAATCATAGGGATGACAACAAAGTGAATTCAATTAATTCATTTGTTAGTAACAAAAACTACATTTAAGTTAATAGTGTAAAACAAGAAATAGTATTTTTAAAATAAGTTCAACAGCAAGTTCAGGATGGCATAGTTCGGTTTAAGATGACATACATCCATAGCCAAATTTATTTATTTTTTCTGACGTCTTGAATAGCCTTAGCCATACGTCCTTTGACGAAGTTCCTACGCTTGCTTGAGGTTCTTTCTTAGTTATTTGTCATACAGTGAAAACATAAATAAATTTAAAGAAAATGTTACCTCTTGGGTAAGATGACATATAGCTTGGGATCTTGGGCGGTCGGGTATCAAGTCATCTTGCCCGATATGAGTAGTAATGTTTGACAGATTATTGGCACCAACATTTTCTTATGAGGTAAAAATGTCGCATAGTAATTACTAAATGTACAAATAACTGTACCCACATAACGGTTCAGATACAACACAATACTAACCTTATCAGAAATCTTACAGCTAACACTCAATACAAAAAAACTAATTCATACACAAAATTCTTGATTTCGTTGTCATTTAAAGCACGTTGTTAACTTTTCATCGTAGATTAGAAGAGGATTTTTTCTTATTTATTTTTATGATTTGATATGTACCTACATTAATAAATAGAAGCCCACTTAATTTAGGTGTAGACGATTGTGACAACAGCGATCCAATGTTGAACTCTTATACATTAGTGGCTATAATAGCTTTTCTCTTATTTTTACATTAATTAAAAAAAATGGGAATTGCAATTAATCAAAAAAATAATTGAGTGAGTTTTGTATCCCTTACCTTATCTTTTTTCTGCCATCCACCTAGAGCATAACTGTTCTGAGAAGGATTCCTAGTTCATTCATTTGAATACGGCGTAATAAAAAGGACCCTTGAATTTTCTCTAAAAATAAAAAAGCACACTAACGAATGTTTGAAGGATAATAGGCATGGCGCCTGGGTTCACATAATAAAGGGTGCTATGGAATTTCTTTACATCATCAAAAAAAGTGGAAACTGTTTCGTGTGTATTTCTAAAATCGCTAGTCAAAGCCAAGTCAAATGCGATTGAAACTTTGGAAGCAAGCCTTGTGCATTTTAGAAGTTACCATCAAACAGGGGTGTAAGTACCACAGCAGTTATGGAGTCATAAGTGACTAAAAGTCTCAAGTAAATTATAAATTCATTTGTACATAGGCAGGCTTTCGTAACGTAATCGTTTTCCTTCAATGGACTCACAACGTCCATCTTCTGACTAGGAAAAAGAATACAGTAAAAACAAACTTCCTTTATCTTCTCCACAATATGAATAAATAAACAGTTTTTTGCACATTGCTTCAATATATATCGATACTAAGTTGCGTTCATTCATAAAATTTTTGGTATCTGTCTATTCATTCTTTATCATAAAAATAAAAAAAGCACATGTGCAAGCAATTACAAGCGGTTACAGGTGTTGCGGTCAAAGTTATTCGTATTGCAATCTAGGAAAACCTTATCTCTGGTCTGATGATATTTACTTAAAATATATTTTCAAAATGCACTACGAGTAGAGAAAAATTTCTACGAAAATTCATAAGCCAGTTGTTAATAAATGTAATCGCACTCATTCCCCATATGATTTTTTTAACCTTTATACCTAATGGAGCATTCCCTTTTTGTGTGCTTGAGGGCCATGTGTATATTAGTAGCCTAACTGTGTTGAGCGTAGGTACATATCAACTGCTTGTCCTTTTATTGTAGTAAGCTATTAGCACCACACATGATACACCTAATTGCGCCCTGGGGCCATGGTAACCGACACCCCTGCGGCAAACGTTTCATTCATTAAATATCATCCAGAGCAGATACAAAAGGAGTAAAGTTGTATATAGAGAAGTTTTGAATTATTTTCTAAAGAAAGTTAATATGAAAAAGAGAAGAATACTATACTTATATTATTTTTAACGCTTAGTAACTTAAAGGAAACTTGATAGTAACAAATATGCTAAACTTTACTACAAAAATCTATTGTACATACCTATAATACACTTTAAATTTTTGTTGCCCATACGAGATGTATTGCAATAAATAAGAGTTTCGTTTGAGATAAGGGGATAATATGGGGTCAGAATTTTTCAATAATTATTGATATCGACCTAGGGGAGTGTTTTGACTGGCTGGCGTTTGTGTGAAAAATCGATGTGAGTGCCACCAATTTCTATTCGAAGTTTAACACGATTTAACAAAAAAAAAATGTTAAATATATATCTCTACTGTAATACCTACAATCATCAAAATAAAATAATGCATGGGGAAACGTGCTAACAGTGAGACAGCTCATTTTTTTCTTAAAGCATGCGCACGCATGATTGTGCTTTGATGCAGTTGCGCTCAAATTTATGTTTTATTGCTTTAAAAAAAACATGGGATTAGCTTAAAATTTAAAAAAGAAATATATATTCGACGTTAATTAAGTCTAATAAAGGGTATTTAGGTTTTAAAATGGCGAATTTAAACTTTTAAGTGAATGCCGTGCTAACAGCTCTAAGAGATATCTATTGTATTAGCTGTAAATTAGCTGGAACTTAAATGAAGATGAAACTATGTATGTTACTATTGTTACTATTGCGGTTTAAAAAATCATATTCAATAAAATATAATGCTAGATTAGGAATACTTTGCTTTCGACTCAACTTCCTTTTGACTTATGAGTTTATTCAATATACATACTTTAATTTGCTTTCGAAAACTTAGTTACACAACGTTGAAATATGCATAGGGTTCTCATTAATATGATGTAAGAGTAGATATCTAATATTAATTCGGCAAAACATATTTAATTATCGGCTATTGTTGGCTGTTTTTATGTTTAACAACGAGGATAACTTTATGTTTAAAATGGCGTAAGGCATTACAGGCCAACTAAGAGGATAAATTCGTAAGGGAGGGTCTTCGCATAACTACAATTTAACTTAAATCAGATTTAATTAGTAAAAACGAATTTTGAGCTTCCTGAAAGAACAACGAAATCTTTTTATAAAAGCAAAATGAGACACGTATTAGATTTCGAAATTTAATATGTAATTAATGTTTTTTATGATATCAAACCTGAGCCCCTCGCTCAGTAATTTGCCAACACTCTGCCCACTCAGCCGCTGACTAACGTGCCGTATTACCAAATGGTTGCATCGTGATGGGCACATGAGGATACCATAACAATAATTTTTTTTCAAACAATTTGAAACTCATAGGGTGAGTTTATTAATTCAACAATAAAGTCGGCGCTTTGAGTTCAACGCGAAACAAAATCTGATATAAACCTGTTAATGATAATGATAAAGCTTTAAAATTGAGAGGTGTGGCAGAGAGAAATGTTTTATAATCTTTAAAATGTTTAAGCGAATGCCAGATGAAAATCTATAAGTCCATAAACTTTTCGATTTAAGTTTACAAATCAGCTTTAGGCTTACATCAGGATATCCACAAATACTCCATTTAATTTGTCTTCATAGTCGATGCTGACCACTTGCGCTATTAAACTCATACAAAATATATCGAAAGATCCTTATAAATATTATGTCTTATTTATGTGATTTTGTCTAATTACTTCTACTCGCTCGCCCTACCGATTACATTCATGGAGATTTCTTTTGATCTCGACTCTTAACCTTCTTATCTACCTACACCTTTATCAGTGCTAATCTATGTTTCTCAGAACCGCTTTACTCTTCCTTGTACTCGTCATCAAAGTTACGGTGTAAAGTCTTGCTTCGTTGACTCACATGTTAGATGTGTCGCAGCTACTCTCTGAACCTCGCAGCCATCTGGGTGAATACCGCCAGCAAAGTCCGATAGGAGGACGTTTTAAGAAGCCGAATTCAAAGATGCCACACATGTAGGTTGTGTGCGAAACTGTACCCCATTTGGACTATGTTGACATCAGTCAAGTAATTCGCAAATTTACACAAAACATTTTTAAGATTTTTTGAATTGCTCCCTATTGCTATTTTTATTGCAGATACCAGTTAAATGTGCGTTGAATTCATAAAAATGAGTTAATTTTTTTTGACGAAAACGAATTCCGTGTAATATTAGATACTAATCGGTCTTTTGATTTTTTTTTTTTTTTCGTAGAAACTAGTTAGGTGTGTATTATATATATTTTATTTCAATTATACGAGTTTTATAGTCAGGATTTCGTTTGCACGATTTTCAGTCGCAGTTGATTTTCTTAATTTCAATTAGGTATAGATACTATGACCCCAGCAGGAAGATTTATTGAAACTGGTGGATCGTTTATTTTAAAATGATGACAATTTAAGACCTTGAAGTTTGTGGTGGAAATGCATTTGCAACGTTGCGCACAGAATTTCGTTTGTGCTGGTTTATTAATCTCAATGCCAAGGCTGCTGACCTGCGCACTTGGATTTTTTTAGATTTAAGTAATCGCCTCAAAGGCTTCTAGACTTTCTCCTTAAAAGGAAATTTCTATCGGACAATAACTTTTCTTATTTTTTCTTAAATTTTCAGTTGAGGATAAGAAAAAGTCCCTCAGTCTTGTTGTTTTGAACTGAACTCAAGTTATTATTATATGCAATAATATTTTCTTTTAATGCAGTTGTAAAATAAGCTTGAAATAGAAAGACTATAATGGAGGTATCTATCACGTTTATATATATAGGGGAGATCGGGTCTAGAAGTACACTTTCGAGTAAATTTGATGCTGGTCCTAAGATTTTGGAAATGAGTCTGCCAAACCTATTTTAAAACAAACAGTAATATTGATGCTACAATATTAAGAAAAACAACTCCACCAAGGTCTTGTTTCATGGGTTTTTAGGAAAATTTCTTAAGTAAAGCGCATAAGAAACACAAAAACACAGAAAAAACTCAAGAAACTACCATCTTTCCTGCACCTGCTTTTTGATTTGGTTTTGCCGACCTTTCTGGTTATGATTTTATTTTGTTCCTCAAGAAACCCTAGTTAAGCCACAAAAAAAAAAATAAATGACAATGTATTTCTAAATCAATAGGTACCAAGAATACAAAAAAAAAACACAAACCATCATGTTTTCCGGGCCTTGCACAGTACGGCTCCAATGCAAAAGTTTAATATACAGAGCCACATCGTTTGTTTTGAAGAAGACCAACATTTTTTTCTTTCATTTTATTAATTTTAACGGGACTCTAAAAAGTTTAAATTTTACTACTAACCTTAATTACTCCCCTACGGCCTACATGGTACAAAGAAAAGTCCTATTATTTATATGCGTATTTATTGATTGAATGAAAAAATTTAAAAAAAATTTACATCTAAGATATTAAGATATTTAAGATTTTAACGTTTTGAAATTATAATCAAATACAATGAATTTCGTCTTCCTCGAAATCTTATTTACATATATCATACAAGATCCACAGTATTTTCCAACACTTTCAGTAAAACCTGAGAAACAAAAAATTGTATGTAATGTAGGATTTCAGAAACAGGCTCCTGATAGTTTATATGGGCTTAAGGTAACCATATGAAGAAAAGAAGATATATGCTCAACAAACTATTTACCTATACCTGTTATCGTTTTTCTTTGTTTTCTGGGTATGACGTCAGTTTACCCATTTTTATTTTACAAGCAAATCATAAACTCAAATTGGTGAAGTGTCACAAAAGTTCAACATCCATTCCTTGAAGTTAAGATAACTTGTGTGAGATAGAATAAATAAACAAATTCGGACTCGTTAAAGTTTAACTATATCAAATGCAAATACAACCCGACACCCACAAAAAACTTGATATCAGGTAGCGCAGTTGTAGATAATAAAGTGTTGGTCTCTTTTTAATGTATATTTTTCTTTAAAATAGCACAAGAGTTAAAGGCAAACATCTTAAAATTTGTAGTGTGTGTTCCCGAAAGCGAAACGTTTTATGAGGTTTTCCAATTCGTAAAAAATGTTGGCACACAAAATTTTATGAATTTAAGCATAGAAACTGTTATTTTCGCAATCGATCAAAATTTCGTGAATGGGTACGCTTTTAATCGTTAAATTAAGTAGTTCTTCTTTGTCGTAAGAACATTTATTTTTAAAAGAATTCGACTGACAAAAGTAACTGGAACATACCGTCCCTATACGATACCATACAGGACTATAGAACCCTAGCTTCTCACAGCCATTCCTTTCTGTGCGTAGGCGAAGGAAATTCATATATCGTCGGCTTTCTTTCGTTAGGCCGAATTTTGTAAAAATGACATTTAATGTAATCCTGGTGAAAAAAATCACTGAATTTAACTCCATTATGATTCATTTTGCCTCTATCAAACAGTCTTACGACCTTCTAAATCTATCGCGCTTCAAAATTTCCATTTAAAAACTCGTATGTCCTTCTTACGTCTTACTTTAACAGTTTCCTCCACAAAAATTCGCGATTTTCGACTTGCGAATGTTTGAAAGCCGATGATATATCATTACGCACTAGCTAACAATCCGCACTAGCTACTTTACTTGTGCCTTACTTCCTGTTCCTATATGCGCATCAATTTTAGTTTAGTTTGAACTATATAAATTAACAACAAGGAGAACATTGAAACCGTGCTGTCGTTATCTGGAGTTCTTTGATATTTACGTTCATAATTGTTTGCCATTCCTTTCGCTTAACTAACATTTTTTTAATTGTTTATCAAGTCAAATGAATAAATCCTTTTAAAGAATTTGGCTATTTTTTTTTGCTCGGCAACTATAAACTTATAAACTAAGAGTATTTTTATATTCGTTAAAATGTTTGTCCACCAATGTGAAAATTGTTCCCCCTTAAATTGCAGAATCTCCCGCTCTTCTCGTTTTTCGATCTGGTAATATCAGCAAGCGACTCATGTACCTAAATTTCATGTTAACATAGTACACTGTTTAATGGCCTCATTACACTGCAAGCATCATCGTTTTATTTTTTTAAATGGTGCCGGAGCACGCGTTATTATTTGATCACTGTAGAAGTATGGTTAAACAGAAAATTGCCACCACCTAGTATGACAAGGAAGATGCGACTGGTATCATTGAAATCCTTGCAATCAAGCAATATTCCCTGCTGCGGGACCAGCAGGTCAAAATTTTGAATTCGCGATTTTATTGGTGACCTTGCTTCATACATATACGGAAGCAATTACTTAAGAAGGAGTTGCTTAACTTAGAGGACGCTCATATTCACATATGATAATGCAATCAAACCAGAACTCATTGTACTCTACCATAAGATATAATTTTATATTGTGTGCATAGCATGCTGATTTTTTTTTATTTGTCAAAAAGAAAATGTTTTCTTTATAACACGTTCCCTTTTCTTTGTAGATAAGTGCCTTTACGAGCCCTCAAGCAATCACAATTCGCATCAGTAATTAAATTATGGAACGTAACAATGTTATGGAAAATATGAACGATTCAGCTGGGTTATGTCTTCAGGATCTAGTTGGAAGTGGTAGTTCAACAATGAATGGCAATGCAGGCAATGCCAGTTCAAGTTCGGGAAGCAATAGTGGCAACGGAAATTCAAATTCCACAGCAGACCATAATATGCATAATCATCATAATTTACATGACTCGGGATCAACGGTTAGTGTTTCAGCGGCAATATCGGGCCTCATGCCCATCGGTGGAGTTAGTCTTAGTCAACTCCAACATTCTTCACAAGAGCTCGGTCATCATCACCATCATCACCACCACATTGTTCCACCCCACACGCCAACGAATATGTTGCACGAACCTCTAGAAAAGCTTAAAAGTAAGTATATTATTGCAAACTAGTTAATTAATATCGATTACCTTACGCTTGTGTTGCTTTGACAGGGCTTCATAAAATTTGGGTTTCGCAAAATAACCGCTGAAAGGAAAATTATCATTAAAGCATTGTCATAATGACATCCATGCATAACTAAGCATTGAAATTTTATTAATTGTATTGAAACTCACGACGGCAGACACTTGCACAAATATTTTCCTTTCCTATATCAAGGGGGATAGAATCACGTTCAGCAAACAACAACAAAAAAACAAAAAGGGGTGTTTTGAATAGCTCCCTTTTATAAAGAATCCGATTTTTCACACTCCTCAAATGAACACACAAAAATGTTCCGACTAATTGAACACCCTCTTTTTCAAAGGAATAGTTGAACGTTAGGAAAATAGTTTCCACCCTCCCTTGCGCATATGTACAAGAAAATTCCCTGTTCTCTTTTTGTAACGATTAGTGATGCAACTGATCGCATTATCGTATTACAGCATCAATCAAAATGTAATTTACCGCATATTTAAAGTTAATTGAGATAAATTTCATTAGATGGATAAATAAATACTTGGATAGTATATAAATAGATGTAGTATCCCAGCTTAGATATATACTTATATTTCAACAGCCATGCGTTTTATTTGATATACCCTGCACTTAAGTATTATATATTTGAACTCCACTAAACGCAACTATACTCGTCTGGCAGGCTGTTCTTTAGACTTTGCATAACTTATCGCGATTAATCGCTTTGTCCAAAGCAGTCCACCAGACAACCACACCGTATCGGTCTTATGACAAAGACGTATAGCCAGTGAGTGATACGAGGCTGTATACCCCATTTGTTTCCCATGGCTTTTTTAACTCTTTGTTGGCTTCCAGGTAAACTTTCTATCAAAAATGAAGCCCAAGTATTAAGCTTAGTTTGAGAATGTCAAACAAGTGTCATTTAAACATGGAGGGCCAATGTGTGAGATCTTGTATTTCCTGGAAAAGTGGACAAGTTCAATTTTGTGGGGTCTTACACCCCACCCCAATCTGTTCGCCCATTTTATTAGCTTATTAAGAGCGTATTGTAGGAGTTCTTTTAAAGTATTTAAGAACTTTCCTGGACACAGCAATAGCAACGATTGCCTATGCGCAATCACATTGTAACCTCCCGCTTCCAGGCAGTTCATTCACCACCAAATTCCAGAGAAGGGGAGATAGAACGCCACCTTGTGGGGTTCCTCTACTCACAGATCTCCTGGCAGATATCTCACCAGACTTGAGTATATAATTCCGAAATTAAGCATCAAATTGATCAGCTCGCCAAGTGAGGCATCTACGTTCGCAGACGAGTCGACGTTGTTGAAAGCGCCTTCTATGTTTAGGAATGCAACCATTGAATACTCCTTATGACGGGAAGGGAATCTTCTATGGAATGCGTTAGCGTGTTTAGAGCCGTTTCTACAGATTTACTCTTAGAATAAAAATGTTGCGACGTTGACAGAAGTTTTTTGTCAATGCTTTTGCATGAGTGGATTTCAATCAGTCTTTCTAAAGCAGGTAAATGATCGAAAGATCTCAGACCTATAAGTCTTTCATCATTCCTCCGTTTTGGCTGTGAAAACCAATTTAACTTCTCTCCGCATATCAATGGGATGTACACCAGATATAAACAGCTTCTTAGGATTATCATAAGCACTGGCAGGATGATATCTGAGGTGTTTTGTAGCTCGGCTGGTATTATTCCGTCTGGTCCCGCGGATTTGTATGGCTCGTGGCTATGTAGCGCCCAAAGCACTTTGTCTCTACCAATCAGACCTTGTAGGTTAGTAGATTGCAAGTTTTGATCTGTTTGGATCTTTGTGGGCAATACTCTTTGCGTTGCTTTATGGGAAGTGGGTGTCGAGCAGCAGATTAAGCGATTCTTCGCTAGAAGTCGTCCAAGGGCCATCTGTCCTTTTCAGACAACTTGGCATTGTTGGGTTTGTCGAGAGTGTCTTTCTCAGCATTGATGCCTCGGAGGATTCCTATATCTTACAACAGAAGAGTCTCCAAGATAATTCTTTCTTATATATCTTAAGGGCTTCCTTGTAGGAGTCCCAGTCGGTGGATTTTCTTGTGTCTTTGGGACGGTTGCAAAGTTTTCTGTAATTTGACTCAGACCTAAAACTGAAGCCTATTGTTTAAAGCCAAAGTAAGATTCTTGACTTTAAAGTCAAGCTTATTGGCGTTACAGGATTTCTGAACGGAAGTTGGCAAGGAGGTTCATCGGCTAAATTAAATTGAATATACCGATGAACTGAAAAGGAGCGCTCAGCTGATACTTTTCAATTGCTGATCAACTAACTAACGGTGGTCGAAGTAGGTTCGATTCCAACATTGTTTACAATAAGGTTAATTCTTAAAATGTATTCAAAAAGTGACTCACATATATCATTAATGTATGTACTTCCCTTCCAGCTTTACAACCTTCCAACCTTCCAGTTGTGTGTCGGGAATGAAGGATAGCTCAGTCTAATGATTTCGAGAATCTCTTTACTTGAGGAGAGTTCAGCTGGGATCCAGGTACAAGTTCTAGGTCGGCTTGGGATATCCAGTCTGCTTAGAGATCGCAGGATTTCTTTTCGTCGCAGGCGATCGCAACGATCCTGGTCATTGCTAGTCATTTGTGGATCTTTCCGTAGGAGTGATTGCGCCCATTCGGGTTTGCTGTTTTGCTCAGCGGTTCCATCAGCCTTCAAAGTTTCTCCGAAGATCTTAAAGATATTTTCAGCATAACGGCGTTTGCTATGCGCCTTTTTCGAGGGAGTGCGATGCCGCCCTGTCTCACTGGGAGACGATTGCGCGGTCTTGCAGCCTTCTGATCTGGTAGCAGTAGTAGAGTCATGTATACTCACAACTACACCACTGCTAAGATTTGCACTATGTTTTCGTGCACGCTACAGTTGCTCGCAGTGGATGAATCATGAATTATCAAGATTTTTACACTGCCGCAGGAGCTGTTCCAGTAGTCAGCAAAGTCGCCGTAAAACTGCTCGGTTATAAAGGAGAACCGATCTCATTTTTTTGTTTATTAAACATTTTTTTTTTTTCATTTTAGTGCCCATGAGTAGCGGAGAATTAATTTCCATCTGTGCAGAGTTCCGCATTACATAAATAGGGCTAGCTAGTCCGGAACTCGCCAGGTATCCGGATACTCCATATTCGACTTGAGCTATTTTTGAAACTGGGCTCCCAGCCAGGTTGATACTCGGCACAGATCGTATGACACCTTTATCCAGCTTGGACGGAAATAGGATAGGAAAAGAGATAGAATTTAGGGGAAAATAATGGTATAGGAATGGGACGATTCTGTAGAGATTCTCGAGAATCTTTACTATTACTCAGCCCCCACAACTCGTCAAGTTCGGCGCTCGGTGGTGGGATTAGGACTTTTATGCTCTGAGCATATTAAAAAATCTGGTCATCTTAAGTCAACTGGATTTGACTGGACTAGATGGTCGCTTTTCCTACCTCAAGCACACATTCTCCAACTGAGTTCAATAATTAGTCAATCCTAATCGGTTTATGAGCTCGTATATATTCTTTAGTTTCTTTTACATATAAACCCTTATTTCCAAAACGCTTGAAAATAATTAAATAAAGCGGTATTGTCATTTGACAGCCAGGCTAAAGCGTCGTGAGATTAGCAGAGCCATTACGGTTTGCAAGTTATTGATTGCGAGTAATTACTTATCAGTTATCACAAACCAAACCCGTTTTTTAGAAATGTTGGTTTTAAAATACAGAACACATGTGCACAAAACTCGTTGCAAAATATGTAACTGAATTTAATGCACTTAATATACTTGGCCTTACCAACTAACATTTTTAGTTTCATATTTAAATTTAAGTAGTTCACAGTGGCTATAGTTTCCATAAGAATTTCGCAATTATGAGCATCCGTAAATTTAAAGTCGAGACTAAAATTGGTTATTAGTACGGCGCACTATCTCTTACTTACTCCCGCAATCGTACCCACATTGGCAGAAAACGATCCGAAGTATGCCCAACTAAATTCTACATCCAACTGGAGTGCGGCTTGCACTGTATATGTGCAATGGAAATATCTCCACAAGTGTTTTGGTGGGCAACAGTAGTTACTACAAAGAAAAAAACAAGAACCAACCTATTTTATTAACCAACGTTATTCTAAATAGGGGAAGGGAAATCGGGAGAAGCGGAGAATCAAAACTATCGCGAGCTTCTTCTACTAAAACTTAGTACTAAAATAATACCAGAAGGTTAAAGTGCTATTGAGACCTTGTAGTAGCCAATGTTCAGAATGTACAACTCAAAGGTTGAGTTTTAAACCAAAAATAGTGCAAAGTTGAAAAAATGCCCTAGTAAACCAAAGAAGTCCTAATGTAACCTCACCCCTTTTTATCGACTTCAAAGATGCCAATGACTGAATTCGTATAGAGACGAGCTGTTGTCATGTCCAGTTTTGGGATCTCTGTACCTATCAGTGGTAATGACGGAAAATATTGGTTATTCCATCAAGGTCAATAACGATGGAAACATGTTAATGTATTTACCTAAAAAAAAAAAGAGGTTCGAAATTCACCCAAAGTGGTAAATTCACACTGTGATCAATTCCGATTGGATTTAATTTTGTGGTGATTTCAGATTTTTAGTTCTGTGTTGGGTTCCTGCGTTCCTACTCAAAAACTGTATTCCTACTTCCTATTAGAATTTATTTTTTGAACTAACAGGTACGTTATACTGTATAGTCAGTGATACCCACTGAGGCATAATTCAGATGCTTGAGGTATTGAGGAATAATAAAGAGGCATATATTTCTGTAAGATGTTCTTACAATCAATTTAAAAAAATAAATTTTGTATTTTGTAAATCTAGTACTTTGATCAAAGTCGGTTCACTAATTTTCACAACGTCATTCTTATCTTTTAATTCTCTACTTTACGTACTTAACAAACCCAAACCTTGAATTAGAGATCAAAAGGCGTTATACCGATCGATCGACCAACATTCTGTTAACAAATTTAAATCACCTTGTAGGTTTGTTGCACCTCCTTTGTAACAGTTTTTACCTTTTTTACCAACAAGGTGTACTTTTTTTTCGGGTGTAGGCATAAAAACTTCATTCCGGATTGGCATCACTGTGTATAGTGCGTACAGAACTGAAATATCAATGTAAGTTTGGCTGATGAGAAAAAGTGTTTAACTACTAAGCTAGTGTGGTTTTCTTTTCAATTCCACAAATTAATGCATGTGATTCTGTCCTCCGCCTGATGCGAGCGAGTCTGTCAACACAGGGTTCTAATGGATGTACAAAGGAAAAAATGTGATTGAATGGAGTATCGTTCAACTCCATGATTGGCGGATTTAAAAGTAGCAATTAATCATTGGATAGGAGCCCAGCGCATTCGCTGTTGAGGAAAATTTGCATAGTCGGTGTATCGTAATCGACGTGCGTTTTGTACTCACTTAAGTACCTATTAGTCGAATAATAGTAATGGGCCGATCACTGTTCTAGGGTTCATAAGTTTAGACAGTGGTATACAGTGGCCAACATTTGACGTGGAAATTGATAAGGAAGATTGCGCACGGTATACTTACTGTAGTAAAGAAAATACACATTGTACATTGTTTGGAAAAATAAATTAAAATTTCACCCACACAAAATCCAATCTAAGTAGTTTGTCATTGGCATATTATTTACGAGAAACTTTAGCATAACGATGCTGAAACATTTTCGAATAGCATTATTGCTTGGAAACATATTTTTAAGTGATGAAGCACATTTTCATGTAGAGGGGCTATGTTAATAAATGCAACATGAGATAAAGGTGCCCTGACAACCCTATAGGAAACGTTTGCACAGCCCAAAAACGACATTGTGGTGTGCAATTGCTGATTGGGGAATTATTGGGCCTTGGCTGATGACGCGTTTAATCGACGAGTTTTTGGTAAATACTGGAATTGCAACTGTTTCCTGATGGGACCACTCACCCCTAGCTATAAAGTTTTAATATATCCTGGTCACTTCGGTCACCGAACCTTCTTAATGCCCTTGCTATTTACTTTACACAGGAGTAGACATAAACTCTCTAGCGCGTTCCTATTATATACGAAACAAAGATGTAATGGTACATTAACTAACTTGGAGTACGCAAGAGGAGGCAATTAGCTAAAGGCGTTCTCTTTGTACCAAAACTTAAAAACTACACGCTATAACCTATACAGACGCAACCAGAAATCGTCCATCACCAGTGGTTTCATCGTAGTAAATAAGCTTATAATTTATATTTGATTTGTTCGTGAGCTCAATGAGGGACCCACCTGCGTATCATGCCATCCATAGCGTCATCACATTTTTTGTGAATTATTGGTTCGGTCCCAAGTTACTCCTTACCATCACCTTAATAAATATTTCTCACTCTTTCAAAATGACCATTAAATTGGTCAAATCTTTGGCAATAGAGAAAGCGACCAAGCATTTACATCCAATGAAATGCATTACCCACGTGCTATTTGTCCATCATATTTCAAAAACTACACACAGTATTTGAAAAAGAAAATAATAAGACACCACTCCGTTTATTTAGATTTTATTAACAATCCGTTATTATTTGCTAATGTCAAGAAATAACGCTGAGCCAACAAACATGAAGTACACACACACACACCACGTATACTAATGTTTATTTTCTAGTAGTAAGATAACAATTTATCTGATCTCCATAAATTGTGCAATTCTGACCTTCCTGCATGTAATTCTTGCTATTTGTACAGCAAAATTGAAACGAAAGTGAGAGCGAGAGAGAGAGAAAAAATAAAAGCGCAGATCCACTGTAAAGTACCTACGTACGATTTGGGGTCGAGTCGAGACCATATGTACGTGGTCCTTTAAAATATTCAGTTTTATTACAAATGACAGCAACGTGCTGCATGGATTAAAAAATGAATAATTAGTCTAGCACTTCTTCGGAAGCAAGGCACGAAAAAAAAGTAATAATTTTATTTTAAGCGAAGCATGGAATCGTTCCTTCCATAGAAAACATACGGAAACATTTTGAAGAGGGTACTTAGGATTCATTCAAGAGTGTAGCGTATCATATCATCCCCATTTGGTTGGTTGCCTTTGTTTTTCATTTCTAGGCACGTCACAGAGTTCTCACAAAACACACTTTATGGGTGAACCGGAAAATAAGGATAAATGCTTGAACATATCGCTGGCTCCCATGACGGAGAATTTTTTTTTTCCTATTTTGGTTTCGCGACAATTTCCGATAATATGATACAAAGATTGACTGACATGTTTATAAAAAAAATGCTGTCTATTGATATCTCATTACTTGTGCCATGTAGACATATGAAACCTAGCATGCGAATTTATTCTATTTTTTATGATTCTTTATGTTTTGGATGTGCAATGCACATACCGACATACAGAAAAAAGAAATAACAATATATACCTACCCTTGTATTTTTGTGGAGAGGGATGTCAAATATGGTTTTCCAAAGGTGCTTAGAGATTATTATGTTCACCACTGATAAAGGCAAGGAATTATTACAAATAATGTATATCTACTTCAACTTTAATTTCCTTTATCTAGGTGCAATAAAAAGAACAAATATTCCCTTTCCTTTTGAGATTTCTTACAAATAATGATAAGTAATACTCGTATGCCCTTGTTTGTATAAAAATCGTGTCGTACGAGAATATAAAATGCTTTACAACAATCTTATCTAACTTGGCGAAACTACCATTATATAGTGCCTCTGTCTACTATTACAAATTAGGTTCAGCTGTTTTTCTTTTTTCTGTTTCTGTGTTTTACTGCGTAGGTGCATATAAATGGTGTAGACATTGTAAAACCGTCTTTTATTTGAGTTTTTTTTTTTTTTTTGGTTTTGTTCTTGTTAGATTAAAGGCAGACTGTGCTCAGAAGCACGTTACTATTTATCTATTTATTAGAGGTAATTGTTTTTGTAGGTGCCCTTAATTCACAAAATCAAAACGTTCTCAAACTATGTCACAGTTGTTCTTCCGCGTCTTTTTTGTTGACAAAATGTTAAATGGCTATTGCAATAAACTTGCCCTTTTCTAGATGTCAAAGTTGAGCCATATGGATTACAATTTGTTCTTTCGAATATTATTATCATACCATTATCGTTGGTGGCGGACTTCTGGGTATTATAGTTTGTGGTTCCCCTGTATTCATCTGCATTCATTTGGGGTGGCTGTAATGACTTTTTGTGTGGCTTGATTTTATTAGCTATGATGCCATATGCTTCTAATATATAAAGTCTGCAATCCCTGCACATGAAATTATACGTATATGTATCTGAGCCTGGGTAACACAATATAAATTCATTGTGTTGAGTATTTAGTATGCCTTTGAAATTATTCATCTGTATATGATTTGAGATCTTTATAGGATGATGAGATTTTAAAAATGTGTAGCCGAGAAATTCCAAATCTCATTCCACGACAACGAGTGCTAAAGAACACTCATTAAAGAGATTTCACAAAAACAACATTAAAAAAACGGAACGTGCCTAGTTCAACATTTTAAAAAAAGAACAAGAAAAAGTGGATGACAGATGTTGGGAGTATACAGACACGTCACCAATGAGGGAATATAAAATGTAGTAAAGATGCAGTTAAGGATTAGGAAACGTCTATTTTGGTATCATCCTTACTTGTGATTTGGTGTTAATTTTTACAATCTCTTCCACTTTGGCACGGAGGAAATTGTAGGAGTAATCGAAATTTGTTTGTCCCCTTTCACTTTAGGGTGACGTTGGAAGTCAACTTCAGCGGATGACAGAATGACCGGTTAATCCTCTGAACGACAAATCAAAGAAACTGTCATTCAGCACAACAATACGCATGTTTGGGAACTATGATAGAAAAAATAATCATGTACCTATTTCTTATTTAAAACAAAAAGTGTTCGTGTGTGTATTATCTTTGTTGACATGCTGAATTTGTTCTGTTAAATCGATAGATGCCTCTATGTGTATTTTAAACGCTGTGACTTGGTATGCATTGTAAAATTTTAGTTTTTTAGCGTGTTTTCGTAATTATATAATTAGGTATAGATGCTGTGTGTCAATTTTGTATTGTTTGCTTGAGTAACCTGCCAATAGATGGTCTCTGCACCTAGCAGTAGGATTTTTGGGTTGGATAAACTTTTTCCCCTGACGGGTATCGCAATGGGTCAATATTTACCTGCAGTTCAGTAAACTAACCTAACCTCATGCCATTTTAGGAGAACAATTGGCAAAATCTAGTTAGTCCACTTAAATTTGACAACAGAGATTGTATGTAAATATTTACGAAAGATCCAAACATCAATGAACATTTGACGGATAGCTTCTTATAGTTTATGCTATTGACCGACTACATTATTGAAGATTCGTCTTACTCAAAACTTTGATAGAATTTTTATGTCTGTCACTGAACTCAATAGCTCTTAAAAGGATTAGGTACGTATGGCTGGAATTCAGGAGCCTCTTGACAAATGTCTACATTGAAAAGACAGCAATTGTTTTAATTTAGGATCGGTGGCTCGTTTCGCTGGCGGACACTGTCGCGTGCGACTAGGAACCAACTAATGCTGAAGGCAAATCGGAATTTTTGTGATTGAATTTCATATCTTTTGGTAGGACGTAAACGTAAAAAAATTTTAAAAATGTTAGCTTCTGAGTGAAGCATTAACTTCCAAAAAGTAATATTCCCAATTATAGATTGAAGTTATGAAGTTGCTCCTACAAACCAAAAAAAAACATCTATGTAGACTTATTATTATTAAGAGAATAAGAACAACCTGTCACTGCTTTTTATTTGGCAGTTCTTTAAGTGAAAAAAGCTTTTACCCATCAAAATCATTGCTATTGTTCTCTTAACAATAATTCCTAGAGCAAATTTGACCAGTTCCGAACTGCTGAACTAGAAAACTTTCTCAGGACCAGGCGGTCAATTTCGGTTCTGTACTTTAATTTTTTCGAATCACTCGGTACTAGAAAGTGATTCTCGTTCAATAAGTGAAACTGAATTCAATTTCGCACAGCGCACAGTGTGCTAGGTTCTCAATTTTTAAACTTTCACTTGCAAATCAGGACATAAAAAAAATTATTCATATGAAAATTTTTCGAGAATCGAAATTACGTCCTTCTAGGCTACACATACGACTTAAATATTGTTCCCAGATATAAAAACGTCTCCAAGGAAATCAGTTAAAGTACCCCTTTTATTTGCACTTTAGACTAATTGGTAATCATAATGTCAGTCATATCATCTACGACCACTAGAGAACGAAAGGCAATATATTCTTTCTATGGGCTTCAGAGTTCTGAGGAACTAAATAAGATTATCCCTCGCAGTGCAAAAATTACGTAAAGAGAAAAGTCCAAAGATTTTATTGTAGTTTTGAGCAAACCTCTTGGACATTGGTTTTCAAAAACTCTTTTTGTGTCAAGTCAGGCAAACTTTAAAACTCGCTTTCATAATACGTATTTCCAGGGACTTCAACTCACAGCAGTTTGAACTAACATTTACCCACAAGGTATTCGCAGCTTGGCAGAGGAAGGCAGCTATAAAAACGACCTTAGTTAAGCCTAGTGTTCTATTTTATGGTATGCACGTTTATTTTTCAAAATATTTCTCGAACTGAATGGCTAATAAGCTAGTCATAAGTTTAGCAACCCATTCCAAAAAAAGCCATCCCTTTCCATTTTGTACCCATATTCATCTCTAAAATACCTGAACTACAAATCAACTCGTTCAAAAATAGCTGTTTTAATTTAGTCTTAACTATCATATAGAATAAATAGCAAAAACCATACATCCCGTTTAAAAACCTTTACATGTGATATCGAAAATCTTGTGGACCATAAAACATCATGTCCTATTTGTTTCATTAGAAGTTCCCCTTCACGCATAACAATTCAAACCACTACTTTCAATTCTTTTACTTACACTAGTAAGAGTCTATTCGAATTGTGTTACCAATTTAATGTTCTTGAGGGTTAAACTGTTATACCCCTTAGTTGGAGAACTATTAACTTTTAGGTATAACTTACTGTCAGTTCTGAGATTCCCGATAGCTCAAAGTTCGCGAAAAAACCCATTAATCCAAAAACCCTTATAAGCGAACAACAGTTCCGGCACCCAAGCGCAATGACAAGACAAAACCTTAAATTCACACTCTTTTATCATATTCCCTCTATGCTGCAAACTAACAGAAACAAAAAAAAATTAGTTTCCGATTTGACCATCTGTTCCCAGAAGGATATATTTGCACATCAATGAAGGTACACAAATCAATTTATAGTGCCCACAAATATTGCTGCCTCATACAGTAACAATATGAATATTCAATAACTCCGGTGACTCCCGAACAGGCTTCCAAACAAAATATGTGTAGCTGTATAGTATATCCTTTTGCGAAAAAAGCAATGTGTGTCCTATTAAAATCAAATCAAATAAATTAATCATTAATGGTACTGGTATGTCTGTACACAATGTGGACGGAATCAAAGGATAATAGATACAATTTTGTCACATTGCCAATTGTATCGTTTAGTTTGTTTTTCTTTTGTATTCTCTGCACACTATTCCGTACATGTGCGATATGTACAGTGTACCTTGTTTGACATTAAAGGAGTTTCCCAGTTCCCTTCCTCTGACAGTGGAATAGGCGAAACATGTTCACATCCCTATGAAAATATTTTGACTGAATGATTGTAGTTGAATGAGGTGATTTATTGTTATAGCGAAATTAATGATTATTATAAAATAGAGGCTGTACGTAGCTAATATATTATTGAAAAGACAGATAGTAAGAAATCAGGAGAGTTAAGATTAAATAATGATTATGAGGTACAAAAGGAATTTTATCACTAAAGCTAAGTATCCTGCTCGCACTAAATTTTAGCGTCCCTAGTCTCCACTCCGTTTCTCCACAAGCAAAGATAAATGGTCGCTAAATTTTGAAATATGATAGATGGGACAAAAACCATATGTTCATGGCAGATGTCGGTAAACGTCATTTCAATTATACACGTAAAAAGAAATTCAAACTTCAAAAACATAGCAATATTTAAATATCTGCAAAACAATGGATACAAGAAGAATTGAAGAAGATGTTATAGTTGCTGCAGCAGCTGAAATAATATTGCTATAATAGCAAGTAGAAGACGACACTTAACTTCGTGTCGCGTAAATCCAATCAATCAACCAAAATCAATATTGCAGTGGGATTTGTCCTGCAAGTTCCATATAGTTGGTCGTTCCTCCACAAGCCCCGAAAGTTTTTTTTTTTTCATCATTCATGAAAAGGGTATTTTGGTTTTGCGTCTTCTTTTACTTATATCGCTAATGTTTTGTGCGGTTTGCTATATATTGACAACACATAGAAACAAATAAATAGTTTCAGATAATATATTCACCCGGCAGCAACAACACAACACAAACTTTTTCTTCTGTCAGAATATTTGTGTGGAAATTGAAATTAAACAAAAAATATTTATGATAGCTACAATTGAAATACGATTTTTGTGTACCAAATAGATTGTTGATGCTTAATTTCTTCTCCAGATTCCGGGAATTGTATCCTATATTATTGGAAGTACTTATTTGTAAACACACTAGACAACTAGTTAAAGAAGAACTATGCATTAGCGAGATTAAATTAAATAGATCTATCTGAAAGAAATATTAGCCAAATACATTCCACAGTCCATACTTCGCATTAAAAGAAAAAATGGCTGCTTTCTCCGTAGGTATTTTGTTGGTTTTTCTGTAGAAACAGAATAAAACTTAACTATTTGTGTAAAAAGCAATGATAATTCACAATTATTAGATTGTTTTATGTTAAAAATGTGAGTACAAAATATTTAGAAAAAGGTCTGAGTCAATTAAATAGCAGACTCAGAATTTGCATATAGAGTTTGCTTTGTCTTATAAGTTTTATTCATACCGATCTGAGAAAAAAGGTCAGTGCCGTCGCTTTTCGAACATTTCAAAAGTTTTATTCGTACGAAACATAGCAAATGCTTCGATTTGGACATTTCTCTGGAGGAAAAGCAATTGCTACGTTTTTCATACGACCCAATGTGTTTTTTTTTTTGCTGGTGAAATTTCACGGAAACTGAAACGAACTCTACTAAAGTTGTCAATCTCACACGTACTACGAAATCTCAAGCAAGTTTGAAAAAATTCAAATTCTCAAAAGTGTTCTAAAATCGAAAAAATAATTTTGTTATTTTCGGAACAATCGATCATAAAAAAGGAAGAGCAAAAAAGTGTTCTCTCCTGTCCAATCGAATACCACATAACTAGTTAGGAACTGTAAAAATTTAACTTGATTTCGCATAGACTTCCCATTTCTGTTCACAATAATTTATAATCTAATAAAATTTGTAATTAGTATTATGTTGGATTTGTTTTGCCAAATTAGAAGTTAAAAACAAAAATGTAAAATGAAACTTTTATTAAGAGAGACGGAAACACTAACGATGACAAATAATTTCCGTTTGGTTAATGAAGTTCTGAGCAGTTCTGAAAATTAAAATTAAATTTCTCTCTAGCTAGAAATCGAGGTCAACTCACTTGATGAGCTATTTTTTTTGCTGACATTACGATGATAGAGGAACTCAAAAATATGGGTCTCGAAATTCTGTCCGTCTGTTCGCCTGTCTGTCCGTATGCCTCGACGCCTACAGCCTAATTGGCGGCCCGGATTTCGTTGGAACTTCAGATTTGGATTTTAGGGGCTTACAGTTCGGGCCCTTTGTTTTTGCAAGGTAACCTCAGTATAAATGGAACATACCATATAAAATGTTTATACCAGTTTTATTTGTTCGAAAACGGCTCTAACGACTTCAACCAAAATTGATATTTTTCCGCTAAAAAAATCGAATAACGGTAGGTACTTTTGAAATTTGGACATGTCTCGAAAACGGTCCCTACGATTGAAACAAAAAAAAAACATTCCTAAGGTAATACGGTCATTTATAACTTAATAGCAAACACAGTTTTTCAGTGGATTTTAAAAAAAATTTTAAATTTATTTTCTTTAGTTTACCTGAAAACGGCACTAACGATTTTTACCAAAATGTATACTTAGAACTAAATTTATGTTTCTAAAATTATTGTGTCATTAATTTTCAATTCGAGTCACCAAAACTTAAAACTACTGCTCATATCTCAAAAATACCAATTTCGATTTCAATAAAATTTTAAAAACCAAGTATCCCGAACAATAACGTATACAGAGTTTTCATCTAAATATTTTAAGCAGTAATAATTTTCAAACTAAACATTGCAGATTTGTTACTATTTTGTCTGCATAATTTAAAAAAAAAAAACGCTCTACCGATTCTGATCAAATTAAATATTATAGATAATATAGGTATTCTTAATAAGATCCCCTACTTAATTTTTCTCAAAAAATTCGAATAAATTGGATTTAAAGTTATTTCTCAAAAATTACTACTAAAAAGCCGATCTGTTTTCATATTTTTTTTTTTAAATCTCAATACTGTACTTCCATTAAAAATTAAATAAGCGCGAAGCAAAACTTTTCACTCATGTCCAATGTCCATCGATATATTCATATTTATAGATGTAAAAATATCGATCTATAACGAACGCTACTTACAATCATTGACCACTAAAATCATGCCCTAACCCCTCATGGGGTCGTCCTCGTAATAAAAAAATTTGTAAGTGTAAGGAACTTATAAAATAATACAGTAAACGCTTATAACTCTCTATCCAGAACTTTGGGAAAATTGCCTGTTATTGAGAGTTACTAAAACATATAAAAACTCACATTGTTATTTGATTAATGTACCTTCTGCCATATCGAATGAATAACCTAAAAGTGAATTATATATAACACTGGCTTACATTTTATGTACGGTTGCTTCTGAAAATAGTACCTACCTACCAATTGACTCCACCAAAACTTGGATGAAAGAGAAAGTTTCGTGAGACCCAATCGTGCACATTATTCGTCCCGCCTTTTTGGTTTTTTGTGCTATATTTCCTTTTCTGGTGTTCAATCGAAACTAAGGAGAAGTGTGCATGACTTTCTCACAGTGTAGTTATTTCTATTAGATTAATAAACGGATAAAGCGCATAAACTGAATTTCAACAATCGAACGAAGTTAGCTTCCATATTGTAAGAAAATCCAAAAATCAAAATATTGAACCGAATAAATATGGCATAACTTTCTTCAAGTGAAAGCTTTTGAAAATTAAATTATTTCCTATGACTTTTTTAATTTAAAATGTGAGTACCTACTATTTAAATTAATAGAAATATTTCACAAATATTTTAGTAATAGTTTCATAAACATTTATTTAACAAAAATTGTTTCAGTAGTTCGTTAATAATTTGTTTCAGTAGTTTCCCTGCAGAAAGGTGAGAGTTTTTTTCTTTTAACATAAAATGCAAATGTCCAGAAAATCTTGGAATAATGCAAAATGGAAATGGAATGGAATGACAGGCTGCATAAAATTAAATTATTTTCAAAACTAATTATTGGGAAACACATTTCTTTGTTATCACAAAATATCACAGAAAAATCTAATTACTAACTAACTTCAGTTTGTTCTTCTGGAATTTCGGGCTCAAGCCGCTGTCATTTACTTTGTCTAATAATTACAATCCAAGCTGTAAGATTTTCATTACATTTCGAACTGATTGTTAACTGATTTCCTTTTAGAAATAAGACACACCATATTACGGAAGCGGTGTTGTGATTTCCGAGCCTCTGGCCGTGAATTTCCGACGGTAGAAACCATTTCAAAAACATTTAATAAATACTTAATCATCGTCTACAGCAGTAAAAACAGAAATGTTTGACAAATGTTTATGAAATGTTTCGGAAGAAAATCGAGAACTGGATACACCCTAATATGCCAAGAACAACCGAAATACTATCAACAAAATATAGTTTATTTATTGCATATCTGAGCATAGAATTTTAAATGAGTTTTTAAAAAACAATATCAAAAATAAAAACACAAGCCACAACCACACAACCCACAAGCAAATGAAATGTCATGTCAAATATCATCATATTGTGACGTCACGTTGTACAGAATGTTTGCAATATGGCTGGTGGCAAAATGAAGTTTGTAACACTCATACATTATCCCTTGTGTTTTGAAAGCAAATTGATTCGGATCTAATGATACATAAACTTGTTATAGACTTATATTTATGTCACTTAGAAAATAAAATAACAACAAAACAAAACTTCTCTTTTGGGTCTTATTTCAGTATGGGCCGAAACAGGAGACTTCCGCGATACGACACACAGCTCAATGGCAGCTGTTGCAAATAGCTTGGATCCAACTCAATTAGGATTTCAATCATCTTTATTAAGAACTAGAAGTAGAGATAGAAAAGAAGGTAAGTAAGGCTAGTGTGAATGTGGATTTTGTAAGTATAAGTATAATATACTCGTTATAAAAGTTGCCTTTAAGTTACAAATTGTACTAATGTTTTCTTTCTGAGCTATATAAAAACTGAGCGAACAAAACAAAGTTTTGGTATTACATATTTTCTTTGCATTTTTCTGTAGAATCAAATAATTTGAAATATGTACGTGGACGAAAAAGTCAATATAACAACGAAAAGGATATATGAAAGTTTATAACCATTTCCTTTTTTTATGATATACTTCTAAAAGGATCTAGAAATTTTTATGATCCTTTCTTTTCACTTTTTGTGTTAGATATATTTTATATTTTCCGTTTTATGATGCTGGTAAAAGTATCAGGAAATATTTATGATCCTTCTTAATTACTTTTTGTTTTGTCATTTGTATTCCGTTGTATGACATTTGCAAAAGGATCTAGAAATATTTATCATCATTTCTCCAATGCAGTTTGGAAATTTTTTGTTACGTGCTTCTCAATCAAGACTTCACCACCGAATGAAAAAAAAAACCAATTTTTTATTTATCTGACAATGCCTGCAAATGGATCTGCAAATATTTTGTAAACAAACATCTGCCAACCGTGTGAACTGGCAATTTTCTACCTGACAACTTTATCAGGCAATTTATTTGTAGACAAACCATCTGCTAATGAAATTGTCACAGTTTGTGACAAAACCTGGCAACCATGTGAACTGGCAATTTGGTGTTGTAAGGTAGTCCGCTATTGTCAGATCATTTGCAGCTCATTGCCAGATCATTTGTAGACCTGACAATTTTGGCAGATCTGGCAATCGTCTGAACATAGCTTTTCATGATTTCCTTTCTTGGTGACATAATGACGATACCATTTGGGAACAGTTTCCATTATTTACACCTCTTATTTTATTTAACCTCTATAATGAAAGTAGTGTTTACAATTGAAAGAACTGTCTAAAATTCGGCCCTAGCGAGGTTACCGTTGGAACTGAAAATTACCCGAAACGAATCGGGGATTATTTTCTTTCGATCAACTGTGTGGAATATTGTTCCGACATTAATACGATTAGTTTGCAGTGAAAAGTTAATAAATGTAATAAATAAGAAACAGAAGAAAGCGGCTCAGCTTTTTACTCAAGTAGCACTATGATGGGCCTTTTTTTTACCACGACGCGTGTGACCTAGTTTGTGATGATTGTTAAGGGTGTGATACATTCTGTACTTATATCAACCTGTGGAGTTGAAGAAACAGATTATAAAGGGTTTTCCAATGAGAGGTGTTATTGTGAATGACCCGCTATTTCGGTAGCTGCCACTTTTGAAGCTTTTGTTCTTTGACATTTGACAAGTAGAAACTACGCCCAAAGTGTTGAAGAAAACCCAGGTTTGTCCATTCCTCGTCGTTCTTTGGAATTGGGCACTCCACAAACGTCATTACACCGTATTTTATGGTCGGAGTTGGATGCTATTAATCTGGACAACGTTTACTTTCAACAAGGCGGCGCTACGTGCCACACAAGCAACGAAAGCATTGATCTTTTACGGGAAAAGTCTCCGGACAGTGTTATCTCTCGAAGAGGTGGTCACAATTGGCCACCGAGATCTTAGGATCTAACACCTTGCAACGACCTTGCGGGCCACGTGAAAGATAAGGTCTACGCCAAAAGCCCAGCGTCGATTCAAGACCTCAAAGATAAAATTCGTGAGGATATCGAGGACATAGGGCAGCCACTTTGCTATTTTGTTATGGAAAATTTTATGAAAAGGATATGGTCCTGTATGCGTGCTCGTGGTGGCCATTTGGCTGATGTTGTTTTTCATTATTATTGGCATACCTTCCTCTTTATTATGAAATAAACACCCTATCATTTATCTCAAAAACTCAAATTATCTTTGAATACCAAAATAATACCTCTTATTGGAAAATCCTTTATAACAGATTATTGCCGTGCTTCTGGCAATATCTGGGCGGGTTCTATTTAGCAGATTTCTTGTTCGATTTCGATCGTATGTAGGTCACAGCGGACGATTTGGTGATACTGGTGTCAGGGAAGTTTCCTTCCGTAACTAAAACCAAAATACCCGACTTCACACTTCCTCCCCTAAACGGCCACCAGCTATCCTTATCCACCAGTGCTAGGTATCTGAGTATGTAATATCACATAAAACTATTATGGAATAGGGTTATCGTTGTATTAGGCAATCAATGTTATCGATTGTGCCAGCTGACAGGAACCACGTTTTAAGCGAATGACTTTTTGCCCTTCCTTCTGAAGCCGACCGCCACCGCGATAAGTTTGGATTTATTAAAGTGAATTAATTGTAGAAATAAAAACCCGTCTTATGTTTTCATTTCCCACAAGTTACACCAGAAGTGATCCTAAATCCTAAGCAAAGATCTTCTCAGTATTCTTATCGAAGGCAAACCTCAGATGGAGGAGGCTGACGAACTGTATCATATCCAGAAGGATGTGGCCAAACTACAGCACGGAAAAAACAACCTACCTTCTAAGTAAATCACGAAAAGATATTGCCAGAATAACAGCGATAACCACAGGCCATTGGCCAATAGGGGAACATAATACACACTGCCGCAGCTGTAATGACGCAGCCGGGAAAGAAACACTCACTCACTACCTTTGCGCCTGTCCAGCACTAGCTAGGGTCAGACAGCGATCTCTGGGTAAACCCTTCTTCGACTCCCTTGAGGAGGTCTCGAAAAGTAGTATTAGGGAATTGACAACCTTTTTGAATTCCACAGGCTGGATCTAAACTCTCCTATTAGGCAATCTTAAACAACCAGGTCAAATGAGTTGTGGTAACAAAACGGCACCTAGTGCTTCTTGGGTTTTTAAAATATAAAAACCGCCACTCCTACTTAGGTCATATCTTCCTTGATATGACGCAGTTGGTCAACCAACTAATACTCAACTTTGGACGTACTTATATTTTCTTATATTTTAGATTTAAGTTTTTACTGGTCTCTTTTTTTAAGGCAATCGATCAACCAATGACACCACAATAAAATCAGAAAACACAAACAATTTGGGCCAAGATGACTCTGTTATATCGGGAAAGGACGATACAAAAAACGATAAGAAAAACAAGAGGCAGCGACGACAGAGAACCCATTTTACTTCACAACAGCTTCAGGAGCTAGAACACACATTTAGTAGGAATCGGTATCCAGATATGTCCACGAGAGAGGAAATTGCAATGTGGACTAATTTAACAGAAGCTAGAGTTAGGGTAAGTTCCTATTTAATAATATCTTATAATTTTTTTATTTAATTTGAATATTCGTGGTAAATTTAAATTTAGTAAAATATGTATCTATGCTTTAATCTGATTTGTTGATACAAAGGAAAAGTGTATACAGTACCTATATATACGGCATTTGCAACATACGGTGATTGATTAGCGCAATTCTAAATTGTAATATCAATACGGGTAGAAGAGACATTTACGTATGATGCAGGTTGCAGGCATCTAATATTGCGCATATCTTAAGGACGTCTACATAATACCACATTTTGCAAGACTTTTTAGAGGCATGCATGTTACGTGGGCCCAGTCCTCCTCATGAACGTAGCTAACTCTGGAATAAATTTTTCAATTGCAAAGTTCAAAGTGATAGTGTCTTCTGATTTCCGGGAGATTGTCTGCAAAAACACTTCGTTTGCAGATCTGTTAACGCGGTCTACTTTGTTTTTTCTTCAACTCCTTTCAAGAATCAAGTGAGATTCTGTATACAAATTAAATGAAAAGCACATTACCTAGCATTTCCAAAAAGACTAAAGAAATCATGCGAAATCGAAAGATTGCTATATCTAAATTCTTTTGTTATTTTTTCCTAAAATTTGGTTTTCGACAGCACCACTTTGTAATATCCGCGTAAATATTAAAAAGACAGACGACCGTTCTGTGTCGTAGCCACGTATGAAGTGCCTTTTTATTTAGTATTTCAAATATCTACTGTTTGACATTTTATTACAGTGTTGCTAGACAATTTCAATATCCATCAAGTTAATTGTTCAATCACATCATGGAACGTCTTCATTCTACAGAATCTCACCCCTGTTAGACGTTTTGTCTAGTTCTGTCCGGTTTCCAAACGTGACCATAACACGCTCGTAAAAAAAAACTACTGAATATTTTCTCAAATACCCTACACGATCGGTCCAATTTTTAAGCACATTATCGATTGTGTGCAGCTGTATTTCACCAATGGCTTCACGAATCTTGGCGGGTATATTTTCCATTATTAGGCGGAAGGATTGTACTTTCAAAGAAAAAAAGAAATTTGAGAAAATATTCAGTATTTTTTTTTTTATAGCATTTTCAAAAAAAAAAGGTATTTGGCGGACCCTTTATGTAAAAGTTTTAGCCATGTGAACCTCGAATTAATTTACCAAAGTACAGTTTCTTGTGTAAAGGCCTTTAAACCAATATCTAATACATTCTATACACCTCTGTCAAGTCATTTAAGGAACTAGGCTCATTTTATTTTAACATTACTAAACTAATTAACATGCAGAGACAAATCCTTATTACGATAATATCAGAATGTATCCCTTTCTTCGCTTGATTAATGCGGCTGCAACCAAACCAAATCCAAATCATACAATTACTTTGGCCTATTCTATAAGTTCGAGGGTAAAGATTTGCGGCACTGCAATGATTATATTTTCCTTTAAATGACTTCCCTTTTTTTTCCCCCTACATCGTACCTTTAACCCTAATTTTTCACCCTTGGAAAATTCACAGATGTTTACACTAACAACTTTCAACGTTTTAGCGTTCGGGGTTGACAAATTACCATCGTATGATAATCCATTGTAATTTCGCATTTATTTCTTTTGAAGGAAGATATAATGGACCATAAAGCAATATTTGTTATTGCCTATCCTTTTTGTTACCCTTGCATTTTGCGTATTTAAATCATGGACGTGAAATAATGCAGATGTGTGTAGGAATAACCGCACGATTATTGTATAACAAAAAACATGTGTCAATAATAATATAAGAATATGGCGAGGCACTTAACTTGTTAAATGCATTAAGCACACTGCTAAAAGAGAATGTCCCCTATTTTCATTTTTTATTTTTTGTATAGCATACATTCTTTTATGCATGCAATGTATTTATACTTTATCCCAGAGTCGATAATTCTGACTTTTTAAATATGTATTCATTATTTTATAAAATTAATAAGCGTTAATAAGGCAACCTAAATTGTGTCCGATTCACTCACTTGCAATAAAATGACTCAGATTAGAAACGCTTTAAATTTGCACTGCCTGTATTCGATTAAGTTCCAACAGTCTTGCTCACTTCCGTCGGAAGTGTATGGGATATTATCTACTGAGCCATATAGTGGCGGTATTTATAATTATTACAAACAAAATCAATTCAATTCAATAAAAGGTGTTTGTCATTTAAATAAAAACTCTTCATACATCTGATAAATCATTTTTATTTTCATGATCTTTCATTGTAAAAAATGTAATCTAATTCTGGGCTTTTATCTACTGTAATATCGCCATGCAAAATTGCATATTGCTATTATAAATGTGTGTGAAAACTTTAAAAAAAGGTCTTAATCTTAATGTTATATTATAATTATTTTGGCTACTCAATTTACTTGCAAAGTTAGAAGTTAATACAGCTAACGGTTTGCGAATGTTTTAAAGAATTATCAAAAAAAAATGTTCGTAATCCACACCTGGAATCAGTGTTTCCGGCACTGGCTATTTATCCCAGAATTGGCTACTCGAACTTGTCACTGACTACTTAAAATTGTCATTTATCATTTATCCTAATTTAGGCTACTCAGTTCTTCGTTTGCAGAAAAGACGCGCCAACACCTGAAAAAATTAAAAAAGCTTACTTGATGAAATCAAATTAAAATTATAAACCTTTCTTAAACATACTCGGGACGCGCTTTAAAAAAAAAAACGCACCTATTTTCAATTCGATATTAAAGTTTCGACTTTCACAAACCCTATGTACACCATGTACACCATTAGCGTAGATTCGTCTGGAATTTTCTTTTGTACATACTTTTCCATAAATGTTTTGAATTGTGGACGATTTACTTTGTTTAAAAGTATGACACATGCCAACAACATTGGAGTGTGATCGGCGTGAAATTATTTTTTCTCATTGCTACGAAGGAAATAGGTTATTGGTTGTGTCTTTGCTGAGTTCTTCAAGGCTACTGCCTGCTGGTGTCTTATGTGGTGCTCAACAAAGAACTTATTTTCATGATTCGCCTTTACACTGCACAATTTACAAAGCAGTGGAAAAGTCATCTTTTCCGAACAGATTTTTTTACAACAGCGCGCATTAGTGCAAACACAAAGTGAAGGCTCGCATAAAAACGCAGTTGGTAAGAAACTTATCTAAAAATGTACTTCGACACGAAAGTAAAGCCAAACAAAATACAGGCATTCTGTCCAAAAAGGTTCGTTTCCATGGTAACACGTAAACAAAAATGCGACATTCTAGCAGCAGAGTACTCTGTTGGCGAGATAAGTAATTTGTGCAATCTTCGGTGGTGTTTCGGCGATTTTATTTTTTAAATTTTATAGTTAAGAAGATAGTGCACATAGACTTAATAAATATGGGCAAAAAATGTAGAAAAAAACAATATTGTTTTAAAAAAAGGCAAGGTCAACGAAATCCGTACCCTAGTCATGACAAACTATATTTTAGGAAGGTAGATATAGATTAAAACGCAAATTAAAAATCGTAGGTATAAGAATTCATCATACAATTGATCATTTTTCTAATTATAATATTTCCCAAATAATTTGTATATCCATGTAGAGGATATAATTATCTTGTGTTTCATAAATTCCTAGAACTAACTTCATGATTTCTTACAAGTTTTTACTTATTAATTAAACAAAATTAAAAAAAAAACCTGCAGCGTTTTCTGAAACAAACTGATAAAAGTTTTTTTGTTTGGATTGCACTTTACTTCATACAAATCATATACCTACTTCACTTGCTTCTTTCATCGAATCAAATTTTATTCGAAATTCCATTTTTCTGATTATCTCTACAATGACGAAAAGTTGTATATTTGATTTTCCAAATGCGTAGAAACGTATTTTTAAAACATGCAAGACCATTCCTCAAAAAATATTTTTGATATTAGATACTTATTATTTAATTTGACTCCACATTTTGTAGGAGTTTCAAGTCATTTGCTGTTAAAACTAGCAAAAACGCGTTTTGTTATAATTTCAGACAAATGTAAACAAAAACGTGTTTTCGATCCTTTTTTATCGGTCACCCAGATAAGACCTACTTCGTTCTCGTAAATGTTTTCCTTTCACCTTATTCCATGCTCCTGAGCTTACGCTTAAAAAGAAATAAAATTTCACGAGAGTCGCTTTTTAGTAGAGAGTGAATCGAAAAAAATGAAGTAATGTGTGAAAGCGAATATCTCTTTACAGAACCGGGATTGACCCCCATGTCGTTTTTTTGAGTGACGACTTCTTGGAAATATATCTTTAGGATGGGTACAGTGATTTATTCATAGATATCTTCATTCCTTTATTTGCTAAGGAAGATTATCTTCAACATCCGAAGACGAAGAAGAAACCTCGGACATGGCTTTGACAGAGCGAGATATCATACCATACTATTCTGGAGGATGTTGGGAAAAGTACTTACTTAAAATTTAGAAAAACAATTTTACCAGAAGTTTAACTTCCTCGGGAAAAGCGCTGTATTTCAAACAGATTTATGTCACAATGTCACTTAAAAGACGAGCTCCGACTACTAGATCACTCTTGCACCAAAACCTACATGTTCGAAAATGCTATGTGCAATCTTAAAGTATTTCTTATGCGTTATATCACCCTGTATTTGTATTTTTTCTTCTTGTTTTTTAGATAGTTAATCATTATGTTTTTACTTACAGGTTTGGTTCAAAAATCGCCGAGCAAAATGGCGCAAACGTGAACGTAATGCGATGAATGCAGCGGTTGCTGCCGCTGATTTCAAAAGCGGATTTGGCACGCAATTTATGCAACCATTTGCGGATGATTCGCTGTATTCATCATATTCACCATACAATAATTGGACAAAGGTGCCATCGCCTCTAGGAACAAAGCCCTTCCCATGGCCAGTAAATCCATTGGGATCAGTAGTATCATCTAGTCATCATCAAAATTCGATGAACTGTTTTAATTCGGGATCCAGTGTTGCTGTTAGTATGAATACCGGAACAATGTTACCTAGTGGCATGGGATCATCATTAACTGGATCATCTTCGGCATCGGCTGTTGGTGGACCACCATGCCACTATTCGGCGCCTAGTAATCCATACATGTATCACCCTAGGGCAACGACGGAGCCTTGCGCAGCTATGAGTTCCAGCATTGCAACTCTTCGACTTAAGGCAAAACAGCACACATCAGGGTTCTCGAGTCCGTACTCTGTTCCCTCGCCTGTGTCCAGATCTAATTCTGCAGGCTTATCCGCTTGTCAATATACGGGTATAACAGACGTAGTCTGAGAAAACGCCCTCGGGGCTTTCTTAAATCAACATCAGCACCATTTGCATCATCACTTTCATACAAATAACAACAGTAACAATCTGTCACTACAGCGGATATCACCGAACGATGATCATGATAGTATAATCGGTAATAATACCAATGATACGAATGACGATCTCGAAACCGTTACAGAATGAACTTATGATTGAATGTGTGCGAAGTTAAATCCGAGGACGAAAAATTCATATAAAACGTATACAATATTGTTGAAAGACAATTTTAGCATGCGAGTAAATCCTTCAAATAAGAACAATAATAATTTAAAAACTCATACATATATATATCAAAACGTTTTAAACAAGAAAATGTTTATAATTTGTGCAATTCAAACAAATCCCGTAATACACACATTTTGTATATTATAAAAGGAAAAAAAAAAAACAAACAAAAATATATTACCTTTTTCTTTTAAACTTCAAAGTCAATCAACGTCGTTTAGGAAAGGTCGCTTTTCAGGTATAAACTTATAACATCATTAGTGAGTTTATACTAATGTATAATTAATTGTTTACTTACATTTTTAAAATATGTTTATTTGATATGAATTATAAATAAATAAAATGAAAAAAAAAATAGCATTAAGTTTTTGGATGTACTTTGCGAAAGAATATGTTATTCAATTCATTGTTTCAATTCGACATTATTAGATGATGGCGATAAATTAGATTCATTTTTTTACTATCATAAACAATAATACAATAAGACATACATAAACAGCTAAAAATGTAAACAGTTAGAAATACGTATTTCCATTTTCAAATGTTTTAAGAGTTCGCTCCAATTATCACATTGATAGGAATTAATATCCTAAATTAAGTATGTACAACATTTCATTTGCACTGATAATGAATTGCATATTTATTAAGCAGTCATCTAGTCTTACAGAAATAATGAAAGAAATTAAAAAATGAAAAACAAAGTTAGTAATGATGATAATAAATAAGAAAATAAACATAAGGAAAGTTGGCTAATAAATAAATGTATTTTTATTTAATCAAATGTGTTTCGTTGTAAGTTGAGTTTGAAAGCAGCTGATAAGAACATTACTTTTTGGCACACACCTTCACACATAAAAGAAAGTTTTCTTCAGATTATCAAGGAACCGAAGATGCCGTAGCCGTTTCACGGCTAGAGAGCGAGATCACAAATCAACTCCTCAAAGGTTCGTGAGCGAACAGTATATTTTTTCATTGAATCTTCTCTTCCGAAGGCCGTCAACCCAACGCGACCGAACATTCTACAGGAACTTTCTCTAGAAAAGACCATGGCTATCTTTATCTAATTTTGATGAGTCCAAGCTCCAAGCAATGGGACAATAAGAGATTCAGCTCTACTACTAAATGGATTTCTAAAAAAAGCGAATGGAAAGGAGTTATTAATCTTCATTTAATTTTTGCTGAGATGTTGTTATATGAAGTTATAGCAGAGCCTAGGTTCACGTGAACTGCTAAAACCAATTTTACTTACTCGCTTCCGTTTCTATATAAGCAAACACACCGACGTTGTCAATATTATCGACATATGTAAGTTAAAAGAGTTTTACAAGAACGTGCTTTGCATGTGTTTTAGAAGTCATAGCGTGCGCCCTTGTACACAGTCGGGTAAGTTATACAGGATTGCCAAACCAAGCCATGGCTCGGTATTGCCTAGATATTGCCATATAAGCCGTATTTTATTATCAGCGTGATCTGATCCGAATACAATAC
Organism: Cheilosia grossa; assembly: GCA_963082955.1. Lineage (NCBI taxonomy): Eukaryota > Metazoa > Arthropoda > Insecta > Diptera > Syrphidae > Cheilosia > Cheilosia grossa. Next base: position 49,410,726 of record OY720144.1, on the reverse strand, counting down.
AGATCATAGAAAAATTGCATTTTGGAGTTGTGGCAACAGTTGCTTTCAAAACACGACGGAAAATTACAAACTTCATATTGCCACCAGCCATATTGCAAACATTCTGTACAACATGACGTCACAATATGATGTCAATTGACATGAGATTTCATTTGCTTGTCGGGGGTGTTACCATATGAATCAAATTAATAACTTTTATTTTTGGATATTGTTTTTAAAAAAATTCTATGTTCAAATATGCCACAAATAAACAATATTTTGCTGCAGTATTTCGGTGTATTCATGCGAGCGAATGATTTTTTTAAACATTTATGAAATGTTCTCGATTTGCTTCAGAAGCATTTCATAAACATTTGTCAAACATTTCTGTTTTTGCCGGTGTACACGCCGATTAAGTGTTTATTAAACGTTTATGAAATACTTTTTACTGTCGGAAGTTCACGACCAGAGGTTCGATTTTAGATTTTTCTGTGATAAATAAGAAACGTGTTTCCCAATAACTAGGTTCGAAAACAATTTAAATTTATGCAGGTAGCTAGTTTCGATTTTTGATTACTCCAAGATTTTCTGGACATTTGTATAAATAATAATTAACGAACTGCGAAACATTTCATAAAAATTTTTTTTGTTAAATATTTACTTAAATATTTCTCTGGTCTGGGCATGCCTTTATGGAATGAAAAAGCAAAATCATCTCGAAGGCGGGAAATTTATTCGATGTGAAAAAAATGCTTTTTGATTTTTTGTGTTATTAAAGGTGTTGAACATTTTAGTCTGGCAACGTGACTGTGTGGCTTGGCTATCGTTGACAGGCACACCAAAATTGAAAACTGAAACAAGCTACGTAGTACAATAAATTTTCAGATCATGATTCGTGATTTCGATGAATAGCAGGATCATGTGCTGTTGTTGTAAGTGCATGTATTCTGATGATCTATATGGATCATGGCTGTAAATAAAAAAGGGCTATAGTATCGATTTGGATTTTTTCGGGGTCTAACCTTGTAAATCACACTGATAGATGCCAATTTTAATAAGGGTAAAAGTCTCGTAAAATAGTTTTCGGTATAGCTAGAAAATTCTAATGTTATGATTCCATTCGCCTTACCTTAAATATTGCTATCCTTTCACTTCCAGTGTAATAATTAACTTTAATCAATGCTGCCAAACATATACATGTCATAGTTGAAAAGTACTTTGTAGTAAACAACTCACTGAATTTAGGATTGGGATATCATTGAATTATATTTTATAAAATGTCATGAAGGAAAAGTATAAAAAGTAGAATCTGTTCTCCTGGAGTATAACCAGTTTTGGACTGTGAAGGGAGTAAGTCAATGGTATATTTGGCACAGAATCTGATTTCTTTTATCTAACATCAGAAGTGGGATCATCCTAACAAAAAAAAAGTTCGTATTACAAGATGGAAGGCAATCAAACAAAAAAAAAATCTGGAAAATGAAAAAGAAATTGACTTGGAGAGTTCTCAAAAAGAAAACAGCAATAACACAATACGCATAACAGCAGATGTATTGTCAAAATTGTTTAAGATGGCTCAACGTGATGAACGAAAGGAAGGCGGCATCGTTGGATTTCCAATTTTGGATCCTGACCACTCACAAATGGTGCACTGACATCGATACAAGATTTGAACGTGATAATTTAAAAGATGTTGATGTCATACCTTAAAGGACAAAACAGCTCTCGGACGATGTATTAATACCATCAAAATGTATTAAAGAAGGAATTCAAAATTTGGATTTGGTGTTGAAAGCATTAACTAAAGGTGGATTTTCGCTTAACATGGAAAAGTGCAAGTTTTTGCAGACCGAAATCGAATATTTTGGGCGAGAGGTTTCTGCTGAAGGGATAAGGCCTGGAAAGTCAAAAATACAAGCTCTTGTTAAATCATCTACCCCGAATAATGTGAAACAAGTTCGACAATTTATGGTATTGTCCAGTTATTTTGGAAAATTTGTTCCGGAGTTTGCAGCCAAAACCAGGTGCATTAACAAAAAACGATGTCATTTTCAATTCAACAAGTGAGTGTGAATAAGCAAGACAATACATAATCAAGCAATTAACTAACAGGACAGTATTAGTGTTCTTCGAATTGCACACCAATGCTATTTCGTTTGGTTATGGTGCTATCCTGTTCCAAAGAATGAATGGGAAATTACATGTGGTGGCTTATTTTAGTCAGAGCACGAAGCGCTATGAGGTAAAATACCTGAACCCCTGTGCTACTTCTGTTGTAGATACCCGTACCATTGGTACTGTAATGGTAAGAGACAAGTTCATGTCTTTGAGCTGAACCTCTGAGCCCAAATAATGATCAAGTAGACAAGCTGAATATTGCCTCTGAGCTAGAAGAGTTTATTGTTATTGGAATTAGAATGATTAGAGACAAGTTTATGCCTACGAGCTGAACCTCTGAGCTATGAAGATCATTACTTTATTAACTTTGAACTATTATGAGAGTTCACTTTGTTTCATCGAGAGATGAAAATTGCAGGATGGCCGTGTTATAGTTGGAAAGTACCTTGTAGTAAACAACTCACAGAATTTAGGATTGGGATATAATTGAATTATATTTGATAAAATGTACTCTCCTGGAGTACAATTAGTTTTGGACTGTGAAGGGAGTAAGCCAATGGTATGTTTGGCACAGAATCTGTTTTTCTTTTATCTAACATATATATATAAAATATATATAGGCTTAGTGGTTAGTGTGTTGGACTACTCAGTCGCTCTTCAGCATCCGTGGTGGACAGACGACTTGGTTAGTGAGGCAGCGTGTGCAAATAAAGTGTATAAGTAGTGATTCCGAGTGAAAAAACATTGTAAGCCATTTGGCTCAAGGAGCGAGTCTTCGGCTCTCACGTCCCAGTTCGTTTCCCAGTGGGGGATTAAATTTTATTAATTGAATTAATTCACAAAACAAAAACAATAGTGAAAGTGCCGCAAGGCGATCAGGAGATGGACGCTCACCAGTCCAAGGTCCCGCTAGGCGATACTCCGTTGCCAAAACGCGCGACCAAGCAGGTCAAAGTAAGTCTGCAGCAAGTCGAAGCAGCAACAGCAACAACAACAACTACAGCAGCACCTGAAGCAGCAGCATCAACAATCACAATAAGTGCGTCAGCAGCGCCAGCACTAATAACAACCACGGACGCACCATCCACAAGTACCGCAGCATTGACAAAGGTACAGTCAACAGAAGCGACAAAAAGACGAAGAAAACTGAAGCCGAAGAAAGTAGAAGACGAGGAAGCCCATCTTGATCGTCTGATCGAGGAGCTCCTCGAAAAAAGAGAAAAGTTGCGCCAGCAAAAGCAACTCCAAGCTGAGCAGCAACAACAAAACCAAATTAAGCAGCAGCAACACCAACAAGCACTGCTTAAGCAGCAGCAACAACAGCAACAGAAGAAGCAGCTGGCAAAAAAACAGCCACTGCAGCAACAACAACAACAAAAACAGACACAGAAGCAGCAGCCGCTGCAACAGCAGCAGAGACAACAGCCGCAGCAACCGCAGCAGCAGAGACAACAACAACAACAACAGCAGCAGAATCAGCAGCCGCAGCAACAACAACAACAACAACAGATAAAGAAGCAGAAAATACCACCTATAAATGTAAGTCATCTAGAAATAAGCGATAGCATTAAGTTATGTAGGTTAATTAGTAGAGATTTTTAGAAGTATGGAGGAGCACAAAAAGTTGCGCACCGCTCTGGAGAAAGCGGAAGCTGAGTACTTCACGTACACTCCAAAAGGAGAAAAGCGACAAACTGTGCTGCTTAAGGGTATCGATCCCAATATAAGGATAGAGGAGCTCGAAAACGAGCTCAATAATTATGAGTGCGAAGGCCTTAAGTTCGTGGGAGTCAAGCCGTTTTCTTCGCCTGCGGACAGGGGTGGTAGCCGCAAATTACCATTCTTTTTGGTTCAATTAACCCCCGACAGCAAAATTGATAGTCTGAAAAGGATCAGATTCCTGTACTATCATGCAGTACGTTGGGAAAAATTAAAGAGGTCAGATCGTGTACTTCAATGTATGCGCTGCCAGAGGTTCGGGCACGCCGCAGCTAACTGCCACATGCAGTTCAGGTGCGTTAAGTGCAACAAGGACCACAAACATGGGGAATGTGCTTTAGGTAGCGATAGGGTAGAAGATCGAGGCCAGCTCTCGTGTGTACTCTGCAACAGCTCAGGACATCCTGCTAATTTCAGGGGATGTCCCAAGTATCAGCAGGTAAAACAGAATGTGCAGGCTCGAAAACAGAGGTCCGAAGAAGAGAAGGGTCGAAAGAGTCGCTCGTTCTCTAATTTTGTTGCGCCCAATGTGTCCTTTGCCCAAATGGTATCTGGACCGGGTAGCTCAATCACAAAAAGCGCGCCGAAGGTTCCTACACCGGAAGCGGATCTAGATTTGAAATCGATCCTTCTGTCACTGCACGGAAAGATCGACAATTTCCAGAAACAATTAAATGAGCATGCGGCTCGAATAGACATGATCTATTCGACGCTGTTTGCCGAGTCTGCCGCGCCATAAATATGATGGGTACGCTGGACGAGGTAAACTTAAAGATCCTTGCGGTGAATGTAAATTCACTAATCCGGATCGAGAGAAGGATCAATCTTTCCAATTTGTTGAAAGCCGAAAAGCCAGATGTGCTTCTGGTTAGCGAAACTAAGCTATCCCCGAAGCACAAATTAGGCTATAGAAATTATTTTGTAGTTAGAAGAGACCGGCCCAACTCCACACAGGGAGGTGGTGTCGCTATCTTAATACGTAAAGGCTTGCGCCATAAGGTCATATATAGCGGAGACGTGCGCAGGTTCCAAGTGTTGGAAGCATGCATCGTATGCATTCCCCTCAATACCCAGAGGCGGATGTATGTGGTGTCGCTTTACACACCGGAATCTCCTCGACGCATTGAATTTTTAAATGAGATCGAGACGCTTTTTCGTTGCTTAGAGCTTCAATCGGAAGATAATTATTACTTTTTGGGCGGAAAAAGTAATGGGGAAATGATATTCCGAACCCTAGAGGCAACCAGTTTCACGACTGGTGGCGTCATAATATGATTGAGTACAAACTCGAGTTGTACGCGACGGATATCCCGTCTTTCCCTAGAGACGGTTCTTTCTTGGACATAGCGCTAGTTGACGAAAGACTGGAACTGACGAACACTGATCTAAGCACGCGGAACTGTTTACGAACGGTTGAGTACGATAGTGATCACTACGGACTGGCCGCCGTAATACGGATCCCGAACGAGCAGACGCAGCTGGAGCAGTACGACCAAGTGCGTTCTTTCGATTACCGAAAAGCGCAGTGGTCGCGCTTCTCCAGAGTGTTAAAACGCGACATACGCTCATGCGAGATCGACCCACCGACAAACAGGAACCTAACAAACGATGAAATCGACAATCATTTACGGCAAATGAATGTCGTCATCAAACAGACAATGGAGCAGACTATCCCTCGGGTAGGACGTTCCACGGACGAAGAACAAACTGAAAAGTATCGAAACGCAACAATCGATGCTCTGTACAGACATAAAAGTAGACTGCTCTCGAGGCTTAAACGGCTACACAGACAGTTTACTGACAGGAACGACCCCGAAATTAGGACACTGAAGTCGATGATCAAAAACTTGAAACAGTTGATCACCGAGAATTACAGAAAATCTGTAAGTTTGTATTGGGGCAATAAAATTCGGGCTATAAAATCCAGTAGTCCGAAAATGTTCCCGCAAATAAATAAACTGTTCAGGCGGAAGGATCATAACGACATTTCATGTATTCGAATACCTCGGACGAACGAGAACAGACAGACACTACTGACTGCTGGCATAGGTCCGGAAAGTGCCGACTCGAACGACGGTTTTTACGTGGTCGAGGACCCGCAGGAGAGAGTGAACTTGATGGGAGCTTTCTTTGAGACTGTGTATACGGTGAACAACCCTGTTTGCCGTAACCGCGACCTCGAAGAGAGGGCCTTTCTTAACCACTTTTATCTGCGGACCGAAATTCAAGATTGGCGATCCGAGAACAACGGTTTCACCGGGTTCAATGACGACAACCGTGCAAATGGCACAATCGCCGATGCAAATACTCATCTGTTCGTGAGTAGAGATGAACTTAGGTGCATCTTTGAATCACTTAAAAACAAAAAGTCGGCGGGAGTGGACGGTGTCCCAAACGTCGTATTAAGACACCTGCCGCTAGAGGCGATAGATATCTTCGCCACGCTATTTAACAATGCGCTGAATAATGCATATTATCCGGAGCAGTGGAAAATAGCGGTGGTACACCCTATCCCGAAAAAGGATAAAGATAGGACGAACCCTTCTAATCTCCGGTCAATTAGTTTGCTTCCGAATGTTAGCAAGCCATTCGAGAAAGTCGTCAATAGATCTCTTTTGAAATGGGTTGAGGAAAATAAGATCATTCCGGACAACCAGTTTGGCTTCAGAGCGGGGCGTGACACTATTCATGCCGCGTCGAAACTGGTTTCCGACATTCAGTGGAATAAAAGTAAGAAGCAATGCACGGGTGCCTGTCTGGTCGACTTCGAGAAGGCCTTCGATACCGTATGGTTGGAGGGGCTCTTTTATAAGCTGACCAGATTGGGCATTCAAAAACCTTTGCTATATATGATTTACGACACGCTTATGGGAAAGAAGTTCGTGGTCAAAGCTGGCAACGTGACTTTGAGCAGGGTTTTTGAAATTAAAAACGGCTTACAACAGGGAGCAGTGAATTCTCCGGTCCTGTTTAATATTTACACAAGTGATCTGGTGGGTTCCCTCAGACATGCTATAGCGTACGCGGACGATTTAGAGGCGTACAGATCAGGACCAAAAATCGAGGTCATTAACATCCTTCTGCAGCGTGACTTCGAGCAAATTAAGAGGTATTGCGATGATTGGAAGTTGAAAATCAATTTCCAAAAATCGGAAACAATCCTGTTCAGAACTACATTGGCGGGGGTCTCTGGGGATACCAGAAAAAACTTGAGAAAATTAACAATTATTGGACAGCAGGGGCGACCATTGGCGGTGAAAAACGTGGTCCGGTATCTTGGCATCTGGCTCGACCAGTATCTGTATTTTGACAAACATATAGCTGCTTGTCTTGCTGGGGCTAAGAGGGCCTACGCTCTGACAAGGAGACTGTTTCGCAGCAGTCAACTTGACTCTAGGGTGAAGGTCATCTGCTACGTGGCCCTTATAAGGCCTATCATCGCTTATGGCTGTCCTATGTGATTCAATATAGCGCCGTCCTATATGGAAAAGATTCGGGTGTTTGAGAGACAATATCTCAGGGCCTGTTTAGGGTTGTTTAGAACTCCTGAATCGCAGTACATAAAATACAATCCCAACAGGACCCTATACAATGGGGCTCGACTGAATAGGATTGACAATTTCCTTATTGAGGTGATTCGGAGGCACGTCGCAAGGGCGATGGCCAGTGATAATAACCTGATCTCAGGGGCTTACTACCCCAATTTAATGTACCACGAGAGTACGCTTCGGTCTGGCTCTATCCCGCCTGAGGCATTTCTTCATGTAGACATGAAAGGGTTAGTCCAGACAATAGATGGTGTGCCGGTATTGTACCACAGCCACCGCGGCGCGAGGGATAAGTGGCTCATCCACGACGGGTACGCCGCCAATGCTCAGGAGCTCCTCCGTTTTAGTACCGCAAATGCGGATCGGGACAGGATCGATACGGTAAAGCAGTTCACCGAAGTTTGGTGGCTTAAGGAAAAGGCGAGGGTTGATACGCTCTCCTGGGCTGGTGCGCTACAAACGTAGCATCCTCCCTAGTTCTCGAATTATGGGCGGTCTTACGGATGCAACTTTTGTTTTAGATACTTATATAGTGGAGACATAAATGTTCTGTATCAGAAGCTATTTATTAATTCTTCAACATTTTATTTAAATTTTTAAAAATATTATAAAGAAAACATTAAGAAAACTATTAACTATTTATAAACAAAATGATAATGCCAAAGTACCGTAACATGCTGTTCATTCAAGTATCTAATCTATATATATTTAAGTTTTTTTTTTTGTTGTATAAAGTATTACCTTTTATTTATCAAATGAAAAAGAATGGAATAATTTTAGATTGTGTTGAAATTTTTGTCTTCTTCTGTAGTCGTTTTGTGTTTCAAGCTTAAGTAAGAATGACAGGACAAGATCGATACTCTTTGACCGATCGCATTTTCGAAAAGTTACAACTTCGAAAAGACTCTGGCAAAGAAACTTCCGCCAACAAACTTTCTTTCTCTAAGCAACTCTCAATCGAAAAGGCTTTCATTATTAGAAAAGTTTTCTTTAATTCATATATTGTTAGGAATATATTTCTAGTGCCTATACTCGTTTTTATAAATTAGTATACACTAACACATCTATCTATATAAAGATAAATACCAAAATGTTGCAAGCAGCCAGTAAGGATTCCTGTTGCTACTCTCATCTGAGTTGAGGAGGTGAAAATCCAAGTGTTGGAAAATATAAACGCCACAAACCTCGGACAAAGTTCAGCTGAGACTTTCAAAACGTGGGGAAATTCAACAACTTCCCAGAACATACGGCGTTAATACACCACGATCGGTGATCGCACAACCGCAGGTTCAAGCAACGCATAGCCGCCGTGAGGTCTCCGCCGTCAGCTGCATTAGAACGAGTTAGCAAGTCCCAGTGAATCCCTAAATTTCCGCTGTGCCTAAAAAAAAAAAATTATAATTCTCCATAAATCTACTTATGTGTATACAATACATTTTTGTTCTACTTAACCTTAAATTTTGCCTTTAAAAAAAAATAAAAAAAAAATTGCTTGGTTTTTCTGTTCACTCACTATCATATTCGTTCACTAAAAATTTTGGAAATATAGTAGAATGGCAACGTGGTAGAATGGCAGAAATGACAGTTTCGAGTTTTGTGAAGGTTTGATTAGAGGAAGTAAGCTTCTCTACATTCCAGAAACTAAACATTTGTATAGATCCAAAAGAAATTCCAAAATTTTCAAGCGATACATTTGGAAATGTTTCACTTAAGAGAAATGCGTAGGCAATTAATAAGAATTCGAAATAAGGCGTTGCTGAAAGCTCCAAAAGACGTGCTGGATTTGTTTAGAACTGAGTTTGTAACGGAAACTTTTGGTATGTCAAGTTACGAAAATAATTTACCGTTTTATAGGAGCACAAAAATCGAGGATAACTACCGCTACTTTCAATGTTGTGTCAGCTTACGGCTACAAACAGTTGTTTATTGTTCACATTTTTCTTAGTGACCACGTAAGTAAACGAATCGTTAACTTTATCTTCTGCTAAAAAACTTGAAATTTGAAAATTTGATTTTTCGGGCGAATTTCTAACCTAACTTATCTAATGTTCATAAACTAAATATCTAATTTTAAAATGTATTTTCTTACTATTACTTTATCTTTTGCTAAAAAAACTTGACATTACATTTGAAAATCAGACATTTAAAAAGTCTGCTGCAAGCTGATGTTGAAACAATTGAATTATTAGATTTACTTGTGTTTAATAAACAAATTATACATGTTTTTTTTTTTCAGGTTTATCCATTTATGTACGTTCTAACGACTTACAAATCTGAACAAATGTATCTGCATTTATTTCATTACATTGATGAAAATTTGTTTCAATTTAAACCAAGTTCTTTTGCTACGGATTTTGAAAACGCTTTAAGGAACAGCTTACATTTATAGTCTTTCCAAAGGCAAAATATACAACTTGTTGGTTTCACTATTGCCAAGCTGTAAGGTTAGTTTTTTAAACAAAAACAAGGAAGCGAAAAGGCTTTTCCGAAAGTTTCTTGCACTCCCGCTCTTGAACCTGCATACCTATACAGAAGCAACTGCCACACTGTATAATAAAAATGGCCAGTGTTAAGGATTTTTTTAATTACTTCAAAAATGAATGGATGGATAAGGTAAGAGTGAACACATTTTAACAAATATAACACAAAGCGGAAAACTTTTATAACTATAGGAAACTCCTTCATCTGTTCCCGTTTTCAATACCCAAATGAGTACAACAAGGGCTCTTGAACGTTACAACAGTCGACTAAGCCGCAAGCTCACAAAGCATGGCAGCTTTTTCAAGTTTTTAGATTGCTTATTGGATGAAAACAGGATAAAATCCAGAAAGATTACTATAGTTTACCCCTAAAAAAAAAAGTTTGAGATAGAAAGCTCCAAATCAAAGTTACTCTAAAAAAATTGGATAAACAAATTATTTCACTTAAAGACTTCCTTAACCAGATGACAAATCAACAAAACAATCTAGTAACTGAAGGCTGCAAATTTAGAAGATCTTGAATATGAAGATGATGAAAAAAAGGAGCAACAAGACAATGCAGACATTTTGAATGCAGACGAAATGACAACCCTTTGTGTTATTTGCACTGAAAATACACGTACTGATCTCCCGCAGACGTGCAACCATTTCAAACTTTATTTAAATTGTTATACACAGCTGTCGGAGAAATATACAGCAGGCAAATTGTTAAAAATAGCACCCGAATTTATTGTTTAAACTTATTTTATTAGTTATTTTCACATATGTATAAATTAATGTACATAATTATGTATTATAATATGTTAAACCAAACAGAAAGTTAAATTTCATTTAAATTGGAATAAAATTATTTGCAAACATTAAATTTTCGTGTCAAACTTCTGTTTACTAACTTTTAGAACGAAAAAGAAGTACCTACTACGATGGTAAGAAAAATCACAAAAGCCAAACTGATATAGTGCCAAATGGGGCTTATGACATTTTACCTAAGCGATATTATGCCAAATGCTATATTTCGGCCCAGTGTCACTTTACAAAAACTTAATTATGGCAAATTTTTATATTTAACTCGAGAAACCTACGGGTTCACAAGACATCCAGATGCATTTTCGAAAAAGGGGTAAAGTAAATTCATCAGAAAGTTTTTCCAATTTCTGGAAAAACAAAATATTCCCGAATCAGCAAAATGAACCCCATATGGTACACCAAATTTAAAAAATGTAACCCCAGAAATTAATCTTTACTTTTTTGAACTATCCAGTTTAAATATAAGTAGGCTTAAATATTTATGTCTCAATTTAAACTTACTTTTGTTCAATGTAAAGTTGAAATTAAATGTTAGTATTTTTCGTAGCAAAACAATGTCGAGGAAAAGATAACTATTTTCTAAACAGTGTATTTTAATAAGTTGAATAAACAATATCTCTCTAGCTAAAACAATAAAACACGTTATTATCAACAATATTGACAGTTTCGATCTGTCAATAATGTTACTCTTACATGGTACAGTGGGATAATACATGTCCTTTTGGTTTAGGCTGACCGTTAATTAGACCGTAGACTCCTAAGGGGGGGAGAATTTAACAGATGAAGATTCAGATGAAGAAGATGTGGATTGTCTAGATAATGTGCCTGGTAACCAGCTAGTAGCAGAAGTTGTTTCACACCCAGAAAGCTTCGATGAAGAAGATGACATATTACTTTCTTGATATGTCCCCAAAAAGAAGGCACGAACAATGAAATTTTCATGGAAGAAAAAAGACTTTGATGAAACAGTAACATACTTTAGCTACGAAGCCTCCGGGTTGAATCCATCTTCCGGTCGTTTGGACATGTTCTCCCTGTTTTTTTTACTAAAACGACATAATCTCCAGACTGATATACGAGATTTGTGAGCTTCAAACTTTTATATAATAGTGTCTGAAGACGAAGAATGTACTAATACACAAAATATCCTTAGTCAAACTCTAGAAACAGATTTGATCACCGAGTACTACATTGTTGCGATAACACTCAACTGCTTCAAGAAATGGACGCATTGAAAATAAGAGGCACTGGAACTATAAGAGATAATCGTTAAAAAAAAAAAACTGTTCTTTCCGTGGATCTGATAAAGCTCTAACACAAAAAGGTAGAAGTGCTTATAGTTATTAGTTTGAAGTGGTAAAAAAAGCAAAAGATAAGTTTTGCGGCTTCGTTTTAGGTATGGCTATAACTAGGGATAAGCGTTTTAAATTTCCCGTGCGTTTCGGTTTCGCTATGAGAATTAATAAGCAATCACAAGGACAATCGCTGCATCTTTGTGGCATATTGCATCAGTCTTAAATTCCCATGTTTCCGACATGGTCAGTTGTATAGCTATGGTCAAATGATCTGGAAATGAGCTGCAAATGATCTGGGAATAACGAACTACCTTATAATACCAAATTGACAGTTCACACGGTTGCCAGATTTTGTCCCAAACTCTGAAAATTTCATTTGTAGATGTAATGCCTAGAAATAGTTTGTCTGACAACGTTGTCAGGTAGAAAATAGCCAGTTCACACGGTTGGCAGGTGTTTGTTTACAAAATATTTGCAGATCCGTTTGCAGGCATTGTCAGACAAATTAAAAAATGTGTTTTTTTTTTCATTCGGTGGTGAAGTCTTGAAAATGGCACAAAAAGATGCAATTGCGAATGTTTTGGCCGTGCACGTTTTTGAGAGCAGCAAGGAGGATGAATTACCACATAAACGTCGGCGTGTTTGCATGAAGGATAGGGTGGCCCGACCAACAGCAGGATTAAAATTGCTCGTGGAATTGAAAACTGAGGAGCCACAATTGTATCGCAATTATTTGAGTATGGATTCCAAACAATTCGTTGATTGTCTTGCTTAAGTGACTCCGCACATCCAAAAGCAAGAAACAAATATGCGTGCGAGCATTTCAGCGACCTAGCTAGTGGGAAACATTTGCGGTCCCTGCTATATCTGTTCCGCACTCCTCCGTCAACGATCTCGTCCATCATCCCAGATGTTCTGATGGGTGCAATCTACAAAGTGCTCGTGGATAAATATCTTCAGAAAAATTATGTCATTTTCTAATTAAATGTACACAATGCACAATTTGAGTTCTAGACGCCGATAACACCAGAGGCCTGGGATTCTGTTGCTACCAAATTTAAGATCTGGCAATCGTCTGAACAGAGCTTATGTGGCTTTCTTACGTGTCGGCAAACATCCCACCCGTGAACGAAAAACGTAACATAAAGCTATTCAATGAAAAAGTCGAATGTTTGCCGATGCAGTTTAATTGAAACACATCAACATAATTATACTTAAATTTAACTTAAAAGTAAAGATCTTCAATAATTGACCGAATTACACGAAGCAGGATGTGAATGCTCTGAGCTATTATATACATAACATTAACGAATTTGGAGAAAGTTTGCCGGGTCAGCTAGTTAACTATATGTATTAGAATATAACTACAACTGAAAATGTCAATCTTAAGATTACTTAAAACATAGATTGTATGTATATAGGTAAATGAGATAAACATATACATATGTATAAAACTGCACATTCGGATTTGTAAATTGTACATAAATCTAGAAGCTAATTTATATAGATTTTCGTCCATATGTACAGAAAATCGTAAAAGATTTAATTCCTTTACTATTGCCCTTATGTTGGTTTAGCTGTGTTGGGGTTTATGCATCGTTAGAGAATTTAATTATATGCTATGCAGAATTTCGTATGAAGAATTGACCCACCCTTTTGTATTTTTGGCCTAACAATATGGAAGACGATTAAGTTTGCTCTTGGGTTGCTCGGGTTCTGTGATTTTAGGGTGCATATAAATTTGATATTATGTCCGTATAATGAATAAATTGATGAATAAATTTCGCACCAGAATTACAATAATCATGAGAAATCGTACGGAAAATTGTGCGGTATTTCCATTCTCTTTGTTGAACGAATAAAAAGCAATTTGGCTTAATCGGTTTTTAATTATATCGTATTAGTAAGCTTTTAGTTGTGTGTCTGCACATTTTGTGGATAGATATGTAGATTCACTTTTATTGGATCCATTTCATTTTAATAATAAGAAAACAATATAACAAAATTCGTTTTATTCGTTTAACCACTAGCGGAGCGCTGAACATCCATATTGGAAATATATGAATAAAATTGAAACATAATTTAGGACGCAGTGACTCAGTGGTAAGTGTCCTGAACTACTGAGCCAGGTTTGATCCCCGGAAAAAACACAAATTATATATTAAGGCTTTTTAGTGTTAAATGTATTGAATGAGCATAAAATTGTTGGTGACTTCAATTAACCCAAAAATCACACAAAACGAATGGTTGCAAGAAACTTGGCCAAGGGTACACGAACCTTTTACGCCGACTACGTATTTATTTTATTTTACACATTATTATTATGTGAAAGGGGTTTTTGTACTGCGACCTTTTGGTCTATTGTACCCTCGGCTTACGCCTTAGAGAGGTATATTGCCTCATAAGAGTTCCCTCACAATATGATTCCTTTCCGAACCATTTTAGAGGTTCTTGTTTTCTTCTTTTTCCTTGGCGGAAGAAATCTGCCCTATAGCACTCTCTCCAGCCTAGTTTTCCTTAAGAATCTAAGGATGAGAGCTGGCTCAAGTGACAGTATTTCTTCATCAGATGGTTGGTACTTGCCAAGTATTTAAATCTTTTGTGGGTCAGTGCCCCACATGCTCCCAGCAGGTGTTCTGGGATTTCACTGGACTCATCGCAGAATCTTGCGAGACCTTCATCAGATATACGCAGTTTCCTTAGGTGTTCCTTGAGTCTACAGTGCCCCGTTAGGAAGCCCGTTAGGATACGGATGTTATTTTAGCTCATGCCGATGCAAGCTTGGAATCTTTTCCGGTTGTATAGCACCAGAAGTTTCTTGGCCTGCCTAATTCCCTGAGTGTTTTGCCAGGTTCTTGCCCTGTTTTCTTTCTATAGTTTCCTAAATTCTTCTTTGAGGGTGTGATTCCCTCTTCCGCAGAATGGTTCAGGACCCATGAAAGTTTCTGATGCTCCCTTTCGTACTAGGGAGTCGGCCACTTCATTCCCCTCTATTCCTACGTGGTCAGGCACCCAGCAGAGGGTTAATTTGTTTCTCCTACAAAATTCATTTAGTTTTTGTAGGCATTCCCATACAAGTTTAGATTTAATGATGTAGGAATTAAGTGTCATAATAGCAGCTTGGCTGTCTGACATTATAGCTATATCACAGTTGAGTTTGTTTCTGTCGAGGTTGATTTGGACACACCCGTCTATGGCGTGGATTTCAGCCTGGAAGATGCTGGTACTTTTGCCCATTGGTTCGGAATATTTGCTTCCAGGCCCAAAAACACCCGCCCCAGTTCCCTCATCAGTTCTCGACCCATCTGTGTACCACTTTGTTGTATGATTGCTCAGTCTGTGAATTGTGGATTAATTGCTCCAGTTCTTCTTGTTGCCGAACTTAGTATCAAAGTTCTATTGGAAATCAAATCTTTTGATGATGTCGTCTCTAGAAAAGGCCAATCATATGGTTGTTTTTTGAGTAGTACGTCAAATTGTCTCAGTGTGATGCACTTTCCTCTTCCTATCCCTTACTTGGCCATTCTTAGGATCGTTTTACTTGCACTTTCCTCAACCACGAGGTGCACCGGGGTTAGTTCCAATAGCATCTCCATGGCTGCGGTTGGGCTAGTTCTCATGGCCCCTGTAATACATAGACATGCCAGTCTTTGCACTTTATTGAGTGTCTTCCTTGTGGTGGATAGACTGGTTTTTGCCCATGCAATCGCTCCATACGTGATCATTGGTCTCACAATAGCAATATACATCCATCTGAGGATGGTCGGGCTGCATCCCCATGATTTGCCAGCTAGGCCCCGGTAAATCATTAAGGCCCACGTTGCTTTTCTGGTTATTTCTTCTGTGTGTTTTTTCCAGGCGAGCTTGCTGTCCAGTTAACTTCAGTGACTGATGTCAGTGTTGTACCCGATAACCTTATCGGCCTCAGTCGTTCAAGTTTTCTTTTCCTCGTGAATGGTACTACTGTAGTTTTTTCCGGATTTAGGCTTAGCACAGCCTTTGCACACCAGTCCCGAGTTATTTCGAGTCCCATTTGTACGATGTCACATAGAGTTCCCTCAAATCTACCCCTGGCAATAATAACTATGTCATCAGCATATATGCTTGACAGTTGATGCCCTGGTGGGTTCGTCAGTTTCTCAAGTAACTCGTCCACTACCAGACTCCACATTAGGGGGGATAGAACTCCTCCTTGCGGACAGCCTTTTGCTGTGTTAACCTTGATAATACCTTCTGATGTGTGAGTCTCCGCTGATCTTGTGTTCAGGAGTTCAAACATCCATGTCGATACTGTGTTATTTACTCCTTTTCTATAAAGAGCTCGTATAATTGCATGATGCGATGTTTTATCGAATGCTCCCTCGATGTCCAAGAAGACACACAATACTATCTCTTTCGCTTCAAGAGCGCTTTCAATAAAATCAGTTAGCTGGTACAGAGCAGTCTCCGTAGATCTGCCCGCTCTGTAGGCATGCTGACGATGATGAAGAGGCGATATACTTAGTACAACTTCTCTTAAGTAGTTGTCCACCGCCTTTTCCATCGTTTTAAAAAGGGACGAACTGAGGCTGATTGGTCTATAGGACTTCGGTAGACTTCGGTCCTTTTTTCCCACTTTCGGAATGAGCACTACCTTCGCTCGTCTTCACTGGTTTGGTATGTAGCCCAGTGCCAGACTGCTTTTTGATTAGCTCTGCCAATCTCCAGTACGTTTCGCTGTGTTGAACAATTTACGCGTTTTCGACCGAAGTTTTGACAGTTTTTTGCTAAACCATGGTACCTTGTTCTTCTCTGCATTTCTGCTTATTGTGCAGCTAGTTTCGAACGCACCTGTGATGGCTGATGTTATGCCCTCTACTGTGTGTTCCAGTTCTAAATGGTAAGTTGGAGCTCTCCTAGAATTTAACTGCTCCAATTTGTTTTCAAGAGACGATTCAAAGAGATCCCAGTTTGTCGTTCTTGGGTTTCTAACTGGACTACATACTTGTATTTTATATATACAAACGTTTATTATTTATGTCTTGTTCTTTTGAAATAATTTTCGACCAAGAACCTTATACTCGTACACTAACGCGCACCGTGTTTCCTTTCTTTCTTTGCCTTTGGAATTAATTTTAAATGCACTTTAAGTAAACTATGTATTTCAGAATGTAAAAACTGAACTAAAGTCTCGCAGTAAATTAAATAAGCCGATGTTAAAGTTACATAAAGGCAAAACTATTCACAAAAAACATTTTCAAACAGGTACTTGCTTAGTAAAAAAAAAACACTGAGCAAACCTTTCTGATTAAGACAAAGTTCAAGATTGATTAATGACGAAATCCCTGCCAGGCGAAGGAAGGATGAAAATTCGCTAGCAAGTACCGTGATAGTGGCATACGCAAAGGTAGGTTTCTTGTGTTTGGCATATTTTCAAACCGTTTGCTGACCATTATTTCTCACATCTCGGGGTAATGGCGGAAGAATCGACCGTTTTTTTGAATCTTGGAAGACTTTAGTAACCGACTCAAAAGTGTGATACAATCGTAGTTGTTTACCAACCGAACGCAGCATCAACAGACAATATTGAGACCCCCAACTTGGCCAGTGGGGCCATTGCAATTCAATTTATTAAACAAATTTCATATGAGTTTTACAGATTTTTTACATAATCAAGACATGGTCACGTGTTTTCCGTTGGAATATAAGTATTTATATGGCAACATTGAGTATTTCAATTCTTACTTGTTGAATGCACCCATTGCTTACTTGTTCTTGAACATTGTCTGTGCGAACCAGAGATGAATGAATAAAAGACATGGATATCTTTCTTACGTCTATCCACACAAAACCCATTTGATCACATTGTTGTTTTTGTAATTTTAATCACTGTCCGTGCATACTCATACTCATGAGCAAAAAAAGGATGTTGCTAATGGGCGGCCACTATTCCTTTTTCTTTTATGGGCATTGTTTTGTGTTTCGAATTGAACTTGTTTGGTTTTTGATAAGGCTTCGATTAAAATAGAGAAAATAGTGAAATACACATTTCGGAATAGCGAATTCTTGCATTAAACTCCAATTCATGAACTCACTGATACTAGAAAAGAAAGAGCATATATGCGTGACAGCGCTGCCGAAAGTACTACAATAGGAGTATTGTACTCCTTTTTCGTCGGCCGTACTCCCGTACTCCCCAAAGACAAATTGTACTCCTTTTTTTTATGATAACTTACTACTTTTTCTTGTCTTGACACTTGACATTTCTTTATGTAGTAAACTGCAAAACAAATTTCATTTTCTGGACATTTTCCATTAAGAGAACAAACTCTCTTTTTACCCGACTCGTTTCTGCCACTATTTAAGGCCTTTTCAATAAGAACGGGTCGATGTTGAAATGGAATAAGTCATTCTATGTCTGTTTATTTAATTGAAAGGGGCTTTAATGCGATTATGTATGCAATAGAACATAACGGGTGATTTTTTAAGAGGTTTAGAACTTTTTAAAAAAAAAAAAAACACAAAAAATTCGAAAAAATGAATGAAATATTTGAATCGATAGTTTGAACCTTGCAATTTAATGTTTAAAGATAATTTCATGCAAATGTTGACCGCGGCTGCGTCTCAGGTAGCCCATCCGCTGAGTCCAATTTTGGCATACCCTTTCACACATATCGGCCGGTATCTCACGAATGAATGCATGGATGTTGGCTTCCAGTGCGTCAATCGAAGCGGGCTTGTCCCTATACACATTAGCCTTGGCATACCCCCACAAAAAATAATCTAATGGTGTCAAATTGCACGATCTAGGCGGCCAATTGACCGGCCCGAAACGTGAAATTAACTGTTCACCAAACTCGCCTCGCAATTGCGCCATTGTTTCGCGTGCTGTGTGGCATGTGGCACCGTCTTGTTGAAACCACATATCATGCAAGTCAAGAACTTCCATTTCGGGCAAAAAAAAGTTTCTTATCATCGCTCGGTAGCGTTCACCATTGACAGTAACGCTGCGATTCGCATCATCTTTGAAGAAATATGGCCCGATAATGCCGCCGGCCCATAAACCGCACCAAACAGTGGCTTTTTCGGGATGCATTGGTAGCTGTTGCAATGCTTCTGGCTGATCTTCAAATGCGGCAATTTTGCTTATTTACGTACCCATTCAACCAAAAATGAGCCTCATCGCTGAACACAATTTTTCGATAAAAAAGCGGATCCTCGGCCAGCTTTCCAAGAGCCCATTCACCAAAAATTCGGCGTTGTGGTAGGTCGGCTGGCTTTAGTTCTTGCACCAGCTGTATCTTAAAAGGCTTTACGCCCAAATCCTTCCGCAAAATTTTCCACGTAGTGCTGTAACAAAGGTCTAACTGCTGGGAACGGCGCCGAATCGACATTTCGCGGTCTTCTGTCACACTAGCTGATACGGCCGCAATATTTTCTTCACTACGCACAGTACGTAAACGTGTTGGTGGTTTAATGTCCAACAAAGTAAATTTGGTGCGAAATTTGGTCACAATCTTCCGAATAGACTGCTCAGAAGGTCGAGAATGCCGATCATAAAATGGAAGCAGCGCGCGATGAACATTTCGAACCGAGCACGAATTTTGATAGTAAAATTCAATAATTTGCAAGCGTTGTTCATTTGTAAGACGATCCATGGTTAAATTGCAAACCAAACTGAAGCTGTTTGACAGTGACACAAGGTACTAAACACACGTCAGCTGTCAAAACCAGTGTTGCCAAAACCAAACCAGCTAAAAAATCACCCTTTATTACTATCAGCGTGATCTGATCCGAATCAGATCACGAAAATAAAAAAATGCGGATCCTAGAAAAAATTTATTTTGAAGTTGTGGCAACAGTTGCTTTCAAAACACGACGGATAATGTATGAAAATGATATATCTACTTCATATTGCCACCGGCCATATTGCAAACATTTTGTACAACGTGACGTCACAATATGATGTCAATTGACATGAGATTTCATTTGCTTGTCGGGGGTGTTACCATATGAATCAAATTAATAATTTTTATTTTTGGATATTGTTTTGAAAAAACTAATTTAAAATTCTATCTTCAAATATGCAACAAATAAACAATATTTTGCTGCTAGTGTTTCGGTATTTCGGTGCATTCAGACGAATGAATTGTTTAAACATTTATGAAATGTTATCGATTATCTTTAGAAACATTAGTCAATTATTTCTGTTTCTACCGGTGTAGACGCCGATTAAGTATTTATTAAATGTTCATGAAATGCTCTTTATTGTCGGAAATTCACGGCCAGAGGCTCGAAAACAACAACACCACTGGAAATTAGTTTACCTACAATTAGTTCGAAAGGTTATGGAAATCTTACTGCAGTTGCACCCCTGGTCCGCTCAGATTGGAATTCTTAAACAAATGATTAACGAACTGCGAGGCACTCATAAATATTTTTTTGTTAAATAAATTTTTATGAAACATTTACTTAAATATTTACGAAATATTTCGCTGGTCTGGGCATACCTTTATGGAATGAAAAAGCAAAATCATCTAGAAGGACGGGAAATTTCTTCGATGTAAAAAAAAGGGTTTTTGATTTTTTGTGTTATGAAGAGTGTTGCATATTTTAGCCTGGCAACGTGACTGTGTGCCTTGGCTATCGTTTACAGGCACACCAACATTGAAAAATGAAACTAGCCACCTAGTAAAAAATAGTACAATAAATTTTCCGATCATGATATGTGATGATATGTGATGAATAGTAGGATCATATTATGTTGTTGTTGTAAGTGCATGTATTTCAATGATCTATATGGATCATGGCTGATAATAAAAAAAGGCTAATAAAGGGACACAAAATTCATTTGAGAATGTTCCCTGTGTTACTCACACAATGAGGGTTTCATGTATGAGCAGTTTCTGTGAAAAAGAAACGAAGAGAAATTTCTGATTTAGAATTTCGGCTGTATGAAAGGCATATCAGATATTTGCACTTATGAAAAAAAAAAACGATGTTTGCGTTGCTTTTTATGATGAGATGACTTGACTTGATCTACTGGTGGCTTTGGTCGCGCGAATTTAGGGGTGGATGGGCTGATGGTCTTTCATCGGATTGTTTTTTATCCTCATATACCTATGTTTATTATGTATTAATGATCTGTTTTGTAATTGTCATACCTACAACCTACATAATACATAATCAGAGGGCGAATTGTAGGTGATGACATATTCAAAAAAGAAAAACCTATGGGTTTGTAGAGTATTAACTGACAACGTTTACAGGTTATGTTAGGCTAGGCTAGACGCAGGGTTGTGAGGAGAATCTTCACAAGACCTTAGTGGGCCCATCGCGATCCCTGGGAGAACCATCCATTAACAGATAGGAAAAACCTACGCACTTTCCCTAAACCAATCTATTTTCCTGCAAGAACTATAAACTTTTGCTTTGTCGATATACCCTATATCTTCTATGTTTTCAAAGAAGTAGTTTCCTAGAAAGTCCGAAAGTCCCAGACTTTTGGCATGCTTACCGATGAAACAGTGCCCAGACAGGATTCCTATCTCTATTTATTTGCGACCACAAGGTTTTCGACACTCGATGGCCGTGCGTTAGTCGGGTAAAAACTCCAGAGCGGCTGAACCAATTTAAATGAAATTTTTCATATTTACATGGTTGGTTCCAGCTTGAAAGATAGCATACTTTTGGAATAGCCAATTATATACTGTAAAGCGTGAACAGTTTAAATAAAATCATGTTTTCATTCCAAATATTACCGACTCATTTTTCGAAAAAATAAAAAAATAAGGCGGTTAAATAACTTTTCATTGAATTTGGTTCGATGTCTATCTAATTTTTTTATTACGAAAAACCTAAGTAGGTAAGGCTCTCAATGATATCAATAATACGGAGACGAATTTACCAATACAGTTACCAATAAAATAAAAAATGGGGTTTTTGCTCAAAAGAGAAACCAACAAAAAGATTTTTAAATAACCCATACTGCAAGAAAATTTAAATACAACTAACCATCTTCTACCTGCATTAAAAATTAATCTTTGTTTCTAAGAAATCTAATAAAATAGAAGCCCGAATTTATAAATGAAAACATCACAAAACTAACCTCAACTACCAGTTTTTACAGTTTTTCCGTCGATTAGATTAGATTATGAGACGGGAGAGCCTTCAAAGGGCTCTGGCACTGCGGCTTCTTCAGAGAGCCTATTGTGCCTTCCCTGGTAGGTTCCTAGAGCCATCTTTTCACTCTAGAGGCATTCAAGAAAACAAGGGTGTAAGTCAGCAAGATAGAGCCGAGAGTCATGAACCCTCTCTTCACATACTCATAGCTTGTGCGTAAACCTTATTCCCGTTCCATTTAAATAAATTGAACTTGTGAATTTGATTTTTCCAGATTTTGTTAATACCTAAATTTACGGAGAAATCCTATAAGGTTTAGATGAGAATTTTTTAGATTTGAGATTTATGACCCCTTCGTACTTGACGTTGTTTTACTTTTCCAAAATCTTTCAGCATGATGTGAATTTTTAAATAATTTTGCAATTTGCTTTCAATTTTGTTCCCTACAAAATTATACACCATCACAAATTAAACACATCGAGTAAATCAGAATAATCAATTATCATATGTCCATAGAAGATAGAAAATAAATTTGCAATTCATGTGTGCTCAGACCAAAATTAATTAAGTCGTAATGCAGAAATTCTTCCAAAGAAAAAGAAATGCACATGCACATCCAACTCCACAAAAATAGGTATAAGTCCGTCCCATAGTAAAAGAAAGATCCCAACATGCGCAGTAGCAATTTATTTAAGGGATATTTTCTCTTTTAAGGTATTTTTGATCGCATGAAATTGTTAATGCTTTTCTCTACTTTATCTTTTTTGCAGCGATATTGGAAAACGTAATTATCTTGTTATTGAACGTGTTTTAACTGTCATCGAGTTTCACCAATTAATTATTGTAGTTACTCATGAAAAAAGTTGTATGCACGAAGTAAAACATTACAATCAAGAAAATGAAGAAATCATGAAAAATAGCACAATTGACATAAAATAATTTAAAGCAAAGGAAATGAATACGTATCAATAAAAGATATTGTTTGAAAAAATAAATATTTGAGATTTTATTTGCAGTTAGCTACTGTTATAAATAGTGTTTTTTATAAATAGTTATTTGTTATATAAATAGTAGATAATATTAATCGGAATCCGATTTGTCGTTTTCAAAGTCATCTCCATCAGATGATCAGTGATTCTATCCCATATATTCATCTTCTGTGCGTTTTACTTTTTCACAAACAGAGTTCCAATTTTCCGGAGTTATTTTGTTGAATTCTTCTTCCGCAATATTTTTGACATCGTCCAGTATAAAAGTTGTATTTCTTGCTGCTACTCTGCTTTTTACTATTCCCCATATATTTTCTATAGGATTTAGGTCCGGATGATAAGGGGGTAATCGTAAGACTTCATGGCCTGCACTCCTAATGATGTCATCAATTTGAAGCTTTCGGAAGGACTTGTTTTGTTTTATTAATCCATATAGCTGTACTTTGCAGCTGGCTGGTTGGTGAGGTATTTTGTTTTCGGATAGCCATTTAATCATACCAGCCTTTAATGATGACGAGTTGGGGACAGTACCATCAATTTTATTGTGATATGTTGCATTGTCCATTACAATAACTGACGGTTCTTCTAAGTTACAAAGAACCTGTTCCCTTAACCATTTTGAAAAGTTTTCGTAGTTCATCTCATTATGGTAGTCACCAGTCTTACTTCCAGATTTAAAAAGCAGTAGTCCATTTCTAACAAATCCTCCTTTTCCACCAGCATGAGCTATAATCAAACGTGATCCTTTGGAAATGTTTGACTTTAAGCCCTCCAAGCTGCCATCTGTCCAAGTATTGGGTCGAGTATGTGAGCTATGAATATAACTTTCATCTATATAAATAATTGCGTAGCCTTTCTCGCGGAATTCTCGTACTTGGGCAATATACTCGTAGCGTTTAAGTTTTATATCCGTTCGTTCGAATAAAATTCTTCGGTTGTTCTCTGTTTTCTTAAATTTGTATCCATTATTTTGTAAAACCCTGTGTAAAGATGATCGGCTCATGTTGATCTGCAAATCCGAAGCTATTCGTTGATTTAGAGCAATTAGGGTAATAATCATTTTTTCTTCTTTATGAAAATTGTTAATTATTCTTTTTATTACGCTGATGTCGAAGTTGTCCAGTCCGGTGACATAATGATTGTGAGTTCTTTTTTTTTTTGGACTGCTGACTGTACCGCTTCTTTCATACTCTTTAAAAATCCTCCATATTGAGCCTGTAGATACTCCTGTTATTTTGGATGTTTCTTCAATAAATTTCCAGCTCTGACCTCTCAAATGTGTTTCGGCCTTTTCCATCTTATGTTTTATAACGTTGATGATAATCGCTCGTGCTTGCTTACTTATTGGTTTTCCTTTGCCAATAAAATCCATAATGGTGTTTTAAGGACTATTTTCGTTTACTGACAAAAAATGAATGGTTGCTAAAAAATCTATTACTTGCCTTTTTATACAAGTTTGGGATGTTTCCCTGCATTTGAAAATTTTCATATGAGGTTTTTTAAGTTATAATAGGTATAGTGTGGTAAACTTGTATGACACAAGTCATAAAAGAAAATAAAAAATTATAAATTCATGCAAAAACACGTAAAAATATACCTATTATGCACTTGAAAAAATGGGTTATTAACTGTGGGTAGACAATTGGACACTTAGGCCTTTCCATGAAAGTCGTATCGGGCGAGGCAGGTCAATTTTAAGTGTGTAGAAAAGAGACCCATCTTTTCTAAACTAACCTAAAAATGTACCTGTCTACCTGCGTTCGTGTGAAGTAATGCGTGCCCATGCACAAAGTATAACAGAAATTCCATTTCAACCCTTTTTAATAGTTACTCAAAACTCCGGCTTTCATTACTAAACACATATTTGAGAAGTGCAACACCCAGAAAATTTCCCCTTTCTTTGGGGTGGGTAAATGTGTATCTTTTCCATGCGGCAACGACGGTTTTGTGTGGATGAGGACAATCAAATCAGTCATGTCTCGATCATAAACTAAGTATTAAATAGACCGTCAGCTCTTCCAACTTAAGAGAGTTTGCCTACAAGCTGTTTTCCGTGTTCCTATGTGCAAAAGTATGTGTGCCATGTTGAAGTACATTAGACGCATGCATACATTTGCACATAGCAACCTGACAGATGACTGACAACTCATTCTGTGGTGACATTGAAAAAAATTCAAATTATTCAAATAATTGGCCGTTATCGGGATGTGTCTAGAAAACGGTGTGTATGGGGTGAATTTAGTAACAATTTCCATTTCATTAAAACGAATATTGCAAGGACTTATTTTATTTTACCTATATAATCCATACAGTACAGGATGTTTACATTATGGTTGTAAACAATGGAAACCGATGAACTATAGGGATCATCGGCAAAAATAAAATAAAATCAGTACCTATCTACAAATTATTATTTGGAATTTTACTGATATCTATATATTTAAGTTTCAGTTCTTTCCCGTACAGTATAAAGAAAATAAATTCATTTTCGTTGATTGCATTTATAAGACATTTTTTGTTAGTAAAGTGCATTGAAAATTTAGATAAAAAAAAATTTAAAAAGCTGAAAGATTTTTTTTATGTCAGGCAAGGCTCTTTTTTCGTCATGAAAATTTGTTTATCATGTCCTATGAAGGTTGTATATCGTTTTTGGAAGGTAACATTTCGAAAAGAAATCTGCACCAAAATAGTATAAAAACGAACAGGCCGAATTCCATGGATATGACAAAAAAGTTGTTTTCTAAATTAACATTATTCATGGCTGTTCTCGGCTGACTCAATTGTTTTCAATAATTACGCTTGTTTGAAATTCGTTTACCAACTACGAAAGTCACTGTGCTTAGCACTGGCCGCGTTCCACTGCCCGCTAGATGACCAGCGGTATGAAAAACTCCATATAAAAAAAAATTGACATTTCACCATTGGCGCTAGATGTCTAGCACTTTTTGTGAAATATCCCTTTCAGGGAAATTTCTCAATCTAGCGCAAAACTACCCGCTGCATTTAGAGAAAAACAAACAAAAAAAATCAGTTGTCAAAGGAAATCGTGCAAACGTTTACAAAATAAAAAAAATACGAAACCGAGCAATTGCAATTGTGATAAAATTGGTAGTAACGTAAATAAAATAGGAATTCAGACATTGTTTTCAACATATTGTGTGATTTCTTTGATTGTAGTGTGGAAATAAATATGCGAAAAAGTGTATCAAATTTCATTTTGCCGCTGGCGCTATCGTTCTAGCGCGAACGTTCCTTCGTCTGGGATATTTTGTGCTAGACGTCTAGCGGGCAGTGGAACCTGGCCACTGTCTCTTTATTTTTCCTACATAGCGTGGGCATTTTTCCCTTTTCACCGTACTGAAATTCCCTCGATTTGTTTATGAAAAAAATGTTTCTTCTTAAAGTAAAATTAGTTTTATTCGGATAGAAATTCATATTAAATTAACCTTCAGTATAAGAATCGCAGTTTGTTAACATTATAATAATTATTTCTTGGTACTAGAAATTTATACTTAAAGATAAATCCCTTTTTTTATGGACATTTAGTGTGCTGCAATGTAGTTCGAAGGTTTTTTCGTCGGATTCCTAATATTTCCACAATTTTCATGCTTTATTTTCGTTTTGCACGGAAGGTTTTTCGGACATCAACATTTCTACAAAAAGGTAGAAATACCACGATGTAGAATGACTGCTCAGTGTCATTATTTGATTATACCCCCTCCATTTAGAATTCTTTTTTTTTTTGTGCTTCACACGTATTCACGCATACGAAATTTAAGAGAGAATTTTCTTTTCAAAACTTTCGAGGGGAATCGGGTAGGTGCACGGGAGCTGGCGGTCTATTTAATACTTAGTTTATGGTTTCTGCGCCAACTAAACTAAACCAACGATATCTATGATGTTCACCCTCTAAAATATTTCAGCTACGCGATTCCGCCGATCGTGGCGCCTTCGCCATTTTGTTTTTTATCAGTGTTATGTCAATTTAGAATCCGTGTGAGCTTCAACAAAAAAAGCAAAAAAAAAATGTGGTGAATTTCTTTTGACTGAAGTCGATAGACATAATGTCAAAATATGGAAATCAAATTGTATTTTTCCTCCAACAAATTGAAAAAATGTAAGTTTTCGCATAATTTAAGTGTTTTAATTAATAATTAATTATATTTGTCATACAGCTGAGGAAGAAGCCTACGTTGAGGTGTTCGCTAACCTTACCAGATATAATGGATCGCGCTGGAGACAATTATTTATACCTGGCTATGGCTACGAAGAATATCAATTGGAATCGATATTTGATGTAAGCCATACTATATTCAATGAATTTGTCTCACAATATATATTTAATTATTATTCTGTCTTCAAGGTTTGTAAAATCGCAAGCTCCCGCTCAAGATGGAGAAGATCCTGGCCTGGAAACTGCAGGACAGTCCTCCGGTAACCTGGGCTTAACTAAGGCCGAGAAAAAGCTGAGGAGACATATCGTTTTGATTAGTAGGCTTTGGAGCTAGCTGCTGAAGCTGCTAAGTCATTGGAAAAGTCCAGTAAGTTCTAGATCATATATTATGCAATCGCTTAAATAACGATTGAACCCATGACCCTTCATTTTTTTTCTTATCGCGCAGGTCATGCTAGAGAAGCCCTTAATTTGCCCAAGCTGCAGGAGAACGCACGCTAACAAGAGTGTATGGCCAAAGTCAAGGAATACGAAACACATCTACATAGAACAGGCGAAAGTTGAACAAAAGCGTATCGATCACGAAGAGCGTGGGAAGACCCTGATTGTAAGTTGATTTGAATTAACATGAACCTGACGACGAATTGCTAACCATGTGTATCCACTTCTAGGAAGAGACCGATATGAAGATCAATTGTCGCAGCAGCAACGTATCCAGGAGGACAATTATTTCAAAAAGTAAGAATATAGTAAGAATTGTGTGAATTGATTCTTTAAACGGTAGCACTTACTAGGCAAGAAAAAGCATCGCACGCCAGGAGGCAATGCGCCAAGAAACCGTCGAACACGAGATCGAAATGAAGGAGAAAAATCGTCTTAAACTACTAAAGGAGGGCGTCACAACTATTTACAAAGTCTTCGACTAGGCCAACACCAGTAATCGTAGTTTGTTGTTGTTGCAAAGCATTTTGTTATTGTATTTAATATAAAATTAGTTACATGTAAAACTATCAGTACCTACGTGTTATAAAATATGTGAGACGAAACGAATCTGCACTCTATTCTGGTGGAGCCTTGTGTGCACTCCAGCCATGGAAACATTTTGTGGGACGCTTCGACTCCTTGTTCTTCAGAGTGAGGAAAAGTTTGCGCGCACTTTCTGGTTGTTTCATATATGTTGTGTTAAATACCTGGAATAAATGTTAATAAATGCATATTTGTGTAAACTGAAAGAGTTTCTGACTTGTGCGGATTTATAGGCCAATTTGATTTCGACTTCACTGCATATGGAGCCAAGCCAGAGGAATACTTGTTCGCCGTTGTCCAGTATCATGATGTCGTCATCGGCTAAATCGTCTTGGCAGAAGTCGGAGCAATTTTCGGCGACGGTGAAGTAGCCCTTTTCTTTGGAGCATAGGAAAAATCTGGTGAAACTCATGTATCAGGGATGGGATTCCCTCGAAATCCAGTTTGTTGTCAATCAAATACAGACGGCGTAGGTTCATCAGCTTGAAGATTGATGAAGGTAGAGCTGTCAGCTGTTTGCGCGACAGATTCAAGATCTCCAGCTTTTGCCAAAACTCGACCCCGAATGATAGTTCGCTTATTTCGAATTTCGCGACAAATCCAGTTCCGATAGTTAGATAAGTTCTCATATTATCTCAGTACATTTTCATATAATTTTTTTTTATAACATTCTGTATTTCTATTCAACCAAAGTACTCATTCACTATTATTGTTCCATTATAATACCAAAATAAATAAATAATATAAATGTAGGCTTTGAAACACGAAACACGTACCTACTATATTTTAAATTATATTTAGACTAACGGAGAAACTCTTAATTAATACTTAATAACAGCAATGATATTAATCTTGGTAGGTATTTATAAATTATAACCAAATTCCAGAAGGATACTAAGCGATGTATGTGATAAGCATATTCTACTCGATTTATGCTACATGCCTTACAAATATTCGCTAAAATTTTTTAATTTGTTTATTATTCTACAGAATTGCTCATCTTTCTTTTATTTCACATAAATATACAATTATTTTTTGAAATTAATCACTGTCCACACAAAATTTAGTTGTAACAATTATTTTCAAATTTAATGGATAAAATTCTATGAACGCTGATAGCAACTTTGCCAACAGCCGAAGTGGCATATTTTAGGTACGGGTGTGTTGGTGAGCCGGAATTTTTGAAATTTCGTGACATTTGTCAATACGATTTTCTATGTAGCAATACTAACGCACCTAACATTTGCCACTTTAGCTTGTAGGCAAGTAACGGAAAATGGGCCGGAGTTGGGGGTCTCAGTATTGTCTCTGCTATATAAAGGGTGGTTAAATTTTAAGAACCTCTGTTGAATGTGAACCACACCTAAACGTCAAGTTTTTTTCTGCATTTCATTTGACATTTCTCAATTCGAGACCAACTCAATTTGAACCATGGAAAGATACAAAATCGAGCAACGCGTTAAAGTTATTCAGGCTTATTATGAAAATGGGCGTTTCATTAAAATGCATATCGTGCACTTCGTGATTTTATCGGTCAATTTAATCGGCACATTTTCACCTCAGTGGATTCGTCAATAAGCAGAATTGCCGCATTTGGGCGAATGACAATCCATGAGTGATTGTCGAAAAACCAATGCACCCACAAAGAGTGACTGTTTGGTGCGGTTTATGGGCTGGCGGCATCATCGGTCAGTATTTTTTCCAAAATGAGGCCGGTCAGGCAGTTACTGTGGATTGCATTCGCTATTGTGAGATGATAACAAACTTTTTATGGCCCGAATCGGACGATATGGATGTGGGCTATATGTGATTTCAACAGCACGGTGCCACTTGCCACACAGCTAACGAAACAATGGCTCTTTGCGATTTGACACCGTTGGACTTCTTTCTTTGGGGTTATTTAAAAGAAAAGGTGAACGTCGATAAGCCAGTAATAATTCAAGCTATAAAGGATGAGATAATTCGGTCCATTAACGGCATAGAACCTCAATTATGCCTCAGCACTTGGACCATCGGATGGAGGTGTGCCGCCGATGTCGCGGCGGCCATTTGGCTGATATTTTGTTCCATACATAATTGAACCATACCAATTTTATCATAATAAAAAGAAATGACAATAATGTCCCAAATAATTTGTGTTTTATTCAAAATCAATATCGGCCCTATAAACTTAAACACCCTTTACAATGCTTGTAGGCAGCCGCCTTTCCGCTGGAAAGTTATATAAATACTGTAATCCATTATCTTTGGTTCAAACCTTGTTTGTTTCTTTCTTTTTACATCAAATTGAAGTTTTCGTTTTTTTTTAATAGTTGAACATTTTCCACTTTTCGATATCATTCACATCGCCTACATCTACATGCACATATTTTACTTCTTTAAATAACTCAAAACAATGTTTCCTACAACCATACTGAATTGTTTATTTGCCATTAAAATTTAAAGAAAATGTACACTTCTTCCTAAAAAGAATCACATATTCAGCGGATAGCATTTAGTACACAGTAAAATGGCAAAAATTGGATCCGAGTGGGTTGGTAAGCCGACATTTTTTTAAACAAAACAACACAATTTTCTACAAACAGTCCACGACGAATACCTACTCGTATACGAAATCTCTAAAATCCAAAAAAAAAAGTTTCTTATACCTATCCGAATGTTGATTACATCAACTCATTTTTATATGGACACTAGCACTAGCAGACCCGCGACCCGGCTAACTTCGTTCGTTATTGTAAAGGGTGATTTTTTAAGAGGTTTAGAACTTTCTTTAAAAAAAAAACACAAAAAATTCGAACAAATGAATGAAATATTTATTTGAATCGATAGTTTGAACCTTGCAATTTAATGTTTAAAGATAATTTCATGCAAATGTTGACCGCGGCTGCGTCTCAGGTAGCCCATCCGCTGAGTCCAATTTTGGCATACTCTTTCACACATATCGGCCGGTATCTCACGAATGAATGCATGGATGTTGGCTTCCAGTGCGTCAATCGAAGCGGGCTTGTCCCTATACACATTAGCCTTGGCATACCCCCACAAAAAATAATCTAATGGTGTCAAATCGCACGATCTAGGCGGCCAATTGACCGGCCCGAAACGTGAAATTAACTGTTCACCAAACTCGCCTCGCAATTGCGCCATTGTTTCGCGTGTTGTGTGGCATGTGGCACCGTCTTGTTGAAACCACATATCATGCAAGTCAAGAACTTCCATTTCGGGCAAAAAAAAGTTTGTTATCATCGCTCGGTAGCGTTCACCATTGACAGTAACGCTGCGATTCGCATCATCTTTGAAGAAATATGGCCCAATAATGCCGCCGGCCCATAAACCGCACCAAACAGTGGCTTTTTCGGGATGCATTGGTAGCTGTTGCAATGCTTCTGGCTGATCTTCACTCCAAATGCGGCAATTTTGCTCATTTACGTACCCATTCAACCAAAAATGAGCATCATCGCTGAACACAATTTTTCGATAAAAAAGCGGATCCTCGGCCAGCTTTCCAAGAGCCCATTCACCAAAAATTCGGCGTTGTGGTAGGTCGGCTGGCTTTAGTTCTTGCACCAGCTGTATCTTAAAAGGCTTTACGCCCAAATCCTTCCGCAAAATTTTCCACGTAGTGCTGTAACAAAGGCCTAACTGCTGGGAACGGCGCCGAATCGACATTTCGCGGTCTTCTGTCACACTAGCTGATACGGCCGCAATATTTTCTTCACTACGCACAGTACGTAAACGTGTTGGTGGTTTAATGTCCAACAAAGTAAATTTGGTGCGAAATTTGGTCACAATCTTCCGAATAGACTGCTCAGAAGGTCGAGAATACCGATCATAAAATGGAAGGTTTTGCTCACACGTGAGCACGCCACATACAATTGACCATGTGAGAAACATGGGAATTCTAGAATTGATGCCACAAATATCAAGCGATTGTCCTTGCGACTTATTATTTGTCATAGTGAAAGCGAGACGCATGGGAAATTGAAGACGATTAAAAGCCAATGGCAAAGCATTCTGAATAAGCGGAATCCGCGGATCCATGCCATTTGATTTTAGATTCTTAACAATCAAATCAAACGCAATCCGTTAAAAAGTTTCGGTGGATTTTGGTTGCTCAACAAAATTATAACTGCCCAAGTAACAGGTAACCGTTTCGATAGAGGCTCTATGTGTATAGTACCTATTTGTTAACCGAAGTAGATTCGGTAAAGCTTGTGGTTCGAAGTGCATTCGAGAAGTTTCCTTAGAGCTTCTGACAGGAGGCATTATAGAAGCAATGAAATGTCATGCAATCAGCAACTTGCAATTAGATTTACCACTGCTACAGCATTATGACGAATTAGCCTAGCGATAGTGTATTGGACTACTAAGCAGCAGGACTCATGTTGGATTCTCAATGATACCCCATTCATTGTAAGTAAAATATTGTGGCGCGGAATGAATCGTGGAACCTAAAATGGTGAAGTGAAAACAACCCATTAGTCACCAAATAAGTTCCACTTCCAATTGGAGACTGGAATCTGTCAAATAAGTGTTATTCCCCACTAAGCCAATTCTAAAACCAGCCGGAATTAACTGGAAATTTATCAATTGCTGAAAAAGGGAAAAGTATGTGAGCCAATTTTAGAACCAGTTGGAATTAGCTAGAAAGTTCTCGAATAGATGGCCGAGTTTATTTTTTACAGTGAATCGGTTGTGAAGATAAATAAGTGAAAAGTAATAGAGTGAATTAAGTGATTGGTTTGAAACGTTAAAGAATTGTTTAAGTAATATTGTTTTGGTACTTAATAAGTGAATAATCCATAAAAGTGAATTTACCAGAAAAGATTAACAGAATAGTGTTTTATCTTTTCGAATCCCAGCCCAAATGTAACATTGGTGTCAGAAGCGGGGTACAACTTTTCTGTGATAAGTATCTAAGTGTTGTAAGGAAAAATTAAAAATAAAATATAAGTGAATTTGTGAATTTCTAAATTACAAGAGACAAACAAAATGGGTCGTGTATTGCTACAACAAAGCATACCCCAGGTAAAAAGTGAATTAGAAAAGAGGAATCTCTCCACGGCTAGAGGGAAAAATGACCTCATACTTCGTCTGCAGGAGGCTGTCCAAAATGAGGGAGAAATTCCAAAGACCATTCTTTTCGACATGGCAAAAGAACAAGTAATAACAGGCGTTAATATTAGCGCTATGATGGAATTACTTCTTGCCAAGATAGAAGAACAGAAGAATTCTCTAGAAGCACAGAAGAATTCTATGGAATCTAAGTTCGCAGAACAGAAGAATTCTCTAGAAGACCAGAAGAATTCTTTTGAAGAACTGAAAAATTCTATGGAATCTAAATGCGCAGAACAGAAGAATTCTATGGAACTGAAGTTCGCAGAACAGAAGACTTCTCTTGCCGCCGCACAAAAAGATGCCATGGAAGAATTTAAGAATGTTCTAGAACTAAAAATCGATGCAAGAAATAACAAATGTTGTCAACATTGCAGAACTAGGAGTCGTAACGAGGAGGCAGCTGAACAATCGGCGAATGGAACCTCACGAAGCCATCAGTCGGGAAACGAATAGGAACTAACTTCGCGGGGCAGAAGCTGGTTTCTGGAATCGACGCCCCCAGGACTACAATTCAGGTCTCCCAGACCAAACGATGTAATAGGAGCTTGACAGTGGAAGCCCATATCTGCCAGAAAAACAATGTGGCCACAATCGATACAGGTGCCACCGCTTCCGTAATCAGAAGGGATATCGTTCGCCAATCATGGCTGCACAACACCAGCAGCAACTGTCTGAAAACAGCAACTGGAGCAACGGCAAGGGTGTATGGTGAGGTACTCTTGACGATAAATCTAGAAATCTAGCAGAAATAGTCTTCCCCCATGCATTCTTAGTGGCCGATATAATGTGACGAATGCATTGGAATCGACTTTATGAAGACGCATGGTATAGTACTCGACATCGGTTTGCTAAAGTACAGAAAAGTCGAGATTCCTATGGTTTACGCGAACGAGAACGTCGCAGCTTTAAGAGCAGTTGCAGGTGAGCCTGGAAGCCACCGATTCTACATAATAAAGCCATATCCGGAAAACTATTATCAGAGCTACATCGTCGGGAAGATGCTTGTTGAACCTTTGGTTGCTTATGCTCTATTGGCAATACAAAATGCAACGCAACTCGATTCCTGATTACAATCTAAGCCTTATTAAAAGGAAAAATGATTACTCCAATTTCATCAAACGTAAAAAATATATAATTTGTGATAGGTAGGAAATATTAACAGGTCTTTCG
This sequence comes from Cheilosia grossa, assembly GCA_963082955.1. NCBI lineage: Eukaryota > Metazoa > Arthropoda > Insecta > Diptera > Syrphidae > Cheilosia > Cheilosia grossa. The sequence goes on along the minus strand of OY720144.1, from coordinate 49,376,205 downwards.
TAGTCACCGATGCTCAGCCCGAGGCACGTGTCCAGACGTTCGGAAGTTCGATGTCAAAAAGAAAGAACATGTTTCCTTGTCGCAACTTAAGCAATCTCCGTCTCCTTGCCAATTGTATAAGTTGTGGTGAACAGCTACAGTAGTCCCTCTCCAGCGCGAGTGATACTTTGAACTATGTTCGTCGAAAGACCACCCTTCTTCCAGCCCGCATCACATACTGCTTCTCCTCGTCTGTGCTTTTCTTTGACACTGGTTTCCCGTGCTGCCGTTTCGTTTTTGTTGTTGATTCACTCTCAGGGCTGAAAATATAGGCGGTCTTTAACCGGTTTATTGATGTATTTACCTTTCTTCCGTTGATTTCAACTTGGTAATATTTCTCCGTCCTTCTTAGTACCGGATAGGGTCCATCATAAGTTGGCCTTAGGGGCCTTCTTACGGTATCGTTGCGAACGAAGACATATTTGCATGATGATGATGAGCCGGAGTTGACTTCGGTACTGTCATTGTTTTTCGAAGCTGCTTTACGAAATCATGAGCGTTTGTGTCATCTTTAGTCGGGTTGATGAATTCGCCAGGTATACGCAATGTCGTTCCATAGATCAACTCAGCTGTTGTTGCATTAAGGTCCTGCTTGATTGTTGTACATAGCCCCAGTAGTACTGACGGAAGAACGTCTGTCTACTAGTCGGTAGAGTAGCATTTGATGGCGGCCATGAGCATACGATGATACCTCTCTACCATCCCATTAGCCTCTGGATGGTAAGCCGTTGTTCTAAGAGGTTTAATGCCGAGTAGTGTCATCAGTTGTTTGAATAGATCACTTTCGAACTGCCGTCCTTGATCAGTTGTTATTCGCAGAGGCACTTTCTCATAGTCAACGGTGTTCGTGAATGACACTTCCGCGATTCGTGATAACGTGTCTGCAATTATAATATTTAAAATATATTTTCCTCTCCGGCGATGTACCTTATATATGAATTGACCGATAAGATCCAGATGACGAAGTTGCCTTAGTGACGCTTTTTCAGGATGTTGTTTGAAAGCGAACGTGAGCGGCTTGTGATCGGTGACTATGGAAAAGGTATGGCCTTCCAGCATGATAACGAAAGTGCTTTACTGAGAGGTAAGCACTTAAAAATTGGACCGATCGTGTAGGCTACTGCATGGCCAGCCGAGGCAGCCTTTTGAATGAAATTATTTTCCATTATTAACCGGAAGGATTGTACTTTCAAATAAAAAAAATAAATTTGAGAAAATATTCAGTAGTTTTTTTTTATAGCATTTTCAAAAAAAAAAAAACTTATTTGGCGGACCCTTTATATTGATTGAAAGATAAGTGGAAAGCGATAATGTAATTGAGATTGCATTAGAGTTAAATTTATTTGGTTTTTGGAAAATATGGAATTGCGGCCTTCAACTGCAATTTCGATTTGGAAAGATTTGCTTGTATACAATTTACAACTGCATTTCATGATCAAAGACACACGCAAGTTTGCAATTTACGACTGCAAATTCACTTGCGTTTCCTTGCGCTTCTTCTGTTCCTTTGGAACATTGTCCGGCATAACAGACTACTGTTATACATTTATAAACAACTTTTTAATGGAAAGACACTCACAGCAGGCAGCTGCTATTTCACAGCAAGCCTCAACGGTGCGAGAAGGAGAATTGACCTTCAATTATTGTATTGATGCCCAATGGTAAACTAAAGAAAGGGAAAGATGATTCTTAGTAAAATACACATTAAGAAAGTAATTCTGGTTTTTGCTTGCACGAAGCTGCAGGTAAATAAGGCACAAGTGGTACACCGTGAGAGTGAGGCGAAGAGGCGTGAGAGTGAGGCGAAAGATGGTCTCGTCTGGCCTCTGGCGAAGTGGATGACGGCATGCGAACACGATACGGCATGTTTTTGCCGAATAGAAAGAAATGCGCACAAGGGTTAATTTTTCGTATCCATTCAACGAGTGTTGACGTGCGTAGGAGAATTTTTTTTGTTTGAGTTAATTTGGATATATGTAATATGTTAAGAGGATTAATTGAAAAGGATAGTGTGGTTATTCTAATGCCTTTAAAAACGAATAAAGGTAAAATCATGAAAAAGCACAGGAAGGGAAAGAGGAACGAGAAAATTCCATCGAGCGATGAGGAAGTGGGAGATTTTGTGGCGGTCCTAGCTTACCGGTAAAGCTGGGACCACCACATTGACTTTTGAAGGATTTTTTTTGCCCATACTTATCACCGATTTAATTGCTCTGGGAAAATGTAATTTTTTTTTTAATCGGACAAGCCGTTGTAACGGTCAGTTCGCTGTAAAACTCTTTTGATTTTCAAGGAAAAGCAACAAAATTATGAAAAAATTCATAAAAAATTAACCCATACGAATTTTACTGCGCCACATATCTTAAAAGAAGTGTATATTTGTGGGCTACTACTGGATGGAATCAAATATTTTTGCACTCTTCTCTAAAAAGAGACAAAAAGGTGAGATAGACATACCAAAGACAAAAACTTTGAAAAATTAAAAAAAATAGTTTACGTTCACTATATATCAAAATAAAATAATTATTAGCTATCAAAACAAAGAATAAAATACCTCGTCTCTCTTCCGCAAATGTGTCAAAAATAAAAAGTTCATTTTCCGACCAAAAAAGTAAGCTAATAATACCAAAAAAAAAAAAATTTGGAAAAACTTTAAAGTCATATATCCCAGTTCAATCCTACTATGCCACATACATCAAAAGAAGCGTGAACTTATTAGCTATCAACCCCTAAACTCAAATAACTAGTTGCTCTTCGCCAAATATGACAAAAGACAAAAAAATCATTTTGCCAATAAAGGCAAAGGTGCTCCTGGAAAGATCGAGAAATTTGAAAAAAACAAAAAACATATAACCCGTTTGAATCCTACTATGCCACATAGCTCATTAGAAGCGTGGATTCATTAGCTATCAACCTTAAAACTCAAATAATTAGTTGCTCTTCCCTATATTGACAAAAGTCAAAAAATTCACTTTACCAAAAGAGGCAAAGATATTCCTATTACAAAAAAAAAGATTCGGAAATTTAAAAAAAAAAAAAAAACATATAACGCGTTCGAATCCTACTATGCCACATAGCTCATTAGAAGCGTGAATTCATTAGCTATCAACTCCTATACCCAAATAATTAATTGCTCTTCTCTAAATATGTCAAAAGTTAAAAATATTAACAAATATCATTTCTTTGGAAATCCAGTTCGCGCCTCCAACTCTTTTGTTTTCCTATGGAAAATTTGAGAAAACTCATATAACCACGCTCAATAGAAGCGTGGATTGATTAGCTATCAACTCCTATACTCAAATAATTAGTTGCTCTTCGATAAATATGACAAAAGTCAAAAAATTCATTTTGCCAAAAGAGGCAAAGATATTCCTAGTACAAAAAGAAAATGCGGAAATTGGAAAAAAAAAAAACTCATATAACCCGATCGAATCCTACTATGCCACATAGCTCATTAGAAGCGTGGATTCATTAGCTATCAACTCCTATACTCAAATAATTAGTTGCTCTTCTCTAAATATGACAAAAAAAATTAACATTAATTTGGTCAAAATAAGGCAAAGATACAAAAATACAGATAAAAAAAGTTTAAATTGAATTAATTAGAAGTTTGTGTCAAAATGGCACAAAAATTCTTGAAAAAAAAGTTGCAACCCACAAAGTATGCATCACATTTGGAATGTTGTAAATCGTTGCCTGCCAATTTTCGTAAATCCTGAAAGTCTGCAATACCTCTACTACCAAATTTCGCTAACTGAACATTATTTTCAAACTTAATTCGTTTGAATATTTCTGATTGTTATGCAAATAGTTGTTGCTACCCATTTCATAATACACAACAACAACAAGTTGTTACCAGCCCTTTCGTAGCACACTTTTTGTCTCTTTAACAAACAGAAATTCTCAAACGAATTAAGTTTGAAAATAATGTTGAAATGTCAAAAAAAAAATGCCTGCAGCGGAAAAATGTAACTTGATACATTTTCAATTAATTTGCAACCCCAGTCAAATTTCGCACCTAGCGGCATCTATATCACAAATCTACAACTGGACCTTACTCTCTCACACTTATCGTTCGGGTTGTATTCTATGGCATTTAATGTGGGAAATAAGTGCTTCCGTATATTATAAGTCAATGTGTGTTCAAAGTTGTGGTGGCTAATTGCTTTTGGAATCCATTTTGTCAAATCGCGGGAAAATTGCTGTAATTGTAAATTTAGCTACTTAAATCAATAGAGATGAAGGTTTTTTTTTAAACAGATGTTAGATTAATTAAATATAATGATTTTATGGTAGAACAAATAACAATTTTCAATTTATAATACAGTTAAATTTATTTTTACGTAATTCGCCTTTTCGCAGTTTGCGCTCATGTGAATAGTCCTTTACATTCACTTACGAATACGGACACATATGGATGGATGAATATTCTTGGGAATTTTTATCCTTTATTTCCTTGAATTCTCTAACGTTAAAAATTCCCGCCAGTTTTTTACTTTTATTTTCTCAAATTCTCTGAAGCTAAAAGTCAATTTATTTATTTTCAAAAACTATTTGTTTTAGTTTCAGATTTAAATAAATTGAATATTTATAGTCTTGAAGTCTTGTTACTCCATTCAGGGGAATAACTCTATAAAACCCGTAATCCCGGGTTAATTACCGCGCCCATGGGATGTATGGCACAACGTTATGTGTCTTTTAGCGGCGAACTCTAGATACCTGGGGACCTCTAGTTTCAATCCAATTCCCCTTTTCTGTATACAGGGGGTGAGTACAGAACGACATCTCCTTCCCCCTTACTCGTGGGTCCAAAATTGACAAATCAAAACAAACAAACAAACAAAACAAAGGGACTGGTGTAAATGAATCGGGCACCAAGAACTTCGGCAACACCGATTCTCAGACGAACATGACGGAGGAGGAAGAGAATATCTTACTCCAAGAACCGTCAACTAGTAGGGCAGCTTCGGTTGAGGGAAGCGTTAGAACGGTTGACTTCGGACTTGAGAATCTTTTTCTCGAAGATGATGACAACCGCTCAATCGCCAGCTCATCCAAATTCTCTATATCATCTACAGCTTCAATCAGGAAAAAGGTGCTGAACTGTAAGATGGCAATTAAGAAACTGAAGAAGAAGCACCAACTAGAGGACAAGGACAAACAACGACTTCAAAACGCCCTTGATTTTCTAGAAAGGCAGTCCAGGGATATTGGCGAGTGTGGTGCTTGCAATCCACCTGAGGCTGACCCTACGAAAATCTCGAGCGAGGGAGCTCTTATGCAGCCGCCTATGCCTGTGATATGCCTAAGCCTATCGGGGCATGCGGCGGTTGCATCCGATCTCTCTAAAGAAGTCGACAAAGAGGACGTAGTTTCACCGGGAGAGGCGGACTCGACTCTGAACAGCGCAGTGACTGTTGTTGACAAGTCAAAGCCAAAGGACAATGAAAGTTTGGTAATAACCGAAGCCTCATCAGTCCCTGCGGCGAACATGACGCAAGACAACAAGCTGTTCAGTACAGTACAACAGGCGGATCCGCTCAAAAGGAGGAAAAACGCGCGCCGGGCGCTAAATAGGCTTAAAGGCCGCGACCCTGGTTCCTTTACGGAAAGGGAAGCAGCGCAGGTAGCTAGGGCCCGGGAGACTATCAAGTCGACCGAGGATGCATGGCGCAGCAGCCTTAAAGAGAGGAGGCAGAACCCGACTGATAAAGGGATGCTGTCTGGACCAAGGGAGGAATGCCTATTGCCTTCCGCCTTGGAAAGGTCAAAACCCGGAAAATCAGGTGCCGGCCCGGCTAAAGACTCGTCCAAGGCCGAGCAGACACCAGGTTGCTCAAAAAAGGTTCTGCCGGTTAGGAAAGTAGGTAGGACTTCTGGAGGAGCCGACATGAGATTGGCCGTAGCGGGGGCGAAATGCCGATTGCCTTTCACCTCGACTGCGACTAATCCAAGGTGTCAAGGGGCTGTCTCGGGCAAGGATACGTCCAAACCTGGGAACGCTCCGGCAATCTCCAAAAGAAGTCGCAACGACGACACGATCTCCCCGGTAGTAGGCAGGCAGGCAAAAAGGCTGAAATTCGCCGAAAAGGTGAAGGAAAGTCTGCGCGTCGCAATTGTCGACTACGGCAACCCAGAACGGAAACTCTCATCCAACCAATGGGAGTTGATTGAACAACGAATCCTTGATGGTGTCAACGACGCTATCGTGAGGGCAGAAGGCAAGCCTCCGCTATTTGGCCAGCTATCCACCTTCAAAGGATTCATCCTGAATATGACCAGACCAAAGGGTCTTATCCGCTTAAGAGGTCCTTATCTACCCGTGGAAAGGATAGAACGGAACCTGCAATTCCTTAACCCGGAATTACAAAGCAGGGAATGGAAAGTCCTGGAAACGGGTGAATATACCCAGAACGGTATGGACGTGACAGTGCTGCTAAGTCACAAATCGCTGCCGCTACTCCGGAAACAAGAGTTTAAGGTCCGCGTAGGCATAACGCGATGCAAACTCCGGCTGTTAGCGGCGAAAGGCAAGGGAGAGCAACCGACCACTCGTGATGAAGATAATACAAATAAATCTTCATCACAGTAAGGCGGCCAGCGCCAATCTCGTTCTCCTTATGGAAACGAAACATGTAGATGTCGCCCTGATTCAAGAACCCTGGATTCACCGGGGTAAGATAAGTGGCCTGAATTCCAAAGATCTGACTACTTACCACAATACACCAGTAAATGGTAAGTCTCGAACATGTATTGTCGCTAGGAAACAGCTTAAACTTTTTCTTTTACCTAGTCTCAGTGATTCGGACCAAACGGCTGTCAAATGGGACAGGGCAGGAAAAGGCGCGCTGGTACTGGCGACAATCTACATGCCATACGAGTCGGACAACCCACCCTCAGAGCTATCCTGTTCACTAGCCAGAACAGTAGAAAAGGAAAGATGGGACCTGATTGCTGGCTGTGATGCCAACTCCCATCATACGCTCTGGGGCAGTACGGACATCAATGTACGAGGTGAGTCCCTCTTAGAATTTATAATCAAAAATAATCTCCTGGTAGCAAATATTGGCAATGAGCCAACCTTCGTTACTAGGAATAGACGTGAGGTATTAGATATAACTCTGTACAGTAACTCACAAACTCTAACTGTGAGGGAATGGAAGGTCTCCTCTGAGCCATCCTTCTCAGATCACAGGATTATAGAATTTTTAATAAATGAACAGGCAGCAGTTAGAAATAAATTCAGAAACCCAAGACTCACCAACTGGGACACCTTTGCCTCAGAGATCGTGAGGAATGGCCAAAATCTGATAGATCAGGAAATAGGGACACCAGAAGAAATCGAAGCATTTACAGAGAATTTAAACAAAATTCTAGGTAAGGCATATGATAAAGCCTGTCCTCTACGGACAAATAAGAAAAGGAATTCTCCATCTTGGTGGTCTAAGGACCTCCTAGAAATCAGAAGGAGAGCCAGATCTCTGTTCAATCTGGCCAAGCGTACCAACTCCCAGTCAGACTGGGATCTATACAAAGCCGGACAACGGAAATTCAAAACCGCTGTCACTAGTGCTAAACGTACAGCCTGGCATACTTTTTGCAACGAAATAGAAGACACTAGGGAATCAGCCAGACTTAGGAAAATCCTATCGAAAGAACCTACGGTTCCGGGCTATCTGAAAGACAATACTGGTAACTGGACGAAGTCCTCTGAAGAGACTCTTAGTCTGCTTCTATCTACACACTTCCCGGGTTGTATTCCCAATATAAGGGTCCAGTCTACACCGAACACCGCAACTACTATTGCATCAATACCAGAGGGTATAATAACTGAGGAAAGAATCAACTGGTCGATTGAGACTTTCTCTCCATTCAAGTCACCTGGGCTTGACGGGATTTTTCCAATCATGCTCCAGAAGGCCAGGCCAATTATTATACCAGTCCTGATGAGACTCTTCACACGCTGCCTAGAATGCGGCCACATTCCTAGGTCATGGCGAGAAGTAAAGGTCGTCTTCATTCCGAAGGCAGGCAAATCCAGCCATACGACTGCTAAGGACTTCAGGCCTATAAGCCTAACATCTTTTGTCCTGAAATCTTTCGAAAAACTACTGAACGTTTTCATCCGCAGTCGACTTGATGATAGTGTGATCTCGATGGCGCAGCATGCCTATATTAAGGGTAAAGGGGTTGAGACCGCGCTGCATGAAGTCACCGGAACCATTGAGAAGTCCCTAAAGGACAAGGAATATACTCTAGCCGCGTTCCTAGACATTGAAGGCGCATTCAACAATGTTAAGACGTGCGCAGTGAAGAGAGCACTACTCAACTCCAACGTTGACCAATCGCTAACCAACGTGATTGAAAGCCTGCTCATTGAAAGGATCATTAACGCAGGACTAGGTGACACTGATCTCAGAGTGACAGCCTCGAGAGGTACACCACAAGGAGGAGTAATATCCCCCTTACTCTGGGTTCTTGTTATAAACGAAGTACTAACAAAACTCGAAAATAAAGGGGTCAAAGTAACTGCTTATGCAGACGACGTAGTAATACTTGCTACAGGTAAATTCCTACCTACCATTAGCGAACTACTACAAAACGCATTACGAACACTTAAGGTGTGGGCAGACCAATGCGGTCTTGGAGTCAATCCACAGAAAACTGAACTGGTATTGTTCAGTAACAGAAGAGTGATTCCAAACTTCGATCCTCCTACTATTGAGGGTATACCCCTTAGGGTAGCCGAGAGCGCCAAATATCTGGGAATAATCTTAGATAGGAAGCTCAATTGGAAATTAAACGTCAATGAACGAGTTAAAAAAGTTGCAAATGCTTTTTATGCATGCAACCGCATCTTCGGAAAAAGGTGGGGACCAAACCCCAAAATAATTCTATGGATGTATAAGGCTATTGTGCGTCCAATACTCACATACGGATGCTTAGTCTGGTGGCAAGCCACGAACAAAGCGTCGAATCTAAGACTACTGACCAAAATACAAAGACTAGCTTGTATAGGTACAACCAGCGCAATAAGGACAACACCTACTGCTGGCATGGAGGCAATCCTCGACCTGCTACCTCTAGACCTATACATGCAAGAATCTGCAGCCAAAAGCGCCCTCAGGATCAGTCAAACAAAGAGCTGGAGACTCTACAAACCGGGACATGCACAGATTCTGAATAAATACGTGGGAGATGCTGTCACATCTGACTACCTGTCTCCCCACCTTGACTTCGACATACCATTCTCTTGCTATTTTCCCAGCAGGGAGGAATGGAGCACAGATGAACCCACAAAAGTGACATCGATATCCATCTACACAGACGGATCTAAGATGGACTGTGGAACAGGTGCTGGAATTTTCTCTGAAGAGTTAAACATACACCACTCAATAAGACTACCCGATCACAGTAGTGTCTTTCAGGCGGAGGTTCTGGCAATCGCCGAAGCTGCCCATATGGTGTCAATTTTAGCAATACCAAACAATGATATTACCATATTTATTGACAGCCAGGCAGCTATAAAAGCAGTAGCTGCTATTGAAATAAAATCGAAGCTGGTTCGCCGCTGCCGCGAAGAGATCAAGGTTCTCTGCTCGCAGCACATCACGCGTCTCTGCTGGGTCCAGGACACAGGGACAAAACCGGCAATGAGATGGCTGACGAACTGGCAAGAAATGGTTCTGCTATGGATCAAAACCGGGCGATTGATTCAATCAAACCACCACTCTGCAATCTTAGAGCGAGAGTGGAAAACAAAACCCGGATGAAAGCCAACAACAGGTGGAAAGAATTAACTACCTGCGAAATATCACGGAAGCTATGGCCGGAATATAATCCAAGTCGGACTATCAAGCTTATACGGTTTGATAGAACGTCTATGTATAAACTGGTAGGGGCCCTAACGGGTCACAACTTCCTATGATACCACACAATGAAAATGAAACTCAAGAATGACGATATATGTAGGGGTTGCGGAGACGAGGAGGTACATGAGGACACACCTCACTTCCTCTGTCAATGCCCTAGTCTCTGTCACTTGAGGAATAGAACACTTGGAAGATATTACTTCCATGACATACAAGAACTCTCAGATGTATCTTTATCCAATCTTTACAGGTTCATAAATACATCAGGATGGCTGGACAAGGTCGAGTAACCGAGAGGGAACAACGCTAACGCCAACAACATCGGCTAACCCCAATTAAGGGCATCACAATGGGTCCACATGGACCTAAGTGGGGTGCAACAGGACTCGCTTTTGCCGTACCCACCCATTAACCTAACCTAACCTACTCCATTCAGGTAGGTACAAAAACATCTTCAACCCAGTATTACATAAAATTGGTACCTACGTCCTTCCTTCCCCCAAAGATAACGCTCGCATCTTTTTTCGGCCAAAATCTGTAGGTATATTACAACAAAAAAAATAACAAAAAAAAAGCAGTATAAATCGATTTCAGAAAAACAGTATTTTGCGAAAAATACCCAACCACCGAACAATTCATTTCCATCATAATGAATCCTCTTCGTTTTTCTTTTCTTTATCTCCTCCTGTGATTGTTGTTTTGTTTTGAGGTATTCACGAAAATTAGTGCATGAATATCTAAAGTTACATTACGCAGTATTTTGAGAAAACAATCGCTGTGCAGTTTTGGAAACTTTAAAACAGTATAATGCTGCGAAAAACTGAATCTATTTATGCTTTAGAGAAACTTTAACACTCAACATAATACACATTTCCTGGTAACACTGTCACTAAAGGTGACGGATCTGTTTATTGGCTGTCAGTTGCGTAGTACAGATATAAATAGCGGCTGGTGGGAAATTTGGCTGGGGGTAGTTGTCCGGGGTTGAGTTGTACCCGAACCATTTTTACTCAGCCGGTACATGTACGAATATTTCAAAGCTAAAATCAATGCATACGTTCAGTTAGCGAAATTTGGTAGTACGGGTATTGCAGACTTTCAGTATTTACGAAAATTGGCAGGCAACGATTTACAACATTCCAAATGTGATGCATACTTTGTGGGTTGCAACATTTTTTTCAAGAATTTTTGTGCCATTTTGACATAAAGGTCTAATTAATTCAATTAATATTTATTGATCTATTGCAGAGCGATTGAGGGTTAATTCGTTTCTGGAAGTTTTCCATAAAAAATAAAATAGTTGGATTTAAACTTTTTTTATCTGTATTTTTGTATCTTTGCCTTATTTTGGCAAAATTAATTTTTTGACTTTTGTCATATTTAGCGAAGAGCAACTAATTATTTGAGTTTAAAGATTGATAGCTATTGAATCCACGCTTCTAATGAGCTATGTGGCAAAGTAGGATTCAAACGGGTTATATGGGTTTTTTCAAATTTCCGAATCTTTTTTTTGTTCTGTGAGTACCTTTGCCTTTTTTGGCAAAATTAATTTTTTGACTTTTGACATATTTATCGAAGAGCAACTAATTATTTGAGTATAGGAGTTATTAGCTAATGAATCCACGCTTCTAATGAGCTATGTGGCAAAGTAGGATTCAAACGGGTTGTATGAGTTTTTTCAAATTTCCGAATTTTTTTTTTTGTACTAGGAGTATCTTTGGTTTTTTTTGCCAAAATGAACTTTTTGCTTTTTGACATATTTATCGAAGAGCAACTAATTATTTGAGCTTAGAGGTTGATAGCTTATAAGTTCACGCTTCTTTTGATGTATGTGGCATAGTAGGATTGAACTGGGATATATGACTTTAAAGCTTCTCCAAATTTGTATTTTGGTATTATTAGCTTACTTTTTTGGTCGGAATATGAACTTTTTACTTTTTGACACATTTACAGAAGAGAGACGAGGTATTTTATTCTTTGTGGGATAGCTAGTAAATAGGCGCTTATTTTAATATATAATGTTGAATTCGAACGTAAACTATTTTTTTTAATTTTTCAAAGTTTTTGTCTTTGGTATGTCTAGCTCACCTTTTTGTCTCAATTAGAGAAGAGTGAACAAATATTTGATTGAATCCATTAGTAGCCCACAAATGTACACTTCTTTTAAGATATGTGGCGGGTTTATTTTTTATGAATTTTTTCATAATTTTGTTGCTTTTCCTTGAAAATCAAAAGAGTTTTATAGCGAACTGACCGTTACAAAAAACTTAAATTTAAAATTGTGTGCGAACGGCTTGTCCGATTAAAAAAAGAATTACATTTCCCCAGAGCAATTTAATCGGTGATAGGTATGGGCAAAAAATGGGCATCGACGATGTGGAAATCTCAGCTCTCACAACTAGAGGGTGTCCTCAGGGGGGTGTCCTCTCGCCCCTCTTATGGTCCCTTGTCATTGACGACTTACTTCAGTCCTTGACAAATCAAGGGATCTATGCCATAGGATATGCCGACGACGTCGCAATCGTTGTCAGTGGCAAATTCGAAAGCACGGTCTCAGAAATACTGCAATTCGCCTTATCTGCTGTTCAGAGATGGTGTAATAAAGAAGGTCTTTCTGTAAATCCAAAGAAGACAACTGTAGTCCCCTTTACAAAACGGAGGAATCTAGATCTCCTTATTCGCCCTACCATGTTCGGCGAAACCATTGAATTCTCTCGGGAAGCAAAATACCTAGGAGTCATACTTGACAGTAAACTTTCATGGAATCAGCAGATTGAACGTACCGTAAACAGAGCCACCAAATCCTTATGGATCTGTCGCCGTGTCTGCGGTAAAAACTGGGGTCTTAGACCTAGGATGATACACTGGCTATATTCGCTCGTCGTAAGACCTGCGGTCACCTATGCTGCTGTGGTGTGGTGGCCGAAGACTAACGAAGTCACTGCAGTCAGAAAGCTAGAACGCATTCAGCGTATAGCTGGAATCTGCATGACGGGCTGTCTTCGCTCCACTCCAACAACGGCACTCAATGTCATCCTTGGTCTAACACCTCTTCAAACGCACATTCAAATGGAGGCTAGACTAAGTATTCATCGCCTGTACCATTCGAACTGCCTTGACCCATATAGCTATCAGGGAGGTCATCTCTCTCTACTCGGCGCCATGGAGCTTTCAAGCCCATTTAGCATGCCTCTTGATGACATGCTTCCAAAATATGGTTTCCATAAAAACTTCTCCATAATTATCCCTCCTAGGGATGAATGGGAGAAATACAAACCCAATCCATCTCATCTGGATATCATCTGGTACACAGACGGTTCTAAGATGGAGTCAGGGACTGGCTCTGGAATCTACGGTGAGTCGCCCCAGGTGAACTTGTCAGTCAGCCTTGGTAAAAACTTATCCATATTCCAGGCTGAAGTCCTTGCAATTTACCACTGCGCTAGAATAAATCTTAGTTCTAACACTCGGGGTAAAACCATATTTATCTTCTCAGACAGTCAAGCAGCTCTCAAAGCCCTCGACTCATCTGTAATAAAATCAAAACTTATCTTAGAAACATTCTTAGCCATCCACGAACTCTCTAAGAAAAACCTAGTCATCCTCCATTGGATACCAGCCCACAGAGGATTTGAGGGTAACGAATCAGCAGACTCGCTGGCCAAAATCGGAGCTTCCACTCCACTTTTCGGTCCTGAACCCTTCTGCGGAGTCAGCAAAAACCTTTTCAGGTCCCATATCAAGAATCTATCTCGCATCGAGTCGAACGAGATTTGGGAAAACACAGTTGGGCAGACCTGCACCAAAAAATTTCTACCTAATTTCTCCCCCAGAAAATCACTCTTCCTAATTAATCTGGACAGAAATAATCTGAGGATCCTTACAGGAATTATCAGTGGCCATGGTCACGTGAAAAAACACCTCCACCGCATTGGCGTCTCACCGGAACCTACCTGCAGGCTCTGTCTTGAGAGTGATGAATCCTCTCTTCACATACTCACAGCCTGTCCGGCTCTATGCCGCATTAGAAGAAACATCCTAGGGAGTGAGATTGTCGATCCAGCAACTCTCGCTGACCTTCATCCAGGGGAGATTCTTGTCTTCCTGAATGCCTCTGGAGTGAAAAGATGGCTCTAGGAACCTACCTGGGAAGGCACAATAGGCTACTCTTGTAGCCGCAGTGCCAGAGCCCTTTGAAGGCTCTCCCGACTCTTAATCTAATCTAATCTAATGGGCAAAAAAAATCCTTCAAAAGTCAATGTGGCGGTCCCAGCTTTACCGGTAAGCTAGGACCGCCACAAAATCTCCCACTTCCCGAAGAGCAACTAAATCAGGAATAGAGCAATTAAATAGCAACTAAATAGCAACTAATTCCCATGTACTTTGTTTGGCGAAATTCGAATGTGGCGGGCCCAGCTTTACCCACGTGAGATTTGTGGCATAGTAGGATTCGAACGGGTTATATGGGTTTTTTTTTTTTCAAATTTCCGAATCTTTTTTTTTTGTACTAGGAATATCTTTGCCTCTTTTGGAAATGAATTTTTTGACTTTTGTCATTATTATCGAAGAGCAAATAATTATTTGAGTATATGAGTTGATAGCTAATGAATCCACGCTTCTATTGAGCTATGTGGCATAGCAGGATTCGAACTGGTTACATGGGTTTTTTCAAATTTCCGAATCTTTTTTTTTGTACTAGGAATATCTTTGCCTCTTTTGGAAATGAATTTTTTGACTTTTGTCATTATTATCGAAGAGCAAATAATTATTTGAGTATATGAGTTGATAGCTAATGAATCCACGCTTCTATTGAGCTATGTGGCATAGTAGGATTCGAACGGGATGTATGAGTTTTTTTTTTTTTTTTTTTTTTTCAAATTTCCGAATTTTTTTTTTTTGTAAATACTAGGAGTATCTTTGCCTTTTTTTGGCAAAATGAACTTTTTGCTTTTTGAAATATTTATCGAAGAGCAACTAATTGTTTGAGTTTAGGGGTTGATAGCTAATAACTTCACGCTTCTTTTGATGTATGTGGCATAGTAGGATTGAACTGGGATATATGACTTTAAAGTTTTTCCAAATTTGTATTTTGGTATTATTAACTTACTTTTTTGGTCGGAAAATGAACTTTTTACTTTTTGACACATTTGCAGAAGAGAGACGAGGTATTTTATTCTTTGTTTTGATAGCTAATAATTATTTTATTTTGATATATATTGAACGTAAACTATTTTTTTTAATTTTTCAAATTTTTTGTCTTTGGTATGTCTATCTCACCTTTTTGGCTCTATTTAGAGAAGAGTGAAAAAATATTTGATTGCATACAGAAGTAGCCCACAAATATACACTTCTTTTAAGATATGTGGCGCAGTAAAATTCGTATGGGTTAATTTTTTATGAATTTTTTCATAATTTTGTTGCTTTTCCTTGAAAATCAAAAGAGTTTTATAGCGAACTGACAGTTACAAAAAAACGTAAATTTGAAATTATGTGCGAACGGCTTGTCCGATTAAAAAAAAATTACATTTTCCCAGAGCAATTAAATCGGTGATAAGTATGGGCAAAAAAAATCCTTCAAAAGTCAATGTGGCGGTCCCAGCTTTACCGGTAAGCTAGGACCGCCACAAAATCTCCCACTTCCCGAAGAGCAACTAAATCAGGAATAGAGCAATTAAATAGCAACTAAATAGGAACTAATTTCCATCTACTTTGTTTGGCGAAATTCGAATGTGGCGGGCCCAGCTTTACCCACGTCCAGGTATGTGCGGTGCTAAGTAAAAAAATAAAAATTGTTCTTGTGTGTTTACTAGTGTGTGGCTTCATTTGGTGAATTCGGGTAGCGGGCAATGAGTTTTGCGTGTCCTGTTTTTGTTTTGTTTTCTTTGGTGATTTATTTTCTTTGATTGTTTTGTGCGTTGCGTAGGTAGGAAATGTTCTTTTTTTTTTGTGTTTTCGTTGCTTCAAGGTTCTGATCAGGCGGAAAGAGATAGCAATTGATGAAATCCAATTGGATAATTATTGCTGGGAAAGTGCATGCAGGAAAGTATGGTGTGTTGGGCGGATAAAGCACAAGATGTTGATGCTCACACTACCGCGAAAAGTAAAGGAAAGAAGAAATTAAATTTAAAGATAGAAAGAAAAGGAAATCATCCATATGAAACTCAAAAGAAGTAAACTTGGATGTATTATGAGATAGGAAGTCAGAAAGTGATCAGACGGTGAAAAATTGTGAATGAAAATAGAATTAGATAACCGGGAAAGAAAGGGAAAGCATTCATGTGAAACTCAAAAGGGGTAAACTTGAATATAGCAAAGAATTGAAAAGAAGGAAAGAAGAAGAGATAGTGCTGTGCGAAATCTCAGAGAGGTAAGCACGAGTAAACAGGAAAGACAGATCTTGAACGAAGCACGGAGAAACGATTGTAGGTAGGGTGGAGAGAAAGGGAAAGTGTTTTCATAAAATTAAAATTTGTAAGATCGGAAAGCAAGAAAAATCATAAAGGCATGAGTGAATACGAGATAGTGCAAGACTAATCAAAATTGAAATAAATAACTCGGATAGTGGGAAAGGCAGAGATGGTGTTCGAGACCGCTCAATCGAACTGAAAAGATAGAGAAAGAAATATCAACAACAGATGGGATTTTGGGGAATATTGAATGCGTTCAACCAATTTAAAGAAAACAAACATGGATAGGCAGCGGATACCGAATTATGATAGGGGTATTTTTATCTTCTATGGTAAATAAATAAAAATGAAGACCGAAAGTCCAAAGCCACGCTAGTCAACTGAACAGGAGTAATGAGACAGAAAATTAAATAGATTTAATGAAGTATAATTTACTTCCAGCCAGAGGAAAGCTATGCCAAGGAATCTGCGAACATCCGCAGAGGCATTGGAAAGAATTCATCGCTTGGTAAAGGACCCAGTCGCCTTCGGGCAGTTAGACCAGCAAGCTGTCGCGGTTCGCTTGGAAAGAATAAAGGAAGAATGGGCAAAACATTGCAACCGTTACGACACCCTAATGCAGACAGTGGAAAGAGGGGATGAGGCGTCCTACAGCGAGGATTTCGTCGCCTTGGAAGAGAAATACTTTTCCACGAGCGCTGAGTTGGAAAGAAGAATGGAAGAGATCAGACTAGCAAGGGAAAGCTCGAGTGTGGAGAAAGGTGGAAAGATTGCGGTTCAAGTTAATATGCCATTCCAACAGCACGACTTGACCAATACCTGGGGCGAATTCGATGGTTTCATAACCAAGTGGCAAGGATTCCGAGACAGGTTTGTAGCTGCTGTCCACGAGAGAGATGACATCAACGCAGCCTACAAATTCTCATACTTACGAAAGTCGTTAACGGGAAAGGCCGCCCATACACTCGGGGAATGGCAACTAACTGAGGAAAGCTACAATGAAGCATGGGAAAGGATAAACCAACTAAAGGGTGATTTTTTAGCTGGTTTGGTTTTGGCAACACTGGTTTTGACAGCTGACGTGTGTTTAGTACCTTGTGTCACTGTCAAACAGCTTCAGTTTGGTTTGCAATTTAACCATGGATCGTCTTACAAATGAACAACGCTTGCAAATTATTGAATTTTACTATCAAAATTCGTGCTCGGTTCGAAATGTTCATCGCGCGCTGCTTCCATTTTATGATCGGCATTCTCGACCTTCTGAGCAGTCTATTCGGAAAATTGTGACCAATTTCGCACCAAATTTACTTTGTTGGACATTAAACCACCAACACGTTTACGTACTGTGCGTAGTGAAGAAAATATTGCGGCCGTATCAGCTAGTGTGACAGAAGACCGCGAAATGTCGATTCGGCGCCGTTCCCAGCAGTTAGGCCTTTGTTACAGCACTACGTGGAAAATTTTGCGGAAGGATTTGGGCGTAAAGCCTTTTAAGCTACAGCTGGTGCAAGAACTAAAGCCAGCCGACCTACCACAACGCCGAATTTTTGGTGAATGGGCTCTTGGAAAGCTGGCCTAGGATCCGCTTTTTTATCGAAAAATTGTGTTCAGCGATGAGGCTCATTTTTGGTTGAATGGGTACGTAAATAAGCAAAATTGCCGCATTTGGAGTGAAGATCAGCCAGAAGCATTGCAACAGCTACCAATGCATCCCGAAAAAGCCACTGTTTGGTGCGGTTTATGGGCTGGCGGCAGTATTGGGCCATATTTCTTCAAAGATGATGCGAATCGCAGCGTTACTGTCAATGGTGAACGCTACCGAGCGATGATAACAAACTTTTTTTTGCCCGAAATGGAAGTTCTTGACTTGCATGATATGTGGTTTCAACAAGACGATGCCACATGCCACACAGCACGCGAAACAATGGCGCAATTGCGAGGCGAGTTTGGTGAAGTTAATTTCACGTTTCGGGCCGGTCAATTGGCCGCCTAGATCGTGCGATTTGACACCATTAGATTATTTTTTGTGGGGGTATGCCAAGGCTAATGTGTATAGGGACAAGCCCGCTTCGATTGACGCACTGGAAGCCAACATCCATGCATTCATTCGTGAGATACCGGCCGATATGTGTGAAAGAGTTTGCCAAAATTGGACTCAGCGGATGGGCTACCTGAGACGCAGCCGCGGTCAACATTTGCATGAAATTATCTTTAAACATTAAATTGCAAGGTTCAAACTATCGATTCAAATAAATATTTCATTCATTTTTTCGAATTTTTTGTGTTTTTTTTTTTTAAAAAAAAGTTCTAAACCTCTTAAAAAATCACCCGTTATAAGATAACAAATATCTGATCTGCAGGGAGCATATGCGACGCTTCTATAATTTGCCAGCACTGGATGGGAAGGCCTCCGCTAATGAGCTGCAGAGAATGTCGAATATCACTCACGAGGTGTCTCGTCAGTTGCGGGCTCAAGGACTACCAGTAGAGCACTGGGACTTCGTGTTTGTACACTGCTTGCACGAGCGGCTGGATGGAGAGACAGCTAAGCAGTGGGAGCTGCAACGGGTGGATGAGTTTTCGCATCTCTCGGATGCGCAGGCTGCGGCGATCCAGACAGCTTCATCAGTAGGACAGACAGCTCGGATTGACTACCGGAAAGAACAGCAAGATACTGGAAAGAGCCACGACCGGAAAGCATGTACAGGACGCGCGAGGGGAAAGGTAGACATAGCACCGCCGAAGAGGAAATTCCCATGTAACCTTTGTTCAGGGGATCATATGGTTTATGCGTGCCCGGACTTTCTGGCGTTGAGCCTACTTGCACGGGAGGATTTTATGGTTAGGAGAAATCCTTTGCGCGAATTGCCTAAAGCGAGGTAACGGTAACGGGCACGGTAAAGATAATTGCTATAAAGGGGGATGTGTGCGTTGCCCAGGGGCGCCAGCGCATAACAGCGTGATGTGCCCGATGAAGGAGTTTCGTAAGCCGTGGCTGGTACTCAACAGTAATGCTAGCCAGCCAAGGAAAGATTGACAGGGAAGGAAGCGGAAAGCGGAAAGAGTTATTGATATATGTAAGAAAAGAAAAAAGGAAAGTTGTGTCCAGAAGACAGAAATAAAGAATGAATCGTATTTTTTGTCTAATTTTTATTTGGAAAGCGGAAAGGAAAGAGCTCTTTATATTCTACCATTAGGGTAAGACGTATCGTGGCAAGGTATATATTTTGGTCCTATTAGGGCAATTCTGGATACGGGTGCTCAGATGAATATTATTTCACATTACCTGTTCCAGCGGATGAGATGGCAAGGTACATCTATAGCTAGGAAGCTCAACGATATAGATGGGAACCCTTTTGAAATTCGGCAAGAGATCACGATGAGGGTGCATCCCTGGTTTGAATCGGATCATTACATTGAGGACAGATTTTGGGTATTACCTAAGGAAAGCCGGTGGCAACCAGTTACTCCGACTGTTAGACTGGAGACGCCGCGGGAAAGTGATGATCATATAAAATTGGCTGATCCGGAATATTTTATTCCAGGCCAAGTACACGTTCTATAAGGAGTGTAGTCATTTGCAAGAATAGTGGAGTCAATTGTTCCACAAGCAACGAGTGGGATGCTCATGGTGGAGACGAGGTTCGGAGTGATAAAATTAGGCGCGGCGAATGAGGGTATTAATGGTGCCTTTTCGGCTATCGAATACTCAGAAAGCGAACAGCTGGATAGGCTTTTAACCAGGTTATGGGAAATGGATGAGATTAAAAAGAAACCGGAAAGGACAACAGAGAAAGAGATGGTGGAACAACATTTCACCACGACATATAGAAGGGACGAGCAAGGTCGACTCGTTGTTTTTATACCTCTAAAGGAAAGTATTAGGAACATTGGGGAATCGAGAGGGATAGCCCTACGTAGATTCATGTTCTTGGAAAGGAAATTGGAAAGAAACAAGGAATTAAAAGGAAAGTATGTGGAGAAGATGCGGAATGAAATTCGTATGGGACATATAAGATTAGCAGTGGGAAAGGTGGAAGAGGGAACACCGGTTTACTATATTCCACATCATTGTGTATTGGAGAAGTTTAGGATAATGTTCGATTAAAGTTGTCGAACGGAAAGAGGAACGTCACTAATTGACGTACAACTACTCGGAGAGAAACTTCAAAGAGATTTGCACGAAATTCTTATGAGATTTCAGAGGCATAGGTTTGCGTTTTGCGCTGATATTAAAGGAATGTTCAATCAAGTAAGGATAACTGAGGAGCAGTGGAATCTTCAACGAATATTTTGGAGGGAAAGCAGTAAAGCGCCGCTGAAAGAGTATTGGTTGACTGTGGTCACGTTCGGTTCAACTTCTTCACCACACCTAGCCGTGCGTTGTATGAATCAAGCAGGCATGGATGCAAGGGAAGTTTTTCCCGAAGCTACTAAAGTTATACTTAACGATGATTGTGTGTCAGGTGTCAGTACCGAGCAAGAAGCGATAAATTTAGCGAAGGATATTTACGAGTCCTGGATAGTGCGGGCTTTGAACTATGTAAGTGGAAGTCCAACAGCGGAAGGCTGATATCAGAGATGCATTCATGGAAAGAGAGTTCAATGGTGTTTTCGGGTGGAGATGGGTCAATAGAAAGGACGTCAGTGTTGGGCCTCAAATGGCTGATTGAGCAGGATCAATTCACTTTCATTGTGAAAACACCAGAACTCAGTGGAAAGATAACGAAAAGAAGGATTGTCAGCTGCGTGGCGCAGCTATATGACCCAAACGATTATATTTCTCCAGTGGTCAATGTAGGAAAGATGCTGATTCAAAATCTGTAGCAATCAAAGAGTAGATGGGATTTGAGATCGAAAGAAAATGGAAAGTTTTTTGGAAATGGAAAGTTGGAAAGGTTTCGGATAGATAGGTGGTTAGGTACGGAGCGGAAAGCTTTCGTGGGCTTACATGGCTTTTCGGACGCATCTACAACGGTTTACGGTGCAGTCATTTACGTCAGGACAGAGCATGTTGATGGAAAGATTACTACCAGACTACTTGTCTCGAAATCACGGGTAGCCCCAGTGAGGGTGGTCACGGTCCCAAGGTTAGAGTTAGCTGCAGCTGAGTTGTTGTCACGTTTGCTGGTGGAGGTTAGGCAATCAATCGAATGGGAGGATATGGAGTACACGCTTTGGACAGACTCAGCGGTAGTGCTTCATTGGTGAATCGTGTCTCATCGATTCAATCCAACACGGAGGTCAAACGCTGGCACCATGTAAAGACGAAAGATAACCAAGCAGACTTAGTGAGTCGAGGGGTGAGCCCTTCCGAGCTAATTGGAAACAAATTATGGCTTCACGGACCGGAATGGCTGGTGTTGCAGGGAAAGTGTTGGCCGAAAGAAGAGATTATCGTTAACTGTGAAAGCAAGTGAAGAACTGAAAGTTTTTGCTTTTTCAAGTTATAGACCGGAATTGCGAATATTTGTGGAAAGCTTTGGAAAGGCGATACCATTGGTGGATCGCACAAATAGTTTGGAAAGAATTGTCAGTATTATGGATTTTGTTTTCCGATTCGTGCAAGCAGCACGACGGAAGGTTTGTGAGAAGAGCAGAATTGGTCGTAGGCATATGGATAGAATATTACCAACAACGAAGGGGAAAGAGCCAGAGCAATGGAATATTTACTTCTGAGGCGCAAATGGAAAGTTATGGTTATGAGGTTTTAGCTCTGTCTAGGGGTGGAGGACCAGTTAATGTCCGAGCTCCCAGTGGATAGAACGAAAGTGGGAAAGCCTTTGCCATGCTCCGGGGTTAATTATGCGGGACCCTTTGAGCTTAAAGTAATCGATAGAGTCGGAAAGCAATTAACAAGAAGGAAGTGTTGGGTTTATGTATTCGTTTGCTTGAAAACGTGAGCGATTCACCTGGATATAGTCACGGACTTGACATCTACCGCATTCATTGCGTGCTACGAGCGGTTTATAGCGAGGAGGGGTAGGTGTCATAGGATGTACAGCGATAATAGTATAGCATTTGTGGGGGCCGAAAAGGAACTTAGGAAGGCTTTAGGTAGGTGGACATATAACGATGCATTGAATCATTTTAGTAGGAAAGGGACAGATTGGATATTTATTACACCGGCCGCTCCCCACCAAGGTGGTATATGGGAGGCGGCGGTGAAATTAATGAAGTTTCACTCAAAGAGGATAGTGGGGCAGAAGGTGTTACCTTATGTACAGTTGTTAACTCTGTTGACACAAATTGAGGCGGTCCTCAATTCACGACCAATTCATCCTTTAGGTGATGATCCATGTGACATGCAAGCACTTACACCTGGTCATTTTTTGATTGGTGAACCGATGGTCGGTACGCCTTCTTTTGGTTCAGACAACCAACCATCCACCGTCGGGACTAGGCTATGGAAAGAACGAAAGGTTATGATGAGACATTTTTGGGAAAGATGGAAAGAAGAGTATTTGACTACTCTACAGGCAAGACAAAAATGGCAGAAAGAGAAGGAAAGTTTAAAAATTGGACCTTTAAATGTTATCAAGAGCGAGAAGTTCCCTCCAGCCCAATGGGCATTGGGGCGTATTACCCAGTTAATACCGAGCAAGGACAGAATCATCCGATCAGTCGCCATCCAGACAGCAACGAACGAGCTGTTTCGACTGGTACAGAAGATATGCATCATTCCTGTGGAACCAGAGAGGATAGACGAACGCCGAGAAAGAGACATCGAATAGAGTTAAGTTAATCATTGTATAAAACTGTTAGTTTTAGCTGGCACTGCATCATATCGTTTCACGGTATGAGTTCTTTATGTGGAAACATGTAATATTATAAGGCGTTTTTGTATAATCGTAATGCTATGGTATTTACCAGCCTCCCAGATGACTACCATTGGCCAAGCAGACGGAGGTTGCAGAAATGGTGTCGAGGTTGGAAAAGGAAGGGCTGATCAAAAAGTCTGTGGGCATCACCGGTCGTCCTGGTCAAAAAGAAAGACGGAAGTACGAGATTCTGCGTGGATAATCGCCAGCTAAACAACGTCACCAAGAAGGATAGCTACCCCCTGCCAAGAATTGACGATACCCTGGACACACTATCCGGAGTCAAATGGTTTTCGACTCTTGATCTGAAGAGTTGCTACTGGCAAGTGCAGATCCATCCAGAAGACCGCGAGAAAACAGCATTCACAGCAGGAAACGGGCTTTGGCAGTTTACAGTAATGCCATTTGGACTGTGCAATGCTCCAACAAATTTTGAACGTCTAATGGAGCGCGTTTTGCTGGACTAATGTGGAAAACCTGTTTGGTCTACCTGGACGATGTCATCGTGGTTGGAAAAACTTTCAACGAACATCGAAATAACCTAAAGAGAGTGTTTCAAAGGCTACGAAGTGCGCAGTTAGAACTGAACCCGAAGAAGTGTTCTCTATTAGTGAAGTATCTCGGCCACATCATCTCTTCCAAGGGAGTCAAGACTGATGGGTAGAAGATCGATGCAACGATCAACTGAGAAGCTTCCTGGGACTTGCGACCTATTACAAACGTTTTGTAAAGGACTTTGCCAGGATCGCAAAGAGCTTGCATCAACTGGCAGAAAAAGGCAAACAATTCAAATGGTCAGGGAGTGCGGAAACAGCTTCAAAGGACTTAAGCAACAGTTGTGCGACCCCCCTATATAAGCGTACCCCACCCCTCTGGGAAACATTTCTTGATGCAGATGCAGACGCTAGTAATTTGGGAATGGGAGCCGTCCTTTCCCAGGTGCACGAGGGCCAAGAGAAGGTAGTTTCATACTTCAGCAAAGTTCTCTCAAAGACAGAAAGGAACTATTGTGTTACCAGGCGCGAACTTGGCAACAACTTGGCTTTGGTACTGGCAACAAAACATTTCCATAAGTACCTTTATGAGCGGAAATTCATCCTTCGGCCAGATCATGCATCTTTAAAGTGGCTACTACACTTTAAGAATCCTGAAGAACAAGTCGCAAGGTGGATCGAACAGCTGCAGATGTCCGACTACGAAATACAACATCGAAAGGGAAGTCTTCACTCAAATGCAGACGCTCTCTCCCGTCGACCGTGCAAAGCAGATTGTAAACAGGAGGAAAAAGATGTCGTGTCCGTTCAAAGGGTGAGAGCTATGCCCATTGGTGGCTGGAGTGCACGGGAAATCCGGGAGGCTCAAAAGGAAGATCCGGATATCGAACTCATTCTCGCCTGGAAGGAGCATGAGGGAAAACCAGACTGGCAGGGGATATCCAATAGGAGCCCCGAGCTGAAGGCATACTGGGCGCGTGGGACTCCCTTCATGTACAGGACGGCATTCTAAAAATAAGATGGGAAAGCCTGGATGGAAAGTCGTACGTAATGCAGCTTGTTGTTCCCAGGACAAAAGTTATCGAAGTGCTGAGGGAAATACTGGGTCCATTCAAGGGAGGGTGTTGAGAATTGGTCCAGAAAATGCGTAGCATGTGCGGCAAGATGCATCAATATAATGTTCGAAAGGATAGCAGGTGATATTGCGGGACCGTTTCCTGAAACGAATAATGGAATTCGTTACATCCTCGTTGTAATGAACTACTTCAGTAAGTGGCCTGAAGCATTCGCTATCCCAAATCAAGAAGCTAAGACCATGGTGGAGCAAATCGTCTACAACTGGATAAGCAGATTCGGTGTATCTATGGAACTGAATTCGGACCAAGGACGAAACTTCGAGTCCAGGATTTTCCAAGGAGTGTGCCAATTATTCGGATTTAAGAAGACAAGAACAACACCGCTTCATCCACAATCTGATGGGATGGTGGAGCGCATCAACAGAACACTGAATGAACACCTCTCTAAGGGCGTTGGCGATGTGTCCCAAACGTCGTATTAAGGCACCTGCCGCTAGAGGCGATAGATATCTTCGCCACGCTATTTAACAATGCGCTGAATAATGCATATTATCCGGAGCAGTGGAAAATAGCGGTGGTACATCCTATCCCGGAAAAGGATAAAGATAGGACAAACCCTGCTAATCTTCGGTCAATCAGTTTGCTCCCGAATGTTAGCAAGGTATTCGAGAAAGTCGTCAATAGATCTCTTTTGAAATGGGTTGAGGAAAACAAGATTATTCCAGACAACTAGTTTGGCTTCAGAGCGAGGCATGAAACTATTCATGCCGCGTCGAAACTCGTTTCCGACATTCAGTGGAAAAGTAAGAAGCAATGCACGGGTGCCTGCCTGGTCGACTTTGAGAAGGCCTTCGATACCGTATGGTTGGAGGGGCTCCTGTATAGCTGACCAGATTGGGCATTCAAAAACCTCTGCTGTATATGATTTATGACACGCTTATGGGAAAGAAGTTCGTTGTCAAAGCTGGCAACGTCACTTCGAGCAGGGTTTTCGAAATTAAAAACGGCTTACAACAGAGCAGTGGATTCTCCGGTCCTGTTTAATATTTACAAAAGTGATCTGGTGGGTTCCCTCAGACATGCTATAGCGTACGCGGACGATTTAGTGGCGTACAGATCAGGACCAAAAATCGAGGTCATTAACATCCTTCTGCAGCGTGACTTCGAGCAAATTAAGAGGTATTGCGATGATTGGAAGTTGAAAATCAATTTCCAAAAATCGGAAACAATCCTGTTCAGAACAACATAGGCGGGGGTCTCTGGGGATACCAGAAAAAACTTGAGAAAATTAACAATTATTGGACAGCAGGGGGGGGGGCGACCATTGGCGGTGAAAAACGTGGTCCGGTATCTTGGCATCTGGCTCGACCAGTATCTGTATTTTGACAAACATATAGATGCTTGTCTTGCTGGGTCTAAGAGGGCCTACGCTCTGACAAGGAGACTGTTTCCCAGCAGTAAACTTGACTCTAGGGTGAAGTTCATTTGCTATGAGGCCCTTATAAGGCAAATCATCGCGCGGTCCTACATGGAAAAGATTTGGGTGTTTGAGAGACAATGTTTAGAGCTCCCGAATCTCAGTACATAAAATACTATCCCAACCGGACCCTACACAATGGGGCTCGACTGAATAGGATTGACAATTTCCTTATTAAGGTGATTCGGAGGCACGTCGCAGGGGCGATGGCCAGTGATAATTACCTAATCTCAGGAGCTTACTACCCCAATTTAATGTACCACGAGAGTACGCTTCGGTCTGGCTTTATCCCGCCTGAGGCATTTCTCCGTGTAGATAAGAAAGGGTTAGTCCAGAAAAAAGATGGTGTGCCGGTATTGTACCACAACCACCGCGGCGCGAGGGACAAGCGGCTCATCCACGACGGGTACGCCGCCAATGCTCAGGAGCTCCACCGTTTTAGCACCACAACTGCGGATCAGGACAGGGTCGATACTTTAAAGCAGTTCACCGAATTTTGGTGGCGCTTATAGTCTCGCTCGAGTCTCGGTGGCACTGATGAACCCTTGTGGGCGGCTGTCAGGCGCCCATGGACGCGATCAGGAAAGCGATCAGCTCTCCACCCTGATTATAGGTAGTTAAGGTTAAGAAGCTGAGGTAGTTTTAAGTAGTTTTAAATAAAATAATTAAAATAGAGTATTCAAGTTTTGGAAGTTTCTTGAAGAGTAAAAAAAAAAAACATTTAAATATAGATAGATTTAAGGCCGAAAGGCAATAATTTTAAGGATATAGTTAAGTGTAGAGAGCTCGCTAAGAGCCAGTAAGCTAGAATTAAGACAAATGTTAGCTTTAAATTAGATTTAATCGTTTTTGTATTGTATTTAAGTTTAAAGAATGAAAACAATAAAAATTAATTTAAAAATAAGTCCGCCTACCAAGTGAGTTGATGTTTGGATCTCCATGAGAAGAACCCAAGAATGAGGAGGACTATGTTACAAACCTCAGGGATGTCATCAGGGACGTGGTTCGAGGGACTAGGGCTAATATTAAGATAGCCAGTGACCGCATGAAAACGAGGTACGATACTAAAACGACAACTACAGGATTCCAGGAAGGGGATCGGATATGGCTATATAACCCTCATCGAAAAAAAGGTTTAGGTTTACAAGTTTAAGAGGGGGATATTGTGGCGTGGAATGAATCGTGGAACATAAAATGGTGAAGTGACAAGTTCCACTTCCAATTGGAGACTGGAATCTGTCAAATAACCGTAATTCCCCACTTAGCTAATTCTAGAACCAGCCGGAATAAACTGGAAATTTATCTATTGCTGAAAAGTGGAAAAGTATGTAGAACCAATTGGAATTAGCTAGAAAGTTCTCGAAGAGATGGCAGATCAGATATAATAGGGCAGGTTTTAGAACAGGGGGACACAGTTGAGTTCTAACAGTGATTGGTTAAAGTTCGAAATAGTAATCGGTTGTGAAGATAAATAAGTGCAAAGTAATAGAGTGAATTAAGTGATTGGTTTGAATTGTTGAAGAATTGTTTAATATATTGTTTTAGTATTTAATAAGTGAACAATCCATAAAAGTGTAATAAAAGTGATTTTACTAGAAAAGTTGAAAAGAATAGTGTTTTATCTTCCGAATTTCAGCCCAAATGTAACAGTATATTTCAACAAAAAAAGCAGTACAAATCAATTCCAGAAAAGCAGTATTTTGCGAGGAATACAAATTATAGCTCTGATGTGTCTGAACTGAAAAAGAAACAATTACGTTTTTTATAACAGTTCAGGTTCTGTTCTGAGCTTAAAAAGAAAAACGGCTTTAAACACCACATCATAGGTAGGTACTCGTTTCTTGGTAGCACTGTCCATTTAAGGTGATGCCGGCAGGTGGGATAATTGGCTGGAGGCAGTTGTCCGGGGATGAGTTGTACCTGAACCAGGTCCACCCCGGACTGTAGCGCCACCTTAAGTAAGATATTTCGAAGCTAAAATCAATGCATACGTTCAGTTAGCGAAATTTTATTTGAGAACTTTCAGGGTTTATGTTAATCGGCAGACAACGATTTACAACATTCCAAATGTGTTGCATACTTTGTCGGTTGCCACATTTTTTTAAAGAATTTTTGTGCCATTTTGACACAAACGTCTAATTAATACAATTGATATTATGATCTAATGCAGAGCGATTGAGGGTTAATTCGTTTCTTGAAGTTTTCCATAAAAAATAAAATAGTTGGATTTCAACTTTTTTTATCTGTATTTTTGTATCTTTGCCTTATTTTGACAAAATTAATGTTTAGCTTTTTGTCATATTTAGAGAAGATTAACTAATTATTTGAGTATAGGAGTTGATAGCTAATGAATCCGCGCTTCTAATGCGCTATGTGGCATAGTAGGATTCGAACTGGTTATATGGGTTTTTTCAAATTTCCGAATTTTTTTTTTTTTGCACTAGGAATATCTTTGCCTCTTTTGGCAAAATGAATTTTTTCCTTTTTGACATATTTACCGAAGAGCAACTAATTATTTGAGTTTTAAGGTTGATAGGTAATGAATCCACGCTTCTAATGAGCTATGTGGCATAGAAGGATACGATCGAGATATATGAGTTTTCTCAAATTTTCCATAGGAAAACGAAAGAGTTGGATGCGCGAACTGGATTTCCAATGAAATGATATTTGTTAATATTTTTAACTTTTGACATATTTAGAGAGGAGGAACTAATTATTTGAGTATAGGAGTTGATAGCTAATGAATCCACGCTTCTATTGAGCTATGTGGCATAGTAGGATTCGAACGGGTTATATGGGTTTTTTCAAATTTCCGAATCTTTTTTTTTTGTACTAGGAATATCTTTGCCTCTTTTGGGAATGAATTTTTGGACTTTTTTCAATATAGCGAAGAGCAACTAATTTGAGTATAGGAGTTGATAGCTAATGAATTCGCGCTTCTAATGAGCTATGTGGCATAGGATTCGATCGGGATGTATAAGTTCCGAATGTTTTATTTTTACTAAGAGTATCTTTACCTTTTTTGGCAAAATGAATTTTTTGCTATTTGACATAGATATTTAGCGAAGACGAACTAATTATTTGAATATATATTTAATTATTTTTTTGGCAAAATTACCTTTTTGCTTTTTGTCATATTTATCGAAGAGCAACTAAATATTTGCGTATACGTGCCGATAGCTAATTAATAAACGCTTCTTTTGAGGTATGTGTCATTTGAGGATTGGAAAGCGATATATGACTTTTAATTTTTGCCAAACTTTTTGACACATTTAGAGAAGAGATACGAGGTATTTTGTTCTATGAGTTGATAGCTAATGAATATGCGCTTCTTTTGATATACATATGGTTGAACGTTAACTATTTTTTTTAATTTTTCAAAGTTTTTGTTTTTGGTTTGTCTATCTAACGTTTTTGTACCTATTTAGACGAGAGCGGAAAAATATTTGATTGAATCCAGTAGTAGCCCACAAATGTACGCTTCTTTTAAGATATGTGGCGCAGTAAAATTCGTTTGGGTTAATTTTCCTTGAAAATCAAGAGTTTTATAGCGAACTGACCGTTACAAAAAAAAAATTATATTTGAAATTGAGTGCGAACGGCTTGTCATTTTGTTACATTTCCCCAGAGCAATTAAATCGGGGATAGGTATGGGCAAAAAAGATCCTTCAAAAGCCAACTTTACCGGTAAGCTAGGACCGGCAGAAAATCTTCCACTTCCCAAAGGGCAACTAAATCAGGAATAGAACAATTAAATAGCAACTTATTCCCATGTAGTTTGTTTAGCGAAATTACAATGTGGCGGTCCCAGCTTTAACCACGTCGCAAAATGACATCAACGTAGAGATCAAAGAATCGAATTTACCAAGCTGTTTCTTCGGGCTTAGAAAGCATCTTAAAAGTAGAATGCTCTCGCAAAACCAAGTAGATCATATAAATATGCCGGTCCTGCTGTATGGTGCAGGATCCTTCGATGTTTTGAGACAAATATATTCGGTCCAGTGTGTATTGTGAGATTCCACGACGAGCTTTATGGCATAAATAGTGACACTGACGCACCAGCCTGAAGAGTCTTTGTCCACGACAACATACCAGAGGGAAACCCCACCTTAGTTGGCTATCTAGAGGGGCCTGTTGGTTCAGTCCATAGTCCACCCCAACTGGGGCCCTATTCTGTATCTCGTTTCGAAAGTAACATTTTTCGAAAATGAACGTTTTGTACTCTCTATTTCGAAATCTGAACGAAATGTACTACTATCCCCATTTAGAATTCCGAAAGTATTACAGAGTACCAACTTAAAAGCAATTTCGAATAGGATTGACTTTCGGAACGAAATAGAGTGTAGGGCCCCTGATGTCTTTCTGAAAAGTCTAGATATTTTCAAAGCTGATAAGTCGATCTGTTAAAAAAAATAGTGCATAGACATTTTTATTAAGCGGGTGCTATGCCGAAGGGTTAACAAAAAGAAAAATAAGAATTACAAAGTACAGAAGCTATTTAACATGGAAAAAATATGTTATACGCTCATAATAACTCAAGTATTACATTCTCAATGAGAAGGCGTGTTCTTCCAAATTTTTTTTTCACAAAATTCAGTCGACTGCAAGATAAACAAAAAATTTAAATTTAGAAATTTCAATAAAAACGTAAATCACAAATTTGTACTTACGCCACACGATTTGGCATTCTGTCTACTGGCACACCAATGTGCTGGCCCATAGGTGCACTTATTAGCACCAAGTATCACATCATCACGTCTTACTCGATTAGAGTCTCCTAATGTAAGTATGAATGTTTAGATATGTAATCGAAAAATAAAAACATAAAACGCTCATAAATACCTTCGATTCTGACATATGCAGAGCTCGAACTTTCTTCTTCGAAACATTTGCCAATTTTTGCACATATTTCCGACTGTTTCGTATTAACTTTGATCATGTTAACAATGCTTTCGCCATAATATTTCAAGAGCTCAGCGCACTAAAAAATTAATAGTTTTATTTGAAGTTACTTAATTTGTGTTTCAACTCCTTACTGTTTTGTAATATTTGGCTGGCACGTTGTCGCATGCAACTTCAATCATAGCCTGTGTGTCGACGGTATTTTCTTCCTGTTCGGTGATGTAAGGAATAAGGCTGCTCGTTGCTCCATGACATACTCCGCATTCAACGACTTCATCTAATAGAGAACCATAATCAATCTGAAATTATTTGTTTTGGAGAAAACTACTTACCAGTAACTTTAGAATCCAGAGCATGACAGAGTTGCAGTTTTTGACAAATGACCTTAGGTGGAACAGTTTCTAATAAGCTTATAATTATATCTCCATATTTTGCCACGAATTGATCGCAGCTAGCCGAGACCGTTTTGGGCATTTTTTTACAAATGTTCTCAACTTCACGTTTAATTTCTTCCTATTAAAAGAAAGAAAATAAGGTTGATTAAATACGACATCCATGGTTGTGACCCTTAGATCAATACAGGGCAAACACGTGTTCATGTTTTTTTGGGGGCTTTTTTCAAAACCGAGTTAACTTAATTTATAAAAACAATAAATTTTCCGAATTGCATCTTCATTTCAAAGACTATTAGTCTTCTGTAAATGATGTTGATAAAATATTAACAAATAACTAACTTCCTAAATTAAAAATTTCAATCAATATAAAAGTGAGTGATATTTTGTTGCAGGTATTTTGAGCGGTAAGTATGCTTAATTAAAAAAAAAAGTTCATCGTGAATTCAGCTTCTTAAGATATAGTGCAGAATGGAAGGCAATTTTAAAGAAGAAGCAGATAGATTTTTCAAGCAATGGGAATGCCAAAAAAAAAACAGCTTCAAAAACAATGAAGGATCAAAAAGAAGAATTCGAGAAACAAAACATGGAACATAAAAAGATATTTGACGGTTTGAAAAAAAAAAATTGATTCAAAGAATATTGGCAGTGTAAAAAATGATGTTCACTTGTGCCAATAAGTGAATTTTAAAATTATTGGAATTGAAACTGAAAATTATGAGGGTGCTTCTTCGACATTAATCAAAACATCCGCCTACCGAAAAAAAGACATCGCAATGCCTGTTATATTATATTTAATAATATGCCAGTTTTTTAAGAGTTGATGCGATTTTTTTTCAATTTATAGATGATGATGATGATTTGGATTTTAGTTTGATATCTGATGAGTTCGCGAAAATATTACGTTAGGAGGAAAAAAATTCTTCTGTTTTCATCATCAACAAAAATCAAAACTATGTAGTTCAATTTCGATATGTAAAATAATTTTTTGGTTTCCATGATTTGATCACATGTTCGATGACATTAATTTCTGGCAAACTTTTATCAAAACGATCATAGGCTTTCAAAGAGAAAGAAGTAAAGAAACGAATCCAAAGACTAATTGGTATCGCTGGTGGGAATGGCAATACATTCTTCATATTTAAACGTAACAACATTATGTACTTCTTAAAAGTAATTTTGTAATCACAAATGAAAAGTAATGCGATTTTTGTTCAAATGTAAGGCATGCACAAAAATCTTTTTTGGTAAATATAATGATCAACTGTAAAATTTCGATCAACTATCGAACACAAGCTTTGGCCATGAAAGATAAATAGTTCCACACTTCTTTTTAAACTAAAAATAAAAAATATACATGAAAAAAAAAAATATATGAAAAACAAAAACATATTTTATGTGCATCAAATTGAGCTGAAAATGAATTGAAAAACAATCCACGATTTTGGTATTATTTTTACATTTCTTGGAACAATAATAATATTATACATGATTATATTTTTTGGTTATTTCATTTTTGATTAGGTTTTTAAAAATATTACAAACAAGACCACCTAGACGTTCTAATATAGGTCGCCGCGAACGTCATGCGGAAATTGTAGCAAGTGTTAGATCTGAAAGTCAAGAACAATTAGCACAGCGAAATAGTGAATCGAAAACGTATAAACAAGATCACGTTCACGGCAAGACCAGGAACAAAATCGGCACAGACGAAGAGATAAGAATTGCAATTTACAAGGTGTTGCTTTCGCATACGATCATAACACTGACTACAGTGCAAATCGATCAGTTTTAATCGGTGAAATGGATGTGGTATGTCAATATTGTATAGTTTTTAAATTAAAGAGGGTAAAACTGCCCGAACTAATTCCGCCACCAGAGGAATTCGATTTATAAGTAAATGGAATCACAACAATTTTGAAGCATTTTCGAGATAAAATTCAAGCATACAATTCGTGCTTTCAAATGACCACATTCGGTGCTGATAAAATTATAAATGATAGTTAAAGTTATAAAATAATGATAATTTTATGCCCACTTTTAAGGTAAATTTGTCGTTTTTTATTGAATTTTCGTAATACTGATGATCAATATACCATACATATTCAAGGTTACATTTATCATTTAGCTGGTTCACTTCAACCATATGACGATCAAAGTTATAAATTCCTTCAAATTTATTTTATCGGCAACAATGATGAGCAAATTGATCAAAGATGCATGATAGCAAGAAATATGAAAAGGGATATTATTGGCGAGTTACAGAATATATAACATGAGCACAATGAATTAGTGAGACTTTTTAAAGTTGCATTCGATCGTATGCCAAATGATTACCATAAAATTGTTATTCGTGCCGATAAGGTACCAACCGATAAATGAATTAGATCATAATATATGTGAAACAAATCGTTGTAACGACGCATTGCAGTATCCTATTTTATTCGTGTTTTCATGGGATGGTTATTATTTTAATATAAACATGATTAGTCCAAGTAAATAAAAAGCAAGTTACAAATCTTAACGAACTCAACTCGAAAAAAATTAAAGATTTTTGTAGAATAAAATACGTTTTAAGAATTCGATTGTAACCCTAACTGCATCGCAGAAGAATTAGACTGCGCACATGGACGTCAACCATTATTAAATACGCTGCTGGAGGCAGTAGGCTAAGGAATGGGCTAAATTTTAGACTCGCCATTGAAAGCAAGTAGGCAGTGAATTGATAGAATTCGCTGTACAATGTTGCGCACCAGACAGGAAATATGACTAGTTTCTTCGATTAAAAATAAAAAAAAAAACATGTTTTAATCAACTGACTAAACGAAGAATCGATCCCTTAAGAGGCCTCTAAACAGAAATCGAGCAAGAGTGCAAAAAATTACATTTTGTTTCTCTGATTTGAAAGACCAGAATATCCTCTTCAAAAACGACGGAGGAGGTTTTTAAAAATACATCTCAGTTATATTTTATTTATTTTATTTTATTTAAAGAATTCCCAGAGGGAACATTTGCACAAAATGATTTACTATTGGCCAAACCATGATAAGAAAGAGTATGATACATCTGAGATCACTAAAAGGTTATATCCAAAACACCAATAGCGTCAAGACAGATCTTGAAATTTTAAAATGGTTTGGAAAATACGGGTGTTTAAAAATAAACAATATTTTGAAATATTGAACTACGTTTTTCATGTGAATATTGATGCACGTATGTTTTAATTTTTACTCAGAACAAAGTATCACATCAGCTTGGAGATCCAATAAAAACTATATCTATTTTCTGTCGATCACTATACAATGAATTCTCAACTCATCTCATTCTCATTCACACATATTGTTTTTTGTTGTTTGTTCACAATTTCCTACTCTAAAGAAGTGCGGAACCTGCGGTGCGCTTTATAATTAACTTTTTCAAATGCTTAAATGATTAATTCACATTTCATCATAATCAACAAAAACCGTACGATGTTTTCGTCATTCAAGATTTGACGACTTGTTCTTGTTTTCTATGTGCTAACAACAAAGAATGGATTTAAGGTCTATATAACATGACATTGTGGATATCTAATTCGATATTGACTTATTTATAATTCTTGTTACGGTGTCTGATATCAAACACCAAACTCGTTACAAGTCGATTTGCTATTATTTCTATTGTTTGTGCAAAGAAAGAAGTGTTAAATTACATGGCTGCGGATGTGGATTTTCATTTGAAATTAAATTAAGAGTCCATAATCTACTCAGCTTGATTAAATTTTGATTTACCAGACCCAACACTTTTATGTCTCTCGTTATTCTAAGGCTGTGTTTTCGGTGCAAGCGAATTTCACTCAACCAATACAATCCGCGCCGATTGGATGGTTCCAATGCAAGGGATTAATTACAAATAAAACCATTGGAAATTTGACCGGCGCAGAATCGCTTGCATTTACTGAGTTCGCGAAACGTGTACTTTTGAATTAGTTTACCGAACTTAAATTCGCTCGTGCCGGAACCACGCCTAAAACTTCTGGTTCCTATTTGGACGCACCCCGAACATAATTTGATTGTCAACCAGATTATCTATATATTAATCTCCGACACAATTTCTTTCAGAACATATTTACCCTACTTAATGAAGACCAATTCCATTTTTTTACCAAATTGAAGCGTACCACTCATAACGGGTGATTTTTTAGCTGGTTTGGTTTTGGCAACACTGGTTTTGACAGCTGACGTGTGTTTAGTACCTTGTGTCACTGTCAAACAGCTTCAGTTTGGTTTGCAATTTAACCATGGATCGTCTTACAAATGAACAACGCTTGCAAATTATTGAATTTTACTATCAAAATTCGTGCTCGGTTCGAAATGTTCATCGCGCGCTGCTTCCATTTTATGATCGGCATTCTCGACCTTCTGAGCAGTCTATTCGGAAGATTGTGACCAAATTTCGCACCAAATTTACTTTGTTGGACATTAAACCACCAACACGTTGACGTACTGTGCGTAGTGAAGAAAATATTGCGGCCGTATCAGCTAGTGTGACAGAAGACCGCGAAATGTCGATTCGGCGCCGTTAGGCCTTTGTTACAGCACTACGTGGAAAATTTTGCGGAAGGATTTGGGCGTAAAGCCTTTTAAGATACAGCTGGTGCAAGAACTAAAGCCAGCCGACCTACCACAACGCCGAATTTTTGGTGAATGGGCTCTTGGAAAGCTGGCCGAGGATGAGGCTCATTTTTGGTTGAATGGGTACGTAAATAAGCAAAATTGCCGCATTTGGAGTGAAGATCAGCCAGAAGCATTGCAACAGCTACCAATGCATCCCGAAAAAGCCACTGTTTGGTGCGGTTTATGGGCCGGCGGCATTATTGGGCCATATTTCTTCAAAAATGATGCGAATCGCAGCGTTACTGTCAATGGTGAACGCTACCGAGCGATGATAACAAACTTTTTTTTGCCCGAAATGGAAGTTCTTGACTTGCATGATATGTGGTTTCAACAAGATGGTGCCACATGCCACACAGCACGCGAAACAGTTGGTGAACAGTTAATTTCACGTTTCGGGCCGGTCAATTGGCCGCCTAGATCGTGCGATTTGACACCATTAGATTATTTTTTGTGGGGGTATGCCAAGGCTAATTTGTATAGGGACAAGCCCGCTTCGATTGACGCACTGGAAGCCAACATCCATGCATTCATTCGTGAGATACCGGCCGATATGTGTGAAAGAGTATGCCAAAATTGGACTCAGCGGATGGGCTACCTGAGACGCAGTCGCGGTCAACATTTGCATGAAATTATCTTTAAACATTAAATTGCAAGGTTCTAACTATCGATTCAAATAAATATTTCATTCATTTTTTCGAATTTTTTGTTTTTTTTTTTCAAAAAGTTCTAAGCCTCTTAAAAAATCACCCGTTAGTTCGGTCGAAAAGAATAATAATTTAAAAAAAGTATTTGCAAAATAGGTAAAATAATGTTTTTAAATTACGTAGGTCACACTGTAGGCATAGAAAGAATGAGAATATTACGGCTTCGCTATCTCTGCGGCCGGTGTCGCGTATGAATGGTGGAAGGAAGAGAGATGGGCAGGGGTTATTGGATTAGTCACATTTTTTTCTTTCGCTCAGTCGAAGTCCTGTGCCTGTCTCCTGTCTGATTGGTGAATGGTGTGTGTTAAGCGAATGATGAAGAGAAGAGGATATGCATAGGGCAGGGGTGATTTGAAACGTATGCTCTGCCTCTTATAAGTCATAATTTTGACCGAATATTGTACCTATACGTATATTCTGTGTGTTGTATTGGGCGTTGCTATTATTATTGACCTTTTGTATAGTACTATACATAGAGCAGCCACTGTGTGTTCGTGACGGATGAATGGTGTCGTGTGTGTTAAGCGAAGGATGGAGGGAATATTATATGCGCAGGGGTGATTGAATTTGGCTGATGAAAGGAAGTACACTTTGCTTTCGCTCAGTATGAATCAAAAATTAAAAAAGAGAACGTTGCTATTCCGTATACCTATGTTGGAAGCATATCTATTATTCAAAGAGGATCTAAACAAGAGGGCCAACTCCCGTGCACCTACCCGATATTCCCCGCAAATTTTTAATGACAGCCCTCTCTCGCACGCTCTTTTTTTTCCTGACTGTGAATACATGTTATCAATGGCCGCCGAGTGGAACTTTTCCAATCACAAACAATTTGTAAATGAATTTATAACAATAAATGTAAAAGGACTAAATGTTGAGTATGGTTTTTTAGATAGCTTTACTTGTTCTCTATCCATCTTATGCGCCAAAAAATGTTTATCCATTCACATTTCAGTTTTTTTTTTTATTTTTTTTTACATGAAAAATATTTTTGACAACAAAATTCATGAAGCTACCTTGGGGAGTTGTTCGAAAAATAGGTTTATACCATGCAAGTTAAACCCAAGTTTTCACTATGGCAAAAGTGAAACATTTCATAAATTTCTATTACGCTTGGTGGGTGTTTTCAACTTGGTTTTTTAGCACCGTATTTGTACAAAATCAAAATATGATTAGGAATTATGTTGTTTAATAAGAGTGAACAGTGTTGATGTTACTAAGGAATAGAAAAATGGAAATTTTATTCATATTTAAAAAAAAAAAATAATATTATTCTCGGAAAGTAAATTCGTAAAAACGAGTACATAATGATTAAACTCCTAACTCCTAAAAAGATAACATAATGTGGTGTTTAATTTGATCCGATTTCAGATTTTGCGTATTCAATCTAACGCAAGAATCTAAATTGTTTTGTTAATTTTCAGTTCCCGTATTTCTATAGATAATGTGCTTTTGCAAATTTTATAACATTGTATTTTGAAATGTTCACTGATATTTTAACAAGCCTCTCTAACTTATTAATTAACAAAAACAAGTGCACAAAGTGATATTTCACATAAATAAAGGGCAATCTGTAGTAATTTAGAAAGAGAAAGTGATGTGTCAAAGGGGAAGTCGATGGGAAAGGGTAATATTTCAGCATTATGGTGTGCGATCTGGAAGGAAGCAGACGTAGTAAGAAAGTCCCTAAGGAATTGAATTGAAGTGTGTGTTGCATTATCAATACTCTCTAAAAATCTATACAGATTTTTTTTTAGGGTTTTTACCAGAAAACGGCAAAAATTATCGAATTTAACAAATGCATTTTATGTACCATTTACAAATTAAAAATTATGCTAAAACTAAAATATCTTTTTCCCCACAAAAAAACGATTTCGCCAAACTCTGTTAAAATGTCTATTTTGTTTCAATATGACTTCGGAATGAAAATCATTAAAATCGACGAAAAACAATTTTTTTTTCTTTAAAGTATATTTACATTAAAAGCTTGAATTTACAAAATCTCTATTAAGAAAAGTGCAAGAACCGTTTAAGTTGATTTTTCTCTGATTAATATCATGAGATAGATTTCTGCTAGATACTGAAAATAAAAACTATGAGGTA
Source organism: Cheilosia grossa (assembly GCA_963082955.1). NCBI lineage: Eukaryota > Metazoa > Arthropoda > Insecta > Diptera > Syrphidae > Cheilosia > Cheilosia grossa. The sequence goes on along the minus strand of OY720144.1, from coordinate 49,337,263 downwards.
TTTGGCATTGTGACGAAATTATATCAGGAATTCTATTTTCCAACAATTTCATAAACTATAAAAACTTTTAAGCTGAACTGCGATGTGCGAACACAGTCGCCCCCACTTAAAAATTGTCCTGATTGACATTAAGTTCCTGCATAGGATTTCTTAAGTATGCGTGCGGCAGCAATGGCGCTCCTTTGATTTGTACAGGCACTAATACTTAGGAATTCCTATGCAGGAAAAGCAGCTTGTAGGCAAATGTACAGTTTCTGCTCTCAGTTTGACCTCTAGCTTAGATCCTCTTTGCTATTATTGATATTCGATCGGCAAAGACATACAATAATTGTGGTTTAACTGGGCTCTGATTCTGGTTTTGGCCAAAACGTGCGGATATGATGAAAAAGATGTATTCGTGCAGCCTTGATAAGGATGAGATCATAGGTACATACTGCGGCATTTAGTTATTGAAATTTGTCTTACATTTCCTTTTATTAACAAAGCCGCCGAAAAAAATTTAAAAATAAAAGTTATAGCACGAAGAAAAGATGGAGGTGTTCCAGATATCTCAAATATTAAGATTTAGATACAGATTCATTTACTTGGAATTTTACACTTTAAGAAATCGGAAATCGAGTTTCTGGCACCACCAAAGGGACAGACAACTGCAGCAGCATCAAATTCTGCTGCATAAACTTGAGCTGCATTTAAGCAAAAAATTAAAACATTATTACATAATTAAGAAATATAAAAGTATGAAAAATGCAATACATTTTGTTTCATTTTAGTACCTACTATTTTTGTTTTTTTCAACGTTATAAAAGTTGAGTAGAATATTAGTTAGTACCTACTATCTATTCCAAAACTGACTTGAAACCGATCAGTTACTTTTAAGATTTCTTTATTTAAAGAGAGACAGTCAAAATCGCTTCAAATCAAACAGAGCTACACCAATTTTATTTATATGATGATGATATAAAAAAACAGTGTGGTCGATTTTCGACCACTGGGTGAACCTAGTTAATACTATTTTAATACTTGCCTGTGTTTTTTTGTCCTTCAATTCTACTTCCAATTTTGTTATAATAAATTCGCAGAGGACACAGGTTGGGGGATCCCTATTGTCACCGCTGCCGATGTCATCAGGAAGGTTAGTTATCTCAAATGCTTTACTTTCCATGCTTATCTGATCCATTAATTCATCGGAAGTAACTAAACCAGATGTTAAATTATTTTTCAAGGATATTACTAGACACTTTATACATACACTCGTCTGCACTGGCCAGACAGTATCCAAGTTCTCGGCAAATTTGTTTAGGTGACATTTCGAGCAGAATCAGATCTGATATTTTGTCTCCATATTTATCGATAATGGAGTGGCATTTATCTTTTATTTTACGCACTTTATCGCATGCTTGGTAGAGAGCCTTTTTGATATCCTCCTACAGAAAATAGAAATAAAATGAATTTAAACAAATAATAGAATGTTCTTATGAGAATTACACAATGAGGGGTACACAATATACACAAAAGTTCGATCCGATTTATAGCAATAAATAGAGCTACGCTCCTTCCTTCTTAGCGAGGGGTAGGAAACTCCACATTTTTCATCGACTTTGCGGCTGCGTTTATACAGTTGACCGTAAATCCCTTCTTTACAAGCTGTTTGTAAGGGATGTCCAGAAAGTTGGAAAGAGTAATTTGATACGTGACTGAGAATACATCGGTAACCGTTTAGAATAGTAGAGGTTTATCGGAGTCAAAACAACATTTTATACAACACAGGGTTGTACATGAAGCCCATATTTGTCAGCTATATTTACTGACGTGATTACGGTTGCTTGGACGTATGGAATTGGTGGGTATCATCATAGACGACTTAAGCTACACGGTCAACGAAATTGACTATCGAGTTGAATCGATCCCCAACTAGTTAAACTAGAAATATACAGCTCACGAAACGATAACCTCCTTAAGTTAATGGGCAGTTACTGTCGAATTCTTCAAGTAGTTTTAAAAGTGTTTCTTTTTATTGTTTATCATTGATTCTGCATGCATAATACCTAAATAGAATATCTTCTTCCTAAATCCTATACATATTAATTTTTATTTATTTATAACGGAAAAGTTATCAAAAACACACTTTTTTCCAACATACATTAGTTCAAATGAAGAATGTGACGGCTAATGCAGTCATTCCAACCTCAAATTTAATGTGGTGTTCGATTGGCCGCTCTCAGAGCACTTTTTATGCTCGTTTGGTACAAAAAAAAAGCAATCTTTTTCAGATTTCAGATCACTTTTGCGAATCTGGACTTTTTTTTCTCAGATTTGGTTCAGATTTACCAATCCAAGTGCGTTTGAGTTTGAGTTTGACCTGGTGGAGTTTGTTTCTAATGCAAAGAAAGGCATTGCATCGGGTAAATCTATTTTTAGAAATTATTTATGTATAAATATTTAATAATCAATCGGGACGAAAATTTCGAATGTTTCAACATAAAATTTAACCAATTAACATAAAACGTGTAGAAAAGTATCAACGGCATAAAAACCACATAAAATTTCCGCTGGACAAGGGGACACATTCGAACATAACTTAAACGTAATAAGTGATGCCACATAATAATATGGTATCGTACTGAATAGTGTAAACTAGAAAAATGATTATGTGGGACACAAAACTCAAACGATGTGGCGTGGAATGAATCCTGGAACCTAAAATGGTGAAGTGAAAACAACCCATAGTCACCAAACAAGTTCCACTTCCAATTGGTGACTGGAATCTGCCAAATAAGTGTAATTCCCCACTAAGCTAATTCTAGAACCAGCCGGATTTAACTGGAAATTTATCAATTGTTGTATGTGAGCCAATCGTAGAACCAATTGGAATTAGCTAGAAATTTCTCGAAGAGATGGCAGAGCAGATATAAAAGGGCAGGTTTTAGAACAGGGCGACACAATTGATTTTTAACAGTGATTGGTTAAAGTTCGAAATCGGTTGTGAAGATAAATAAGTGCAAAGTAATAGAGTGAATTAAGTGATTGGTTTGAATCGTTTTTGGTACTTAATAAATGAATAATCCATAAAAGTGTAATAAAAGTGATTTTATAGAAAAGTTTAACATAACAGTGTTTTATCTTTTTGTATCCCAGCCCAAATGTAACATTATGAACCTCGAAATATGACTGCTATAGCAGTAATAAGCACGAACGTGATAATAAGACCTTATTCATTTGGTGGAAAGAGGCCCAATACTGAGTTAAACAAGAAGGCATTGGCGGACATAAAATTCGTAAGAACGACGATGAATTAAAATGCGAACAACAAACAGGTTTTAATGCATTTACAAAAAATAATGTAGGCTTCGTCCACGCAGTGAGCGACGGGTGGTCTTTTACTGAACGTCATCGCTTAGCGATTACTTGCGAAAATGCCATTGAATGTCGAGTGCTGTCATTGCTGTGTTAATACTTAAAATTTAATTCGATCGAGAAAACAAAGATTTGGTACACACCCTATAAATAAAGGTCAGCGTATTGTGAATTTGATCACCCCACCCATGGATTGGGCGGCTCTGGAGAGCTGAAATCAAACATTCCGCAATAATTTTCTCCTTATTGTTGTGCGTGGCTCAGCCGCTCAACAAAAATCGCTCAGGACTTACAGCGGTCCTGCCACACAATTTCACAAGTTACATTTTTTTGTTCGTCTCTTAATCGCTCCAGCCTTAAGAGTAAATCCATGGAAATTTATGCGCAGCCTTAAGAGTCCATGGAAATATATTAAGAAAACAAGTTTAACAAAAAAATTAAGGATACAGATAAAAATGAATTTAAAATCAAAAAAAAAAATTCTCCGTTTATTCACGATCCACAACATGAAAACGCGTTCCACAAACCAGTGAATAAACGATTCCTTCGAACACAACCCCAAAATCGGATATAAATTTTTAACTTTGGCAACATATACATACAAGTGCGTAAATTAAAAGTAAGTAAAGGACTATTCACATGAGAGCGAATTGCGAACTGCGAACGAGCGAATATTCGTAGTTTTTGACACTTCATTCATATGAAAACTTTTTTAGTCGCAGGTACCCGCCAATCAGTTTCATTGTTGTAGGTTAAGTTCGAACGAATTTTTCATTCGCGACTGTTTTATGTGGATTATGAATAAAGTGTGACAGTTCGCTGCAAAAATGTTCAATTCACGGGAAAATTGTTATAATTGTAACTTTAGCTATTTAAATCAACTGAGACGCAGTTTTTTGTAGATTAAATGTTAGATTAATTAAATATAATGCATTTGTAGTAAAACAAATAGCAATATTAAATTCATAAATACGGCTAAATTGATTTGTTCGCAATTCGCCTATTCGCAGTTCGCGCTCATGTGAATGCTCCTTAAGATGTCCATAAGTTAAATAAATAGTACTACCTTGTTTTTTTTGGGTTCGATTTTCTTCTCAGCTTCAGCTATTACTTTTTCACAAATCAAGCATTCAGGAGAGGTATTCTCAGACTTTTCGCCCTTAGTTTCAATCGTTGTCTCAATACCGAAATCTTCACTGGCTACAAAACATAATAGTTATAATAAATAAAATTAACGATAATAATTAAGTTTTAACTTACACAAGTCTTCAACGCTGATATCCAACCCCGAGAAATTCGATTTCTCTGGAGTACACAACTGAATATAAACGCAGATTTGTTGTGCTGTAAAATCAGTTATAAGCATGTCAACAAGTTCGTTTGAATATGTGTCCACGAAATCAACGCATTCAGTTTTTAGCTTGCTAGGCAAATGAATACACAAGTTGTCCAACACTTTTCTTATGTTACTCTAAAATTTAACATGAATATCACCTTATGTTTATCAAATACAAGACTCATTCGTACCTTTGACTTATTGTCCTTAATTATTGTTTGTGCTTGCTTTACAGCAAACAAACACAAGGGACAAGTTGGTTTGTCAGTTTGGGAATTGTGAACGTTAATGGACACATCGATGGAGTGCGGAGAGAAAACGTTGACATCAGCATCCTTTGCATTTTTGGGACACATCTCTAATTCAGGACACACTTGCCGTGGATCGAATCCTTGAATTATTAAAGCAATAACTGCATCGCCATACATTTCAATGAAATTGTGGCATTCTCCACGAAGTGCTGTTGGGAATTTATCACAAACATGTTCCACTGCTTCTTTAATCTTTGTCTAACAAAAAAAAATATATTACAAAAGTTTAATTATGAAAATAATTTACTGCTGACTTACCTCTGTAGCTGGAGTTGCGAGTGTCTCTTGTAAGAAGTGGAGGAAGTACTCACACAAAGTACAAATTTGTCCATTTTCTACCAGCAGTTGTGGGTTTTGTGCTCCCATTAGTTGGTCGATGGGAAGTTGCATGCTATCTACTTGCTCCTTGGAATAAACCGGTTGGAGATTTTGTGGAAGCTTGCTAATTTTAACGTTGATTTTAGCTGGCTCCACAAATGGAATAAGTGGAATAACATCACGACGGCCGAAGAAATTTCCACTACCCTTAGGACAAACTCCGATCAGGAAGCACGCACCATTCGCATCCAAATCCTTGACCAACGCATTATAAATTTGGTCATAGTATTGATCGACGATGCTCAGGCATTCTGTCTTAAACCCCTTTGTTTGCTTGCATACTCCTTCTAGAACCGATTTAAATTCAATTTCTGTAGTGTTTGCTACAAGGAGTTCTTGGAGATGATGCACTAACTGCTGACATAATTCACACGGGATGTCATCTTTCAATGCCACTACTCCGATATCAGACCTAGGTTGAACTTCGACTTTTTCGGGATGACTGTGATATTTAGCGGAACAAGTTCCTGACAAATGGCAAATTCCATCAGCGTTCATATTTTCACTGAGGTATTTGTACAATTCATTGAAATATGTAAGAGCAATGTTGGCGCAAGCGTCTGAAAATGACGATGCCTGTCCACATAAGGCCAAAACTGAATTCAACATTTCGTCACGATCGGTAATTTTAAACTTGGTCGATATTAATTCTGCCACACTACCGCATTCATTACAAGACAATAGTCTGCGCTTATATTGTTCCAGTTTTGGTGCTGGTGTCGATGTTGTCGGAGCTGGTGTGGTTCGTAGCTTGTACTCCTTCAACATTTTGTCAATTTTTGCATTGTTGCAAAGTCCCGCAACAGAACAAACAACCTGCAAGCAAATTATAAACACATTCAATACGTTAGATTGTAATTTGGATCAAATGGAGGATAGGTTCAGGATGACCAAACGCAGTTGAAACTACCGAAGCTGCGCAGTAGCATTTCTTGTAAGTGGATATTTTTATCCTCATTCCGATGTGGTAACCCACAATATTCCTTAAGGCAAAATAAATATTTAGCAATAGTGAAGGCATTATTTTTCGAAGTGAGTTAAAGCCGCCGCACACGTAAGACAATCGAGACACTTGACTTGACTTGATAATTTATTGAGACTTGATTCATTGGGAACGTAACAATGAATGTGAAGTTTTACTGGATGATTAGCTGTTGTCCATTCACAGCTTTAAACAGACTATATGCGATGGCCTGTTCAAACATTCTGATTCAGGTTATGCTTAAGCAGTAAGGATAATCGTGAATAAAAGCGGCGACAAGTGAACGTGTTGTGATAATACTCAACTAAGATGTCAACATGATTTCTGTTATTAGTAGTAATGAAAGCGATATCTACTGACTCGTCCTGAAAAAGCAATTGCATATGATTCACATAGATAATTATGTTCCCTTGTTTCTTCTTCTTTATAGATCATTCTACAGACTTTTTCTTGTGCTATTTGATGAAGCATAATTTGATAATTTGACTATGCGAATCTGACTCCTGCTTAGTTCTCAAAGTTATTTGTCTTTTTTTTTTTTTTTTTTTTTGTCGGCACACATTTTTGTTTGTAAGCATGGTCTGCTCTGGGGTCAAAGAAGTCACAAAAGTTTAAAGGTGTGATGGTACCTAAACAACCCAGATTATTCACAAAACGGTCTTCTTGTGACTCTGCACCATAAACAAACTAAAAATCGCTTCCAAGGAACTTTGACATGTGGTGTCAATATCAAGCCAACATTATGATTAGGTAAGCCTATTCAAGGCTTGCAAGGCAACTAATTAAGGCACTTTGTCTTCACGCCGATTTAAATGCCGATTTGATTCCTTTTATTAGTGACGACTAGAGGGAGCACATGTAGCTAGCAAGTGGCAACCCGGTGGTAATTTCTACATAGCGTTGTGTATTTCGTCGCCATTAGGTCGCAATTGAAGAAAAAATTAAGTTTGAATAAAATATTAACGTAGAGGATATTGAATTCATGTTTTAATAATAGAAACATAGACAGTCTACCATTTTAAAAGATTTTAACATGAGTTTATCCCCGAATAAATCGAATAAGAGGGGGCATAGCCCCAGGTGTTCAAAGATGATTTCATCGTCATCGAGCAATTCGTCATCCGAGAGCCTGCCTTAGAGGGGTCCCAGGTTCGAATCCCGCAAAAACCCAAATTCCAACTTAGGGTTTTTTCCACTGCGCCACTTATCGCGAGTGTCTGACCAACATCCGAGAGTATAACTGTCTTTAAAGAGCTTCTCAATTAGCCGTTTGGAATCGGCATAAAATTGTAGATCCCTTCCATTCGTTCCAAAAATGAAACTCACATAAAACGATTGCTTGAGAGAAGCTAGGCCTCGGACCTGTTGCGCCAACTAATTGTTATTATTATTATTATTACTATCGGACCTTTCTGAGAGTTGTATACAGAGGCGAACTCTTACAGGTAACATGCCTCCCATTTGGTTTGTCGTCAGCCCCCAGGCTATTTTCAGCCATAACATGTTGGACTGCGGAAATACTTCGAAGCAGGGGCACACGAGTTTTAGTTTATCTGGACGACTTTCTTTTGGTAGCCCACTATTTTTCAAAGCTTGTGGCTCAGGTTGCGGAGAACTTTTGTAAGCCCTCCAGAAAGTTCTGGGATAGTTGAATTTTGCAAACTTCGTGATCCCAAGAGGAAGATTAAATTGTCGTTACCTTCAAATCTTTCTTCGAAAGTTAAACAGACGGACGAGACAGATACTCCCAACCCTACGGAAGAAATCAATTGGTGGTTCGGAGCCTTAGACAGGGTCACACCAAACCACAAATCAGCCGTAACGGATTTCTTAGTCACAGATGCAGCAGCCTCAGGATGGGGTGCTCAGTTAAACGATCTAGCCATGTCAGGTCTGTGGTCAAAGAGACAGTTAAGATGGTATCCAAGAAGAAGGAAATGAATGCGATATACAGAGCTATAAGTGTTGTGAGAGGATCGCACATCTTGCTTCAGACAGACAACCGTACTCTGGTGTCTTACATTCGCAAGGAAGGTGGAACCAGATCGATTGACCTATTAGATCTAAGTTATCAGATCCTCCATCCGGTCGATCAGCACAACATTATCATATCTGCCTTCTAGAACCATGTGCTTTCATATTCGACAGGTGGGGAATACCCGACATAGATCTATTCGCTTCAAGTCAATTTGGCAATTAATCGAACATCCAAAAAAAAAGAAAGATATCACTAGAAAGAAGGGTCCAAGTAGATAAACAGTCTGTTTATAAGTGTAAATGGACCAGTGAGACCAGCATCGAGAACAATACTAAGTGGTTGGATACGCTCAGTGTTGCGAGAAGCTGGAATAGATGCGACACCGGGAAGTGTTCGAGCATCGATTGCATCCCTGGGTTGGCTACAGAGTCAACCGGTTTATGAGATTCTTTCTAAAGGAAACTGGACAACTGAGAGGACTTTTAGACGACACTGCTGCAAGAAGGTTGATTCGAATATATCGGTTACAGAGCACAACCTTTTTAAGAATTTTAAGCCAATATAATTGGATGAATTTATTGTATCCTTTTACATTAATCAAATCCTTTAATGAATAATCAAATATTTGTTTTTTTTTTAATACATTGACATTAAAAGAGGGAGTGTATAGTATCAGGACTAACTATTCTCAGACTTCCTATCATCATAGCATTGTGTTCAAACACCAGTATATAGCAAACACGTCTTCAAGATATGTTAAGTTTTGACTTACTCGGAGGTCTATACACACTCGTAGCGCAAATAATAAGCATTGCAACCAAAACAAAGTTAAGCGCTTTTAAAAAAGAAAACAAATCATTTTTTTGATGGTTTTCGGACTGTTGGATAGGCTCTTGGCGCTGTACCCATTACCAATAAAATTTAAGTTTATTTTTAGTTTAGGATGAAATATAAACGCCTGCAATGATTTTCTAATTTTTGCTATTGCTTATTTCGAAACATTTTAAGTGAACGTTTAATAACACTAGAACAAGCCCAGTGGTAGAAATACAACCTGGCTTATGCACACACTATTGGAAAACTAATTACAGCATTGCATCTCTGCCGAATCTTTCCAACAAAAAAAAATCAATCGAATATGTTATGGCAGTGAAAGTGGTTCCAAAAATTGCCTTTTCCTTTTTTTATATACAAGATTACGTACATTAAATTCGAATTACATACCTGTGGATTCATTTGAGAAGCTAAGGCCTCAACCAACTCTGGAATAAAATCGTCCGCAACTTTAATACATTCCTTTTGAATTGGTTTCAAGGGAATAAGACGGCAAGATCCTTCGAATACGTCTCTAAGATCGCTCTGGGTTTGATTGCTTTCAAGTTGATCGCGTGCTTGTTTTACCATATCCAAACAGATTTGGCATATGGAGTTATTATCCTCTGGTACATCCTGCTTTTCCCAAACTGTTTGTATGCAATGGCGTACAGCATTGCAATTCTTAGCATTTCTAAAAAAAACAAACAAAATTTCAATAAATATTATTATTATCTTATATTATTAAGTAATTAATTACATTAAAAATAAAATAAAAAAAAAATATATAGCACTAGCTACCAGGGCTATCGGCTAGATGTTTTTAATATTTATTAATTATTAAATATACTTGTAAATTTTTAGAGTTATTAATATCTTATATACTATTTTATCATTGGTTTCGTTAAGTGTTTTTATAAGGTCCACAAGTGGTGTGGTGAAGTTTTTAACTACGCCTCTGATCCTCTGGCATTCGAATAAATGTTTGGTGGTGAGAAAGGTGTTCCTTGACAAAGGTGGCAGATTGGGGGGTCGCTTCTCGATAGTAGATGACAGTGTGTAAGGTTTGTATGGCCCATGCGAAGTCGTAAGAAGCATTTTAGCATAATTCGTGAGCAGTTTGTAGGGTATATTGCTATTTCTGCGTCAGAGTTGATTAATGAGTAATGGTGGATGTACTCTGTCCATGTATTCCGTCTTTTATCGTTCCACAAGGATTCTATTTTTTCTTTTTTTCTTTTGGGTTTATACAGGGTCCGCCAAATAACTTTTTTTTTTTTGAAAATGCTATAAAAAAAAACTACTGAATATTTTCGCAAATTTCTTTTTTTATTTGAAAGTACAATCCTTCCGGTTATATATATAGTTGGCGCAACAGGTCTGTAGAGACCCAAGGCCTAGCTTCTCACAACCATTCGTTTTTGTGTGAGTTTCATTTTTTGGAACGAATGGAAGGGATCTACAATTTTATGCCGATTCCAAACGGCTAATTGAGAAGCTCTTAAGACAGTTATACTCTCGGATGTTTGTCAGACGTTCGCGAGAGGCGGCGCAGTGGAAAAAACCCTAAGTTGGAATTTGGGTTTTTTGCGGGATTCGAACCTGAGCCCCTCGCTTAGTAGTCCAACACACTAACCACTAAGCCACTGCGCCTGCCTTCCGGTTAATAATGGAAAATAATTTCATTCAAATGACTGCCTCGGCTGACCATGCAGTAGCCTACACGATCGGTCTCTGGCTTGTCGGCTTAACACTTATCTGTTACGGCACTCCACAAATTATAGTCCAACGGTGTCAAATCGCAGCTCCGAGGTGGCCAAACGACATCAGCTCTGCGGCTGATAATGCGATCTTCAAAAACAGGGCGCAAAACATCGAGTGTAGCCCACTTAGCGGAGCGAAAACGCATTGGATGGTCATTTGGCTTCAACTCCTGAACCAATTGGACTTTGTATGGCGTCATACCAAGGTCGTTATGCAAAATTCGTCTCAATGATGTCTCCGAAATGTTCAATTGTTGAGAACGACGGTGAATTGATGTTGATGGCGCTTCACGCACACTTTCTGCCACAGCAGCAACTTTCTCGGGTGTACGCACTGTTTTTGGCTTTTCACGCTCTGGTTTATCGATGAGGATGCCAGTTTCTTTCACGAACATACGGAGCTGACGGTGCTTCTCTTCTTGCAAATTCCGTACACAATTTTCGCACACATTCTGCAACATTACCATGATTTTCACCGTAATGTCGCAATATTTCCCAGCGTTATTCAAGCGTATATACAACCATATTCGTTCAGCGGAAGGATAAAACTAATTATCTGACATGAGCTAAGTGTTACCATTCGCGAAATAAGCACTAGTTGAAAAAAAAAAGTTAGATGGCGGACCCTTTATAAGGTTGTCTGTGGATGTTTTTTGTTAGTCGTGAAGGTGGGTTATTGTAGAGGATTCATCAAAAAGCCATTGAAGGTGTTTTGGAGCTCTGTGTGTTTGGATGGCCATTGGTTTATCCGCCCATAACGGTGAGTGCAACGCATTAAAAATTGCCGATGGTCGTCGGGGTACTTTTTTCCAATATAATACTTTTTTGGCGTCCAGTATAATGGGAGATACTGGGGATGTTACAATTTTCGGGAAGAGGAGAGCTGTGAGATAATCGAACCTTTCTTCTACTGCCATTAGACCAGCTTCGGTTAACATGGATTTTATTGGAGTCGTCCTGAATGCTTTTGAGAGCGACCCGAACGGCGGAATGATATTGAGGTTTGAAGAGTTGGAGTGAAGTTTTTGGGCATTTACCATAGATGACTAGGCCATAATTTATCTTCGGTTAAATAATGGATTTAATAATTCTAATTATAGTTTTGATGTGTGAACAAGAGTGCTTAGATGTAAGATAAATAATTATGTTTAGCATTGTAGCTAGACTTTTTTTTAAGTGCGTACAGTGGTCTTTAAAGTTATATTTAGAATCAAACATAATGCCTACAATACTTAGGGAATTTACATTACAAATATTGTTATTCTTATAGTTTAGTTTTAGATGTTTAGCACAGCTCGTTTTCTTGCAAATGCGCAATATTTTAGTTTTATCAAAATTTATTTTTGCCCCTGAGAGGGTACACCACTGGTCTATATCTTTTAGGATATTAGAAAAGGTGTAGGATGTCTTTATTAAGTCTTTGCATTTGGAAAGAATTATCAAGTCATCGGCATAAAGACAGTGCCGAATGGTGCTGTATTCTTGTAGGATTTGGCTTAATTCATTGAAAGCGACCATAAAAATGACAACCGAAAGTGGAGATCCTTGTGCGATACCATTTTTGTAGCTGTTTGAGAGTGCACATTGTTTAATTTTATTCGGAACTGTCTGTTAATTAGGAATGCCTTTATGTAATTGTAAATTTGAGGACCGATTTTCCATTGGATTAATTTGTTTAAAATTATAATTATGTACACCTATTCTGTCAAATGCTTTTTCGAAGTCTATTGAAAGAATAGTTATGTGATTTTTTGATGATAGTGCAGATGAAACAAAATCATCAATGTGGAGGAGAGAATATGTGGTGCCTTGGTTTATATTAATGAGGTTTCTTTTTTCTAAAAACCAACAGTCTTTTAGAGATGATTTTCTCGGCCTGGATTGACCATGTTTTGGCGAAGTGTTCAGCGATATCAATGGGAGAGGATAGTGCGTTTGTTTCAGATCTGATTATGTTTATAGAGCGGGGAGTATAATCGCCAGTGAGTGTTTTAATGTTGTTACACAGTTGTTTACAAGAGGCTTTGGATTTTTCCGGAGATTGGCTATTTCTTTATTCCACCAGGGAACGTTTTTTTTTGCGTGGGGGAAGGATTTGGGGAATGGCTGTGTTAGCTGCGCTTCCAATACATTTGTGTATGAGGACTGCTTCTTTATTTGTGTTTGGGGATGGAGCCCAGAATATTATGAGGTTCGCTGCTACGCGTTCAAACAGGGGCCAGTTCGCTTTATCTAGTTGAAACATTGGTAGTCGCCTTGGGTTTGAGGGCTGGATTCCTATCGTCACTGTTGTGATAAGAGAAAAGTGGTCACTACCATGCAGGCTTGGAAGGGTAGAACATGTGGCTTTGGGATATAATTGTGAGGGATAGATCAATATGAGAGAATGTGTTGTGGGTGGAGAAGTGCGTAGGTTTGCCATCATTTAAAACAGCCAAGTGGGAGTGGGTCAGGAAGTCTTCCACAGGGAGCTCCAGGAATTAAAATCACCTGTGATAAGTAGAGGGGGTTGGAAGGAGTTTACAATATTGTCTATTTCAGAAGCAGAAAAGGTTTTATCCGGAGTAATAAAGGGTTTTTCAATAAGAGCGCTACAAAAGTTTTTTTAAATAAAACAAAAACGGTTTTGGATATCAATGAAATTCTTCCAGTGAAAGTACGTTCGATGCCATAATGTATGGAACTCCATTTCTTTTGCATGGCCACCACGGGCACGCTTGCAGAAGTCCAGACGCTGAACACAATTTTCGATGGTTTTCAAGCATAAATCGGTCGATACTGTTGCAATTTCACGTTCGATATTCGTACGAAGTTCATCAATCATCGCTGGCTTGTTGGCACAGATCATAGACTTGACGTAGCCCCACAGGAAATGATCTAACGGCGTCAAATCGCACGACCAAGGCGGCCAAGCGACTGGACCAAGAAGGGACACACAACATCGACGAATCGGACAGAACGTCACGACAGACAGCTATAATTTTGAGGTAGTTAGGGACTTTGTCTACCTCTGCTATAAATTCTGACAACGACATCACATCAGAAATCAAATGAAGAGTTACACTTGCCAACCGCTGTTCCTTTGGCTTAAGAAGGCAATTGAGAAGTAAGGACTTGTCAAGAACCACTAAGGAGACTCTATATAGGACCTTCATCATCCCAGTCCTACTCTATGGCGCAGAAGCATGGACATTATCAAAGGCGGATGAAGATCTCCTTGGTCGCAAAATTCTTCGAGTGATTTTCAGTCCTGTTTGCGTTGACGGGCTTTGGAGGAGGAGATTTAACAGCGAATTCTACGAGCTGTACAGCGACATCGAGCTGGCCAGAAAACTGCGCATCAGTCGACTAAGATGGCTAGGACATGTAGTGCGAAGGGACACCAACCGGCCCGAAGAGTCTTCGACTCCAACCCGTACCGTTGCTTGTTTGACTTGTGTCAATTTCTTCAACAGTTGGTTTATGGAGTTTGTGGTTGCTTGCAAGTTCGGAGTAGGTGAATGGGAGGGGGTGGGAGGAGCTTGTTGGTAATGTTGGCACGATTTGGATGAGGTGGTCATCATTGCAGTTGGCGCACGAAATGCGGGTACATTTTTCGGGGGCGTGAAGCGGAAGGTTACAGTTGACGCATTTCCATTGCAGCGTTTTGCAGTATGGCCCAGAAGTTGGCAATTTTGGCAGCGCATAGGGTTGGGGAAATATTCAGTAACTTTGACATTGTACCATCCGATATTAACTGAGCTTGGTGGACGGAAGAGATCAAAAGTGAAGAGAACCAGTCCTGTTGTTCGATGATTCTCATCCTCCATTTTCTTAAATTTAAAGACATCCGTAATACCTTGCGATTTCATATCTTTGATGATCTCGGATTCGGGGACATTGGCGAAGTATGGTGCATATACATACAATGCCTTTTGATGCATTTAATTGAGAATTTTTAGGTTACTGAGATCGGGCATAGGTTGGAGAGCACTTTTCTGGATAGGAAGAGGTCAGCATTTTTTTTGGTTTTAACCAGAATAATAGGATCAAAAGGTGAGGCATTTCGTTTTTTGCGCTTTTTATTTTTGTAATCGGGAGGACGGTCTGGTGTCAGATTGATAAAGCGATTGCTCGAGAACACACGTGGCCCTTCGGCCATAGTAACGAAAATCTAATCACAGGATTATATGTGCACTTGATTGTTTAACTGGCGAATTGGAAAAGACAAAAGCTCGGCGTAATAAAACCGGTTTGCTCACAAGCGAAAAAAGATCAGAGAGAAACACAATTAGCAGAACGATGTTGCCGGGTCGAATATTCCGAAAGTCTCATCTTTGGTTTTAATTCTAATAAAAATTAAAAAAATAAATAAATTAATAAATCAGAACAATTAAAGGCAAGGTTTATAACATCGTAAACCTACAGGGCGAAATAAACCACCTCAACAACCACACATCAAATCAGAACAGTACCATGTTGGCAAAAACAAAATTGACCAGACCGTTGTCTCTAACACGATCGCAAACTACAAAGTGAACGCAGACAAACTACTCCCAAGATCAACGAGGACAACTCTGGCTCAACTTCGCTCGTTCTGGTGCCCAAACAATTATTGAACAATTACATGGCATGCCTTGATCCTAACACTGAAAACAAATGTCAAAACTGGAACGAAAGGACACATGATGTAAAACACCTCTTCATTTATCCGGCAAAACCAACCACAATAATACCTCTAATGTTTTGGATGCACCCAACCGAAGTGGCCCAATTCCTAGGACTAAAAATGAACGACGAACCGACGAATGACGAATGACGCTGCTTCAACACCAATAACAGAACGATTTTACCACAAATGCACAGCATACCACAGCAGCCAGGCCATTAAAGTTTTTTTCTGTTATTGAATTAAACCCAAACTAGTTTTGAGCAAGCCTTTGCAGTTTGAAATGTCATAACTTCACAGGAAACCATACAATGAAATTAAATCTCAAAAATAATAATATATATATATATATAAATCACTATCACTATACCAAAACATCTGAACACATAAAAAACCGCCTGACAAAGCGAACTGTTATCAATCAATTCCAAAGGGGCCATCATAAAAATTTGTATGTATTGTAGAATTCTCAGGGAGTAGCCCGTAGGAGATTCTGTATTAATTATTATTTAAACTCAAGCGAGGAGAAAGTATATTGGATTTTTCAAATATTTACTTATGTCCAAATCAGAATCACAGAACACTGATATTATAACACGTATAAAGTGTATATAGATAATTTGTTTGTATTTCCTTGGTCATGTCTCATTTGCTGTTCACCGGATTTGTTTTGAGTTCACGTATTATTTGCATGGCATTATCACAAGGAAGGAAAAAACAAAGAAATTACTATTATATATGTATGAAATTTTATGGACAACGCACTAACCAGTAGAAACAGTTCTACGTATATTTTGTGGAAACCAAAACAAATTCCAATGTATTTGTTCTCTGTGAATTATTATATACCATATTTATATATTTATATATATAAAATATGTAAAACAAATTTTCATAGATTTGCGAATGTAAATATGAAAAACATTTACTTCTTATCAGTTTGCTAATGCAAGAGGAAAACGAACGCTAACTTGACTCATACTGTGGATATTCATACGTAGATGTGTATAATTCCTGCTATTTTACATTTTGAGATGTATGTACCGCTGTAGTACTATAATTCTTAATTTTTATTTTCGACAAAACGATTTAAACCTAAATAAATATACGACTTACATGATGTTTTTACACCAGTGTGAAGGGCCACGGCTACATTGTTGTGTATAAGCTCCATTCGGCAAAGCTGTCGATATTACGAAAACGGATCCTAAATAAAAGATTTGTGATGTTTGTTAGAGAAAGAAAAACACAAAAAACTGATAACATTATTTGCGTCGTCCATATCGTAGCTTACCAAAAAGTAGAACGCAAAGTCCGATTTGTTGAAATTTCATTGTAACTTTCACAACCTTATACTCTGTGAAATATAGTTTTTCACTTCTAATAAAAAATATTCTTAAAACAGCACACTTACTATAATTAAAAAACGTTCAAAATGGCTGCAGAAGACAAAGAAGTGCACCAGTCAGCAGTATCAGGAGTTTTGCTTCACGTTCACAGTCCACAGTCACCCAGCGTTCAATAAATAAATATAATATAAAATGGATGTGCTCAGTTTGGCATAGCTTTTTTCAATTGGGCTCGTCCAATGATAAGAATGAGAAATTATAGCAGTGTCGGCAATGAAGTGTTTGGATTGCGTAGTAAGTCCCCGATTCGCCTTTCTTAAAACTTATATTAATCGTTTTTTTTTCTTTATTTCTATTGGACGCACCGGTTTTTTCACTTCGGTCAATGCAAAAATAATTCCAACCGCTAAACCGACAAAAATATTAAATTCTGAAAATTGGTCCATTTTTGCTTGTTTTTGTTGTAGGGCTTAAAACAAACATCCTATCTCAGCGTAAGTAAAGTACAACTACTAATGTCACCTCCTCCGAGTCACTCTGACATTATGAAAGCGTTTGTTTAAGTGATAGTTAAATATCACCGTTTTGCTTTTTTATCTCATTTTGGGGAGATATCTCGTGAATCGTGTCCTTAGGGCCCGATTCTGGGCAAAGATAATGGAATACAGAGATATATAACTTTCCAGTGGAAGCTGTTTTCCACAAAAATTCATGAAGTTTTCCAGAAAAATTCATGAAGTCACACACACTTGCTTATTTCTATCCTAGTATATGTGAGTTCAGGAATTAACTTTAATGCAAGAATTCGATATTCTCTACTTTGAATTTCACAATTTTTCACATTTTAATCAAAACCTCCACAAAAACCAAACAAATTCAATACAAAACACAGAATAATTAAACACCGCGATGCTCATAAAAGCAAGATGACTCGCGGTCGGCCTTTAGCAACATGCTTTTTTGTTGATCACACGTATTCACAGACGGGGGTTGAAAATACAAAAACAACAATGTAAACAAATGGGTTTTGGGGGGATAGACGTACGAAAGATATCCATCTCTTTTAATCATTCATCTCTGATTCTGGGTCAAATATCAAACATGGAATACAGAGACGAGACAAAGATAATGGAATACAGAGATATATAACTTTCCAGTGGAAAGGCGGCTGCCTACAAGCTGTTTTCCACAAAAATTCATGAAGTTTTCCAGAAAAATTCATGAAGTCACACACACTTGCTTATTTCTATCCTAGTATATGTGAGTTCATGAATTGGACTTTAATGCAAGAATTCGGTATTCTCTACTGTGTATTTCACAATTTCAAAAACCTCCACAAATTCAATACAAAACACAGTACAATTAAACACCGTGATGCTCATAAAAGCAAGATGATTCGCGGTCGGCCATGAGAAACATGCTTTTTTGTTGATAACATGTATTCACAGACGGGGGTTAATATTACAAAATCCAACAATGTAAATAAATGGGTTTTGGGGGATAGACGTGCGACAGATATCCATCTCTTTTTCATCATTCATCTCTGCTGTACAGGTACTAATTTGATGGTCGTTACATTTGAGGTCAAGACAAAGTTAAGTAGGATTTTCAGCACGCTATTACAACAACTACGCTCTACTTGACACTTCGAGGACTAACAGTATCTAGTTGTCTTAATTACGTGCTCAAAAAAAAAACACGCCTATTGTTTCAAAATAATTAAAAAAAAAAAAAAACAGCATAAAAAAATTATTTTTTGTCTTCCCGAAGATAAACAATTCGTGACCACTAACTGTGTTCCATACAAATTGGTATTAGTGAAAATCTGAGAAAAAATTGAGTTTTATCAAATTTTCCCCTGATCAAAAAAACAATAGGTATTTTTACTCCAAAAATTTATCTTTTGCCAAATCGTAAACGAAATTTTTTTAACCATAGGGCTCTTTTTTTTAACTCCTTATGTGTGTTCCCGAAATAGTAATTTTATGAACTAAAACTTATTCCCCACTTTGGTCAACGTTCCATCCTGCACTGGAAACAGTACGCACTTTAAAACATTATACGCACCGTTAGTGTTACGGTAACGTATCTGAAATGTAGGAATAGCGCTTACACAATAACCAACAATTTCTACTTGGGTATCGCAAAGCAAAACAAAGCAAAATAGATGAATGCGCAAAACAAACACAATGGCGGTAAACATTGTTTCACAATATTGTTATATTGGAGCCATCTCTCCTGAAATTTCTAGCTAATTCTGATTGGTGCTATAATTAGCTCACTTAACTTTCCACTTTCCAACTTTCGATAAGTTACTAGTTTATTCCGGCTGGTTCTAGAACTATCTTAGTGGAGAGTAACACTTATGTGGTATTGGTTTGTGCTTCTTCAGATTTGCCCTCAGATTTCAGATTTCGTATGTCTAATCGAACATAAAAACGCTCTTCCTTTTTTTTTTGTGTTGATATTCGTGCGACTTGAATATGAGTAGTCTTCGACACTTTTCTATCCGCTTTCCATTCACTGGTTAAATTTTATATCAAAACATTCGAAATTTCCGTCCCAATTGATTTCAAAATATTTGCACACAAATTATTTACGAAAATAGATTAACCCGATGCTGTAGAAAAAATTCACGCAAATGTAAATAACTCCACCAGTTGTCAAACTCAAATGCGCTTGTATTGGTAAATCTGAAGCAAATCTGAGAAAATATCTAGATTCACAAAAGTGCCCTGAAATCTGAAAAAGATTGTTTTTTTTTTGTACCAAACGAACAAAAAAATTGCTCTGAGGGCAAAAAAAGTGCTCCGAGAGCGCCCAATCGAATACCACATTATTTGACAGTTTCGTGTCTCCATTTGGAAGTGGAACTGTTTGGTGACTAATGGGTTGTTTACACTTCACCATTTTAGGTTTCATGCTACATTCCACACCATACTATTATAAGAACCATATCGTGGGAAAGACGCTTGTTGAACCTGAAAACAACTTGGTTCCAATTCGTGTCCTCAATGTGGAATGCAAAAGCGTGAAACTGAAGCAATGGGAAGTGATAGGAAAGTGCGTACCGATTACTGCGGTTACAATGCTGTCCAAAGAAAGTCTTGCGAAACCTGTTAGAACCTTCGGAAATATCGGAAATGAAAAAGAATATACTCGGAGTCTGTGACCCGGATGAGGAGCAGCGGACCGTGGCAGGGAGTCTCATCAACGAGTTCGCAGTTATATTTGCTCAAAAGAGCAGCGAGTATTGCCGAACACATCTCGTACAACACTGAATCGACAACGGAAATGCGAGACCACTTCGTCAGCCTCCCAGACGACTACCTACTGGGTAAGCAGACGAAGGTTGCAAAAATGGTGTCAACGATGGAAAAGGAGGGACTGATTGAAAGCTCAAAAAGTCCGTGGGCCTCGCCGGTCGTCCTGGTCTAGAAGAAAGATGGAAGTACGAGATTCTACGTGGACTAATGCTACGAAGTGCGCAATAAAAACTGAACCCGAAGAAGTTTTCTCTATTTAGACCAGAAGTGAAGTATCTCGGCACATCATCTCTTCCCAAGGAGTCAACACTGATCGGGTGAAGGTCGACGCAGTGAAAAACTGGCTAGTTCCCAAAGACAAACATCAACTGAGAACCTTCCTGTGGCTTGCGACCTATTACAGACGGTTTGTAAAGGACTTTACCGGGATCGCAAAGAGTTTGCATCAACTAACAGAAAAGGCAAACAATTCAAGTGGTCAGGTGAGTGTGAAAACAGCTTCAAAGAACTTAAAGAACAGCTCATTGACAGTTACAGACAGTTACAGAACCGCCATTAAACGATTAGAGTGTCTCCAGAAGAATTTTAAACGGGATCCATCGCTTAAAGAAAAAATGCAAGCTGAAATCGACAATCTATTGGTTAAAGGTTATGCAAGAAATGACGGCGGAAGAAATAAAGTCTGATATTTACCAATCTTTGTCACAGTGAACCCCAAAAAGCCCAATCGAATCCACCTCGTTTGGGACGCTGCAGCCAAATTCAATGGCATTTCGCTGAACGATTTTATGCTGTGTGGACCGGATCTCCTAACGTCGCTCGTAGAAGTCTTGTTAGCGTTCAGAGTGTGTCAGGTGGCTATTTTCGGTGACACCAAATAATAATAGCTTGGACAGCGAAGAAGACTCCCTGCGCTTGGCAAACGAAATGAAACGAATACACGCATCCACTAGATTTAATTTGCGTTACTGGGCTTCCAATTCTTCTTGCGTTCTTGATCAACTAACAAATGATGGCTCGGCCTTACAACCACACAAGAAACTGTGATCTCCTGAATAGGTTTTGGGAATGTATTGGGACCCTAATAGCGATGTCTTCAAATATGTTTTCAGATTCGCAAGATTAAAGCATGATATGTTGGACGATCGAGTCCGGCCAACGAAACGAGAAACCCTTCAGGTTCTTATGTCAATATTTGATCCTCTCGGTTTCATTGCTTGCTTTACAATCGGTTTGAAAATACTTCTCCAAGAAGTCTGGCGCTGCGACATCGATTCGGATGATGAACTCTCCGATAATCTTTTCTCAAAATTGCTACAATGGAAACCTGCGATACCGCTGATAAAATCAATAGAATATGGACTTCTGAAAAATTCAGAGCAAGTCGAAATTCATTCATTTATTTCAATTCCGAGGCTTGAACTGCAGGCTGCGGTATTGTGCATGAGACTGTCGATCAATGTGCAGGTGGACAGATTCAAAAACAGTTCTGAAGTGGCTGCGTATGGATCCAAGAAGTTTCAACAATTTTTTATGTTTCTGGTCGGCGAAAGTCCCTTCACAACTAGACTTCGAGTCATGGTTCACCGGACCAAATTTCTTGACTGCTGGCGTGAGTGAATGGCCTTCATGTGACGATCTTGTACCCGTCGATGAAATAGAAATAAGGCAGGCCCTGCTTCAAATGCAAGGAACCAAAAATTACTTTTATTACATTTTTATGGATTATTTACTTATTGAGTACCAGAACAATATTATTTAAACAATTCTTCAACGATTCAAGCCAATCGCTTATTTCACTCTATTACTTCGCACTTATTAATCTTCACAACCGATTGCTATCTCGAACTCTAACCAATCACTGTTAAAAATCAACTGTCCTGCCCTTTTATATCTGCTCTGCCATCTCTTCGAGAACTTTCTAGATAATTCCAATTGGTTCTACAATTGGTTCACATACTTTTCCCCTTTTCAGCAATTGATAAATTCCCAGTTTAGTGGGGAATTGACAGATTCAAATCTCCAATTGGAAGTGGAACTTGTTTGGTGACTAATGGGGGTTGTTTTTCATTTCACCATTTTAGGTTCCACGATTCATTCCACGCCACAATACATTACTTCTCTGAATGGAGACGTCTATACCGTGCATTAGCTACGCTCCTATAATTGTGCATCAAAAAATCGTCACGTTTTCCCAGTGTTTTTCCGCAACGAGAACCGCCACCACGTCACACACTTAACGACAATTAATAAGATCAAAGGCGTGTTCTATATTCCGCAGCTGCGTGTGCTATATAAGACAGTACGTAAAATGTGTCAACCAGAGACAATACTGAGACCCCCAACTCCGGCCGATTTTCCGTTACTTGCCTACAAGCTATATTACCATGGGCTTGCAACGTTTTTGTGCGCTAGTATTGATACATAGAAATTCGTATTGACAAATGTCACGAAACTTCAAAAATTCCGTATCACCAACACACGCTCAAAAAAAGAGCACATCTTCCGCTGCTTCCAAACTGGCTTCCGGTGTGGGCAAAGTTCGTAGAATATTATCCGTTAAATTTGAAAATAATTGTTTCGACTAAATTTTGTGTGGAAAGTGATTTATTTTAAGAATAATTGTATATTTTGTTGACAATATAAACAATTCTGAAAAATAATAAACAAATTAAAACATTTTTAGCGAACAGTTGTAAGGCATTTAACATAAATCGAGTAGAATATGCTTATCACATACGTCGCTTAGTATACTTCTAGAGTTTAGTTATAATCTATAAATATCAAGATTAATATCGATGCTGTTATTAAGTATAAATTAAGAGTTCCTCCGTTAGTCTAAATATAATTTAAAATATAGTATACGAATGTGCATTTGTTTTATTTGTACGTGTCTCGTGTTTCAAAGCCTACATTTATATTATTTATTTATTTTGGTATTATAATGGAACAATAATGGTGAATGAGTACTTTGGTTGAATAGAAATGCAGAATGTTATGAAAAAACTAATATAAAATTGATGAAAATGTACTGAGATAATATACTTATTCACCAAATTTGAGTTGAACTTCTCTTTAAAAAAGCTGCACTTCGGAACACTGTTGAAATCTGACACTGGCACTGACAACTTGTCTAGCTTATCCGAACTGGATTGTCACGAAATTCGCTGCCAGGTACCGATTGCCTGTACAACTTGAGCGATAACGAAATAAGCGAACTATCATCCGGAGTCAAGTTTTAGCAAAAGCTCGAGATCTTGAATCTGTCGCGCAACCAGCTGACAGCTCTACCTTCATCTATCTTCAAGCTGATGAACCTACGCCGTCTGTATTTGATAGACAACAAACTGGATTTCGAAGGAATGCCATCCCTGATACGTGAGTTTCACCCGACTTCTCCTATGCTCAAAAGAAAAGGGCTACTTCACCGTCGCCGAAGAGACGATTTAGCCGACGACGACATCATGATACTGGACAACGGCGAACAAGTATTACTCTGGCTCGGCTCCAGATGCAGTGAAGTCGAAATCAAATCGGCCTACAAATCCGCACAAGTAAGTCACACAGCCGACGACAGAAACTCTTTCAGCTTACACAAATATGCATTTATTAACATTAATTCCAGGTATTCAACACAACATCTATCAAACAACCAGAAAGTGCGCGCAAACTCGAGTCGAAGCGCTTCACAAAATATGTTTCCATGGCTGGAGTGCACACAAGGCTCCACCTGAATAGAGTGTAGATTCGTTTCTTACATATTTATAACACGTACTGATAGTTTTGCATGTAACTTATTTTATATTCAATACATATAATAAAATGTTTTACAACAACAACAAACCACGATTACTGGTGTTGGCCCAATCGAAGACTTTGTAAATAGTTGTGACGCCCTCCTTTGCCATTGGTGCTACATCACCTCCAGTCATGATGGCGTAATCCATTCCAATCCAATCCAGTAAGACCGAAACGAAAGGTTTCACCAACAAGAGTTGGATTTCCAATACGAGCCTCAATGTACAACACCAGTTGCTCCCTTGGCAGACCAGCAGCAGTCAAAACTTTGTCCCAACGAGTGAGTATTGCTTCGAATCCAGTACCAATGACTGTGCCAGCAGTCTTGATGCTGATGATGATAGTGATGCAATTTTCTTGTGCCTTTAGACGAATCTGTTCTATGTTGATGTCACGATTCTCCCTGTCAATCTTGGCTTTGGTTCTCATCTCGTGCTCGAGTAGTTTAAGACGGTTTTTCTCCTTCATTTCCACAGGTGTTCGATAGTTTGCCGTCGCATTGCCTCCTGGCGTGCGACACTTTCCTCTTGCCTAATAAGTGTAATTGTTTAAGGAATCAATTCACACAACTTTTACTATATGCTTACTTTTTGAAATTGTCCTCCTGGATACGTTGCTGCTGCGACAATTGATCTTCTTGGTGGTGCCTTGCCAATTGGTCTTGATATCGGGCACGATGCTGCTGTCCATGGTCTCTTCCTAGAAGTGGATACAAATGGTTAGCAATTTATCGTCAGGTTCATTTTAATTAAAATCAACTTACAATCAGGGTCTTCCTACGCTCTTCGTTATCGATACGCTTTTGTTCCACTTTCACCTGTTCAATATGTATTACGTATACTTTGGTGATACACTGTTGTTGGCGTGTGTTCTCCTGCAGCTTGGACAAATCAAGGGCTTCTCTAGCATGACCTGCGCGATAAAAAAACAAATGAAGGGTCATGGGTTCAATCGTTATTTAAGCGATTGCATAATCAATGATCTAGCACTTTTTTTTGTTTTGCTTTTTTTTTGAAGCTCACACGGATTCTAAATTGACATAACACCGATAGGAAAACAAAATGGCGAATTTGGAAAAAAAAACTGAGGGGGCCAGCGGCAAGAGGACTACGAGTTGTGGGTCTCAGTATTGTCTCTGGTGTCAACAATGCAAAAACTACTATGCGACACCAATGTACCTCAAAGGGCTTCCTTACCTGCAGCAAGGTTAGCCGTTTGTCGGCATCGACTTCTTTGGTCCTTAGTTGGACGAAGGCGCGAAAAAAGATGGGGTGTAATATTCATTGGCCTCACTGTACGCGCCGTACACATTGAAGTGGCACACAGCTTGGACTCAAGTTCGTGCATTATGGCAATACAAAATTTTACATCGCGCCGAGGAATGCCCAGAGAGATATACCGACAATGGCACCAATTTTAGGGCAACGGAAAGGATATTGCACGATGTTCAAACATCAATTATTCAACTGTCACTTCGAAATTCTATAACCTGAAATGGAAATTCAATCCACCGGCAGCGGCAAGCCACTTGCTATTGGGCTCATCGAGTGGGTATAAACCTCTTTGCGACTGTAATATCGATCTCGACAACGCTGGCGTCAAACTCGGTTATTTGCTGATCAATTCTGGCACAGATGGGGCAAAGAATACAAACCTGTTCTTGCACGAAGAGGTAAGTGGTTCGTTAAACAGCCTCCACTAGCCGCAGGGGACATAGTAGTAGTTGTGGACGAAAATTTACCACGAAACAGTTAGCCCAAGGGTATCATCGAGAGCACAGTGATAGCGAATGATGGTCGAGAGCGACTGTGGGAGCGCAGACGAGAATGCTGGAGCGACCAGCATCCAAGTTCGCTGTCCTAGACGTCGGTAAAGTTGAGAGTTGTAAGCTCGCTCTACCGTAGATTCCTTACGAGGGGGAGAATGTTACCACCATAATAATTTTGAATTTTGCCTTAAATTATTTGTGAATTAACTTTGAACATAATATAAGAATCAAAATTGTATAATCACCCTGTACTAGTACGTGTTGTTAGCAAGCCACGTTATAACATTATCTATGCATAAAAGTAAGTTTAAATTCATCTAATATGTACCTATGCAAAAAGCATTCGTTTTGAACAATTCGCTGGATTAGCCAGTCGAAAGAAACTGCAGGCGTGTTAACAACACAAATTATTTTAAAGCGTACCAAATACCATGAATTGAAGTAAAATAAAATACGGTCGCGATTGAAAATTGTGTTTTGTATTTTGTCAAGATTTCGACACCAACAATATCTTTGCGGTGAGATCTGAAAACACAACATATTGAAACCTGCAGTGGCTTAGTGGCTTAGTGGTTAGTGTGTTGGACTACTAAGCGAGGGGTCCCAGGTACGAATCCCGCAAAAACCCAAATTCCAACTTAGGGTATTTTTCCACTGCGCCACCTCTCGCGAACGTCTGACAAACATCCGAGAGTATAACTGTCTTGAAAGAGCTTCTCAATTAGCCGTTTGGAATCGCCATAAAATTGTATATCCCTTCCTTTCGTTCCAAAAATGAAACTCACACAAAACGAATTGTTGTGAGAAGCTAGATATGCCTTGGGTCCCTCGGACCTGTTGCGCCAACTATTTTTTTTTATTTTTAAAGTTTTTCTAAAATGAGAACTCCAAATTCTAGATGGTAAGATTAAAATAATACAAATAATTCACCGTTTGCTATGTTAACGTATATATAAATAGAAAAACAAAGTGGAATTATGATGGATTTTGCACTACCTACCTTAATGGTATTTGCCGAATTTGAGCAAAAGTTTTCGAGAGCCTTAAAATGCAGATTTCTAAGACCAACCTACCTACCTAGTTAATAATTAAAAAAAGTGTGTTCAATAGATAAAATTGCTGACGATACATTTTCCTTGATCATACTGTACATGCCTCATGGGAATCAAATCATTAAACCCTATTCCCTTTATTATAAGTTGAAATGTTGAATAGTCAATTCAATGTTCACAGCGCAGTACTCCGCTGTCATGACAAAAAAATTGCTTTTGTCAGCCAGGAAAGAGGGTACCTTGCCGAATATAATAGCCAGCAACAAATTCCTTAACTCCGAGAAATCCCTACTCATTTCCCCCAACTCGAACAAAAGAATGTAAAATAATAACCTACATATCAGGTTAACTTTAATATCGGAGGCGTGCCCTTACCACATACAAAAAAGTGTTCTTTTGCTGCCATTGCGCCGTATTGCTCTTTTGGGCAAACAAAGATTTGCACGTGCATACGTAAGTATTGTTATAAAAATAAAAATACGTTGGCTATATTATAACACGTATGGGAATATGGGAATATTTAGGATAATTATCAAGAAGGTTGGAGGTCTTTTTTCATATCAAAGCATAAGTGGCTATACGCTATAGTTGAGAGCTCAATAAACGAGTAGGTATGTATGAAGCACCAAATGAATGGGTAGCAAAAATGAGTTTTAATATTAGATAGAACTAGTTATTGTCACTTTGAAAACAAAATATTAGTACGATTACGTACGAGCGAAATTGCGGTACACATTCTGTGGTGGAATGTACAGTGCCGCTCACTTGAATAGAGCCCCACCGTTATCCATAATGAAACTGAAAATAATTCGAATATGCAACCGTACAATATGTTTATATTTAGTTTAACTGTTTAAGCACTATCTCTGTGAGCGAGTTCATACATCGGAAATATCTCGTTAACTAGTTTTTTTTATGTTGTTTAAAATTATACTGGGGAAAACATAGTTTTATTTTGGTTCACTTGAATACCACCGCTTAGCCCATACCGCAAACAGTAACGTCTTAGTTTCTGCCGTTCAAACATGCCATGGAGTAAGGAATGGAATGGAATCCATAACTTTATTTTACCAGCCTATGGCACAGTAACTTTCAAATAACATAAGTTTGGTTTTCATCATTTCATAATAAATACTAAAAAAGTGTACGGAAACTTTGGATGTTCACGTATTACTATAATGATGTTTTCCGAGTTATCTAATAATTTTTTCGTTTTGCCAAAAGCCGTCTAAATAGGTTTAGTGCTAAAGACAAATGCTTTTGCTGTGGCTATTAGGTATATATGCTGAATCCTTAGTAAGTTGTTGGGAACCTAAGTTGTTGAATGACAATATCATGCAGGTATTAAGAAGTGCAGCTTATGAATTCAGATTGTTGCTCCCCATAAATTGCTACGATAGTTAGTTGGCGGTGATTTTTTAACTCAACATAAAAACCGATATTGTTGGTTTGAAAAAACTCAGTACCTAGCAGCATACATTGGCAAGTGAAGTAAAAGTTCATACATCTCTGTTCGATGCCGGCCGTTCTCGTGCATGCATTTAGTTTGAAATAATCAGAAAATACATACATGATGTGTACATATTTGCAAAAACAGGTCAAGTCCATTCGTTTGTGTCGGTTTTAGTTTTGCTTTGAATGTAGAGGACTTCATACCATATGCCCACAGCTAAATTAACGAGCTTTTTTAGAATAGTTTTAGCTTGGATATTTATTGGACTTTTGTGAAGATGTCATTCGTATAATTGGTTCTTCTGCGGTAGTACCTCATGCACTCTTCCCAATTTAAGTCATGTCCTCCATGTTCAGTGGATTCCACTTTCCGCACATAACTGCGAAACTTTTCGAAATCGCCTGTTATTCGATAAAACATATCTACATACAAATAGATACGCGGAGTTAGGTTAGGTTAGGTTTGTGGGCTGGCGGGAACTTTTCCGTGCCACACTCAGGTCAAAATTGACCCATTGTGATACCCTTCGGGGGAGAGAGATTGTCCCTTACCCGTAGTAACCTATTCAGTGCGTTGTGTCATTGCATTCAAACCATTTTGAGGATTTGATGAAGTTCATGATTTTGTCCGTTGGCGTGCTAGATAGCTCGTTCAAGTCGTGGAAGAAGAATTTTCCAAGGAACTTGTGCCTGGAGTGCTGGAGACCTGGACAGTGACATAGGAAGTGGGTTGTATCCTCTATGACTCCCTCGTCACCACAGCCTCTGCAAAGCTCCTCTTCGGTCAGTCGCATTTTCCTCATGTGGTATCGCAGGGTGTTGTGTCCCGTCAGGATACCCACAAGCAAAGAAAGACATTTCCGGTTGTGCCGCATTATTCTCTCTGTTCTGGTTTTGCAGAAAGATGGCCATAGTTTCCTTGTGCTAGCGCACGTATCCATAGATATCCATCTGGCGTTCGCCGCATCTGTGGCCTTTTTCCCTGCTTCAAGCTTAAGTGTGCAGAGCGGGATATACACAGAGGGGTATAGTTGTTCTGGTGCTTTAGCCGAGCCTAGTCGTGCTAGTTCATCCGCTTTCTCATTGCCTTGGATGCCTTCATGTCCAGGGACCCAGCACAGCAATACCTTGTGCTGTGTTCCAAGAACCTTGAGCTCTTCGCGACAGCTCTTCACAAGCTTCGATTTTATGACTGGGGCAGTTAAGGCTTTTATGGCTGCCTGGCTGTCGATAAAGAAGGTGATACCCTCCAGAGGTATTGCCTTTATCGCAGACTCACGGGCAGCTCTTGTCACTGCCATGACTTCCGCTTGGAAAACACTGCAATGGTCTGGGAGGCGTAAAGATGTTGAGATACCCAGTGGTTCAGAGTAGATGCCTGACCCCACCCTGTCGTCCATTTTTGATCCGTCTGTATACACGGGTACGGATTGCGGGTTAGGTGTAAATCCATCTCTCCATACTTCCCTACTGGGGTAGGCGCTCGAGAAGGGTCGGGAAAAGTCTAAATGTGGCGTGATGTAGTCCGTAGTACGTACATTGCCAAAGTACTTCTTTAGGATCGTTGAGTGACCCTCTTCATCGTTTTTCCAGTCTATTGACTGGCTAATTCTCATGGCACTCGTTGCTGCCATAGATTGTACAAAGATATCTAGCGGAAGGAGATTGAGGATAGCCTCGAGTCCTGCGGTTGGAGTTGACCTCATCGCGCTAGTGACTCCGATGCAAGCTAGTCTTTGCACTTTTGTCATGGCCTTTAGGTACGTAGCCTTTTTTGTTGCTGGCCACCATACAAGACTGCCATATGTCAATATAGGTCTTACAATAGCTGTGTACAACCAGAGTTTAATCTTGGGGGATGGCCCCCATGTTTTCCCAAAGATTTTGCTACAGGTGTAGAATGCTATTGTGGCTTTCTTGATTCTTTCGTCTGTGTTCATTTTCCAATTTAGTTTCTTGTCTAGTATTAGTCCCAGGTATTTAGCGTTGTCAGAGATTCTGAGGGATGTGCCGCCAACAGAAGGCATGACAAACTGCGGAATTTTCCTTTTATTAGTGAACAATACTAATTCAGTCTTCTGGGGATTGACTGATAGACCACATTTCCTGGTCCAGGAGTCAATGATGGATAGGGCTCCATTTAATTGCTCGGCCAGTGTTGGCAGAAATTTGCCAGTTGCCATCAGCACAACGTCGTCAGCGTACGCAGTTACTCTTATGCCAGTAATTCTAAGTTGCATAAGTACCTCATTTAAGACAATAACCCAAAGTAGTGGGGAGATAACCCCTCCTTGAGGAGTTCCTCTTGAAGCGTAGGCTTCATGTCTGGAGCCCCCAAGTTCAACTACTAGGTGTCTAGCCTTAAGTACGTTCACAGTCCAGTTGACGACAGTGGTGTTAATATTGAGTTTATGTAGAGATCTGCTTATGGCGTCCGTTTTGACATTATTGAAGGCTCCCTCAATGTCTAGGAATGCCGCTAAGGTGTACTCTTTTATTCTTAATGATTTTTCTATAACTCTTACAACACAGTGCAGCGCAGTCTCTACGCTTTTTCCTTTGGTGTAAGCGTGTTGGGCCTGAGATAGATCATTCGGGCGTAAATTGCTACGAATGTGTATATCTATCAATCTTTCTAAGGTCTTAAGTATGAAGGAGGTGAGGCTTATTGGCCTAAAGTCTTTGGCGTTAACATGGCTGGCTTTGCCTGCCTTAGGTATAAAGATTACTTTCACCTCCCTCCATGTTAACGGTATGTATCCTTGAGACAGACTGCCAATGTACAATTCCTTTAGTACCGGAATGATGGTGTTGACAGTTTTCTGCAACATGAGAGGAAAAATTCCATCGGGTCCTGGGGACTTGAATGGAGAGAAAGAACGGATAGCCCATTCTATTCTATCTTCCGTAATCAAATCCGCAGGTGGATTCATTTGTATTGTACTTCGGGTGTATGCACTGTCATATGGCTGACTGGTACAGCCAGGGAAGTGCGTGTTCAACAATAACTTTAGGGATTCTGAACAAGATTCAGTCCAGTTACCGTCGGAGTCCTTGAGAGATCCCAGAGTTGTAGGTTCTCTGGTTAGGATTTTCCTAAGTCTCGCGGTTTCCGTTGTGCCTTGTAACTCATCGCAGAACTTTTGCCACGATTGGCGCTTAGACTTCTGGATTTCGTTTTTGAAACTTCTTTGGCTGGCCTTGTATTTTTCCCAGTCATCGACCGATTTAGTTCGATTTGCTGTATTTAAGAGTCTCCTAGTGCTCTTTCTGATAGCCGCAAGTTTCTTGTTCCACCATGGGGGTGATAAACGGGTTCTACGTTTTGCCACCGGACAGACTTTCTCAAAAACATCGTTGAAAACACTAACGATTCTTTCGGCTTTCGTGTCAATGTCCTCCGGGCAGTTAATGCTACCTTCTTGCAAGAGGGTTTTCCTTTTCTCTACTTCATTGCTGAAGAGATTCCAGTCCGCCTTTTTGGGGTTCCTATATGGCTGGGACGGTTCCACTTCCTTACCGACAACAAATTCGATCAGCTTATGATCCGAGTAAGAGTCATCTGTCAGTACGCGCCATTTTGTCACATTTAGAGTATCGGAGTTGTTGCAGAGTGTTATGTCTAAAACCTCCTGTCTGTTCCTAACTACAAATGTTGGTTCTATACCCCTATTGGCTACCAAAAGGTTGTTTTCTACAATGAATTCAAAGAGTGACTCACCTCGAGTGTTGATGTCGCCACTGCCCCATTGTACATGATGCGCATTGGCATCGCATCCCAACAGCAGGTCCCATCCTTCTTGTTCCGCTTTATGGACCAATGTGTGGGTTAGGGGAGCAGGTGGTCCTTCTGATTCATACGGCATGTAAACGGATGATAAGATCAGCGGGGGAAGCCCCCTTCGTTCAAGCCGTACCACGGTCTGGTCTAAGTTGCTGTAGGTAGATAGAAGCAATAAGTAAATATTTTTCCTAGCTACAATACAAGTTCTGTTCTTACTGTCCGCATTTTGCGGTTCAATGTGGTAGGTTGCTAAATCCTTGTGACTTAGCCCACATATTTTGCCACGGGATATCCATGGCTCTTGAACCAAGGCGATGTCTATGTTTCTTTCACCTAGGACATAAACGAGGTTAGAGCTAGCTGCTATACTATGGTGTAGGTTTATTTGAACTATTTTCATAATTGTCTTACCTTGTTTACCACCTCCCTCGCTTTTTCCGTTCTTTCCATAAAGGGTCGAACCTTACACCGGGTAATTCCAGTGCGGACTTTATTATTAAATTTCCTCAGCAATGGCATGGATTTGTGGTTCAGCAAGACCACAATCTCAGTGCCAGCTTCGGAATGTTCTCCTACCTCAAGCACTTCCCAGTTCTCACTACAGAGTTCCGGGTTTAGGTGTCGGAGATTTCTCTCTATCCTCTCTCTGGGAATATGAGGGCCGGGCATCGAAATGATCCCTTTTGGTCTGGTGAACTCAAGCAGGTCCTTCTTAACGACGAGTCGCAAGTCGGCATTTGCCCACGGAGCCTGTGTGTTCGACACGAATTCCTTCAGCCAGTTTAGCGTGAACTCATCATCACATGACAGGAGTTTGAAACCTTTGAAGGTCGTGAGCTGCTCAAAGTGGGGGGATTTTTCCTCTTTGTTAACGATGGAGTCGTTAACACCATCCAGAATGCGCATCTCAATGAGTCTCCATTGGTCCCTGTCTAGTTTCCGATCTGGCTTATTAAGGTCTATGACCGCCGCCTGGAGATTGGTCTTGACAGACACAGCCAGCCTGGCTTTTTTGCTAGCAGTTCTCGTGGGCGGCGATATTGTATCATCCTGCCTGCCTCTCTTTGAGCTTACCGCCAACGGTGCAGGCATTATTTTGTCGTCCTCGTTTGTGTTGGTTGTCGGTCGCTTAAGTCTGTCCGAGACTGAGGTGGATGGCATAAGGCTTTCCCTCCTCGATCCGAACATTCTACCAGCGGTTCGCCTTGTCATCCCTATGGAGTGTCCCCTAGAGTTCCCTCCCGTTCTGGGGTACATCCCAACCGAACCGGGGTTGGGTTTATCACCCTTCCCCCGAGCAGTTGGGAGCAACCTGGTTCCAGTCGCTGCTGAGGTGGATGGCAAGAGGCTTTCCGTCCCCGAAGCGATCAGTTCCATGTCGGTACCCTTGGTCAGTCGGTCGCGTTGGTCTTGGACATTTTTGGAGCAGCTTGCGACCGGCTCTGATTCAGGAGAATTGGGGTCAGTTGCTGGCCGAAGTCTCTCATCAACTGAGGTGGGGAGCGAACGGCTTCCCACCTTTGTCGTAAGAGATCTTCTTTCCATTTGTCCACGTTTGTCGGTGTTTTCCCTAGTGGACCTTGCGAACTTGAGCGTGTTCTTGGCTCTATCCAGAGCCAACCTTTCCTTGTCCGTGAAGGACTTCGGATCACGCTTATTCATTCGCCGAATTAGCCGCATGGCATTGCGTCTTCTGTTGCGTACCGGTGTCGTCCTAGTGTCATCCCTAGTTTTGTCTAACGCCGGGGCGGGAGGGGTTAAGCCCTGAGTTCCCTTACCAGTGCTGACTACTGTCGCAAAACTATCCACTGTGGAGTTCCCCACATCAGTCGGACTACTTTCGCCTGGCGTTGCAGATCCCTGCAGCTTTCCCTCGAGAGAGTAGCAGAGGCTTGTCTCCTTCGGGTCGGCTACAGTCGTCTTACAACTGCTTTCCCGAGATCTATCCTCACTCGGCTGCGGGACGGCCCCGGCAGTCGTTGAGGAGGGTAAAACTGTGGTCGGCTTCAGCATCGCCGATGATGTTCTTTGAAGCTCCGGGCTACCCGATCTGATCGCCATGGATCCCGACTGGCAAAGGCTTGTCGCAGATTTAGGCGGTCCCATCAAAGTGCCCCCACATGAGTCATCCCAGGGGGCCGAACCCCGGAGGTAAGCTCTTGCGTTATGGAGTCTTTTCCTGTCATTTTCAGACAGCTCCTCCCACTTCTTCGTTCCCAGTCTCTTGATTGTCAGTTTGCAGTTTTTAGACCGCTTTGAGCTGGTTGAGTAGTGGGAGAGGGATGAGCTGGCGATGGAGCAGGTGTCGCTCGATTCTAGAAGAAGTTTTTCCAGACTAGCATCAATTACTCCAACGCTTTCCCCGTCCGATATGGGAGGGAAACCCTCTTCCATACCTTCTCCCATTTCCCGATCGGTTGTTTTTGAGCTAGAAGTGCCCGATTCGTTCACACTTTTCGCTTGTTTAGAGTTTTTATTTTTATTAGAAGAGTTCATATAGGTCCCACGAGTAAGGGGGAAGAAGATGTCCGCTTGCACTCACCCCCTGTATGCAAGTAAGAGGAATTAAATTAAAACTGGAGGTCCCCAGGTATCCAGAGTTTGCGCTATCGACTGAGCACCCCCTCAGCCACGCAGGCCTCGTCGCGTCGTAACTTGCCTTGGGATCTCCTGAACGAAGAGAAAAAAACTCTCCTTTCGACGAGCTGCTACATGGGAAAACATCTGTCTGAAACGCAGAACAGATGTAGTTTTCTCTCTCAGCAAGTCGTAGGCGAGCCTTCTAGGAGATAATGTTGGTTGGTCCGCGATAGGGTTTTCACGGAGAAAATGCCGCTATGACCCTAAAACCTCGGATGGCGAGCGTATCGTACCGAGGTCCCCCTATCCGCCACCTGGGGTCGCGCCTGGTAGGGAACCACCCCGCGGAGTTAGTCAACTATCTATTTGCATAACATTTAAAAATCTATCAAAGCCCAAATATGTATATGTTTATTTAAATAAAAACCGTATTTTATATCTTACTATTTTGTGTGGTTTTTAATACTATGTTTTAAGTTGGGCCAGTACTGTATAATATACCAAAAGCATTTTTAACAAAGGCACATTACATTTATTATAAAAAAAAATCAAGGATACTTCCGAAGTGTGCACAGACTGTGCATTCAAGCTGTGCAAATGACTTCCTTGTTTATATTCTTGAAACGTACCCCCAGCAAAGGTAATTATATTATCTGATGTTACTTCTTCAATTGATCTACATTTTACGAAATTTATGAAGGGTTGAAATTCTCTTCTGTGAAAGTATTTTCATTCAGAAATATTATTTATAGTACAAACATGCAGAAAAAAAGTATGGTTAATAACTTTTTAAGTTTTAATACATAGGGACAGTGCGATACGAAATCTGCTAGAAGCTATAAGTATTTACAAAGTGAAAGTAATTTCCATATTGTTAGGAATTTTGTTGCCTCAAAAATAATATTTCGCCAAAGTACATACATAAAACATACTGTTTCCATGCGATGTCATGTGAAAAATCACTGAGTAGGGATTATAAGTATACAAAGGATACTTTTTTTGTTGTAGTCCTCACAAACACAGAGATTTCTCCGCTCACTTGCATTCCTCTGTAAGGTTGATGAATGACCTGATGTTTTCAATATATGTATAGATATATATCAAATTACAGCTTCATGGGAAGCTTTTTATTTAATTTTGACATCTTATACAATGTGTGATCACAAAACCCGTATGAGAAAAATCAAAAGAGAAGGAAATAATAAAATGCAGCATGGTGGCATTATGTCTTCCATCAGTATTCTTGGAAATAAGATGTTAACAGCATCTTTTGTGAAATAAATAATATTGTGTGCATATTGGAAAGTCAGGAAGGGACAACTTCTTTCATCGTCACACTTGTACTGGGACAGATCGCACGAAGCCTGATGGATTTTGAGATACGTGAGACTTTTTTTTTGCTTGAAGATCTGCCTGTCCATTATAGAGAACAGAAAATGTGAATGCGAATATTTGATATTGCAACTGCTTAATTGAAAAGCAACTTTGAGAAACCTTTTTCTCAGCTAAGTATATTTTTAGCTTATAAATTGTTAATCAGGGCTATCGTTAGCAAAATTTACCCCGAAAAATTCCGCCGGAATAAATTGTGAATAAAAATTCCCTACGGAAGTAGATGGCATTCCCCCCGGAATGTTTCCTTCGTAAATTTGTAGGTGGAAATTCAAAACGTAAGCAGTTTTTGTGGGAGTTTGAAGTCTTTTGGTTTTTTTTTTTTAATTTGATTTAGGTATTTGAACCGAGAAAAAAGAAGTTGCATAGGATTTTTTACTTCAAACAACAGAGAGCAACAATTTGTAACCATGCAAGCATTTTGTTTGTAGTGCTTTTTTCAAAATGTGCTAAAATAAAATAATACGTGTAGCTCAAAAACCATAATAATTGGAGATTATGGTAAATTTATTCGATGATAATCGCGATACTGTAACAAGCTAAGCTTATTAATTATTTCTTTATTGTTTCATTCTTTGTGCTCCTCAACATGGAGGTTCACGTTCCACAAATTACATTTCTTTAAAATATACAATAAAAGCTTGAAGTAACAAAATCTCTTTTAAGAAAAGTGAAAAAAAAAAACCGTTTTAGTTTCATGAGATGGATTTCTGCTAGATATTGACAAAAACCATGATTATTTAAGGTATTTGTGACGAAATTATATCAAGAATTCCATTTTCCAACAATTTCATAAATTATAAAAACTTTTTAATTGAACTGCGATGTGAACTAAAGGGCACCAAAAATGTGGAAAACAGTCGCCCATAAAAAAATGGCCTCCCGATTAACATCATCGTCCCTGCAAAGGATTTTCTAAACATGCGTGCGCCAGCAATCGCCCTTTGCTTTGTACAGGCACCAATACTTAGGAAATCCTATGCAGGACAGGCAGCTTGTAGGCAAATGTACCTGGCGCATAGAAGTTATAGCGCTAGCCTTATGTGGTATTCGTTTGGGCTTCTTCAGATTTGCCCTCAGATTTCAGATTTCGTGTGCCTAATCGAACATAAAAACGCTCTTGCTCTTTTTTTGTGTTGATATTCGTGCGCTTTAATATGTGTAGTCTTCGACACTTTTCTATGCGCTTTCCATTCACTGGTTAAATTTCATATTAAAACATTCGAAATTTCCGTCCCGATTGATTTCTAAATGTTTGCACACAATTTATTTACGAAAATAGATTCACCCGATGCAATGCTTTTCTTTGCTGTAGGAATATTTCACTAAAATGTAAACAAACTCCACCACTTGTCAAACTCAAATGCACTTGTATTGGTAAATCTGAGGGCAAATCTGAGAAAATATCTAGATTCGCAAAAGTGCTCTGAAATCTGAAAAAGATTGCTTTTTTTGTACCAAACGAACATAAAAATTGCTCTGAGGGCAAAAAAGTGCTCTGAGAGCGCCCAAACGAATACCACATTAGTTAGCTTAGCTATAAAAATAGCAAAGCGTGAAGTGCGCCTTAATCGAATGAGAATAGTTCAGTGGTCTGGGTCTCTGAACTCAAAAAGTTAGCCGCAAGCCGACTGTTTGACATTTCACTTTGTGTTTGTAATAAACGGCAATTGTAAATCAATTTTATAGAGAAGTAGATTCATTCTATGAAAAAGCTCTTAATTATTTAGAACAACATTTAGACTTTAACTCTAAACTTCAGTACTTATCAAGCATGAAATTACGAAACAATCCAAATTTTGAAAATTACATGAGCTTTTTAAAATTCGAATATAAATAATGATATACTTTTTGAAGAATTTATTGCATTAAAGAGTTTTTTTTTTTTTAATGTGAGCTAAGAAATTTGGATGAAAAACAAGTTGTGGAAAATTGGTTAATTTTGTATTTTCGTTGCCTATTTCTAATGCAAGCTCTGAAAGGATATTCAGTTTCATGAAGAATTCATGGAGAGATGAGCGGAATCAGGTTTCTATGGAAGTATTGGAAGCAGAGCTTCTTATAAAGCAACATTTTTCGCTGAGTTCCTTATCAGAAAAATCCGAAAACTAAATACGTTGTACAAATTTGATTTGAAAAAGTTACATTAAATGTACAATTAAATGTACCCCAAAATGCGCCAACTGCAGCGAAAGACACCCAGCCAACTATAGGGGCTGCATAGTAGCAAAAGAGCTGCAACAGGTGCAAGATAACAAGCTAAAGAAAAAGCAAAAGCCAGTCCAAAAAGACGCGCCTACAGGCAGAGAAAATCTAAGCAAAGTAGACTTAGAACCGAAATTGAGGGCCAAAAAGAATAAAAAAGTGGATAGAGCTAAAGAAAAGATACCCTCAAGCAAAAATGGGAACTTAAGTCGCATAACAGGCACAAAGAAAACATATGCACAGGTTACTTCGAGCAACGTTCCCAAGCCAGTCGGAGACCGCAATCCTTGTAGCAATGCCATGGAGGATATTATGCTAAGAATCCTCAACCGAATGGAAGACATGGAAAATAATAATAAGAAAATTCTGGAAAGAATATCTTTCCTTGAAAAACAAAACAGTAATAAAAGAACTGTACTTAAAAGATCCTAATGGCTAAACACATACAACTCTTATTATGGAATGCCAATGGTCTCGAGAATCGCAAAGACGAATTGCAAGTGACTCTCGATCTAAATAAAATTGACTTATGTCTAGTCGCCGAGACACATTTCAAAATTGGAACAAAATTTAAACTGCCCGGATACAAGACATATCATACCCCACATCCTCACAATGCAGCAAGAGGGG
The DNA here is from genome assembly GCA_963082955.1 of Cheilosia grossa. Classification (NCBI taxonomy): domain Eukaryota; kingdom Metazoa; phylum Arthropoda; class Insecta; order Diptera; family Syrphidae; genus Cheilosia; species Cheilosia grossa. The sequence goes on along the minus strand of OY720144.1, from coordinate 49,298,424 downwards.
GGGCCGCAGTTATAATCAAGGAAAATGTTAGCCATGACGATGGCGAAGAATACCAATCGTGTGAAATACAAGCCAAATCTGTAATGATAAAAACAAGTAGCGGTCAGCTAACGGTAGCTGCAGCATATTGTTCTCCAAGCTACAGGCTGAAACAAAACGATTTTAAAAGCCTCTTCCGCAAATTTGGAAATAAATTCATAATAGGCGGAGATTTTAACGCAAAGAACAAAATTTGGGGATCAAGATTAACAAATACAAGAGGAAGAGACCTCCTCGAAGCTATGAGAGAAGGCAATGCTAATTACCATTCAACGGGAAATCCTACATACTGGCCCACAGATATGAACAAAATCCCGGACGTTGTCGACTTCTTTATAACTAAGAATATTTCCTCAAATACTACCCGAGTGCAGGAAGGGCCAGACCTTGAGTCAGATCATTCATCTGTGCTGCTTACACTTGGTAATAAAATAATAATGAAAGAACGGAACCCACGACTAGTGAACAAGCAAACTGACTGGACATATTTCAGATATTTGCTGGAGGAACGGATCGAACTATCCGCAACAATCGATACAATAGAGCAACTAGAAAATGAAGTACACACTTTCACTCTAGATATACAAAAGGCTGCTTGGGCTGCAACGCCTGAATCAACTAGTAAAATAAAGAGAAACGTATATCCCAAAGAAATATGCGACATTATTTCAGAAAAGAGGAGAGCTCGTAAACGCTGGCAACAATCGAGAGCGCCAAGTGATAAAACAAGACTTAACAGTCTAAACAATAAACTACGAAAAACGATCAAAGAAATGAAAAATTACACTGTAGAAAGATACCTTACAAACCTGACGAATGATGCCAGTACAGAATACTCACTGTGGAAGGCTACAAAAAAAATTAAAAGACCAACAGCATACATTCCACCCGTTAAAAATAACAGTGGAAACTGGGCGAAAACAAACAAACAGAAGGCGGACCTATTTGCGGAATATCTTGAAAACGTTTTCCAGCCATATGAAGACATTAATTATCTCCATCAAACGGAAGAAATGTGCGAAGACGAGAGATTGATTCCAGCAGTAACCTCCAAGGAAATATCCACTGAAATTAAATATAAGATTAACTCGAAAAAAGCTCCGGGATTTGATTTAATTACAGGTGAAATTCTAAAAAAAACTGCCTAAAAAAGGTATGAAAAATAGCACAGATAATAAATGCAGCGTTTAGACTAAGGTATGTTCCACGCATGTGGAAAGTCGCGGAAGTTATTATGGTACCGAAGCCGGGCAAATTGCCCAGTGAAGTTACCTCATATCGTCCAATTTCATTGCTGCCAATTCTATCAAAGCTCTTCGAAAAAATTCTTCTGAAACGGCTCAATCCGATTATAGAAGAAAAGACTCTGATACCAAACCATCAATTTGGATTTAGAAATAGGTACTCAACTCTAGATCAGGTTCACAGAATTACTGATAAAATAGAAAAGGCCTTAGAAGAAAAACAAATATGTTCTACCATCTTCCTTGATGTAACACAGGCTTTTGATAAAGTCTGGCATGAAGGATTAGTCCATAAGCTACAAAAATATCTCCCCAGACAATACTCAGAAATACTAGAGTCATATATAATCCAACGATTATTTAGAATTAAGCAAGAAGATGAGCACTCTGCATTAAAGTATATAAAAGCGGGAGTACCGCAAGGTAGTGTGTTAGGACCTGTACTTTTTCTTATATACACCAACGATCTACCACAAAATGACGAGACTACTGTAGCCACATTTGCAGATGATACGGCTGTACTTGCTGTCGGAAAAACCGTGCAGGAAGTTACAGACAAACTGCAAAGGACGGTAGATGATATATCTGATTGGACCAAAAAATGGCAAATAAAATTAAATGAACTTAAGTCAATCCATGTTCACTTCACCAATAAAAACGTACAACACATACCTGTGTACATTAATAACAAAGAAGTTCTTTACTCGAACTCAGCTAAGTATTTAGGCATGACTCTAGACGCGAAGTTGCGCTGGAAAACTCATGTAAAGAAAAAACATGACGAACTAAATATCCGATACAATAAAATGTATTGGCTCATAGGAAGGCATTCATGCCTCTCAATATATAATAAACTGCTTCTATACAAGCAAGTCCTAAAACCAATATGGACATATTGTCTCCAGCTTTGGGGGTGCACAAGTAAGACAAACCTTCAAAGCATTCAATGTTTCCAAAACAAAGTACTACGCAATATTGTTAATGCGCCATGGTACATACGTAACGCTGATCTACATAGAGATCTTAAAATCGAAACAGTAGAGGACGAGGTCAGAAATGTCGCAAGAAGACATGAAGGTAGGCTTCGCAATCATGCAAATTCAGAAGTAGTCGAACTACTTAATAACAACAATTTAGTTAGAAGATTACGAAGAGTAAAACCATTCGAACTAGTTAACGAGGAATAAAGAAAATAAATATAAAATTTAAGCACAATCACACTAACAAAAGTGATAACAAATTAGAAAACAAAAGGTATTAGATCAACTCTAATACCTTACCGAATAGAATTATATGTATTAAAAACAAATTGCTGATTAGTTTAACGACTAGGTGCGATTATTGGAAGGATGGTAAAACCATGCTTCCCTCGGGTGTTTTTAGTGGGTGAGCCAACCGCAAGTCCCACACTATCGCAAAGCTCGCATGCGATGTCTTTCAATGATTTTACATCCAGCTACACGCAAAAAAAAAAAAAAAAATGTACAAATATGAGTGAAAAGACTTGTACTTAAACCACATAATTACTTATTACAACAAATAAAATTTAATCTAAAATAAATGCGTTTTTTTCACTTCACTTCTTCAAAATGTCCCGTCGGCAAATTTTTCAGACATCCCTACTTTGCACCCTCTAACAATAAACCTGCCTAAATTTCAGTTCATTGAATTTATCAATTATCAACTTGTGAGCAGTTCAATGAAACTATAATTTTGTAGTACCTATGCCTATGTCGTTGCCGTTTTTTAAAGAAAAATTTTTGTTAATAAATTTTGCCTTTGGAAGTTCAAGTTTCATTACCACACCAGTTTTAAATTTTCTCTCTTTTGTTCATGTCTTAAAAAATTAGCTTCTCGGAAATTTTCACGAAATTCAGTACACAAATAAAAATCCCTTAAAACTAAAAAAAAAACAATAATGGCACATTGTTGATTGTGCACTCTTATCATCAAGACAGTAAAAGAAAATGTGTTTTTTTGATTGAGCGAACTTTGCTAATTCGTGCGAGTGAAATTTACTTGCACCGTAACACAACATTTTAAAGGGTCTTTAATTAAGGACTTGAAAACTTCTTTTTAAATAAAACGCAAGCCGCAAGACCAATGATTTAATGTAGCCCCATAAAAAAAAGTCTAGAGGCGTTAAATCACAAGATCTCGGCGGCCAATAGACGGGTCCATTTCTCGAGATAACACGTTCACCGAACTGAGATTTCAAGAACTCGACTGTTGCACGCGCTGTGTGGATTGATGAACCGTCTTATCACTGATGTCCAATGCAATTGCTCAAAGAAATAACGTTCCAACATGTCTCTGTAGCGAATACCATTTACCGTAACGTAACGGTCATTGTCATTGAAGTTAACGCTCTTATAGTTGCGACAACGATATGCGACTCGATATTACGGTAGTAAATTTTAATTATTTAATATGATGAAAATGTTGATTTTACTGACAGTTCGGTAATCGGTTTAAGGGCGCGTTCAAACTGAAAGTTTAAAGTTGTCAAGTCGCTAATGAAATACCTTTCATAATTAATATATCCTAAAGTAAAGAATCAAAGATAATTTTACCATTACAAAACTCAAACTGTAGAGGGATCTTTCATTTAAATTCTGTGTCTGTACCTTCTTTAATATTTTCTTAAGATTGCTACTGTACAAGATGCAAATTGTGGCATGGAATTGATATTTCCAAGTCACGAGAGTCAGTTCAAATAATGATAGATTTAACACAAAGCAATTGTTTGGTGCCTTCAAGTTAATCTGGATTAAGTAATGATAATCTGTTTCAATGTCGGAGTTATATACCGCAAAGGTTAAAGGACCACTGGTGAGAAACAGAATGTGTAACGGCACCGATAATCTAAAATAAATATCTTACATGGCCAAAAGTGCATACACGCAAAATTCACTAGAAGTTGGTACTCACCTGCCCTGCGTATTAGCAATTACTCCTATATGAAAGACAGCTTTGAAGGACTTAATAGATTCATTATACATAGGTAAATAGAAGGGTCCTTGAGAGCATGATTACGTTCAGCCTGCGTAAGCCAGCGCAATTAGTCTTACTGAGAGTACACGCTATGGATAGAATTGCCCTTTATATAGAGTACCATCTGAAAAGAATAAGAACTCACAAGACTGTACGCTAATCCTATATAGATGTGCAAACCAATTTTTTCATAATTTTTGTTACTTACAATATCTTATATTTGACGCCAAATATTTAAATATTTTATAAGGTTCCCATGTGATGAATGAGTCGCGTCCGAACATCAAGCAATTAAACGAAATAAAAATTATCGTTCAAGAAAGTCATATTGTTTTACAGGAAAGCGAAATTCCGTTTGTCGTAGGCCATATACCTACCTATTGCTATAAAAAATATCAACATCCTTAACTTTCCCAAAATTTCTACTCCCTCTTTCCGTTAGACGCCTATTTAGTATTGGACATCCCTTATATCTTCTGTACTAGAAGTGCATGATGTTGTAAATGTACAATAAAGCCAATTCTAGTATTGGCATTAAGCTCCTTTGACAGATTAAGCCAAAGCGCGACCGGTTAGAGCATTTTACGGACTTTCATTTTCTCTAATTCTTTCGGTGCTTGTGGATTTGTGAAAAGTATCCATGTATAGAAACAACGAAGACGCCATCAAATGATGTTTTTTGCAAGGTATTCCAAAGTCCGATATTTCGTTCACACAGTCAACTACATGTGGAATTGTTGGAGATAAGCTCTAAATGTTTTTCTAAATGAATTTCAACAATTTCAGTTAAAATACCAATTAAGAACCTATTTCTTCCATAGTCTTTTAAATTTACATTTGCCCTCCTTTCCCCAACATTCCTCAATAATTGGCTAAATATTAAAATTCTCAGAGCTAACATTTTCGCCCAACGAAAAACACAATAGCCAAAAGATGCGGTAACAGTTTAGGTATCAAGACAAAAAATGTGAATACCACAAAAGCAGAGCGGAAAATCAAACTTAATTGCTTACTTCCTCTAGAAAAAATTACAATGTTTGGCAGAGCAAAATACAAACCCCTACTAGTCCCGTCAAAAATATTTCCATTCACAATTCTTTTTTATTGCGATTTACATACGGCAACTAAAATTGTTCTTGCTATGGAAAAAAAACTCCTGTACATTTCACTTATAACTCAATATACCTGCATAGAAGTCATTTAGGCAATTCAAAAACTCTGGGAAATCCACCTTTACCTCTATAAACATTTTGCATTTCCTCCTTTGGATATTTATTCTCGTAGCTTGCATATTTTCAAAGGGTTCCGATTTTTTATGACCAAGCCATTGAAGTAATGTAAGTGGAGGCATATGAAGCTCTCATATTCAGAAGTGTAAATTTTGGGAGACATGGATTGTATTAATACAGACTCACTTTATCAATGGTCGTTCATTTTGAAGAAATGTTAGCCCTCTCTTATTTCGCATACAATACTAGGTACTATTTACAAACCGATATGGTTAATTACCGTCTTCTGTTTTTTTATCTTTGAAGGGTTATAGAAATGATGCATAAATCAATTTGAAAAGACACCGGACATAACTACTTATCGTTCTTAATCTTAACTCTTAACATAACAGTGGGTTATTTTATATGGAAGATTTCGCCGTTGCGAGTTCGTAAAATCTGTCCTGAGGCCGAATCGCCGCACCCATGAACCAACCACACGTCAATGAATTTTGTTAACTTTTACAAGCAAAACAACAAATTCAGTCGCGTATTACTCGATGCGGTAATTCAACCCCTGGTCCCTTGCTCTGCAATTATCACATCGATATGTTTATCATTAAATCGATATGAATTGAAAAAATGTTCCTAAGCTTTCGATGAGAAAATTTATCGCATAGGTCACAGAACATGGACAAAAATTATATGATAATAAGTATCGCGCAATAACTTTCACAGACATAAGGCAATGATATTACCTACAAGCTAATTATAAGAAAACGAAGTAGGGGAGAGTGGGTACGAAAATAAAATTTTTCGTATTCCCTTCCATAATTTGCAAACCGCTGTACATACCAAACTGAAAAAAAACATGCATGTTAATAAGTGGGCTTTTGACTACCATAACATTATAACTTGGTTTCCAACTATTGTCCCAGATCGGGGGTATGCTGCTAAAACTAAGAGCGAGTCAAATTTTACAACCGACCTTCCCGGTGTATCGATTGTAATATGGTGAAAGACAAGAATAATGGTTAAAATAATTTTTTTAATAAAAAAAAAAAAAAACAATTAAAATACTTGTAGAAGTTGAAATAAAAGTTAAGTTGCAAGGCACATATTCCCAGCTAAGCCAATGACGTTAATTCAATAAACCTTGAGATAAGAGCTAGATAAAATTCATTTTGATACAGGTACTTATTACATACTATACCTCGATCGAAACGTTCAGAATTATTCAAAGCAAGCAAGAATAAAATGCATAAAAACATAAATTTCTATGAAATTTGTGCTACAACCGTCCACACAAAAAATGTTACAAACGCCCTTATATTTTTTATATTGAAAATCAAATAAAAAGGAAAATAGATCGAGAAAAGATGAATTCCACACGATTTACGATACGTAATACGTTCGCACTTGAATTCCGCTTTTTTAACTCTATTTGACATACACAGTGAAGCGCCAATTTTTTTGGACTTATTCAGAACGTGAACGTTTCCTTAATACCTTAGTGTTACAACCGACCCGCCGTTACATTCTACCCTAAGCATTAGAGCTTTAGAACAAGAAAAGTTAATAAACAAAGAGATACCTTTGCAATGAAAAGTATAAAAACATTATTTGGTACCTAACGACCTAACCTATCCTATTATCTCTTTATTGTAGTTGAAGTTATACTTAAGCTGCCATATTAAAGCCATATTATAAATTATACCTTTTAAATTGTTGCATTGCGTGTTTTAATTATTCCCATCAATGTCTTTGTTTTACCTTAATATTGGTTTTCACAATTTCACGAATTGAAACTCAATAGTTTATTACCCCTGCCGTAAACCACCGTACGACGCGTAATTCCACTATAGAGGGAATTTCCATTCACAAAAATTTGTTTATTTATCAAAAAAAAGTAAACGTAAAATTCATTCTTGCCTAGAACTTAATTCCTGCAAAGTCAGATGTATAATTCCATTACGCTGAAATTCCTGTCTTATCTCAATATATTTCTTTTTTTTTTGTATTCATTAATGGTATAGATCTTTTTTTACCCCTTTGACACGAGTAGGTCTCTAATCATTAATACATTATGACTCTTAGGTTAAGTTAGGTTTATGGGTGGGTACCGCAAAAGCGAGTCCTGCTTTTGCCGTACCAACATAATTATAATCGTATCGATCTGAGTAAATTTTATTTAAATTGTTACAGTACTATGTGTAACCATTTGCCAAATACATAAAGAGACTGGATTTAAAACGAGTTGTATCTCCGATTGTTCTCAGCGCAATTGGTAGGGAGTTCCAGAGGCGAATAACGTGAACAAAAAATTGTCGTCCCGATATGGTTAAAACAAATGAACGTGCCGATTGAGGGAAATTAATTCTGTTGTGAAGGTACTCAGGCTGATTAGTTTTGATGACTTTGTGCAGGAAGGACAATGATAGGAATTTCAGTTGGCTATCGAGGCTACAGCCACATATACTTTTAGAGAACGCAGAAACATGATCACAGTAACGCAGACATAACGAGCAATATTATTATACGTCACGTTCAATTTTCGATTAGTCTCATAATCATCCGTATAACAACACTGGTAGTAGGAGCGTTTTAGCTAGAGCTAGTAGTAGTTTTATCTGTTTAGGAATAAAGCTTTGGGTCACTCGAATAGCGCGAATAGAATTGGTCCAAGGATTGAGCCCTGAGGTACTCCAGTAGGATTATTAAGGAAATTTGATGAATTGCCATTTATTTCAACACATTGTTGTCTCCGACTCAGATAAGAGAGGCTTTGAGGACTCCACAGAGAATTGAAAATAAATTTGCAGTGTCAAAGGCCTTGGAAAAGTCTAAGAGCGTCAAAAGAGTTACATTATTGCTGTCAATCGATACACGCATTTCATCCGTGACACAAAGTAAAGCTGATATGCAGCTGAGCTATGGACGAAGACGACTGACAAGTATTCAGTAAGCTGTGTGTCGAAAAATATTTTCGTATTTGTTTTTGCACAGCTTTTTCAAAAACTTTAGAAAAGTATGGAAGACTAGCAATTGGTCGAAACTCCATATCAGTGCCTGTCTTCTTTTTAGGTATAGGAAAAATTCGCGCTCCACGGGAAATTCAGAGGTTGTTAGGATGGTATTAAATATGTGAGTAATTTAGGGTAAAATATATGGCAGTAGGATTTTAATGAATCTAGGATTGATCAAATCAAGGCCAGTGGCATTCGACTTTATTGACAAAATTGACTCGACAACGTCCTCCTCATAAAGTCTTTCGTAGATAAAGGTACTATTGACACTAGAAAGGTATGAAGGATCAATAATAGATGGAAGGCGCTCGGCAACGAGCTTATCGTTTAATGGAGGCGTTGGCATAAATTTTTTGTTAAGGGCATTGCAGTCAAGATCATCTGGAGTTTTCTAAGGATCCTTCCCAATACCTAATTTCTTTAAATTATTCTATTTTTTTCCAGGGGTAAGAAAACTAAATTTGTTTGGATAGAATTTAATTTTTGCCATTCTAATTTTCATAACAACTTGATTGCGCAAGTTACGATCCGTTTTTTGAAGAGTGTCCAATTTATATCGCTTCCACTGACTGTTGGCAACATCACGTTTTGACAGCATAGCAATAATGTCCCCATTCAGCCAGGGCAAGGAATTAGGCTTAATAATTTTTTTTTTTAAAGAAACATGTTTTTCAAATAGCGCATTTGCATTATGTTGAAAGAAAGCTAATACTTGCTCATTTACTCCATGCATATAGTAAATAGAGTTCCAGTCAATAGAGAAAATGTCATTTACCAAGTCTAACGGCTTTAGATTTCTAAAATCTCTGTACTGAATATTTACTATCGGAAAAAAGTTCAACATACAAATAGCAGATCATGCTTGGAGAAACCAGGTTGGTTGTAGAGTAAAACTTTATCAACATCACTGGTGATAAAAAGATCTAAAAGTGAACTTGAATCTTTGCAGTGGTGAGTGTGTACAAAGGTATTGATGGAGAATAAGTTGAGCGCTTTAAAAGTATCAATAAAGTGTCTAGATCTAAGCAGTTCTAAAGGGTTACAGATGAAATCACCAGAAAGAAGAACAAAGGGGTAGTGACAAGAAAATGACTCAAGCATTATTCGTTATTACCTACAACATTAACAAACACACATTCAAAAGGACAGTTAGGATTCTCATCTGATGTACAAACAGGAGAACAGCGTAATCCATCGCAGCACCTCCGCCGCACTGAAATTTCCTGTTCACACGAAAAAGCCTAAAGCCATCCACCCAGTAAGCATTATCAGTAGTATTTGGGTTGAACCAAGTTTCTGATATAGAAATAATGTCTATATGAGACTCCACAAACAAATATCTAAATCCCCCCAATTTGTTGGTTAAGCTTTGCGCGTTTATTTGACAAACTCTCAATCCCTTTTCTGAGCACTCAGAATTCTAATCATGTTGAACAAGTTTATGTTCTTGCTATCGCCAGAGAAACCCCCACCATTAGCAGCTAAATTGCTTGACATAAGAACTATTGGGGACCATAGTAGCACATGAGACAGAATCGGATACACACAAAAATATAAAAATAAAATAAACTAGTATACAACAAAAAAGAGCAACAAACAAAAGTATGTGACAAAAAATTACAAACAAATTACACAAGCCTAGGTTAATCATGAACAAACTTTTAAAGGCTAAGCTTGCCCAATCAAATCGGCTAATTCGCACAGTACGGGGAAGTTCCATTAATACTTATCAGGTTTCTCACATCTCGAGACAGAAAATATTCCGTGCCACAGCGTCTTCAATATTAAAATATGCAGCAGAAGTTTGGCGCTACTGCCCGTGGAAAATTTCATCTGTTATTTCCTTAGGATAGTTTTTGAATTCTTAAATAGTTTCCCTTACTATAAACGCCACTTGGAGACTGAACACTGGAGTAGCACGTCTGTTTATAGATGCCCTCTAGCTGCACTTTGATTACGTTGTCATGGTGAGATGAGCTCCTCAGTCCTCACATCTCCATAACTAAAACTGAATCAAAAATGGTAGACAAAGTATATAGGTTCTCAAATAACGTATCAGGTGTGGGCATTCAGGACATATTTTAACCATTGTCTTCCTCGACAGAAAAATTAATAAATTTGCTTTCTAGAAAATTTTAAGATTACAATATTTTATTATAAACTAACTTTATAATTCATTTAGTTTAAGTGGTAAGCAAAAAAAAAAAAAAAAAAAAATGTTTACGGTTTCGTTTTACGTATGGCTATTACTAGATCTAAGTGTAAAATTGAGCCTTACCTACAACATAGGTAAAATTGAGCCATTACCTACAATCCAAGTAATTACAGTATAAACTTTCGAATGCGAAATCAGCTTGCGTATTTTATCAACAATTGCAAAGAATATCATCGATAAAGTGGAGCCTAATTCATATTAACATTCTTTTTCACTATTTCACAAACCAAAACTATGTAGTTTATTACCACTTTCATTAACCACCGTACGCTGAACCCCTGGATGGAAGGGATTTCCATTCACAAACGTTTGTTTATTGAACAAAAAAAAAGGGAACATAAAATTCATTCATTCATAGAACTTAATACCTGCAAAGTCAGATACATAATTCCATAATACTGAAAAGTCGTATCTTATATCCAAATAATTTATTCTCGTATTCATTAATGGAGGATCTTTTTTTTTACTCTTTGGAATGACCTTTATATTTTATAGCTTACATCTCATACTGAGAATTGCAAAATTCATGAATGAAAATGTGTAGCAATAAAATTGTCCCAATGATACCTACATCCATAAAACAATAAATGCAGAGAAAAAACGAAAAGAAAAAGAGCAATTAGTATTTTCAAGTAATATTAACCACCACATTACTTCTAACGCAACCCCTTTAGTGTAACACAGGTAGTTTCTGTATGAAATTTGAAGTCCTTTTCCCTCTGCCACACGATCGTTTTTACAGCTAACAAAAAAAAAAACTAATAAATCACAAGGCACACTATTTCCATTCAAGTGGCAGGATCTACCTGTAGTTTTTGTTGTTATTGGGTATTGTAGCCACTCCCTTTCCACTCTTTTCTACCAATGAGCACAGAGTGTTTCCGTTCTATTCATCGGGGTTGATCGTCGCCATGACTGCAGAATATCATATTAGGGATGCGCATATTAAAACATGTAACTGGATCACAAGCTGTGCCATACTGATCTAAGCCGTTGAAGTGAGTTGATCTCCTGAGGAAAGTCAAACACTTAAACAAAGACATCCCAAGCAGAAAAAAATAAATATACCAAGCCAAAAAGGAATTAAAGATACTATGGAATCTTACGAGAACTCTAACGAACTGATCGACCAAAAATTCAACTCAGTGCGATTAGCCACAGCTCAGGCATCAAGTAAGTTAAAATGGTACTTCCACGCATGGGGAGTTTTTGTTTTGTCTATATAACACTTGTGTTCATAGGTAATTAATCAGTGTTTTTTTTTTTTTTTTTCAAAAGGCCGCATCCTGTACCACGTTCCCTGTAAAGTTTGTCGCGACCACAGCTCTGGAAAGCACTACGGAATTTACGCGTGCGATGGATGTGCAGGATTTTTTAAGCGATCCATCCGCCGGAGTCGTCAGTATGTCTGCAAATCTCAAAAACAAGGATTATGTGTAGTTGATAAAACCCATCGAAACCAATGCCGTGCATGTCGTTTGAGAAAATGTTTCGACGTTGGCATGAATAAGGATGCAGTGCAACATGAACGAGGCCCACGGAACTCAACCTTACGACGCCATATGGCAATGTATAAGGACGCCATGATATCTGATATGCCACACTTGCAACAGGAACTCATGCTTAATCCAGCTCTCGCAAGTCTTCAAATGACTCAACCGATTGGTCTGCCACCAGTTGTACTCGATCTATCAATAGGACCTAGAATTTCGCAAACGCATAATTTCTACGCAACCACGGCTGCCTATATGAACTCATTAAATAATCGAGCACTTCCACCAACTCCACCACTCATGGCAACCGAACATATTAAAGAGACTGCGGCAGAACATTTGTTTAAGAACTTTAATTGGGTGCAAAACATGAGAACCTTCAAGGAATTACCCATGCCCGATCAATTGGTGCTTATTGAGGAATCTTGGAAAGAGCTATTCATAATCGGCATGGCTCAATGCTTGGTGCCAATCAATTTTGTGCAAATTCTTGTCGCGTACGAAGCGGAAAATACAAACAGGGATATCGTGGGTGTTGTGACTCGCGAAATGCATACGTTCCAGGATCTTCTTAACCAACTGCGTCATTTGAATGTCGACAATAACGAATACGAGTGCTTACGCGAACTAGTTCTTTTCAAAAAACCAGCTTCTGCCGCTTCCGGAAATTCGTCAGAATCTCAGCCACTTATTGAGCCTATCAAAATTATAAAACTCTACGAAGAAGCAACAAATACACTTCTTACATATATACGTAGTGTCCATGCCACGCATTTAATGAAGTACGATAGTATAATGCAAACTGTAACGGAAATGAATAACGTGTCCAGCTTTACAATCGAGGAAATTTTCTTCCGAAAAACAATCGGAGACATCACCATAGTGCGTTTACTCTCCGATATGTACAAAGCCAGGCGACAATGTGATTAAACAAAAATTTAATGCAATTCAAATATGGATTTCGAATTAAGTTCTAAGTTAAAAAAAAAAAAAGAAAACGTCTGTGATAGGCATACATCACTAAGTATATATAGAAAAAAGTGCCATGAAAGAACTGTAGCATTATTTTTGTAACGTTCGTAACATTCTATCATCTTATTATTTCTATTGAATAGAAAAGCGCTGGAAATGTTATTTAAGTTCATGTACATATTCCTGATAGAGAAGTTAAACCAATTTTACTGAATAACGTGTATTATATAGTTTTAGTGCAAAATTATAGTCCTAATAAATTGTTATAGAAAAAAAAGTTGCGTTTGCTTTAAAAACTCATTTTCGAAAAGACCCAATTAATCAGTGCGTACTCGCTCAAGTCAACACATCATAATTTGAATGGCAAACCAATCACATTTAACGTATGGCGTATGGCGTATGGCCCTAAGGATATTCCCATACACAGACAGAGATAACTACCAGCAAAATGTATCTGCTTTTGTGGAACACCTTTTAGTTGAAAAAGTCGATAGATCTCGATCTCATATAGAGCGCACTAGTTCAGTTACCTAAAAGGAAATCCTCAATGTATGGAATATGTACGCTCTAAGAAGGCAAAAAAAAAAATTTGTCAGATGGGCATTCATCCCTTGCTAAGAGGGCATAACGCTTTGGTGCACAACAATGATTAAAAACGGCACTGATGACGGTATGATGAGGATTAACCCAAAACAACAATGCACATCCGAATACACGCAAAAGCATTTTCGAACAAATGAGGAGTCTATTATGCGAAGAGATAATAAAGGACCATTCGGATTTAAAAGGGCTCAGGAACAGGGTGTGTGTCGTCAACGAAATAATTATTTTAAATCCTGATTATTGATTCGTGAAGTACTGGAAATGTCGTTTTTCTCTCCCTGTTTGCTAGCGTTTATGGTGTACTTACCGCAAATCAATAGACAAAGAATTTCAAAAGTCATGCACGAAATTTTGCTTGATGAAGGAACGCAAAGCATGCTGACGGATGTGAATGCAACGCAAAAAGTAAACAGGTTTTCATTTCGCAAACTAAGTGCATTAAGGGTAGTATTGAATTTGAGGTCTAAATAAAACCTATTTGTTTGTGTTTGAGAGAAGGAGAGGCTCTGTTGACGGAAGCGTTTTTTGTTTTTCAGCTGAGCGATGCTACTTCGGTCGATTTCATTGCCCGCAGTGTAATTACTGTGATTTGTAACAACAAAAGATCACTAGAATTATGTTTCGGTTTCATTATTTGTTCACAAACTATTATTAAATTTCTGCACGAACTGATAAGTATAGTTGATAAAACGAAATATTTAAAATATGTCTGTGAGCAAACAAGCCTTAAAGATGAAATAAAATATACCTATCGAAGCGTTAGGGTAAATATAATATAAATAGGTACTTTACCCGACAATATTTGTATATCATTGCATAGATCTTGTTTGGCACTTCCTTAACTCTGTTGCAACAAGGAAAAACCGCTAAAGTCGAATTTGATAATTTTTCAGGAGAGCATATTAACGTTTTGCTAAAAAGCTTAAAATGACAAATGGTTCTAGACTATCTATTAAAAGTCGTCGGCATTAAAATTCCAATTTTGAAGATAAAAAGCTGGAAAAAACGAATCTTGAAGATTTGGGCATGCTGAACCTAATTGTATCAAAAACTCATTTCGTCTTAACTCGACTTTAGCTGTTTTTGCTCGTGGCAACAGAACTGTATTGCATTGTAATCTATCACCTTATGCTAGGTTATATCTGCATGCACTCTTAATACCGGAACTCTCTGCAACAGCGCCAGTCCATCATATCTAGGCTGTAAAGGAACCGCTTAGGATAACAGCTATAACAGATTAATAAGTCAGTTAGAAGACTTACATAACGGTTGTATTGACTTGGTTGTGTTAGTATTCTGCCAATTGTCATATCGTTTTGCAGTAGCTTCGACAAGTAGGCAATTTAAAATTGATCTGTCAAAGTCAAATTCCTGGGATGCGATCAGTTTTATTAACAAAATGCCAACATTTTAGGTGATTGGGCTAGTTGTTACATCTTGATGAAAATGTTATTGCCTGCAGGAAACCTGATATGCAAGCATTGAAAAAAATATATCTGAAACAATTGGTTGGCAATTCTCATTTTACGACAGTACATCAGGTTGGTCAGAGTATTCAAATCACAAGTTTTTTCTTTTTGATTTTGGAATAGGTAGGTATGGTTCCAAAGCCAACGATGCTCCTAACATAATGGTTTACAAGAAAAATAAGAGTTGGATGCCATTTGCTTAAGTTCTTTGCAGCTTCAACACTTTCGAGAGGATCCAAGGATAACGAAGTCATCAACGAAGAACTAGTTAGGAATCGACAGATCATCAGATTAGGTTAATTTAGGTATGTGGGTTACCGACGCAGGAGAAACCTACACCCACCACACTTCGATCAATGTAGTGCCCCCCACACTGTGGAAATCTTTGGAACCCTGTACAGGTTGTCATCGATCCCGAGGCTGTTACGAATCCGTGCAAGTCTTTTATAGACACTTGTCGGAAAGATTTTCTTAATCAGACTGCCAAGGCAAAGAAAGTGTTGAGTGTCCTCATGCACCTGTTCATCACCGCTTCCTTTGTAGAGAGGATAACGATTTTTTGTTTATTTGTAATGTTCTATTTGTCTTATTTTTGTCAAAGAGTGGCTTAATTTTCCCTGTTATACACAGAAATCGATATTGCTTCCCGCAATGTTTTCTTCTGAGATTACAGGGGGGAGTCAATACTGTGGTTTAGGCCTTGATAAGTTTAAGAGAAGAACACTTTCTTAGCAACTCATGCGCTTTTTTATTACCAGACACTCCGTTGTGTCTCGGGACCCAGCATATTCTTACGTTATGCTGAGCGCCAAGAACCTGCAACGACTTACAACCTTAGATTTAATTTCACTTGTTTGTCAATGAAGAAAGTAATATCTGCATGAGGTATTGTATTGCCATCATTGCAACCTGTTTTGCAGTTGTTGTAACTACCACTTGGAAACACGCTGCTGTATAGCCAAGAGGTTTTGAGAAAAAATATTTTTCTTTTTATGTTCGATTTGCTAAACAAATTTATTTTTTTGTCTGGGGCATTAAGTAATCTCAATTTTTCCTCATATTTACCCATACATACTTTCACTAATACATACCAATGTGTATGGCATTATGATTACGAATTGTTTATCCTTGAAAGGATTACTTTTTTAACTGAATTAATCATTTTACGCGTATGGAAACGAGTTTTTATATATAATTATTTTGAAATGCGTTATTATAATGTGTGAAATGTGTGAAAATCAATTGAAATGCATTTCCAGTGCAAGTACAAGCGCGGCCAATTCAATGCACACAAGAACCAATAAAATTCGGATATAGTGTGGCTGCAGAAATCTGAAATCTCAGATCAAAGTCTGAAACCATCTCACCCTTCAAAATCGGGTCACCATGAAACGGTATCTTTTTAAAAATGCAATAAAATTAACAAAATCATTTTTTCCATGTTTTATGGGTTTATTAGTAAGAGTAGACATTCCTATTAATTATGGAACACAACGTCGTTCAAGTGGCTGCCTCGGCTGGCTTCGCGCATTCTGTCACTCCAATTTTTGAAAGGCCTTGTTGATGATTTCGCGCTGTAGCTCACGGATTGCTTGGATGCCATTGGCCTTAAGTGCTTGAATCGTTTCCGGATTGTTGGCATAGCATCGGTCCTTCACGGTTTCAAAGAGGTCAAATCATAGCTCCGAGGCGGTCAATTGACATCGCCAAGCAATGTTCCCTTCGAAAATTTTCGGAAACAAAAACGGAGTACCTGTTCCATTTTTCTTAATTCATTTAAAAATGCATGCGTGGGAAACAGAATGCACACTCTATGTGACTGTATGTATTTCCAAAGAAAATTATGGATAAAATATATTTTTTAGAGTTGATTCAAGCAAGCACCATAGGTACCAAAAATCTACAAATAAAGGGTCCGCCAAGTAACTTTTTTTTTCAACTAGTGCTTATTTCGCGAATTGTAACACTTAGCTCATGTCTGATTTGACAGATAATTAGTTTTATCCTTCCGCTGAACGAATACGCTTGATGAAATGACCATCCAATGCGTTTTCGCTTCGCTAAGTGGGCCTGCGATCGACTTAGAGAAGATGCCGATTTTGCCAAAAAAAATCATCTTTTCAGATGAAGCTCATTTTCATCTTGGCGGGTATGTAAACAAGCATTGTCGCATTTGGGGCACAGAAAACCCGCACGCATACATTGAAAAGCCGATATACCCAAAACGAGTCACTGTTTGGTGCGGAATTTGGTCCAGAGGCATAATTGGGCCATTTTTCTTCGAAAATGAGCAAGGAGTGGCCGTTACAGTCAATGGCGATCGTTATCGGGCCATGTTGAACGAATTTTTTTTCACAACAATTGAAGAGGAGGATATTGGCAACATTTGGTTTCAACAGGACGGCGCTACGTGCCACACAGCCGAAGCTACACTCGATGTTTTGCGCCCTGTTTTTGAAGATCGCATTATCAGCCGCAGAGCTGATGTCGTTTGGTCACCTCGGAGATGCGATTTGACACCGTTGGACTATTATTTGTGGGGTGCCGTAAAAGATAAGTGTTACGCCGACAAGATAGAGACAATTGACGCTTTAAAGGACAATATTCGTGAAGCCATTGGTGAAACACACACTTGGTAAGCACACAATCGATAATGTGCTTAAAAATTGGACCGATCGTGTAGGCTACTGCATGGCCAGCCGAGGCAGCCATTTGAATGGAATTATTTTCCATTATTAACCGGAAGGATTGTACTTTCAAATAAAAAAGAAATTTGAGAAAATATTCAGTAGTTTTTTTTTATAGCATTATCAAAAAAAAAGTTATTTGGCGGACCCTGTATTAGGTACGTGTTCTGTCTATAGGCCTGTTTTATTGAACTTCGATCTCAGCAAAGCAAAATTAAAGTAGGATTTTCAGCACGCATTTACAACAACAGCTCTCTACTGCACACTTCGAGGACTCACATTAGTTGTAATTACGTGCTTAAATTCCTACTTTACTTTCGCTTACCTGAGATCGAAGCTCAAAATTTAACAATTACGTGCGTATTTTTCGAATCGTCAGGAAATCTTTTATTGTGCAGTAAATACTTTTAAATGAAGTGTTTTTATATTTATAAACTACTACTACAAAAATTATATTTCATTTTCATTTTTTAATGCTGTACAAAAAAATTGCTATATTAAATTTAATTAATTGGTATTCTTTGAAATGAATACCAATGAAACTTGTGAATTTTCATCCACAATTTCAACAACTCTTCCATCATCATCATTTTCATCATTAGGTATATTCCAAAACTGATACTATGGGCTTATGGTAACTTAAATAGGAAACAAACAATTTTGATTCGAATCTTTTTAAATATCTTCTAAATACTGCATCGATTGTAGTTTGTATCTCGTCGTGCTAAGATTACGATCATTAGTCATCAAAATCAAATTCGCTATTTAAAAATTCAATAAATGGTTGATTTTTATTTAAATTTAATTTCTCTTTGTTTTCTGTTATTACACATGAAAAGATTATAACTCAAAAATGTACCCACTCCCACTCAGAAATGTTCATATCTCTTCCCTGCACCCCAATGTTCACACTTCCCTTTGAATTCGTTGGCTTTTTTCTGTCGACATTCGCCGGCGAAATAATTTTTCGCCAAAAACAACAAACAAAAAAATAATTTTAGGAACAAAAATGTTTTAATTTATTTATAAGAATGAATATTTCTCAGTTTATTCCTTTATTTATATATTGATCACATTTTGCAAAATACATGTTTTCGATATGAAATAAAACAACAAATTTAAACTGTTGGTACGCATCCATCGGCTGACAGGAACACACCAAATACCCTACTTTCAGTCAGTGCTTCTAACACTGTCTCTTTATATTTCATAAGAGTAATATGTTTTCACTAGGGATAATACTCTTATGACTGTAACTCTCTCCGGCCATCGACTCTCTTTCGTGGCGTCGTTTGTACCATACCAATTCGAAAGTGTGCCATTTGTCTTCCTCATTTTCTTACTAAAATAAAAAGCGACGGTGTCGGTAACAGTGTCGCAAGTTTATTGGTTTCTTCTCATCTCAAAAGTAACCAACGCGCCTAAAGAAAAAAAAAAAAATAGGTAGTCATTTAAACTGTTGCAAGCTTGCAAGGCTCTCACTACCGGGGACCTATAAGAGGAAGAAAATAATCCGCATGCTTAAGAGAATGAAAACTGTAACGAAAAATCTTTTTATCTTCTAAAGAAATATGCAGACTGAAGTTTATGTTTTACAAAACTTTTGACAAGTTAACACATAAACCTACTCCTTTTAACAGCTTCCTATTTGATGGGAATAAGGTCACGTTGCGACCACCATTTATTTATCTGTTTACATATTATCGTCCAGGAAATGCATTATGATTTTGTTATTTGTGTTTTTTTAGTTTAATAAAATGTTTTGTAATACAGGTTTACTTGAAATCTTGAATTCCAATTCCCTTCAGCCAGTTTTCGCATAAATATGGCAATAATTTTTTAAATGTCAACTGGGTGTAAGTGGGTGTGTCTAGAGATGTGAGTGCATAAGGCAAGAACGAATTTTCAACCATCACAGGGAGAATAATATCTCAGTAGTGAGTTTGGGCGCTCTCAGAGCACTTTTTTTGCCCTCAGAGCAATTTTTATGTTCGTTTGGTACAAAAAAAGCAATCTTTTTCAGATTTCAGAGCACTTTTGCGAATCTAGATATTTTCTCAGATTTACCAATACAAGTGCATTTGAGTTTGACAAGTGGTGGAGTTTGTTTACATTTTAGAGAAATATTTCTACAGCAAAGAAAGGCATTGCATTGGGTGAATCTATTTTCGTAAATTATTTGTGTACAAATATTTAGAAATCAATCGGGAATGAAATTTCGAATGTTTTAATATAAAATTTAACCAGTGAATGGAAAGCGCATAGAAAAGTGTCGAAGACTACACATATTCAAGTCGCACGAATATCAACACAAAAAAGAGCAAGAGCGTTTTTATGTTCGATTAGCCACACGAAATCTGAAATCTGAGGGCAAATCTGAAGAAGCCCAAACGAATACCACATTAGTTTCATTAACCTTTAGTAATAAAAGAATTTAAACTCGAGTTTTACGTAAACTCGAATTAAGCTCAAAATCAATATTAAATAAACGATCGAGGTACTTCTAAAATCGACAAATACTTAGTTGTGCACTAGAATACTACAGTGATATGGAATTTAAGAAAAACTATAGGTAATTATAGAAGTTATAAATAACTCTTTCTAAAAGATTTGGCAAGGAAGCTGTGAGTTAGATAACATATTTAATTGAAGATGACATCAGAGCTACCGGTAACAGAGAATCATCTTTTCCACCACTTATTACGGTTTTGATAACTTTGCGGCACCTTGCAAAAGGAATCTTTGAGTTCGATTCAGGTAATGTGGATGTAGAATAACCTCTTCACAGCTGATACACACGGAGTAAGTCAAAAAACAGCCAGCACGGTGATCCGCAAAGTAGTCAATGCACTGGCTGGAAAACTCCCAGAATTTATTTATTTCCCGGAAACAAATGAGGGTACCAGGGAAGTCAAAAGAGAATTTTAACATAAATTCGGGTTTCCTCAATGTCTGGGTGGTATAGAATGTACTCAAATTAAGATAAGAAATCCGGGTGGGGAATTGGGAGCATGGCACTGGTGTCGGAAAGGATTTTACTCTCTAAATGTTCAAGTTTTAGTTTATTCTAATAGCAAAATTCACGAATTTTCTACTCGTCAAGCATTAAAAAAATTCTAGAGGAGATGAATCGCATAGGAGGAATTACACTTGGTGATGGCGGATACAAACAAAGCAGAATAATGAAGACACCATTTAGACAAGGGACTAGCTTAACTGCATCCGAACAATCTTATCAACGACATCATATTGCTAACGACATTCAATTGTAACCTTTTTCTTCGATGGTGTTAGAGTTTATTTCGGCGTCAAATCAGCTGTTGTAGTTTGATCTCCATTGAAAAGAGCAACACTGTCGAAATCAGCAACGTCGTCCTCGAAATCTTCTGGCAACAATTCCTTGATTGAATAATCAAAACCATCTGGTTCCTTAGGTTCCGGTCCGCCACCAGTTGCATGCGTTTCTCCTATCAGCTACCGAATAGGTGAAAATTCTGGAGCGTGCCGAAGTCTTCATTCTCATCCATTGTGCCTTTTATTTAGAAATTGGCAAATTAAGACCAATCGTCATCATTTCAGTTGCAATTATTTCCAAGGAATCATTTTTTTGGATATCATTGCAGTGTTGTTGGCTTTGAAATCCACAATGTCAAATCAGAAATAAAATTTGCAATTCGTGGATCTGTCAAAATCAGCTGTGTTAGCTCACAACAGCAAATGAGTGATTATGAGTCACAATGATTACGTTGAATTCAACTTTTGTTAAAGTTGATTTATTACTACGAAACCTTAAAAGTACCCTAGGTACTAACAAAATTCGACTTAAGAAGAGATTTTACGGATTTCCATTACTAAGAGTCATTATTTCTTACTGCGGATAGGTTGCAAGAGCCAGCGAAAATAACTTTTTTTATTAGTAATGCCGCCACATGGTCGATATATCCACAGAAGCTGTTGAACAATATTTTCCTTAGCAAAAAACCTTATCTGTCCACAGCGAAATTACTATCTTGTTGGACACTAGGCGTTTTTTTTATTTTACCCACATGATCTATAAGTATGGATCATTGATTTTAATGGTTTACAACAATAGTACGAGATCCAAGGTCCCAATTATAGTTATACGTACAAACAAATAATTATTGATTTTCTTTTTATATGCATTTAAATACATAGTTTGGTTTTGGTTCTATGAGCTTTGATTATAGGCAAATAACTTAGGAGCATAATAAGAGCACAGAATGCGGTTTCTGTGACAAGAAGTAAGTGTTCACAAAGCGAGCAGAAAATTGTGTGCGTGACCATTATAAAGTTGGAGTGGCATTGGTAACATACTAAAATTGGTTGTAAGCAACAAAATAAAAACGAAGCCATTTCGACCAATGGCCAATGGAATTACGAGTTATGAATTACATAGCTTTACACAGTGCAAATTACTATTCGTATTTTTATAAAGTTTCTTCAAAGACACGACATCCAAACACCGCGTGCCTTTTCTATATAAAATTTATGGTATAAATCATCAGATATCAGAACAATTTAGATTTTCATAATTTTAGACATTCTTATATCTGAGCTCTTTTACTCGGAAACTCATTAATCCATTGCCATTTTGACTAATTTGACTCACAGACACACCTGCCCTTAAAAAGGAGAAACGAAAGTAATTAAAATAAAACATGCATTGCCCTCAACATAAGAAGATTCCCTCACGCCCAAATGATTTTCTATAATCTCCTATTAACATGCTTAGGATAGTGAAGTGTGTTTTTATATGCCGATGGGGTATGTCAGTATGAATGTATACTTGTGTGTGTAGGAATATTTGCTGGGCAATGACATTGGCTTGGCATTGGCATGGACGTATGTAGCTGTTTTTTTTTTTTTTTTCATTTTCATGAACCCTAAAATCCGGATGTCAGGAAGTTGGTGCAATACAATAGACAAAAGTTAAAGGTAGTGTTTGAAAAACTACCCTTCTATACAAAAAAAAAATTGTATGACAAACAATGCTGTGTATTTTTTTGCATAAGGATCCTATCATTAGGTATACTACTTACGCAGTACAATGGAAGGCATTTGCGACAATATTTGACTTCGCTAAAAGAATACCAAGTAAGTTACAGACAAAATAAAGTCGCAAAACCGACGGTCTTCGAAATTCAAAACGGAAATAAATAACTTTTTGTATCGTGTTTCCAAACAACGCCGGTGACTTTGTACGCGCAGACCTAGGAAATATAGATATCCAGGGCTAGCTTCAACAAAAACAAAAAAAAAAAAAAGCGTTTTATTTAGAACATGTTACAAATAAAGCTCAGTGATAGGGAATCGCCGAACAATTAATTAAACGCAACCATCAAACGTTATAATTATTTTATTCCTATCAAACAAATTATGCGAACTGTAACTTAAGATCCAGATTAGGCGTTTTTCTTTTTTAGTTCAGAGCTGAGCACTGAACTGAGCTCGAGCATTATGAGCGTGCTCTGAACCAAGTGCGCTCAGAGCATTCTGATATTTTTTTGTTTTTCCTGTTTTTTTTTTCTGTCAAATGTGACTGGAAGTGTGCTTGTACATGTGAAATCATCTTTTTCCTCAGGCTGCTCAGTCAATTTATTCTGAGCTCATAGAGCGCGCTCTGATCATGCTCTGAACGAAAAAAGAAACACAAATTTGAGCTCTGATGTATCTGAGCTAAAAAAGAAACACGAAATTTTTGTATAACAGTTCAGGTTCTGCTCTGAACTAAAAAAGAAAAACGGCTATTGTTCGATCGCGGCACGACTGCTTATGAAATGTTTGCACTACGCTTTGCACACAAAGTCTCCAAAAATGCCCAGTTAATTGCTCTCATAGGTGAATACAGTTGAGTTCGTTATCAAGCGATAACAAGCACAACATGCACGCGAATATGATTTACGTTTAACGGAAGAAACACTAGTTATCTAGTGAGAGCATATTTGCATTTCGATCGAACAATAAGGAACTTTATGTTATGTTTGGTAAGATAAAGAAAATATAAAAATTATGTTACATATTCTAACAAAGGAATGAAATGATGATGAATGAAATGAAATTGATTAATAAACAATATCGTAACTAACAAGTACCAACGGTTAATACAAAAATACATAAATGCGTTTCTCAACACTCCGATATAACAAATTTTGTAAGTAGAATTGTTGAAATTACTAATACGCGATAGGGCTATGTAGAGCTGACCGTGCGAAAAATATAGATGACACTAAGGTTCAGGTCCACATCGCGAAGCTCCTTACCCTGCCTCAACGTTAAGAGCGCTACGTCCAATTTATGGTCGTCATCATTTCTGGCTGAATGGCTTCGTCAATAAACAAAATATGCAGTATTGGTCAGGCAGAAATCCACACGTACTCCATGAGTCATCATTGCATCCCGAAAAATTACGGTTTGGTGTGGTTTATGGGCCGGCGGCGTCATTGGGCCGTACTTCTTCCGTGATGATCAAGACCGGCACGTTACTGTGAATGGGAATCGCTACCGTTCAATGATAACCGAATATTTTTGGCCCCAATTGGATGATACGGACTTGGAGGACATGTGGTTCCAACAGGACGGCGACATAAGCCACACAGCGAATGTCACAATCAATTTATTGGAAACCAAGTTTGGAGAACGTCTTATCTCACGAAATGGTCCAGTCGCTTGGCCGCCTCGGTCGTGCGATTTGACACCGTTAGACTATTTCCTGTGGGGCTACGTCAAGTCTATGGTCTATGCCAACAAGCCAGCGACGACTGATGAACTTCGTACGAATATCGAACGTGAAATTGCAGCAGTATCGGCCGATTTATGCTTGAAAACCGTCGAAAATTTGGTTCAGCGTCTGGACTTCTGCAAGCGTGCCCGTGGTGGCCATGCAAAAGAAATCGAGTTAAGAATTTCATTGATATCCAAAACTGTTTTTGTTTTATTTAAAAAAACTTTTGAACTGGTATACGAGCAAATCTGTCTGAAATTTCCGCATATCAAGACTCTTGTGATTTTCAAAGCCTTACGATTTTTATTGCACGAGGTAGCAACGTCTGACAAACATCCGAGAGTATAACTGTCATGAAAGAACTTCTCAACTGGCCGTTCGGATTCGGACTCGGCATACAATTGTCGATCCCTTCCATTCTTCCCCAGTTGCTGTGAGTCACCCAAGTTCAGACAAACTCCGAGTGTGAGAAGACGAAGAACTGGGCACTCATTCCGTGCGTCGATTATCGTCAGACGACAGCGTTTCGACGATATCTTTGCTTCACGTAACTTCAATAATCGTCTATCGTCGCTTCACGTAAATCAATAATCGTCGACGATACAATTCGAGCGATACCTCTATGAGGTTTCGTTTTGCAAATAGCCAAAGATTTTTTATCGAATTTCAAGAAGAATAATTGACTTTAGCTATTTTACAAACGCTACCAAATATATAAATAACAACTTCTCTACTGTTCGATAGCAATCAAGAGAAAAATGAAAGATTAGGAGTTGAAATTCATTATAATTTTATTTAACAAATTAAGTTAGTAAGCTATTATGCGATCGGTCTTGGCGGTTATCGGCACACGAAAGAAGTGAGAGATTTGCTTTCAGCACTTTGTAGAAGGTGGAAGAAAATGAATGATTAAAGAGGAATAGGAAAGAATATAGGGAAATAATAATATAAGGAATTATTATTTGAAGTTCAAAGGAGCGAAGTGTCAACTAATATTAAACATGCCACCGGCCAAGAACAAATGTTCTTAACTACAACTTACTTAGTATACAAAAATAAAAATATTCTAATATTTAATAATATCTAATAATTTTACGACATAACAAAAAAAAATATATAAAATGTATGAGCATTTCCTCTCAGATACATTAAACTGGTATTGTTAGGATCAGGTTTTTTACCGCCTGACACTCGCTTCGAAGATATCCGGTTACGTTAATGTTGTAGGATCATCAGTGAGATGGCAAAGTGGCTTAGAACTTAAATATGACTCGATTTGAATAAGGAGCGTACACATTTATTCAAAGGTTAAAGTTCTGTTCATAAGAATTCGTTATAGGTGATACTTAACAGATTTTACGCCGGTTTATTACGTTCCTCCAAAGTGCGGAGAAGCAGAAGGTATAAGGCTCCATGAAGTGCCTTCATTTTCCAGTTGGGTTTGGACGTCTGCTGATAACTGTTCCCAGAAACGGTGATTCATCTTTATGAGTTCCTTGTTGGCCCCAACGAAGTTAGTTCCGTTGTCACATGCACTCAGTCCCGTTGCCAGACTAAAATATTCAACACCCTTCATAACACAAAAAATTGAAAAACCTTTTTTTAACATCGAATAAATATTCCGTCCTTCGAGATTTTGCCTTTTCATTCTATAAAGGTATGCCCAGACCAGCGAAATATTTCATAAATATGAAAGTAAATGTTTCATTAACATTTTTTTAAGAAAAAAATGTTTATGGAATGTTTCGCAGTTCGTAAATAATTTGTTTCACAAGTTTCCACGCAGAAAATCTTAGAATAATGAAGTATGGAGTTTAGCAGGCCGCATAAATTGAAATTAATTTCAAAACTAATTATTGGGAAACACATTTATTACAGAAAAATCTAATTACAACGGTTTTCGCCGAGTTTTTTTAATTAATAGCTTCAAATTTTTGTGAAGTGACTATTTAATTATTTAATAATATTTTCTGTGTGTGCAGAGAGAGAGAGAGCTATGGTGCGGTCACAACGGGATTACCCATGGTTGAGAAACCGAACGCGCTGCTGCTAATAATTGTACGCGTACCACTTTTGTGTTCATCATCATCAAATGCAAAAATTATTAAATGTTACAGAACGACCACTCTCTGGATTATGCCAACGAACACAACTTGAGAGAACGCCATCTATGAGTATTATTATAAAAAGTACAATGTTAAGATTTAACTAACTTCAGTTGGTTCTTCTTTTCAATCTAAGCGGACCAGAGGTTCAAACTGCAGTAAGATTGACATTAGGTACATTTCGAACTGATTGTAAACCGATCTCCTTTTAGAAATAAAACACCATATTACGGGAGCGGTGTTGTTGTTTTCGAGCCTCTGGCCGGCAGTAAAAAGCATTTCATATGCATTTAATAAATACTTAATCAGCGTCTACACCGGTAAAAACAGAAATGTTTGACAAATGTTTGGGAAATCTTACTGAAGCAAATCGAGAACATTTCATAAATATTCAAAAAAATCATTCGCTTGCCTGAATACACCTTAGTATGTCAAGAAAAACAGATATACTATCAGAAAAATATTATTTATTTGTTGTATATTTGAACATAAAATTTTAAATTCATTTTAAAAAAAAACAATATCAAAAATAAAAATTATTAATTCAATTCATATGGTAACACCCCCGACAAGCAAATGAAATGTCATGTCAATTGACATCATATTCTGACGTCACGTTGTACAGAATGTTTGCAATATGGCTGGTGGCAATACGAAGTTTGTCATACACATACATTATCCGTCGTGTTTTCAAAGCAACTGTTGCCACAACTTCAATGATCCGCATTGTTTTGGATCAGATCACGCTGATAATAAAATACGGCTAATATGGATAGCCGTTGTCACGAGGCAAATGAAAATGCAGATGAATCGGTGATCGGCGTTTTGAAACCTTTATGTCAAACGGACCAGTATAGTCCACACCACTGTGTCTAATGTGGTGTTCGTTTGGGCTTCTTCAGATTTGCCCTCAGATTTCAGATTTCGTGTGCCTAATCGAACAAAAAAAACGATCTTGATCTTTTTTGTGTTGATATTCGTGCGACTTGAATATGTGTAGTCTTCGACACTTTTCTATGCGCTTTCCATTCACTGGTTAAATTTTATATTAAAACATTCGAAATTTCCATCCCGATTGATTTCTAAATATTTGTACATAAATAATTTAAAAAATTGATTCACCCGATGCAATGCCTTTCTTTGATGTAGAAAAAATTCACGAAAATGTTAACAAACTCCACGAGTTGTCAAACTCAAATGCACTTGTATTGGTAAATCTGAAGCAAATCTGAGAAAATATCGACATTTGCAAAAGTGCTTTGAAATCTGAAAAAGTTAGCTTTTTTTTTGTACCAAAAGAACATAAAAATTGCTCTGAGGGCAAAAAAGTGCTCTGAGAGCGAATTAGAACACTTGTTTCTTACTTTTAAAATTAAACAATATTTATTTGGAACTATGTCCTTTATTATTGAAATACTTTTTACTAATTCTAAAAGGAGCTTAAGGCTACTATGTAGTTACAATAAGACTGTTGATAAATTCATCATACAGTCGTATTTATATACTTTTCTTATCTATCTACAAGGAGACCCAAGCGTACAATCGTCTTGCTTGATAATGAAGAAGAGATAATATTCCAACATTGTATACAAACGATATTATCTCTTTTACATATGTTATCATTGTAGCGTTGTGTGCAAGACTGTACTAGAGACTAAAGATATCATTGAATACAAATAATGTTATCTTTTTTCTCAATATGTTTTGCTATGGATACTTAACTCCCCCCCTTGTTAAACGAAATCGTCCCGATTTTTCGACGCTATTTTTAACATTTCTCTTTCATAAGTTTTGTTATATGCGTCAATCTTTTTTTGTTTTTGACGATCTGTTATACATTGTATAGTTTTTATCATTACGTACGTAAATGCTAGAATAACAATCAGTGTTACAATTGTGTATATAGTTGATAATATCGGTTTTTCTTCAAAAGGAATAATTAGTTTTTTTAAAGTATCTATGTTATCGAATTTGTACATTGTATCTTCTTTAATTATTTGGTCGATGTAAGACTCTGAATTATGATTTCTTAATATAACTTCTTTAATTTGCTTATGCATGTTTTTGTATATTTTATCGTCTAGATTTATAGTATTTTCATAAGTAACTAAGTTTATACCATTAATTGTTTGATTATTTAACTTATGCTTACCGCTTAATAACATAACACCGGATTCAATTTCTAAGTCGTAATCGTATTCTTGTTTAATGTTGCATTTTGAAGTTATATTCTTTAAAAGTGGAATAAGACAATTTTCTTCTTCAAAGTTAATTTCACAAATGTTTTTACTTAGATGATTTTGACAATTTCTTGTTCTTAAATAAGTTTGGTTACATAAGGCAATTGTTTTATCTGTAATGATTTTTCCATGTTTTGAATTTAAAGGTGTTACTTTATACAATTTACATGATTTAATTAGAACTGGATATTTATATATTGTGATGAAGAATTCATCAGTTCTAGCTAATAATATTTTAGAGTACTCAAGTATATTTATTATGGGTACTTGAATTATTTCATGTTGAATAATATTTTTAATGTCATCTAAGTCTAGGCTTTCTGATAAATATTCATTATTTTTTGCTGCATTAATTGTTCTGGTCAATAATAATAATTGTTCGTACACTTGTTCTATTACTAAATGTTCTTTAAGGCTCTGACCTTCGAATTGTTGCAAAATTTGTTCAAATCTAGAATTTATAGTTTTTTGTTTATTATTGTTTTCTATGAGATTATTTATACTCGTTTCTATGTTAACTAAGTCATAATGGTCAGGATTACCAAACACATATTTGAAAGCTGTTCCTAAAAAGTTAATTGATCTAGTATGCCTAGTGTGTTCTTGTAATTGGTCTGCTAAATTCTTAATTTTACTTAACCAAATTTTTTCTTCTTGTGTAGGTTGATATTTACTAGTTACGATATTTACGTAAGGTTGAAATATCGAAGTCAGGTTGGTGGCATGTAACAAATAAGTTTGTTCTTTGAATAAATACACGTCATCTGTTTGCGTAAGTATAAACTTCTTGTTTAGTAACTCAGTTATTTGAACGTTTCCTTGCCCTTCTTGACTCTGTACAATTCCTAGTAATGTTAGGAATATTAATATTTTCGTCATCTGAAAAATGATAATTCTTTATGTTATCCTTGTGAATTTTTATTCCTTCTTTAGAGATTACAGTGTCTCCTTTATCTTCTTCTACTATTCTTGTTATGTATCTGGCGTTAGATTTCTTTCTAAGACCTGTGATTCTTACCATTATCTTATCTCCTTTTTTATACTCTCTGTGTCGAGTTCCTTTATTTAGACGTTCGATCACTTTTTTGGATGCTGAGTTTAGTTTATTTATTATAATTTCACTATTGCTATATTTATTTTGATTAAAGAAAATGTCTCTAGGTTTCAAACCGGTAACTGAGTGTATAGAATTATTTAATTCACGCACTGTTCTAAATATTTCTTCGATAAGTCTTGTTTTATTCTGAATTGTGAATATTCTAGACAGTTCAGTTATTGTACCGTTTACACGTTCTACCTGACCGTTCGCTGTCGATCTGTATACTGGAGTTTCTACTTTAGTTATGTTGTATTTCAAACACATTTGGTTCACCATTTCTGTTTTGAATCCCTTCTCGTTATCTGTCATGAGTCGTTCACATTTTGGGAAATAATTAGATAAGACCTCTTCCATAACGTCGTACAGTCTGTTTCGAGTTTCGATTTCCCGAAGGATTGTATATTTAGAATACTTATCTACTGTTACAAGGAAAGTATACTTGTCGTTGAAGTATATGTCCATATGAATGTGTGTTCCCACATGTGTTGGTATTTCTGAATTATTCAGAGGTTCTCTGATAGGTTTTCTTTCATATTTTCCAAATAGACATGCTATGCATTTTCTGTTGAAACTCTTTGCTTGTTTATTTAGATCGGGCCAGTAATATTTCTCTGAGATTTCTTGTATATTGTTACGTAACCCTCGGTGTGCTCTTTCGTGAGTTACCCTTACAAGTTTTAGTTGTTCCTCCAAATTTGTCACGTCTTGAAGTTTTCTTGGTGTGAATATAAATCTTACTAGTGGGAATTCTTTTTTTATGTTTTCACCATATTTGTATATGTTTTCAAATTTCGTATGCAAAGCTACAATCTTTTGGGGTTGTATAACTTCTTTCATCTGCCTTAGTAAAGAGTCTTTGTCCTTAAACTTTATTATGAGTCTTATTTTGTTACTAAAATAGATTTGTGTTTCGATATTATTTGTTATATCTTCAATAAGTTCGAACTGTGCAGTGTATGCATTAAAAGGCTGATTCACAGTTTTTATTATATCATTAGAAGAACTTTCAGCTGAATGTGCTGTTTCTATGGTAGAAGTATTTATGCGTTGACGTGATAATGCGTCAGCTACAAGATTTAGGTTTCCTGGTTTATAAACTAATTTTGCTCCAAAGTCTTCAATGATTCCCTTCCAACGTTTCAGCTTTGTGTTGGGATTTTTTTCTGATACAGAATATATAAGGCTCTGGTGATCGGTATATATGGTTAAGTCTGCTATACCATATATGTAGTTTCTGAGTTTTTGTAAGGACCATATGATCGCTAATAGCTCTTTCTCGTTTGTGCTATAGTTCTCTTCTGTCTTACTCAGTGTTCTTGACAAGAAGTGTATAGGTTGCTTATTCTGACTTAGTACGGCTCCAATAGCTATGTTGGATGCATCAGTAGTAAGCTCGAATGGTTTACTATAATCCGGTTGAAAAAGTTCGACTTGTTCTTTCAAATAATTTTTTAAAATTCTAATCGCTTCTAATGCTGAATCATTCAGATTTAACTTAATATTTTTACTTTGTTTTTTGTTTACTTTACCGTTATCTCCTCGTAAATATAATGTCAGGGGCTTGGCTATGCTTGCGTATCCTTTTATAAACTTACGATAGTAACCTGTAAGACCTAAAAATCCTCTCAAATCCTTTACCGTTTGTGGGACTGGAAAATTTTCTATAGCTGCTATTTTCTCAGGGTTCGTAGTGATTCTACCATGTCTGATTATGTGACCTAAGTATTCTACTTCTTCTTGAAAAAACTTACTTTTCTCATCAGATATTTTTAATGTGGCTTTATTGAGTACGTCGAATACTTGACTTATGTGCTGTATATGTTCTTCCTCAGATGAAGAATATATCAATACGTCATCAATGTAAACGTGTACGAATTTACCTACAAAGTCTCTCAAAATGTCGTCCACGCATCTCTGAAATATGCTTGGTGCATTTTTGAGCCCGAAAGGCATTCGTTTAAAATGATATTTTGCGCCATTTATAGCAAAAGCTGTTTTTTCTTTATCATCTGTTTTGATTTTAATTTGGTGGAAACCTGACTCCAAATCTAATGTTGTAAAGTACTTGGCTTTACCTAAATTTTGAATTGTCATGTTGACATCCGGAATGGGGTATCTGTCTGTTACAGTGTGAGCGTTAAGTTTTTGGAAATCAACAACCATGCGCCGTTTTGGTTTTCCTTTTTCGTCCAAACCTTTTTTAGGTACTGTCCATATGGGACTGTTATAAGGACTATGGCTTTTTTCTATTATATCGTCATGTAAGAGTTTCTGTATTTCTTTGTTTACGAATTCGTTATCTGCTATGGGATATGGATATTGTTTAACATAAACCGGATTATCATTGGTCGTCCTAATGCTTGCTTCTATAGTATCTGTAAAGGGTAACGGTCCTATGCTGTTATTAATCTTCATCAGTCTATCTATGTCTGCTTTATAAATATTATTTTCCCCAATTATGTAATTAATTTTCTGAATAGATTCGACACTGCTTATGGTAGTTAGAGTCATATTACTGAAATTTATTTCCGCGTTTAGAACTTTAAGTCCTTCATATCCTAATATCATATCAAAAGACTGAATATCCTCTAATTCAAAAAATGTAATATTTTTCTTTAATATCCTAACTACTTTCTTTGTATCTACCATAGAATAACCATGCATTGTTTTTATTTTTATAGGTTTAATTTTAATTTTTTTGCTAGAGTCGCATTTTCTATTAATGTAATTATGGGTTGCACCAGTATCAATAAGAATTTTATAAATTTTCTTAGAAATAGTACTAGTTAAATTTAAGCAGGGCAACCCGTCTACTAGTTTAAATGATCTATTCTTATGTTATTATTTACCATACATTCCGTTTCATCTGCTTCTGCATATGTACTGCTGACATCGTCTCTGCGTTGTTGTCGGGAGTTATTTACTCTCTGCTGCTTGAAGTTCTGCTGATAAGATCGTTGCGGTCTGTTGTGTGTGTTGAAACTCCCGCTGTGTTCACGTTTCGCTGGTGGATTATATACATCGGGTTTGTATTGATTCCAATTTTGTCGCTGTGCATGTACAATTTGTCTCGAGTTTATCTCCATCGGCTGTGGTCCTTGATTGTGTTGCTGCATATTATCGTATTGCTTCTGGGGTTGATAATTCGTTGTTTGGCTCGAATAATTTGGTCTTCTTTCGTTTCTGCGTTCATGTGGCATATTTTTGTGGTGCTTATCCTGAGTGAGATGTAAATGCCTGTGCACATTATCATGTTCTATTCTGCGAGCAATTGCGAATGCGTGTTCTAGATCATTTATTGTAGCTGAATATAATGATCCTCTTGTAAAGTTGTCACTCATACCATCAATGAATATACGAACTGCGTCGTCGTTAGCATTTTTAATTAGTCTGTCGATTATATTCGGCGGATCACCTGACATAGTGATTTTTGATATTATTAAATTGAGATTTTTATTTATCTCGTCGTGGTATTCAGACAGTGTGCTTCTTTTTTGCGTGATGGCTTTCATCATGTCTTGTAGCACGTATAGAGGTTCTTGATTAGAGTACGTATAATCTAATCTGTTACGTATCGCCTCAAAATTAAAAATTGTGTTATAATTAGTTAACACATTCGCGGCTGCACCCTGTATTTTACTTTTCACTATAGTCAATGCTGCTGCGTACTTACTGTGTGTTTTGAAGTTTTTAATGCTGTCCATTAATCTGGATGCTTCTTCGCGCCACGACCGATAATTTGATTGATCGCCGTTGAAAATAGGTAGGCTTTTAAATGCGTCTAACTGTATTTCACTACCATCTGTATATGTGGTTCTTATTTCCTCTAGCACAGGTATGTTTGGTACTATGCCTAATCCAGATTTTACTTCATTTAGTTTTGTTTCTAAATTAGTGTTTATTTGATTTTGGTTAGTTATTATTGCTGCTAACCTTGCATTCTCTGTGCGTGTGTGCTCTAGGGTTTGTGTTACTGTGTTGCTCCTGGTTTCTAAAGCTTCTAATCTTGCCATTAATACTGCGAGTTGTTCCATTTTGAACTCGTGTCTGTTGTCGTCGAATTTGTGTGTTTTTTTTCTCCACATATACACTTTCACTGAATTGCTTTGCTGCTTCGTACGAAGAAGCTATATTTGTACCTGCTATGCTAGGTAATTCTTGTAACCGGTAACGCGAGTGTTCTGTTTATACTAGATTTCACTACTTGTTCCCGAGGTCCGCTCGATTGAAGTTAAAAAGTATATTTAACCTCCTGGCAGGATCGCCAATTAGAACACTTGTTTCTTACTTTTAAAATTAAACAATATTTATTTGGAACTATGTCCTTTATTATTGAAATACTTTTTACTAATTCTAAAAGGAGCTTAAGGCTACTATGTAGTTACAATAAGACTGTTGATAAATTCATCATACAGTCGTATTTATATACTTTTCTTATCTATCTACAAGGAGACCCAAGCGTACAATCGTCTTGCTTGATAATGAAGAAGAGATAATATTCCAACATTGTATACAAACGATATTATCTCTTTTACATATGTTATCATTGTAGCGTTGTGTGCAAGACTGTACTAGAGACTAAAGATATCATTGAATACAAATAATGTTATCTTTTTTCTCAATATGTTTTGCTATGGATACTTAACTAGCGCCCAATCGAATATCACATAAATGGTCTGCTTTCTGTCATTCTTACCTTTGGCAAGGAGCCCTTGAGCTGTGTGGTACGTTTGCGATTATATCTAGTGCACACGCCTGAAATTATTTCTTTGCAAGATTTCTAAGATTTATGATCCAGAACTTGGATCGAATAAAGCTTATTATTTGCTGTATTCCACCATGCAGAGTTTTAATGTGTGCATGTGCAACTAGTAGTTTTGCAATGTGACAAGAGCTTGAAAGTATTTAGGGATATTTTGCAGCCTCACCGATGTTTGCAAAACGGAACCGCCCACCAACACGAAGTTGGTTCTCTTTATCGAGAAATGGATTTAGACTGAGTAGTTTGCTTTTGGCAGATATTTCTTGGTTCGTTGCAAGTTTTCTAATTCCTCCATCGAATGATATGGATTGCGATAGGGAAATTAACTTATAGAGAGCAATTTGATCTTCTTCCGCGCTTAGAACTTCAGTAAAACTTTTCTCAGTTTTACTTAATATTTTTTTGAACCGTAAAATATGTGAAGTAGCCCGCAAAGCGCGATTGAGAGTATACTGAATGTACAAAAATATGGAACATTTTGTTGAACCATGTTCGAAGTACATCCAACTATTGATATCTTCTCTTCAAGTTCTGTGTTAAAGCTGTTAGCTCCCTGGTTTGGCCAGTCAGAATTTGGTGGCCGAAGCCAATAAGGACCATTGATCGGTATTAGTTATTTCTTGAATCTTAATCACCCGAATACACAAATGTTTTCATTCCGTCCTAAAGTAGGATCTCAAATTTGAACTCTCCGAACATGTTGCGAGACTGAACTTCTTGCATAGATTTGCCATAGTTCTATTCGAGGTAAAGAGACTTGCATAATAGGAGCAACTTTAGTTTTTGCTGTTATATAGTTTACGCAAATGTTTCCATCGACTTGTAATGTTCGACAATACAAAACGTCAAAGTAAGCACCGAAACCAGCATTGGTAGTACCAAGCCATCTGGTTATCTGGATAGATTGCAGTGAAGGAAGATTAGATTTGTAGTTTTCGCACTCGCTTTTAAGCGTTGGAGGGAGAGGATCGTCCCTACCAATGTCTTCCACCCACAATTTGTGAAAATAAATTTTTACTAGAACGATAGTTAACCAAGTGGGTCGAACAGTTTCGATGCATCCGAAAGTAAGTTCCATTTTTTATACGCTTTACAAGCAGGAAGTGTAGGCGCAGCTGCTTAGTGGTTAGTGTGTTGGTATACTAAGCGAGGTGTCCCAGGTTCGAATCCCGCAAAAACCCAAGTTCCAACTTAGGGTTTCTTCCCGCTCTCGCGAACGTCTGACAAACATCCGAGAGTATAACTGTCTCAATTAGCCGTTTGGAATCGGCATAAAATTGTAGATCCCTTCCATTTGTTCCAAAAATGAAACTCACACAAAACGAATGGTTGTGAGCAGCTAGGCCTTGGGTCCTACGGACCTGTTGCGCCAACTATTATTATATTACAAGCAGAAAGTGATATTTCGAAACATAAATAGTCTCATTGAGGGTTCCACTATAAAACTAAGGCCTTTACTGAAAAATTGGAACTACCGTCAGCACTGAAAGAAAATTCACAGTCCTCCGGTTCTAGATCGGAAAGCACTTCAGGAAACCTCCGGAACTTTTTGCAGTGGCAATATCGTCAGACCCAGCGATTATATCGTCAACGTATATATTACTATTAAGAACCTTGGATCCTAGGGGAAATTGTGAAGCTTCATCGCTTGCTAACTGTTTGAGAACTCTTATAGAAAGGTATGGAGCGCATGTTGTGCCATAACTTACGGTCTGCAATTCGTACAACTTCAAATGACTTGATGGATAATACCTCCATAGGATAACTTGAAATTTGTGTTCATCTGGATGCACCAGAATCTGTCGGAATATTTGCTCAGAGCAGAACTCGAAGTGTAACAACGAAGGAAGAAAATAAAACGTGTACTATGTATTTTGCACTATAGTAACGTAACTTATGTTTCAACAAATCACATACCATAAGAAACATAAGAAGCGATGCCAGATGGTCAAAATATTTCCCGCCAGAAAAATCTGAAAAACCCCTAAATTTGTCTATTTTTTTTTTCTAAAAAACCGTTAACTTTTTGTCATTATTTTTTTAATATGTTTTACGACTTAAAAGTATGAATTTTAAATTTAAATCGCTGAAAATGTCAACGCATGTTGCTTTTTGAAAACATTTTGTATGAATTTACACAGCCCCAACGCAACTTTCATGAAATTGTTCTTAATAAAATTTACTGATGAGGTGGTGCTAAGATCCGGAAAAATATTTAAGGGACAGTTACAAAAAACTGTAACTGTTTCTTAGTGAAACTGGCATTATCTTTTTTTTTTTTGAAAGATATGTTTTGCAAACGAAAATAGTCCAAAGCTATATTATAATTTTCAGACGCAAATATAGCTTTAGACAACCGATTGATTATTTTGCAGCATATTAATGTAAACACAAACATTTATTTCATCCTTTATTTCAAAATTTGAGTCATTTGGTAGTGGGCAGAAAAGAACGACGAATGACTACGATAACTCATTCTTAAGTTTAAAGTACTTAGCGTTTTTACGTTTGCAAAATGCGGATGCATATTTTAAAGATATCAAATTTATAAGGAATTATACAGAGTTGCCAATAGAGTGCAAAATGGTAATATAGTTTGAAGTTCAAATGAGCGAAGTGTCAACCAATATCCAACATCTACATTTTAGACTTATTTTGTATGAACCCAAAAAAATTTCCACTGCAAATTTTACAACATGTGGCAGTCAAATTTACAATAAGTTGTATAATTTGTGTATTTAACAGCAAATGCGTTCATATTCACAATTAATTGTAACCTTTACAGCGTTTGCTTTCATTTCAGCAGCAAAATTTTTAAATTGATCGCAATTTCTTGTTGTTAAATTAACAGCGTGTTGTCAATTTTTGTTGTTAAATGTACATGTTGATTTACTCGTTATGTCTGAAAAAGCTGAGGATGTGGAAGCCAGCAATTTAAATATGGAAACGCGGCTACCGAAAAAACATTGCTATTAAACGTGGAAGTTTTTGAAGTGGTGGGCAATTTCACATTGTCGAAAAGTGTTGTGCCGTTTTTAGCAGGTAAGCAAGTTCTAAATTTGTTCGTGTTTCATGTGTTCGGTCGTCGTCTAACTTGAACACATTATTCTTTTGTAACAGGGCCTAGGGTTCACACAACCACTAAACGGAGCTTACTTCTACTCAGATCGGAGCACATCTCGAAAATATTTTCGGACAGTGAACTTGGATTTTAGTTGGAGTTTGAGGACCAAAATATCACTTTCTACTTCATTATCCATCAGCTATTAGAAAATCAGGACCAGTAAAACAGACTTGGACATAGGCGTTTTTCTTTTTTAGTTCAGAGTTGAGCTCTGAACTGAGCGCGAGCATTTTGAGCGCGCTCTGAACCGAGCGTGAATTAGAACACTTGTTTCTTACTTTTAAAATTAAACAATATTTATTTGGAACTATGTCCTTTATTATTGAAATACTTTTTACTAATTCTAAAAGGAGCTTAAGGCTACTATGTAGTTACAATAAGACTGTTGATAAATTCATCATACAGTCGTATTTATATACTTTTCTTATCTATCTACAAGGAGACCCAAGCGTACAATCGTCTTGCTTGATAATGAAGAAGAGATAATATTCCAACATTGTATACAAACGATATTATCTCTTTTACATATGTTATCATTGTAGCGTTGTGTGCAAGACTGTACTAGAGACTAAAGATATCATTGAATACAAATAATGTTATCTTTTTTCTCAATATGTTTTGCTATGGATACTTAACTCCCCCCCTTGTTAAACGAAATCGTCCCGATTTTTCGACGCTATTTTTAACATTTCTCTTTCATAAGTTTTGTTATATGCGTCAATCTTTTTTTGTTTTTGACGATCTGTTATACATTGTATAGTTTTTATCATTACGTACGTAAATGCTAGAATAACAATCAGTGTTACAATTGTGTATATAGTTGATAATATCGGTTTTTCTTCAAAAGGAATAATTAGTTTTTTTAAAGTATCTATGTTATCGAATTTGTACATTGTATCTTCTTTAATTATTTGGTCGATGTAAGACTCTGAATTATGATTTCTTAATATAACTTCTTTAATTTGCTTATGCATGTTTTTGTCCTTAAACTTTATTATGAGTCTTATTTTGTTACTAAAATAGATTTGTGTTTCGATATTATTTGTTATATCTTCAATAAGTTCGAACTGTGCAGTGTATGCATTAAAAGGCTGATTCACAGTTTTTATTATATCATTAGAAGAACTTTCAGCTGAATGTGCTGTTTCTATGGTAGAAGTATTTATGCGTTGACGTGATAATGCGTCAGCTACAAGATTTAGGTTTCCTGGTTTATAAACTAATTTTGCTCCAAAGTCTTCAATGATTCCCTTCCAACGTTTCAGCTTTGTGTTGGGATTTTTTTCTGATACAGAATATATAAGGCTCTGGTGATCGGTATATATGGTTAAGTCTGCTATACCATATATGTAGTTTCTGAGTTTTTGTAAGGACCATATGATCGCTAATAGCTCTTTCTCGTTTGTGCTATAGTTCTCTTCTGTCTTACTCAGTGTTCTTGACAAGAAGTGTATAGGTTGCTTATTCTGACTTAGTACGGCTCCAATAGCTATGTTGGATGCATCAGTAGTAAGCTCGAATGGTTTACTATAATCCGGTTGAAAAAGTTCGACTTGTTCTTTCAAATAATTTTTTAAAATTCTAATCGCTTCTAATGCTGAATCATTCAGATTTAACTTAATATTTTTACTTTGTTTTTTGTTTACTTTACCGTTATCTCCTCGTAAATATAATGTCAGGGGCTTGGCTATGCTTGCGTATCCTTTTATAAACTTACGATAGTAACCTGTAAGACCTAAAAATCCTCTCAAATCCTTTACCGTTTGTGGGACTGGAAAATTTTCTATAGCTGCTATTTTCTCAGGGTTCGTAGTGATTCTACCATGTCTGATTATGTGACCTAAGTATTCTACTTCTTCTTGAAAAAACTTACTTTTCTCATCAGATATTTTTAATGTGGCTTTATTGAGTACGTCGAATACTTGACTTATGTGCTGTATATGTTCTTCCTCAGATGAAGAATATATCAATACGTCATCAATGTAAACGTGTACGAATTTACCTACAAAGTCTCTCAAAATGTCGTCCACGCATCTCTGAAATATGCTTGGTGCATTTTTGAGCCCGAAAGGCATTCGTTTAAAATGATATTTTGCGCCATTTATAGCAAAAGCTGTTTTTTCTTTATCATCTGTTTTGATTTTAATTTGGTGGAAACCTGACTCCAAATCTAATGTTGTAAAGTACTTGGCTTTACCTAAATTTT
This sequence comes from Cheilosia grossa, assembly GCA_963082955.1. Lineage (NCBI taxonomy): Eukaryota > Metazoa > Arthropoda > Insecta > Diptera > Syrphidae > Cheilosia > Cheilosia grossa. The sequence goes on along the minus strand of OY720144.1, from coordinate 49,258,196 downwards.
TAATTGTCATGTTGACATCCGGAATGGGGTATCTGTCTGTTACAGTGTGAGCGTTAAGTTTTTGGAAATCAACAACCATGCGCCGTTTTGGTTTTCCTTTTTCGTCCAAACCTTTTTTAGGTACTGTCCATATGGGACTGTTATAAGGACTATGGCTTTTTTCTATTATATCGTCATGTAAGAGTTTCTGTATTTCTTTGTTTACGAATTCGTTATCTGCTATGGGATATGGATATTGTTTAACATAAACCGGATTATCATTGGTCGTCCTAATGCTTGCTTCTATAGTATCTGTAAAGGGTAACGGTCCTATGCTGTTATTAATCTTCATCAGTCTATCTATGTCTGCTTTATAAATATTATTTTCCCCAATTATGTAATTAATTTTCTGAATAGATTCGACACTGCTTATGGTAGTTAGAGTCATATTACTGAAATTTATTTCCGCGTTTAGAACTTTAAGTCCTTCATATCCTAATATCATATCAAAAGACTGAATATCCTCTAATTCAAAAAATGTTATATTTTTCTTTAATATCCTAACTACTTTCTTTGTATCTACCATAGAATAACCATGCATTGTTTTTATTTTTATAGGTTTAATTTTAATTTTTTTGCTAGAATCGCATTTTCTATTAATGTAATTATGGGTTGCACCAGTATCAATAAGAATTTTATAAATTTTCTTAGAAATAGTACTAGTTAAATTTAAGCAGGGCAACCCGTCTACTAGTTTAAATGATCTATTCTTATGTTATTATTTACCATACATTCCGTTTCATCTGCTTCTGCATATGTACTGCTGACATCGTCTCTGCGTTGTTGTCGGGAGTTATTTACTCTCTGCTGCTTGAAGTTCTGCTGATAAGATCGTTGCGGTCTGTTGTGTGTGTTGAAACTCCCGCTGTGTTCACGTTTCGCTGGTGGATTATATACATCGGGTTTGTATTGATTCCAATTTTGTCGCTGTGCATGTACAATTTGTCTCGAGTTTATCTCCATCGGCTGTGGTCCTTGATTGTGTTGCTGCATATTATCGTATTGCTTCTGGGGTTGATAATTCGTTGTTTGGCTCGAATAATTTGGTCTTCTTTCGTTTCTGCGTTCATGTGGCATATTTTTGTGGTGCTTATCCTGAGTGAGATGTAAATGCCTGTGCACATTATCATGTTCTATTCTGCGAGCAATTGCGAATGCGTGTTCTAGATCATTTATTGTAGCTGAATATAATGATCCTCTTGTAAAGTTGTCACTCATACCATCAATGAATATACGAACTGCGTCGTCGTTAGCATTTTTAATTAGTCTGTCGATTATATTCGGCGGATCACCTGACATAGTGATTTTTGATATTATTAAATTGAGATTTTTATTTATCTCGTCGTGGTATTCAGACAGTGTGCTTCTTTTTTGCGTGATGGCTTTCATCATGTCTTGTAGCACGTATAGAGGTTCTTGATTAGAGTACGTATAATCTAATCTGTTACGTATCGCCTCAAAATTAAAAATTGTGTTATAATTAGTTAACACATTCGCGGCTGCACCCTGTATTTTACTTTTCACTATAGTCAATGCTGCTGCGTACTTACTGTGTGTTTTGAAGTTTTTAATGCTGTCCATTAATCTGGATGCTTCTTCGCGCCACGACCGATAATTTGATTGATCGCCGTTGAAAATAGGTAGGCTTTTAAATGCGTCTAACTGTATTTCACTACCATCTGTATATGTGGTTCTTATTTCCTCTAGCACAGGTATGTTTGGTACTATGCCTAATCCAGATTTTACTTCATTTAGTTTTGTTTCTAAATTAGTGTTTATTTGATTTTGGTTAGTTATTATTGCTGCTAACCTTGCATTCTCTGTGCGTGTGTGCTCTAGGGTTTGTGTTACTGTGTTGCTCCTGGTTTCTAAAGCTTCTAATCTTGCCATTAATACTGCGAGTTGTTCCATTTTGAACTCGTGTCTGTTGTCGTCGAATTTGTGTGTTTTTTTTCTCCACATATACACTTTCACTGAATTGCTTTGCTGCTTCGTACGAAGAAGCTATATTTGTACCTGCTATGCTAGGTAATTCTTGTAACCGGTAACGCGAGTGTTCTGTTTATACTAGATTTCACTACTTGTTCCCGAGGTCCGCTCGATTGAAGTTAAAAAGTATATTTAACCTCCTGGCAGGATCGCCAATTAGAACACTTGTTTCTTACTTTTAAAATTAAACAATATTTATTTGGAACTATGTCCTTTATTATTGAAATACTTTTTACTAATTCTAAAAGGAGCTTAAGGCTACTATGTAGTTACAATAAGACTGTTGATAAATTCATCATACAGTCGTATTTATATACTTTTCTTATCTATCTACAAGGAGACCCAAGCGTACAATCGTCTTGCTTGATAATGAAGAAGAGATAATATTCCAACATTGTATACAAACGATATTATCTCTTTTACATATGTTATCATTGTAGCGTTGTGTGCAAGACTGTACTAGAGACTAAAGATATCATTGAATACAAATAATGTTATCTTTTTTCTCAATATGTTTTGCTATGGATACTTAACTCGTGCTCAGATCGTTCAGATGTGTTTATGAAACACACTTGAGCACAATCTGTCAAATGTGATTGTGTGTATGCATATCTGTGCAATCAGCTTTTTATTAGATTTACAAATTCGGCCAGGTAGTTTTCATAAATAAAAAAAAAAAAAAAAAATTATAATTAAAATGGATAATCTAATTGTTGTGAAGGAAGCATTTAACTTATTCTTCGACGAAGATGAGGACGAATATTGTGAAACAAATTGTTCGAGAAAAATTGCGAGAAATAGAAACTATTCGGAAGATGTTGTTCCAAGGTTTTCGGATAAAACATTTAAACAACATTTTCGCATCAATCCAGATGTATTTGAAACCTTGTGTATTCAATTACAAGCTTTTGAGGAGCATAAATATGGGCAAGGCAGAAAGACGACGCTGATAGAGAAGCAGTGAATGATAACCTTGTGGAAACCCAGAATGTATGAGGTATGTTGTATGTAATCATATCATGATTTATGTGACTAAAACCACTTGTATCATAGATCAATTGCAGACAGCTTTGGTGTGTCCATTGCAATTGTTTGGAGAATTATATCCAATAACTGCGACAATTTAGTTCAATTGAATAGATCCAAAAGATATATTCGATGGCCCACTGCAGAAGAAGCTGATAGAACGTCTGTGCATTATTTCAGGCAAACTCGCTGGAGGTAAAGACATGGTTTATAATCATAGATGTATATATATCTAGATATACTTGGTTCGTCCGCCATTGCATCCATTACAATAATCCTGTTTTCTTTTTTCTGTCAAATGTGACTGAAGTGTGTATGTATATGTGTACTCAGCTTTTTGCTCAGCCAACTTAGTCAATTTATTTTGAGCTCATAGAGCGCGCTCTGATCATGCTCTGAACGAAAAAAGAAACACAAATTTGAGCTCTGATGTCTCTGAGCTAAAAAAGAAACACGAACTTTTTGTATAACAGTTCAGGTTCTACTCTGAACTAAAAAAGAAAAACGCCTAACATACACATATTAATAAAAATAGTAGAAATATATGCCAGTCTCTTTCAACAAAGGCTTGCTTGTCATTTTCAAACTTATTGTTAAATGATTCAGGTTTTCAGACAGCAAATGGTTTAGTAGTTAAAGATGCTTTAACTGAAAATTATGAAAGCCTACCGTATTTTGCAATATTTAACATTCCTATGAACTTGAATATACAAAAATTCGTTTCAAGTAAATTTCGTACGTATAAAGGGTCCGCCATCTAACTTTTTTTTTTCAACTAGTGCTTATTTCGCGAATGGTAACACTTGGCTCATGTCTGATTTGACAGATAATTAGTTTTATCCTTCCGCTAAACGAATATGGTTGCGTATACGCTTGAACAACGCTGGGAAACATAGCGACATTACTTTTGTGGTATTCGTTTGGGCTTCTTCAGATTTGCCCTCAGATTTCAGATTTCGTGTGCCTAGTCTTCGACACTTTTCTATGCGCTTTCGATTCACTGGTTAAATTTTGTATTAAAACATTCGAAATTTCCGTCCTGATTGATTTCTAAATGTTTGCACACAAATAATTTACGAAAATAAATTCACCCGATGCAATGCCTTTCTTTGCTGTAGAAATATTTCACTAAAATGTGAACAAACTCCACCACTTGTCAAACTCAAATGCACTTGTATTGGTAAATCTGAGGGCAAATCTGAAAAAATATCTAGATTCGCAAAAGTGCTCTGAAATCTGAAAAAGATTGCTTTTTTTGGTACCAAACGAACATAAAAATTGCTCTGAGGGCAAAAAAAGTGCTCTGAGAGCGCCCAAACGAATACCACATTTGAAAATCATGGTGATGTTGCAGAATGTGTGCGAAAATTGCGTACGGAATTTGGAAGAAGAGAAGCACCGTCAGCTCCGTATGTTCGTTATCTTGTGAAAAAAGTGAAAGAAACTGGCATCCTCATCGATAAACCAAAGCGTGAAAAGCCAAAAACAGTGCGTACACTAGAGAAAATTGCTGCTGTGGCAGAAAGTGTGCGTGAAGCGCCATCAACATCAATTCACCGTCGTTCTCAACAATTGAACATTTCGGAGACACCATTGAGACGAATTTTGCATAAAGACCTTGGTATGACGCCATACAAAGTCCAATTGGTTCAGGAGTTGAAGCCAAATGACCATCCAATGCGTTTTCGCTTCGCTAAGTGGGCTACACTCGATGTTTTGCGCCCTGTTTTTGAAGATCGTATTATCAGCCGCAGAGCTGATGTCGTTTGGCCACCTAGAAGCTGCGATTTGACACCGTTGGACTATTATTTGTGGGGTGCCGTAAAAGATATGGGTTACGCCGACAAGCCAGAGACAATTGACGCTTTACAGGACAATATTCGTGGAGCCATTGGTGAAATACAGCTGCACACAATCTTAAAAATTAAAAATTAAAAATTGGACCGATCGTGTAGGCTACTGCATGGGCAGCCGAGGCAGCCATTTGAATGAAATTATTTTCTATTACTAACCGGAATAAAAAAAAATTTTAGAAAATATTCAGTAGTTTTTTTTTATAACATTTTCAAAAAAAAAAAAGATATTTGGCGGACCCTGTACAAGGGAACTCAGTATAAAATTCAAAACTATTCAATGTTATCAAAACTATTGAAAAGCGCCTTTACAAAATATTAAATATGATTATTGATGAGACTAAAGAAGTTTTTTTGTATGCTGTGAATATAAAATATTGTATTTTAATTTTCATTATAGTTGTGGTTGATTTAACAAAAATACTTCAAGATTATATTATTTTAATCATTAATTGATGGGACAAAAGTTTTTCGAAATAAGCGTATTTGAATTTTTTTTTTGTATAACCAAACATAATGTAACTATGCCATTTATGGATTCATCAATTTTATTTACTTCAATAAAAAGAATTTCACATTATTTGGTGATTTTACAACAAAAAAAAAAAAACAAAGAGCTGTAGAAATGAAAGCACAGCGTATTCGTTGTCGATTTTACGACAAAAATTGCATTTGGACTGCCAGGTGTTGTGACCAATACAACCAAAATCCGTAGTTTATACACATAAGTATTGTGTATTTTACAAAGTTTGCTGTACATTCAACAACGAATGCTGTTTTATTCACAATTTTTCTATTTGTAAAATCTACAACAAATGTTCTCAATTTCATAATTTGGTTTTGGAAAGCATTGGATGTCGGGTCGATTATGACAATGAATCCAGTCGATTTAACAGCGGTTTTCAACATTTCTACGAAAAAATTTTTTGGGTGGCGAAAAGCAAGAAGTATTGTGGAAAGGTGTATTGGAGTTTATAAAGGTACAAAACTTATATCATTGATTCCCTATAACATTAAATCACATGTTGTCATAATCCTCTTGTCGATGTAGAATAATAATTGAAAAAAGAAAAAGTAGTTACGTCCTCCGAAAAATGGCGATTTTTGCAAATGTTTGTGCTGCCCTCCATAAAATGTGTGATAGTGGTAGTACAGCAGTAGTACGTAGTGGAAATAACCGAATGAGACAGTTGGCTTCAAAAATAAGGGAAGAAATAAATAACTTATAGCCCTTGGATAAGTCGGAATGCTCATGCTTTGGTGTAGCTGACCTATCAATAATACATTTTTTCGATGTTTTTTGTTATCGCACTATTTATAAAGAGGTAATGTTTGTTTGTAAGGGGTAATTTCCGGAACTCTTGAACCAATTTCTAAAATTCTTTCACTAATAGAAAGCTACGGGATAAGGTATTGCGATGGGCTACTTTATTTTTTTGATTTTTGCAATACGTGAATGAAACACTGCGAAGCAGGTTACGTGATAAAAGCTATCCCATATATCCATCCATCCACTTCCATCCTCTCTGTATTATTCCTGTAGTGTATATTTACCTCTTGCGGTTCACACGATCAACAAATATTAACAAATGAAGTGTCAACATAAATTGTTTTTCTGGGTGCTTATTTTTGCATTTTTACATTTTTACTACATTAAATTTCAACCACGCAATTGTGTACAAACTACAAACTATGATTCCGGGAAATACTTTGCTTTCACACTCCGTATATACGACTCCACTAAAGAGCAGTGGTGCCATTTTAGCATTTTTTATGCTAAATCTAGCATATTTAAACTTTAAATTGCATAATAATGTAAACTAAATATGCTAGATTGCATAAGAATAAAAACTTTAATCCCACCATAAGAACATATTCGTGGTATATTTTGCTTTAAAAATAACGAACTCATCCATAAAAGTTTTCTAAATTTGTTATTACTGAAAATATACATGACAATTTCTCAATTTGAAGTATCAGCTGTCAAACATGTATCAGGACAATGACGAAGACGGGGAAGATGAGGAACTTATGTGGTTTTCCATTGGGACAAAAAATCAATCTTTTTTTTTGATCTTAATCACTTTTCATGTTCCATTGGGCAAAAAAATCAATCTTTTTTCGATTCAGAGCACTTTTTGCAGATCTCGATATTTTTTCAGATCTACACATACCAATATGCTTTGCACAGCTGTTTTACGTCATTTTAAGAAGTTTGCTTTCAATCCAAATGCGCAAAGTTTCGTGAAAACCAAAATAACGAAATACATAAATAGTCATGGATATAATTTTGGAGGAATAATTATCTTCATAGTCTTCCTCGTCATCTGAAGACTACGAATCACCAAAAATACTAAATTTGTATCTACAACAGAGAAAACATTTTCGAAGTCGATATACATTTGTGATTTTTGCAAAAACAGATGCAGATTGAACAGCTGATATTACTGCCAAATAACGCACTAATACATTTATAAAAGCAGATCACTTTCGTTGCGCGTTCCATTGGCAGTGTAAAATCTGAGATCTGAAAAAGATTTCTGGTGGTCCCAATGGAAAACGACATTAGTTCTATAATTGCCGAGCTTTTTAATAATTAAATGTAATTTTCATTGCAAAAGACTGAATTCATTTTTGTGCCTTCTTATTATGTGTTAGATAGAAGTTTTGTGCTTATATTTATATATTTTGTTGTTTTTTTTAACTTTGTTTTCTTTTTTGTAATAAAGTCGTTGTTTTTAAACTCTAGCATATTTTGTTTTATTTGTTTAGGATCTTTTTTTCTTAATTTGGCATATTCCACTGGAAAACTTCTGGCAATACTGCTAAAGAGAGTCGACAGCCCAAGAGAGTCATAAGAGTAGTGAATACATGACTCTTCTCTTCACACGTATTCATTCGCACTTACACTTCACAGTATCACAGTTCACAGATAGGAAATCTAAGAGAGAGAATTTTATTTTCAAAATGTGCGGGCGAAGTGGGTGGGTGTGCGGGAGTTGACGGTCTATCTGATATATGGCGCTGTTGCCGATCTCCGTAACCACCCGACCGATTTCAATGAAATCTTGTGGATGGGTATTGTTCGTTCCAGTTTTAAGGATTAAATAGTTTTAGACCCGATAGATCCAACCGAAAGGTACAGGGTGAGTACAGCTACCTATACATATATATAAAATAGGCTGACGACCACATGTGCACTCATAACTCGGGAATGGATCGTTTCTTTTTTACGATTTTGGGTCCGGTGGATGCAGAATTTGGATCGTTCGATTTTTAAAATGTTGGGCTTCGTGGATTCGTATTGATCCAAGGAAGGACATATGCTACTTTTTGTCGCGAAAATAAAAGTTAATGGGGATAAAAAACGGGTAGTTTCGCTTAAAATACAAGAAAACTTATTTCAATTTAATTTATTTTAATTTTTAAATTCATTGGATGTTCCGGGTTTACCGCTACACAATTTGAAATCGAAAGTAGGCTCATAATTTTGTTGATTACCCCCAATCCAACGAAACTTTTGAACATCTCGTGTTTGATTTGATTGTGAAGAATCTGAATTCTGAAATCAAATGATCTTGACTGTAAAATTCAAGGCAAACATTATTATTTAAGCGGAATGACTTGCCATTGGTATATGACAAATAATAAGTCGCAAGGACAATCGCTTGATATTTGTGGCATCAACTCCGGAATTCCCATGTTTCTCACATGGTCAATTGTATGTGGCGTGCTCACATGTGTGCAAAACCTCCCGCTTTGTACGTCGCGTACCGTAAAGCACTGAAGTGAAAAAGCGGAAGTTTGGCCGACACTTCAATCATTCCGGTTAGATTGAAGCACATCGACATTGCTATACTTTGGTATTTCTATTGTATGTAATATAACTTTTGAATAGAGAAATTGATTTGACCGTATTATATTTATAAAGTAGCGTGTGAACTGCGCATGCTCGGAATTATTACTTTCATTACCAACAATAACGAATTTGGGCGGAACGAAGTTCGCTGGGTCGGCTAATAATTAGCTAATAATAAACTAAGGAACAAAGATGAATTAATTCCACTTTGCAATTTTCAAATTTTCCGGCATCAAACACAAAATTGTTGCCAAAAAGTCATTTATGACATTTTAAACGACGTCTGATTGGAATTTTCAATATGTTTGAGAGGCTCTGAAATCGGCTTATTTAAGGTTTGTTTGACGTGGACCCTAGTGCGCACTAGTGCTCGCTGTCATTCACTTGTTTATAGTGATAAAAGCAAATACAAATAAATTTGGTATTCAAAATAATTGAGTTCACTCATTTTTAACAATAAACAAAAAATTGTTTTTATCTTCACACTTCGTTCACCAAAAGATAAATATTTTTCAATGTCAAATACCGACAGGCTTCAGGGCAACATATTTTGCGTTCCATATACATACATATTAGCCGAGTTTTCAGGGTTTTTAACAGGTGTGGAAATCAGCTGACACTTCTCAGTGCGCACTATTGGGCACTAGTGCTAGGCACGTCACACAAACCTTCAGTAAATAGGTACCTACCCAATATGATTGTGAGAAACTGTGCAAAACAAAAATAAGTATGTACCTATCTATGTACATTTAAGAAAATTTAAAAATTCAGATTAATAAAATAAGTTTTATTACGCTGAATGCTGAATGGAAGCACCGTATGTATTGATTTGATCGATTATTTTCTTTTTTAATAAAAAACATTTTAAATAATTTTAAAAATAATTCTAAAATAATTTAACCTTGCAGCCTATTGGTATTCGTTGTGATTTTCGCTCACATTTTCCAAATTAGTTTCTTTTTTGTATGCATTTCTGCTTGAAGTTTGTAACTTCATCAACAGACTTCGTAACAATGTATGGAGTTCAATTGTCCTGTACTCCAGTAGAGGTTGCACTTAATATGCTCGATAAGACAATTGAGACATAAATTCGGTATTACTACGAAAGGTTTTCTTTTGTAAGACTTTTGAAAACTCTTCAAATATAGCACAAAAGTGTTGATACATTGAATAGCGAATGCCATACGGAATATAAGCAATAATTTTGTTCAGCCCTAACCACATGAGTGGTATTTCCCTCCGACTTTGACGTGAGAATGGGACAAACTCAAGGGTGACGCTATTGTATTGTTTTCAATTATGGTGGTGAACATGCAACAGTTCAAGAGCAATGAGTGCTGTTCAGATGACTTCAAGTGGATACGATTAAAAGTGAGATTGTGTTTGAGATGTTATAAGAAAAGAATGGCACACAAATTTAAAATACCGGTTGAATGAATACGAGAGCTCAAAAGGACTTCTTGCTTTATAATATTAGCCAACTTGCGTAAAAAATACGCGGACCTTAATAAAATAATGCTGAAATTATACATGACACATTATACTGGAACAAATTTTGTTTAAATAAGGCTATATTTTCAATTCCTATGTGCTTAAATTAGTAGCTACAAAACGAATTCAAATTCATAAACACTCAACTTTTTATTTATAAATCCTTGGAATAAGTCAAACTCAAATTAGAAATATTTAGCTATTTCTCTCTTGACATCGGATGTTTTAATTCTTGCCAATACGTTGAATATTATCTACATACTGTACACGACAGCGACTTGAACCCACCATCCGTAATTGTCTAAGGATAATAAATGTAATGTGGATCTCCCCCAGCCCAATGCGCAATATAATCCTTTAGTTAGCAATTTTAAATAATATTGACTTCGAAACCAATGCAGCCACGAATGACCTTAATTAGCAAACGTCAAAGTAAACAGAAATTACCAATAAAATCACTTACCTGTGCTTACAGTAGATATCCAATCATATTATAAGAAAGCAAGACATAGTTTTATGTACAAACTACTAAAATGTAAGCCACTTTCTGCACATAGTGTTCAGATTGTGTATTATTTAGCGAGGAATTTTGGTTTTAAACATAAATTTGTTATTTTACCTATATTTTTCATTCCGCGCATTACGAACAAATCCATTTCAAGACTATTGTTTTTTACTTATTAGATATCACTCATTTACTCGAGTTACCTAGGCTGGTATGGAAAAATTAAGCTGTTAGGTTTTTAGTGGATAACGTCTTTAATAAGCATTATAAAATTTTTTTCCTTTTTTTTTCCAATTGGTCCTAGTAATACTATTCAAAGTGAAGATATTAACTACAGTCGAGTAATTTTTCGTTCGCTTGAAATTCACTGCGTAACATAGAAAATATAGAATGAGCAGTTCTACATTTGCTCTTTTCAAGAATTGAAAATTTTTATTTTCTACAATCGAAAACTCCATAAGCTGTAATTTTTTTCTGCAAAAGTAACATAAATTGTAATATTTTCTGAAATATTTCCGCTTTTCCAACACTGTTTTCAGAGAGTGGCCTTTGTTCAAGTAAATTTAACGTATCCGTTTTCATATCTCCGTTTAATAAATCACCGGTAAATTTGCGTTGTTGCAATAACTATCTGAATATTAATTATACAGGGAAGGTATACTACTTTGTGTGTTTATAATTTTTGATCAAATGAAAGAGAACGGATCTTATATTGATAAATGTTTTATTTAATGTCGGCAATTATGTATGGAATACAATGTCAGTTAAATGTCCGCCTCTGTTAGTTTCACAAATGCGAGCCCTTTTGAGCATATTTTTCATTACATTCTCACACATTTCACGCGGTATTTCATAAATTCCACCACGAATATTTTGTTTGAGTTGCTCAAGCGGTTCTGGTTTGTTTGCATAAACCAATTGGCATATGTACGGCGGCGTAAATGGTCTTGTGGAAGAAGCTCTTGTGTCAACTGAATCTTAAATGGAAACAAATGCAAATCCTTGTGCAAAGTTGTGGCCAAAGTTGTTCTTTGAAGACCAAGCTCCTGAGCACGGCGTCGAATTGAGGTTGATGGATTGTGATGAACACTTCCTTGAGCAGCAGTAATGTTTTCAGCCGATCTTACAGTACGTTGTGGTCCATTCTTGTAGGTAATAGCTACAGACCCTCTTATATAATAATAGTGCGTTTTGTTGGCACGTTGTTTCTCCCAAAAATTTCACGTAACTTTCTCATCGTCACGGTAATCGATGATTGATTTTGATAAAATGTTTTAACGATTAAAAAACGTTGGTTTATCGAGTATTTCTACTTCACGACTGCCAAATATGAACTGTCAAGACTAATATTTACAAAAATGGCGGCAAAATAAAGTAGTATACCTTCCCGGCGGACACCCTGCATAATGTAAAAATTGCTTTTGCATTTGCGCGACAAAATTGAAAGTTGTCACCTTGTTGTATTCACCGTTTTAGATCTCCGGAAATATTTAACAAAATTATATATATTTTCATTCAAGCAACTTTTTTTATTTAAAAAAACAATAGAAACAAAAAAACCTTATCACTTAATGCGTAATGGTAATATCATCCTCTTCCGACACATCCAAGGCATCTTCACTGACATCTGCTGACGTTTCCAATTTAAGCAAACTGTTTTCCAATGAGGCGAGGAATGAGCTATCCTTGTACTCAGGCCAACTTCGAAATTGACAAAACAAAGTGAGCATCTGACTAGGATTCAAGTCACCAAAATCCGTGTATATATTTATATGAGGGAAGTAATTTTTGCTATTCATTTCTATACAGCGTGTTGAATATTTTGGTATGAATTCAGACTCATCACTTGGAAACATATCCTTTGGTATTTCAGACTGTTCTGATTTTATTATAAGTCGAGGACCACATCCTGGTACAAATTTTCTGTGAAATTTATATAAAAATTTATAGAATTAAAACTTTGCGTGCACATCTAATATTTTTTATATATACATGAAATACTCGTTACATTACACATGTATAAAAAAGAGATCACTTATAAAATGCATGAAGGAAAAAGGAATTAAACAATTTTTAACTAATTGGCTGTAGCGATAAGTGTTTTTCGCAATTTTTTCTTTCATTCATTGTTGATGTTCGTGCGATTTGAATGTGTGTAGGCTTCGACACTTTTCTGCACGTTTCATGGTCCCAAGGAAAATTTTGAAAATATAGAAAACAAAATCGACACCTTTCTAAAAATATTCAAACATCTGAAAGGCTGATGTGTGACCAGGACAAGTGAGAAGAATCGTAGGTGAAAAATAGAAACGGAAAACTTCTGCCCCAAACCATACATCATATTGCAAATATAATTTCGAGCTGTAACGTTTTCAATTTTACCCACATGATCTATATAGATCATTGATTTTCATTGTTTACAAAAATTGTACGAGATCCAACTGTTGCAAACCATGGAACTCAATAATCTTTATTAAATGAATTGAATTTCAAATGATTTAATCAGTGAATCAAAAACGTGCAGAAAAGTGTCGAAGCCTACACACATTCAAATCGCACGAACATCAACAAAAAAGAGCGCGCGTTTTAATGTTCGACAAGACACACGAAATCTGAAATCTGACAGCAGAATCTGAGAAGTCCAATCGAATATTAATGTGGTATTCGATTACAGATTTCGTGTACCTAATCGACCATAAAAACGTCACTTGGTCTTTTTTGTGTTGATATAGGGTCCGCCAAATAACTTTTTTTTTGAAAATGCTATAAAAAAAAACTACTGAATATTTTCTCAAATTTCTTTTTTTATTTGAAAGTACAATCCTTCCGGTTATTAATGGAAAATAATTTCATTCATTTGGCTTCAAATTCCGAACCAATTGGACTTTGTATGGCGTCATACCAAGGTCTCTATGCAAAATTCGTCTCAATGATGTCTCAATTCAATTGTTGAGAACGACGGTGAATTGATGTTGATGGCGCTTCACGCACACTTTCTGCCACAGTAGCAATTTTCTCTGATTTTGGCTTTTCACGCTCTGGTTTATCAATGAGGATGCCAGTTTCTTTCACTTTTTTCATAAGATAACGAACATACGGAGCTGACGGTGCTTCTCTTCTTCCAAATTCCGTACGCAATTTTCGCACACATTCTGCAAGATTACCATGATTTTCAAAGTAATGTCGCAATATTTCCCAGCGTTGTTCAAGCGTATACACAACCATATTCGTTCAGCGGAAGGATAAAACTAATTATCTGTCCAATCAGACATGAGCTAAGTGTTACCATTCGCGAAATAAGCACTAGTTGAAAAAAAAGTTAGAATGCGGACCCTTTATATCAATTTATCAACACGATTTTCGATGTTAAAATACGTGCGTAAAAACAAAGCTTGTATGCAAGTAACTCATATGATTTGGATTGGTGGGCCACACTTCGTTTTTTTATCGAAATATATCTATTCTTTCTGGATTTAGTTTAGTTAATTCTAATTAATTCAACAGTTAAATAAAGCTTTTATAAGGTGTGCTGCAATCTAGTGCGCCAACCACATGAGATTTAACCCTACCCAAGAAGAAATTTGTGTTTGGTATATTTGACTCAGTTTTGTGTCGATAAAGACATTCTAATAAGATGGTAACTATTTGCCATTTTTGTAAGCATTACGTGTCTCAAAGTTACAAATGTCCTTTAGAGTAACATTTCAAAACCCACAAAAACTGTAAGGTTGCTTTTTTATGTTACAACTTAACAGCTACGCGAACTGAATTGTGACCACCGAAAGCGACCATAATATTTTGGCGCTTTTTTTGCAAGCAATCTTCACACATACCACAAACTAATGTCTGCTGTAGGTGTACACAGACGAAGTATGTACAGCAATTATACTCACACATGCAACATGCTCCATTTAATGTAGGCGTGTGGTACCAAAAGTTAGAGGCGAAAAGATCTTAAAATTTGCAAATCCGTTTCTTATTATCTTCACCAAACTTTGTTTTCCATGTTGTCATACTTTCAAAGTTAAGGCTGGTACGCGGTTCAAGTGAAATCCAATTTTTCATACAAATTTTTCACTGCGAAAAGTCAAAATTAACTTTCCACATGAGAATGTCACTAGGCAGTACGCAGTTCGAGTGGAAAATAGCGCCTCCAAAACTATTGTCCGTCCCATTAATTTTTTGACATTTCAGCGTGAAAAATTATTCGTAGGAAACCCTTTTAGAAATTATGTTGGAATTTCAGATGTTTCTTAAGACAATACTAAGTTTTTCGCATTTGTAAAATAGTTTTTTCATTGAATATAGTTCGATAATGTTAGGTGTACAAAAGTTTGGTGGTATGGATGACCTTTTCCATAAGCAGGGTGCCTCAAGAATATTTTTCTACCCAGTTTTGCTTAAAAAAAGCCAGCAGATGAATTCACGGATCTTTGAAAATATGTATACTTTCCATGCACTGTTAACTGTCTAAATTTGACGGCTGTCATAACCAACTGGGATTGTACCTAGCCATTCGACTAATTGGCAATTTTTTTATGAATTGTTTGCAAAATTTTAAAAGAAAAATCAAAAAATTTTCGAATTTTTTAACTGTTTCGTTAGAAAGTATTACTAAGCTAACGTGGTTGAGAAACTTACTTCTCTGCATTTAAGCAACTTGTTAACTTCTTTTTCAACGATTTCAATATTTAGATCCCTATATGTAGATCAGCGTTGTGTATGTACCAAGGGGCACGAGTACTGACTATGTTCCTTTGTATAGTATACATATTTTGAAAGACTTTCATTTTTTTGAAACTCGTTTTGCGTGGTCATGCTCATGTATAGCATTAACTTATTGTGGTTGGACAGTGTTCTCGATTGCGGGAATAATAATTATAATTAGTTGGCGCAACAGGTCCGAGGGACCCAAGGCCTTTGCTTCAACCATTCGTTTTGTGTGAGTTTCATTTTTGGAACGAATGGAAAGGATCTATAATTTGATGCCGATTCCAAACGGCTAATTGAAAAGCTCTTTCAATACAGTTATACTCTCGGATGTTTATCAGACGTTCGCAAGAGGTGGCGCAGTGGAAAAAGCCCTCTTTTTTTTTTTTGCGGGATTCTAACCTGGGACCCCTCGCTTAGTAGGAATAAAATGGCCGAGCATGGAAAGAAGTGTCAACCGCGATCGAAAAGGGTAGTGCCAATTCGTCGTTAGCTTCGGGTATAAGATGGCGCGCTTAGGTTAGTGGATTTCTCACATCCCCTCCCTCGTGCCTGTATTTGTCCGAACATCCGCGCGCCTGACAACTCCATCTGCACCTCGGTATATGCGTTAACCTCTGGCTCGCTTCCATTCTCGTCTTGGAATGTGGGGTCGCAGATAAAGACCAGATTTCCGACCAGATGGTCCTTCTGCACCACTTCACTCGTCGTGTTAGAGTTGGAAGGTACTCAAGTACCCATCGCTTCCCGCGGGCGACTCTCCACTACTTCCTTAAACGGCACAACTTCTGGTCTGGTTCCAGAGTCCTAGGGGTATTAGCTGTGTTGGCTGAACCCAGCAAATATTTCGAGGTGAATGGCTCTCACAGTCAAACAAGTGACGATTGCTATCCACCGCTTCTCGACTCGGCGACAAATAGACACTGAGAGCGGCCCGAAATAGTCCAGACCAGTATAGGAGAATGGTCTCAAGTACGGCATGACACGATCCTCCCATAAGCGGTGGAATCGGTGTGGCTTCGCGATGTCTGCAGACCCTGCAGTTTGCGATGACTTTGCGCATAACCTGGCGCAGACGGGGCACCCAGTATTCTTGACGCACCTCGCAGATTGCAGCTTCAGTATTCTGATGCATCATTTGGTCGTGATAATGAGCAACCACAAGCGTTGTAAATCGGTTATCAGAAGGCTGGATAATGGGTCTTCGGGCAGCATCTGTCAATCATGAGGCAACATCAAGTTGTCGATAGACGCGGAGGATTTCTTCTTCATCAAGGTACGGCATAATCTTAAAGAGTTCGTTTCCATCGGGAACAAATAAGCCACACTGAATTAGACTTACTTCAGCGCTAAAGGCTTGACGTTGAGCTTGGCGGCAAAGCTGCTTTCCAGCGACATCAAGTTCGTCGACTGTTAAAGCCAAATGCTCGTTGCGATTAAAAACACGCATTACCCAGGCCATAGTTCTGATGATTCTTCTGAAAGATGAAAAACGGTTCCAATCTATTAAGCTGTTACTTACCACGACGAGGCTAAATTTTGGGCGAAGCTCTTCCTCTTCGTCGTGGTGATTTGGACGTTGACGTTCACTGGCCAGTGCCTTTCTGGCTGGCACAAAAAGGACGGACCCTTCAACCACCTGGATGATGGATTAAAATCAATCTGACTCTTAGCCCTCGTAGCGTCATTCTCGGATGTCGGCACCCATTTCCAACTAGTCTAGAATTTCGGCAATGCGGTGAGCAACGAACGGCTTGTAGCTCCGATGCTCACTATGGATCCATTTTATTACCGTCGAAGAGTCGCTCCAAAGGACCTTTCGTGTGACAGCAGCAGAATGTCCTTCAAGCACTGTAGTCATAAGTCGTGAACACAAAACTGCGGCTTAAAGCTCAATACGGGGCACGGTCATGGAATGGAGAGCACTTGGTTTTCGCACATATGAATGCGATCCCGACCACATCGTCCTGATTCCTTGCCCTCCAATACGCAACGGCTGCCATGGCATCTTCACTTCCGTCGACAAAAACGTATAGCTGGAGATCCCGGGGTACACCGCCATGGAAGTAAAAACGTGGAACTGCAATATCGATAACGTTGGACAACTGCAAACGCCATTTGTCCCAAAAGGTGCAGATATTTTCCGCCAGTTCATCATCCCACAGTATTTCCCGTCGCCAAACCTCACGCATCACCAGCTTCGCAGCTACCACGAATGTGCTTAAGAATCCCAACGGGTCAAACACTGACATAACGATGCTGAGCAGTTCTCTTTTTGTTGGGCGTCGGCTTCCATCAATGACTTCCTTGCTTACTCGGTGAAACTGCAAATTGTACTGGAATTCGTCGTTATATGGCCGCCAGAACATGCCCAAGACCTTTTCAGCTTGCAAAAGCGTCCCTTCTTTAGCTGGTAAAGCACCCTCCAAACCACTGAGGTCGACCCAGCGGCCTTATGTATCTCTCGGACTTGAGTTGAAATTTCGATGGCTTGCTCGACGGATTCGAAGCTGTCGACGATGTCGCTAACATAATGAAACTCTGTAATGGCTTTGACGACGCGAAGATTGTATATGCTGCTGTGTTCCAGGGCATTTTTGATCTTGACATATTGAGCAGCACAAGGCGAGCAGGCAGCTCCAAACGTCATCACTAACATTTCATAAACATCGGGCGGCTTGGTGTCATCTCCGTCACGCCATAGAAACCGCTGAGCACATCTGTCCTCCTCGCAAACTCCAATCTGGTGGAACATCTCCTTGATGTCCCCACACACGGCGACGGCATCTTCCCGGAAGTTGAAGAGAACAGACGGCAGTGGCTGGTATCCCTGAGGGCCCTTCAGCGGCTGAGGCGGCGTCAAAAATTAGGCGAAGTTTCTGAGTTTTGAGGCTGGCAAGACGATATCGTCAGCTTTCCAAAGCAGGCCAATCGACCGTTGATTTTCTTTGTAGTTGAATAGAGAATGCTTCTGGCACGGATGTCTTCCTTGGATTCCACCGGAGGTAAATTCTAACTCCAAAACTTTCCCTTCGAAAATAATCGCCAACCAGGTCATGCAAAACAGCATCAGCGGATCTGGTGTACGTCAGGAGACACGCAGGTGTGCTCGTATGAGTGGTCGTCGTCGTCGGACCAAAAATAGCCCAGCCAAGCTTCGTACGCGTTGCATACGGTCCATTTTCACCAAAACTCCGAAGTTCCATCGCCAGGCCCAAATGGCAATGATCGAGCCCGATCATGAGTTTCGGAACGGCATTGGAGTTGAGTTGGCAGACTGAAGTCCGAAACACCATACACGTGACGAAGTTGCTATTTTTTGTTCATACCCACTCCACTCACCTGCAGGTCAACGACCAACGATGACTCTTGTGCTTGTTTTCCAGCGACCCACTACATTGTCAGCTGGCGTAAGTCACCCTTTAGACCCATTTCCTTAATCAGGTCCACATCCATAATCGAAATCGAGGATCCTTCATCAAACAGTGCATAGGTGTCGATGCCTTTATACGGGCCATACAGCGTGACTGGCAAAACTCGAAACAAAAGCTTCTGCTCGGCGTTGGCAGTCCCCTTTGTATCCAACACACTAACAGCGGAGGATCATTGAGGAATTTTTTCCCTCACTTCAGCCAATGGAATAGGCTTAGGCAGATATTCGTGGAGTAGCGTAGTAGTGATGTCTTCTCTGGCATTCATTTGTGGCACAAATACTCATCATGCGGCAGCTCCGAGTAGTGTGCCCTTTCCTTAGGCACGCAAAACAAAGACCATGTTGCTTCACAACCAACCATCGTTCCTGGACACTTGCTCTTATAAATTTTCTGCAAAAGTTGACTTTGTGTACCTCTTAACACAAATGGCATCTTGAAGATCTCAATTCCTGGGACTCCGTAGTTGTGTGTAACACAGGCAAGCGTTTCTTCATATCCTTGTCTTGGTTGGGTTGAACGGAACAAACTAACTTGACTACGTCAGAGAGCCAATCGCTGAAGTTAATGATCGTTGGGTATGGCTGAATTATTGTTGCGTATCTTGCCCACTCCATCCGCTTTGTCAGAGGCAGCTTGCATACAGCTCTTGGAGTAGTGATGGGTTCGCAATATAATGTTTATAATGCTGGCCATTGACAGATTGTAAAAACATAGCCAAGTTCCTTACCTTTGTCGGGAATGGAATGAGACGACCCAAGTTCAATTCGTTGATTGACTGTATCTCACGAACTTGACTCAACTGGCAATTGATAAGTTGTTCCGGACGACCGAAACGAAAACGTTATTCCTCTATAATGTTTCCAACGTTGTCCGGGTGAATCAAAAGAGAGTTTACGGTTTCTTTTGCTTCACCTTGAAGAGATTTTTGAAGCCTCTGGTTGTTCTCCAAGTTCGTATAGTGGAATGCTGCGTTTGTCTGCGTTTGTTTGTTTGTTTGGATTTCCAGAAAACGGAGGCAGATCTTGGACCTTACGTGGCATCAAGGTATACGTGTTGGACCCTGTTAACTGGCTTGCAGCTTTGTTTGAGTTGGACGGCTGTTGAGCTAAAGAGCACAGCGGCTGTACGCGCGATTGTGTCGACGGTGCGTACGTATGTATCGGCTGTGTTTGCAAATATAGCGCAACAACGCAACTAAAAAGGCATTTTCTCAATGTATGTACATTTTACATGCACCCTGTGCTCCTACCTAAAGAAATCCATATGGCAGGCAAATGGCCGTTTTCTGATTCTAATGTGGTATTCGTTTAGGCTTCTTCAGATTTTCCCTCAGATTTCAGATTTCGTGTGCCTTATCGAACATAAAAACGGTCTTGCTCTTTTTTGTGTTGATATTCGTACGACTTGAATATGTGTAGTCTTCGACACTTTTACATTTTATATTAAAACATTCGAAATTTCCGTCCCGATTGATTTCTAAATATTTGTTCACAAATAATTTACGAAAATAGATTCTCCCGATGCAATGCTTTTCTTTGCTGTAGAAAAAATTCACGAAAATGTAAACAAACTCAACCAGTTGTCAAACTCAAATGCACTTGGTTTGGTAAATCTGAGAAAATATCTACAGTACGCCCTCGGTAAAAGCAACCCTCGATAAACGCAATACCTCGGTTAAAGCGACACCTAAAATTTTACCATTAGTGACTCAGTAATTGCAACTTTTCAAAAAACTGTGACTCGGTAAACGCAACTTTCCATCCATGCTCTTTTAATTTTTGTTTGGATTTTTTTTTGATTGGTTTAACTGTAACTGGGCAGTTATTTTATAGGTACTTCTCTCAGAACTTTAAACACACATAGATCGTAGGTGCATTTTTTTTGCATCATACAAGAATAAGAAGAAAACGAATATTTCCCAATTTTTTTAAGGCAATTCAACCAAAAACTGTATTGACTGTACTTCATAATGTATAACTATTTTTTTTTTAATGAATTAATTATATTCCTGTTCTTTTCTTTTCGACGAACAATATTCTTTTATTTTTTATACCTTAAAATCTAATTCAAGGCATTTTTTTTTGTGACTCGGTTAAAGCAACAACCTCAACTAACGCAACTGCTCGAATTTCCATCGGTTGCTTTTACCGAGGGCGTACTGTATCTGAAAAAGATTGCTTTTTTTGTACCAAACGAACATAAAAATTGCTCTGAGAGCAAAAAAGTGCTCTGAGAGCGCCCAATCGAATACCACATAATTGGGATCCTGGGAAAAAAAAGGAGCTTGGAAAGAAAATTGATTATTATAAATACTCAATATTTCTTGAGCGCGTGAGTTTTTGCCACTACAACTTATTGATATTTGTGGTAAAACTGATTTTCGTTTGAATATTTTGCACTCGGGTACGAATAAATTCCCAAAATATTACCTGCATTACCATTTTCATGACATTTTGTTTGTTTAGGTCAAAGATAATGGAATACAGAGATATATAACTTTCCAGTGGAAAAGCTGTTTTGCCAAAAAATGCATGAAGTCACCAACCCTTGCTCATTTCTTTTCTAGGACATGTGAGTTCATGAATTGGACTTTAATGCAAGAATTCGCTATTCTCTGTGTATTTCACAATTTTTTTCAATTTAATCAAAACCTCCACAAAAGCCGAACAAATTCATTACGAAACTCAAAACAATAAAACACCGCGATGCTCATAAAAGCAAGATGATTCGCGTTCGGGCATTAGAAACATGCTTTTTTGTTGCTCACACGTATTCACGCGCGAGGGTTGAAATTACAAAAACAACAATGTAAACAAATGGGTTTTAAGGGGATAGACTTAAGAAAGATATCCATCTCTTTTAATCATTCATCTCTGCGTTTAGGAACTTAAGCATCCCCATTAAAAGGTAAGAAGCATAAGTTTTATATTGGTACCAGTATTTCTATTTCAAATTTTCTGTTTCATGTGAACCAACTTTCAAACACATGAAAACCAATTTGACAGCTCACTAAAATACCGTTATATTTCGGTTATAAGTCATACCCAAAATACCATTATGTGTGTTTCCCGAAGCAGTAATTTTTAAAACTTATTCCCACTTTGGTCAATGTTCCATCCTGCATTTTAAACAGTACGCACTTTGATACATTATATCCACTGTTACTGTTACGGAAACATGTCTAAAATGTAGGAACAGCGCTTACAATATAACCAGCAAATAAATTCGTTTATATCAATGAAAATGTACCAGACTTCAAGTCTTAGAACTGTCAGGATGGTAAAAAGTATGTTCTTACATCTTACGTCTTATTATTATTGTTATTTGCATTATGTTTCTAAATACAAGGTGGCTGATGAATATTGCTACAATAAGAAACTCTAATAACTTTTTTTTTTCAATTTATATAATTTCTTTGTTTTTATTTCATTGGAAAGATAATTGATTTTTATTATTTTTTAAAAACAACTGATTTTAAATGGCCCCCATGACACATGTGCGACATCTTATCAAAAAGTTGTTTGTTTTGTATACTTCCTGTTTATAACAACCCCATAAAAAAAATCAGATGCACTCAAATCAAGAGATCTTGGTGGCCAACAGAATGTCAAATTCCTGGAAATCAGAAATTCTTGCTTCAGTTCTGTCATAACAGGCCTAGTTATGTGTGGGGTTGCACCATCTTGTTGAAACCACACAGATTTGACAGGGATTCTCTTTCGGCGTAGTTCTGGGAAGAAAAACTACTTCAAAAACTTGAAATAACGGTCATCATTGCCCGTATAATGCATCTTGATGAAATTGCACACCACACTACGACTCGGTCTGGATGCAGTTCCCTCTCATGGAGTATCTCTGGATCAGTTTTACTCCATATTCGACAATCATTCTAGTTAACATTGCCGCTGGGATCGAAATGGGCCTAGTCTAACATAAAAAGGAAGTCCAATATGCTGTTATCCTCGCACACCATTCGGCAAAGTCTGCTGAGTTTAATTTGCCTGCTTATTGGATTTTATATGGAAATAAGCTAAATCCTTGTGCAAAATTGTCTGCAGTCTTTGTTTGCCCATTCCCATTTATGCAGATAATTCAGGGTCAAGACTCCAGAATTGCTTTGAATAGCATCAGCTACAGCAGCAGCAATCGTTCCCTGCGTCCTAACTCAAGGATCTCGATTATGAGGCTTTTTTTTTTGGAACTGTGCCACGTTCGGTAATAGAGTTAACCAGCCTCATAATAGTCTGTCTGCTTGGAGCAGTGCCGTCAAAAAGCCGCCTGAACTCTCTTTGGACTAAAATTATAGATTCTAATTCATGATAGCGGCACACTATTCAGATTGTGGTTTCATAGTCCCAACTGTCCATTTTCTTTATTTCTTTCCTAGATAATTTTCTTCTCTCTGAATTGTCGTAGGGTGCGCTTTTTTTTAAGAAAATTTTAATTCTTTAAAATGAATTGCTCCGTGTGTTGTCAGAAAATAGACCGCAACTGTTTGACCAAAATAAATTGTGGTGATTGCATGAACTTTTTTCATTATTCATGTGTGAATATCACTGAACAAGACGCTGAATTCTTTAAATCGAGTGGAAATCCATATCGATGTGATAAATGTGCAGTGCTAAGACGCCGCTCTCTACGTGTGCCTCTATCGGTTGTACCAACGCTTACCAACAACAATGCTTCGCCGTCTAGTGCAAGCAAACATTTTTCGGGCAACAGCAATGCACAATCAACAACGAGTGGTTCGTCAATACAATTGGAAAAAGGCGAAAACGAATGCACTCTTCAAATGATTTACGTTAAGCTCTCTAATTTGGAGGAAACAAACCATTTATATAAACGACTCTCTTACGAAGTACACGCAGTCTCTATTTTATAAGGCAAAACAAGCAAAAATACATAAATGCGCTAAATACGTATGGTACAAAGATAACAAAATACTTGTTAGAAAGGTTGAGGGTGGAAGGGTCATTTTAATTAGATCGTTTAATGATCTTGCACTTATTTAGTGCATTGTTCCATTCCTGTTAATGTTTGATGATATTGACTTTGTTGATGACTTTTCCACCCTTGATCTTAATAGTATCAACTTCTGTGATAATTTGTTTACAAATAGTTCCTATTGCGACCACAAATTTTTTATTGTACACCAGAATGTTAGAAGTTTAAGAGACAATTTTTCAGTTCTAACAGCTCATCTCGATTCTTTTATGTGCATTCCAGATATTGTTTTTGTGTCTGAAATCTGGATTTATGAATTTGAAAAAAGCGATTACTCTTTACCCGGGTTAAATTTTTTATGCGAAAACTAATGAAAATTACGCTGCAAGTGGTGTTGGTTGTTTCGTGAAGGAGGAATACAAGATTCTCGAAGTAGTTCTTGTTGACTTTTTGTGTGCTGATGTTTTAAAGGTCTCAATTGAAATTAATCATGAAGCTTATGTTTTTTTATGTGTATATAGACTGCATATGTTTAACGTTTCGACATACATAGAAGAATTTTCAGTTCTCTTAGAAAATGAAAACTCAAAAAATCTGATTATTGTTGGAGATTTTAACCTCAACAGTTTAGAGAATAGTGAAACTGTTTCTAGTTACTTGGCTTTGCTAGCTTCAAATGGTCTGGCATGCGTTATCAATGAGCCTACTAGGTTTGTATCTGGTACATGCTTAGATCACATCTATGGACGCTTTAAAAATGTGTCGTTCGGTAACTGTGAGAAGTTTGTTCTGGATTTAATGATCTCTGATCACTGTATGACAGGGCTTATAGTAAACATTGATAACACGATCAGAAAAAATCCAAAACCTGCTGACAGAGTGATCAAAATTAACTTCAACAAACTTAAAAACAATCTTTTTTATGAGTTTTGGGAATATGTTTATTCGTGCAGAGATGTCTCTAAGGCCTATACTATATTTATTGATTGCCTTCAAAAACACATTTCTAGCTGTTCCTCCGTTTTGCCTTCAAAAAGGTGTGTAAAAAGGTTAAAACCTTGGATCTCTAATAACTTGTTGTATAAAGTAAGATATAAAAACAAAATTGGAATAAAGTGCAGAAAGTACCCTCATAATCTGAGTCTAAAAAGAAAATATAAAAAATTATGCGATGAACTGAAAAAAGAGATTCCGACATGTCGGGATGCATATTACCGTACTCAATTTGTTGCTGCCCAGGGAAACTTAAAAAATGAATGGAAAATAGTAAATAGCTTGCTGAATAAATCTTCCTCTTCTAAGAAACCTACTATTTTACGTATTGATAACGAGGACGTTTCAGACAAGCATTTCATTGCCAATGCATTTAATTGCTATTTCGCAAATATAGCCACTAGTATACAACCATGTCCAGTGATAATGCCTTGCAACTCCTGTTCATCCATTTGTAGCTCTGCTGAACATTTACAAGGGAACAGCTTTGTTTTTGAGCCCATAACATCTCTTGAGATATTAAAAGTTATTGGCACTTTAAACAAGTCCAACTCGTGTGGACCTGATGATATTTCGAATCTGTTTTTAAAAAAGAGTTGCTTGTTTCCTTGTGGATGTCTTGTCAGATCTTTTTAATCGTTCTGTTTTTGAGGGGGTCTTTCCAGAAGCACTAAAATGTGCAGATATTGTACCACTGTTTAAAAAAGGTTCTGCTACAGAAATGTGTAACTATAGGCCAATATCTCTTCTTTCTGTTTTCAGTAAAATCTTCGAAAAACTCGTAAAAAATAGAATAGTAAATTTTCTAAACAGAACAGAGTTTTTTAACCCAAATCAGTTTGGATTTCAGAAAGGTAGATCGACGGAAGATGCGCTGTTACAGTTTTGTGCTCAAATAATGGTAAATCTCGACGGAAATAAATGTACGGCTGGTTTATTTATCGACATCACCAAAGCTTTTGATATGGTTAATCACGAAATTTTGTTAAGAAAATTGGAAAAAGCTGGATTTCGTGGTTTTATACTAGATTGGTTTAGGTCATACCTTAAGGATAGATCGCAGGGAGTGAAGATAGATGAGATAAGGAGCGGAATTAAGTTCTCCAATCTGGGTGTACCCCAAGGCTCTGTTTTGGGACCAATTTTGTTTCTAGTTTATATTATTTCGCTTCTTGCACTCAATTTTAAAGATGCACCCACTGCTTTTGCGGATGATATAGGTTTTTCTTATGGTTTGAACAGTCCTTTGGATCTAGTTTCTGACATTAATTGGGATCTAAACTTATTGAGGAACTGGTTTGCTGAACACAATTTGATTATCAGCTCTAAAACCAATGTTTTTTTTCACTCACCTGAGTGCCTAAAATACAAATTTTCTAATTGTAATTGTACGTATTCTTCCTCATTTTGTGATAGTTTGAGTTGCAGTGACAATTGTTTTTTAATTGAGTCAGTTAATGAATATAAATATTTGGGGCTTACAATTGATTATAAAATGACTTTTTCGAATCAGGTAGAAAGTCTGAGGAAGTATTTTCGTTGCACACTTAGAAATTTCTTCTATTTGCGAAATATCTGCTCAGCAATGTTCCTAAAAACAATTTATTACGGAATATTCCATTCTAAACTGCAGTATGGAATTGTTTGTTGGGGAGGTGTTTATTTGAATAAAATCCAACCATTGTTGATTCTGCAGAAATATATTCTACGGAATATATGCCGGAAACCTAGAAGACATCCGAGTTTTCCTTTGTTCTGCGATCTGAAAATTCTTCCAGTCCGACATTTGTACTGTTTTAAAGTGTTGAAGACTTTCTTTATGAAGTCTGGAAATCGCAATTATCGATTAATTTCAAATTATAATTTACGTGTAAACTTTTCGTATATGGTAACAGTACCAAACTTTCGCACTACTGCATATCGTAATTTTTATTCAGTTTCATCATGTCGTTTATTTAATAAGCTTCCTTACTCTATAAGAACTGAATCAATGCCTGGAATGTTCTTAAAACGTGTTAAACATTGGCTTTTTAATCTGAATTATGGTGATTTAGAATCCATTCTTTCTAATATTCTGGTTTAATCTTCATATTGTGTGTTTAAGTAAATTGAATTTTAGTGAGTAAATTATTTATTTCTAAAACAATTTAAATTGTTCAGTCTCTTTTTCTATTCTAAAAAAAATTTTGTGAAATATAATTTTTTTGATAATGCAAATTGCTTTTATAGGGGCACCCCACCCAAAACTAATATTGAATTTTGTATAAGCCCATTGAAGTGGCATTCAACACTATTTTTAATGCTTAGTATACAAAAATACAGAATGTCGCCAATATTTCTTGTATTCAATACTTATAGTAATAATGAAATTTCATGTTTTATTAATTTGTAATGAACTCATAAGAAATAAAAATTATCTATCTATCTATACAGTACATAATTCTTTAACCCGTTATAACGATGGAATTCTTAAGTCCCTTCGAAATCGTTAATACTGATTATACGCTAACAGCTTCTCAATAAATTATAAATAAGTGCCCGAATAAATACGGTTCCTAGGCGGGGGCAAAGCCGGGCGGGTGCAGCTAGGGAATTATACGTGTATCAAGTAAGATGTGACTATATAAAATGGCGAACTTATTTGAAGAATTTTTTTTTTTCAAAATAGTTTGCGTGTGATTTAAAGTGGGTTGTTTTGTTGATGATCTTATAATATTAAAAATTTCTTTATACTTAGGCAAAAACTAATTAATGTTAAAGTATTCAATGTTTTTTTTTTTTTTAAATAACGATATACTCACTCTAAATTTGGCACTACACGATTCCTCCTGCTAACACAATTTTGCCTAATGAAATACCAAAGCGCCTGTAGGTCCTCCACAGCACAGGATTGAAACAAATTTTTTCTTGGCACTATCTTGACCAAATACAAAAAGTCTGGGTTGATCGAGTTAACCTATCCAACAAATAGAAACGTTACACAGTGCTTAGCATTCGAACCAACAAATATAAAAACCTTACTTAAACGAATGATATTGAGAAGATAAGCTTAGGCCCACATACAGTGTTGTTCAAAACTAAAACACGTATATACATATACATATACATATATTTTTTTTTAATCAGTGTATATATCGATCTATAATTCATTAACTACATTGTTATTTAAACAGTTCTTATTTGGAAAATTAAGTATTTAACAATATTTTATTAAAAATTAAGTTGACTAAAATAAAGCACACTTTTAGATTCATAATTAAAAAATCAAAAACATATTTTGTTATTAATTTTCGTAAAAACGCTTCTTCGCAATTACTGCAGCACACTGTCAAGGCATATAGCCAGTTAGCTTTTTAATAATAGGGTCGGCTTTTATCTATGAGGTATTTTCTATGGTTTTGAAAGTCTTCAGATGCCCTCAAACTAATGTTAAACTCTTCAAAAAAAGACGAAAAATATTCAGTAAAATATTTTGCTTGAGCTAGTAATTAATTTTCAAACGCATTTCTCCTAGCGTTTGACCGGGTAAGTATTTTTCGTGATAAACCAACTGAAAAATAAAACGGCGACTGCGAGAAAAATTATGATTAAAGTAAGAAACAATTATGAAAAAACTCCTATCGATATTTACACTCTTTTTAACAGCAATGAGAAAGCCGACAATATTCATACATTGAATAAATCAATTATTGCCCTAATGTATTGATATTTTCATATAAGAATCTACCGCAAACAGTGCATTTCAGCTAAGCCAAAAGAGCTTGTTACAACTCTGTTTCAATGTGGCACAGTAATCAACTACCACCAAACGAATGATCCCCATCTACTCTACATTGATGATTGCAAATTGGATACTAGAGTAAATACGGGTTAAATCAGTATTCCTCATTATAGCTGCATTTTCCAAGCTGAGGTCCTGGCATTGACAATCATTCATAATTACCAAAAACAAAATGTAGCTCTCACCAATGAACTAAAAAGCGAGGAATCCTGCAAATTAACAAAATTATGGTCAAAACATGATGATATGTCGCCAAGAAAATGAAAATAAACCCAGAGGAAATATGTATTTACCTGTCATGGATCTGCAATTTGCTAAGTGCGACAGTTGCACGATTATCTAGTGCTGACAGCTCTTTAACATAACCTAATATCGTTAGGAGATCACTGTATCTCAATGGTAACTATGCTGACCTACTGAGCGAGGTCTCTTTTAATACTGCGCCAGTGTATAACTGTCCTGAGACAGTTTCTCATAAGAGCCTTTCGAATTCGGCATAAAATTGTAGATGCTTTTCATTCGTCCAGAATTAAAAACTAAAATAGTTGTGAGAACCTATGACTAGGATCATATACACACCTGTTGCCCCAACAAGTTATAAATATTTTTACTAACAAAATAAAAAAAATTAAAATGCAGATTTGCTGGTCGTTTGCGTAAAGCGTTCACTTCGAGGTCGTGAGTTTAATAACCCTTAAGATTCACCAGAGACAAACGTATCTTAAAAGTGAGTCAGTTAATAATCTTACCTATCTTACCTTTGCTAATTTACTTCCTTTGTTTGACCTGTATTCAGTTTGTTGCGGCAAGAAATACTCCCTCGGTAACTTTGTAATAAATTGGTGTTCAAACATGATTTGGAATAATATAGTTGTTGATCTGTATATCATATATCCAATTTCGTTACTACATGTTAAATGCTGCAAATAAATGATAATATCAAATTTGTAAGCAAGAGCAATATTTATACTGTAAACTGATATAAAAATAGGGTGTTTGGATATCAATAAACTTTATGAATGACATGAATTACTTAATCAAACAATTACAAAATGCTCGAGGCTGTTGAGCAAAACCAATCGACCCGCAAACTTTGTACGTCTACAGATTTCAAGCAAGAGGACGCAACAGCAGAGCTGTTACTAATAAAATGAAACTAAAACAATAGAAAACTGACAGGTGACGTACTTCTGTCTAAAACCTGATGAAAGGAGTTGGCGGGTCTGTGAATATGTCAAACAATGCGGAGATTGAGATCATATGGTAATGGCTTGAAACAGAGCATTCATCAGCGACACGTATCCAAATCATATTGAGCATCTTAAATACGCAACAAGCTCTCTAAGAAGGTACATATTACGCAGTGCACAAATTTGTTTTTAAGTGTTAGTATAAAAAGATAATTATCTATGTATTATTTTGTTTTATTTGCCATTGCTTTTTGATGTTTCTGACGATCTTTTTACTCTTTTTGGCCAGCTGAGTAAAGACACTTATCAGTACACCTAACAACCACTTTCGAATTGGCTTCATGGTGACAAATTTTCGGATAGCTACAACTTGGAACAATTTTGGTGCAGAACTAAGGTTATAGGATATTTTTTTTTTTTTTTCCATAGAAAATAATGAAAGAGAAAACAAATTCTGTGGTTAACCCAGTTTCAAAGGCTTATTCGAAAAAGCTATTATTTTTTTTAAATAAACTAAACTTACAATGTAAATAGGGGGTGGCATAACAACATATAATTCACATCTTCCGAATGAAAACAAGCTATTTTGAAACGCCACTGAATTTATAAGATGTTTAAAGAAAATGTACGAACCAACACCTCCAAAAACCACCATGTTTAAATCTGTAAAAGAAATATATATATATATAGAAAAGAGTTATCAATTTTATAAATACCATCCGTATACGATTTTTTTGGAACACATTCCAAAAGATCAGCCATACGAGAACCATTGTCGACCTTATCTTGAAATACTGTTTTCCAAATATTTACAAAGTCCACATTTTTAAAGACAAAGGGTTGATTACTTTGTTCGCAAATATTCTGTAAAAAAAAAAGATCGTTGGTTAGATACAAAACAAATCGATAGGGTGATGAAAATGTATTTGTCTACCCTCGTCTCATGATGAATTTGTGGTGTAATTCAAAATAGCTAATTGAATTGTTATTGTGATTCTCTCAAAAATAATTCACAATTCGACAACAATTTCTCAAAACGAAAAGGATCAGGGGATCCTTACCCCTCGTAAATACACCAATCTCCGGCGACGAGAGAGCGCGTTTTCGCGAGCGTCTCAAAGCTGCCAAGACAGGCTTAGCAAAGAAGCCGACTCCGCGAGGACCTCTACCGCTGCTGTAACTGTACCAGTGGACATAACGAATAAAGATACCAACCGTATATCAGTTACATGGAATACATATTTAGGGACAGTATTGCATCTTGTATCTTGTTTTAATTTCTGTCTTTGACATTAAAAGCGACGCGCTCACATATTATACGGTTCATGTTGTAATCAACGGCCTTATGCCCACCCGATTTCTTCTGTGGGCCAACCTGTTGAAAAGTTTGGCTCAATACTACAAGTCGAAGACACAAAAAATCGCTGACAACGACTTAGATAGGTTTCGTTGAAGTAGCATTATATCGGTAGATGTTAGTTTTATAGTCGAAAAGTGTGGAAGTATCAGGAACTCTCTCTAGATTAAAATTTCGTTTAATGTGATAAGCGTAAATGTTTTTCATCGACTTCAAAAGTACTTCACCTCATTGGATGACTATTTTGGAGGTACCTACTCTATAATGGGTGTACTGGGTAAAGCGACAGCGGTCAAATAGCTGCTTGATTTGACTGTATGTTCATGAAACTGCGAAGATTCTAGAAACAAACTCAAAACTGTAACTGCTTTTTCATAACCTTATTTCGCCCCCCTGTGTCCAGTTGGGCAAAAATGAACGATGTACAAAAATCTAAACATTGACGATTAACAGAAAACAAACATTTTAACAAACGCATTATACAATTTAGTCATTAAGAAAATTGTAAAACAGTTGAGTGTAGATGTGTTCTGTATCTTCTGAATACCTATACTGTATTAAAGTTGAAAAATACTTTACCACTAAATTTTCTTTAAATTGTTCATTAGGTTCCACTAAAATTATGTTCTTAAATATTTTCCAGTTAGTAAATTTTTGAGTCATCAATCCAATGCCAGGATTAAATTCCAGAAGGCTGCCTTTTGCTGATATCCGAGTTCTAATTGCATCTGCTATTATGTCGGCTCCCTTTTGGTTTGCCAAATAAAATGACTCTGGCGTCTTATGTCGTTTTTGAAGAAATTTTGGTGGAAATTGTTTAAGAAATACATTTTCTTTAACTTCTGACTTTTCGTTTACTTTTCTTTTCGCAAACCTTTTTGAATGTAGCAAAATTTGCCGAGATTTTAACATAACTCCACTAGCAAAATTCATCAGTCACACCGTAAAACAAAAACAAACACCGAAACTGAGAATTAAATGTATGAGAAGGACGGACTGGACTGTACTGTGAACACAATTTCTGTTGTCCCTTTCTAATCAGCTTACGGCTTCTTCGGTGTGTTCGAAAAGCATTGGTAAAAGCATCGGATGAAGTAAGCAAACAGACAGAGCGAGAATGATAAGAAAAAGTACTAACTCCGTATAAAATATACCTTGGTGAAGGTGGTACTAAAGTACCTAGTGCGTAAAAACGGTATTAAAAAAAAGCCTTTAATATAATTAGCGTTCAATATTTGTAGTCCGATCCGAAGGGCAGATACGTCAAATAAATATTATCCGTAATAGAACCATAGCAGGGCCTAGCTTTTTGTAGCTAGGTATTGGTTTTTGAGACATGTCAAAATATTTCTTTAAAATCGATTGCACAGAAAAATAAAATCTGTAAAAATAAAGAAAATTCGGCTCGGGAAAGCACGCGAATGGGAATTACGTCATTGACAAAAAAAGGTCACGAAAACTTAAAATCAATCGCCTTCAGCCTGAACTACATGGAAACAAAAGTTGAAAAAAGTACAAAGAAAGTGGAAAAAATCGGAATGCATCGCATAGTGCACTCTGTATATTTCTTCTCAATTTAAAATGTTCACTTTGTGCAAAGCTCCAACATGTTCCAGCTTTCACTTTTCGCAAAGCTCTAGAAACAAACACATTCAAAGAATTTGTTATTGACTTTCCGCTATATCACGCTTCCATTAAATAATTCCTGTCAGATTCGCAAGGAAATGGTCTTTTGCACTCGGCTAAATTTGTTTATTATTGCTTCTGGAAATTTTAAATGTAAACTAAAAAAGCTCTGAGCTTTCATAATTCAGACTTTTCTCATAGATGTCATATAAGTATGCATGTGTTTTCGATTAGTTTCGAGGTTTTCACTTTTTTGTACTTTTTCCCTCTTTTGTTTCGATGTAGTTCAGGCTGCACTTAATCTTAGTTTTGGACTGACTCTGAGGAGGTCAAATTGATTGTTGCACAACAACAAACAAAAATGGACCATTATTTAAAATCTGATATTTCTGTCGGTTTAGGGGTTGAAATTTTAATTTTTGCATGGACCAAGGTGGAATAAACGCGCCCAATAGAAATAAAAAAAAAAAAAAGTTTATTGTATTTTATAAGTAGGTATACCTACCTATGGTTGGTTGTAGAAGTAGTTAGCCTTCAAGATCCTACTCACTTATAGATGACGCTTTCGTAGGTAGAAAAATGTAGTTAAAGATGGCGTTTGAGAGAAATGCTCAAAATCAAAACTCGCACTCGCACACAAGGGCGGCGAATTGTGAATAGTATTTGATTCAGGGTGTAGTGTGAGTGCATTGTGAGTGAAATGTCAGTTGATGAGTCAAGTCAATAATAAAATAAAGTCGAAAGTTGTAAGAACGAAATATTTTGTTTTGGGTTCGCTATCACTAGATTATTTTGAAATTAAATGCTGAGTTTATAATTCTCGTGACACGCCTTTTAAACAATTTAAGCAAACATGAATTCTTTTTAAAATAAGTGAAGTTTGTTGAGTTGAGTTTTTGACCAACATACATGGAACAGTCATAGGTGCTTGATAAAAATTACAGGAAAAATCCGTGTCAATTTAATTTCTGAATAAGGCCCACTGTTGAAGAAAAAGGATTTCAAAGAAACAATTCCAAGCATGGATCATCCTTCAGGTCAAGATATTTACGAAGGAGGTAAATGTATTTTTAGATAAGAAAATAAACTAACTTCACTGCAGTTGATTCATTGATGTGTGTTTCTTTCATTGGACACTCCTTAATTTTATTTGCATACCTATCTTGTTTAATTGGAGCATGAGTTGTAGTTTATAGGTGTCATGTTTGCATTGTGCTTTCTACAAAAATGTATGACACAAAGTTCCAAATTAAGCATAAAGTTAAAGGTTCAAAATATATGCGTAGCCATGTAAATTATGTAAAAAATATGCATATATAAATGTAAAACTGTAGCTTCCGATTTAACCCGACAAAAAGATAAATAAATAAAACCGGATTTATCGCAGTCATTATCTGCTCTACGCAAATAAAATATCTTGGTGTGTCCCATGTACACTTCGTATGTTTATGGTTAAATAATAAGTGTTCATTGCCCTTTGGGGATTTTATATATTTGAATGCAATTCTAGGGCTTCTTGCATTTTTCTTTACTAACAAAGACGAACTTCTTTCAATAGGAATGGAAAGCAGATGAAGATGGTCTTCAGTTTCGCCCAATTTCATGATCTTTGTCAACATATAATGATTGAAAAAACATGTAAACAAATTGGTATTGTATTGTATACCTATGTAGAAGTGCAAAACGTACATTCCAGCATATTTTAGTATTCTAAATTCACCCTTCCCATATACCTAAAAACTTATATCATATGGTTAGATATGAATCATAATGATAAGGAAGTAGAAGAAGACATCGATTTTATTATATCCTGAAGGTGGGTCAACAACTAATTTTTCGCATTAACATGGTTAGTGTGTCAAGGGTTTTTGTGCACCGATTCTCCCAATCTCCAACAAAACTTACGTTTATTTTTTGAATAAAAACAAAATAAAGACAATAACAATAGCCACCTGAATATGGATAATATGTTGCTCGTTCTCCTATTATTTAATGAACTTTCTTCCAATAAATTTCAAATTTACCTAGGTACTAGGTATGCTTGATAGCGATTTTTTATTACTATTTTTTTTTATTACTGTTTTTTAGTTAAGTTGTAGATAAGCATATGACTGCAAATTATAGCCATTTATCACAGTTTCTTCTAAAAATTCAACCATTCATTTTATGGTAACTATGTCGATATACTCTTCATCTTAACTGCTTACCTCCGTGTTTTCGTTATCAAAAGATAACAGTCAAAGGACAAAGAACATTTCCTACAAATCTTGGCTTGCATCAAACAGCTCACTGTTTACAGATAACTAAAACTTTTCACGCATTCGTAGTAATTTATATCTAAATATTTCCAAAGCGTACGTCAGCATGAGTCACATCTTCGACACACAAGAAACTGGTATTTGATGTGCGGGGCTGTATTTTTCCGAAGCAGTCTTACCTAATACATTGAATTAAAATCTAATGCTTTGATGTTTTCAATTTTCTTTAACATAATTTTCCATATATATTAACCAGTCGCAAAATATTGTCGCGAAAATCAGTCATTACAAAATGGATTATGTGCAAATTTAATGAGTTGCATTACTGTCCAGTTGTGTTCAGAATAGCGTCAGTGATTTGGTGAGAAAATAAGCAGTGTTAACACTAAAATATTAGAAATCTATAAATGTAATCACTTCTCAAAGTAACCGAGATTTTCAAAATGTTTTCTTTATCTTTTTGCTACAGGTGAAAGTAAAAACTCTGACATGCAAATGATTTTTGGGTAGGTAAATCAGTTTTGAATCAAAATTTCTGGTTTAGCTCCATGTTTTTAAATGTTTAAGTATTTATTCGATCATATTAAAGAAACCTGTGCTGTACGCAAAATTCACAAGGCAAAAGTCATAAAAACACCTTTAACTCTTGATAGATGTGTAATATTTTGCTATGTTGTTTTTATTTATTTGTTAGGTATGTGGTGTATGGCATTGTATGAAAAGTTCGAAATGCTGTAGGTAGGTAGGGTAAATATTTATTCATTATTTTGCGTTTTATTATACATATTTTTTTATTATACATATTTATAAGTCAAATTGTTTTACATATGCCCCAAATTATTTCTAACTGTCTCAACAAGAATTCATTGAAAGTTTACACTTGGCACAGGCACTTGTTTGCTAGTTGCATTACTTTTTAAGTTCAATTACATATATGACTTCAATTAAATTTAACACACATTTCGAAACATTTTGCATAGTTTTACAGGAATTTCATGTTCTTTATCATAATGCCCAGTACTACTATACTATATTTTGATAAGGTCCATAATTCTTCAGCATAAAGCAGGACTGGGATTATAAGGGTAAGCCCCTAGAGTCTCCATAGTGTTTCTCGACAAGGCATTACTAATTAATTATCTTCTTAAGTCGACTGCTCGCCGTAAACACAAATTGGATCGTGAGTCTTTCGAATCACACACAGCAACCCTTTGTGAAAAACTGTACCGTTCTGTAGATGAAAATGACGGTTATATTGGACTTCCTTCGAGATAAAGTAACTGAATGCAGAATCGACAACCTTTTTTCTTTGGCTGAATCCCTGTGGTTTCGAATTCGTTTGTGCAGACCCTGACCTGTCGAGATGTTTGAATAAATAAGCCTTATTAAGTTTTCCTTTTGACTATGTATTTAATTTTTCCGCTTTTTGGTTCTGATTATTAAGTAAAAATTTTTCTCAATTTTAAGCAAATATTTCACGCAACTTAATAATTAGTATCATTAGTATGTCCTGTTTAGTCTTCTAGCCACCCTCTCTTATGTGTATCACAAGGACCTATAAATTTGGTCGAAGATTATTATTATTATTATTATTGGTGGTTAATTGGCGCCCTAGATTGCAAACTTTATTTTTTCATTTAGCAGGCATAGTCAATGGGCCAAATGAGTTACCATTGACTGATGCTAGCTTATTTTCCTATTTTTTATATATACATACAAAAAAAAATGAGCATGACTATTAACTGTAATCAATCTACAGATAATACTTTTCTTATCGCTATAGCGATAAAAATTACAAAGAAAATTGGAATTGCAATTCGAAAGAGTCATAGACCCTCATATTAGACCCTAACTGCAGTCTTCGACTTTCACGAAGATTACAAAACACATATTAATAAAAGTTAGATGCACATGCATATTTTTGGTAAAATGATAAATATGCCTTTGTTGTATATATACATACATACAAAAATATGATATATTATATGTGTGTTGTAAGTAAACGTATCACTGTTCATTTTTATCAATCTTTTGTCAAGTGAAAAATCAATTCATGTGATAGGCATCAGCATTGGCTAGTATTTAATCACATGTGATTTTGACTACGACAACAAGAAATATCATTGACTTTACACAATTTGACCAAATTAGATAATATTTTTTTTCTGACGTAGCTGGAAGAAGTGTCTCCTTCTGTGATATGATTTTTAACCTGAATTTAAAAAAAAAACTTCCTGAAGATTGACTACGATTTATCGTCCATCTTCATTGAATTGCACCTTTATACTCGTTGAATTAATTCTAGCAGTAAACTGAAGTTTGACAATTTTTTTGTAACTGGCCTTTTTTCCTGCGATGATTCATTATGCGCTGTCAGTTGTAGTTATAGCCGACATTGTCGTGTCTATATAAAACATTGATATAATTTTCGGCAGAACACCATTTTCATGTTGATATATTTTTTTAGTTGTTGCTGTAGTTGAATACGATTACAAGGCCAAAGAACTGGATGAACTAGATCTAGCTAAAGGTCAAGTTCTACATAAAATTGTACAGCAACCTGGAGGTTGGTGGGAAGGAACTCTAGCTTTATCCGGAAAAACAGGAATGTTTCCTGATAATTTTGTTCGTGTTCTTGAGATTAATGAAAACAAAACTGTGGTTTTAAGGTAATGGATGTTAAAAAATGCACAACTGAAAGATTACAGCTGATTTATTTTTTGATCATTGAAATAACTATTCATTTGCTTTTGGTGTTATCACTTAAAGGGACAAATCCAGCTCAGTTCAACGACGATGTAAAGCCATATATAGTTATACGCAGGTGAATGAGGATGAGTTATCTCTGGCAGTGGGAGACGTAATCGAATTTTTAGGAGAGGTAAGCATAATCTCCTTAGTAATAATTTAATAATAATATAAATTTTTCTTAGGTCGAGGAAGGTTGGTGGAGAGGAAAGTTAAGTAATAAAGTTGGTGTTTTTCCATCAAACTTTGTAGTTAAAATGCAAACGTCGCCAATTTGCGCAACAAAACGCCCGATTCATGCGGCAGAGGCAAATACATTGACTACAGCTAGTAAACCTATCACCACTGTACACAAAATACCACCTACAAGCGTAACAAACAAACAAAACCAAAATGTTTCTAATGATGAAGGGCATATTAATAGCAGAATCCCTGCGTTGGTTGATACGCCTGGTGATAATTATGCCGCTCCGATTCTCCCACCTAGACCTGTTAGAGAATTCTGTCGTGTAGAGTTTCCTTACAGTCCGCAGAACGAGGATGAACTGGAATTAGCAATTGGAGAGATAATTGCAATAGTGAATAAGGATTTACCCGACAAAGGCTGGTGGAAGGGTGAAGTCCATGGAAAAGTAGGAGTTTTTCCTGATAACTTCGTAAAATTATTACCGCTTGATGGTGAGTATTGTTTTGTTTTCTTAAATGTAATTCATTTTATTGAATAAACAAAGCAAACGTATAAATTAGTTACGGACGTGTGAAGAACCTTGCAGCAGTTGACACAGTTGAAGACTTACATCATTTGCTACGCTAAAGATTTTCAGCTTTTTAAACAAGTTATAAGCCCTGAAAACCCACTCGAGACTATCGTCGCATGGGAATTGCTTTGTCCCATACGCCGTTGACATCGTTTTGAGAATTGACAGATATTGAAGATTGCTCTGGTCATCTGGCTGAGATTGGAGAGATCTTCGTTCCACCATGGGGGAAGTGTTTTTTTACTACGTTTAACTGGGCACGAGACTTTGTATGCCACAGCCATTGCGTTCTCGAAAGACTTAACCCTTGCCTCAAGTTCTTCTATTGCTGTCTTTCAGGTATGTTTTTGAGTTTTGTCCGGAGGACTTGACCAAACTTGGTCCAATTAACTCTCTTAGGATTTCTGAATGGTTTGCTGGTCTCGGCTTTGAGACCCAAGTCAAAGAGGATCCATCTATGGTCTGAGAGTGACTCCAGATTGGAAACTCTCCAGTTTTCAACCCTAAAGCTATCAGTGTTAGTTTTTAGTGTGATATCTAGGACCTCCTCCCAACCCCGGAAAGTTCCCGTACTCGGGAAGACAAAGGTTGGGGTCAAAAAGTGACTCACCTCTTTCATTATCTTCTGAGCTCCCCCATACTGTATGCCTTGCGTTGGCGTCGCAACCCATTAGTAGGTTGTCCTTGGTTGTCATTACGGCTATGAGTTGCTCCACTTCCACTGGCGGTGCTGGTTTCTCATGAGCCATATATGCTGATGTCACGTATGTTGTTTGGTTCGCAAACTCCAGTTTAACCACTGTTAAATCGTCTGAGCTAAGATTGGGACATAGAAAACCTTTAAGATGTTTCTTAGCGAGAATGCATGTTCTAGGCTTACCTGTGGCCTGATGCTTGTAATATAGGTTGTATTGTTTGTCTTGGAGCCCCTTTATGGTCGAGTCTCTCACCCAGGGCTCCTGAATGATGCCGATGTCCATGTTTTCCTCCCTTAGAAAAACCATCAGATTATTGGAGGCACGCCTTGAGTGCCTCAGGTTAATCTGTATGACTTTCAGCAACATTCGTAGACGGAATTTTTTCTGCAATCATTAGGTCCTCCAACAGCTTGTCGGTTTCGACGATGTCCGCATCGTCTTCAGGACCCGAGGAAATAAAAACTTGGAGTTTGGCATGCCTTATGCCAAACCGAAGCTTGAAGTCTGCCTTTTCGAGAGCAGCCAGGCACTCGTTATTAATTAAGAGCAGTAGTACGCGTTGCTGAGGAAGAGCTAAATACCGGGGGCATTGCGATGATCACCATCATGGACATTGATGGTGCCTTCTATAAGATGTGCTTTGAAAAGTCAGACAGAAACTTCAAAACTCAGAGGAAGGGTAAGCAGAGGTTGCACACAAGGAGGTGTTCTCTCCTACACTGTAGAATATCACTGTGGACTCTCTTCTCGACAGACTTGAGACGATTGCCATTCACACAGTGGGATATGCCGACGACATAGCAATTATGGCCAGTGGTAAATTCATAGACATCAGATATCATGAGGAATACACTTAGACTGGTTGAGCGGTGGTGTCTGGAACAAGTCCTCTCCACTAATGCGGGGAAAACAGATCTAATAGTCTTCACTAGGAAGAGGAAAAATCTTGAGTTTTTGGCCCCTAACACTTTTAGGATCGGAACTAACAACGACCAAGAAGATTAAGTATCTAGGATTCTATCTAGATACTAGACTTACTTGGAACTACCATGTTGAGGAGCAGGTCAGGAAGGCAAAAAGGGTACTACATCAGTGCAAACGTGTCAGCATACTGGATGTATACGATGATAACTAGACCCATTTACACCTATGCCTCGGTTGTATGGTGGGCGAAAGCCTCCCAGAAAACTGTGAGGAGTTTAGGAGTTACAGGCGCAATACGAACAACACCGACATCACAAAAGATTACCTTATAATCAATTTCTAACTAAAAAAAATATGAAATTGG
Organism: Cheilosia grossa; assembly: GCA_963082955.1. Taxonomy (NCBI): domain Eukaryota; kingdom Metazoa; phylum Arthropoda; class Insecta; order Diptera; family Syrphidae; genus Cheilosia; species Cheilosia grossa. Next base: position 49,217,649 of record OY720144.1, on the reverse strand, counting down.
CGTATGGGAAAAAACAATTCTCAGGCTACGCTATGTCATCGACTGCGTAGTTCGCAGCATGCATGTGGTTGTGAAGGGTTTGAACTTCATGGAAAAACACACATCCACATTTTAAAAAGCCATGTTTTCTAATCAACTCAGTCACTTTGGAATCCGAAAAATAAACCAGAATTGGTTACAGAAAATGTTTGCTTAACTTCGCCAAATAACACTAAGGCAGTTAAAAGCTCTTTCATATTTTCCCGATCATAACCTCAATTTCACACAAAAGCAATTTCCAACCCAGAGCAGGTCATAATATTCACAATACTAACTTTCCCATGCAATTTAAAAAAAAAATAAAAAACAATTTGCAAACGTTGTGAATACATACGTAAAAAGAACTTGGTAAGAGGTAAAACTCCGTATCGGGAAAAATTGTCTGTCTTATGGTAAAAAAAAAACTTTCTAACTTCAGTTAAATCAGTCCGTTATCGTTAGACAAAACCAAAAAGATTGTTGTGTTCCAAGTACTGCTCCATCGGCTTAATAACTAGAAACTACTCGAATTGAACTGTGTGATATTTTATGTCGGCAGTTATACTGTCGCATGATTTGCAGGTGTAATTTGTGTCTTTCAAGGGGTTGAAGCTGAGATTGTCGCTTATTATACCAGCATTGTAACTGCGCCAATATATATTAATAGAGAGATCTTTATCGAACTCGATCCCAAAATGCTGGTTTATTTATCTGCCTTTTTACAGCTTAATTAGGTTTAATGTAAAGGGTGATTTTTTAAGAGGTTTAGAACTTTTTTTAAAAAAAAAACACAAAAAATTCGAAAAAATGAATGAAATATTTATTTGAATCGATAGTTTGAACCTTGCAATTTAATGTTTAAAGATAATTTCATGCAAATGTTGACCGCGGCTGCGTCTCAGGTAGCCCATCCGCTGAGTTCAATTTTGGCATACTCTTTCACACATATCGGCCGGTATCTCACGAATGAATGCATGGATGTTGGCTTCCAGTGCGTCAATCGAAGCGGGCTTGTCCCTATACACATTAGCCTTGGCATACCCCCACAAAAAATAATCTAATGGTGTCAAATCGCACGATCTAGGCGGCCAATTGACCGGCCCGAAACGTGAAATTAACTGTTCACCAAACTCGCCTCGCAATTGCGCCATTGTTTCGCGTGCTGTGTGGCATGTGGCACCGTCTTGTTGAAACCACATATCATGCAAGTCAAGAACTTCCATTTCGGGCAAAAAAAAGTTTGTTATCATCGCTCGGTAGCGTTCACCATTGACAGTAACGCTGCGATTCGCATCATCTTTGAAGAAATATGGCCCAATAATGCCGCCGGCCCATAAACCGCACCAAACAGTGGCTTTTTCGGGATGCATTGGTAGCTGTTGCAATGCTTCTGGCTGATCTTCACTCCAAATGCGGCAATTTTGCTTATTTACGTACCCATTCAACCAAAAATGAGCCTCACCGCTGGACACAATTTTTCGATAAAAAAGCGGATCCTCGGCCAGCTTTCCAAGAGCCCATTCACCAAAAATTCGGCGTTGTGGTAGGTCGGCTGGCTTTAGTTCTTGCACCAGCTGTATCTTAAAAGGCTTTACGCCCAAATCCTTCCGCAAAATTTTCCACGTAGTGCTGTAACAAAGGCCTAACTGCTGGGAACGGCGCCGAATCGACATTTCGCGGTCTTCTGTCACACTAGCCGATACGGCCGCAATATTTTCTTCACTACGCACAGTACGTAAACGTGTTGGTGGTTTAATGTCCAACAAAGTAAATTTGGTGCGAAATTTGGTCACAATCTTCCGAATAGACTGCTCAGAAGGTCGAGAATGCCGATCATAAAATGGAAGCAGCGCGCGATGAACATTTCGAACCGAGCACGAATTTTGATAGTAAAATTCAATAATTTGCAAGCGTTGTTCATTTGTAAGACGATCCATGGTTAAATTGCAAACCAAACTGAAGCTGTTTGACAGTGACACAAGGTACTAAACACACGTCAGCTGTCAAAACCAGTGTTGCCAAAACCAAACCAGCTAAAAAATCACCCTTTATATGAGACATTAAACATTATGTTTGCTTTTGCGAAACGTATTTGCTAAATAACTTTAATTGTAATTTTAAACTCTTAACTCTACTTCCAGATTCACCCGTGAAGGACACCCGAACGACACAGTCAGATCCTGTTCCGAAGGCAATTACAAAGAAAAACATAAATTCAAACATTCCAAATACAAGCCGACTGGAAAGTTTTGGCTCAAGAGATTCGCTAGATGACATTTTAAACGAGACCGGCATCCAAAGTGGGAATGTAGCTGCTCAAAGGAAGTCTTTGGAGAATAAAAATTTCGAACTTATAACCCCGTCGACTGCAGTTGATCGTACAAGTAAGCATTTAGATTTAAAAACGGGGGAAACAAGAAAGAGTATTGAAAACCTCGATGACAAGAAAACTCCTCCCCCATTACTTACCAAAAAGCCAACTGTTCCAAACAAAAAAGCCAGTAGTGTAACAAATGTTGCTGGCAACATATTATCAGGCTTAAAGCAGAAAGTTAAAAACGTTGAACAAAAATTTTCCGTGTCTCAAGATGCCAACGATGGCGGCACTAGTAGCAAATATAATTTGGAAGCAAATGACAATAATGAAAAGGTTAGCACTTCGGACAGACTTCTTGGTGGCGACAGTGATTTCGACAAGGTTGAACGTGCGTCAATTCTTCAGGACGTTAGAGCTGGGCGAGTAAAAGCACCTAAAAGGAGGCCACCTTCAGTAGCGATCAACTTGATGACAGATAGTACTATTGGAAATTCGGTTTACCTTAATGGCATTGACGACTCAGTGGATGAGTTCAAAAATCCCCCTTCCTCATCTGCAGATAGTGACGAACAAGTTAAACCTAAGGGTAGAGAATGGGAAAAGAAAAAAGTTCCATGGATGGATGAATTGAAAGCAAGCCAAGTTAAAAAGAAATCATCGCCTTATATTGAGCCTAGAACCACTCTTGTAGATACCAATGCTAAAAGTGGTATTGAGGAGATGCAATCCAGCAGCTCTACAGTTATGTCAACCATTAGTAAAAATAAAAAGGTTCTTGACAGCAGCAATATAACCAACGTAACAACAACTGGCCAAACTGTTGTAACGAAATCATCTACTTCACTTTACCAATCAGTTTCCGTAGACAAAAAAAATGAAAGTGAAACCGATGAAGTTAATTCAATATCTTCTGATATTTTAACTAATAAGGTAACAGCAAAAGAAAGTATTATGTCTGAAGACATGGAAGTAAAAACACCCCCGAAGAGTGCACCGGTTAAAATCAATGTATCGCGTACACAAACACAACAATCGAAATCATCTTCATCTGTTGTCATTAATAGCGAAGAAAGCACCGAATTAGTTGCTCCTGAAGGACCGAAAATAGTCGAACTCGAAAAGCGCGTCCAAAGTCTAGAAGCAATAGTGAATGTGCAGCAAAAAACAATTGATGACCTGCAAAAAATGTTACGCGACGAATCGCATCGTGTAGAGCTACTTCAAAACCAATTAGAAAAATATGCACAGTGTGTTACACAAGTATAATGTAATGACTGCGTTTCATGTTCCCAGCCATGTTAATTTTTGTTTTAAACTTGATTTTTTTATTTTAATATATTTTTAGAACTTTTACACCTTTTTAAAGCATGGTTTCAATTTATTTAATTTCGAGAATAAAACAATTTTAAACTCAATGAGCTGATGATTGTCCATAACTACCTCTAATTTAATTATCAAGAAAACAAATGAGAAGAACTCTATAAGCTGTGGTTCCTCAATTAAATTGAGTAAAAGGTGCTTTGCTTAAGAAATATATATTCTTTCGTATCTAGGTTGTACATTCAGGTGACATTGCATGGCATGTTTTGAAAAATATCCGTTTGCCCTTAATATAACATAATAACCACAGTTACGAAACAAATAAATAATTTATAATTTTAACAGCAGATTGTACCCTTAAAACAATGCACCTACATATTATAGACTTCTGAAGAAACTTACAAATTCTACAGTGGTTGTTCCACTGTGATTGCATTTATGATTTGCATATTTGCTTGTTTTGCATGCAAAGTAAAGATAACTTAAAAAAAAAAGTATGGAAATAACGGTGTTAAACGCAGTTTTTCTCCTAATATAGCTTTGTATTTCCAACGCACATAGTGCTGAAAAAAAGCTATCCGAACCAAATGTTAGGTCTACATAACGTCACTAATAGTAACCTGGGAAGATTTTTTTTCTTTCTCATTATTATTTACATACTCTTAAAATCATTGAGCATCATTCCCATCGCTATTCCTACTTACCTGATGTCCGTACTGCACTGCAGGAGTACTTATAGCACTATAGAGCGTGTTTAATTTAAAAAAGGACTTCAGTCCAATGAATTTAAACTTTGTTGTAGCATTATTGCATCTCCAAATACCGAAATTAGCTCGTTAGCAAATGAGTTCTACTCAGTATTTGAGCAAATAAATGTTGATGATCACCAACTCGGCTTCACCTCAGGCTCTTGTATAAAATTCATATTTATTATATTAGTAAATGAATAGAGGTTCAATATTTATCTATTTTTTACTGGCGGCTCCATTCGCAAATGTTAAAGCTATGAATTCCTACAGACGGACAACGAAATAATAAAAGTACTTGTTATCGCCATTGGTCCTCTTTCTCTGCTTTAGGAATGCATGGGATAAAAACTACTCTAACCGCTGATAACAGTATTGCTGCGCAATAGATTTATCGGACATGCTAATCTAAAACTAACCAAGTGTGTGGAGTGAACAGCACACTATCCCAGATAATAGTCCAGAACAATTCTCATATGTTGGCTTCAAGCTTGTGCTCTATTAAAGGTTAGCGCCCCCTTATACTTTCGTTATCCTTTGCCGAAATTCAACTTCACTGGGCGCTTTAAATTGTCACAGTAAAAGTGCCACATCCTGTTGTCAAAACCGCTAACATTTTAAAATGTTTTTTAATTGCAAATTTACCAAATTTCAAAGCAAAATCTGCCAATATCAAGGCATGGTGTCTTAAATAACTTTGCTTTCCAGCTAAAATTTTGCGTATATAATTTGTCCATCTAAAGGCTAGAGCTGGCATCAATGTCAAGATACAGTATTTTAAAAGAAAATTATCATCCAATAACATTTTTCGATATTGTTCGAGCAATGCACATTAAAGTTTCAATTTGTATAAAGTGTAAGTGTAGAGAAATAGCGTTGTGGATTTTTTGGTTGTTTTTTGGGTAAGTGTCAGGCTCCTATGTTTAATACCACCAACATTGAGCTGTGCGCCAAACAACTAACCAAAGTTTCATCACAATGGGATAGTTGCGAAAGGACGGACAGCCAATCAAATATTAGTATATAGATATCTGTTTGATTCCTGTGTGTGAAACATGTGAGTCTTTTTGTTAACTTCAATATTAACCTTTTGTGATGTGAAAATATTCCATAGCGTAATTGTTAATTTCCTAAAATCGAAGTCATGACACATGTATAACTAAGCTCCTCGTCTTTGTATTATTTTCTTTAAAGTTGCACCTAACCACAACTTTTTAAATCTCTCTTTCTTTCGAAACACAAAATACATGCTTCATGGTTTCAGTAAAGAAACATCTATCTTGGGAGATTTTGAAGAGAACACACGAAATCCAATAAATAAATGTCTGTTTACCTTCTACAAATATAAAAGTCGTTACCAAATGATAAGAGAAATGTTGACGAACGTTATTAACAATGCATGTTCGGTCAAAATATTATGAATATTATGATTATGAAAATGATAAATAACTGAAATTACTTTACTATACTTACAAATATCTTTTCATATTTTATTAGAATAAACTGCTTAAAATATTTTAATTATTGCCTTAGAAACCGATACAAAACAATCAAATTTTCTAATAAACTTTTTTTAAAACTGTGTATTTACATCCCTATTTTATTAATACGCATTTATACAATTTTATATGAGAGTTATGGTTTTATTAAATAATTAATATGTAATTTAATCAGCTATTTTAAAATATCATTCAACGAAAATACATAATTGTAAAATAAATCTAATGTATCGTATCACAATAACTTTAGAGACCTGAGTGATCAAAGCATAAACCATGTCTCAAAACAATTTGGTAGGTAGTCTAAAGTACACATAAGCGGATTTTAATTGCAAACTGTTTTAGACACAACGAATTTATCCGATTTATGGTTGAAGTACAATGTCGCATTTTTTGTTTCTATAGAAGTACTTGCATTTCAGTTATCTTTTGTCAAAATTAACAAAGTCCGCGGCACATAAGCATGCATTTTCCGATATAACAATTGAATGACAAAAATCATAATGTTCGCTTTTGATTTTTTTTAACAAGCTGAAAGTAACAAAAATCATAGATTGGTACCTATAAAGGTCTTGGCATTACGACTTCCAAACTGCATAAACTTTTTTCAGCTATCTCTTTAATTCAGAAAATACGGACCAAGCTTTTTTTATTGTTGTCGCGCAGATAGCCAATAAAGATGCAAAATTTGGTTATCCACTTTTTTTTTTGTTTAGCTAATTATTTTGTATACATTCCCCTGCTGTAAAGGTTTGTACTTAACTGTCCCATGAATAAAAATAACAAATTAAAGGGTATATCCTTATAAATTACCGGAAATGTATCTATTCCGCAGAGCATTAGTAAATTTTACATTTCCACAATGAAGACTAAAATATTTATGTAAACAATCATTTAGAATTATGTATTAAATAAAGTAATGGTGCAAATTGATAACACCCCTTCTACCCAAGTAGTAGCTTTGCATTTTTTCGGTCTTGCCTATATAAATATTATTCAAAATGTAACATAAGGCCCAAACATTTGGGCATATTAATTTATAAATAGCTACCTTCAAAATGCATTATATAAAAATTGTAAGAAAAAAGTTTCAGCTTCTATTCCCATTATTTTCTTTTAATTCATCTAACGGTACATACATTGTATTTTAAATTTTATTGATGCTGGACCGAATATTCGAAACTTGTACATTTTGTAATTAAATATTTTTGGTTGATCTATAAAAATAATTAAATGCATGTATTATCGATAAAAAACGAACCTAATGTAGAAATACGTGATACATATTTTTAATTTTTATAACAATATTTTTACTTTTGTATTAATAATTCCTAAATAAAATTTATATATATTTATAATTCTGTTAAAAATTTAGCATTAAAAATATATGATACAAAATTAATTGTTTATATTAGAAGAAAAAGAATGATAAATAAATAAGTCCTATAAAAAAGTATTGTCTTTTCCATATTCGTACAAAATGCTTACAGAAGCTTGAAACAGCCATATAAATTTGATATGGTGTGCAAGAGGAATGCTTTTGGACTCTGGATTGAACGTCCAATTTTAAAAGAAATAATAGTAATTGTGTTTTATATTATTTTTCATTTACGCCCAAATATAAAAATCTATTTACTTACTTTTCACGTCCCGCTAGATTCCTAGGTGGACCAAGTCCTCTACCAACCAGAGATAATACTGAATTACTGAGACGCCCCTAACTCGCAATCCTCTTGCCGCTGGCCCCTCAATTTTTCAAACTCGCCATTTTGTTTTCCTAATATGTCGACTTAGAATCCGTGTGACATGCTAAAACATTAAAAAAATTCAAAAAAAAAATGCATTTATACACATTTTTACCTTGCTGAATGCCATTGGTTAGTTATTATATTGTTAAAAGGTTAATAATTTGATTTGTTTGGTTAATAAAACTATCTACGGAAAATGTTTTACATACAAAAAAAGATATTAGGACAAACATGTTTACATATTTACGCCTTTTCGATAACATTAATATTAGCCCTTTTTTATTATGAGCCATGATCCATATAGATAATCGAAATACATGCACTTACAACAACAGCACATGATCCTGCTATTCATCGAGATCACGAATCATGCTCTGAACATTTATTGTACTAGGTGGCTTGTTTCATTTTTCAATGTTGGTGTGCCTGTAAACGATAGCCAAGCCACACAGTCACGTTGCCAGACTAAAATATTCAACACCCTTCATAACAAAAAAAATCAAAAAGCATTTTTTCGAATAAATTTCCCGCCTTCGAGATGATTTTGCCTTTTCATTCCATTAAGGTATGCCCAGACCAGCGAAATATTTAAGTAAATGTTTCATAAACATTTATTTAACAAAGAAAATGTTTGTGAAATGTTTCGTAGTTCGTTAATAATTTGTTTCACAGGTGTTTTTTTTGTTCTTTTAACATAAAATACAAATGTCCATAAAAACTTGGAATAATGAAAAATCGAAACTAGCTGCCTGCATAAATTTAAATTGTTTTCGAACCTAGTGATTGGGAAACACGTTTCTTTTTTATCACAGAAAAATCTAATTCTAACTTTTTTGTTCTTCTGAAATTTCGTCCCTAAACCGCTGTCATTAACTTTGTCTAAGAATTCCAATCCGAGCGGACTAGAGGTACAAACTGCATTAAGATTTCCATTACATTTCGAACTGATTGTAGGTACACTCATTTCCTTTTAGAAACAAAACACACCGTGTTTTCCGACAGTAAAAAGTATTTCATAAACGTTTAATAAATACTTAATCGGCGTATACACCGGCGAAAACAGAAATCGAGAACATTTCATAAATGTTTAAAAAAAATCATTCGCTCGTATGAATACACTGAAACACAGCAGCAAAATATTGTTTATTTTTTGCATTTTTGAACATAGAATTTTAAATTACTTTTTTTAAAAACAATATCCAAAAATAAAAATTATTAATTTGATTCATATGGTAACACCCCCGACAAGCAAACGAAATCTCATGTCAATTGACATCATATTGTGACGTATATGAAGTTTGTCATTTTCATACATTATCCGTCGTGTTTTGAAAGAACCTGTTGCCACAACTCCAAAATGAAATTTTTCTATGATCCGTACTGTTTTATTTTCGTGATCTGATTCGGATCTCACTTTAGTCTTTTTAATTTTGCAAGGTTGTAGCCTTTACCCAACGCAGGCCACCATACGAGTGAACCATAGGTGAGAATTGGACGCACTACGGCCGTGTACACCCTCAAGGTCATTTTTCTGCAGGCGTAGAAGGCAATGCACACCTTCCTTACCCTGTGTTCGATGTTTTGTTTCCAGTTAATTTTTGTATCAAGCATAATGCCCAAAAGCGCTGGGGGATAGTGTGAGTCGTTAACCGTTTAGACTGGGGAGGGTAAAATCGGGTATTTTGGTTTTGGTAGTGAACAGTTCAGTTTTGATCGGGTTGACGCCGAGGCCGCAGCTTTGCAGCCCAGGTGTTTACCTTTTCTAGAGCGGCCCCCATAATTTCGCTAATCACGGAGGGAAACTTCCCTGACACTAGTATCGCCACGTTATCCCCATACACGACAACTTTCACTCGTTCCCTGTCTAGTTTTACAAGAATTTTGTTCATAACCATTAGCCAGAGTAAGAGCGAAATGACACCGTCCTGTGGCGTTCCTCCCACACTACTTCGTGGAGAGCCGTTTTCGTAGATCTCCCCCCAAGATAGGCGTGCTGTGATTTGGATAGCGATGATACTACTAGAAAGCTTATCATGTAGATGTCTAGGACACGTTCTAGAGTTTTAAGTACAAAGGAGGTTAGACTAAATGGTCTCAAGTCCTTCGCGGCTTCATTCCCGCGTTTGCCTACCTTCGGTATAAACACTACTCTAGCGCGTCTCCAGGAGTAAAGAACGTGATCTAGTATTATACAGCTTCTAAAGATTGACGCCAGCCAACGTATTGTTAAGTCTTGCGTTCTCTGTAGCATGACAGGTAATATGCCGTCAGGGCACGGAGACTTGAACGGAGAGAAGATGTTAATAGTCCAGGAAATCTTTTCCTTAGAAATTATTGAAGTGATTGTACTATGGAGTGTAGGTTGTACTGGCCGTGACCTCCCGGGTTCCGTACTAATATCGCTGCATCCGGGAAAGTGTGTATTAATTAGGAGTCCCAGGGTCACCCCGTAGGATTCAGTCCAACCTCCACCTGACTTTCGTAGAACAGAATTTTGCTAAGCTTGGCGAAGTCCTTAAGGGTTTCTTTGAATGGTAGGCCTAGTTTTTGGATGCCTTAATGTCTAAAGACTAAGACAGTCCCTATACGGCTGCCAGAATCTGCTTTTTTGGCAGATATTGAAAATTGCTCTGGTCATCTGTCTGAGATTGGAGAGATCCTCGTTCCACCATGGAGGAAGTGTTTTTTTACTACATTTAACTGGGCACGATACTTTGTATGCCACAGCCATTGCGTTCTCGAAATCGTAACCTTTGCCTCAAGTTCTTCTATTGCTAAAGTGTGTCTATCAGGTTTGTTTTTGAGTTTTGCCAAAAAAAGTGTCATTTCGAAGGCAAGTAACTCTCTGCAAGTAGCCTTCGAAATGGCACTTTTTTCTTTCACCGGTCTTTTTTTTTTTGTTACTGTTTAGAATTTTCCAACAATCTCCCTGAATATTAGAGAAAGGTTAAAAATGTTATTCTTTGTTTTAAAATACAATACTTTAAATAGATCATTCTCACACAAATCAAGGCACTGTTTTCTTATCCTACAAGTTTTTGTCTGTCACTTGGATTTTTCTTTTTATTATTTGGCACTGACGTTATCGGGAACTGAACTGTGACAAGATTAGTCTTTTTTTCGACACATTTGTTAACCCATGGTTGGCTAACGTTTGGTCAATGCCAGTGACATTTTCTTAAAGCTGGAAGGTTTATTTTTAGGTTTTTAACCTTATTGCCCTTATCTTGTAACAAGTGCGAATTATTTTACAACAGAATAATTACAAAAAAAATATAGTATATTACCATGATCCACTAGACGCACTCTTTACTTCTAAATATTACTGAGCACAGCCAACGAAAAAGAGAAACACAAAATCAAAGATAATGGAATACATAGATATATAACTTTCCAGTGGAATGGCGGCTGTTTTCCCAAAAAATTCATAGAGTCACGAACACTTGCTCATTTCTTTTCCAGTATATGTGAGTTCATGAATTGGACTTTAATGCTTGAATTCGATATTCACTATTGCGTATTTCACTACTTTTTTCAATTTAATCAAAACTTCCACCAAAACCAAACAAATTCAATACGAAACACAAAACAATTAAACACCGCGATGCTCAAAAAAGCAAAATGATTCGCGGTCGGCCATTAGAAACATGTTTTTCTGTTCTGTCACCTATTCACGCACGAGGGTTGAAATTACAAAAACACAATGTAAACAAATGATATTTGGGGGGATAGACGTACGGCAAATTTCCATTTCTTTTAATCATTCATCTCTGCAAAAAATAGTAGGTTGCTAAAGCTCTTCAGTTCCAGTCGCTTTCTACCAAAGCTTCTGAAGATTTTTATCTAAACTGCCTAAACGTCAACATTATTCTAAGCTTCCATTCCGTTACTGTTTTATCTAATAAATAACAAAGAAAATTAGTCTTTTAGCTCGTGTAACATTATTTTGTTTTTGTCGTAAATTTCCAAAACATGACGATAAAAGTACTTTAAAAAATATTAACTGTGAATCAATTCCGAACGTGGAGTAGCGGCAAAAAAATGTTCACGAAAAAAACATATGCAGACATCAAGAAATCAACTCTTAAAATTCAGGATTGCAAAAAGGATTCCGCAACTCGCCTTAAACATCTCAAAACCATTTTAGGTAAATATTTGCACTACTAACAGGATAAAAAACTTGAATGAAAATTATGTGGCTGTGAGCACATTCTAAATTTGCTTTAAATAAACATCTTGATTTGTTTATTGTGTTTTCTTTCAGTGAAATTTTAATTGCCACAAATTTTTTTAATGTCGGAAAAAATGTGTCAATATATTCTTATATACCTATACACATAATGCGCAAATTATTGAAAGTCAACAAATCGTCTTTGTTAATATTTTGTTCTCCATAATATTGTAGGTCGGTGACGCGTATTGTGCGTAATTGCTCGCTCTTTGGTCATTTCGTTTTACAGTCTATATACCTATCTACATAATTAATTTAAGATCAAATTGCATAGTATTTATCTTAGTGCCAGACTAGTAAAAGTTTAACATTGCTGGAAAATTAAGGGAATGGGCGCTGTCGTGCTTTAGACATGTCGATAGTTTGACAGTATTACAATTTGCATTCAATCTATTATGAGAGTGATTGATAACTGAAACCTATTATTTTTTTTGAGACTAATAATTCGTACAAAATAATATTCTAACGTGAAAGAGTTGAATGTAGGTATACAGTGGTCATTTAAGTTACATTAAAATAAATTTAAATTAATTTATTTCATTGCTACGCGCTTCATCTCTGGATTATAGAAAGTAGATTGGGACTGTTTGACTTCATAAACCCAGTGCCTCGTTTATACTTTATCAGGTAGTTATTCCACTTCGTTGTTGCAGTATATTTAGAAGAAGAGTTTACATACAACTTGTGAAGTTGAAGAAGGTTATAAGCTGCTAAGTTGTTAAGTTTGATTGAAAGGTCGCTTTTATTCAAGGAATATGCTATGGCTATTTGCCTGGGCATGTAGGGGCCCTTTTAGAAGACTCAACGCCTGGTATGCATCAGCATCACAGGTGCACTGAGGACATCTCCTACCGCCGCTCCACAAATAATGCTAAATAATGCTGACATCGTCAGCAAGGAATACGCCGCTGACGCAGCAATCAGACTAATGAATGGAAAACACTGTAGAGGACAGCCAACTGGTCATGCCAGCGCCTTGCCTACCGTTACTATCTGTCTACGACTTCTAAAAAGCCAATACAAACGAAATACCGGACAGATCCCGATGGGACTCACTGAATGTCCTACTTGAAGGAGCATTGTCAAAATTCATGGTCGGCAGGGGTATTCTCAGAAGAACTGAATTTGGGCCGTCAAGCCATAGCGTGGCTGTAGATTAATGCAATATCACACAGGGGTATTGTAATAAACATTGATAGTCAGGCTGCCATCAGATCCCTAGTATCCAGCGAAATAAGATCTATAGCTTAATTCCAGGACACTGACCTCAGAGGGAACTGTGCAGCTGATGAACTGGCAGGATTAGGCTCCTCCGGCGTTGATAGTGTTAGTCCGCACAACGTGCATGCACTGCCGTCCTATGCTTAATAAATCATTAACGCGGACGCAACAAGAACAGCAAGCCATAGATGGAACATTCTAGGATATTGCGACTTTGTCAGGCTTAATTGACCGACACTGGATGCTAAAAGATCCAAGGAGATTCTGTGACTCAACAGACCTAGTATCTCGTTAGTTGCTAATATCATTACCGGGGATTGTATTCTCGGCTGTCACGCTCAAGGACTTGGTAGGCAAGCTGTAAGGATGAGGAAGACGAGGAGTCCGTCACCCACTTTCTCTGCCCTATCCAACCTATGGATGGCGTACTTATGACACTGCTTCCCCAATGATAATAGTGACCTATGCTACACGAGCGCTGCTAACATTCATTTATAAACGGTAGTAAATGGTTCACAGGAGTAACCAGTAAAGGTACCCCTAAACACCAATGGTAAGCACAATGTGCGATTAACGGCCTAAATGTTTCTCTCATCGAGAGCCACTTTAACACAACATAACAACATAAATACTTTCTAAAATGAATAGACTATGCGTTGTCCTATAGATCGTCCTTTGGTTCTAGTAGGATACCAAGTCTAGTATTGTCCGTCTTCTCTGTCTGATGACCACATCACAATCAATTTTGAGGAAGTTTGTGATTTGACTGCCCCCAAGCCATGGCTGACGCTTTCCTGGGCACCTAGTTCATTTCAATGAAAGTAGCTATCTGCGGAAATTAAATAAGGTTAACCTCGAAAATATCATCAAGCGACTAACTGGAGTTTATAGCCGTAACGACAGTTTGTCCGTAATGAACGCAGGCCTCGCGGATAGATGGCAGGAATACACTGGCGGTGTCAGGAACTCTGGAAGCCTATAGGATTTCGAGATGCTAGGGGATTTAGAAAATGGAATGCTAATTAAGGAGGAAAACTTTCCTGTATCTGTATCACTATATCGTCCGCATATTCGACTTATATCTTTCTCTGTGGAGAGGAGTGACACTTCTGTTATACCATGCAATTTTCTTGGAGATGTTCGAAAGTCTTCAATACAAATGAGGTTATGTTCATCGGCTTGAAATCGTTCACGCTTTTAGAACTGCCATACCCAATTAAAATGCTGACCCTTCTCACTGGTGTCAATGCGGTAGTTGAGTACATAGCTCTTATAAATCGGTGTGAGCCTAGCTGTACTAGTTTTTGTCTAGCAAAAAATGGCCGAATGTTGTCAAGGCCCGACGTTTTAATTGGGGCGAAACTGTTTATAAAATTGTTTCCTTCGCTATAATATATAATATTTTCTCCTAAGCGCTGGATTGCTTGGTAGTTATTATATTCTGCACTGTTGTCCTTGCCACCAGAAAAATAGGGATTCAGTAAAACCTCCAGTGATTCTGCAAGATTGACAGTTATCTATTCTGGACCTGCCAAGTAAAACACCTTTATAATCACAAACAAATAAATCTCTTTTTATGTTCCATCTACCACAAAAAAATTGAGATCATACGGCCAACCAACTGTATGTTGTATCTAAAAAAAACAAAGATCTAGGAAAATTTGTTTAAACAAGATCTGGACAAGTTTCTCAAAATTTTTTTCTCATTCGACGTAATTCTGGATACAAAAACTCTCTCAACATGCTCAAGTAATGGCCTCCAATACCCGTAACGGTGTTACCGTTTTCTTCGAAGAAGTAGGGCCCGACAATGCAGCGTGATGTAACTGCACACCACACTCTGACACGAAGTGGATGCAATTCCGCCTCATGGAGTATCCGTGGGTTGGAAGCACTCCGTATTCGACAATTTTGTTTGTTTATGTTGCTGTTTAAATCGAAATCTGGCAAAATTCCAAGCGAATCTGCAAGTCTGCTTCGTTCAGTTTGTTGGCCATTTGAATTTTATATGGGAAAGTCCAAATCATTGTGCATAATTGACTGCAATGACGGTCTGCTTGTACCCATTTGAGCAAATAAGCTTCTTGTCGAAACTCTTGGATTGTTTTGTATGGCAGCAGCTACAGCAGCGATTGTTTCCTCCGTCCGAACTGAAGGGTTTCGATGGTAAGGTCTTCTTTCGACTGTCCCATGTTCGGAAAAATTATTAACAAGTCTCATTATGGTCCATCTGCTCGGAGGATTGCCGCCAAACGTGCGCCTATACTCTCTTTGAACCGAAACTACTGACTACAGTGTGTGATAGCGGGGGACAATCCAAATTTTTGTTTCAGTGTCCCAGTTATTCATTTTTGTTAAATCTGAAAATCAATCTGCAAAATAAAAAAAAATTAACCAGATTCATTAAATACAAAAAAGTTATTAATTTTTTTTTTTTGGTTACGGCTTTCATCAGCCACCCTGTATTTAGTTTGAAAATATAATGTGGTATTCGAGCAATTTTTATGTTCGTTTGGTACAAGAAAAAGCTATCTTTTTCAGATTTCAGAGCACTATTGCTAATCTAGATATTTTCTCAGATTTTCTTCAGATTTACCAATACAAGTGCATTTGAGTTTGACAACTGGTGGAGTTTGTTTACATTTTCGTGATTTTTTTTCTTCAGCAAAGAAAGGCATAGCATTGGGTGAATCTATTTTTGTAAATTATTTATGTTCAAATAGTTAGAAATAAATCGGGACGGAAATTTCGAATGTTTTTATATAAAATTTAATCAGTGAATGGAAAGTGCATAGAAAAGTGTCGAAGACTACACATATTTAAGTCGCACGAATATCGACACAAAAAAGAGCTAGAGTGTTTTTATGTTCGATTAGGCACACGAAATCTGAAATCTGAGGGCAAATCTGAAGAAGTGCAATCGAATACCACATAAGTAATGCTACGTTTCCACCGGAGATTTAGGGCAAGAGATTACAAATAAATCATGAGGTGTTTCCACCAAAAAAAGCAAGACTAATTTGACATTTTCCCAGATGTTTCCAAACGCTGTCAAATCGAACAACCCAAAATTGTGACAGTAGGAGAAAAATAAAAAGATTAAATTGATAAAACATGAGTTCCAGAAATCTTAAAATATTATTGGCTCATTATTTAATTCTACAAAAAGAAAAAGAAAGTTTTGATGGTTGCATTGGCTAAGAGAAGTCGCTATTACCGACAAAAACGCCATCGGTGTTTGGTTAATATTCTGGTAGCTAGAAGGGAACAAATCGCAATGCAGCATAGGCAGTTGATTATTTTCGTTTCGTCCCAAATTGACTGAAATATTAATTCCCTCAGAAATCAATTTGGATATGTTTTTTTTTTTTATATGACACAATGTCAAAAACAGTTCTGTTTTCTTGGTATTTTTGACATCTCGAGCTGTGGAAAGTATGTTCACAAACCGGACTCTACATGCAAACTTGGTTGATAATCGGGAATTATTTTTAATCTCCCTTTTCATGAGAATAATGTCGTTTGCTCTCAGATTTCACACTTTTCGTGCCCAATGGAACATAAAACGAGATTTTCCTTTCTTTGCATTTGTGGCGGTGCGTGTTTTAAAAGGCAGCTGTTCTTAAATTGTAATTTATGCTTATAAAAATCCACTCAATTTATGTTGATATCCAATGCAGCCGCCAAATGTAAATTGTCCCAATGGAAAACGACACAACTTTTGTATGATTAATCCCGAGATTTATGCGGGATTTACGGAAATTTTTCTAAATCTCGTTCAGTTTTAATAACACATCAACGGTTTAACATATTAAATTAGTTTTTGTTTTATTTTTAAGATTAATGCTCAAAACATATGTGCAGAAACGTTGAATGCTTCAGACCTTCAGTATAGAATTTAATTTGCATGAGAAAGAGGTGACAGGTGACAAATAATTTCCGGCTTTCTTCTGCTCAATTTACTGCGTTGCTTTACAATCAATTCAGAAATAGAAACATTTTGCAGTGCTGCGGAAGATGCCGAATTTGCATGTGCCGATACGCATAGAAATATGTGTATTCCAATCTGCACATGTACAAAATATCGTTTGTGTAAGCAAAGACACGATTGCTTTTATTTTTGATCCCCAATTCTGTGGTGACAAAACATTGAAAACCTAAAACTAAACTCGAAATTTATTAATTTGTTTTTAAATAGAATGGACGATACTCTTATCTGATATCGATTTCATCTCTAGTAGTTCTGCAGCTTTAAGTACGTCTAGAATCTCCGCCTTAAAGACAAGGGCACTGCAATTGTCTTACTGACATTCGTAGGCTTCAGAATTTGCAGAAAAAATGCGGAGAGCCTGTTCCCTGCGTGGTTTTTGATTCATCGGTATAGATTTCCAGCTCATTTGGACTTATTACGAGTACTGCGTTTCTGTGCCATTCCTGTCTTTCTGTACACCTTATACTGTCTGGTATAGCTGATGTAACAAAGCCCAGCGAAGATCCAATTTCATCCGTTGACATCTGTAAGTGGAAATATATATACATATATTCGAGAAAACTATAATCCATTCTGAAATTAAATACGAGTAGAGTATAGCAATTTATGCGCCTGGATGGATTGCCCTATATTGTGAAAGTTTACTGTTTCCATTTCATCGTTTTTATTCTATCCTTTGTTTGTTTGTTTGGCCTACTCGAATTTATAACAAATGTACTTGAGGTTCGCAAATTTCCGCAACTAATTTTATAACTTCAAAAAACTTCTTTATCCACACAATGCATTAACGTTATTATATATAATTTTTTTTATTTCAGATTTTGTTGATACCGAAGGAGCTAAGTCCTTGTTTGAAACGAACTATAGCCATGTTTACTATATTCTGTACGATACATTTGTTCAAGCGGAAACAAATTTAAAACAAAAAGGTGAGTCTTTGATTTATTTAGCTGATCTTATTAAAAAAAAAAACATGTATAACATAAATGGAGGTTTATTGGTAGAGATTACTTGTTTATTCCATGTTAGCCAACAATAATACTAATAAAGCATATATTTTCTAATTTTTTTTCTTAAAAATTAAAACTTGCAGAACTTCCGTTTCATATTGGTAAGTTTGTAGTTTTGAATAAAAAGAAACAAATTGCTTCATTAGGGTTAATTCCTCAGTCTTTTAAATAATGTACATGCGTTTTTTTGCTCCTAATAATTTTAATGAGCTAAATACTGAATAAATGCGCTTATTTTAATTTTTAATCCATTCATGGCTTTATTTTTATTGTTCAAAATAGTATTGATACATTATGTATATTTTATAAAAAATCTTACACATGCTTTTGTGTCAAAGGTGTATAGGGAAGGAGAATATGGCTTTCATTTTCTTGGAAGATGTTTAACTTTATTCAAAACTAGAAAACATTTCTCTGAAATTGATTTTTATGGGAAAGCCAATGAATCTTAATGAATTTCACGCTTCGAATTTATTACAAGTACGGAAAAACGGATCTATCAAATGCTTTGCGCACCAAAAGGAGGCCCGTTTGCGTTGACCGTCCCCGTGTGTCCGGCTCTCTCCGCGTGCTTATGGGGCATACGGACTAAAACTCCTCCCAACCCTGTGGTTTCTGACGCCCGGTAAGAGCTAGCCACGCGTACAGCTCCACGTCTTTGTACTGCCGCCATCTGTTTCCGATACTTTTTTTTGTCGAAGCGCATCTGCCAAAATCTCGCTTCCGTATAGGAGAATTGCTTGCGTTGTCGACATAAATCTGCTGAGTGATCTTGTAACTCTAGAGGCTCGCTGCGAACTTTATCTGTTGCCAGAAAGTTAGTTTTGTGTCGAGCCTCAATCCCAGATACCTCACCGCATCTTTGCTCTTAATGACTTCAGTGCCAATTTGGAAGTCGATGTCGACTGCGTACCCAAAGAGGAAGGTGTCTTCGGGCATCTCCATCCGCAGTATGTCATCATAGGAGATATTCCAGAGGTCTGGTCCCAGAATTGATCCCTGTGCTGCTCCAGATGTTACTTCCTTCCTTCGTGGGCCTTCTGTGGTCTCGTAGATCAGCTCCCGATCCCTGAGATAGTCCTTCACCATATTTAAATAAGCTTGAATGTTGAATCTATTTTCTAGCGCATTAAGTATATCACTCCACCTAGCTGAATTGAATGCATTTCTTACGTCCAGGTATGCCAGCAAAACGATCTTTTTAGGGCGGTGGCTTCCCTGTCGGGCGGTTTGAGCAGCCTTCACCACTTCTTCAATAGCTCCGACCGTAGAGCGTTCTTTCCTGAACCATGATATCAGCAACTTTTCCATGAGCTTCCCCGCAGTGTCCTGCATACATAAGTGCCTGTACGCAGATGGGAGAGTCTGGGTCTCCTTTTCCTTTGCTGATCAGTACCAGTCTTTGTTTTTTTTCCAGTTCTTTGGGAAGGCTCCTTCTACAAGACAACTGTTGTACATATTGAGCAGCAGGTTAGGGCATGTTTGGGCAGTCACTTTTATTGCTTCCGTTGAAATTCCGTCTGGGCCGGGTGCTCTTCTGTGTTGCATTGTCTGCACAGCTAATCTCAGCTCTTCTTCACTAAAGCCTGGAGTTTCCTGTCGTCTGGCTGATGCGTTGTCGGGAGGCCTGACCGGATGAGTTGGGAAAAAGAGTGTTTACAATGGCCTCCATCTTATCTTCGTTTATAGTAGGCGGTGCCGATTGGGCTCCCAGTATCCGCATTACTACCTTGTAGCCTAGCCACCAGGGGTCGCTGTTTATGTCTCGGCGGAGGTCCTCCCGCTTCCGTTTTTTGCTCAAATTGATGATGATGAGCTCCACCATGTTGTGGAGTGGGTGGTACGTATTTAGTTAGGGACCTCCATTTTATGTACCGGAAACTCAACGAATTGTCTATTCAAACTGAATACATACTTTTTCACTTCGGTTGCGTTACAGCCGGGGTGGACCTGCCTCAACCAATACGCCTCGGTGTTTCATAACTTTTGACGTGCAATATATTTTATGTGGACGTTTTAATAAGTACATCGGCAAACCACTTCTGCATACGTTCATAGCATAGCGGCGACCGATATTCTACTGTCAGGTTGAAAGAACCATTCAATTTGGACATTGGTTGATGAAACCAATGTTACCTTCTGACAGATCATGAAAAATTAGTCCCAATCCTGATCGATTCCCATCATCTATTTATCGATTTTATGATCATTTTTATAGAGCCATGTCTAGCCTTGGCGTCAAGTTGCACAGAATGACCACAGAGAACACTTGCTGCAGCATTAAGGTCGGAAACAATTGAGGCGAGGCCGTTGATGTAAAAAATTATATAGACATCAGCTTGGAATAATTCATCCATACCATGGAATAGGCGTATTTGAGATTCATTTCACATACTCGATTTCCATATACATCGTGAAATCCACCGGGAGAGACTTCCTTTATCGACAGGTATTTTCATTTTACTAATAATCAAGCACAAATGTCAACAATAAGTTGGATGGTAGCTTTAGTAAAAATGTACAGCATTTGTGAAACGGTACCAATAAACAATTAGACCTCCACATTAACTAGTGCGATAACTTTCTAACAAAGCTTCTAAGCTTCTTCGGTTATGCCCTCAGATTTCAGATTTCGTGTGCCTAATCGAACATAAAAACGCTCTTGCTCTTTTTTGTGTTGATATTCGTGCGACTTGAATATGTGCAGTCTTCGACAATTTTCTATTCACTGGTTAAATTTTATATTAAAACATTCGAAATTTCCGTCCCGATTGATTTCTAAATATTTGTACACAAATAATTTACGAAAATAGATTCACCCGATGCAATGCCTTTCTTTGCTGTAGAAAAAAATTCAAGCAAATGTAAACAAACTCCACCAGTTGTCAAACTCAAATGCACTTGTATTGGTAAATCTGAAGCAAATCTGAGAAAATATCTAGATTCGCTAAAATGTGCTCTGAAATCTGAAAAAGATTGCTATTTTTTGTACCGAACAAACATAAAAATTGCTCTGAGGGCAAAAAAAAGTGCTCTGAGAGCGCCCAATCGAATACCACATAAGAATCTATTACATTTATTGTCATTGCAGAATTCAAATTTCATAATTTGTTTTCGTGAAAAACAAGGTCAAGAGTTTTTTTCACAACGAAGATTTTATTCTAAAAAAAGGAATACATAAGAACATACATAAATTCGCCCAACAGTTATTATAAGCAAAAAACAAAACAGAAAATGGGAAATGCACAAAATATCCGCTGATCTGTCATATGAAAATCAGTAATGCCCTATGATTCGATCGGATACAATTTTTGATACCTTTTATAGTACGCTTTCAATTATTTTCTAATACTACTAATAAAATCCCTTTCAAATTATTCAATAAACGGAACACAGTTTATTTGAATGCTTTGATTTATTTGCTTGCTGATGATGCAAATGAATACTTTTTGGTGGTCTAAACATCGAAATTGCATCGTTAGCAAGTGAATATCACGTAGGAAGGTAGGAAGCGTGTTAAGAACTTATCGCTTCCGGGTTTGAAAATAAATACAATTAAAAATTGTATGGATTATATTATTACTTAATTCGGGAAACTTTGAACCCGACAAATGTTTTAATTCTCGCTGAAAAATATAAAGCGCACATTTTTATGCAAGAAAACTGTCGTGTTTCCTCTTCTATGCATTCACACATATTCTCGTACTACCTGTTATTCGCAGAAGTGAATAAATTTGTTATTTCTTATGACTATATTTTCCGTGAAGTGAACCTTTTCACACCAACCATTGTTTCATAAGAGCTCCGCATTCCCGGTAAACAAACTGCTTTTGCAAAGAGTTAGATAAAATGGTTTGGTTGCAGCCAAATATCTACCTGAGTTGCCTGAGGTACTGAGAATTGTTGAAAAAAGGTAAGAGCCATCCAAACTTAAGAAGAAGATTATTCTGCTTGCTTGTCAAGAAAGTCTTGGAAATATTCCGAACTTATATAAAATTAATTTTTAGTAAGCATCCATTCGTTGCTTGCAAACTATTTAAAACGGTTAAACAAGATAAAACAGAGAAAAACAGAAAAATATGCTTCAGTGTTTAGAAATAAAACAAAAATGCAATATTTTTAAATTTTTTGCATTATTTTAACAAATTTGTATTTGTTAGAATTAAAAACTATTTGCATTGTTGTTTTGCGACGAATGAAATTAGAAAACATTTACTCTTGCTCTTTTTTGTGTTGATATTCGTGCGACTTCAATATGTGTAGTCTTCGACACTTTTCTATGCGCTTTCCATTCACTGGTCCGTCCCGATTGATTTCTAATTATTTGTACACAAATAATTTACGAAAATAGTTTCACCCGATGCAATGGCCGGGTTCCACTGCCCGCTAGACGTCAAGCACAAAATATCCCAGATGAAGGAACGCCCGCGATAGAACGGTAGCGTCAGCGGCAAAATGACACTTGACATCCTTTTTTCCCATAATTATTGCCACACTACAATTAAAGAAATGATACAATATGTTGAAAACAATATCTGAATTCCTATTTTAATTACGTTATTACCAATTTTATCACAATTATACTTGCTCGGTTTCGTATTTTTTGTAAACGTTTGAACGATTTCCTTTGACAGATCGTGTTTTTTTTTCTCAATCCAGCGGGTAGTTTTGCGCTAGATTGAGAAATTTCCCTGAAAGGGATATTTCACAAAAAGTGCTATACATCTAGCGCAAATGGTAAAATGTCAAATTTTTTTATATGGAGTTTTTCATGCCGCTGGTCATCTAGCGGGCAGTGGAACGCGGCCAATCCCTTTCTTTGCTATAGAAAAATTTCACGCAAATGTAAACAAACTCCACCAGTTGTATTGGTAAATCTGAAGAAAATCTGAGAAAATATCTAGATTCGCAAAAGTGCTCTGAAATCTGAAAAAGATTGCTTTTTTTTTTGTACCAAACGAACATAAATATAAATTGCTCTGAGAGCAAAATACCCGAGATAAACATGGCTTTCTCAACATTATCATTTGACCCTAAAGTAAGCGATATTCTATATACAACTATATTTGTTTATTGGTAAAGGTATTTTGGAAAGTGTGGAGTGTTTGCGTAAACTGACCGACTAAAGTTGATTATTGGTAAAGCCGATTCAAGGTTGGTCGCAAAATCATCTGTTTTGCATTAAATGGTTGCAGAGATGGAGCAAAGCAATTTAAAATTAATTTCACAGAAATCAAATTTAAAATAAATGCATAATATAGGCTTATATTTGAATAGAGTATATATAACAATGTGGAAAGAGCATCCAACGACAGGAAAATGCGTGGATATATAAGAACAACTGCAGAAGACATAATGGAACTTTCTGATTCGACGCGAGCTTTCTCAAGCTCAATTGCTCTTCAAATAGTTAATAGAGTTTATTAATCTCTCAGATTTACCAAGTGATTTCGTTTAAATATAACAACATTTTGTTTTGAACTTACAAAAGTTAGAAAATCACAACGAAACCGCACAACAAACGATATGATACGGAATGAAAAAGCTGCGTGTTTGAAGTATCAAAGTTTGTATGGGCAGTTTCACTTCGATCGTTTTCTACGATGGTGCTAAACGCATTCACTTTACCGACTGCTGAATCTTTCACTTCGAATGTATTCTACGATGCCAGCTATTGAATTTGAGTGAAACGTTCCCCTCGGCGTATACCACGATAGGGTGATACACACAAACTAATATCGGGGGCACAATTATCCGTCCAATTACTTGCAAATGCGAATGACATTTAATCATTGGCGAAGCTCAGCGAGCTAAGTGACAAAAATTGCTTTTGTTAACGACGAGTCGATTGAAATGTCATAATTGGCAGGTATAATTTTGATGTAGTTAGGACTTTATCTATCTTGGCTGCGCATTTACATTGAAAATTACGTCAGAAATCAAGCCAACAACTGCACCTACCAATCACTGAAGCTGTTTCTTTGGGCTAAGATTGCGATTGCCCAAGAAACACTAAGGAAACTATAAAACCCTCTCCAACCCAGTGCTGCACTATGGCTTAGAAGTATAGATAAGATATTTACGAAGGCGGATGAAGACATTCTTTGTTGTTTAGGACGCGGATCGGCATTAACTTTTTGGTTGAAAAACAAGACAACTGTTTTCTGTGAATGCATTAGCTAAAAGTTCTGCGAAATTAACCAGGAATTCTCCGCAGATTTAGTAGACATTTCTTAGCAAAAAGAAAACGAAAGATCGCAAACAGCTCAAAAATAGAAATTCTGAAGCAGATCAATCTGTATGTTCCATATGCCGACAAAATTCTGGAGAGTGGCAATTCAAATCCCAATTGAAAACCACATTAGATGCCAAATTTTGTTTGGCGCATTCAAATTCGTAGCTTACGTAGCCGTATGCACTAGAAAAACTCTGAACCCAAAAAATAAAATGGTCGTTAACTTCGCTTTCATAACGCCAAGTAAACAAGCGAAAAGTAAACTTAATTCTCACTTTTCACTTCTCAGTCCAGAAACTCTCGACTAGATTTTTCGGCACCCCTACAATAACGTCAACTGAAAAAAACGGTTCATGTGACCAATATAGATTAATAAAAACATCAGTTTTTTATTTTATCATTTCCGAGCACATAATGCCAATCTCGAACTCATCATGATAAACTGCTTGCAAATGTATTATAAATTATAAATTATTGGAAATCTGGGCACAGATTGATTTCTTCAATAATGAAGAAAAATAGATCTACTCGATTTAATGTATTTCAATGCAGTTGAAAAGGTTTACGAAAACGTAAACAAATTCTACCAGCTGTCAAACTCACTTGGATTGGTAAATCTGAAGCAGCTCTAAGAAAAAATTCAGATTCGTAAGTGCTTCCTAAAAGGATGGATTTTTTTGTATCAATCGAACATAAAAAGTGTTATTAAATATAAAGAAGTGTTCTGAGAATTCTTAGAATTTGTATCAATCGAACATAAAAAGTGATATCAAATATAAAGAAGTGTTCTGAGAATTCTGAGACGACCAATCGAATACCACATTAGAATTTTCGTACGACATTTTACAAGCGTTGGCTCGTCTAAAACTATAATAATGTTGTATTAAGCAACCGCAGTACATTTTAAACGCATTGATTTGGAAATAACGGAAAAATTAAGGAAATGCCTTTTCCAACTTAAAAAGGGCAAAATAGCAAAAAATTGTGGCAGGCTCTCCAAAAAAGAACCAAATTGGGACTTCAGTCGCACAACGCAACGGCCATGATGGGTGACAGGATTTATAATGCAGTGCATTTGACAGCAGTTTATCATGATGAGTTCCAGAATCGCATAATGTGTGCTCGTGAAGTGATAAAATGAAAAACAGCAGTAAAAACTCATATGATTTATGTATTATTTATCACTTCACAGCTTCACTGATCGGGAATTGAACACCAGGATTTTGTAGACTGCCTGTAGACTTGTGGATTTTCATGTCTGTTCCGTCAGACATGGTATGTTGCGTTTACAAGCAGTTGGTTTATATTGGAATTTAGTAATGCCCTCGTCACTGTTTTGAGGATAAAAGATGAAAGACTTATAGGTCTGAGATCCTTGGCAGTTGTGTGGCTGTATTTTCCTGCCTTCGGACTATAGACGACCTTTACCTCTTGCATGGAAATTCACTACAGCGAGGCTGTGTTAAAGCGTTTCGGAAGAAGTCTTTAATAACAAAAAGTAGCCAAATCGAGGATGAATGTCTGTAACAAAACAAAGGCTACATCCGCTCCCGATTTTAAGTAAGAAGCTTTAGCAAATAGTGTAAAAAAATATATAATTCCTATAGAAGCTCAGCGATTTATTTAGTTCGACTATGTCCAATATGTCCGTCTCACGAAGAATTGCTTGTTCACGGACAGCGGGATTCTGTCAAAGGTTTTATAATGGTGATCCCCTTGGAGAAGATTTTGTTTTTCATGTATACAAATAATAAAGTTTCCTCCAGTTTCAATTAAATACCATGTCACGGTTCGTAGAAAATTATTATGTGCATACTCTTAAATTGTTGGTAGTTGATCGTGGTTTTAATGAATTAATCTAATATGGGTCGATGTTTTCGTGTTTTGTTCCATATTCGTCCCTAAAAATGATAACTTCACTGAAACTTAGTCTAATACTCATATAAGCTTTGAGTAGCTATTGTTTGGTCTTGACTTCTTTCGTAGTCTACATAAATTGTATAGATGAAAAATAGTGCATATCAAATATTATTCGTTTGCGTTTTGTTCATTTTGCATATGATTGCTATGTACTTTTTTTAAGCTCACAAAGCTCATCGCGAAGAGTTGGATGGTTCACTATGGCTGTTGGGGAAAATTCTTTGTCTTTTACCGGAACTATTGGCACGAAGATGGCAGTGCCATTCCTTGAGCAGAGTAATGACAAAACTTTTACATTTGGGAAACAGCCCAAAGTTGAGAAAAGAAGGTGTAAGGTGGGTTTATTATTTTCGAAATATCTTTAGCAATAGTTGTAAATCAAATATTGTGTAATTATTTTCAGATATTTTTTACTATGGTATCAAGCGTTGGCAGAAAACGCTCCAAACTATGTGCATACAATGTTTGCGGATCTAATTCCTGGTCTTATTGTTCCACAAAAAGGTATAAACGGACCAGATGGTGAATTTAATAGCTCAGATGTTTTCAGTCATCCGAATATGAAAGTGGAAGTCGGAACTTCTGTTTTTCATGATATGTTTTCACATCCAGTTCAGACTTCAGAAATATTCGCTATACTACCACCGTCATCGAGCGAAAAGTCTGCGCCGCCCGACCCGAAAGAAGGACTCGAAGTTCTTTTAAATTGTATGGTTCAAACAAGTGGCTGCCTCAAATGGCGTGATAATTGTGCACAAAAGGACATAAAGTCTTTTGCATTTCTATTAAATCGATTTAAAGAAGTGTTTTTACCAGTTTTCTGCCCCAACTTTGACGCTACAAATACAATCTATGAGCCTAGATCTGATCTGCCCGTAATGAGGACGGTAAATAAAAAAGACGAAGTGATGTCATCCTGTGTTGTGGTACTAATAAATTGGATTTCAAGATTCGTCCATGAAAAGTTATTAAGCAGCAAACTTGAGAACATCCATATTCAAGAAGATGACCACGCACGCCTCACATCGAATCCTAGATTTTTAGCATACCTACAGGGTACAATCGTACGTGATGTTCTATATTCAACGCAGAAAAATGTGAACTTCATACATGAAGTTTATAGGCAAGCATTTCTCTTGGGTTTTACATCGAAATCGCAAATCGATGCAATGCGCACTTCCATTGCCGTCTATCGGGACTGGATGACAAGTACTAATCCGCCTCCATTTATGTTGGAGCCAGACGAAGGAGACAGTTACAGTACCAGCTCGATAGATACATCGTCCCGCACCGGTCAAAAACTGAGAACAGCATCATATGTCGGGGCAATCAGCAGAGAGGTTATTGGGGTACAAGCAGGACTGCAGAATGTGTTGCAGGTCTTCGTTACGAATGCTGCAAATGTATTTCTAGTGAATACCAGTCATTTGAATATAGTGTTCCCATCTGTAAACAGGGATTACCGATCAACACCTTTAAACGAGCAAACAGATATTTGTAAAAAAGTTCTTAATGTCTACCGAACTATGGTTATGAACACCAGAATGGACCCAAAAACATGGGAGCAATTGTTGCTGGTATTGTTGCAGGTTACTTCGATTGTTTTAAATCAAAACTCGAGCGGTTCGCGTCCAGCATTAGGTACACGTCTTGGTCAAGCGATTTTCCAGACGCTTATTGTTACTTGGATAAGGGCCCATACAAACGTACCGATAAATGTTCAACTATGGGAACGTTTTTTGACAGTTCTGACATCTTTGACATACAGGGACGAACTAATCAATGAGTGGGACAAGACAATGCAAACATTAACTCGAGTGTTGGGTCGGTATGTGTACAATTTGAATTTGCAAGACCTACCATTGGATCGTTTAGCAGATACTAAAGGTAAACGTCGTCGAATGGCAAGTGTGTGGCAAAGTGGCTTTAAGGATAATGGAGAAGCAAGATGTTCGCGTACAGGTAATGACAAAAATGGAGACAGTATTGATGATCAACAGAGAAAGGAAGGTGAATCTGACGGCAGTTCTCAACTTCAATTAGTGTCCGCAAGCAATATAGTCCCCTTTACTCCAATTCTCGGCCGTTGCCATAGCGAAGGCAGCCTTTGCTCAGCACGAGTATCGAGAACAAGAGTACATGATCGAAATCGTAGGACTATACCACAACCTTCCAGTTTTGAACATTCACTAAATGCAATTTTAGATCAAAACTCTGGCGATCTACTTATTAGTTCTGAGAAACTAAGTTCGAGAGCAAACGGGTTGATAAATCAATCGAACGGTGGAACATTAAGGCGAGCGATCTCTTTAAGTTCATTTCAATTAAAAAAAGTTAACCATCGTACGAAGAATGGAGAAAGCGATAGTCTTCAGGGGTCACGTAGCCCATCACCTACTGCGTCGAGTGGCATCGAAGGAGGTTCTATTAAGGATTCGCCAATGCAGATTGATGCATTGGTTGCTGATACTGCCAGTTTTGAAGACAATGGCTCAGTGACGTCGTCTGAGCGCCGTTCGATAATTCTTGGAGGCTCCGTTAGTGGTTGGATCCCAGATACAGCAGCAATAATGTGGAAACGAATGCTTGGCTCCTTAGGTGATGTTAATCAAATCCAAAGACCTGAGCTGCATGCCCAAGTTTTTAAACATTTGGTTGAAATGACATGCAATTTGATCAAGCTGAAACAAAATCAAGGAATTTCGGAAGATAACCAAAGCACTCCATCTCCACCGAATCTAGTACCACCTATAGGTATCGCTAGTGCTTGGTGTTATGGTGCACAGCTTTTGAGTGCAGATTTTAAGAAAGGAAAACTGTCATCTATTCAAATGCTGTGTATGCTTGCTGTGCATGGTTCGATTCACGGCATGAACCATTTGTCTTTGCTCTACAATTTGTTTCACAAAATTCTCACTGGAGAAGATCGCGCTATGATTTATTGCCTATTTAAGCATCTGGAAGGGCCGCGGTTTCTAAGCTTGTTACTTCCCGGACATACCCTTCTCCTGCTTGATATTATACATGCGTCAGCAGTGCTATTAACGTCATTAGAAACAAGCCGGATCACACCTCGGGCAGAAGTAGTAGCTCTGTTGGGATCTTTGTTGTGCTATCCATCGACTGTGATTCCAAAACCAGTTCTTCAGCCTTCAATGCAGCAAATGGAATTAATGGAATGTCCAGATTTACAGGATCACATTTTAAATATAATTTTAAGGTGTGCTCGTCGAGAACCATCGTCGAAAGCTAGATGTGTAGCCTTCTCACAGCTGGGACAGTGGATTTACTTGGAGTTGAATAGACCAACAAACTTAAAAAACACATTTTCTCAAGCAATTCCACAACATTTACCCCGAACAGGCAGTAGAGAGCAAGCATTGGCTTTTAATCCTCGCATCAAGGAAGCTATACAGGTACTCTTGCAAGCACTACAATTCAAACATCGAACCATTGCGGTTGTAGCAGCTGGTTCGCTCAAAATATGCAGTGAGCGAGGTCATGAGTTGTCGAAAATAGACCGTTTACCACAGCTTATTATAACTGCATTATGTAAGGCATTAGAAGTACAGCATGTACCCAATCCTAAAGACACGGATAAAATGGTATTAACGACTCTGATGATGTGTCTCGGAGAGTTTTGCATGTCATTCCCTGTGAACTTTATGCTTGAACCCATTAACAATGATGGCGACAGTTTAATCATTATAGTCCTTCGAGTTCTATTCCAAATTTTGTCTGGTGCGCGGCAAAATATTGTCAAACTCTTGATTTCCGACAACGACTTTGATTTCAATATCACCACTGATGATGTGCTTGATGGAAAATTCAACTGTGAAGCAAATTTCCAAACGTCTGATACCATACAGAGGTACAACTTGGCTATTCAGCTATGCGCAAAGGCAGTGATAATGCATTTAGTGACGTATATGGGCCACTTTCCTACGGGAATCGGTGCATCACGTCTAAGTTCACTAGTGGAAGAACAAGATGATATATGGTCCTCAAACTTAGCGGTAATCGGTGGCCATGAAGCCCGGAGAGATTCAGCTGATCTGACCGTTCCTCAAGTTCTTCAATCTCAAAACATTCAATTGTTTATGTTAAACAGCGGTCTCATGGCTAGTTTCATTGAATTACCTGCTTTGAAGCTGCCTGGTGGTGGTGTAACTGCTGGACTAGTAACTGCAGACAAACAGGTTCGGGTTTTGCTGAGAGATCTTAATGGCAAATCGTGTTGGGAGGCTTCAATACTTTACAGCGAACCAAAAGAAGCACGACAAAACTGCGGCGCACAAAACTATCTTCAACAGAATCCAAATGGAGGGTTCTTAAAAAAATATCAAATTCGTGACATTAGTCAGCCGTTTTATTCGCTAGTTTCTTATGAAACAGATGCGATGACAGTACACCGGCATACAATGCGACATCGGACACCCACCAAATTGCCTTTAGCATCGGACTCAGCTGCCGACTTGGATCAGTTGGATGATGTAAGTACATTTTTAATTTTTAATAACTAAATTAAGCAAAATGGTGCTATGTTGCGCAATGTTGGGGCTGTGTTTTTATTTTAAATTTATTTAAATGTTATATTCAATATTATGTAAGCTGTCCAAGTGTCAAAAGCTGAATTTTGTCTGGTACCGTTTGATTAGACTCCATTTATGTCTTCATATATGCACAGCACATTTTGAGTGAGAATTGTCCTGTTTTCTGCCGCAAGCGGATCGCGGGTAAGGTGTTTTTAAAATTTTAGACTATGGTTCATCAGCGAGGAAAGATTTTTCCGCGCCACACTCAGGTCAAAATTGACCCATTGTGATACCCGTAGGGGGAAGGTTTTATCCCTTACCCATGTCAACCTGTTCTGTAAGCCTTGTAATAAAATTAAAAACTTACTTTCTGTGTTTCGTTGTATACAAACCAACTTGATGATTTGATGAAGTTCAAAAGGTTGTCTGTTGTTGTGCTAGATAGATCGTTCAGGTTGTGGAAGAAGTATCTTCCAAGGAATTTGTTTCTGGAGTGCTGGAGACCTGGACAGTGACATAGGAAGTGAGTTGTGTCCTCTATAACTCCCACGTCACCGCAGCCTCTGCAAAGTTCTTCCTCGGTCAGTCGCATTTTCTTCATGTTGTATCGTAGGGTGCTGTGTCCCGTTATGATACCTACAAGCGTAGATAGACCTTTCCGGTTATTCCGCATGATTCTCTCTGTTCTGGATTTACAAAAAGATGGCCATAGCTTCCTTGTGTTCACACACGTGTCCATGGATGTCCATCTTGCATTTGCCTCATCTGTGGCCTTCTTCCCTGCTTCTAGCTTTAGTGTGCAGAGCGGGATATACACAGAGGAGCATGTTTGTTCTGGAAAATTAGCCGAGCCTTGTCGGGCTAGTTTAACGGCTTTCTCATTGCCTGAAATGCCTTCATGTCTAGGGACCCAACACAGTAATACCTTGAGCTGTGTACCAAGAGCTTTGAGCTCTTCGCGACAGCTCTTCACAAGCTTCGCTTTTATTACTGGGGCAGTTAAGGCGTTTATAGCTGCCTGGCTGTAGATAAAGAAGGTAATACCTTCCGGATGTATTGCCTTTAACGCAGACTCACGGGCAGCTCTTGTCACTGCCATGACTTCCGCTTGGAATACACTGCAGTGGTCTGGGAGGCGAAGTGATGTTGAGATGCCCACCGGTTCAGAGTAGATGCCTGACCCCATGCCGTTGTCCATTATTGATCCGTCTGTGTACACGGAAACGGATTGCGTGTTAGGTACTGGTCCATCTCTCCATACTTCTCTGCTGGGGTATGCGGTAGAGAAGGGTTTTATGAAGTCCAAATATGGCGTGATGAAATCCGTGTTAGGTACACTGCCAAAGTACTTCTGTAGGATCGTTGAGTGACCCGCTTCATCGTATTTCCAGTCTATTGATTGGCTAATTCTCATGGCACTTGTTGCTGCCATTGACTGTACAAAGTTATCTAGCGGATTTAGATTGAGGATAGCCTCAAGTCCGACGATGGGAGTTGACCTCATCGCGCTGGTGACTCCGATGCAAGCTAGTCTTTGCACTTTTGTAATATGTAGCCTTTTTCATTGCTGGCCACCATACAAGACTTCCATATGTCAGTATCGGTCTTACAATAGCTGTGTACAGCCAGAGTTTGGTGGTCCCCATGTTCTCCCAAAGATTTTGCTGCAGGTGTGAACAATACTAATTCGGTCTTATGGGGATTGACTGATAGACCGCATTTCCTGGTCCAGGAGTCAATGATGGAGAGGGCTCCATTTAATTTCTCGGCTAGTGTTTGCAGAAATTTACCGGTTGCCATTAGAACAACGTCGTCAACGTAGGCAGTTAATCTTATGCCGGTATGTCGCAGTTGCATAAGCACCTCATTTAGGACAATAACTCAAAGCAGTGGGGAGATAACCACTCCCTGAGGTGTTCCTCTTGATGCATAAGCTTCAAGTCTGAAGCCCCCAAGTTCAGTTACTAGGTGTCTAGCTTTAAGTACGTTTACAATCCAGTTGATGACAGTGGTATCTCTATTGAGTTTACTTAGTGTTCTGCATATGGCGTCCGTTTTGACATTGTTGAAAACCCCCTCAATGTCCAGGAATGCCGCTAAGGTATACTCTTTTATACTTAAAGATTTTTATTACTATTACTCTTACAACACAGTGTAGCGCAGTCTCTACGCTTTTTCCTTTTGTGTAAGCGTGCTGGGCTTGAGATAGATCATCATTGCTGCGAATGTATATATCTATCAATCTTTCTAAGGTCTTTAGTATGAAGGAGGTGAGACTTATTGGCCTGAAATCTTTGGCGTTTACATGGCTTGCTTTGCCTGCCTTAGGTATAAAAATAACCTTTACTTCCCTCCATATTTTCGGTATGTACCCTTGAGTCAAGCTGCCAATGTACAACTCCTTAAGTACTGGAGCGATAGTGTTGACAGTTTTCTGCAGCATGAGATGAAAAATTCCATCGGGTCCTGGAGACATGAAGGGAGAGGAAGAACCGATAGCCCATTCTATATCTATCTTTCTTATTCCACCATGAAGGTGATATTCCGGTTCTTTGTTTTGCTACCGGACAGACTTTCTCAAAGACGTCATTGAAAACACTAACGATTCTTTCAGCTTTCGTATCAATGTCCTCCTGGCTGTTAATGCCACCTTCTTGCGGGAAGGTTTTTCTTTTCGCAACTTCATTGCTGAAGGGGTTCTAGTCCGCCTTTTTGGGATTCCTATATGTCTACAGAAAATTCGATCAGCCTATGATCTGAGTAGGAATCTTCTATTAGTACGTGCCAGTTTGTCACATTTAGAGTTTCGGAGTTGTTGCAGAGTGTTATATCTATAACCTCCTTTCTATTCCTAACTACAAATGTTGGTTCTATACCCCTATTGGCTACCAAAAGATTGTTTTCTATAATGTATTCACAGAGTGACTCACCTCGAGTGTTGATATCTCCACTGCCCCATTGTACATGATGCGCATTGGCATCGCATCCCAACAGCAGGTCCCATCCTTCTTGCTCCGCTTTATGGACCAATGTGTGGACTACGGGGGCGGGTGGTCCTTCTTCTTCATACGGCATGTAAACGACTGATAAAATCAGTGGGGGAAGTCCCCTCCGTTCAAGACGTACCACGGTTTGGTCTAAGTTGCTGTAGGTAGATAGAAGTAATAAATTAATATTTTTCCTAGCTACAATACACGTTCTGTTCTTACTGTCCGCGTTTTGCGGTTCAATGTGGTAGGTTGTTAAATCTTTATGATTTAGCCCACATATTTTGCCACGGGATACCCATGGCTCTTGAACCAAGGCGATGCCTATGTTTCTATCACCTAAGAGATAAACGAGGTTAGACCTAGCTGCTATGCTATGGTGTAAGTTAATCTGGACTACTTTCATGATATCCTTACCTTGTTTAACACCTTCCTCCCTTTCTCCGTTCGTTCTGTGTAGGGCCGGACCTTGCACCGGGTAATTCCAGTGCGAACTTTGTTGTTGAATCTCCTCAGCAATGGCATCGACTTGTAGTTAAGTAGAACCAAAATTTCAGTACCAGCCTCAGAGTATTCACCTACTTCGAGTCCTTCCCAGTTCTCACTGCAGAGTTCGGAGTTTAAGTGTCGAAGTGCCTTACAATGGTTAGGCGGTCAACTTAAAGCGGCCTTCGAATTTTGATCCTCTGTAATTTGGGGAATCAACCACATGACAGAAACGTCAGTAGCACTTCTTTGATTTTTATCTACAACCAATAACAATAGGCGGTACGGCGGTACCGTTATATACATGTATGTTGTAAACATTTATTTCAACTTCATTTCTATTATATAAATACAATTTTTTTTAAGCATCCAATATTATTTAAACGACTGGGGATTTGATTTGAAATTATTGACTTCCAAATGATTTCCACCCTATAAAACAGTATTTTTATACTTCTTTATGACCATCACAACTTGGACATCCTATATAAAGTCGATAAATAACAAAAGCTACTCGAAATTTAATAGGGGAATCCAAAAATGTGGCTCCCATTTGGAATTTCGTCTCTGGCGTCGTAATTATTTTTACTCTTAAAATAAAACTATATAAAAGAAGTGTTTTTGACTAAATTTGTGTTTAACTGTTTATTTTAGCTGCTTCAATACATCGGTCACACAAGCCCAGAATGCTTAACAACCTCTGTAGCACAATTAAATTCGCCTGGGACAAGCCCCTTGGGATGCCAATTGGAAGCACAGACAATTTCGATTCTTCTTAACCAGCGCTCTATTGAACAAGAATATGTCGCAAACGTACACCAACAAGAGAGAGAAAAGACACATTCTTCTATTTCACTCTTACAACAAGCATCAGAACAATCTTTCGAATCGTATAATACAACGAGTTTATATAAATCGGAAGTACCATTCCAATATTGTCGTTTACTGTTCAGTCATTTGGGCCTAGCGGGTTGGGAACGACGGAGTCGTACTCATTTATTACAACGAAGTGAGAAACTTATGCGTGAACTACGAAATGTTGACATTCAAAAGTGCAGAGACACACATAAAGTAGCTGTTATATATGTTGCGAGTGGGCAAGAGGACAAAAACAGTATTTTAAAAAATACATATGGTAGTAGTGCATACGAAATGTTTGTGTCTGCATTGGGTTGGGAAATTGATTTAGAAACACATAACGGATTTTTGGGTGGACTTCCACGACAAGGCTGCGGAGCTACAGCGCCTTATTATGCGACTCCTTTTGTTGAAGTCATGTATCATGCAGCAACACGAATGCCCAGTGATACTCCCGAAGCTCTTTTGACTAAAACTCGACATTTGGGTAATGATGAGGTTCACATTGTTTGGAGTGAACATTATCGTGAATATCGACGTGATATACTGCCAACTGAGTTTTGTGATGTCCTCATTGTTGTATACCCGCTGAAGAATTGTCTATTTCGTGTTACTGTGAATTGGAAACCTGATGTGCCATGGTTTGGTCCCTTAGCAAACGAAAGTGTTGTCAATGGTTCTTGTTTGGCTACATTAGTCCGTGAAACTGCTATTAACGCAAGTCGTTCCAAGAGGTCGTCGTTGTCACTATATCAGCAATTGTAAGTTCAAATATGTTAATAAAAATATCAGCATAATATTTACTGTTTTTTCTAGTTACGAGGAGAGAAATCGCTCACTGGAAAGTGTGTCAATGCGGTATAAAGAAAATTCAACCTTCGAAGAGTTTGCAAATCGTTTATACAGCCCAATTCCGCCATCGTCGTTTGCATCGTTACGAGATAGTGCTATGGGCACAGGCTCCGCGCCCCTTGCAGCTGCCCTTATTGATCATCAGCGAGCCACAGTTAAAGGTGAATTTATTGATCGATTGCGACTACACAACCGGCAATCGTAAATTATAATTGTAAAACGAAATAATTATTATTTTTATTTTGCTGTAGGTTGGGTTCAAACTACCGTTGATTCAACCATAAGGGACTTAACGCAAGCTATATTACCAGACAATGCTTCACCTAGAGCCACCAGAAAACTACAGCCGTTTAAATCATCATCGAAAAAAACATCCCTGTACCAAAATAACACACCACCAGAGAGTCCTACATTGCCTGGACGAAAACTTAAATAATTCCTCTTTCAAAAGTTGACATATTATCCCTACCTACTAATGTTTCTATTTTATTTTACAAGAGAAAAATACATTCCTCTTAAGACATTTAAAATGGTAATACATCTGCAGTTGTTCTCCATGTATATAACTATTTATTCTCTCGTTCTCTTTTATTATAGGTAGTCGTTCTGTAATAATTTATTTGTGTTTTGTTTTATTATAAAAAAAAAATTATTTGTATTGTTCCCCATTCCTTCACGTCATTAACATTGATTTTTAAAGTATTTGCAGATAAAAATATATTCTACTTATTAAACTAAAAATAAAGAAAAATATAGTTGCATTGTTAAACTAGCATATTTTACATGTTAGCATTATTTTATAACCATAATCGAGAAATAATTTATTTTTTTTTATACAAATTCAAAAAACAAAAAAAAAAATACGCTTTATATGTTCATAAAAACAAGCATAAGCACAAATTTGAATACAAATAGGTGCAAGAATATTAATAAATACCTATATAAATATTTCATTTAAAATGATTTGCATCTTTATTTTTAACTCTTCTTGACATAATGATAATTACACATTTATACAATTGAAAATGAATCTATAATCAAAATGAATAAGTCGTGGTAAGTAGAGGAAATTTTCCCGTTATTGTCGTAAAAACCAAATAATTTTAGGCCGGTGTTTGTAACTTTTTGAGACAAGCGATCATAAATGGATGTGAAGAAGACAGATGAGTCGTATATTGCAAACGACAAAGGGAATAGGGATGAGTGTCATAATATCATATTCTTTGTATTACGGCCGTTTAAATATCTTTAACACACACAGAAACATTAAAGCTGTTTTTTTTTAACATTTTTCGAGGAGTTCTTATTTGATTCGGTATCTGATTTGGATAATGGTATGATTTCCATTATCTCGTAGGAGGATAATTTCCATAAAACACCTATTTAGCCATCATCTATGACAGCATTTGTTCATTGCCGTAGATAATAGGGTCGGTACCTCTGTACCGAAGAGCTGTAGTGTTGAGCCGAAATGCGATCAGCCTGATGAAAATGGCCGTTCCGTTGGCTTCGATGGGGTATGGTGGAGAACATTCAATGACAAAGTATACGAGCTGAACAACAACGCCCTCGACACAGATATTTTTATTTTGCGCACCCAGCCTGAGCAATGTAGTCGTTCTTCAAAATGACAAAACTTAGGTTAGAGCATTGAATAAGTTTTCTTAGGAGCATTTATTTAGCAAGTTAAAGAATGCACTGTGCGCATCAGTATTAAGCAACTATAACAATTTAATTGTAATAGTTTTTGTTTCCAAATAATTTTCAAGACCGTCTTTTCCAAGTTCTCGCCCGAAACCTGACTGCTTAAATCCACCAAAAGGAGTTTGCGGAAGAACAGCATCATAGCAGTTGATCCATACAGATCCAGCATTGACACTATTTGCAAAATTAAAGGCCTTATTGATATCTTTAGTGATGATTCCAGCAGCCAATCCGTATGGGGTGTTATTAGATCTTTCAATAATTTCGTCAATTGTGCTAAATTTGAAGATGGATTGAACCGGACCGAAAATCTAATGAAAGTTAAAAAAAAAAATAAAAAAAAAGCAGCGTGAAAGTGTTAGAGTTATTATATTTTGTTGTAATAAATATTTTTGTTGAAACTCTGTCTGCACCTTAGCAACCAATTTTTTTTGGGACAAATTGAAACAAGTTCCACATATCCGTGGAACTATGTAGTTCCATTAGCAATATCAATTATTCGTTAAAGGAAAACTAAACGGAAAGGATTGAACGAGAGAACTGTTAAGGTTACCTTATTATGTACTTCGTATGGGGACATGAATTTCTTTTTTTTTCAGGAACACGCACACACGGTTCTTGTTCACTGCCGCTCAAGTTTTGCCATGTGTGTATACATTACACTAATATTCTTAGTATACATGTGTGATATTTCTGTATTTGTGTATAGATAATTTTTTTTTTCCTTTCGTTCACGTTCACTTATCACTGTGAAATAGGAACTATATCGACATAGGACATAGTTCAAGGAACTACGCAGGTCCAACTACCCAACTGTCTTATGTGGTATTCGATTGGGCGCTCTCAGAGCAATTTTTATGTTCGTTTGGCACAAAAAAAAAACAATCTTTTTCAGATTTCAGAGCACTTTTGCGAATCTAGATATTTTCCCAGATTTGCTTCAGATTTACCAATACAAATGCATTTGAGTTTGACAAATGGTGGAGTTTGTTTACATTTGCTTGCATTTTTTCTACAGCAAAGAAAGGCATTGCATCGGGTGAATCTATTTTCGTAAATTATTTGTGTACAAATATTTAGAAATCAATCAATATATTTGTTCGTTCTTTTTTTAAAGTTAGAAAAGGTTACCAATACAATATGTCATTTGGGAAAGTGATCTTTTTCGAAAACTCCAAGACTGAAGTTGAAAGATATGAACAAATCGTTTTCGTTCGACCTAAAAACGTAGGATACATGTAGGGTCGGAGTAGACAAGAGTCCCAATATAAAACGTAGTCACAGATGACGTATTGAGAAGCACTTAAAACATAAATAGAATACATTTCTTACCGCTACCCGTGTCACCACTAATATGCAATCTATGTGACTCAATTTTGAATACAATGTATACCTCTTCTTGTGCTATTTTCATGTTGTCCTGTACTTGTGAAAAAACAGTTGGTTCAACAAAGAATCCGACATCTCCAATTCGCTTTCCACCATGTTCAAGTTTGGCCCCCTCTTTTTTACCACTCTCGATATAGCCAAGAACTTTTGTAAGCATTTCATTATCGATTTGTGGACCCTGTTGCACATTGTCTTCGAAAGGATCTCCAACTTTACGTTCCTTTGCTTTTTGTACAGATTTAGCTACAAATTGATCATAAATCTTTTCATGCACGTAAGTTCTACTGCCGGCGCAACAACTTTGTCCGTGATTCGCAAAGAGTGCCTCGTGGGCCACATCAACAGCAAAATCAACTGAAAAGTAATGAAAATAATTTTAAGTTATAATTTTATGGTGTTAATTCAGTCTATACCATCAGCATCATCGAACACGACGACAGGGCTTTTTCCACCCAGTTCCAGAGAAACTTTCTTTAAGTTCGATTTAGCTGCCGATTCCATTATGATTCGTCCAACCTCAATAGATCCAGTGAATGCCACTTTTTGAATATCTTTGTGCAATGCTATAGCAGCTCCTGCTGTAGGACCGTAACCAGTAATTATGTTTATGACGCCTTTAGGGAAACCAGCTTCTTTTGCCAGAGCAGCCATATGAAGCGCAGAAAGAGGTGTCTGTTCAGCTGGCTTCATGATTATTGTGCAACCGGCAGCCAGTGCAGGTCCCCATTTCCAAGCCAACATCAGAAGTGGATAGTTCCACGGAATTATCTGTCCCACTACACCAATCGGTTCTTTTCTTGTCATAGAAACGAAATTACTCACTGGAATGGTGTCACCAAAAAATTTATCTGTCCATCCTGCGTAATATTTTAGGGTGTCAATAGAATAATCGACGTCGAACAGCGCTTCATTTAATGGCTTTCCATTGTCGATGACTTCGAGATTGGCTAGGACCTGCTTGTCTCTATTCATGAGGTCGGCCAATCTAAGGGAGACCAATGAACAAAGAAGTAATAATTTAACATAATAATAATGATGGTCCCTAATAATAATCATTTTTTATTCTTCACACAAAATGTATTCTAGGAAGTTTTTTGTGGAAAATTTAAACATTGCGAGTTCGTAAAATCGAGCCTGGACACATGCATGCTTTTGAAAATACTTCTTACTAACTGCGTTAGTGCATTTGTTGTGCAAAATATTTCACGCTTTGGAGAAACCAGAATGCGGTATTTACTTTTGGGAAAGAAGAGCCTTCCGTAATAAAATCTTCCCAAAGTCAGAAAAAATAGGATCATTTTACAATAAATAAGTTTTTGTGTCTGAATATTCCCGGATAAACCTAGTAACTATGCGATCGGCATTTGTGCGGAACTGTTTTGATTCAATAACGCAATAGGTGCATATAAAAGCAGGAAATATGTTCTCACAAGCGTTTGTTCGTGTGCTATTTTATTTTTCATAAATTTGTAGTGTGAAAAAACCTTAAGAGGTTTGACTGGGTGTTGAAGTTGAGATACTTCGCTCAGTAGGCCACCACACTATCTACTGAACCACTGTCGGAGCAATACCGCTGAAGAAACTATACATCTTTTGCTGGCATTGACAATTTTTTTAGAATGTATTGTCTGTCTTTATGGTACAACTGATCTATTAAGTCCCATAACTTACGCAAATAAAAAGAAAATATATAAAGAGCAGGAGTTTATAAGGCAATAAAAATAAATGTCAGTATCAAGGCAGATGCATGTCGAGACAACACGAACATATAAATGACGACCTCGTTCTGATTATTAACCTATCCTTATTACATTTGTGGGAAGTGGATCAGAATGTGCCTTAAAACCCTTGGCTGTAGCACTTAATAGTTGCTTTCAGAGACGACTGTGTAACGTTAGCTAGTGAAAGCAACAAATTAAACATCGATTTCCATTTTTAACAAGAACAGTTGGATCACGCATTATTGTTGTAAGCCGTGGAAATCAATGATCTATTATAAAGATCATGTGGGCATAACAAAAAAAGGTCTTATATTTCACTTTCATATGTTGTACTTAATTTGCTTATATAATCGGCCAAATACGACATTAGCACCGAAGTCGATATGAACGGCGCATTTGATAAAAATCGTGTGCGTAACAAAAAAAGATTAAATTTCGCCGACGACATACATAGATACATTGAAAATCTTAATGGTCTCACAATGTCAAGGAGTCCAACAGTTGGAAATGAAAATAATGTATGTGGCTTAGGAAGATAGAAGAGCTCTTTTAAAAGTATTGAAAAGTATGCAGTGATGTAGTAAGAACAAAGAAACCTCTTTTAATAGAAGCCGGGTAGACTATTAACTAATTAACAGATGGGCTTATCAGACGAGGACGTTTATCAATGTCAACAATCTGTATTTCATTTAGATGTCAGTTAAAATTCTATCCAATTAATTACGAACACGCAACTTACAACACCACATAGTTATATTAGCCGGTATACTGAAGTGGAGTGAGAATTAGGATAGGTAATAAAAATGGGTATAGCTCAAGCTCAAAACTCATGGTTGACTGAAGTTGAAGCTAAATGTAGATCTACTAGATATAAATATATGATAACGTCCTTTGATTTGTACACGTACATACCTACCAATCGGCAAAAAATATAGCCTTATCTCAAATAATAGCAATATTTTTGCGTAAAGTGTCTGATAATCTTATGTAGTTCCACTTTAGTAATTATGCTGTTTACCTTATGATCAAGTCAGCTCGTTTTTGTGGTCCTATTTCTCGCCATTCTGAATTCCTGGAAAATGCTTTCTTTGCAGCATTGACGGCAAGATCAACATCAGCCTGTAAAGGAATCGATTGCAGCAATTGAGAATTTAGATTACAATAATTGCATTCTTTTACCTTATCGCCTTCTGCGACAGTAGTTATAGTTTTCCCGGTTGCAGGGTTTATTGTTTTAAAAGTCTTTCCCGAAACTGCGTCCACGAACTCATTATCGATAAAAAGCTAGGAATATATTATAACATTGCGATACTATGGATACCTTAAGAAACAAAATAAGTTAAACCAGACAATACCTTGGTGTACACAATTGGAGTTGCCATTTTCTTGACTGCTTCGAAATGAAACGTCTATTACAACAATGGAATTATTTTCGATGAATGATTTTATAAATGCTTTTTGGTGAAAGATTCGCGAAAGTTTTGCTTTTATAAATAACATTTATTGCGGCCGCAATCACTTGGAAAGCTCAAAGAACAAACCGTAAACAAAATTGATAAAATAATGTAAAAAAAAGTAATAATAATGACATGACAACTAATCTTAACTGCAAGAGATGCAAAGAAAAAAGTAGTATATGCTCCTTTTTTCGGAATTATAGCACATTTGTACCATTTCATCCTTTCCTATTATGCTGTATCTACAACATTAGGTTTGTTTGACGTGTTTGTTATAAATTTGATATTCAAAAAGGAATTGTTTGAAAACAAAAACGTTTATGAACTTAAACTTTATATTGTAGGAAAAGGGAATGGAAAAAAGCTGGAATCGAAGCTATATAAATTTTTCCATTCATTGCCTATATTGCAAATAGTCTTATCAACTTGTTTGCATTATGAGAACACTGTTGTCGAGGTTTTGATTAAAATGGAAAAAAAAATGTAAAAAAAAGTGAAATACACAGTAGAGAATACCGAATTCTTGCATTAAAGTTCAATTCATATAAAGGGTGATTTTTTAGCTGGTTTGGTTTTGGCAACACTGGTTTTGACAGCTGACGTGTGTTTAGTACCTTGTGTCACTGTCAAACAGCTTCAGTTTGGTTTGCAATTTAACCATGGATCGTCTTACAAATGAACAACGCTTGCAAATTATTGAATTTTACTATCAAAATTCGTGCTCGGTTCGAAATGTTCATCGCGCGCTGCTTCCATTTTATGATCGGCATTCTCGACCTTCTGAGCAGTCTATTCGGAAGATTGTGACCAAATTTCGCACCAAATTTACTTTGTTGGACATTAAACCACCAACACGTTTACGTACTGTGCGTAGTGAAGAAAATATTGCGGCCGTATCAGCTAGTGTGACAGAAGACCGCGAAATGTCGATTCGGCGCCGTTCCCAGCAGTTAGGCCTTTGTTACAGCACTACGTGGAAAATTTTGCGGAAGGATTTGGGCGTAAAGCCTTTTAAGATACAGCTGGTGCAAGAACTAAAGCCAGCCGACCTACCACAACGCCGAATTTTTGGTGAATGGGCTCTTGGAAAGCTGGCCGAGGATCCGCTTTTTTATCGAAAAATTGTGTTCAGCGATGAGGCTCATTTTTGGTTGAATGGGTACGTAAATAAGCAAAATTGCCGCATTTGGAGTGAAGATCAGCCAGAAGCATTGCAACAGCTACCAATGCATCCCGAAAAAGCCACTGTTTGGTGCAGTTTATGGGCCGGCGGCATTATTGGGCCATATTTCTTCAAAGATGATGCGAATCGCAGCGTTACTGTCAATGGTGAACGCTACCGAGCGATGATAACAAACTTTTTTTTGCCCGAAATGGAAGTTCTTGACTTGCATGATATGTGGTTTCAACAAGACGGTGCTACATGCCACACACCACGCGTAACAATGGCTCGATTGTGTATCTTTCCATGGTTCAAATTGAGTTAGTCTGAAATTGAGAAATGTCAAATGAAATGCAGAAAAAAATTAACGTTTAGGAGTGGTTCACATTCAACATCGGCCCTTAAAACTTAACCATCCGTGAGCGAGTCATACGTCACTGAATTTTGTGCATCTTACAAGCAAAACAATAATAAATTCAGTCACGTATTACTCGATCACGGATGCGCTACTTCAACATTCAACCCCTGATCTCAACACAGCATCGTCGCTGGCGTGTGCAAAGAATACACATTTTCCCACCCTTGAGAAAAGCAAAATTTGGGAAAATTTGCTGCTATGGGAAATAAAATGATTAGCAAAACATGCTTCCCAAGGTCCGTTGATTGCACATTTAGCATTTGCCAATTTCTCTGCAAGGTTAAGCTCTCTGTTAGGATTACACCCAGATACTTATATTCAACCACTACGTCTAGTTCCACACCATTGTGATGCCATTTTTCCTTTCTGCAACGTCTCTCTCCACCTTTTTTACAAATCATTATTTTTGATTTTTCCAGGTTCACGACTAGACTCCAGAGCTCATAATAGTCATGAAGGTGATTTATCATTAACTGTAATGCTTCTGTAGAACTGGATAACAAAACAACATCATCCGAAAACATAAGACCCTTAATTGATACACGTTCCAGCATAATCCACACCTCCCGGCAGTCCATCCAGTAAATTATCTTGGAATAGCGAAAGAAGATCTGGACTCAAGGCACATCCCTGCCTAGCACCCGCTTTTGTCTCGAACAACTCAGATAATTGTTCCCCATTTCAAACTGCTGCTCGCGTATCCGCATACAAGTTTTGTAGCATGTGTGGAGCCCTGTGCCTGAAGCATCGCAAACATCCTGCCGGGCCCCAGATATCCAGTACAGTACCAACAAGAACTCTTCCGAACTTTAGAGACATTCCATTTGCATACAGTTTATAGAACAGTGCATTTCGGTCTAGCGAATCAAATGCTGTTCTAAAATCAACGAAAAAC
Source organism: Cheilosia grossa (assembly GCA_963082955.1). Lineage (NCBI taxonomy): Eukaryota > Metazoa > Arthropoda > Insecta > Diptera > Syrphidae > Cheilosia > Cheilosia grossa. Next base: position 49,172,929 of record OY720144.1, on the reverse strand, counting down.
ATGTAAAGCTTTTTTATTATGTATCTGATATTTCTCCCCGATGCTTTTAAACACAAACACTTGGTACACCGTCGAGTATCCTGATCTAAAGCCAGCTTGGTTGGTTGCAACTTGGATGATAATAGTGTTTTGGACCCGATAGGTGGCGCTGCTGTCGATCTACTAGAAACTCAACCGATATCAATGAAACTTTATGTGTGTGTATGTTTGGTTGCAACTTGGATGATAATAGTGTTTTGGACCCGATAGGTGGCGCTGTTGTCGATCTACTAGAAACTCAACCGATATCAATGAAACTTTGTATGTGTATATGGTTGGTTGCAACTTGGATGATAATAGTGTTTTGGACCCGATAGGTGGCGCTGCTGTCGATCTACTAGAAACTCAACCGATATCAATGAAAGTTTATGTGTGTGCATGTTTGGTTGCAACTTGGATGATAATAGTGTTTTGGACCCGATAGGTGGCGCTGTTGTCGACCTACTAGAAACTCAACCGATATCAATGAAACTTTGTATGTGTGTATAGTTGGTTGCAACTTGGATGATAATAGTGTTTTGGACCCGATAGGTGGCGCTGCTGTCGATCTACTAGAAACTCAACCGATATCAATGAAACTTTATGTGTGTGTATGTTTGGTTGCAACTTGGATGATAATAGTGTTTTGGACCTGATAGGTGGCGCTGTTGTCGATCTACTAGAAACTCAACCGATATCAATGAAACTTTGTATGTGTATATGGTTGGTTGCAACTTGGATGATAATAGTGTTTTGGACCCGATAGGTGGCGCTGTTGTCGATCAACTAGAAACTCAACCGATATCAATGAAACTTTGTATGTGTGTGTACTCATTCAGGAGATTTCCTTGCTTCACCCACTTATTCAGTCTTTTTTTTAACACTGCTGTAAAAATTCTGCAACTAGAATTCAAAAACGAGATGTCCCGATAATTTTCTGGGCTGGATAAAATTCCTTTTTTATGTTTAGAAAAATTAGGGCTTTTGTAAAACTCTTTTATATAATTCCCGTCTCTACTACTTCAGTAAACAACTGAAAGAGCGTACAACTCCGTTCCGTACTTACAAAATTCAATTAGAGTTGAGTCCGAACCAGGAGCTTTGCCGTCCCGAGGCGAACCATATTTACCGGCCATACTCGTGGGAACAAAATAGAAAACCTAAAAGAAAAAACCAAGGATGAGGGAGGTAAGGGTACGATAAGTACTCTCAGTGAGACAGTGCCCGACACAGTAATCGTGGAGCCATACGACTTCACCCTAGAAGCCGAATCAAATGAGGAAGAGATCTCGAAAGAAGAAGAGGAGAAGCTTTTGGCCGAACCCTCAAATGAGATACCCGGCGGAGAAAAGGCGAAGAAGAAGAAGGTGCACAAGGCCTGTTAAGGAAACGGGAATACCTAAAGGCCAAGCATATATATGGCATTCTCGTCGCCAAAGATCAAGGCTCCCTTACAGAGAAGGAGCGAGCCTCCTTGGAATGGGCCAAGGAAACTATTGCGAAAGACGCTCTTACGAGGCCTGAGCCTAAAAGACCATCTTCCGTTATAGTTTCGACCAGCAAGTCAGGCTCAAAAAGCACCCCACATGGCACTAAACGGCCGAGGGAGGATGTCGCTAAGACAGACCCCAAAGCCAACCGTAGCTCCTCAGCGAAAAAGGTGCTCGCTTCCCAGGATGCGCTGATGTGTCTGATGGTTACGATGTAGTAACATCAGGCACGAGGAAGGGAATGGAGCTAGAAACAATCGTCGAAATCATATACGAGGAAAAAATAGTCTGGGCAATCAGGTCGCCAGAAGACGCCCCCAACATTTCGAAGAAGGTTAAGCGGAACGAGACACATACGGGTAGCCCCAAAAGGACACCCATGTGGGGACCCAGCCTAAGTGGGAAATACAACGAGGTGACCAGGAATCCACTTCAGTTAGCTGTGGGGAACTCTGGGAAACCAAGTGGCCAGTACTCGGCGGAATGTGCGAGGTAATTGAGAACGCACTAGGTGTAGCGATTATCTCCCACATCCGAGCTATGACAAGTGCAAAGGCCCCCGCTTACGGCAGGATGAAATGGTTTAAGTACATCACCTACATTGATTGCAAAGATCAGACATCCAATGACTTTGCCAAGACCGTGCTAAACGGCGCACAGCTATGGGAGGGAGCAATACTGAAAGCTGTACCAATAGAAGAAGTCCCTATAAAGGCAAAGGGGAGAATCTTCATCCCAGAGATAGGGGTAAAACGCGATGAGATCCTTAGCGTTCTACAGGCACAAAATCCCCAGATTCCGATGAGGGTTTGGGAAGTTGTGTCCGAGGAGGAGCCGAAGAATGGTGCAAGATGATGAACTACCTGCAACATTGAAAAAGAACATGCAGATGCCGCTATCATTTGCAGCGAGTGAGGTAACCCTCAAGCTCCTAAAGCGGACTGTAGAGGACACAAGGGCGACTGAGACTGCGAAGGAGGCGGCTACGTCCAAGAATGAAAGTAGTCCAAGTCAGCCTCCATCACAGTAAGGTTCCTCGAGAAGGAGCAGCTAGATCTGGCCCTAATCCAAGAACCATGGATCAATTATGATCAGGTGATGGGATTAGGGTCGAAAAAATACGACATACTTTATGTCAAAAATAAGGGTAAGGTAAGATCGTGTATTATTGCAAAAAAAGAACTTCACGCACTAATGTTGCTTCATTTTAGCACAGGTGATCTGACGGTGGTGGAGATCAGAGGCAAGGGTGAGAGCAACAGAGTGGCGTCAGTATACATGCCGAATGATGACGACATATCAGCCCCGATCCGGTAAAGGCACTAATGACAGCGTCAGAACAAGGTAACAAAAACTTAGTCTTAGGCTGTGATGCAAACGCCCATCATACTATATGGGGTAGCTCAGACATAAATGCCAGAGGTGAGACTTTCATTACGGCTTGTAGAAGGGAAGTAGACGCAACCTTTGTATCCCAAAATACTTCTGTCCAAGTTGCAAATTGGTGAGTGTCCAGCAAGGCATCACTATCGGATCATTGTTGGATACTCTATGATCTGCAAATGGTCTCTCAGGGTAGGAAACAGTTCAGGAATCCAAACAGAGCGAACTGGGAAAAATTCAACGAAGAAATGCAGAGCTACAGGAACCTATGTCCGGCAAAAGAACTCAGATCTGCTGAAGAGGAAGACGTTGCAGTCGAATCTTTAACAGAAGTGCTCTCAAGATCTTTTGAAAAATCCTGTTCGAAAAGTGGAAAAAGTGGGATGAATCGACCTCCCTGGTGGAGTCCCTCGCAAAAGAGGGACGTATCGAGTGGGCAACCTATAGGGAGAGCATTAGAACCCTGAAAAGAGAGATCAGATTCGCAAAGAAAACCTCGTGAAGAACTTTCTGCGAATCAATTGCCTCTACAACCAAAGCTTCTAAGCTTAGGAAAGTCCTTTCTAAGGTACCGGTGCTGATATCTTCGCTAAGAAGGAGCGACGATAGCTGGACGGAATCACACAAAGAGACGCTGGAAACACTAAAGGAAACTCGCTTCCCAGGATGCGCTGATGTGTCTGATGGTTACGATGTAGTAACATCAGGCACGAGGAAGGGAATGGAGCTAGAAACAATCGTCGAAATCATATACGAGGAAAAAATAGTCTGGGCAATCAACACATTTGCCCACGCATGTTGTAATATTCGACCCATAATGCTACAGAAGTTAGAGGAAGCTATTATTCCATGGCTTAGATGCATTTACCTGTGCCGTCTAAGGCTATGCTACGTTCTTAGAGCATGGCGTGAAGTCAGAGTGATCTTCATCCCAAAAGCAGGAAAAGCTAGTCACACCACAGCCAAGGACTATAGACCGACCAGTCTGGAACGATTAATTGACCTTTACGTACGGCAAGCGATCGGCGATAACTACCTATCAAAATCACAACATGCGTGCATGAAAAGCAGATTTGTTGAAACAGCACTGCTCAGGGTAGTATCGGTAGTGGAAGAATCACTACAACATAAAGAGTACTCACTGAGTGCGTTCCTAGACATCGAGGGGCCTTCAACAATAGAAAAGCTGGTTCCAGGTAAATTCACTCCAGTCCTCAGCGAAAGACTCAGTTACGCACTCCTGCTAGTCAATAACTGGGTTACGGGCCGTGGACTTGGAGTGAACCCATCATAGACGGAAATTCTACTGTTTACGAGAAGAAGGACGATCCCTGCCTTCAATCCCCCAAGGATGGGCGGGGTGGATCTGGAAATCTCAAAGACAGCTAGATATCTGGGCGTAATCCTAGATTCCAAACTAAGCTGGAAGGAAAACATAGAGGATCGCATCAAAAGAGCATACGTGGCACTATATGCCTGCAGAAGAGCATTCGGCAACACATGGGGACTAAGACCGCACGTGGTGCACTGGCTATACACAGCTGTGGTGCGGCCCATCCTTACATGTTGTACAACAGTGTGGTGGAAGGCTATTGAGAAGAAATACCATCTTTCAAGCCTAACTAAAGTGCAAAGGGCAGTATGCATCGGGATTATGGGTTCCCTACGGACAACTCCCACCGCAGCTATGGAGGTGATGCTAAACCTCACCCCTCTGGACATCTACTGCAGCAGCAAGGCGGTCAAAACCGCAATCAGGTTGAGAGAATCTGGACAGTGGTCATCGAAACCCTATGGGCACGCTTCCATTGAAAGCCAATGGTACGCGGCGAAAGAGATGGTGACTACAGACTACATACCCTCCACCCTCGTTTTTGAAAGGAGATTCACTACTAGAATTCCAAACAGAAGCGAAGAGGAATTGGCCATATATACCGACGGTTCAAAGATGGATATCGGTACAGGCGCGGGCATCTTCAGCGAAGCACTGGACCTTCGAGAATCATTCATAATCAGCGATGATTGCAGTGTATTTTAAGCAGAGGTAGCCGCTATTACCCAAGTGGGGAAGGACCTTAAGGGACGGCACATTGTCGGTAAGCAAATCACCATTTACTTTGACAGCCAAGCGGCCATAAAAGCCATGGAGTCAGTCGTCGTGAAGTCAAGGGCAGTAAATCGCTGAAGGAAATATCTGGACAAAATATCACAGACCAACGCGGTACACCTTTGCTGGGTACCGGGTCATATGGATATTCCAGGTAATGAACAGGCGGATGAGCTGGCAAGAAACGGGTCGAACATACATGCCTCTATGGCCCTTAAATCAGTAAGAACTCCGCTAAGCACACTTGCAAGGAAGATTGACATTAAATCCTGGAGTAGAAATAACGTACGATGGGCCAATCTCATTACATGCAGGCACACAAAAGAACTATGGCCAAAGGTGAGCAAAAATAGATCTAAATACATGATCGGACTAAGCTGCAAAGAGATTCGCATACTCTCGGGGATCATTACTGGACACTGTGCGATGATTTCTGCAGAAGTTGCAGGGACGTTGAAGAATTAGAATCTGTTCGCCATCTACTCTGCGAATGCCCAGCCCTTAAAAATAGCAGACAGAAGACTCTCAACAGTTACTTCTTCGATGACAGATGACTTGAAGAATGTTGATCTTAAAGTACTCCTGAGATTCATACTCAAATCTGGGTGGTTCTAGTAGATAAACAGACTTCATATCATTAGCTACTCGTAGGACGAGCTAGAGGATCATGATACAACGGAGCTCAAGAGCCCATGAGATTCTTACTAACCTATGTGGTTCCAAAATGAAAAGCGGTTTATTTCTTGTCTTCCAACAGGTCACACTGGATGGTTCCTGTAACTGGACACAATGGACCCAACTGATGGTCTAAATGAAGCTGTGCCATAATTGTCACAAAAGCACCCATTTACCTACCTACCTACCTAGACCTACCTACCTTCAGCACCTCTGTGATTTCTAATTGCGTTAGAACAGCATCTAGCGTTTCATTTTGCAGTCCCGGAATAGTGTACTGAAATGATACACCAGAATTCAAGGGGTTGACTAACCTACAAAAGTATGTACTCAGAGCTTCTGGATTTAGGCCTCAATAGATGACTGCTACTGTTCCATTGATATTCTTCGCAAGTTTCCATCCTCCCAGCTTCTCCTTCAAAGTGCTTTTTCTTTTCTTTCCTTACAGATATCTTTATATCTCCGATTAGCTCCCAAATAAGAGTATTTTAAGAACGCTACGTTATTTTCACGAATAAGTTTAAGCCATTTAAAGGACTGTTTTCTTGCCTTACTGCAATCTTTTTGGACGCTTGCTTTGAGTGTTCTGTCTAGTAATCGATGTTTGGCAGGCGTCTTTAATGATTTTTTCCAACGCTGAAAAACTAATGACCAGATCACCATGTCAGTCAGAACACCATTCTTTAGAACCCATTTACATCATCCGAAAAAACTGTTAAATGCATGATATTATCTCGGAATCTAGGTGGATTACTATCTGAAAATGGTCGTAATACAAGCAGACAAGAAATATATATACCATAAGACTTGACCTACGTGAATGGCAGTTCGATAGATATTTATTTGTAGTTGTTTGTACTGAATTTTTTTTCGTTTCTAGTTCAACCGTTAGAAAGTTAGAACCATTAGAAAAAAATTGCAGTCCACACTTTTAGGTTCTTGAAATATAAACTAGCCAGTTGCATTCGAAATCGTTTGTAGTTGGTTGTAGTGAATTTTTTTTTTTCGGAAACGTCTCATTTCGGAGATATCAGGACATTTGTGTTTGCACCGATAACTCAGAATTTTCAATAGACAGAAATTATTTGAAATCACTGGTGCATAATGCATATCATAACTTAAATAACTGCATTTAAAATTTCCGAATTCACTCAAGCGTTACTTAATAAAACGCAAAAATCGAAAAATTCATCTCCCTAGAGTCGTACCCATACATGGGCTTCCCAACAACAACAAAACAACGGTAAGCACATTCTCGAAAAGCGATATATGAGTCATTATTTGTCAATCAGCAACCACAACCAACCAATAAACCGCGATTTTATCCAACAAACTTTTATACTCCCTTGAATAACATTAAAAACTGACCACTTCTAAACATTTTATAAGAACAAAAACATAATTCTTCCAAAATCTGTCCTCCTGGCTATCTTATCCAATTAAAATTTTGTGATTTTATCACAAAGAAGAAGATTTAGATTCAACTTAAGCAAACACTACTTCGTCATATAACTCATATCAATATTTCATTTCTTATATATCTATAAGATGTTTCTAATGGAACAAAAAAAGTGACCTCTTATCAATAATGATTTATGGAAGATTTAAGAAAATGGTGGAAATCGCCCGCGCGGACCGATTTAAGGGGACAGATATTTCAAATGCTGGACAATAACAAACGACAAAAACTAGTTGGTTGTAACTTAAACCAAATATGTCGAAATTGACCAAACCGAAATGAATTTATATGCAATTTAAACTGGCGCGATAAAACCAATTCCTCCAAACCGCTATATCTCCAAAACCGTAGCATGCAAAGTGATCAAATTTTCTATTTTCGAAAGTATTCGACTTTACTAATGCAATATAATAAAAATTATGCTTATCGGTTTATGATTTATATGAAATTCAAGAAAAATGTTAGCTTCTAACTTCCGGTTCCCAAAGCTCAAAAACTGTTGAACTCCACAAACGATGAAACTTTGCATGTCTATTCTATGCACCCTTTTCTACCAGTGATATAAAATAGAAGAATTTTTATTCAAAATTTAAAGGGGAGCCTCAAATGGGCTTAATTGGCCCATTTTTAAGCGATCCGATATTTCCACTGCTAATAAGCTATGAAGGGTGGAATATGTTTTTTTCTAATGCAATAACCCACCGCCTTCTAACGAAGTCATCCAACATTGTTTTCCACTACACTGCAATGTAAATGTTTCCAAAATTCATTAAATATCATTTTTGGTGTGATAACCACCCGGTGGCAGATGTTTATAAGATCTTCTTCTTTTTTTCCGTTTAGTAGACCTGAAACCCCTCTAACAACTCCTCTGCCACTCTAGGTAAAGTAAAGCAAGTCTTTTTTGCAATAATTACAGCTGAATGACAAACGCAAAACAAGTTAAGGTAAATTTTTTTTTTGCAAGTTGCGATTTTTGAATCAGGAGCTATTAGCTTTAGAAGTGAAAACACATTTTTGACTATTTGGAATGCGACATTATAGTCAGTTGGTTACTTCACGGCCAAAACTAAAAGCTTTGGTGTGAAAAAATCGTTAACTGATTTCGAGTTCATTACTGAAGGTTCTTTTTGTGCAATTTGGTGTCCGCTATATACAGGAACCCTAGATTGACCAACCGGGTAACTTTCTTATCATAGAAGTAGCGAAATATGACCGTAGATTGAATCTGCAAAAAACAGAGACGCCAGAAGAAATTGAGGCAACATCAACAATGCTAAACGATAGTCTAAGCAAGGCATTCGTAAAAGCCTGTCCCTTACGGACAATAAAGAATATGAAATTTCCACCATGGAGGACGAAGGACCTCGTTGAAATTAGAAGGAGAACAAGAGCTCTTTTTAATTTGGCTAAAGCCACAACTTCCCAGAATGACTGGGACGCGTACAAAGTCGGACAGAGGAAATTCAAAAGGGCCATAACCAGTGCTAAACGCGCTTACGTTCTGTAAAGATATTGAATCTACTACAGAATCAGCCAGACTAATGAAAATCCTATGCCTTCATCCTATGTCTCAAAGACTTGGTGTAAGGAATATCAACACGAATGCTTTCTACGCATGCAACAACATCTTTGGTAGGAGTTGGAGACCAAACCCCAAAATAATCATCTGGATGTACACATCGATCGTGCGACCAATACTGACATATGGCAGTGAAGTCTGGTGGCAACCCGCCAGCAAAGCGACCATTCTTAAGACGATGACTAAAATAGAAATAATAGCATGTATAGGGACAACCAGCGCTATGACAACCACACCTACAGCTGGACTAGAGGAAGAGTCTGCTGCCTTAAGTGCCTTAAGGATCAGCCAAACTAACACTTGGAACCCTTGTAATTTTGGGCATGCACAGATATTAGGTAAATACGTATTGATCGTTGTCACTTCTGACTATATGTCTCCCCGTTTGGACTTTGACAGACCATTCACCTGCTCCTTTCCAAGTAGGGAAGAATGGAACACAAATGAACCCACAAAAACAAAATCAATACCGTCGACTCTGAGGAAATAAATATACATTGCTCCATCAGACTTCCTGATAGCAGTAGTGTCTTCCAAGCGGAGGTTCTGGTTATCGCTGAAGCGGCCCGTAAGGCGTCAACATTGGCAATGCCTCGTAGCGGTATTACCATCATTGACAGTCAGACAGCTATAAAATCAGTTTCTGCTAACGAAATAAAATCCAAACTAGTTCACCGCTGCCGCGAAGAGCTCGAGGTTCTTTGCTCGCAGCACACAACGAATCTATGCTGGGTCACAGAGACAAAACCGGCAATGAGAGGGCGAATGAACTGGCTAGAAAGGGGTCCGTAATGGATCTTGATAGAGAACTTCAATTAATAAAGCCACCACTTTGTAATCTCAGAGAGGGAGTGGAGAACAAAATTCGAATGAAAACGAACAACAGGTGGAAAGAACTCACGACCTGTGTAATATCAAGGAAGCTTTGGCTAGAATATAACAGAGGTCAGACCAACATACTTCTACAGTTGGATAGATCAACGCTTTCTAAGTTAGTGGGAGCTCTGACTGTACATAACTTCCTAAGAAACCACTTAATGAAACTAAATCTGAAAGATGACGACATATGTAGAGGCTGCGAGGACGAGGAGGTCCACGAGGACACACCTCACTTCCTTTGTCATTGCCCGAGTCTCTGTTACTTGACGAACAGAACACTTGGAAGTTATTACTTCCATGACGTACATGAACTTCCTGATGTCCCTCTGTCTGATCTTTACATGTTTCTGAGGACATCGGGATGGCTAGACAGCGTCTGATAACCACGAAAGGAGGAGAATAGAGACCGACACTAATTAATACTAACGGTTAACCCCCAAAAAGGGCATCACATTCATCACAATGGGTCCACGAGGACCTTAGTGAGGTATTGCAGGGCTCACCCTGCTCTACCCACCCTTTTACCTAACCTAACCTAACCTAAGCGAAATAAAACAAAATACAAAGAATTCATTCAAATGCTTTGCATCACTACGTTTTGCAGAAAAGGAAACCTTCAATCTAATTCACTCATCTTAAATATTGCTAAATGTATACAATACATACTAAGGGAAAAAACGTTATAAAGTAAATATTAAAAAATTCATCATCTCAGCTATCGGAATCGCTTGAATTATTACTAGGTTCGCCCAGTGGACGAAAATCGACCACATAGTTTATTTATATCATCATCATATAAATAAAATTGGTGTAGCCCTGTTTGATTTGAAGCGAATTTGACTGTCTGTCTTTACTGATCGTATTCCGGTCAGTTTTGGAAAAGATAGTACTAACTAATGTTTTACTCAACTTTTATAACGTTGAAAAAACAAAAATAGTACTAAGTTAAATTTCATGCAATACCTACTTTTATATTTCTAATTCAATAATATTTTTAATTTTTTGCTTAAATGCAGCTGAATTTTATGCTGCCGCAGTTTTTTGTCCCTTTGGTGATGCCAGAAACCCGATTTCCTCATCTTGAAATATGAACGGAGTACAGTCCTACAGACTACATACAGAGTTATACGTAATAGCAAATAGCAACGTTCTCTGTGTGTGCTTCTCTTTTTTAATTTCATATTCATATAGTACAGCAGACAGGCACATGATTTCGACTGCGCGAAATTCTCTTCTCTTTTACTTTAAAATTCATTTTCATTCACTGCTTTCATTAAACTTACATACTAGACAAAAACGATTAAATCTAATTTCAAATTAACATTTATCTTATTCTAGCTTACTGGCGCCTGACAGCCGCCCACAAGGGTTCATCAGTGCCACCGAGTCTCGAGCGAGGCTATAAGCGTCGTTCGAGTCTTGGCAGCACTATCCTGTTGGCTAGCCCGGCACCTCCCAAAGCCCCCTACTCTAATCCTAAACCTACAAATATAATCTAGCTTAAAACTAGGGAGGATGCTACGGGAGAGCGTATCAACCCTCACCTCTTCCTTAAGCCACCAAAATTCGGTGAACTGCTTTACCGTATCGACCCTGTCCCGATCTGCATGAAGAAATGCCTCAGGCGGGATAAAGCCAGACCGAAGCGTACTCTCGTGGTACATTAAATTGGGGTAGTAAGCCCCTGAGATCAGGTTATTATCGCTGGCCATCGCCCTTGCGACGTGCCTCCGAATCACCTTAATAAGGAAATTGTCAATCCTATTCAGTCGAGCCCCATTGTATAGGGTCCTGTTGGGATAGTATTTTATGTACAGAGATTCAGGAGTTCTAAACAACCCTAGACAGGCCCTGAGACATTGTCTCTCAAACACCCGAATCTTTTCCATATAGGACGGCGCTATATTGAACCACATAGGACAGCCATAAGCGATGATAGGCCTTATAAGGGCCACGTAGCAGATGACCTTCACCCTAGAGTCAAGTTGACTGCTGCGAAACAGTCTCCTTGTCAGAGCGTAGGCCCTCTTAGCCCCAGCCAGACAAGCAGCTATATGTTTGTCAAAATACAGATACTGGTCGAGCCAGATGCCAAGATACCGGACCACGTTTTTCACCGCCAACGGCTGCCCCTGCTGTCCAATAATTGTTAATTTTCTCCAGTTTTTTCTGGTATCCCCAGAGGCCCCAGCCAATGTAGTTCTGAACAGGATTGTTTCCGATTTTTGGAAATTGATTTTCAACTTCCAATCATCGCAATACCTCTTAATTTGCTCGAAGTCACGCTGCAGAAGGATGTTAATGACCTCGATTTTTGGTCCTGACCTGTACGCCACTAAATCGTTCGCGTACGCTATAGCATGTCTGAGGGAACCCACCAGATCACTTGTGTAAATATTAAACAGGACCGGTGAATTCACTGCTCCCTGTTGTAAGCCGTTTTTACTTTCAAAAACCCTGATCGAAGTCACGTTGCCAGCTTTGACAACGAACTTCTTTCCCATAAGCATGTCATAAATTATATATAGCAAAGGTTTTTGAATGCCCAATCTGGTCAGCTTATAAAAGAGCCCCTCCAACCATACGGTATCGAAGGCCTTCTCAAAGTCGACCAGGCAGGCACCCGTGCATTGTTTCTTACTCTTATTCCACTGAATGTCGGAAACCAGTTTCGACGCGGCATGAATAGTGTCATGCCCCGCTCTGAAGCCAAACTGGTTGTCCGGAATGATCTTATTTTCCTCAACCCATTTCAAAAGAGATCTATTGACGACTTTCTCGAATACCTTGCTAACATTCGGAAGCAAACTAATTGACCGGAGATTAGCAGGGTTCGTCCTATCTTTATCCTTTTTCGGGATAGGGTGTACCACAGCTATTTTCCACTGCTCCGGATATTATGCATTATTCAGTGCATTGTTAAATAGTGTGGTGAAGATATCTATCGTCTCTAGCGGCAGGTGTCTTATACGACGTTTGGGACGCCGTCAACTCCCGGCGACTTTTTGTTTTTAAGTGATTCAAAGATGCACCGAAGCTCATCTCTACTCACGAACAGATGAGTATTTGCTTCGGCGATTGTGCCATTTGCACGGTTGTCTTCATTGAACACGGTGAAACCGTTGTTCTCGAATCGCCAATCTTGAATTTTGGTCCGCAGATAAAAGTGGTTAAGAAAGGCCCTCTCCTCGAGGCCGCGGTAACGGCGGACAGGGCTGTTCACCGTTTACAGCGAACAGGGTTGTTCACCGTTTACTCAGTGTCAAAGAAAGCTCCCATCAAATTCACCCTCTCCTGCGGGTCTTCGACCACGAACAAACCGTCGTTCGAGTCGGCATTTTCCGGACTTATGCCAGCAGTCAGTAGTGTCTGTCTGTTCTCGTTCGTCCGAGGTATTCGAACACATGAAATGTCGTTATGATCCTTCCGCCTGAACAGTTAATTTATTTGTGGGAACATTTTAGGACTACTGGATTTTATAGCCCGAATTTTGTTGCCCCAATACAAACTTACAGATTTTCTGTAATTTTCGGTGATCAACTGTTTCAAGTTTTTTATCATCGAATTCAGTATTCTTAACTCGGGATCGTTCCTGTCAGTGAACTGTTTGTGTATCCGTTTAAGCCTCGAGAGCAGTCTACTTTTATGTCTGTACAGAGCATCGATTGTTGCGTTTCGATACTTTTGTTTGTTCTTCGTCTGTGGAACCTTCTACCCGGGGGATAGTCCGCTCCATTGTCTGTTTGATGACGTCATTCATTTGCCGTAAATGATTGTCGATCTCATCGTTTGTTAGGTCCCTGTTTGTCGGTGGGTCGATCTCGCATGAGCGTATGTCGCGTTTTAACACTCTGGAGAAGCGCGACCACTGCGCTTTTCGGTAATCGAAAGAACGCACTTGGTCGTACTGCTCCAGCTGCGTCTGCTCGTTCGGGATCCGTATTACGGCGGCAAGTCCGTAGTGATCACTATCGTACTCAACCGTTCGTAAACAGTTCCGCGTGCTTAGATCAATGTTTGTTAGTTCCAGTCTTTCGTCAACTAGCGCCAAGTCCAAGAAAGAACCATCTCTAGGGAAAGACGGGATATCCGTCGCGTACAATTCAAGTTTGTACTCAATCATATTATGACGTCACCAGTCGTGAAACTGGTTGCCTCTAGGGTTCGGAACATCATTTCCCCATGCTGCGTGTTTAGCATTGAGGTCTCCGCCCAAAAAGTAATAGTTATCGTCCGATTGAAGCTCCAAGCAACGAAAAAGCGTCTCGATCTCATTCAAAAATTCAATGCGTCGAGGACATTCCGGTGCCTAAAGCGACACCACATACATCCGCCTATGGCTATTGAGGGGAATGCATACGATGCATGCTTCCAACACTTGGAACCTGCGCACGTCTCCGCTATATATGACCTTACGTATTAAGATAGCGACACCACCTCCCTGTGTGAAGTTGGGCCAGTCTCTTCTTACTTCAAAATAATTTCTATAGCCCAATTTGTGCTTCGCTTAGTTCCGCTAACCAGAAGCACATCCTTCTCTCGTTCCGGATTAGTGAATTAACATTCACCGCAAGGATCTTTAAGTTTACCTCGTCCAGCGTACCCATCGGATTTATGGCGCGGCAGACTCGGCAAACAGCGTCGAATAGATCATGTCTATTCGAGCCGCATGCTCATTTAATTGTTTCTGGAAATTGTCGATCTTTCCGTGCAGTGACAGAAGGATCGATTTCAAATCCAGATCCGCTTCCGGTGTAGGAACCTTCTCTCTTCCTTCCACCATTCATACGCGACACCGGCCGCAGAGATAGCGAAGCCGAAATATTCTCATTCTTTCTATACCTACAGTGTTGTTGTATCCTAGGTAATATAAAAACATTATTTTACCTATTTTGCAAATACGTTTTTTAAATTATTATTCTTTTCGACCGATCTATGAAAAAAATTTGTCATCATTAAGAGGGGTAAATATGTTCTGAAAGAAATTGGGCCTTACCAACAACCAAACAGTAAACTCGAGTTTAACTAAATTCGAAACTAACTATAGTTTCGACTTTTAATTTGTCGGTACCAACAATCAAATTAATCGGAACTTTAACTACATCTGACTTTATCGGAAAATTATTACAGTATAACTCAAATGCGCTATAATTTTTTTCTTAGCTTTCAAATAATTTTCTGAAATTAGCAGTTGCCTGCATTTTGAGTAGCAATCTTCTAGTTATTTACTTTTTCAATAATGTTGAGCAGCGATGAGGATATATTTGCTGATATTCATATAGTTAAATAGACCCGTTTGAAAAATATGACGAGTAAAAATTCTTTGGGCACTACAGGTTTAGTACTTTGCTTTTCTTGTAATAATAAAACAATACTATTTTGATTAAACTTAATCTTATTTAACAGATTTACCAAAGGCCTGCTCGGTTTATAATAAATTTAGTTCGCGATTATATTGCCCCAATAACTAGGAATAGTGGAGCGCTGCCTGCAAATGTATTAAAATACAAATAAATGCAAATATTTAAATAGCTAACCAATTCAACTTACCTAATTTAATTCAAAACGGCCAATTCTCTTACTTCAAACTGACGTTTAAACTTTATTAATGGGTTAGACTCGACTTTCTTCGGATCGAAAATTACAGTCTCGATTATCGTAAAGTCAAAGATAACTTGATTATTGGTACACAATTCATTTTAATTTCGACTTTTGCCCTAAAGTCGAGTCTAAATTTGGTTGTTAGTAAGGCCGATTGTGTCGGCGATTAATTCAAGGTGGGCCAAAAGAGATCACCCTATTGGAAGATGTTCTTATTTTTGCAAATGGCCGCCAATGGCAAATCTGTTTTGACATTTGCGGACTAGACAGATGTAGAATACAAGTGAACGGGCCATTGAGCGATACACTCCCCAAGAACGCGGAATAATCGTGTCTATTTTTTTGCGTGACAATTAGTTTGTAGTGTTGGCGCAGCGCGAATTCTGTCGCCGATTCCACGACCGTCCGACACCGCCTGCGCAAACACTGCGCCGTTTGGCCACCAACCTTGAAGATTATGGGACCACACGAGACGTTGCCAAGAGTGGCCGGCCCCGTAGCGCCCGTTGTGTCGAGAATATCGCCGCTGTTGACGAGGATGTCGAGCTGTCGCCGGAAACATCGACCAGACGCCGTGCCTCGCAATTAGCGATCAGCCGTTCGTCCCTAAGGCGAATTTTGGTCAAAGTTCCCGTACAAAGTCCAGTCCGTACATCAGCTGCTGCCAGTCGACCGCCAAACTCGTGTAACCTACGCCCAAACCATCCTCAATCTCCAGGACGAAGTGGACGATTTGTCGACCAAAATCATAATGAGCGATGAGGCTCATTTCCACCACTGCGGGTACGTGAACAAGCAAAACTATCGCTTCTGGGGCACCGAAAATCCACGAGTAATGCACGAGGAGCCATCACACCCGCTCAAAGTTGCTGCATGGTGCGCTGTTCACGCTGGAGGAGTCATCGGGCCATCGGACGGTGCGCGCTATGGGGCCATGTTAGGACTGGAGGACATGTGGTTCCAACGGGACGGAGCTACGGCACACACTGCGCGAGCCACAACCGATATTCTGAAGGCGGCGTTCCCGGGTCGTCTCATATCTCGTTTTGGCGATTTGCACTTGCTGGTTGAAGGGTTGTGATGTGTTTTATGAAAACACAAGCGTTCTTACTAAGCCTCTAACAATCAACTCCTACTCTCACCTCCACGTTGGTGGCCGGTGGGTGCCTAGTACCTCGACTGGAGATTGGGTAACCAACTCCTTTGGAAGGTCGTTGGAGGCAGCGGACGAGGGAAGGGGGGTGGAGTGTCTCCTCACTAAGACACTTCCTCATGTTCCAGACGGCAGCGGACGAATTCCCTAGATGAAGTCAACGGTGGCGTCTACAATTCCAGCTAGGCCGAATTACTTAGTGATATCCCTATAAGAGCTGCTTCGACGTTCTCGGACCCCAGGTATATAGGGATCTCCAATAACACGCCAGGTTATTGGAAAAGAGTTGGCGGATGAACCCTCAATGGGTCAACGGCAGCGCTCATATCCCGCAGTGGGTTACTAGCCTCGGAATGTCCGGCCTGCTATCCTAGGGTGAAAACAAGGACCTGGCCCTCCAGGTTGGGGGTTGTGCCGTCGGGGTAACTTCCCGACCATGGAAAAAAGAACTAGTTATGGGAGAGACACGAGGAGCCTCGGATAACGAATTCCCTCAAACGGCAACCAGACCCGGAACGTCAACGGACAACGATTTAAGAGTATGCACCTGGAACGTGCGGACGCTCTATACTCCAGGTGCTATTCAAAAACTGGAGTCTGTCCTCGCGCGGTACAAGGCAGACATTACCGCGGTCCAGGAGATGCGATGGATAGGATCGGGAATGATGAAAAGGAAAAATTGCGACATTTATTACAGCTGTCATAAAAGATTGCATGTATTAGGATGCGGATTCGTCGTGGGAAATCGGCTTGGGTCAAAAGTTATTGACTTTAAGCCGATAAGTGATCGCCTGGCTGTGATCCGCATCAAAGCTACTTTCCAAAACATAAGCCTAATATGTGCACACGCCCCTACCGAAGAGGCTGAAGGCCCTATCAAGGAGGAATTCTATGACCTCCTGGATGGAGCCTACGGAGCCTGTCCGGAGTATGACGTCAAAGTTGTGCTCGGGGACTACAATGCCAAAATCGGTCAGGAAAACATCTTTGGCGGGATAGTTGGTAAGCACAGAATCCAGGAAACGACAACAGACAACGGCTACCGACTAATTGACTTTCCAGCAACTCGTAATGCGGTGATAAGTAGCACTAGGTTTCCAAGGCTAAGGATCCACACAGCAACCTGGCGCTCTCCAGACGGTCGAACCGCCAACCAAATCGACCATGTGTTAATCGATGCTAGGCACGCATCCAACATCCTCGACGTACACACATTCCGAGCGGCAAACGTCGACTCTGACCATTTTCTTGTCGCTGCTAAATTCAGAGCTCGACTGTCCAACGAGAAGAAGCTGCGAACCGCTCAAAAGAAGAAATTCGACGTTGGACGCCTAAGCAAACCTGGAGCGCCTGAGTGAGAAACTCCCCACCTACCACAGACGCCAACAACCAGTGGTCCCAGTATCGCGACATCATCAAGGAGGTAGCCGAAACTACTATAGGATACCAGCCACCCTAGAGAAAAAGCCCGTGGTAAGATGATGAATGCGTACGTCGGAAAAAGGTGACAAAAGATGCACATATGAAGATGCTGCAGCGCAAAACAAAGGCATCGAGAGAAGAGTATCGAGCCAGGAGGAGGGAGGAGAAGAAGATACTGCGTCGAAAGAAGACGGCCTACGCAGTCTCCCAGCTCAAGGAGATCGAAGAGTCTCGCGATCGAAACAACATCCGGAGATTTTACAAGAAAGCCAAGCAACTGGCTGCTGGCTTCAAGACCGGAACGCAGGCTCTTCGAAACAGCGAAGGAAATCTAGTCACCGAAGCGCAGGGAATAGTAGATGTGTTTAAGCAGCACTTCCAGCAGCTGCTAAATGGGCATCATGTAGAGGGAGTGATAGGGCAAGAAGAGAACCCACGTCCAGTCAATGAAGAACCAGTTCCACCACCCAGTATAGAAGAAGTTGGCTTAGCTATAAAAAAGCTTAAGAACAACAAGGCCGCAGGCTCTGATGGTTTGTCAGCGGAGCTCTTCAAATACGGTGGTGGTGTTTTGGTAGGGCACCAAATCATCAACCAGGTATGGATGGAAGAAAGCATGCCCGATGACTTGGCTATCAGCTCCATATATCCCATCTACAAAAAAGGCGATCCTATGTCATGCAAGAATTACAGAGGCATATCCCTGCTTAATGTCGCATTCAAGATCCTATCCAACGTACTGTGTGAACGTCTTAAACCGTTCTGCAACACACTAATCGGCACATACCAGTTTGGCTTCCGGCCCGGCAGATCGACCATAGACCAAATTTTCACACTGAAGCAAATCCTGGAGAAGACCAATGAATTTCAAGTCGAGACTCACCACCTATTTATCGACTTCAAAGCCGCATATGATAGCATTCATCGTCAGGAGCTCTATATGGCGATGGCCGAATTCGGGATCCCGGCAAAACTGATCCAGCTGTGTCGCGTGACACTGGAGGGCACGCGCTGCTACGTGCGATTTGGAAGTAGCTCCTCTGAACTATTCCAAACATGCACCGGATTTCGGCAAGGAAATGCGCCTTCTTCAATCTCGTGCTGGAGCAGATAGTGCGCAGGGCAGGTGTCAACACGGAAGGCACTATCTTCAACAGATCCGTTCAGCTACTGGGGTATGCGGACGATATCGACATCATCGGCCGCTCCCAGCGTGCCGTGATTGAGGCTTTTATGGCGATTGAGGAACAGGCGAAATTTGTTGGCCTTGAAGTAAACGAGGACAAGACCAAGTATATGCTATCAACAAACAAAAACGCATCTGTCCACCGCCTAGGACAAATCGTTACTATTGATAGCAACAATTTCGAGGTAGTTAAGGAGTTCATCTACCTCGGAGTAAATATGAACTCCACGAATGACACCCAAGTGGAGATTAGGCGAAGAATTACCCTAGGAAACCGCTGCTACTTCGGTTTGGCAAAACAATTGGGTTCAAAACTCCTAGCCCGAAGGACGAAATGTACGCTCTGCAAAACACTCATCCTGCCAGTTCTGCTTTACGGCGCCGAGTGCTGGACGATAAGCAGGAAGGGAGAGCTGATATTGGGCTCCTTGGAAAGAAAAATTCTACGTCGGATTTTTGGTAAATAAAATTAAAAAAAATAAAGAATTCAAGTTTTTCTAAGTTTCTTGAAGAATAAAAAACAAACAAAATTAAATATAGACACATCTAAGGCCGAAAGGTTATAATTTTAAGTATATTGTTGAGTTTAGAGCGCTCGCTAAGAGCCAGTAAGCTAGATTAAGATAAATGTTAGTTTTAAATTAGATTTAATCGTTTTTGTCTAGTATATAAGTTTAAATAATGATACAATAAAAATGAATTTAAAATTTATATGTAAAAAAGGGCGAATGGAGGAGAAGAAACAACCGCGAACTCTATGAGCTGTACCAAGATGTGGATGTAGTCCAAAAAGTCAAAATACGTCGACTACATTGGCTCGCCCACATCGAGCGAATGGACAACAATGCTCCAGCTAAGAGGATCTTTGAAGCCCAGCCCCCAGGTTCGAGGCGACAAGGAAGACCGAACCTCCGTTTCAAAGACCAAGCCGTCGCGGATGCCAGAGCGCTTGGTCTGGCAAACTGGAAGCAGCGTGCCCGAATTCGGATGTGTGTGGAGTGAATGAGAGTATGCATTGGTGATCATTAACGGTCGTGTACCATGGTGAAAAAGCTGTGAGTAACGCTCAAAAACACTGTTAATGATCCCCGTTTCGGCTGAATGGTCGAATGCATGAGTGTGTGAGGTTCGAGAAGGAACAAAGAGAAATGTGGGAAAAGATAATCACTTCTTGGTTGGCCAGTGATTAGAGAGGAGGCAGTATCCGAATTGTGAGTCAGTAGTTTTTAAAATCGAGAAGTTCTTTTGCGTGTTGGAAAATTTGTTTTTTTGAGAAATTAAGTCCGAAGTGAACGGACAGTTTATTTTGGAAGAGAGGAAAAGGAAGGAGGTCAGTGGATCAGGGTGGAAAAATAATAAAACGCCAGGACGGCAGGGTAGAGGAGAAGAAAGAAGCAGTAAAAAAAAAAAAAAAAAAGTTTATTAAAGTGATCGTTAGCTAGACATTTGGTGAACTGAGAATTAATTCCGTTGGCTTCCGTTTCGTTAGACTCCCGGAAAAGAACGGGACGCACGCCCCTTTCAGTGGTTATTTTAACCGTTCAGACAACGCGATAACGAGCCAATTCCAACGGCTTAAGAAAAAAATATCGACACCAAATTCCAACTTGTTGCATCCGACAAGTTTTTTTTATAACGACCGTCTGGTCGCATCGCATTCCAATCTAAATTAATATCGTCAATAAACAGCCGTGCTCACCTCGAGCTTTTATAACGAAAAATACCCACCGTGTCGTTGTTTCACCTTTCACCCCACAACAATCATCGTCGGCATTCTTTTCAAAAGGTTTAACAATTCCTTTTAAAGATTGTTAGGCGCCCACCCTATTGTATCGTTTCTGCATTGTATTTTTGGACCCACCCCAGCTGAGTGGCAGCGACCAACGCGCTGCTTTGTTGCACACAACTTTCCCTTTCGTTCGCCCTTCGCCATCTGTTTCTTTTCGCCCATCCGTCATTCTCGACTTTTGACCGCCGGGTACGCAGCCGAATCTGCGATCGCGCTTTTATCTGCTTTGAAAGGTAAAATTTTGCAACACAACATGCTACAGAAATCTATTAACAAACATCACCAGAAAAAACTATATAGCCTAATCTAAAATAATACCTTATCAAGCTAAATATTAAATATTCACATCAAAATTATCCAGCACACGATTATAAAATAAAAAAAAAAACTTTAAAAACCGAACTTGTTCGCAAGCCAAGTAAACAAGCAAAGATAGGCGAAAAAGGGAGAATCTTCGACAGTAACCCTCACGCGACCGAGTAGGAGGGCAATAGGGCACGCTTTTACTCACTATCTTTACACTAGGTTGCATTTTCGTTTGTCTATTTTGCATGTTCACTTGTTTGTATTGTCTCTTTCTCTGTTCCACTAATGCGTCTGTTTCATAGTGAAGGAGAATTGACAAGCGATGAAGATCTCTACACAAATCAAATAATTGCAATTTGCCAATAATATAATCATGTATCAAGCCAACTATCAGCTAAACCAGTGATGCCACTTTTCAATTTTATGGTGTTTAGAGTATCTATTGCGAACGAAGTTCACGGCCGGGGAGTGTGTTCCTGACGTAAAATACTAAACTCATGTCTGAAATATCAATTTTGAATTTCCTTTGTATAAATAAATGTGTTTCAAGATTCAATTATTTAATACAATACGTTCCAATGTTTATCAATAAGGTAATCATGTATGTATGTGTCAATTGACCATCCAATTATCACTGTCAAATGTAAGTTTGGCGAATGGTTAGTTTTTATAATATTCGAATTTCGAATAAAGGAATTATTATAACGAAAAGAAAGAGTTTTTTTTTGGTTGAGAGATTTTGGGTGAAGGTCGAAGAAGGTCAAGGATAATTTTGCAGTGCCAAAGATAAAAATTACGAAGAAAGCACAGAGTAACATTAAGCTCTTTCTTAGGCACATGATTTTGTTCTCCCACTAAAGTAGGTGTGCAAGCCACTCGGTACACATCTTCAACAGCTGATTGCAGATGCTTCAACTGTGATTCTACGTACCAAGTGTTTTTCGGTATTCCGAATGAAGTTACATTCAATTTTTCCTCCAACTTTTCAAGGTTTTTGGTCCTGTCCGTAATCTTCCTTATAAACTATATAGACTGCACTTTCCTTATTAATTCAATTATTCTAATTTATGTGGATCATTGCTGGGCTCTAATCGTGTAATTAACGAAACGAAACGATAACGTCGAAACGATTGAAAAAAACGACATCGTTTTTAATTGCTTCAAGTAAGATCATCGTCGCATCGTTCATCGTTTTCATTTTGAACAGTTTGAACATGACTGTAAACAAACTCTTATTATTATTTTTTTTCCTGAATTTCTTTATTTTTCTTTTTTGTCATTAAACGTGTTTCTTTTAGCTTCGTTTTCAGCAAAGCAAAGAAGTGAGTTCTCAAAGTGTCAAGTAGTGTGTAGTTGTTGTAATTGCGTGCTGAAAATCCTACTTAACTTTGCTTTGCTGTGATCGAAGCTCAAAAAACAAACCATTTGTTTGATATGGAATTGGGCCTTTAATGCAAAAATGGATAGGTATTAATGAATAAGGGTTCTTTCTATTAGTATCAAGATGGAAGTGAAATATTAAGTGAAAGTGTACGGATATACGCAGATACCTACCATTGCCATTACAGTGCGTAGGAACTGACCATAGTCCGTGGAGTGAAATTCCAAAACCATATATTGGAAGACGAAATGTCTACGAACGGGTAGGAAGAAATGGAACAATATGCTAAAGTATGGCCAGGCGGTTGGGAAGATTTTTTATTATCTTGCCACCCTACATAGACCGCCTCAATCTCATTAACCTGAATAGCCTTCAAGAACACAGAGACGCTGCAGACCTAAAGATAGGGGGATCTTTTGTTTTACGGCTTTTCATGTCTTAGTTTTAAGTTTTTAATGTTAGTTTTTTTTCAAGCCAAATATATGGCAGTGTTGCCCCGCCAAAATTAATAATGTGTTAATAATTTAGACGTTAGTAAATTTAGTTTTTCTCAATTTTTTTCTTTTTGGATTTTCTAGCTGGAAAAGTGAAATCCGAACTAGGGTTAAATGAAATTCTTTTCAATATCCGAAGATCGCTTACGAGAAAATGCGTCGTAAGTGAAAAAATAATTGTAGCGAATTGGTGTTTCGATGTCCAATGTGAAAGTAACCTTTATATGAACGAGAAAGGCTCTAGAGAAAATTGAGGAACGTTTTCTTACCTCTGAAAATTGTGCCCAAATTCTTAATGCATAATAATAAAATATAGTGGATGTAGATCGCATATTCGATTTCTTGGTCGTCATGAATTGCCAAAATTTAAATATTTGTGCACATTTAATAATTCTTGCTATCCCCTCTCAATCCATAGTACCTATTTAATTACAATTCAATTCAAATTGTTCTATAGTAAATTTAATTCGCTTATTTCGTGTTTCGTAGGTAGGGGTTTCAAATTCACTTCGCTGTATTCTCTCTATGGCCGGGAAACAACATTTCTAATATCACAGACGACTGAATGCTGCAGTATTTGTGTCTCAAGCACAGGCTAGGCTGGAATACAGCTTATCGAGCAAATAATGTGGTATTCGATTGGGCGCTCTCAGAGCACTTTTTTTTTGCCCTCATAGCAATTTTTATGTTCGTTTGGTACAAAAAAAAGCAATATTTTTCAGATTTCAGAGCACTTTTGCGAACCTAGATATTTTCTCAGATTTGCTTCAGATTTACTAATACAAGTGCATTTGAGTTTGAGAACTGGTGGAGTTTGTTTCCATTTTCGTGAAATTTTTCTACAGCAAAGAAAGGCATTGCATCGGGTGAATCTATTTTCGTAAATTATGTGTGTACAAATATTTAGAAATCAATTTCGAATGTTTTAATATAAAATTTAACCAGTGAATGGAAAGCGCATAGAAAAGTGTCGAAGACTACACATTACACATATTCAAGACGAACGAATATCAACACAAAAAAGAGCAAGAGCGTTTTTTGGTTCGATTAGACCCACGAAATCTGAAATTTGAGGGCAAATCTGAAAAAGCCCAAACGAATACCACATAAGTAAATTGCTTTCGGGTAAGCGGTGACAGGTTGTTCTTTCGACTGACACAAAAACATCCTGGGAACCCTCATTTATACCCTATTCACACCCAGCCGAAAACCGAAGTTTTTCCGTACATATTTCAGTTTTCAAAACGAGTCGTTTAAAGTCGCTTTCAACGAAAACACCACGAAAAAGACTTTTAATCGTTGGGTTCTTGAAAAAAACAGACCTAATTGATGGACTAATATTATTTTTAAATGCTCTGAAATCATAATTTCATCTATTATCTCTGTGGCAATAAGTTGAAGTAGCTTATGTCGACATAAGCCAAATTCGAGTTTTTTTACATTACAATGATCTCCTTTTATTTTAGTCCAGGTCCCACTTACTCTCCATTAAAAATCGTTAAATCTGAAGAGAACTG
Source organism: Cheilosia grossa (assembly GCA_963082955.1). NCBI lineage: Eukaryota > Metazoa > Arthropoda > Insecta > Diptera > Syrphidae > Cheilosia > Cheilosia grossa. The sequence continues at coordinate 49,148,487 of OY720144.1, read as the reverse complement.
AACAGCTTAAGTTTATTGAGACTATGTAATACAATTGATTTATAAAGCACAAGATAAATTTGTATTGCTCACATTAAAATTACCAAAATTGACATAAGCTACTTTAACTTATTGCCACAGATCTAATGCGATCGAAATTTGTAACCATAATAGTTTAAACAGAAGTTTCACGACTAGTGTCTCACAGCTGATTAAAATGTCAAACGAAAACTAGTTGGTGTTCGGTGTGAATGCACGACGAGTTTTCGGCGAATGAATATTCGTGTTTTTTACAGTGCCATTAACTAACCATCAGTCAGTTTGGCTGCTAAAGCTAAGCTATAATAGTCTTCAGTCTTTATTTGACCTAAAGAATAATCTTCTTGTTGAGTAGCGTTGAATCTGATTATTATCGAAAATGCAGCAACTTTTTGTTAAATTTTTCTTTTTACCTCCTGCAGCTTTCGAATAAGTCCAAATAACGAGGATCTTGGAATTGCCGAAGTCAGTAGCAGTGGGTAAGTACTCGAATATCACTCACGTGCAAATAAATGGCCCGCCTTTCGGAGAGGTGAATAACCTACGACTAGCGTAAAAGAATTAATATAAACTCTCCTAAATTCCTCTAGTATTCCTCGTGAACGAATGTACCAACTTGTTCTAAGATGTGTAAGTATCCAAAATATACAAATGTCTATATGAGTTCAAATTCATTCATGAATATTTCCCGCCAATGTTTTAGAATTCAGACAAAATTCCTGCGCATTGAAAAATTCATTCATGGGTAAGGGCTTTAGCACTTTGCCACTTTAGCACATTAAAGCTTTTGAAGTAACTCGGTCTAAAGTTATTTATCAGTTCGTCAGTATTTCCGAAATATTCCGCCGACAATGTGTCGGACATTCATCCTTAAACGGTTCGGTTGTTCGTGACCGTGTACAGAGTAGAATGAGAATTTGAATTTAAATCGTTGAGAGTTTTTCTAGTGTAATTTGTAACAAACCCATACCAAATCGTGTGCTACTATTGTGTTGTTTCATTATAGTAATTATAACATGAAGTTTACATGAAATGTGAATATGTGAAATGTATAAGCAATAAAAAAATATTTTGTTGTTATCAGATATGAGTGTTTGTTCTTAATATATAAATAATATGCAAAATAGCAAAGATTTCACTGTAATTTTCTGGCGGCTTTTAAAGCGTGCTGCTCTATAGGTGATCAGTATATTCATTAACATTTGAACAAGTTAATTATCATGCTTTTAAATGCGAAAGGAATTGCTTCCCTTGCACATGTAAGTAAAAGACAATTAAAATATATGATAATGAGTTACATTTAAAAGTGATATAAATGATATAAGTGACATCCTTTGGCAAGACTCGGTTAATTTTCCTATAGGTCTGAGCTGCTACTATTATACAAATTTAATTAAATAATGGGCATTCCAGTAAAGGCACTAATTAACGGTACCACTTCAAAAGAGTGTAATTGCGTGATGACGATTTTTTATTTGAACTGCTAAAGGATTGTTACGGAATATAGTTAGAAATAGAAAATAAGGGGGTACCACCGTTTTGCAACAATTATTCGAGCGAAACTTTGTAATTAGCAACTTTGGATGAGTAGCTATGGGGAGTGTATGTTTTGGTACTCAATTGAGTTCTTATTCTGAGCCCATTTCAAATGCGTACTTGTTTTATAAATGTAAGGTTTGTAGTCAGTAAAAATAGATTTATAGTAACACAAATATTTTTCTTCTGGGAGCTGTAGCTCATTGAATATAACTGCCTCTTTTATGGGCTTCTTATGTTTAGGGTCTGAAACAACAAACATGCCTGAAAGCTATAACAATTAACAGCATTGGCCAATTAACGTTTAAAATATTTAGCTGCAAAACAACATCCGGTATACTGCATACACAGCAAAGGAAATTTGTATATTGCTTTTGGGCAAAATTTTGAGTTCAAATTAATTCTCTGTCCACATACTTACAGCCAGAAGACTTTATTACTCAGTTTTTTTTTTAAATTTTGATTTGTTTCACAAACGGCTTTAAAGATTTGAGTATAAATAAAAAGGTACTTGAGTTTATGTAGACAACCTCTTCTCGAAACAATTTTCCAGTTTTTTTACGAATTTTTATATGCTACCATATTTATAGGTATATATTAAATTATGACACTTAAAAAATTACTGCGTCCTTCGTTTTTCGATTTATCTACGAATATGGTAGCGGTAGGACTGCATAAAATGTTCCGTAACACGACGATTCCTATTTAAAATTTCGATCAGAAAATGAAAATGAAATGCAAGTTTTCGTAAAACCTAATTGTGGGCGAAAATTGACCCTACCTTTTATATGGATGCAATACTAAAAAACGTATCCCAACTTTCGATAATTATGGTTACGAAAAACGTTTGTTTCCATAGTTACATCATTGAAACCAAGGGTCGTCAACACCTCGCAGATATATGCCCCTGAATTGAAATTAGTTACATATTTCCTTACGTTTAGGATTAGTTAAATTGCATTCCTTAGAAAATAGGTTGTAATCTTGATGATATATATTTGAATAGGTTACTATGGCAATATTGGGACGACAATTTGAATACCACCAAAATGGGTTCCATAAACTGATAAGCATTTTTTATGGGGAATTCTTAACTTAATTTTGCCAGTCTTAGTGGCGAAATATACCCATGATTTTTTGTTTGTGCATATCTATGACCCAGTACCTTTCATTCTACTCATTTCATAATAAATACTGAATACTGTACTGAAACTTCGGATATTCACGTATTTATATAATGATTATAGAACTTGAATTATACGATATTATATTTTAGCGTTAACGAATCGAACATTCCGAGCGTTTTTAGACGAAAATCGTTGATGATTTGGGTAGTAAATGGCAACTGCTTATTAGGGTCATTATCGATGGCCCCGTGCAAAAACAACCTAAGTGCACTTAGTGTAGTTTTGAATTATGTATACCATAAGAATCTCCATCTCGAATACACCGAAAAACCTTGAAAACAGAGCTATAATTGCACTTAGGATAGTGCCCTATTGCCCTATGCGAACATATATTCCAAGATAAATCATACCAACCTCTAGTAAATTATTGTATTGTACTGTTTTCAATAAATTATCTCATTTATACTTTATTGATATAGTATTCTTTTGCATGGAACTTTTTATAGTTAGTTGCACCAATGTGAGTTTTAGTATATTTCTTTGTGTACAAAAGAAAAAGAAGATGACACCAAAGTGTATAATTTCCAGTGAACTTTTTTCCATGTTGCTGAAATTTAAGTACATTTACATTGTTAATGACTGTAGGAATTTCATTCGGTTGAATTTATGAGCTACATTTCTAAAGAAGTTTCCTTTGAAATCAACGAAAATATGGGCTCAAGGGCAAGAAAATGGTTTTTTTTAAAAAAAAAAATTGAATAAGAAAATTACAAATTTTCTTTGAAAAATAATATAATATGTGTAGATAAATTTAGCTTTGAATTCAATTTGGCGACACTGATCTATACCTTTACTTCTATAATGCTCTTGAATTCTAAATTGAATTACATATTTAAAAGGAAATTTATCAAAATTCGTTTCCCTGCATAGTCTTTTGAGGAAACAATTTTATGGCAAAATCGCTAATTATTTGTAAGGCAATCTTTGTCCAATGTATTCAATTACCTACTTCTTTTGAAGAATCATTTCCAGATTGTGGTAGTTTGTATACGAGCCGGATAATTAATTTTCTCTGACACGGGACCGCAGACATCGTCTTCGTACCAATCCAAGAAACAAATTTAAGCCGAATCCTAATCGATACGACCAATCCATTTTTACATTTACATTTTGGATGAAGGCAAGGCAGTGGGACTTTATAACAAAGTTTGCATAAATTAATGAAAAAAACAAAAAAAAAATAACTCAATCTTCAATCTTCAGAAGGACCTATGTCAGAAAGAACAATCTTATTTTCGTTAAAAACTGTGTTTGAACAGAATCCAAAGAGGATCTTAACTAGAGGGTCAACTGAGAGCAGAAACGGTACATTTGCCTACAATTGCCTGCCCTGCATAGGAATTCCTATGTGCCTGTAAAAATCAAAGCCATTGCTGCCGCACGCATACTTAGGAAATCCTATGCAGGGTTCTTGCAGTTTTATTAAAAGAGATTTTGTAACTTCATGCTTTTATGGTATGGTATACTTTAAAGAAAAAAAAACTTGTTTTTCGTCGATTTTAATGCTTTTCATTTCGAAGTCATATTGAAACAAAATAGGTATTTTAACAGAGTTTGGGGAGAGCGTTTTTTTTTTCTGTAGGGAAAAAGGTATTTTAGTTTTAGCATTATTTTTAATCTGTAAATGGTACGTAAAATGCATACTTACACAATAATGTATGCAAGTATATTTTAGAAAGTATTGATAATACAACTCACACTTCAATTCAATTGCTTAGGGACTTTCTTCCTAATTCTGCTTCCTTCCAGATCGCACACCAGAATGCCGAAATATTACCCTTTCCCATCGACTTCCCCTTTGACACATTGCTTTCTCTTTCTAAATTGCTACAGATTGCCCTTTATTAGGCTTACAAAAACATCAGTGAACATAGAAAACAAAATAGAACTTGCGGGAACAAAAATTTAACAAAACAATTTAGATTCTTACGTTCGATTGAATACGTAAAATCTGAAATCGGATTAAATTAAACACCACATGATATTGTCTTTTTGTTAGGTGTTTAATCATATGTACTCGTTTTTACGAACATACTCTCCAAGAATAATATTATTTTTTTTTTAAATGAATAAAATTTCCATTTTTGCTGTTCCTAAGTAACATCAACAGTGTTCACTCTTATTAAACCACAGAATTCCCAATCATATTTTGATTTTGTACAATTTTGTACTGGGCTACAAAAAACAAGTTAAAAACACCCACCAAGCGTATTAGAAATTTATGCAACGTTTGGGAATATTTTAAGAAAATCACTTCAACCCTAGTGAAAATTTGAAACATTTTTTGGCGCATAAGATGGATAGAGAACAAGTAAAGCTATCTAAAAACCCATAAACAACATTTATTGTTATAAATTAATTTACAAATTGTTTGTTATTGGAAAAGTTCCACTCGGCGGCCATAAATAACATGTATCTACAGTCAGGAAAGAGGGCGCGAGAGAGGGCTGTCATTCAAAATTTCCGGGGGTAATCGGGTAGGTCTTGGTGCACGCCAGAGGGCCACTCTAGTTGGGATCCTCTTTGACAGAAACTCCAAGTTTTTCAAAAAAATGTAATTGGAAGTATTTCTTGCCGCATATATAAAGACCCTCTTTCATCTTTGCTATCAAAAGCTAGTACCCAAACTATATTAACATTAATTCAATAGAATACTGAAATGTTCCTCGTAAGCACCAGTTTCATCTGAGTCTGAAAACAGCTTAAAAACTTAGGAGCTATTTATGTAGGATCACCTTGTACTAACATCCACCAAAACCCAACGAAGGTGTCGAACGAGTGGGCACGAAGAAGTCACCGAAAGAAGTCAGAAGAGAACAACCAAGCCGAACACATCATTTATTTCCTTTCTTTTTTCTTTTAAATATTAATAAACCTGAATTTTATTATTCTAACGTAAATGTCTTTTTTAATCCCACATTTATGGCCTACAAAGTAGAAAAAATTGTCTTATAAATTGTATTTGCTTGTTCTTATACTAACTTCAATTTATAAAAATATAAGTAACGAAACCCACATAACTAAGAAAAACAACGATTTTTGAGTGTGCAAATGAATGTGGCAGCAAATATTTCTGGACATGGTTATGGATAGGAAATTTCAACATGGAGAGTTTTGTTGTAAGGTGTCCATATGCTGCTATAGGACACATGAAGATCTAGAAAATAGATAATATTTGTCAGAATATTCTGACTTTTAATTGCGGGAAAAAAAGGAAAACAATTTCATATGTTTCAAGTTTAAACACATAAAAAAAAACGGGGGCGTATACGTAACATCTTTGTTAAAAATAAATAATAAATTAAAAATACTTAAAAAGAAAAACAATATTCTCAAATTGTGCAAGACTTGCGGTTAAGGAGATAATGACCAATTTTTAATTCCACGTATCCCGCTGATACCAACAGACACGCCATTCTAATTCAAACGTTTGCTGTTTCGAGTGCGACTGGCGTTTGCACTGGCCATCAATAAGGCGAACGGACAATCTTTGCAAGCGTGTGGCTTGAATTTGGAAAATAATTGTTTCTCCCATGGACAATTGCTTGTAGCCTGTTCACGTGTAGGGAAACCTGTTGATTTCTTTGTGCACATAAAATTAATAATTCATTAAAAAAATGCAATCCTTCTAACGATAAACAATTCTTAACCGCCTGTTATTGCTTGTTGAATATCCTACTTTACTTTGTTTTGCTAAAATCGAAGCTCAAAAAAACATGCCTAATGATTTCAGCTTAATGGCGGTCATCGATCATAAACAGCTTATCTTTAAGAAAAGTTTTAGTTTCTTTTTTATTAACTGTGAATAAATGAAGATTCTTCTTTTTTTTCCAACTTCTGTTACTTTTTATTTTGCATATAAAATCCTTTCAACGCTTCCTTTATGTATCCTGACTTTAGCGGACTGAAATCCATTTTCTTTTGCAGAAGTCAGAATGGAAATGAATACTTTAAGCCTGCGGCACACTAAACAACATAAACTAAGTAATATATTATTAAGTTTATGCTTAATAAGTTAAAAACAGAGGCGCAAAATTATAGTCGAATAAAGCCCACTTCAAAATTATATTAGTACGTGACACAAAATCCACTTTATCGTTATAACCTGGTATTAAATCTAAGACCACCATAGTATGGACTCTCAAATTTTGAATTTTTTTTTGAAGATTTTTAAAGAAATGTTCCCATCTTGAACTCTTGAAAATCCTTTGGAGGATTTTGATGTTGAAGAGTTTTACTTCCTACAGGTTCAATAAAAAAACTGTTCATTCCATCCCTGGATTTAAAATTTTTTTTTTTGCTGTCGTTTCATTAAAATTTGTTTAAAGAAAACTGTGTTTAGTTTCTCAATTGTAGGCAGACTGCAAACCTTGGCTCCGACTTCGAAGTTAGAGTGCTGTTATTTAGTATCTATTAATCTCTCCCAAGATGTCTATAATTTTGCGCCAGACTTTTTATATTTCAGTTCTTGACACATTTATGTATTCTTATTTTATTTTGCTTACAAGTTTTTGAATACCTATCGTATTTTTCTAAATTCCAATCGTGCTTAATTAAATCTTTAAAAATTCTCCTTCTTTTTCAAAGTTCTTTATATTTTGCCCTGCACTTTTAATTACCAAATTACAACATGCTTCCCAATTTCTATGTAAATATTTCCTTAGGAAACTAATTGCCTACTCTCTATTAATTGGATAAGGGAGATAAAAAATACGAGCTTGATAAAATCGAGGCTGTTACCTATTGGCATGGTTATCTATACTAATATTTCAGGGTACTTTTTTTAGCTTAAGTTGTTAATATCTGATGTCACTGTGGGTCCTTCTTTTCTTTTGAAACACTTTGCGCATTGAATTTCCCAATAATGAAAAATTTTAGATCTTCTAGCGCTATTAATAAATAACAAATACACGTAAAGTTGTTCAAAAGACTTTTATACAATGACTACATTCACCGATTGCTTTGGGATGATAAAAGTTTTTCTGAGTTCCAGGTTGAAATTATTCACACAATTCTACAGAAATAGTTGTTCGATTTTCCTATTTCTTGGTATCAAATGAAACTAATTATGTAATTGAAGTGCAATGAATGTTCAAATTGTTCAATATAAAGAAAAGGAATTCTTTTAAATCATTCCATAGTGAATTTTGGACGCATAGATATCTAGTATCATTTTTAAGATATCGATATCAAAAAATTGTTTGCATGTTCGCCATAGAATTTCCTTTAAGTTTCGCAACCTATTTCACCTTTTACATTCCCATTTTTTTCGGTATCCGCAAGCTGTTTTTTAAAAATGCAAATCGACCATTTAAAATAAAAACAACTAAAAACAGCATTAAACAAAACTGACAAACTGTACCGTCGTTTTAAAAAGGGTAAGAAAAATTACAAAAAAAAAAACAGAGTTTCCTAGAATACATTTTTGGAAGAAACAATAATAAATTTGCAGTCATCATTTTGTAAGAAATCTTTGGATGCTTATTTTCTACACTCACGGTGGTCTCTTTATTTTATATATCTTTATTTATTAAATGTCTGATAACTAATGTTTTTGTTTTTTGTTTTTCGTTACTAAACAGGATCTTCATGAAAAAGTTATAACTAAAAATTCATAATTCAAAATAAAAAATTTAGCGGAAAGAATATTTTTTTGTTTGAATATTTTTTTGTCAGATTATTCAAATTCCCGCAATTTTGAAGTGTTTTCCTCCTACGGACGGAAAGTTTTTCGTAAATCGAGATTCCCACAAAAATGCAGAAATACACTGCTGATTGTCAGTTGTTTGTTACACCTTGCGCCAGATAGAATTTAATTTTTTTGCTGCTTCACGCGTATTCACAGACAATACAATTGAGAGTGGGAGGGTGGGGCTTACTTTGAAAAAATTTGTGGGGTAAATCGGGGAGACGTAGAAAAGCTGTCAGTCTATTTAATAGTTAGTTTATGGTCATTCATTACATTCATAATAAGTAAAGGGTTTTTCAATAAGAGCGCTAAATAAAACAAAAACGGTATTGGATATCAATGAAATTCTTTATTTCTGTGAAAGTACGTTCCATGCCATTATGTATGGAACTCTATTTCTTTTGCATGACCACCACGGACACGCTTGCAGAAGTCCAGACGCTGAGCCCAATTTTCGACGGTGAGATAAGACGTTCTCCAAACTTGGTTTCCAATAAATTGATTGTGACATTCGCTGTATGGCTTGTGGCGCCGTCCTGTTGGAACCACATGTCCTTCAAGTCCATATCATCCAATTTGGTTCCAATGCGTCGATTCTTGTTGGTTTGTCGGCGTAGACTTGCGCTTGTATCCAAAAAGATAGTATTAAAGAATATTTCCTTCTATAAGTTGACTGCTATGGCATTTAAGTTCTTCCATTCAATTATCTTCTTTATTTCACAAAAAGATTAACATTTCTATTTTATTCATTTTTAAAATAAAAAAATTGTTAAAATAAAGTGCGTACAGTAATGCCAAAAAACGTCGTTTGTCGGACTTAATTTCTGTGTTTACGTAATTAAGATTACTAATTTATTATATTATTTTTATTTTTCAGCAAGGATTAACAATGTTCTGAGATTACCATTTTTTGACACGCTAAAGTTTTTTTTATTGTTATTTATCCCAATTTAAATTTAGATATCCATTCAAAATTTCTATGATTTCAATACCTGTAAGATAATTTTTCCCAAAAGCGAGAGTTCTAAATTCCTTAAGAACTGGGCATTTGCCTAAAAAATGTCGGTTCTGTCTCCTTTAAATTGCTCTGCGTACATAACTTCGTGTCATTTGGATTGTAACCATTTCCGTTCAGCCCGATCAGATTTAAATATCCATCAGGTGATGGTGCTTTGGTCGAAGCTCTCAGTGAAATATTGTATCGTCCAAATATTTGTAGATTCGAGCACTATTCCCAGCTGCTTTTTCCAACCTCTGTTTATAAAGGGTCCGCCATCTAACTTTTTTTTTCAACTAGTGCTTATTTCGCGAATGGTAACACTTAGCTCATGTCTGATTTGACAGATAATTAGTTTTATCCTTCCGCTGAACGAATATGGTTGTGTATACGCTTGAACAACGCTGGGAAATATTGCGACATTACTTTGAAAATGATGGTAATGTTGCAGAATGTGTGCGAAAATTGCGTACGGAATTTGGAAGAAGAGAAGCACCGTCAGCTCCGTATGTTCGTTATCTTGTGAAAAAAAGTGAAAGAAACTGGCATTCTCATCGATAAACCAAAGCGTGAAAAGCCAAAAACAGTACGTACACCCGAGAAAATTGCTGCTGTGGCGGAATTTGGTCCAGAGGCATAATTGGGCCATTTTTCTTCGAAAATTAGTAAGGAGTGGCCGTTACAGTCAATGGCGATCGTTATCGGGCCATGTTGAACGAATTTTTGTTCACAAAAATTGAAGAGGAGGATATTGGCAACATTTGGTTTCAACAGGACGGCGCTACGTGCCACACAGCCGAAGCTACACTCTATGTTTTGCGCCCTGTTTTTGAAGATCGCATTATCAGCCGCAGAGCTGATGTCGTTTGGCCACCTCGGAGCTGCGATTTGACACCGTTGGACTATTATTTGTGGGGTGCCGTAAAAGATAAGTGTTACGCCGACAAGCCAGAGACAATCGACGCTTTAAAGGACAATATTCGTGAAGCCATTGGTGAAATACAGCTGCACACAATCGATAATGTGCTTAAAAATTGGACCGATCATGTAGGCTACTGCATGGCCAGCCGAGGCAGCCATTTGAATGAAATTATTTTCCATTATTAACCGGAAGGATTTTACTTTCAAATAAAAAAGGAAATTTGAGAAAATATTCAGTAGTTTTTTTTTATATATTTATATATGACGAATCTCGAAGTACCTACTCTGAAATCTCTTCGCCCGTCCATACAGCTGATTTTGAGTTTTTAAATTTACTAGATACCCACAGTAGATTGAGCCTATAAATAAGCGATATTCTCGCTACCGTATCAAAAGCAGCCTTTAAATCTACAAAACAAACATACAGTTTTTTCTTTTCTGCAAGCTTATGGTGACGAGTTGTTCCAAAAATTGATCTGTAGCATTGATCAAAAATTCATAAGGCACTCTGATCTCTCCAGGTGCTTTATTTAGCTTTAACTTTTTCTTAAAATGGCTTTCACTTCTTGTACTGTAATTGATTCATCGAGTTTATCATCTTCATTCAATGTAGGTGGTTGCGGTGGATTTAGCAGTGCATTGAAATAGGCTTTGAAATCGTCAGCGAAGATTTGCATACATTTCTGGTAGCTTTGGTTTCGTATCTGTTTCCCAATACAGTAACGTATAGTTGCTGTATTTATTTTGCATTTAAGTTATTATATCACGATCAAATTTCAAAGCCTACTGAGTAAAAATGATACTGACTGGACAGTTTGCAATCTGACAATTGGTATATAAAACGAAAGAAACATAAAACACAATTTTGAAGTGCTTTTAATTTTAACTAATATTTATTTTTTCGACAAAATAATAGTAGGTAAACTATATACTTACATAAATATCGATGAACTAATTATAGTTGGGCGCAACAGGTCCGTAGGGACTCAAGGCCTAGCTTCTCACAACCATTCGTTTTGTGTGAGTTTTATTTTTGGAACGAATGGAAGGGATCTTCAATTTTATGCCGATTCCAAACGGCTAATTTTGAAGCTCTAAAGACAGTTATACTCTCGGATATTTGTCAGACGTTCGCGAGAGGTGGCGCAGTGGAAAAAACCCTAAGTTGGAGTATTTGGGTTTTTGCGGGATTCGAACCTGGGACCCCTCGCTTAGTAGTGCAACACACTAACCACTAAGCCACTGCGCCACGATGAACTAATTATTGCTCATAAATTAATGTTATTGCTTTTTGAAAATTTGGAACATATTTATTTAAGACTTCGATTTTCATTGATAATACCTATCCAGATCATATAGGAACTCGCTTCATTAAAGCGCAACCAATTCCTTGAAAGGATTAAACTGTCAACTGTTTCAGTACTCAAACGATTACGAATTTTTGGTTTATTTAAGTTAACAACATCGTTTACACATTTGCAGTGGAATATGAAAGCGCTAAAATATTGAAAATAAAATCTTTTAAGATTATTGATATCAAAAATCTTGAAATTTTACATGTTTCGGAGCTCAAAAATCTTGAAAAAAAGATATATCTTATAATCTGGTGTCAATGCATGAGGCCACTATTTTAGACTAGTAGATATCAAGTTCATAGTAGAGTTACAGTGTGTCACAAAAATATGTGACTGTTCTTTCAAAAATCACATACAAGATCCAAATCTAAAATGGGGTTTTCAAGATTTGAGCAGTTTCTAAAACTAACGTTTTCGGTGATTACAACTGAAAATTTAGGAGGGAATAATTTTGGAAACATATATTTTTGTACGATGATATTGATAAAAACTGAGTTTATATTACGTTAGAAATGACCATATTATTTTAGAAATGAATTTTAGTTACAATCGTATGAACTGTTTTCGAGATATTTTCAAACTTCAAAAGTACTGATTCGATTTTTTAACGAAAAACTGAGTAATCATGTTAACCTCATCTACCTACCTAAGCTTAAATATAAATTTTGATTGAATCGTAAGAGCCGTTTTCGAGCAAATCAAACTGGTATGCACATTTTATATGGGAATAAACATTAATATTGCAGTTATCGTGCAAAAAAAAAAAAAACGGCCACGAACTGCAAGTCCCCAATCTCCAAATCCCAAGTTTGAACCAAATCCGGCAGTAGTTTAGGCTGCAAGCCTCAGGAGCATACGGACAGAATTTCCCGATCCACATTTTTGAGTTCCTCTATGATCGTTACGTCAGATGTTAAACAATTACATCTGGAGTTCGAGATTCTGCACGAACACAATATCTTTTTCTTACTACGTATTAGATAAAGTTTATAAGTCGCATAGGAACGTGTGGTGAGTTTAAAGAAGCATGCATATGAAATAGTAGGCGTTATAATTCTCACAACCATTCGAATGGGTTATATTGTCTTCTTTTCATTCTGGAAATGGGCTTACATTTTTATGACGAATCCGATTACCTAAGGGGGTATATACAAATCTTGTGTGAATGTTGGGAAACGCTATAGGTACGTATGCATATTTGTCAGTATTGTAAAAGTCTTAATAACAATTAAGGAAACGATGCTTTTTAGAGAAAGTATTACTTAAACAACAATTTTCATAAGAATCGTTTCTTAGGAGACATTTCATGGTAGTTTTCAAAGTAAAAGTAAAAAATTAAAATAATTTCTAGTCGGTGCGTTGTATCATTAAGATATACGTAGTCAGGTGTAGCTTTCATTTCAATACCTGTATCCTGCACCCACTCCTAAGAGAGTCTGCTGCTATGTGAATGTCGCTTCCAAGGCACCAAGTTCAAGTTGCTGCTTTGACAACTCATCTGCATTGGTATACAATACTGTTTTAATTGAAACACTTGCATCTCTTTGAGATTTAAACCAACGCAACTGAGTTGAGTGGAGTACCTACGTGTGTTATCTGGATGCTGACAGTATACAATATTTGTTGTTATCCCTGCTAAAGACAGCGGTAACAAAATATCAACAGAAGCATTATTAGTACTATAATGTAAACTTCAAGAACGAATTCAGACAATTATGCAGAAAATGAAGTATCAAATTGTTTCTTTATTTAAATAAATTCCTTTGGAGCACTTTTATGTAGAGTCAAGAGTGAGTAAAATTAATTTTGGTAATTGCATCTAATTTATTCACAGCAAACGGATGAACTCAAAGTAGTCAAAGTGATTCAAAGTCAATTTAAATACCTAATTGCAATAAAAGAAAAACTCTTGTTTACACTAAAAAAAGTTTATTTTGATTAGAAATGTAGTTACATAAATTATTATTTTTGTCTAACGGCGAAAAAAAGTAAAAATACAAATCTTTGAATGAGATTTGGTTCATCACTAGGTTTACTACCACGAAAATGTAGGTATATAAGGCGTTTCTCATTGTTAAACTTTAGTCAATCTGACCCATAAATTGGATCTGCCGGGGTTCATTTTATATAACAGTCTTATCACAAATTAATTTGAATGATACAACTAGTTAATTCTCAATAGCCGCGCACCTTAATGAAATGTATTGGTTACTTTCTACTTTCTTTTTGGATCATAACGGCTGCTTATTTCGGAGACCTAATTTGAAATCAAGCCCTTTTTCGCTATGAGCTACAGAAACATAGTATCGCCTTAAAGTTGACGTTTGTAAGAGCCGTTAAGGTGAACCTATAAAAATTCAACAGCGGCCGTAATGCAACGGGTTTTCCAGATAGGTTTTAGTTGTTCCGCACTTTTGTAAATTGTTGTAAGTTATAGTCCCTAAATGAGTTGTGGAAAGTGTACTGATAGTGATAGGTGTGATGTGCATTGATTGGGTGCCTTATGGCGCCGATCTGACGCATTTCGAGTGATAATTTCGTGAAGTTCCGTTGAAAATTTTTCATCAAATAGTATACCTTTAGAGTAGAGTTGCCATATTTTTATCGCAGCTCGACGGAAAAAACCCGGGATTTAAATTTCTCCCGGGACAAAATAAAAAATCATTTTTATTCATTTGAATGACAGCTGTGAGTTTGAAAAAATTATATTCAAGCTAGGTGTGATGCAGTGAGCGTGTTGTAAATATGAGAGCAATATTCGAGCTAGTCTGATCTAGAATTTAAAGAAAACCTGCTTCCGGCTGAAGTACTTTTTTTGATCTATTATTAATGAATTGACTGTGGCTACAAGAAGGCGCATGGATAGATGGATTGGTCTTGGTCGTTTCAATTTAATCTGTGTTACAGTCGAAGCATTTGTCTTTGTAAAAGGGGGTTATGAAAGCCTATTGCTTGGCTTCGTCATGTTCTTCTTTTGCCAGCCGCCATGTGGGCTACATAATAGATAAAGATCATTAGGCTTTCAGTAGGATGACCGTAGTGAAATGCATGTTGACTGTCGTTTATTAGTCTATTTATTGTCTTCTTCGTAACTCGGCTATCCAAGGAAAGTAAAGCTATTGAGCGGTTGTTTTGTGGGAAGCTCGTTGTTTTTTTTTCTAAATCAATTGATAAATCAATTTTGAACACATGCTACGTAAATTATCTGCTGACAGATTTCCGAATTATTAATGATTCGTATATCTTTAGTTATTTATTTGTTGCGGACTGGAGGTACACTGAAAGTGGCTATGCATTGTACTCCAAAGGAGATAAATCGATAAACTAACTTCAAGCCATGCTTAATTGGTAACACAAGGTAGAGTTTATTGAAATAATTGACTTTGTTGCTCAAGGGCATGGACATG
The DNA here is from genome assembly GCA_963082955.1 of Cheilosia grossa. NCBI lineage: Eukaryota > Metazoa > Arthropoda > Insecta > Diptera > Syrphidae > Cheilosia > Cheilosia grossa. The sequence continues at coordinate 49,133,377 of OY720144.1, read as the reverse complement.
GTCTGTTATTGATAGATCCTCGCTATTAGTTGTAAATATTATTGGACTGTCGTATGAAAATCAGAGAATCAGTTGTGAGTTGTGAGAACATTTAGTTAGAATAGATACTGTGCCATTGTCCCTTCTTTAAACCAATAGGGTGGGGTAAAAAAGTCCAATTGTATACTTGTAATACGTAGGGTATTTACAGTGTTATTTGCAAAGCATTTAAAATTGATGTTTGTATTGAGATGTATTCCTGACCTTTCGTAACTCACTTTTTTGATTTTAAATGGTTCTGAAAACTGAAAAGACATAGTAGATACTGAAACGTACAAAATAGTAAATTTTTTTTTGATTGCCATAATATTGTATTCAAGCGGGAAAAAAAACATATTTAATTGAATCTTAAGGTCGTTATATCACATAAAATTACATTTATTTTTTGTTGTTTGTCACTTGGAAATGCCTATTTTTCCAGCCGGTAATATTTCCGAAAATCCATGACATCGTAATCATTGCCGCAAGCCATCCATGATTCACTATCTACTGTTCTATTAGCTCTTAAATTTGCCTTCTGCTAGCGACGTAGACATCAACATTTCATCCACTTCACAAATGAAATCCGTTTTCTTAGCTTTTTGCTATCTACTTTTTATATTCTATTTCACCCTCCTGCAAACGAAGAAATGTCAGTATTATGAAATTCAATTTTAAACCGAGTTAAAGTACTTAAGCCGGTCTCCGGCGTGGAGCTTAAATTCAATCGGACTAAACGCCAACAAGTTTAAAAACTGAGTTTATGTTAAATGATTGGATAATATGGACATGGGATTCATTTTATGAGTAAATATTTCAGTACATATTATGGCTTCTTATATACGTTCGATTTCAAAAATAAGGAATAATACAAATATTACTGAAAACACAAGTTGTACTTGCGTACTCGGGAAAGTCAAACAGTACTGATATCAGTACAATAGAAAGCCTTTGCGCAACGGTGGTTCACACAGAACTTCTATACGAATACATACAAAAACGTTGGCATAAGCTTTGAGTTCGAAGCTGAGGGCAACACATCGTTAACCATTAAGCTACCTAAAAGAAATAAAAATAATAAACCGTTTCTTAAAATCAACACGCGTCGCAAAACAAAAATTAAAGGTTTTGTTCTTCGTCCATAAGTCATTTACTCATGTTATATTAAACTATAATTTGAAATATTGACAATTAAATATTGTAAGTTTGATGTACAAACAAATTTAGTTCCACTAAAGGGTTTTCCAATGAGAGGTGTTATTGTGAATGACCCGCTATTTCGGTAGCTGTCACTTTTGAAGCTTTTATTCTTTGACATTTGACAAGTAGAAACTACGCCATTACTAAAAATGAACGATACACGCTTCAACAACGCATTGAAATTATTAAAATTCACTACAAAAATGGTGAAAATCTTGCAGTCACAGTTCGCAAAACTAAAGCATTTTTTGGTCGTCCTGAAGCACCTTGTCGGACCGCAATACAGAAATTGGTGGAAAAATTCGAGCTGTTGGGACAAGTTAGTGATGTGAAGAATAAAACCCGTGCACGTCGCTCAAGAACAACTGAGAATATTGCTGCTGTAGCCCAAAGGGTTGAAGAAAACCCAGGTTTGTCCATTCCTCGTCGTTCTTTGGAATTGGGCATTCCACAAACGTCATTACACCGTATTTTGCATAAAGACTTGGGTCTTAAGGCTTATAAAGTTCAGTTAACACAAGAACTCAACACAAGCAACGAAAGCATTGATCTTTTACGAAAAAAGTTTCCGGACCGTGTTATCTCTCGAAGAGGTGATCACAATTGGCCACCGAGATCTTGTGATTTAACACCTTGCGACTTCTTCCTTTGAAGCCACGTGAAAGATAAGGTCCACGCCAACAGCCCAGAGTCGATTCAAGACCTCAAAGATAGAATTCGTGAGGCTATCGAGGACATAGGGCAGCCACCTTGCGATTTGGTTTATGGAAAATTTCATGAAAAGGATATGGTCCTGTATGCGTGCTCGTGGTGGCCATTTGGCTGATGTTGTATTTCATTATTAACGGCATACCTTCTTCTTTATTATGAAATAAACATCCGGTCATTTATCTCAAAAATTGGCATTTTCCTTTGAATACCAAAATAATACCTTTATTAACTTTTTCATGTTTACGTTATAAAGGGTTTTGCAACAGGGACGCTACAAAAGTAGAGCGATAATGACAGCAAACGACGCCGAATTTCTTGGCGCTCTTTTGACATTTCTCTTCAGTAAGGTTTGCCATTTCATGATGGAAAGATATACGAGCCAATTTATGGTCGTCATAATCGTCCTAGCAGATCAACAATTGAGATCTAAATCCAAAGGTACAGTACAAAATGTTCCCATGCCAGTGAGAAAAGAAGTGCCCGTAGTGTCGAGAATATTGCTGCCACAGAGGCTTCAGTTGAAGAAAGCCCAAATATGTCTCTCACATGAATTTTTCGAAAAGATCTTGGCCTACATCCTTACAAGATTAAATTGACGCAAGAACTGAAGCCGCTTGACCACCAGAAGCGTCGTATGTTCGTGAATTGGGCTGAGCAACCACTTTGAAAATGATTCGGATTTTCATCGAAAAATCATCTTCAGCGATGAGGCTCATTTCTGGCTGAATGGCTTCGTCAATAAACAAAATATTGCGGTATTGGTCAGGCAGCAATCCACACGTACTCCATGAGTCATCATTGCATCCCGAAAAAACTACGGCTTGGTGTGGTTTATGGGCCGGCGCCGTCATTGGGCTGTACTTCTTCCGTGATGATCAAGACCGGCACGTTACTGTGAATGGGAATCGCTACCTTTCAATGATAACCGAATATTTGTGGCCCCAATTGGATGATATGGACTTGGAGGACATGTGGTTCCAACAGGACGGCGCCACAAGCCACACAGCGAATGTCACAATCAATTTATTGGAAACCAAGTTTGGAGAACGTGTTATCTCACGAAATGGTCCAGGCGCTTGGCCGCCTCGGCCGTGCGATTTGACGCCGTTAGACTATTTCCTGTGGGGCTACGTCAAGTCTATGGTCTATGCCAACAAGCCAGCGACGATTGATGAACTTCGTACGAATATCGAACGTGAAATTGCAGTAGTATCGGCCGATTTATGCTTGAAAACCGTCGAAAATTGGGTTCAGCGTCTGGACTTCTGCAAGCGTGCCCGTGGTGGCCATGCAAAAGAAATCGAGTTCCATACATAATGGCATCGAACGTACTTTCACAGGAATAAAGAATTTCATTGATATCCTAAACCGTTTTTGTTTTGTTTAAAACTTTTGTAGCGCTCTTATTGAAAAACCCTTTATAAACAAGGAACAAGCAGGCGCAATGGCTTAGTGGTTAGTGTGTTGAACTAAACTAAGCGAAGGCTTCCAGGTTGATTTCCCGGAAAAACATAAATTATATCTTAAATTTTTTTTACTGCGCAACCTCTCGCAAGCGTCCGACAAAAATCCGAGGGAATAACTGTCATGAAAGAGCTTCTCAGTTAAACGTTTGGACTTTGGACTCGGCATACAATTGTAGATCCCTTCCATTCGTCCCGAAAATTAAAGATTCACACAAAACGCATGGTTGTGAGAAGCTGGGCCTAGCTTCCTCACGAACCTTTTGCACCAATTATTTTTTTTTTTGTAACAAACACACATTATGCACATTCAATTAGGCAGGAAAGAAAATGTAACTGAACCGAACAACAAAAGAGGATTTCTTTTGATTTCTATTTATCAAACAACTGACATTTGTTATGTTGTTGACTGGGATAATTGTTTTGTTCGTAGTTGAAATTGATAGTAAACAAAAACACAGACTTTTTAACTTTAACAACCATTCAATCTTCCAGAGACAGCCACACAGAAGTACCAAGGGCGGTTGATGTCTATTCGATGTAAATAAATTGAAAACTTTTAATTAAATTGAACAATTGCGTCTATAGATCAAGAACTTCTTACTTTGCCGCTGTTAGATTGCGCCTTCTGTTATTAATCCACAAGCAATCTGAATTGAAAGTATGTATATGGTGTGTTTATATATAACATATCCGACTTTTCATCGCCAAGTTAGGTAAAGAAAGAACTAAATAATGTAAAATGAGTCGTTAGAAAGTTAAAAATAAGGTAGTATTTCGTTCAATATTTTGAGTTCGAGACGTTCATTAACTCGTGCATACATGTCTGTCTGTCTGTATGATTGAAAAAATAATTTTATAAATAAACATAGAACAAGGACAATTTTTTTAAATTGGTTTTCTGTAGGTTATTTACATGAAAACATGATATATGTACAATGGTCCTGACCAAAACATATCCTTGGAGTAAAATGTATTTTCTCAAAATCGAAAGTAGCCTTTGCATTGTATCTACTTTGTTTTTGTAATCAGTTTTCAGCTTAACAGTTCAAAAATATAAGCTATCGACCCAAACATTTTAAATATTTCTTACTATATCTCTTGGGTAGTTTAATAAAAATCACTCCAATAATTTGCTTCTTTTTAGTTTTTCTCAATTTAATAAAGACGGGCATTTTGTAAATACATATTTATCAAAATTCAAAATCCCCATGTATATTTTTGAAAACCGATACAAATCAAAGCGCAACCACTTATAAATTCTTCGAGGAACCCACCCACTTTCACCCGTTTAAAAGGTACATCTATGCATCTATTCAAATGAATTTGTTATTAATTCATTTTTCCTCAAACTTATTTTGATTGATAGCCTAACTTGAGACATGGACAAAAACCAGCGAAATCTGTTTGGGAAATTCTTTTTTACCCTCAAAGATCAACAACCTCAAGGCTCTACAATTTTATACTGGCACTGGTTCTATGGCACTGCACTAGGAACATCAGGAGTGTAAAAATGAGCCATGAAAACAATGTAAATTATTGTGAATTTTTTAGCAAAAATGACATTAAATGTATTCTAAGTCCACTTTATGTATTTTACATACAACATACTCATTACATTTTGTATACTTGGTTTCAAAACGACGGTTTTTCTTATTTTATTACATAGTAAGGTAAAAATCTGAGAACCGATGCTAGATAACAGAAACCGTTCATGCAATATACGAATACCTAGTAGTGTTGTAGTCATTTTTAAAAATCCTACGATTCTTAAAGTAAAATTTGTATTACACGGAAAAAAATAATATTAAATTAACATTTAGTATTAAAATCGCAGATTGTTAACATAACTATGACTATTTTTTGTGGTACTAGAAAATGTTCATTAAAAATAATTTACATGAGCAATTGTTTTATGGACACTTTTTCATGGTTAAATGTAAATATTTTGATGAAATTGCAAAAAACATTTACAGTTTGAATATTTTTTGTTATATTCCCAAAAATCACACGATTTCGTGCTGTTTCCCTTTATCCCACGGAAGGCTTTTAGACATCGAAAATCCCACAAAAAGGGATAAATCCCACGATATTACAACACTGATACATAGTGCTAAATAAAATTTACTTTTTTGGGTTATTCATCTGATACGGCATATCATTTTATATGCTTTTACACTTTGTAAGATTAATGAGTATGAGGACAAGCGTAGTAGGAGCTTTTGTTTTTTGATCTGTTGGGCCATGCTATTATTTTTGACTGAAATATATTACTAACGCTGGTTTAAGGTGTCTTTGATTGGTGGTGGGGTTCGTATTAGATATATTATATAATATGTAAGATTTTTGAGATTTGTTTTTGAATTTGCATTAGCAGTTATAAACCGAATATGCCAATGGAAGTGGAAGGAATTATTTTGAGGTTGAAAAAAAGAAGAAGTGGGAAATATATGCTAAAAAGAAGTTGTAATTGCATTTTCATTGGCAGTACCTACGTTATTAAGTTTTACAAAAATATTTATATTTTTGGGAAATTATTAAAAATCGGATTTATCCAAAAACTGGGTATGCAATCATGGCAAGCTCAATTATCAATTTTGGTTGAAATCGTTCGATCCGTTTTTGAACAAATCAAACTGGTATGTGAACATTTTGTATGGAAGGTACCATTAATATTTAGGTTACCTTGCAAAAATCAAAACGGCCCCCAACTAAATATAAGCCCACAAATTATAAATCCGAAGCTTGAAACAAATCCGTCCAGCTGATTAGGTTGTTGGCCTCTTCTTATGGAAGCCATATTCCGGTAGCATGTCATCTAGAGGCATGCTAAGCTGGCTTGAAGGCTTCATGTTGTCGAGTAAAGACAGAAGACCTCCCTGATAGGAATAGGGGTCAAAAATGTTCGAATGGAACAGACGGTGAAAGCTTATTCTAGCCTCCATTTGAATGTGCCTTTGAAGAGGTGTTGTTACCCCTAGGATGACATTGAGTGCCATAGACATTGAGTGCCATAGCCACGAGACCAAGGCAGCATAGGTAACCGCTGGTCTTACGACGAGCGGATAGAGCCAGTATATCATCCGAGGTCTAAGGCCCCAGTTCTTACAGCAGACTCGACGACAGATCCATAAAGATCTGGTGCTCTCTTTACGGTACATTCAATCTGTTGGTTCCATAATAGTTTGCTGTCAAGGATAGTGTGTTTTAAGTAAGAGATGATGTGCCTCTTTTTTATTTTGTGTCTGACTGCCGTTCTCATCCGCAATTGTACCTTATGCGATTGGTCCGTAAGAGGCAAGAACTTTGAAGGCGGCCTTTTTAATTTCTTTGTTGTAATTGGTGAGAGCATCGGAGTAGGTCTGCCAGTCATCATTGCGTTTAGCTTTGTTGAACAGTTTCCTAACTCTAAATCTGTGCTTTTCGAGATCTTTGCCCCACCAGATGGTTTTCCTTTTAAACTTTTTTGTCTTTAGGGGGCAGTTTTCATCGAAGGCAGATATGATAGAGAATCTTACCATTTCGCCAGAGTATCTTGAGTATCAATTCGAGATATTTATCCATTGAGTGTCTGACTTAGGTGCTCTTTGTAAGCGGCCCAGTCGGTATTTCTCTTTGGACGGTATGACGAAATTATAGTATTGGGTTCGTTAGTTTCAAATCTGATGTGTCGGTGGCCGCCACATGACGGTTCGGTAGAAACATACTAGTTGGAGATATTACTATTACTTCCTTGGTGTTATTGATCTTCACTGTGGCTGCAGTGAGGTCACTGGATTTGAACTCTGTTAATGGGAAGAAGTTAGTGTTATTGTTAAAAATAATACATGTTCTAGGTCTACTGGATGAGGTAGAATAAATGATCCTACCTGTTGGTGTTTGATTTACGTGAAGCAAATTTTCAACCGTCAAAACGATATCGCCTGGACGATAGACGATTATTGAAGTTAGGTGAAGCAAAGCTATCGTCGAAACGGTATCGTCTGGCGATAATCGACATACGGAATGAGTGCCCTGAAGAAAGGCTGCTCAAAATGTTTTTATTTTCCCTTATCCAACCTATATTATTAGTTTTTAATAAATATTTAAAGCAAATGTACACTTATTACTAAAAAAAATTCTTTCCCCGTAACGTAACGAATAATTTAAAATTTAACTTCTTTGTAACATAATTCTAGAGCACCAAGTCGTAAACACTCCGTAAAAATATAGCTTGTAGGCAAGTTACAGAAAATCGGACTAAACAATTTCTTTTATAATAATATAATAGTTGGCGCAACAGGTCCGTAGGGACCCAAGGCCTAGCTTCTCACAACCATTCGTTTTGTGTAGCGCAGTTGAAAAAACCCCTTAGTTGGAATTTTGTTTTTAGGACTGAGAAATTATTGCTAGACCAATGGCTATGAAATTGACTTCATTTAAAAGTGGAGAATCTTCCCTCCAATAAAACGTCAGAAGAAGTTTTTTGAAAAAAAAAAACCTCTTAGTATTATTTATTTTAAGCGATTCCCTGATGTTTTTGGTGAAATTTGCAGAAAATCGACTCTTGGAAATCATTATAACACAAAGTACGACACGTCTGAGATCACTAGGCTCATCTTAAAGGTTATATGCAAACTACCATATGACTGAGATCAAATTTAAAAATTAGCACCGGATTTAAACAAATTTTTTTATTTAAATATTGAACTAAGTTTTCCATTTGAATATTGATGAAGCATGTGAATAAACGTATAATCACTTTGACTTCTATAGCCTTCTTTGTGTCCTCAAGGATCAGATAGGCTCATCATTAATAAATAGTTTCTGTTTTCTTTGTTATATAGATACTCTCAGCTAAATAGAAAAATGGGGTATTCCATTCTATGCGGACTCCTCTGCACATAGTCGGCTTAAGATTCCTTTGGAAAGGTTCAAGTTATCTTTGTATGTTGTATCTGTTTGATGACACAAATATATTCCTTTTATACGATAAAGTTCTATTTGGGTACAGTAAATGTAAAATGCGGTACCGCACTTCAACAATTATACATTCTACAACTATTGTAATGCTTGGATATGCACTTATGCAGTTCACCACATACGAAATAAAAAAATAACTATGCATGTTCAATTGTTCATATACACAGAAACAAAGGTTTTTTCTTCCACTTGATTTTTAAAAACATCACCGAAACTCAGAATATTTTCAAAGGAACACCAAGTGTTTTGTTAAATTATGATATGCAATGTAGGTTATGTGGAACTCACGCTACAACGAAATATTAATTTGAGTGGATTCGGCTTAATCAACTCTTTATGGAGGAAAAAAAACATGAATAACATTCAAGAGGAGTTAACACTCGTGGCCACGCAAATAGTCTATTGAATGGGAAGCGCTTCACTGAATACAAATCTGTATGCATATTCATAAATTGTGTATAAAGAAAAGTATAGTCTAAAGTATATTAATATGCAGTACATGCGGATGACATGAACGGTACGAAATAAGCATCACAAGGGACTGTTTTCACATATATTTTTCAAGCGGTCACAGTTAATCGTGTCCTTATTAATGAACTTAGCGTAAATTAAGTCTCTACTCTCTACTACGCATTTGGCGGCATATCAACACCACTAGATGGGGTCATAAATTACTCAAAGAGTTCATTACAAATTCTGTTGTTGTATTTTTCGCGCTTATCCCGCCGTGGGGTGTCAAATAGGTTCAGAAAATGCTAATAACTTTCGAGAAGAAGTGTATTTTAACCTTAAGTTCAAATCACTTCGAAGGCATTTGAGCCTTAATTTTTAGCTGTGATGATGATGATGGCAATAAAATTGAGACATTTTGTATGTTTGTGTTTACTTATTAGGTCGCAGTAAAAAATATAAGCATTGTTAATGTAGATGTAGGTATGGTTTGCATAAAAAGACCGTATCAAAAATTTTGAAGAACTTAAGTCTATGAGGAGACATTTAGCACTGATGCGCCGTTTTGATACCACAACTCGCGTGACCTTGGAAGTTAATAATGTTGTTGAATGTTGTATTACGGATTACAGTCGAAAGGCTCTGTACGGTTGGTGTCTGTCTCACTCTAGCTACTGCCACATTCACTGTAGAACAAGTTAGAGATTCCTGTTCTTGTTGTGCTTGCAATAGCATAGAGGATGTTTTGATGAGTGCATATTAGGAGCGTTTTTTTTTTTAAATTTTATAATTGCTTTGGCATACCTGTAAAAAGTTGCTATTAACTCACAAATATACACCTAAAACTTTAGTTGGCGCACGATATGTTTAGATGTGCCCCCAACATCATTAAGTTTGGAGAAATTGATGAATTTGGTCAAAAAATCACAAATATCGTATTAACGGTAAATGACATTCTCAGTGTTGGCATGTTAGTATAATATAAAAAAATATTGATCTTGAACCGTAGGTATGCATTAAATATTTTGGGGGTAGTGGGCTAATATCAAGAATTAATCCTCATGTAAGTAGTATATTTTCAATTTTCTGTTCACAGTTAAAGTAATGATTGTAATATTTAGAAAAGCACACATTTTTTCTTAAAAATGTCTCAAGTCAAAACACGACAAACGACCACCTGTCCTGTGTTTGGTTTACCAGAGAAATTACCCGCCTCTCAATTACCTACTTATAATAAGGTTATGAAATATTATCTGTTCATTAAATATGAATTAAAGCCTGAAATAACAACAAGAGAGCCAACGTTCATGAAATATCCGAAAGATTTGCTCAGGAAGTCTTGGAAATTTTGCAAAAAGCGTCGCTCCAAACAGTTGGCCTGAAGAGAATATATCAACTTATTCGTTCATATCACGACAAATATAGGACCTTAATGAAACCTTATAAAGGCCGGCAAACAAACAAAATCTACCAAGAAAAAATTAATATGTTTGTAACTGAGTCCCATAAATTATTTGATATTTTCAGTTGCAAATGCCAAGTTATATCAAATTGTAATTGTTCAAAAGACAGCCGTGTTCCTAAAGAAGAAACACATTTTTTACTCGATCAAAGATCAACAAGAAAAATGATGATAGTTGGTGTGGATGTGTTTGCAACTGTAAGAAATAAAAAAAAAAAAACAAAAAAAAAAAGAACAAAATTTGTTGCGTAACACAAAAACAGCTGATTTTGACAAACTGATAGAGCCGGCGCTATTATAGCTTCTTCTGTACTAAAAGATGTTGGCATTATTTCACTAGACGATCCAAGTGGTGTCATTGATCGCTCAAAGTTGCGTCGTGCAAGAACTAAGGTCAGATCAGCTTTACAGGATGCAGATCGCAAGAAAATCCTATGCGGCATGTATTTTGATGGCAGAAAGGATTAAACATTGGTTAATATTCAAAAGAATGGTAAATTTTATAGAAAAAGAGTAGAAGAAGACCATTATGTTATTTTATCGGAGCCTGGAAGCAATTTTTTTGGGCATGTCACGTGTGAGTTCGGAACTGCCAAAGGAATTAAAGATTCTATAATAACTTGAAATCAAAATCAGTGAATTACCACTGCGACATCTGTTACTACATTTGGATGGGAAAACTACTGGACCAAAGTGCTTTTCAGGTGCCATTGGATCTCAATTACAAAAATGTGAGAAAATACCAACAGTCCAATTTGCCGTCATTCCTACACAATTACCTGAAATCACCAACAACAATTTGAGTACCGACCAAAAATATCTCTACGATATAATGACCGCTACCAGCACTGGTGTTTTTTCTTCCGATTTTGCTAATATTTGAACCTGGACCCCTTCACCATTCTAGATGGCTTACAACAGCAAATCGAATTCGGAGGTTATGTGCTACTAAAACGGATCCCGAAGAAAAATTAGTGATATTAGCCACATAAATAATGAGAGTCTTCGGTCCAATGTGGTTTTCTATAAAATGTAATCCCTCGTGTATTAACGGAGCTAAGCACCTGTGGCAAACCATAAGTCTAAGTCGCTATTTGGACACGAATTTGAAGAAAATCGTTGACAAGGTAATCCAACGAAATGGATATTTCGGTCACCCAGAAAATCTTCTTATTGCTATGCTTGGAGATGAAAAAGAAATAATACGAGAGCTGGCATATCGAAGAATTTTGAAGGCAAGGACAAAAAATGCTCGAGAAATTCGAAAGTTTCAAGTGCCTACGGTAAATTTTGATGCTGAAAGTTATTTTGATCTTATTATGTGGCAAGACTGTGAGATAACTGAGCCTCCCCTGACTACAAATATATCTAATGAAAAGTTGAAAGCTATTGTAAAAGGTGGTCTCGCCACCTGTCAGAACATTAAAGATTTCCCATGCCACACACAAGCCTAGAGCGCTGCGTCAAGTTAGTGACAGAAGCTTCAAGTGCAGTTTTTGGAGAAAATAAACGAGATGGTTTTATTAGGGCAAGACTGCTTTCGCGTCAACAAATGCCTTCTTTTGATACAAAAAAAAAAAACAGTTTAATATGTAGTTACTGAATAATTTCATAATAAAAGCGTTTATACAGATTTTTTTAATTTATACGAAAAATTATTTTTTTCTTCTGACTTTCATCTCTGTTGGGGCACCTCAAAACATTAAGCCAGGTAAATAATATTTTGTGCATTTCATGCCGTTGAAAGAAAAAAAAAAAAATCTTCATGTATTATCGCTCCACCCTAGTGCATATGTAGTCTTATTTCAAACTGGCCGGTCTCCAGTGGGCTGTAAATACTGACCGAAAATTATTCTGTTGATATACCTAGCCAGTTAAGTTTCAAATTGATATAAATAACACAGATTAAACAACCAAGCCTATTTGGTTTTGGCCTCAGGCCGTCTACCACGTTGACAATATAATTATTATATCCTGAATTTATGTACACACAAAAATTAATTAAAATAATACAAAATTATTAAAAATCTCTATTTCTATATCGAAGTGCAACAACTGCGTATCTGTATGAAACATCCCATCCATTTTCACCGTTTAAAATGCTTAATGCTTCACCTTCTTCTAGAGTTTCCTTTGAAAACAATATAATTTGTAGTTCCGTCAAAACTGAGCAAACTGCCAGAAAATGGAACTCATATTCCCTAGTTCTCATGTTGCAAAGTTCGCAGAGTGTTGGTAGATCCGAGCGATGGGGCATAAAATTAAGATTAACAATCTCACCTCTCATTCTTAATATCGTACTGATTTTGTCCACAGAGTAGCAGTTGAGAAAGTTTTTATTTCCAATGGACGTAATGTTTGCTGTAGTAATTCCTGAACAGTGAGGCTCTAGCATCCTCAGTATATCTTTTATACGATATTTGACCCACTTTGATCAACATCAAATTAAATTTCTCTCTTAAAGAAGACGGTTGTTCATTTGTCTGAATTAGAAATACCATTCCACAATTCCGCTGCAATTGCCCTCCATACATTGCATAAACTTCCGCTCGTTCTTATTGCATTTCTCAGAATTATGTTTGGTAATCTCGTTTCTTCCATTTCAAGTACTTTTATAACATAGTTGAAGTGTGTTCCCAATGTACGCAAGAACATAGGTGGAGTACCGGTATCAATATAAACATACATAATTTGGAGTATTTATTGGTAATCGGAACATCCTGTTTAGAAAATATCGAAGGCACTTTTCAACAGATTCATAAAATCTATAATCCCATACTTGAGCTCCGCACAGTAGAACGAAATCGCATTTGTTTCGCACTATGTGATACATAATTGTTTTTAATGCAGCGTTCCCATATCGATGAAATAGCTCGTTTAGCATATGCTAACTTTTCTTCTAGATGCATGTTTACATTTAGGTTCGCTGATTAAAGCATTCCAAGATATTTGTATTTGCGCACGATCTCCACATCTTCATCATTTAATTTTCATTTTTCCAGATTAGAGTACCGGCTACCTCCATCTCTGAATACCATTTTTTTTGGATTCCTGCAGATTGACTGTTAGATTCCAACTTCTACATTACACGTCAAGCCTGTTAATCATTAGCTGAAGACCATCCACATACATCAAGCTGAAATTATTACTCCGTAATAATTTATCCCCACATGTACAGCATCAGTTATATATCCAATAGTCATTAATAAACAGTTGGGCTATACGTCGCTATTTTCTCTGCGGTCCTTGGTCTATATTACAACTGTTTCGTCAGAACAGAAGGTATCATCTCTAATAATTATAAAACAAACAAAACAAAAATTTGTGTAATATTTGAATTTCCCGCTCTGACGGCCATCTTTGTTTATATAAGAAAAAATAGGAAGAAAATAAAGTCATCGTCAGTTTGGATTGAACCAATTGAACAACCGCACGAGTTTAAATTAATTTATTTCTTTAATTACTAATTTACAAAAAATTCTTGTCAATTTTCATGGTGCACGAGCATAGGACAAACTATGATTTTTAATTGAGCCGCGACATGCTAGCAAATTCGCTATTTCACAGTCCTTAAACTGTCCTTGAACAACCCATGTTCCAGAGACGACCATCACCCTAGACTCCCACCAAGAGACGCCGAGAGCATTGCTCCAAAGACGTCTACAGCATTCCCAAAAGATCCTGCAATCAACCTCCAGTGAAGACCAATGCACTCCAATTGCAATTGTCTGCAGTCTCGCTTTTGCTCCTGCTCCGTGTCACCTCGCTATTCTGTGCATTCATTACCCGCTACATTCGGACCGGCATTTTTTCTGCTACCATTCATACCGCTTGGAAATAAACTAATTTTCCAACAATTTCGCGGCATGTTGCATAAATAACCGCTGCAAATTAAGCTAGCATTGTGAGTAAACTAAAATTGCAACCTTTTTCGTCTTAAAGTTCATGTACCCTTTCACGATTGAAATGGCAAGCAGAAAAGGGCAGACTTCTCCGAGCAAAACAAGCAACTTTGAGCAATTAAACCATCAAAGGTCGCTTATCATAGCGAATACTATCCGGATAAAAACAGCAATAGAACAGGAAACAATATGGCAAAATTCCATCGAGTTAGAGTGTCGATTAGATATACTAAATTCCTATATCGATCAAGTTATGATCTGTCAATCAGAAATAGAGTCAGCTGATCATCGTGATACGTTCCGCGGAGATTTAGAAGATATTTGCGTTAGAACGAAGGCACAAATCATGTCAGTGTTAAATAAGAAGCGTAAATCTAGTGTCGCTGAATACTCTATCACTCTCGACTTGCGAAAATGTTTCTTCCTCAATTTTGCGGTAAATATGCTGAATACAAAAATTTTATCAGCCTATTTGAAAATTTAGTTGACAACGACCCCACCTTCCAGATATTGAAAAATTCAATCATCTGATCTCATGTCTATCCGGTGAAGTTTTAGGAACAGTTAAGCCTTTTCAAATAACCGAACGAAATTATCCGAAAGCGCTGGCTACTTTTAAGAAAGTGTATGATATGATAGCAATTGTCTGATATTTTTCGACAATGTTTCAGCATTACGTAGCATGATAGACATGGTTTCGGCGCTTTATGATTCGCGTTGAAAATAAACATTTAAATTTGATCGGCATTGATAAAGCAAACACTACAGTCAACAAAAAAGTACATGCAGTGGTAAAATCTAGTTTGAACGATCATTTCTTCTCGGCAGATTATTGGGTCATGACTCAATATCAGCATATCAACCTGATCATGCTATAAATATAGCGAATTGGAATATTCCACGCAATATTGAATTGGCCGTCCCATGTTTTTTACAAGCCGCAAAAAGTTGATTTGCTGCTCGGAGACGAAACGTTTTTCGAGTTGTTGTCCGTTGGACAAATTAAACAAGGTCCCGAATACCCAACCATTCAAAAGGCTGCTGGGTTGGATAGTATCTGGAAAGTATTCCAAGTGGTGGAATTCACATAATAGAATATGTTACATATCTAGACAAAATCGTTCAGAAATTTTGGTCTTTGGAGGAAATTCCTGGTGAATCAAATAAAATTCTTACACCAGAACAACAAATGTGTGAAAAACACTTTGTTGAAAATACACAACTGTTGCCGTTTTGAGATCAAATTACCATTTAAAGCACCTCCCAGCTCGCTCGGATCATCGTTTGAAACCGCCAAAAGTCGGTTTCTCGTACTTGAAAACTTTTAAAGAATGATGAGCTGAGAACTATGTACATGGAATTCATGAATGAATACCGTACGTTGTGTTGGGTGGTATGTCACCGACAAATAACAAAATTCCGAATAGCCCGCACTACTTCATTCCGCATCAGCATGTCTTCACCACAAAGCACAAGCACTAAACTGCAGGTTGTCTTTGATGCTTCAAGTCGAACATAGACTCAAATATCGTTGAATGACATATTGATGGTTGAGCCAACCATTCAAGAGGAACTGTTTTCGACCTTAGTCCGTTATTATACTCATAAATATGCTATGACGGAGGATTTTACGAAAATATATCAACAAGTTATTCTTGCTCAAGAGCATTCGATTTACCAGCTCGCGGTGTGGAGGCAGCATCCATCTCAACCAATCCAACATTTTCGTTTATGGTTACATTAAACACTGTCACTTACGGTCCTGCACCAGCATCATTTCTAGCAATGCGGTGTTTGAAAATGTTATGCGATGCCCACGAAACCTCGTATCCGATAGGTGCAAGAGTAATTCCAAAGAATTTCTATGTGGATGATCTTCTGACGGGCGCCGACGAACTGAAAACCCTTGAAATAATAAAGAAGGAAATACAGCAAATACTAAAACAGGGTGGATTTCAATTAGCTAAATGGTATACGAACCATCCAGCGTTTTACAATACTGAGGGTGTTGAAAAGTCAATACATTTTAATGACATATACTCGACAAAAACATTAGGGATCCAGTGGCTACCAAAGGAAGATATCTTTTGTTTCAGATTAAACGAAATTTTCAATGATCTGCAAACGACAAAGAGAAACATTTTATTAGTTTCATCTCGTCTGTTTGATCCTCTTGGATTATTCTGCCGCATAGTCACCAAAGCAAAAATTCTCTACAAGAGCTTTGGATAGACAAACTGGATTGGGATGAGTCGATTCCGATTCCGATACCACGGTTTGTGGAAACTCATTTAAAGGCGAAAATTCAGATTCATGGATTTTCTGATGCTTCAATGAGAGCCTATGGTTGTTATATTTACATACGAAGCCAGACCGCGGATGGTATCAAGTCGACGCTTTTAACAGCATAGTCCAAAGTGGCCCCTTTGAAAACGAAATCGCTTCCGCAATTGGAGCTTTGCGCAGCGCATACTCTCTCCAAATTGTGGATGAGAGTATCGGCAATGTTGAATCTTGACATCGAGTTAATTTCATTTTTAACCGATTCCGAAATAACTTTACATTGGATAAAAATTTACTCTAATCAAGCTTTTTTGATTAGTCTTGTTTAAAGAAAAAACGAGTACTTCAAATGCTTTAATTGTATGTATGAGTTTATTTGAAGCTACTCTAACCTCTTTGGAGTACAATTAGAAAGAACAAAGAACTTCAGCCAATTACTTTTTTCAGAACAATGTGCTCCTGTATACAATGACAAGTGCAAAATTTGACATTCATGAGAAGAATCGATAACTACGATAACAAGCGGACATCCTTGTGTAGACATTTTATAATTCATATAATTCAGTTTAATTTTAAGTAAGAAAGTATCAATAAACAAAATATATTATGGAAACATGTTCCTACAAAGCAAAACCCAGCAGATATAGTATCAAGGGGTTGCAACGTGGATGAACTAAAAAGTTCGATTTGGTTCAATGGCCCACAGTTCCTTCTAGATGACCCAACTACGTGGCCTATAAATACACACATCAAACTATCGCTGAATGAGGAGGCTTTAGAAAGACGAAAAACTAAAGTCGTCGAACATCGTAGGAAACATTTGATAGAGTTCATTGAAAAATTTTGGTCACACGCGAAATTAGTCAGGACATTTGTATATGTAATGCGATTTATTCAAAAAATAAAGAATAAAGTATAAGTTTTCGAAAAAGTACCAAAGGCTAAAGAAGGGCAATTAGCCTTCTTAAAATTAATTGAAATTATTCAATGTCACGAGTTTCCCGAAAAAATTCATAAACTAAAACAAAATATCCTACTGTCATCGAGTATGCATGAATTCAAAGAGAAACTACTTCGAGTAGGCGGCCGGCTCCTACAAGCACCCACTGAGTTTGATGCCAAGTTACCGTTATTATTAGCGAAAAATACGGACTTTGTAAAAACATATTTGCGGTGTCTGCATACAAAGAACCACCATGCTGGTGCCAAAGCATTGGTAGCGCTACTTCGTGAAAGGTTGTGGCTAGTAAACGCACAAGAAGCCTGCAGAAGGACGGTACGAAGTTGTGTACATTGCCTTAAGTATAGGCCGAAGCAAATCAGACCGACCTAGAGCTCTACGACCGTTATTAATAAGTGGCGTAGATTTTTGTGGTGCCGTATATACCCCATTTGAATTCGCGGTCGACCACCGTATAAAACGTACATAGCTGTGTTTGTTTGTTTTACCTCAAAAGCTGCATACATTTAGAATTAACGACTAATCTGTCTTCTGATTGTTTTATTTCCGCAAAAGGTTCATTGATCGCCGAGGAACTCCCCAGAAGATACACTGCGGCAATGGTACAAACTTCGTGGGAGCTTCAAGAAACTCGCGAACAGTTCGAACAAGGAAGGAAGCCGTTCACCAGTACGCAGCAGAGAAAGGGTTCGGCCTCGACTTCATACCACCAAGGGCTCCACACTTCGACGGTCTGTGGGAGGCCACAGTGAAGTCGGCGAAGAGCTTGCTTTATTGCTCGTAGAAAATGCGCTGTTGATATCAGAGGAACTGTTGGCCGTACTAGTCGGGGCCGTTCTGAACTCGATGAACCCCAATGACGGCGAAGCGCTGACGCCAGCAGCGTACGAAGTTCATCAATCGTCGCTGGCTTGTTGGCATAGACCATAGACTTGACGTAACCCCACAGGAAATAGTCTAACGGCGTCAAATCGCACGACCGAGGCGGCCAAGCGACTGGACCATTTCGTGAGATAACACGTTCTCCAAACTTGGTTTCCAATAAATTGATTGTGACATTCGCTGGTGGCTTGTGGCGCCGTCCTGATGGAACCACATGTCCTCCAAGTCCATATCATCCAATTGGGGCCAAAAATATTCGGTTATCATTGAACGGTAGCGATTCCCATTCACAGTAACGTGCCGGTCTTAATCATCACGGAAGAAGTACGGCCCAATGACGCCGCCGGCCCATAAACCACACCAAACCGTAATTTTTCGGGATGCAATGATGACTCATGGAGTACGTATGGATTGCTGCTTGACCAATACCGCACATTTTGTTTATTGAAAAAGCCATTCAGCCAGAAATGAGCCTCATCGCTGAGGATGATTTTTCGATGAAAAGCGCTCTTAACGTTGAGACTACGAATTTCGGTAGTAAATTTTAATAATTTCGACTCGTTGTTGGCTCGTATATCTTTTCACCATGAAATGGCAAACCTTACTGAAGAGAAATGTCAAAAGAGCGGTAAGAAATTCGGCGTCGTTTGCTGTCTCTGTCGCTCTACTTTAGTAGCGTCCCTTTTAAAAAACCCTTTAGTTGTTCGATTTTCCTATTTCTTGGTATCAAGTGAAACTAATAATGTAGGTAATTGAAGTGCAATGAATGTTCAAATTGTACAATATAAAGAAAAGGAATATTCTTTTAAATCATTAATGATATCGAAATCAAAAAATTGTTCGCATGTTCGCTTTAGAAATTCCAATGAGTTTCACCTTTTACATTCCCATTTTTTTTTTTTTTCAAAATTCGCAAACTGTTTCTCTTTCGACTGTTTTTTTTTTTTTAATTATCGATTTGTTAAACAACTAACAACAGCATTAAACAAAACCGACAAACTGTACAGCGGTTTTAAAAAGTGTAAGAAAAGTTACAAAAAAAAAAACAGTTTCCTAGAATAAATTTTTGGAAGAAACAATAATAAATATGCAGTCATCCTTTTGCAAGAAATCTTTGGATGTTTTTTTTTCTACACTCACGGGGGTATCTTTATTTTATTCGTTATTAAACGGAGTCTTCATGAAGGTTATTACTAACTATATTAATTTGTATTGAAATTCGAAATGGCCTCAATCGTGGAATGAGGGTGAGTGAAAACGTGGCTCTAATCTATGACATTTTTTCAATGTGAATGTAATGCTCTTTCGGGGAGTCATCGCATCTCATCCCCGGACAACTCATCCCCAGCACCTAGCGTTATCTTCATCTCAACCCTGCAACTGGACACTCACCTTCTCACTAACCTTATCTTTCGAAATGGTTAAATTTAGTTTACTCGCACTTTTCCTTTCAAAAAACTAAAACAGGCTAAACAAAAATTTAACGCTTAAAGAGTCCAAGCGCTACTAACGAACTCACAACAATACTAACGTAGGTACCTACTTACTCTCCGACTACATGTTAAACTAAAGAGCTAGAAACAAAAAAGTTTATTTAAAAAAACACAAAAAACCCGACTGACTGAAAAAAAAGATTTAAAAAGATGGAAACAAGACACTTATAACTAATTAAAAGTAGTAGGCTAGTTAGTTAGTTATACTTAACTTTTTTATTCTCTAAATATTTCTTCTCTATCACGTGGGCGGTACTGAACTCGCCCTTTTTTTATTTAGATTATGTTTATATTTTGTTGTCTTTTGTTTGTTATAATATACACAACAGAAATTAGTAGGTACGCAAGATTACGTTCGAATAACGACGGAAACAACAACAACAACAACAAAAAAAAAAAAAAACAACTCCAGCGAATGGTTCGACAAAATCTGTCAATAAAAACCGTCTGCACAACAGCTGGCTAAATGAACAAACAGCAGGTACCTAATTCATTCCCCCTCTATGTGGGCTATTTCTGATATACCTGCTCACTCTTTGATAAATTGCACTTGCAGTCAAAGCGTTTCAAAGCTTGGAAAATAACCGTCGTGTCGTTAGTTTAATGAAATTCCATCTCAGACTTAGCTGCAAAACTAAACATTACACATTCTTAGTATTTTGTTTGTGTTAATATTAGAAACAAATCATTAAAGGAAGTAATTAGTATTGACATGGAAATTTCATTAGCGAAACGAGTTCTGTAGGTAATTATCGCATCATGTAAATTGTTCTTGTTCTCTTGCAATGAGCCAAGCAGTGTAACTTTGCACATTGTAGTTATAATCGTTTCATCTTTAGGTTTCGAGTTTGATAAGGAAACAAAATACATAAGTCCTGCATCGATTTCGTTTCCCGAAAACAGATCATTGATTCATGGTTTACAACAGTAGTAGGAGATCCAACTGTTGTAAACTATGGAAATCAATGATCTTTATAGATCGTGTGGGTAAAAAAACGAATATTGATTCTCAAATTGTCAAAATCAATTTTTTTTTTGTATATATACACTTTTATGGGAGACGGCCTAGTTAAATTATTGGGAGTACATATAATTTTCTAGAAATATGTTCACAGGGTTAAGGTACCCAAATTCACTTCTACAGTAGCCAAAGGAGTTTTCGAAAATGTTGTTGACAGGTTGTTAAGTGTATAACCTTGAAAAAGGACCTGATTACAGCTGAAGTAGGATTGACAATTTCTTTATGAAGGTGATTCGGAGGCACGTCGCAAGGGCGATGGCCAGCGATAATAACCTGGTCTCAGGGGCTTACTACCCCAATTTAATGTAACACGAGAGTACGCTTCGGACTGGCTTTATTCCGCCTGAGGCATTTCTTCATGTAGACATGAAAATGTAAGTTCAGAAAGATGGTGTGCCGGTATTGTACCACAGCCACCGCGTCGCGAGGGATAAGCGGCTCATCCATGACGGGTACGCCGCCAATACTCAGGAGCTCCTCCGTTTTAGTACCGCAATTGCGGAACGGGCGATACGGTCATGCAGTTTACCGAATTTTCGATTTTTGAATTTTATTGTAAAAAATGTACCAACTGAAGTATCTATTCGCTATAAATATAGACAACTACACTTTGACTATGCTGTTCCTGCAATGCTATTCCCGAATACGTATAAATAAATAAATAAATAAATAAATAGTTGGCGCAACATGTCCGTAGGGACCTTATATCCTAGCTTCTCACAACCATTCGTTTTGTGTGAGTTTTTAGTTTTTGGGACAAATGGAAGGGATCACACAATTTTATGCCGACTATACGGCTAGTTAAGAAGCTCTTTCATGACAGTTATACTCTCGGATGTTTGTCAGACTTTCGCGAGGGGTTGGAATTTGGGCTTTTTCTGGATTCGAACCTAGACTCCTCGCTAACAACCAAGCCACTACGCCGACGATATGTATAGTACCTTCATTTAAGGAACTGATTTGCCTCTTTGATTATGTGATATAAGTTACATTCACTGAAAAATTATTTAGAAGAAGATTGTGTACTGTTTGAGCAAAGCTATAAATAAAATTATAGCTCAACAATTTTTCCCCTAGATTCCCCTTTCATTCAAAAATTTAAATCTTTAGTTCATAAACAAGCTCAAAATTAATACCCACACACACTATTATGCAAGGATCAGTTAACTTGATCCTATAAAAAAGCTAAAATAAAATAAAAACTTCAAATACCTAAAATAAAACAAATTTAACACAAAAATTCAGACTTTTCAAAGTGCTTAAAGTTATGTACAATGCATTTAAATTTTTTACATGTTACTATTATATAGCTCAACGTAATCACCTTTGACTTTAAAAACTTCTCATTTACTTCTTTTAAGAAGAGCTTCCCACGTAATGTGGGATTTTCAATTTTATTTGTAATTTTATATATTAAGATTTTGGTTTTATTTAACTTGATTGTTGAAAAAATGTTTTCTGTTCCAGCTTCACAATGTGGAACACAAAATACGAAAGACATTTTTTTTTTACAATTTGGGAAACATTTAAGTTTCATCAGCAATTCCTGAACATTTTCGGTTTTCGAGGGATGATGGGCTCATAAACTTAAGAAGCTTAAAAACTTTACCCTCATTGGAAAAACAGAAGCCCTTCAAAATTTCTTTGCACGATTTTACAAGGAACTTTCTGCGCCTATCTTTAAACACAATTTTACTGTTTCATTTAAATCTGAATTTTCTACTTTTAAAGATAACTGTGGACCTAAACACAAACTTTCCAAAGTTTCGAAATTATTGTTATTGCTGAAATCAATTTCACAAATATTTGAAAGGCTATGGATATAGTCTTTTTTAGAAAGCAGTCTGCAATTGTCTTAATTTGAAGTATATATCAGTGAATTTTTACATCTTTGGATTGCATTTATAAGCTAAGTTTCGTAAAAATAATGACAAAAAAACAATTTTCCACATTATTTTTGTGTTTACAAAAATTCTTACGTAGACGCTGGATGACATTTTTCCGTTCATGTTTAATGTGAACATTTTATTTTGACCAACCTTTAATGTTTTTTTTTATTTATGAAAATTCGTTGTAATTTTATTTTTAAACAACTGACTCCTTTTTTTCCTTGTTTATTATAAATAAAAGTGCTCAAATCTGGGATCAATTGTATGGTAGTTTGGTCGCAACGCATGCCCCTAATAGAATGAACGCCAATGTCATAACGTATGTGAAAGATTGTATCGATGATGACACAAACAACCAGGTTAGAGTTTCTTCTTCTTCTCTCAGGCGGTGCTACCTAGGAAGCTCGCCGGTCGCAGCTGCCACATAGTCTCTTGAAACACGTTTAATATATGGGTAACTTCGGGGTCTTCTGAATAAGGAGTTCATTCGCGACTGAAATTGACTTCGTTAACAACGAAATATTTAAGGGCTGTTATCTTTACAACTACCTATATTTGTGGATGGCATTCAAGCAATGGTTAAGGTTGCTAAGTTGTGAGTGCACCAAATAAACTCTCTTGCTGAAGTAGCCAATAGCGTCATATGGCTCAAGTAATTCAGCTTTGGCAATGCTCCGAGCCAAGAGAATCGGCTCACACTTGTTTCGAAACTAAAATATTATTTTATTTGAAAAAATAAAAAAACGGAAATGAGAATTTACTTAACTGAAAGACGGCCGTAACAAAACAATAAATGATTATAACGATTCTCCAAGTAAACGCACGCAGTGCGTATTTGATGCAATAAACTACGGTGCGGTATGGATACATAAATTCTGATCAAAACAAATTCCCCCTCCTCATTTGGATTTAACTCATGTGGCTTAAACTTGTGTGGAATGGCTCAACTCTAAAAAATGTTCTGAACAACGCTACTGGCCATTCAAAGATATTCTATATCTAAGCCTTAACACTTCACTGGCACGATTACTTTACTACTGCTATTATCAAATCATTGCATGTGTAACTCGCCATAGGTAAATGTAGTTTTTTCTTTCCTTAAAATTGACCTATACTCTATAGTCTAAACAGGGAACTACGAATATCAGATTTTATTATGGTCAGTGAAAAGTTTACGTGTTTGTTCAGAAAAAGGGCTGTGCGCTTTCATTTAAAAAGAAAACGCATTAGAACATTAAGGCGCATTGCGTGCCACCATGACTATGTGTCGGCTTTTCCTTTTCGTTTCATTTTGTTTATTTCATAGTACACGAGGAGGTATTAAGTGCTACCCACTTTTAGTGCTTAGCGTATTAACGTTAAACAATAACGCCTTGGATGCTAATTCTGTTTTCTTTGATAGAATATCTGAATAGATGAAAAGATAATACATAACAGAAGAAAGTCAAAACAACATTACTTATTTACTTCAACATATAAATATATCACTTTCATATCTATATACGACTAGGTACGGATTTCATTTAAGTTGAATGCCATTTTTTCCTGGTATTAAAGTAAACGATTAAGATGGATGGGGATGTGCATGCTATTTTATCAAATAATAACATACATTCATTGGCATAGCTGTTTATCGCATTGATGGGCATACAAACTGTGATTCAAAGTTTGTAGATTTCCGTCTGGAATCATCTCGCAGACGTTTTCTTTAATCTATCTCTCATATTTCTAATGGAAATCATATTGAGTCATTGATGCATTCAGCAAAACCATTGCATTTTCTGGAAGTACGCACAGTAATAAATTGTTTGGCCTGCACAAATTTTGTGCCAGGTAAGTAATGTTTTATTAAAATGTAATTATAGTAAATACCTGATGTAAAATAAAGCTAATACAGCCGATAAAGCTAATACAGCTAATAAAGCTGATGTTTGTCAGACGTTCGCGAGAGGTGGCGCAGTGGAAAAAACCTTATGTTGGAATTTGTTTTTTTTTTTTTTGCGGGATTCGAACCTGGGACCCCTCGCTTAGTAGTCCAACACACTAACCACTAAGCCACTGCGCCTGCAAACATTCTACAGGGTCCGCCAAAAACCTGTTTTTTTTTTTTGAAAATGCTATAAAAATATTTTCTCAAATTTCTTTTTTTATTTGAAAGTACAATCCGTCCGGTTAGTAATGGAAAATAATTTCATTCAAATGGCTGCCTCGGCTGGCCATGCCTACACGATCGGTCCAATTTTTAAGCACATTATGCCTCTGGATCAAATTCCGCAATTCCGTATATCGGCTTTTCAATGTATGCGTGCGGGTTTTCTGTGCCCCAAATGCAACAATTTTGCTTGTTTACATACCCGCCAAGATGAAAATGAGCTTCATCTGAGAAGATGATTTTTTTTTGGCAAAATCGGCATCTTCTCTAAGTAGATCGCAGGCCATCTTAGCGAAGCGAAAACGCATTGGATGGTCATTTGGCTTCAACTCCTGAACCAATTGGACTTTGTATGGCGTCATACCAATTGATACATAGAAATTCGTATTCACGAAACTTCAAAAATTCCGGGTCACCAACACACGCTTAAAAAAAGAGCACAACTTCCGCTGCTTCCAAATTGGCTTCCGGTGTGGGCAAAGTTGCTGGCAGTGTTCGTAGAATATTTTCCGTTAAATTTGAAAATAATTGTTACAACTAAATTTTGTGTGGACAGTGATTTATTTTAAGAATAATTGTATGTTTTGCTGACAATATAAGAAAAATAAACAATTCTGAAGAACAATAAACAAATTAAAACACTTTTAGCGAACATTCGTAAGGCATTTAACATAAATCGAGTAGAATATACTTATCACATACGTCGCTTAGTATACTTTTTGGAGTTTAGTTATAATTTATAAATACCAAGATTAATATCGTTGCTGTTATTAAGTATAAATTAAGAGTTCCTCTGTTAGTCTAAATATAATTTTAAATATAGTATACGTATGTGCATTTGTTTTATGTTTACGTGTCTCGTGTTTCAAAGCCTACATTTATATTTTTTATTTATTTTGGTATTATAATGGAACAATAATGGTGAATGAGTACTTTGGTTGAATAGATATACTAAATGTTATGAAAAAACTAATATGAAAATGTACTGAGATAATATACTTATTCACCAAATTTGAGTTGAACTTCTCTTAAAAAAAGCTGTACTTCTGAACACTGTCACAGCTCACCACGGTTGAAATCTGACACTGACACTGACAACTAGTCTAACTTATCCCAACTGTTTTTTTTTCTCGCGAAATTCGCTGTCAGGTACCGATTGCCTGCACAACTTGCCCAACTTGAATCATGAGTTTCACCTGACTTTTCCTATGCTCCAAAGAAAACTGCTACTTCACCGTCGTCTAAAATTGCTCCGACTTCTGCCAAGACGATTTAGCAGACGACGACATCATGATACTGGACAGCGGAGAACAAGTATTCTTCTGGCTCGGCTCCATATGCAGTGAAATTAAATTGGCCTAGAAAACCGCACAAGTAAGTCACACAGCCGACGACCGAAAATCTTTCAGTTTACACAAATATGCATTTATAAACATTTATTCCAGGTATTCAACACAACATCTATCAAACAACCAGAAAGTGTGCGCAAAGTTTTCCTCACTCTGGAGAACAAAGAGTCGAAGCGCTTCATAAAATGTTTCCATAGCTGGAGTGCACACATAGCTCCACCAGAATAGAGTGCAGATTCGTTTCATCTTTCATATTATTATAACACGTCAGTGGCGGCTCGTCACATTTGATTTCAAGGGTTCACATTATTTTTGCAATAGTAAAAATCAACTTCAAACTACAAAATAATGTGGATATTAGTCTAGAAAACAACAGTTTTTCATTTTGCAAATTACCAATTTCATGAAAATCTATCATTTAAGGAAACAACGTACAACAACAAGAACAACACTCTTCCTTCAACCGACAAATTTACTGCAATTGACACTACAATTTCTTCTTCCGAGAATCGCAAACAAATTCAAAGTTTTATTTTTGTATCCACTTCCCTCGTACGCAACGTATACATTCCATGAACGGAGCACAATTTTTCTGTGCTCAGGTTGTTGCTTGATAAAGGCAACCAAACTCCCATTGTTGTTCTTGTAAAAGGCTTTTTGCACACGCATACTTATAAAACTTTCATGGATACCATATCATAGCCCATCGCACGTGCGATTGCTCTCGCAACATGTAGAATAGTGATAGCGATGTGTACCCAGATTTTTGTTTCTCATTCTCTTTTCTTCTTTGTGTACATACATACGTACGTACATACATACTTTGTTCTGTGTGCTTTCAACATGTTGAAGAGGAAAATGAACATTCATTGAGTTGTAGGAGTGAATAAAATGGTAAATGGTGGCAAATAATAATTGAAATGTAACAATGTTTTGAAACAGATGGAGGTTCACGTGCTCATGTGCTCCTATGGACGAACCGCCACTGTAACACGTACTGATATTTTTACATGTAAATTATTTTATATTCAATACATATAATAACATGTTTCGGAACAACAATAAACTACGATTACTGGTGTTGGCCTAATCGAAGACTTTGTAAATAGTTGTGACGCCCAGTTGCTCCCTTGGCAGACCAGCAGCAGTGCCTTTAGACGAATCTGTTCTATGTTGATGTCACGATTCTCCCTGTCGACCTGGGCTTTAGTTCTCATCTCGTACTCGAGTAGCTTAAGACGGTTTTCCTCCTTCATTTCGATGTCGTGTTTGATGGTTTGCCGGCGCATTGCCTCTTGGAGTGCGACACTTTCCTCTTGCCTAGTAAGTGTAATCGTTTAAAGAATCAATTCACACAACTTTTACTACATTCTTACTTTTTGAAATTGTCCTCCTGGATACGTTGCTGCTGCGACAATTGATCTTCATAGCGGCGCCTTGCCAATTGGTATTGATAGTGGGCACGATGCTGTTGTTGCTTGGTCTCTTCCTAGAAGTGGATAAAAATGGTTAGCAATTCTTCGTAAGGCTCATGTTAATTCAAATTCAACTTACAATCAGGGTCTTCCTACGTTCTTCGTGATCGATACCCTTGTGTTCAACTTTCGCCTGTTCAATATGGGTTTCGTGTTCCTTGACTTTGGCCATACACTCTGGATGGTGTGTGTTCTCCTGCATCGTGGACAAATCAAGGGCTTCTCCAGCATGATCTTAAGTGGGAGCTTGTGATTTAACAAACCATGAAGAAATATCTAATAATTAAATATATATAGTGAGACAAATTCATTGAATAGTATGGCTTACTTATATCGATTCCGATTGATATTCTTCGTTGTCTCCAGTGCGATCCATTGCATATGTGTAAGGTTAGCGAACACCTTAACGTCGGCTTCTTCCTTAGCTGTAAGGCAAATATATTTAATTATTAATTTAAACACTTAAAATATGCGAAAACTTACATTTTCTCAATTTGTTGGAGGAAAAATACAATTTGTTTTCCATATTTTGACAGTTGTCACTCGACTTCTGTCAAAAGAAATTCACCACATTTTTTTTTGTTTTGTTTTTTTTGTTGAAGCTCACACGGATTCTAAATTGACATAACACCGATAGGAAAACAAAATGGCGAATTCAAAAAAAAACTGAGGGGGCCAGCGGCAAGAGGATTGCGAGTTGGGGGTCTCAGTATTGGCTCTGGTCGCAATATTTCGCAGCGTTGTTCAAGCGTATACACAACCATATTCGTTCAGCGGAAGGATAAAACTAATTATCTGTCAAATCAGACATGAGCTAAGTGTTACCATTCGCGAAATAAGCACTAGTTGAAAAAAAAAAAGTTATTTGGCGGACCCTTTATATGTGTAATCAGCTTTTTCCTCAGGCTGCTCAGTCAATTTATTCTGAGCTCATAGAGCGTGCTCTGTTTATGCTCTGAACGAAAAAAGAAACACAAATTTGAGCTCTGATGTGTCTGAGCTAAAAAAGAAACACAAACTTTTTGTATAACAGTTCAGGCTCTGTTCTGAACTAAAAAAGAAATTCGCCTTTTGTTGCTTCTGTTTTTGTTTCTGGATATTCATATGTTGTCATGTATAGTTTGCGGTATTTATACTAGTGCTGCAATGTTGATGATATGTGGATTGCTATGCATATACTTAACTCTCGGGCCCGATTTATATTGTCTTTAAATGTCTTAATTGCTTAATTGATTTCTCGCATCTTCACAGAAAATTAAACATAAATTCGGAAATAGTATAACGGACAAACTGATTTAGTGCAGCTACATTAAATCATCCACAATTATTTCTGCTTGAATTGATGTTACAATGTTTTTAAAATAGCCCCACTTCAAAATGCTACCAGCGTTCACAACGTAACGTATAATTTACGTCTAGAGGAAGAAGACACGTACAAAGTTATAATAATTAATCTTCTGCGTAACTATTTACGCAGCAGAGATGCTCACCCCAGCCCCCCACCATAATGGAGGAAATCAACCATTTCGTTTATGTCCGGGAGAAGATGAAAAATAAATTACGGTTTTAATTGTCTTTGGTGCATGCATTACTATCTCCGAACTCCCGAGAACTGATAGCTACTGAAATGTGACCACAAGACAGATGCAGCGGTTAATCATACAGAAAGCTGTTACTTCCAGACTATTGTGTGGATGTCTGAAATTACCTTACTTCGTGTACCAAGCTCAGATTTGCCAACCAAATTCAATTAAAATGAAAAATAATTATTTTACAGGGTGTTTCAGTTTGAGAAGAAATTCATTTCGGGTGTAAGGCCTCCTCACATAGGTACACTGAAACCAATCAGACTATGGCCATGGCCACTGTCTGTTTATGGTAGACAGTGTCATGAGAATTTAAATTATATTTCGGACATTGCCGCTCTTGAGAGGGTGCGGTCAAGATACATACCTGCGTTTTGGTGACAGTACAATATGCAGATTTTAAATTTTAACCCTTTGCTGACAAATATTGTCAACAGAAAAAAAAGTGTGTGCACGCGCTGGCGCTTCCTATGAGAAGACTTATAAATGTTGATGATAATAAGAAACTCGAAGAAGTTACTGAGGTTCAACATTCTTAGCGCCGTACTAATAACAAATTTGAGTCTCGACTATGGAAACTCACAATTGCGTATTTTGTATAGAAAATAAAGCCACTGTGAACTACTAATCTTAATCTCTATGAAGACTCTGTTGTCCTTGTTGCTTTAGGTACAATAATTTGACACTGCTACTGAATCATAAACACAAAGCTTTCCACTAAATGCCCGTTAAACATTTTGCAGGATCTACAGCTCTTTTTGAGAAATTCAAAAATTCTGTGGACCTTTTCTTTTTCGCTTCAGTATAGCACATCGAGATGATGTTAAGGATTTTTTTTTTTTGTTTTTAAGTGATGTCCTTCTGGTCAAGTTAAATTGAAGTTGATCTGTATTAGTCGCCTGTCTTTGTAAGTTAGACAACGACACCTTTATTGCGGGTCCACATATAGACCCTTATAGGTTCAGCTGCACTGAAAATAAAATACCAGGTAATATTAATAAAATTCTTTTGTAAAATTTCAAAAATGCTTTTGTTAAACTGAAAAAATTGTTGTAGTCAAATGAAATTTATGTAAGTTTTATCAATTTGAACGATATTTTGTTAAACGCATAAAACATTTGCTATAGAAAACTACTTTGTCAGAATAACAAAACAGAATTTTCAGTTCAATAAATCAATTGAACAATTTTATTGTTGAAATAATACAAAATATTTGTTAGCCAAACAACATACAGATTTTCAATATGACAAGCATTTTGTTGAAATAAAATTTTTTTTTTAGATGTAACATAAATTTTGTTAGACACATGTCTTGAATCAATAAATCAATTAATATATATTTTAAGGATGTAATCTTTTGAATGCAATGCTATGATGGCTTCATATATTATTTGACAAGCGAAGTAAATAGTAAGTAAGTAGTTTTTTAGTGCGCATAAAAGACAACATTTAAGCGACCTATTGACTAAAAATTGGTAAGAATTGGTGACGTCACGTCAAATTGCTGAACTAAAATCTTTTGCTTATCATTAATATATTAATAGCTAATGATATCCACATAGCAATTTATTTGTTGAGTCAAAAAAACGGCAAACCATTTCAGTGGTGTTAATTATGCTTTTAAATAGATTCAACAGAAGACAACTGTAGCACTGACAAATTATTTCCGTACTATCAACCAAATATGTTGTTGATTTAACGAAATGGCAAACAATTTCGATGGTGTTAAGATTTTTTTTTTAATTTAACAAAAAGATAAGAGCCAAATTGATAAATTTCTTTGCAAGGCCAACAGCGTTTTGGTAAATTTAACAAAATGTTTTCATGCGCACAAATAAACAATTTTTGTTACCATAACAATTTCTTTTGTTATCACAACAAAACATTTTGTTTGTCGTATATTCACCAACAATTTATAGAATTTAAACTCATTTTATTCAAATATACCAAGGTTATATTTTCAGTGTACTCACAAGCAATTGTGGATGTATTTGTTCATACTGTCGGATTTTTGACCTACGTGAAGTTAGCCCGCACTTTTTCTAGAATGAAAAACGTGAAATGCAGTTCGAAAGACTTTCGTTTGTAGTTGTTTGGTGTGAAATTTTGTTCGTTTGTAACCAGCCAGTTGCATTCGAAATCGTTTGTAGTGAAATTATTTTTTCGCAGAGGTGTATTATTTCGGAGATATAAGGACATTTGTGTTGCATCTATAATTCCGAAGATCCAACAGAGATAAATTATTTGAAATCACTGGTGCATATCGTAACTTAAGTAACTGCATTTCAAATTTTCGAATTCACTCAAGCGTTACTTAATCAAACGCAATTAAATTCAAAAAATGCATCCCCCTATAGTTGCATCCATATATGGACCCAACAGCAACAAAACAACGGGGAACACACATTTTCGCAAACCATTCATCCCTGTCCATCGATATGAGTCACTATTTGCCAATTAGCTACAACAACCAATCAATAAAACCCGATTTTATCCAAAAAAAATTTCTACTTCTTCGAATAACATTAAAAACGGATCACTTTTAAACTATTTATAACAACAAAATCATAATTATTGCAAAATCTGTCCTCCTGGCTATCAAATACCATTAAAATTTTGTGATAAATTCCTGTCAATATTTCGGTTATTAAATAACTCAAAATAGTTAAATCAATTTTTTCTAATGCTTTCTATTAGATGTATTTAGTGGAAGAAAAAAAAGTTACCTCTTGCAATAGATAAGGATTTATTGAAAATTAAAGAAAATGGTTGAAAACGTCAGATTGTAGGGGACGGATATTTCAAATGCTGGACAACTAGAAAGCATGATCGCTTTAAATTGGGCTATTTGAGGCTTAAATTGCGCAGGTAGAAAAGGGTGCATAGAATATGTATGCAAAGTTTCATCGCATTTTGTTCAATAGTTTTTGAGTTATGGGGACCGGAAATTAGAAGCCAAAACTTTGCTTAAATTTCATATAAATCATAAATCAGGCCGATTGGTACAGTTTGTATTTTATTAGATTAGTTATGTCGAACACTTTCGAAAATAGAAAATTTTATCACTTTACTTATCTGGAGATAGCATGGTTTTACGGATTTCTACATTTTTTTTCTAATGTTTCTAACTTTCTATCGGTTGAACTACAAACGAAAAAAAAGTTCACTGCGAACGAATGTCTATCGAACATTTCTATAAAAAGTGCGGGCTAACTTAATGTGGGTGTTTTTTTGTCCATCGTTCCTAAAACATGGGCAAAACTTTTCTTACGGTTAAACAAATAAATAAATAGTTGGCGCTACAGGTCCGTAGGGGCCCAAGACCTAGCGAAGCTCTTTCAAGACAGTTGGATGTTTGTCGGACGTTCGCGAGAGGTGGCGCGGTTGAAAAACACCCTGAGTTGGAATTTGGGTTTTTGTGGGATTCGAACCTGGGACCCCTCGCTTAGTAGTCCAACACACTAACAACTAAGCCACTACGGGCTTAAAAACCTTCACTTCAAGTAATGGGAATTAGTATTACAACCGAGCGAATGGTCAACTCCAAGTCGGCCTTTTGCAACGGTTTAGGTCCACTTATATGTATAAAGGCGAAACCTTCTTCTATTTGACTGTCCCTCCTGGTTCTATTCGAAGACTTCACGAGCCGAAACGTTTGTGTTTGACTGTTCTCTCTAGCTGTTCTCGTCATCTTACACGACTGATGCTCAATTTTTTGTGAATGTCGCTGTACAGCTCGTGTATAATTGATAGTTGAATCTTTTCCTCAAAAGCCCGTCAATGCAAACCGAAAATTTCACTTAGAAGCGACGGAGGACATCTTCATATGTTTTACATTAATTCCAAGCTTCAGCGCTTTATAGATCGGTGGCTGAGCCCAAGCTATAGCTATTCTCCGTTTAATATCTGATATTGCTGGTTTTCAGTTTCTTACAGTATAGATATTTAAAATGCCCAATTTGGACAGTTCTCAGGTGGAAAGTAACGCATCCTTTTTAAAGTCTAACCCCCGTATTAAGAAACAAAAATGTGCACAGTAAGTTGGCTAGTAGACATCATTTAGCATACCAAAATTTGGCGTAACTGCTGAGTAAGGAGTTGATAACTTTTACCACTGTATGAGGAATAAATCAACTGAGATCTTATTCAAACTTAAAGTTCCTAGTGAATTCATGTGTCATCCATATTATGCCATTTGCCGATTTCGTTCTGCATTGTATTAAAATATTTATTCAGTGAACTCGCAAATAAGCATTCCTCTTCACTTGATTAATATGATTTTTTTTCAACACAAACCCATGACAATGTTTGGTGCATGTATAGGTCATGATGTTCTCAAATTTTACATATACATGAGCTCTATGCCATTAAGTAAGTGCTCGCATGCGGAATAAAATCGTATTCATTCAAAAACCGCTATATTGACTATTCTGAGTAAATACAATCGTTGTTTTTGATGCGAAAAAAATTATATGTTTTAGCTAAAATGAGTTAAACCCTACGCAAAATTATTTCAATCTTACCTTAAAATGCGGATGATGAAGCAGGAAATAAACATGAACGTGTATAAAAGGCTTAATTTTGTATTTGTTTTATTAAGATCTAAATACGTGATTTTGAAATAAAATTCACAGAACCGAATGGTAATAATTGAGAAAAAAGTTCAAATAAATATAATATGGTTACCATCTGTTCTGTATGATTTATTTCTTAATATTAAACATAAAAAAGTTTTGTGATCTCGCAAGTGTTCTGTTTTTGTCCTTTATTTCACATTGAGTTGGTGAACTAAAATAGGATTTAACTAAAAAATATGTATTAGCCCTGAAAGAGAAAGCTTAAAAGTAACAAGAACGACTTCTTTTTTCGGCAACAAATATGTTAACTACCTTCAAGAACTATGGCCAGAAGTGAGCAACAAGGGATCTAAATACATGATCGGACTAAGCCGCGAAGATATTCGCATACTCACGGGGGTCATTACTGGACACTGCGCGATAGGCGTACATGCGGAACGGCTGGGCATCATACTGCATAATGACATTTGCAGAAGCTGTAGGGACGTTGAAGAAATAGAATCTGTTCGCCACCTACTGTGCGAATGCCCAGCCCTTAAAAATAGTAGACAGAGGATTTTCAACAGTTACTTTTTCGATGACCTAGATGATTTGAAGAATGTCGATATCAAGGTACTCCTGAGATTCATACTCAAATCTGGGTGGTTCTTGTAGATAAACAAACTTCATATCACTGGCTACTCGTAGGACGAACTAGAGAGGACCATGACACAACGGAGCTTCAAGAGCCCATGAGATTCATACTAATCTATGTGGCGCCAATATGTAAAGCGGTTAATTTTCTTGTCTTTCAACAGGTCACACTGGATGGTTCCCGTAACTGGACACAATGGACCCAACTGATGGTCTAAGTGAAGCTGTGGCAAAAGCGCTACAAGAGCACCCATTTACCTACCTACCTACCTACCTTCAAGAACCAATAAATTTATTCGTTGTTGCTGCATGTATTTTCAGATGGATTGCTATATGTTGAGAATGAGAACAATTTTTAAATAAATGCCAATAAGATTAACTAGACCTTAGCAGATAAGATATATTACCCAATCAAATTTCAGAATCAATAAAATCGATAAAAAAAAATGCATGTTGTTTACCATCTTACCTCACAAACACCAATCACTGTCAGGCATTCAGTAACAAATTCATCAATTAAGTTCCTCACTGTCGGGAAAGGTAATAAATTATTCGTTACAATATAAAGGACTCTAGTGTTAAAAGAAGAAGCGATGATAAGGAATAATTACAAAATCTGAAAATCCCTAACCTCATTGTTTTTTTGTTTTACGCAAATGGCGCAAGGAATTACATAACGTACGTTTTGAAGAAATTGAGGGAATTCACGATATCTTAATAGATGCATATTGCTTAACCCCACAACATTCAGGGACTTTTTCTAGGCAAATTTTGTGTGCATGATTTTTCATATTAGATATGATTTGAAGGGCCGATGTTGAATGTGAACCACGCCAAGTCTTTTTCTGCATTTCATTTGACATTCCTCAATTTCAGACTAACTCAATTTGAACCATGGAAAGATACACAATCGAGCAACGCGTTAAAGCTATTCAGGCTTATTATGAAAATGGGCGTTTAATTCAAAATGCATATCGTGCACTTCGTGATTTTTTCGGTCAAATTATTCGGCACATTTTCACCTCAGTGGATTCGTCAATAAGCAAAATTGCCTCATTTGGGCGAATGATAATCCAAGAGTGATTGTCGAAAAACCAATGCACCCACAAAGAGTGACTGTTTGGTGCGGTTTATGGGCTGGCCCGATGATGCCGGGCCGTATTTTTTCCAAAATGAGGCCGGTCAGGCAGTTACTGTGAATGGTGTTCGCTATCGTAAGATGGTAATGGTATGACCCGAATTGGAAGATATGGATGTGGACGATATGTGGTTTCAACAGGACGGTGCCACTTGTCACACAGCTAACGAAACAATGGCTCTTTTGCAGGAGAAATTCAATGGCCATGTTATCTCACGTCGTGGCGATGTTAATTGGCCGCCACGATCATGCGATTTGACACCGTTGGACTTCTTTCTTTGGGGTTATTTGAAAGAAAAGGTGTACGTCGATAAGCCAGCAACAATTCAAGAGCTAAAGGATGACATAATTCGGCACATTAACTATAGAACCTCAGTTATCGAAAATTTGGACCATCGGATGGAGGTGTGCCGCCGAGGTCGCGGCGGCCATTTGGCCGATATTTTATTCAATATACATAATTGAACCATACCAATATTATCATAATAAAAAGAAATGAAAAAAAACACAAATTATTTTCAAAATTAACCTTAAAACTTAACCACGCTTTGTAACGGAGAGTCAGGTTTGCTACAAACCAGCGTTGCCGCTGAACAATTTCCTAAAGGGGTTTAACGGCAACGCTGCATTAGTCCTAGCATCTCACAACCATTCGTTTGTGTTTCTTTCTTTTTCTTTATTTTTGGTATGAATGGAAACAATTTCACGCAGAGTCAAAACGGCTAATTGAGGAGCTCTTCCATGACACAAATGCTCTCGGATGTTTGCTACCCGTTCGCTACAACTGGTGTAATGCAAAAACTAAGATGTAATTCATGTTTTACGGGGATGAAACCTAAGACCCCACGCTCAAAAGTCCAGCTAACTAACCACTGAGACACTGCGTATAAGTAATATAGGGTCATTTGTTGTGTTATGTTTCGCCAGCTGTCAAGGTTAACAATGACATCCAACTGTCAAACAATGTCGTTAGGTTTACCATTTCATCATGCATCGTTGCACGCTTGCCGAACGTTCGGAAATTATTAAAAATATATGCGCTATTACTCAAAATCAAGCACTAAATCTCGACAATTAGTTGGATGTCAGCTTTAGTGAAAATGTACAGCATTTGTGAAACGGTACCAATAAACAATAAGACCTCCACATTTACTAGTGCGACAAATTTCTTAGAATCCATTACATTTGTTGTGATTGCAAAATTCAAATTTCATAATTGGTTTTCGTGAAAAACAAGGTCAATGGTTTCTTTCACAACGAAGATTTTTCTCTAAAAAAGGAATACCTAAATTGCAATTAAATTTGCACAGCAGATACCTATCTTTTATTATAAGCAAAAAACCAAGAAAAAAAAAAAAACAAAATAAAGGGTTTTCCAATAAAAGGTGTTATTTTGGTTCAAAGAAAAATTTCATTGTTTGAGATAAATGATCGGGTGTTTATTTCATAATAAAGAGGAAGGTATGGCGTTAGTAATGAAAAACAACATCAGCCAAATGGCAACCACGAGCACGCATACAGGACCATATCCTTTTCATGAAATTGTCCATACCCAAATCGCAAAGTGGCTGCCCAATGACCCCGCCGGACCATAAACCGCACCAAACAGTCACACGTTGAGGATGGAGAGGTTTCTCAAGAATAGCTCTTGGGTTTTCGGAGCCCCAGATGCGACAATTTTGCTTGTTGACGTAGCCACCGAGGTGGAAATGGGCCTCATCAGTCAAGATGATTTTTCGATGGAATTTCGGATAATTTTCATGCATTTCAAGGACCCAATCAGCAAAGACACGACGTTGTTGATGATCGGCCGGCTTGAGTTCTTGTGGTAACTGAACTTTATAAGCCTTAAGACCCAAAATACGCAAATGACGTTTGTGGAATGCCCAATTCCAAAGAACGACGAGGAATGGACAAACCTGGGTTTTCTTCAACACTTTGGGCTACAGCAGCAATATTCTCAGTTGTTCTTGAGCGACGTGCACGGGTTTTATTCTTCACATCACTAACTTGTCCCAACAGCTCGAATTTTTCCACCAATTTCTGTATTGCGGTCCGACAAGGTGCTTCAGGACGACCAAAAAATGCTTTAGTTTTGCGAACTGTGACTGCAAGATTTTCACCATTTTTGTAGTGAATTTTAATAATTTCAATGCGTTGTTGAAGCGTGTATCGTTCATTTTTAGTAATGGCGTAGTTTCTACTTGTCAAATGTCAAAGAATAAAAGCTTCAAAAGTGACAGCTACCGAAATAGCGGGTCATTCACACTAACACCTCTCATTGCAAAACCCTTTAGGAAATGCACAAACTATCCGCTGATCTGTCATATATCATGTGCAAAACAGTAATGCCCTATCGTTCGATGGGACACAATTTTCGATACTTTTTATAGTACGCTTTCATTGTTTTCTAATACTACTTCACGATTGTTTTATGAGGGCATTTGTGTCGTAATAAGATCCCTTTCAAATTATTCAATAAACGGAACACAGTTTATTTGAATGCTATTATTTATTTGTAGGCTGATGATGCAAATTAAAACTTATTGGTGATTTAAAAATCACAATTGCATCATTAGCAAGTGAATATTTTTGAAAATAAGAATAATAGCCGGTTCATTAATTTCAGAGTAAATTAAAATCTCACTTGGGAAGCCACGTTGTATCACTTCCGGTTCTTAAAATAATAAAATTATTATTTAAATTTTATTAAAAATTGCATTCGGGAAGCTTAGAACCCGACAAAAATTTAAATTCTCGCGGAAATATATGAAGCGCACATTTTTATGCACGAAAGCTGTCATGTTTTTTCTTCTATGAATTCACACAACATATTCTCGTACTACCTGTTATTCCTCCGGAAATTAATAAATTTGTTATTTCTCGTGTATTTGCTGAGTGCTGATAATTTTATTCTTATAACTATATTTTTGCCGAAGTGAACATTTTCGCACCAACCATTGTTTCATTAGAGATCCTCATTCTTTGTAAACAAACTCCTTTTGCAAAGAGTTTGATAAGGGCTTGCTTTCACCCAAATATCTACCTGTGTTGCCTAGGGTACTGAGAATTGTTGAAAAATGTGTGAGCCGTCCAAAGTTAAGTAAGAAGGTATTTTATTCTGTTTGCGACGAAAAAACTTATATAAAATAATTTTTTTAGTAAACATCCATTCGTTGCTTGCTATTTAAAAAGGAAAACCAATCAAAAAGCCAGAACTAGCGGTTAAACAAAATAAAATAGAGAAAAACACAGAAATATATGCTTCAAGTGTTTATAAATAAATCAAAAATGCAATATTTTTAAATTTTTTGCATACATTTGTACAATTTTGTGTTTGTTAGACTTAAAAACCATTTGCATTTTTGAATAAAATTACAAAACAATTGGTAATTAATTTATAATTTAATACCGTGATTTTGGACGGTTAGGCAACACTTGTCTTCAAAATGAAATTAAGTGAGACTTTATTTAGCTATTGCCCGAGATAAACATGGCTTTCTCAACATTAACATTTGACCCTACAGTTAGCGATATTCTGGCATTTGGAAAGTGTTTGAAAAGTTGCGCGTGATGCGAGGGATTTCCTCAATGACGCAATGGAATTTTTCTTACTCAATGCCAATACTTTACTCACCACGTTAAAGGCATGATTAATAATCATTAACGAATCTTACAGATGCTTTCTCATTCTTTTTTCACAGACCTTCTCGCACTACCTTAAAATTTAAATAATGTTCCAAAAAAGGTTTTCCCCTAATGCTTATAGAGAAATACTTTTTACTCCAAAACTGTCCAAAATACGAATTCCCTGCGCTTTTTCGGTAACTTACTGCATAAAGTAATTGTTAAAGACCAAAAGTCTTAGTGCTTAACTAACTTTAATCTGCATATCAAATAAAGAGAGTTACTAGTTTAACTTTAAATTTTGGGAAGTCACTTAAAATCATGTTTAGTGTATTGTTTAGGCTAGATTTTACGAATTCAAAATTGCCAAATTTTCCATATATTTAAACTTACCCATTGTGACTCTGTGTCTCTAATTTTCAATCCAAATGCGGAAAATGTGATCTTACGTCAATTTACAATAAATTTACAATTCTAATAGTATCATGTATGATAGTTTTATCTATATATTTTCTTTTCCATTTTAGGCACACAACACCATTTCGGAGTTCTTCATAGTGTCAACATTTTAGTTTTAGATATAAAACGGACTAATAAATGCAAAGGACAAAGCAAACTAATAAGAGAAAATGGGAACAACCTGGACCGTAGGAACTGATCCAATAAACCCATTACGCAATGATAACGTCACGCCACTGTACTACAACGCAATAGTCAACCTAAATTATTCGAAGTATCACGATGATGACAATTCAACCTCTGTGATTAGCGATACCTATCACAAATTTAATTTAAGAAACGACACACGCTATGGAATTTACGATGAATTACGGTTTGGGAATTACTCTTGTGATAGCAACGACGACAGCAATGATGACCTGGCAGGGTGGTCAAGTGGTTACTTCAAGTCTATAGTATATCTGCTTTACATATCTATTTTTATTTTTGCATTACTTGGGAACGGAACCGTTTGCTATATTGTACAATCCACACCAAGAATGAGAACTGTAACAAATTACTTCATTGCCAACTTGGCCGTTGGGGACATACTAATGTCTTTATTTTGTGTACCTTTTTCGTTTGTATCGATATTAATTTTAAAGTACTGGCCATTTGGAACCGTCCTCTGTCATTTGGTGAATTATTCGCAAGCTGTTTCTGTGTTAGTCAGTGCGTACACCCTCGTGGCTATCAGTGTAGATCGCTATATTGCGATAATGTGGCCTCTAAGACCGAGAATAACAAAGAGGTAATTTTATATGACATGTTATATTTTGATTTTCTCAGTGATAACTGATAAGTATACAATATATATATTTGATGTGATTTTAGGAAGAGCTCTTAATCAAAATTTTTATTAAAACCATAACAGCCTCAATATGGTTGGTATGGCTTACTTAGCTAGTTGCAGGGTTGATAGCCACTTTTGTTATTGCATTTGACTGTGCGACAGCCAAATCTTTCATCTCGTGTTAAGTAGCAAAATAAGTATATAAATTTATCATCACTTTATCGTTTCTAAAAATAATTTTGTTGTCAGTTGTCGTTTATTATTATTATGTACAAGGGGTTATTGTACTGCGACCTTTGGTCTGTTGTACCCCCTGCTAACGCCTCAGAGAGGTATGTTCCCTCATAAGAGTTGCCTCACAGTATGATTCCTTTCGGAACCATTTTATAGGTTCTTGGACTCTTCTTTCTCCTTGGCGGAAGAAATCTGTCCTATAGCACTCTCTCCAGTCCAGTTTCCTTTAAGAATCTAAGGATGAGAGCTGGCTCCAGTGACAGTATTTCCTCATCAGATAGTTGGTACTTGCCCAAGTATTTCAATCTTTTGTGGGTCAGTACCCCACAAGATCCCAGCAAGTGTTCTGGGATTTCACTGGACTCATCGCAGAATCTGCAGAGACCTTCTTCAGATATACCCAGTTTCCTAAGGTGCGCCTTGAGTCTAAAGTGCCCCGTTAGCAAGCCCGTTAGGATACGGAGGTTATTTTTGCTCATACCGATGCAAGCTTGGAATCTTTTCTGGTTGAATTGCCCAAGAAGTTTCTTAGCCTGCCTCATGCCCTGAGTACTATGCCAGGTTCTTACCCTTTTTTCTTTCTCTAGTTTCCTAAATCCTTCTTTGAGGGTGTGATCCCCTATTCCGCAGAATGGTTCAGGACCTATGAAAATTTCTGATGCTCCCTTTCTTGCTAGGGAGTCGGCCATTTGATTCCCCTCTATTCCTACGTGGCCAGGCACCCAGCAGAGGGTTATTTTGTTTCTCCTACCAAGTTCATTAAGTTTCTGTAGGCATTCCCATACAAGTTTGGATTTAATGATGTAGGAATCAAGTGCCATAATAGCAGCCTGGCTTATATATTTGGTTCCAGGCCCAAAAACTCCCGCTCCAGTTCCCTCGTCAGTTCTCGACCCATCTGTGTACCACTTCGTTGTGTGATTGCTCAGTCTGTGAATTGTGGATTCATTGCTCCAGTTCTTTTTATTGCTCAGCTTAGTAACAAAGTTCTTTTGGAAATAAAATATTCTGATGATGTCGTCTCTAGGAAAGGCCAATAGTGCTTGTTTTTTGAGTAGTACGTCAAACTGTCTCAGTGTGATGCACTTTCCTCTTCCTATTCCCTCCTTGGTCATTCTTAGGATCGTTTTACTTGCACATTCCTCAACCACGAGGTGCAACGGAGTTAGTTCCAATAACACCTCCATAGCTGCGGTTGGACAAGTTCTCATGGCTCCTGTAATACAAAGGCATGCCAGTCTTTGCACTTTATTTAGTGTCTTCCTTGTGGTGGATAGACCGGTTCTTTTTGCACATGCAATCGCCATGTGATCATTGGTCTCACAATAGCGATATACATCCATCTGAGGATGGTCGGGCTACATCCCCATGATTTGCCAGCTAAGCTCCTGCAAATCATTAAGGCCCGCGTTGCTTTCCTGGTTATCTCTTCAGTGTGTTTTTTCCAGACGAGTTTGCTGTCCAGGTTTAGTCCCAGATATTTAACTTCATTGACCGATGTCAGTGTTGTACCCGATAACCTTATCGGCCTCAGTCGTTCAAGTTTTCTTTTCCTCGTGAATGGTACTATTGTTGTTTTTGCCGGATTTAGGCTAAGCCCAGCTGTTACGCACCAATCTCGAGTTATTTCGAGCCTCCTTTGTATAATGTCACTTAGGGTTCCCTCAAATTTACCCCTGGAAATAATAACTAAGTCATCAGCATATGCTTGACATTTAATGCCCTGGTTCGTCAATTTCTCAAGTTGTCGTTTAGACAAACGTTGAAGATTGTCTTGATATAATTATCGGAAATCCAAACCCATATGACAAATCAAGCAACTTTGAAATATTTCTTTTGATATAGGTACACATTAATGGATATCTTAATGAAAATGGGTCACTAACTACATTGCATTTAAAATCTGAAAAATAATTGATTTAGTTTCTGAAAAAAATATTCAACAACACCGAATAATAATTGAATTTATATAAAAATAGTTGTTGTCAATAGAAAGAGATCGGAAAATAGTCATTTTGAACTACTAAAATTTTAAGTCGAAACTAAAAATGTTTTTTATTACGGCTGAGTGTTTAACCGTTTATTGAATAATTTGAAAGGGATTTTATTATGACACAAAGGCACTTAAAAACAATTGTGAAGTAGTATTAGAAAACAATTGAAAGCGTACTAAAGATTTTCCAATAAGAGGTGTTATTGTGAATGACCCGCTATTTCGGTAGCTGTCATCAACGCATTGAAATTATTAAAATTCACTACAAAAATGGTGAAAATCTTGCAGTCACAGTTCGCAAAACTAAAGCATTTTTTGGTCGTCCTGAAGCACCTTGTCGGACCGCAATACAGAAATTGGTGGACAAATTCGAGCTGTTGGGGCTCGGAAAACCCAAGAGTTATTGTTGAGATGCCTCTACATCCTCAACGTGTGACTGTTTGGTGCGGTTTATGGTCCGGTGGGGTCATTGGACTTTACTTTTTCGAAAATGAGGTTGGATCAACAGTTACAGTAAATGGATTGCGCTATCGAGAGATGATTAATGATTTTTTATTGTCGGAGTTGGATGGTATTGATCTGGACAACGTTTACTTTCAACAAAACGGCGCTACGTGCCACACACGCAACGAAAGCATTGATCTTTTACGGGAAAAGTTTCCGGACCGTGTTATCTCTCGAAGAGGTGATCACAAT
The DNA here is from genome assembly GCA_963082955.1 of Cheilosia grossa. Taxonomy (NCBI): domain Eukaryota; kingdom Metazoa; phylum Arthropoda; class Insecta; order Diptera; family Syrphidae; genus Cheilosia; species Cheilosia grossa. The sequence continues at coordinate 49,089,929 of OY720144.1, read as the reverse complement.
TGGCCACCGAGATCTTGTGATTTAACACCTTGCAACTTCTTCCTTTGGGGCCACGTGAAAGATAAGGTCTACGCCAACAGCCCAGCGTCGATTCAAGACTTCAAAGATAAAATGCGTGAGGCTATCGAGGACATAGGGCAGCCACTTTGCGATTTGGTTATGGAAAATTTCATGAAAAGGATATGGTCCTGTATGCGTGCTCGTGGTGGCCATTTGGCTGAGGTTGTTTTCCATTATTAACGGCATATCTTCCTCTTTATTATGAAGTAAACATCCGATCATTTATCTCAAAAAATGGCATTTTTCTTTGAATACCAAAATAACACCTCTTATTGGAAAACTCTTTACGTATAAAGCAAGAAATGTGATTGTGACTATCACCATACAGAATTCCACCATCAGAAGTAGTCGATCAGTTTCTATTCGACAAATGAGTGATTTTATAAGAAACATTTCGCCATTGTGAGCTACTAAATTTTTGCCTAAACACTAGGTGTCAGAATTAGAATTAGCTAAATTAGTAACACAGGGCTTGCGTCAGAAAAGGAACTATCACATATCTGTTTGAAAATTTAAAAGAAAAAACGTAGCACCGTATGAAATATGTCCACAAATTCAAACACCTACAAAGGAACTACAAATATTTGTTGCCGTGTGCATATACAAAAAATTGGAAGCAGCAAATATCTAGTAGGTACTAAAAAATAAACTGCGATTTTTATACTGAAGGTGGGTTTAATGTGAATTTCTTTCCGAATAATCACGTCTATCACAGAATCCTTCGTATTCGGTATTTTTCTACGAACCCCGAAAGAACTATCATAAATAGAATCCGTCGTAGGGGAAATTGTTTGCTACAAATTTTAATTTAAAAAGAAAAAGTTTTCATAAACAAATCGGGAGAATTTGAGTTCTGTAAAAAGGGACAATTGCCCACGATTCGGGGGCAAAATAAAGAGAGAGTGCTGAAAGCACCGACTGAAAGAAGGGTATTTGGTGACTTTCTGTCATATAAATAAAGGAATAAACTGAGAAATATTCATTCGTAGAAACAAAATAAGACATTTTTGTTCCTACAATTATTGTTGTGTCTGTTTTCGTTTGTTGTTTTTTTTTCGAAAAATGATTTGGCCGGCGAATTTCGACAGGAAAAAGGCATTGAATTTAAAGGGAAGAATTGATAAAGAATATTAAGATTCTAAATATAGTTGGGGTTCAGGGGAGAGATATGAACACTTCTGAGTCGGTAACATTTTTGAGTTATAACCTTTTGATGAATTTTCCGTGTAATAAAAGAAAACAAGCGATTTAAGCGATCATTTGTCATTTTATTGGTTTACAATCTCACAAGTGGGAATTTCGATAAAATATACATTCAGCGCGAAATATAAAACCAAACGCCTAGGCAACGAACAACAAACACATTCAGTGCGAAGTGAACTGAACTGAAACAATATGCGGGTGCGCAATTAAAATCATGGCTGCGTGCACTTGAAAAAAAAAAAAAAACGGTAAACAAAAGCGAGCTTGTATTTACTTCGTTCAATGGAAATACCGATGCAGCTGCGTGGTGAGTTTGTCCCAGCCCCCAAAAAATTAATGAAAAGAGCCCACAGTAAACAAGAAGTTAGTGCTTATCAAAAGGAGACGGACGAGAAAATAATTAACTTTTCAATGATAAAAGAATTGGTGCCGAGTTCACTGTCACCGGCGATAACTTTGAACATTGGGAGATGCAGCTCTGAAATTTTTTAAAAGAGTCAAAGTTGGACGACAGCAGCATTAAAGCGCTAATTTCAAACAAACTCAATCTATAGATGATGAAGATATTAGTTTAGACGAAAGGAAAATATTTAGAAGAGTATTTAATGATTTATATTTGAATTGTAATCGTCCTGATGAACCGGAAAACAAATGCGAGATAAAGTTATTATTAAATAACGAAAGCCATTCCATTGCTCTCCTGGGAGATTATCTTATTATGAAAAGGAACTTGCAAAGAGGATCTAAACTAGAGGGTCAACTGCAAGCAGAAACTGTACATTTGCCTACAAGCTGCCTGCATAGGGACTTTTTTTTTAACTTTAAAAATTCATTTTTTATTTTTCTTTCTTTAAGCTTTTACACACTAGACAAAAACGATTTAATCTAATTTAAAACTAACATTTATCTTACTCTAGCTTACTGGCTCCAAGCGAGCGCTCTAAACTTATCAATATCCTTAAAATTATTGCCTTTCGGCCTTAAATTAATCTATTTCTATGATTTGTTTTGTTTTTTAATTTTCAAGAAACTTTAGAAAACTTGAACTCTTTATTATTTGTTTAACTTAAAACTACTTAAGACTACCTAAGCTACTTAACCTAAATTACCTATAATCAGGGTGGTGAGCAATCAAATCGATTGGTCACCATCCAGATCGCGTCCATGGGCGCCTGACAGCCGCCCACAAGGGTTCATCAGTGTCACCGAGACTCGAGCGTGGCTATAAGCATCGTTCGAGTCTCGGCAGCACTATCATGTTGGATAGCCCGGCACCTCCCAAAGACCCCCTACTCTAAGCCTAAACCTACAAACTTAATCTAGCTTAAAACTAGGGAGGATGCTACGTTAGTAGCGCACCGGCCCGGGAGTGCGTATCGACCCTCACCTCTTCCTTAAGCCACCAAAATTCGGTGAACTGCTTTACCGTATCGACCCTGTCCCGATCCACTATTGCGGTGCTAAAACGGAGGAGCTCCTGAGCATTGGCGGCGTACCCGTCGTGGATGAGCCGCTTATCCCTCGCGCCGCGGTGGCTGTGGTACAATACCGGCACACCATCTTTTGTCTGGACTAACCCTTTCATGTCTACATGAAGAAATGCCTCAGGCGGGATAAAGCCAGACCGAAGCGTACTCTCGTGGTACATTAAATTGGGGTAGTAAGCCCCTGAGATCAGGTTATTATCGCTGGCCATCGCCCTTGCGACGTGCCTCCGAATGACCTTAATAAGGAAATTGTCAATCCTATTCAGTCGAGCCCCATTGTATAGGGTCCTGTTGGGATAGTAAATATTTTATGTACTGAGATTTAGGAGTTATAAACAACCCTAGACAGGCCCTGAGACACTGTCTCTCAAACACCCGAATCTTTTCCATATAGGACGGCGCTATATTGAACCACATGGGACAGCCATAAGCGATGATAGGCCTTATGAGGGCCACGTAGCAAATGACCTTCACCCTGGAATCAAGTTGACTGCTGCGAAACAGTCTCCTTGTCAGGGCGTAGGCCCTTTTAGCCCCAGCAAGACAAGCATCTATATGTTTGTCAAAATACAGACACTGGTCGAGCCAGATGCCAAGATACCTCACCACGTTTTTCACCGCCAGTGGTCGCCCCTGCTGTCCAATAATTGTTAATTTTCTCCAGTTTTTTCTGGTATCCCCAGAGGCCCCAGCCAATGTTGTTCTGAACAGTTTTGTTTCCGATTTTTGGAAATTGATTTTCAACTTCCAACCATCGCAATACCTCTTAATTTGCTCGAAGTCACGTTGCAGAAGGATGTTAATGACCTCGATTTTTGGTCCTGACCTGTACGCCACTAAATCGTCCGCGTACGCTATAGCATGTCTGAGGGAACCCACCAGATCACTTGTGTAAATATTAAACAGGACGGGAGAATTCACAGCTCCCTGTTGTAAGCCGTTTTTAATTTCAAAAACCCTGCTCGAAGTCACGTTGCCAGCTTTGACCACGAACTTCTTTCCCTTAAGCATGTCATAAATCATATACAGCAAAGGTTTTTGAATGCTCAATCTGGTCAGCTTATAGAAGAGCCCCTCCAACCATACGGTATCGAAGGCCTTCTCAAAGTCGACCAGGCAGGCACCCGTGCTTTTTTTCTTACTCTTTTTCCACTGAATGTCGGAAACGAGTTTCGACGCGGCATGCATAGTGTCATGCCCTACTCTGAAGCCAAACTGGTTGTCCGGAATCATCTTATTTTCCTCAACCCATTTCAAAAGAGATCTATTGACGACTTTCTCGAATATCTTGCTTACATTCGGAAGCAAACTAATTGACCGGAGATTAGCAGGGTTCGTCCTATCTTTATCCTTTTTTCGGGATAGGGTGTACCACCGCTATTTTCCACTGCTCCGGACAATATGCATTATTCAGCGCATTATTAAATAGTGTGGCGAAGATATCTATCGCCTCTAGCGGCAGGTGTCTTAATACGACGTTTGGGACACCGTTCACTCCCGCCGACTTTTTGTTTTTAAGTGATTCAAAGATGCACCGAAGTTCATCTCTACTCACGAACAGATGAGTATTTTCATCGGCGATTGTGCCATTTGCACGGTTGTCGTCATTGAACCCGGTGAAACCGTTGTTCTCGGATCGCCAATCTTGAATTTCGGTCCGTAGATAAAAGTGGTTAAGAAAGGCCCTCTCCTCGAGGTCGCGGTTACGGCGAACAGGGTTGTTCACGACAGGTACTCAACCGTTCGTAAACAGTTCCGCGTGCTTACATCAATGTTTGTTAGTTCCAGTCTTTCGTCAACTAGCGCCAAGTCCAACAAAGAACCATCTCTAGGGAAAGACGGAATATCCGTCGCGTACAATTCGAGTTTGTACTCAATCATATTATGACGCCACCAGTCGTGAAACTGGTTGCCTCTAGGGTTCGGAATATCATTTCCCCATGCTGCATGTTTAGCATTGAGGTCTCCGCCCAAAAAGTAATAATTATCTGCCGATTGAAGCTCTAAGCAACGAAAAATGCGTCGAGGAGATTCCGGTGCGTAAAGCGACACCACATACACCCGCCTCTAGGTATTGAGGGGAATGCATACGATGCATGCTTCCAACACCTGGAACCGGCACACTTCCCCGCTATATATAACCTTATGGCGCAAGCCTTTACGTACTAAGATAGCGACACCGCCTCCCTGCGTGGAGTTGGGCCGGTCTCTTCTAACTACACAATAGTTTCTATAGCCCAATTTGTGCTTCGGGGATAGCTTAGTTTCGCTAACCAGAAGCACATCTGGCTTTTCGGCTTTCCTGCATAGGGACTCCTTAAGCTATGTTCACACAATTGCCAGATCTGAAAATAGCAAACTACCTTCCAATACCAAATTGCCCGTTCACACGGTTGCCAGGTTTTATCCCAAAATCTGACAATTTCATTTGCAGATGGTATGCCAACAAATAATTTTTCTGGCAACGTTTTCAGGTAGAACACTGCCAGTTCATACAGTTGGCAGATGTTTGCTCACAAAATATTTGTAGATCCGTTTGCAGGCATTGACTGACAAATACAAAATTTTTTTTTTTCATTCGGTGGTGAAGTCTTGATTGAGAAGCACGCAATAAAAGAACAACAAAAATTTAAATGGCAAAAAAAGATGCAATTGCGATTGTTTTGGCTGTCGGAGTGTTTCCACGAAGGTAATGGCGGCCCGACCAACAGAACTGAGGAGCCACAATTGCATCGCAGTTGCTTGAGTATGTATTCCAAACAATTCGATGATCGTCTTGCTTTAGTGACCTCGCATATCCAAAAGCAAGAAACAATAATATGCGTGCGAGCATTTCAGCGGCTGAGCGGCTTATGTTGACTATACGTTACCTAGCTTCTCGGGGACATTTTCGGTCCCTGCAACATCTGTTCTATTCTATTCTTCCTAAGTAACTTCAACACTGCTCACTCTTATTAAACCACAGAATTTCCAATCATATTTTGATTTTGTACAATTTTGTACGGTGCTAAAAAAAAAAACAAGTTAAAAACAACCACCAAGCGTAATAGAAATTTATGCAATGTTTGGGAATATTTTAAGAAATTCACTTTTTCGCTAGTGAAAACTTGGGCTTAACTTGCATGGTATTAACCTACTTTTGGAACAACTCTTCAAAGTAGCTGCATGATTTTTGCTGTCAACAATATTTTTCATGTAACACAGTTCACGTGTTGTTTATTTCGGGGGTTAAATTAAAAAATTAAATGTATTGTAACATTTTAAACAATTTAATAGGTATACAAAAGAATTGAAAAAAACTTAGCCGGAAATACGAATAAATGTTTTTTTTTTAGATAATAACTTTTTTGTCTCATCCATTGAATTCGGCCTGTTGTTTTTAGAAATTCTGATGACCAACCAATTTGTAGTTGAAAATCGATTTATGAATTTATTTTCTTTAAACTGCGAAAGAACCGAAACTTAAATGTATAGCTATTAATTAATACTCAGTTTTTGTACCGACCATGAGGAAAAATTACAAATAGACTAACGGTTTCTTCAACTCTCCATTTCATAGCATAAACTAAGTATTAAATAGACCGCCAGCTCCCGCGCACCTACTCGATTCTCCGCGCAAATTTTGAAAAGAAATTTCTCACTTTAATTTCGTATGCGTGAATACGTGTGAAGCAGGAAAAAAAACAAGAATTGAAAATGGAGGGGGTATAATCAAATAATGACACTGAGCAGTCATCCAACATCGTGGTATTTCTACCTTTTTGTAGAAATGTTGACGTCCGAAAAACCTTCCGTGTAAAACTAAAATATAGCTTCAAAATTGTGGAAATATTAGGAATCTGATGAAGAAACCTTCAAACTACATTGCAACACACTAAATGTCCATAAAAAAGGGATTTCACTTTTAGTAAAAACTTCTAGTACCAATAAATAATCATTATAATGTTAACAAACTGCGATTTTTATACTGAAGGTTAATTTAATATGAATTTCTATCCGAATAATACTAATTTTACTTTATCAAGACACGGCCAATTATTTGAATTTTTTTCAATGTCACCACAGAATGAGCTGTCAGTCATCTGTCTGGTTGCTATGTGCAAATGTATGCGTGTGTCTAATGTACTTTAACATGGCACACATACTTTCGCACATAGGAACACGGGAAACAGCTTGTAAGCAAACTGTCTTAAGTTGGAAGAGCTGACGGTCTATTTAGTACTTAGTTTATGTTTGTCAGTCATCTGTCAGGTTGCTATGTGCAAATGTATGCGTGCGTTTAATGTACATTACCATGGCACACATGCTTTCGCACATAGAAACACGGAAGACAGCTTGTAGGCAAACTCTCTTAAGTTGGAAGAGCTGACGGTCTATTTAATTCTTAGTTTATGCTCCATAGCTTGATTGTACTTGGCTGCTAAGAGCTTCAGCATTTAAATTTGGTTCGATAGTGGTTAGATCGTAGAAGGTAGGCGAGGATTAAAATAAAATAAAAAGAGAAAGCAAGAATTGGGTGCGTGTCATATGTTTGGGTAGAGACGAGACACCTATTTCATTCAGTTCTGAATTAGTGTTCATGACTCGGGGTTTTTTGGAAACATAATTTGATTATTTTAAGTGACACTGTCTGTTATATTGTGCTGTTCAGTATATGGCATGCATTTATGAGTCAGATGAGGAATAATATAATATTTTTCTGAAGATGATACGTTATTAAAATCCCGCACAGAGAGAGAGAGAGAGAGACCTGCAAATTCGCGTGCCAAATTTTATTGGAAAATGAAGAATTGAAATTATACTATGAATTATTTTGGGTAGGTAATTCATCTGATCATGGTTTTTCATGCTTTTAGAGTGAAACCCCATAGGAATGAGTGCGTACACAGAAACCTTATTATAGATAAAATACATTAAAAATTTATTCAATTTAAATATTTTTGCTTCTGACATTTTTTTTTTTTTTTTTTTTGACATTTCAACATTATTTGAAAATAAATTCTTTTGAAAATTTGTGATTGTTTCGCATACAATTGGTACCTTTTTCTTAATACACTTTTTGTCTCTTTTGCACTCAAGTGACAACATGATAAAAATAAGGAAAAATTGAGAGAAAAATGTATTGTCATACTAGCTTAAAGCAGGAGTAGGTAAACATTCGTATATTGTTATTCACAACATGTTTTATCCTCGATCGGTACGTTTTGTTGTGCATAAATATTCCTGATTAACTTTCAAAATTCAACTGCCTCAAAAGTAATTCAAGTAAGTTTTTGTTCTTACATAAAATATGTTTTCTTATTTAAATAAAAGTTTTAAAAACGTATAACTGTTAGAAAAAGTGTCGAATAAAAGAATATTTGTCACGTCTCAGTTTTATTGATCGTAACCAATTAATCGACAGTTTAAAGGGTATTAACATAATCCTTTTGTTTCTAACATAGGTTTTCCTTTATCTCTCAGAGCCATTTACAATAATAAAAGCCCACGACTAACTAGATTAAAAAATTAAACTTTTGCAAGTTTGCAATGAGAAGAACGCCAAAAAACGAAATTTAGTGCTCAAATTAAATTGGTTTGATAAATAAATTTAAATAATAGCCGTCCACAACCAGGATTTCCACCATCAGCAAGATATGCTACTTTTCACAATTAATTACGGTTTAAAAATAATAAGGAAACGAATCATATATTTTTCGTTTATTTTTGTTTGAAATCCTCACTACATACAAGTAATTTTCTATGCAAACTTACGTACTTTTCACGGAACGCTATAGTACTAATCGTTTTTAGTACAAGCCTTAACTTTTAGGAACACAATATAGCGACATATTATCCAATGCAAAGCTCGTTATTGTGATCTGACTGAAAGTGAAAACAAAAATCTGCTATGAAAATAATATATATATATAGGTATATAAACCCACAACTCCCTAGATTTCATCGATGTCCTTGCGCACGACTTATCATTTATTGTTTTTGTTATAGCCGTACTTAAGATATCCAATAAGAAAGCAAACGTAACAGTATCTTTCCCGTTTTAAGAAGTTCCATTTACCACTTTGAATATAGCTCCTTCAATGGCGCTTCAAAATCAATTCAGATAGCTGAAACGGAAATTTATGTGTCTAAATTTGTTATCACATCCTGTGCTTCTGTGTTAAGTTCGATGATGCAATATGCCAAAGAAGAGGATACTATGTTGACACACGATGTGGGCTTAAGGACAGAGATCTAAAAGAGGTAAACTCTGAACCGCATATACATTACACACAACACACGGTGCACTGAAAATTAATCACTCCTATGTTATCCAAGTCTAAGGTAATTTCCATTTTGCGCTGAGCTACTTTTCTCCCGGATTGAAAATTGGAGTATATATATATTTATATAATACAGGTACCATCGGGTTGTTATTTCTCCACTATGTAACCAAACCTTTTTTTTCTCTCTTTTATTAACTCTGACGATACCGCTACATGCAGCTCAATTCCGTAGTTATTGCTTTTACATGCTAAGATTTTGGTGTGTGATTTTGCACAGGAGTCTGACATGCGTTGTGGTTTGAATATTTGAATTGCAAATCTCCACGAAACCACTACAGTCGGTTTTTAAGAGCAAGTTGCAGTCTGCATAATACTGCATTAAATGGTAATGTTTTAAATGATGAAACTTAAAATCAAGTGTTGTTGCGGTAAGCTGTGCATTTTTATTTAAAAATCAATGGAAGACCTCGATCTACTTAAAAAGTCAGTCGGCGAAGTCAACTTTATACGCCAATTGTAGGAAGACTAGAACCCGCAATATCGGTTCCGGAAAGGGTTCACGTATAGGCGATTTCTATAAATGTGTGATTGATATCTAGAAATGACAACTGTCAATATTGCTGCCCCTTTTTTGTAGATTATGCTTGTAGATATATATGTGGGCAAGACTGTTTTGCGGAAAAGTTAATATTTTAAAAGATTTTTATAAAAAACTGTCAATCGCCATATAAAGTACGCTCCTTTTAACCATTTTTCATGGTTGTGTTCTCTTAATTGATTCCAATTAGAATTTTCAATGAGAACTCAACTCTACTCAATCTCATTCACACACCAACACGCGACACCACACTCCATCCCGATACCAGACTCCACACTAGCGATGCCGTATCATAATTTTTCGTTACGGAGTATAATAGAACTTTTTAGGGAGTACCAGGGAGTACAGAACGAAAATTTAGAAATTTATTTCTCGCTAAAGCTAAGTACCCTGCTCGCGCTAAACTTTATCTCCCATACAAAAATGTGTACAAAGATAAAATTTAGCGAGACAATTTAGCAAAGCAGTATCCTGTTCGCTCGCTAAATTCTTAACTTCATATAGATGGGCCGATGACAAGTCTCCACTCATTTAGCTCGCGAAATAAATGTCCGTAACATTAAATCGAAGATAAATTCCGACAGAAGAAAAAGTTTGTGTTGTGTTGTTGCTGCCGGGTGAATTTACTGTCTCAAATTATTTATTTATTTCTATTTCCCAAGCTGTGTGTAGTCAAAATATATAGATTTTTTGGAGGAAACCGCACAAAACATTAGCGGTATAAGTAAAAGAAGCCGCAAAACCAAAATAACCTTTCATGCGATGAAACAAAAAAAAAACTTGCGGGGCTTGTGGAGGAAAGACCAACTATATGGAACTTGCAGGACTTGCTACTATAGCAATTATTTCAGCTGCTGCAGCAATTATTAGGTACATCTTCAATTCTTATTGTATCCATTGTTTTGCAGATATTTAAATATTGCAATGTCTTTGAAGTTTGAATTTCTTTTTACGTTTATAATTAAAATGACGTTTACCGACATCTGTCATGAACATATGGTTTTTGTCCCATCTATCATATTTCAAAATTTAGCGACCATTTATCTTTGCTTGTGGAGAAACGGAGTGGAGACTAGGGACGCTAAAATTTAGCGCGAGCAGGATACTAAGCTTAAGCGTTTTTAAATGGAACGGTTTCGATGTTGGAATCCTGTGGCGGCCATCTTGCTTTGGTAGAGTCTCTCTAATCTGGTGTTTCTTATTCAGTCACTGACTTAATCAAAATAAGTGTTTGTCAGTGAAAACGATTTTAAGGATCCGCAAATGTTTGTTCAACGCGAATGTAATTTTAATGAATCATCCAGAAAGTTAAATTTGTTTTGTGATTTAATAGGTAGAGAAATGCAAGGCAAAGTAAAAATAGATCAATTCGGCATATTTTAAAATTGGAGTACAGTTTGTCGATGAAGAGTGCTGCAGTATCCACTTTCGGCCATGCTGCATAAGCATAAGCAACAGAAAACAAAAGCAAACTGGGAAGAGGGAAATTCCCTTTTTGACGACAGTTGTGAAGATAAAAGTGCTGCCAAATTTGCAATAAATTTGAAGTGAATTAAGTTTATAAGGGTTGAAATTACACCTTGCTGCAAATGTAAGATATTTTAGGCGTTGAAAGTGGTATACAATACTCCTATGGAAGTACTTTCGGGAACACTGCTCCACAAACCACATTCAACATCCTCACCTTAGCTACACTAGTGTTTGTGCTCTCGGTCATCAATATGAACTAAGTATAAAATAGACCGTCAGCTACCGCGCATCTACCCGATTCCGCCCGCAGATTTTGAAAAGAAAATTCTCTCTAAAATTTCGTAATGACCCTCATCAGTCATCCTAGATCGTGGAATTTATATCTTTTTGTAGAAATGTTGTTGCCCGACAAACCTTCAGTGCAAAACAGGAATAAGGCTTTAAGATTGTGGAAATATCATGAATCGGACGAAAAAACATTCGAACTACATTGCAACAAATTGTTCATAAAAAAGAGGTTTGCCATTTAGTAAAAAATTCCTTGTTCCAAGAAATAATCATTATAATATTAACAAAATCACATTTTTATACCGAAGGTTAATTTAATTTGAATTTCTTTCCGAATCATACAAATTTTGCTTTTAGAAGAGAATATTTTCATAAACAAATCGAGGGAATTTGAGTTCGGTGAAAAGGGAAAAATGCCCTCGCTTCGTTGGAAAAATAACGAGAGAGTGCTAAAAACACTGACTGACAGGACAGGATAGATGCGTTCCAAAAGTTTAAATTTGTTGTTTTATTTCAACACGAAAACATGTATTTTGCAAATGATTAATAACTAATTAAATAAACATAAATGATAAGTAATGGAACACTGAGAACATTATTGTGTTTGTTTTCGTTCGTTGTTGCGGAAAATTGTTTCGCAGGCGAATGTCGACAGAAAAAAGGCAACGAATTCAAAGGGAAGAATATTGGAATACTCCAATATTATAAATATGTTGGAGTTCAGGGGAGAGATATGAATATTTCTGAGTGGGTAACATTTTTAGTTATAATCTGAATTTTCCGTGTAATAAAAGAAAACAAAAAGGCAAAAAAAAAGCAAATTAAATTTATTAAAAATTTCAAACAATTCAATATACGAAGGAATTTCAAACAAGCATAATTAATGAAAATAATTGAGTCAGCCGGAATAGCCATGAACTATCTAACGAGAAAATTACTATGGCTGACAAAAAAATTCCTTTCAACTTTTTCATATTATTTTTCTAAATTTGTTTGCACTTTAATAACAAAAATGTCTTATAGATGTAATCCACGAAAATGAATTAATTTTCCTTAAACTGTACGGAAAAGAACCGAGACTAAAATGTATAGCTGTCAGTAAAATTGCAAATAATTATTTGTATAAACTGATTTTATTTTACCTTTGCAAAATGATCCTTATAATTCGTCGATATCCATTGTCTACAATCACAATGTAAATATCCTGTACTCTATGGATTACCTAGGTAAAATAAAAAAGTCGTTTTTCGTTTTAATGAAATTGAAATATAAATTGGTACTAAATTCACATCATACTTAAGACGTCCCGATAACGGCCAATTACACTCCGCGCCACTTGAATAGCACATGTAAAAAAAAAATTTTGTAAACGAAATTTTTCGGATCCCGATAAAAGTTTATTTTTTATTTATTTTTTTCTTATAATTATTATTAATTCTTAATCTAGTGCAGCAAATTTTTATTTTTTAAATGATACGGTTAAGTAGATATTTATTTTTGAATATACTAACTAAAAAAATACACTCTGATTTTTGCGCCACTTGAATAGAACACTTATTAAAAAAAGTCCGTTATGAAAATTCTAATAATTCAAATATGTTTATTACTTGTTTTTTAAAGAAATTAGATTATTTTCAGTCGGATTTTAAAATGTTCAGTAGTGAGTTGTTCCTCCTTTTTGCTCCAACACTTCACAAATCCTGTTTGGAATCGACTCGTACAATTGGGCTAAGTAATGGAGTGAAATTGAGCTCCAAGCTAGTTTAATAGCTTCTATTAGTTCAGTTATAGTTGTGTATTGTTGTCCCGACTCATACACTTTTCGGCTTAACCAGCCCCAAACATTTTCAATGATGTTTAGATCCGGTGAATAAGGTGGCCAGCTTAATAATTCCACGTTTTGGCTCTTAATATACGTTTTGGTGATTCGGGCAGTATGGATTGGCGCATTATCTTGTTGATATGTCCACTGCAAGGGTCCAAAAAGATTTTGAAAGAATGGAAAGGCCAGTTTTAATACACCGATGTAGGCATTCATCGTTGTCGACAGAAATTGCA